>CM038675.1:592590708-593881981 GCA_021605145.1 Aegilops bicornis
CCGACCCGGAATCCTGCATGATGGTTGGTCACCTTACCAATAATCTTCTTAATGTTGAAGAAAATGAGGATCATTGACTTAAATTGGAATTGAAACAGTCAAGAACAATCATAACACATGCTAACATGTCTTTCCCCTCTTGAAGACATGTGACTTCTGTCATTTATGGATAATAAGCATCTAGAGAAGCTTAAGGAGTGCATTCTCTCTTATGTGATAAGCTTTGATGTGCTCTCTCTCCCACTTTGACATCAATTTCCAAGAAGGGATCTTCTGGAGCATGAGTCAAGTAGGTTTCGTCCTTGAGTCACAGTACAAAGCAACATGTAATATAAGATGTTGGTAGAGGACAAGAATCATCGAGTGGAGCTGGAACAAATATGCGGGATGCAAATGGCAAAGTGATTTCTTAGTGTTAAATTCAGTTTCTCTGAGTTGTTTGCTTCGGTGGCACCGAGTTGTTTTGGTTTATCCGAGAAAAACAAATCGGTGAGGCTGATTTTAACACAGAGAGAAAACAATTGTCATCTCAGCTCACTTAGGCAAATAAGATCTCACAAGGATTTGCAAGGAATTAACTAAAAGATTTGCAATGAATTGATGCAGGGAATGCAGAACAAAGAAAATAAAAGAAATCTAGATGAAATTGTTTTTGAAAAAAAGGAAACTAACATGCAAGAGACAAATGCAAGAACTCAGGAAAACACTAGAGAACTTCATCTAGAATTGGTCGGCGACAAAGTCACCTATGTTAGTGTATATTGACTGAGGAGTCAAGTGAGAACACTTGATCATAGGTCATACTCATTGTTTAAGCTCAAAATGGGATTGCCATTTTTCGTTTAAGCATTTTGATGTATTCGCATCTTGTTGAGCTGCTTTGACCCCATGTTTTGGGGTAAAGCTTCTCTAAGATGGAATAACATACCTTGGGTGGTGGTGTTGATCTTGATCATGTAGTTGAACTTGTGTGGGATGCTCAAGGTTGATGTAGCTCATCAATGATTGGGAGCACCACTTGTAGTTTGAGTTCATCTACCTACATTGGTTAGTCTTGTAAGGAAGAGCACTTCTGTATCCAAAATGACAAGCATGAAATTTGATAATAAATAAAATTTGATATATAGAGATTGTCAAAGCATATGTTGAAAAATTTATGCTTCCTTGTCTTCAACCACTGAATTGTAGAGACTTGGTGATGTAGAGATTGCTCAAGATGTGAGTGAGTTGCAATCCCATAGATTTAGATTCATCCAAGTACCTACAAGGGTTAGATATCATGCAAGGGTACAAGTATATCCAAGACATATGATTATCATCACAAGAGAAATATCAAGGATTAGTCAAAGTCTCATGCCTTGCATGTATCCACATGGAGTTTTGATACGTCTCCAACGTATCTATAATTTTTGATTGCTCCATGCTACTTTATCTACTGTTTTGGACTATATTGGGCTTTATTTTCCACTTTTATATTATTTTTGGGACTAACCTATTAACCGGAGGCCCAACCTGCACTGTTGCTATTTTTTGCCTATTTCAGTGTTTTGAAGAAACGGAATATCAAACGGAGTCCAAGCGGAATGAAACCTTTGGAAACGTGATTTTCTCACCGAACGTGATCCAGGGGACTTGGACCCTACTCCAAGGAATAAAAGAGACGGTCACGAGGGTGGGGGTGCGCCCCCCTGCCTCGTGGGCCCCCTGTTGCTCCACCGACGTACTCCTTCCTCCTATATATACCTACGTACCCCTAAACGATCAGAACAGGAGCCAAAAACCTAATTCCACCGCCGCAACTTCCTGTATCCACGAGATCCCATCTTGGGGCCTGTTCTGGATACGGAGGGCTTCTACATCATCACCATAGCCCCTCCGATAAAGTGTGAGTAGTTTACTTTAGACCTTCGGGTCCAAGCTAGTAGCTAGATGGCTTCTTCTCTCTTTTTGGATCTCAATACAATGTTCTCCCCCTCTCTCGTGGAGATCTATTCGATATAATCTTCTTTTATGTGTGTGTTTGTTGAGACCGATGAATTGTGGGTTTATGATCCAGATTATCTATGAATAATATTTGAATCTTCTCTGAATTCTTTTATGTATGATTGGTTATCTTTGCAAGTCTCTTCAATTATCCGCTTGGTTTGGCCAACTAGACTGGTAGTTCTTGCAATGGGAGAAGTGTTTAGCTTTGGGTTCAATCTTATGTGTCCTTACCCAAAGGATGTAAAGGGTTGCAAGGCACGTATTGTATTGTTGCCATCAAGGATAACAAGATGGGGTATTTATCATATGGCATGAATTTATTCCTCTACATCATGTCATCTTGCTTAAGGCGTTCCTCTGTTTTTAACTTAATACTCTAGATGCATGCTGGATAGCGGTCGATGAGTGGAGTAATAGTAGTAGATGCAGAATCGTTTCGGTCTACTTGTCACGGACGTGATGCCTATATACATGATCATACCTAGATATACTCATAACTATGCTCATTTCTGTCAATTGCTTAACAGTAATTTATCACCCACCATAGAATACTTATGCTCTTAAGAGAAGCCACTAGTGAAACCTATGGTCTATTCTCATCATATCAATCTCCATCACTTTTAATACTTGCTTTGTTTTTACTTTGCCTTTTACTTTTCACTTTGCATCTCTATACGAAAAATACCAAAAATATTATTTATCATCTCTATCAGATCTCACTCTCGTAAGTGACCGTGAAGGGATTGGCAACCCCTAATCGCGTTGCTTGTGAGGAGCTATCGATTTGTGCAGGTACGAGGGACTTGTGCGTGGCCTCCTACTGGATTGATACCTTGGTTCTCAAAAACTGAGGGAAATACTTACGCTACTTTGCTGCATCATCCTCTCCTCTTCGGGGAAATCCAACGCAGTGCTCAAGAGGTAGCAAGAAGAATTTCTGGCGCCGCTACCGGGGAGGCTCACGCAAGAGCAAGTCAACCATACCAAGTACCCATCACAATCCCTATCTCTAGCATTACATTATTTGCCATTTGCCTCTCGTTTTCCTCTCCCCCACTTCACCCTTGCTGTTTTATTCGCCCTCTCTTTCCCAATCTCCTCCTCTTTTTCCTGTTGCCTTTTCTCGCTTGCCTTTTGTTTGCTCGTGTGTTAGTTTACTTGCTTGTCGTCATGACTAGTCTCATATCTTCTCCGTTATCTCCCGAGAATGAAGTTCTAAATTTTAAGCAAATTGAGGGAGAAAATCTAAAAGACGCTTGGTATAGAATTTGCAATGCTCAAAATAGATCTACCAGGAAGCAATCTACTTCAGTTCTTCTTCGTAATTTTTACGTAGGTGCTAATCCTTGGTATAGATATATCCTTGATACCATTACCGGAGGGAATTTTTCTTGGGTAGCCATACTTTTGATTCTTATAATGCTTTAATATATTTATTTGGCTCACCACCTCTTTTGGTTAATGGAACTATGTTAACTTTGGAGCATGTTATGCAAAGACTTGAAAAGTTGCTACCATTGAATCAATTGAAAATCTTGATAAAAAGATCCACAATCAAATTACCCAATATGGATCTAAGGTAGGAATGACTTTGAAAAATATTAAATAAAAAGAACCCATAGTTAATGAGAAAATAAATCTAGATTCCACAAGAATCGATAAACTTGAGGGTATCATTACCAACTTGGGAACCACTTTTTCTTCCGTAAAAAACACTCCAAGTTCGTCCACTAAAAATACTAAGCTTATTTATGTTCCTAAGAATAAGGGTGAATCATCTAGTAAGGAAACTGCGGATCTTAAATCTATAAGTGTTCATCCCAATCTTTTTGCCATCGTTAAGGAACCATTTGCTATGAATGAATTTTTCGATATTTTGCCTAAAAATTTGATAATTACTAGAAAGAAAGAAAATTCGAAAGAAGGTAGATGCCTCATTGAATAATTGCCTACCAAAGATGGCAATACCTAGATCTATCCTTGCTTTTATGCCTAGCTAGGGGCGTTAAACGATAGCGCTTGTTGGGAGGCAACCCAATTTTATTTTTAGTTTTTTTTGTTTTTGCTTCTGTTTAGGAATAAATAATCCATCTAGCCTCTGTTTAGATGTGGTTTTATGTTTTAATTAGTGTTTGTGCGAAGCTAGACCTATTGGATCTTCTTTGATGATAGTTATTTGATCTTGCTGTAATTTCCAGAAACTTTGCGCTCAGTGCCCGAATTATTAAAAATCACCAGAACGTGATAAAATACTGATTCCAATTGCTGCTGGTCAATAGACAAATTGTCTAGGTCGTGTAATTTTTGTAGATTTTTTGGAGTTCCAGAAGTTTGCGTTAGTTACATATTACTACAGACTGTTCTGTTTTTGACAGATTCTGCTTTTCGTGTGTTGTTTGCTTATTTTGATGAATCTATGGCTAGTAAAATAGTTTATGATCCATAGATAAGTTTGAATACAGTAGGTTTAACACAAATATAAATAAATAATGAGTTAATTACAGTACCTTAAAGTAGTCTTTTGTTTCCTTTCTCTAACGGAGCTCACGAGATTTCTATTGAGTTTTGTGTTGTGAAGTTTTCAAGTTTTGGGTAAATTCTTTTGATGGATTATGGAACAAGGAGTGGCAAGAGCCTAAGCTTGGTGATGCCCATGGAACCCCCAATATAATCCAAGGACACCAAAAAGTCAAAGCTTGGGGATGCCCCGGAAGGCATCCCCTCTTTCGTTTACTTCCATCAGTAATTTACTTGGAGCTATATTTTTATTCACCACATGATATGTGTTTTGCTTGGAGCGTCTTGTATTATTTGCGTCTTTGCTTGTTAGTTTACCACAATCATCCTTGCTGTACACACCTTTTGAGAGAGCCATACATGAATTAGAATTTTCTAGAATACTCTATGTGCTTCACTTATATCTTTTCAGCTTGATAGTTTTGCTCATAGTGGTTCACTTATATCTTTTGAGCGTGATAATTTTTGCTCTAGTGCTTCACTTAGATCTTTTAGAGCACGGTGGTGGATTTGTTTAAAGAAACTATTGATCTCTCATGCTTCACTTAGATTATTTTGAGAATCGTTAATAGCATGGTAATTTGCTTAATATTAATATAGGTGGTGTTCAAGATATGTGAAACTTTCTTTTGAGTGCGTTGAATACTAAGAAAAGTTTGATGCTTGATAATTGTTTTGAGATATGGAGGTGATAATATCATAGTCGTGCTAGTTGAGTAGTTGTGAATTTGAGAAATGCTTGTGTTGAAGTTTGCAAGTCCCGTAGCATGCACGTATGGTTAAAGTTGTGTAACAAATTTGAAACATGAAGTGTACCTGGCTTGTGGATCCTTATGAGTGGCGGTCGGGGACGAGAGATGGTATTTTCCTACCAATCTATCTCCCTAGGAGCATGCGTGTAGTACTTGATTTTTGATGACTTCTAAATTTTTGCAATAAGTATATGAGTTCTTTTGACTAATGTTGAGTCCATGGATGTCGGGGGAGGCTGATCGTACCCACGGACACCTATGGGGCCGGCGGAGCAGGCCCCTTGTGGTTCGGAGGGGGGCGGAGGTCGGACGAAGAGCGGATCGAGGCGATGCACATGAGCGGTTTACCCAGCTTCGGAGCTCTCCGGAGAGATAAAACTCCTACTGCTGCTTGTTTGATCTATTCTGTTCTTGCTAGGGAGCAATGCGAGCTACAAAACCTAGCGTGAATGTATCTAGACTATGGCCAGTCGAACGGACCGAACTAGCCGAACCTTGCCAAAAATGCGAACCTCCTCTACGTTGCACTCGGGCCTCCTTTTATATGCTCAAGGGGTCTCCGACAGGTGGCAACATAGGCGAGGGTACAAATGTAAAAACAGGAGTTGGTACACCTACTTGAACAGTGTATAGTGCAAAATACCTAACTCTGACGGCAAGGGACAAAAGCAATAAAGGCCCGTCGTTGTCGCCTAAACAGTGCAACAGAGGCCGTCAGTGCGCCTCCGCCGCCACGATGGCGAGCCTGGCGCCGCTTATCGCTGCTCTCCGCTGGCTGCACAGCCGCCGACACGCCGCCCATGGAACGGTCCCATGGCGACACGCCGCTGGGTGAGCCGGAGCGGAGACGGAGAGAGGTTGCATGCCGCGGCGAATCCTTGTCGCGCCCGAGCCTTCCCAAAGAAGCTCCTCTTGCCGGGCCTTGTCTTCTGCGTGCCTGGAGCGGCCTTCCCGACAAGCTCCTCTTGTCGGGACCTTGTCGTGCCTAGAGAGGCCTTCCCGGCAAGCTCCTCTTGCCGGGGTTTTGTCTTCTGAAAGGCGGCGGAGGGTCTTGGCGGACGCCCGGCGAGGCTTGCCGCGGGGACGCTGCGACTGCCCGTGCACAAGTTCGGGGTACTAGGGTACCCCTACTTTAGTACACCGACAGTAGCACCCTGGTCTGGGCCATACACGGTGCCGAGCGCTGTTGGGCCAGGCCCAAAACAGGGCACGGCACGCGGCGTGGGTCCAAACCAAACCCACTCAGATCCGCCAAGGCGTCCCTCCGTGAACGGCAGCGTCCAATTGCGGCGTCGTGGGGGAAGTGTGCGGCGTGCGGGGTCGCTCCACTCGTCGTCTCTGTTATGTATCCCCGCCACGTGGTTCCCATGCTTTTGGGGTCACGGACGGTGGAAGTGGGAAACTGGGCCATTACAAGCAGAGGCAGCAGGTCAGCCCCGATTCCCTGCTCTTCCTATGCCCTGATTTGTTGAGCGGGGCGGTCGAGCCCCCACCTTGCTTCCTTAAAAAGAGCGGAAGGGGAGCGCAGAAGCCCGCACTCTCCCATCTCCTTCTTTCCTTAGTTTCTGCTCCCCTTTCTTTCATTCGCCATGGAGAAAAGGAGCCTTGGTTCTTCATCGGTGGCGGCGAGGGTCGCCATAGACAGCGCCTCCTCCCAACCCCACGCCTGGGCGGCAGAGCCAGCCCCAAGAGGAAGAGGGAGGGGCGAGGTCGAGGACGAGGTCGAGGCGCTCGGGAAGAGGCGGACGGGCGGGCGCGCTGCCTCCGCCTCCGCCGGGCGGGTTCCTCCTCGCGGGCGGTCCATACAGGGGACGACCCTTGCGAAGTTCTTCGTCAGGCGCTGGGCGCCTCGTCGTCGCCTCCAGCTTCCAGCTCCGTCATGAGCGATGGAGTCGGATCCGCCGAGACACCGAGATTGCACATGAGGGGTCAGGAATCAGCGGCATGCGAGTCCGTGTTGTAGTCCCAGCCCCTAATGTGATGTATCTCGATAGTTGGTTGAAGACGTTCACCCGCATCCACAGCTGAGGGCAGGTTTACCCTCCATTTTAAGTTAATGGAGGGTGATCTCCTCTCCGTCAAGGTCTTCGGGATCTTGGTACTGGGCGAAGTGCTGCGTGGATAGCTCCTCCGACAAATAAGATTCCCTCGAGCGAGAGTGATGAGGAGGGAGCGACAGCGACGATGAGGTTGGCGGGCCCGATTAGTTGTCGGGCGCCCGCTCAGGCCACCGGGCGACCCCATCATCCGCGTCGCCGGCTCCTCGAACTCCGGGGTCGTCTCCTTGGGCGGGGCGTGGGGAGGCTGCGGAAGGGAAGAGGGATGGCGACAAGGTCAAGTCGGAGTACGAGGCGAGGTGCCTCGACAGCGTGGCCGACGCCTTGCCGCCTGCCTTCGAACCCCGCTTCCGGCGCCGCCATCTCCGTCTAGCCCTCGAGGAGCTCCCGGGATGTTCTCTTGGTGCCTTCTGGCACCTGTAGCTCGCCTAGGCGTTTATTTTGCCCTTCTCACCCCCTTGACCTACCTCCTGAAAAGAGGGACAGGAAAAGGGATTACGGGCATCTTATCTTTTTAATTTGTAAGCCTTCGGGCCTTATCCGCGTTTAAGACTTGTAATCCTCTCTTTCATGTTTTTCATTCTCCACGGATTGTACCCGAGTAGAATGTTTTTAATGAAAAAGGGATGTTTGAAAAGGGACGAAGGGCTTATCTGATATCGCAGCCCCCGGCAACTCTGGCTTGCCGCAGCCCCCGGCAACTCTGGCTTGCCGCAGCCCCTAAGCAACTCGGCTTGTCAGAGCCCCCAAGAACTCCGGCTTGCCGGGCTTGGATGCGGCGCCCTTCTTCTTCTCCTCTTCGCTGTTATTTCAGTTCCGAGAACGATTTAGCCAGTGCTAATATAACTCTATTCTGGGCAACATTTGCTACGCATTTCCTTTACTCGACTCTTGGCTTTGTATGTTATTGCCCTACGCTTTTCAGTGGAAACTTGCCGGTGCAGTGCACCCTTGTCATGGCGCCCGAAAAGTGGAACTTCAAAGCTTTGGTCAAGGGGTCGCCACCGACAAAGTAACCTTGTCGCGGACTAGTCGCAGCTCACTTAAGTTGTTGAGCGGACTCGAAACAAAGTAAGGGCGCCGCCAACACGATTTGGTTCCTCCGCGACATGTTTTTCATACAAAGCGCGGTCGCTCAAGGAAGATAACTTTAAAAATTTATTACTGATCGATCAATGCAATGTTATTTCCTCTACTTGATTCCTTCCTTTGTAATGCGTTGCCTCGCGATTTAGGGACTTGCCGGTGCAGCACTTTTGTCATGAAGGCCGAAAAGCGGAACGTCGGCAGCTTTGTCGGCAAGGCCCGACAAGCAACCTTGTCGCGACTAGTCGCAGCTCACTTAAGTTGTTGAGCGGACTCGAAACAAAGTAAGGGCGCGACTAGCCGGCGAGTTGGCTCCTCTGCGCACGGGTTCTCCATACAAAGTACTACCGTTCGAGGAAGATAACTTGAAAATTTGAAAATTAATTGCTCAGACTTTGGCAACTTAGCTTTTCTGTCTCTTGCTTCCCGATGTGGTGAGACTTCCTCGAGCGGTGCTCTGGTCCATAATATTATCTCCTCCTTCCCCCCTGGTTAACTTGTGCGCGAGGGAGCCTCCCTTTCTTTGGCGACAAGAGAAAGAAGAGGAAATAACGTTATGGAGCCCAAAGTGGCTCGATTCTCGCTTATCGGTGTGGTTGCTGCACAAAATGTTAGCCAAAACATGCAATAAATTGATGAAAGCATGAACTTGACGGGTTGTGCGCAACACATGGGCTTTATCGATGCATCGGGTTCAAGCGGCTTTGTATAAAGGATCACATGCAACAGCGGCAAGACTTGTACATAGGGGTTGCCGGACGGGTCCCGACAACCGCGCCTTTATGGGTAAAACTTACGAAGATGTTCAATGTTCCAGAGTTGCTCACCGAATGCCATCTTCGGTCTCAAGGTGGACAGCGCCAGGCCTAGTGACTCGCTTTCACCCGATAAGGGCCTTCCCACTTTGGCGTCAACTTGTTTGAATTCTTGGCGGACTGAACGCGCCAAGAACAAGGTTGCTTTCCTCGAGACTTCGGCATTAACCTCGCGGCCATGGTAGCGACGCAGAGCTTGTCGGTAGCGAGCAGCTCGCAGCCGCCTCAAGACGATCCTCCTCAAGGAGCAGCGGCGTCATCTTGTCGCAGCTGCTCTTGCTCAAGCTCAGCATAAGCGAGCACTCGAGGCGATCCGTATACGAGTTCCGTGGGGAGAACCGCCTCTGCTCCATAGACTAGAGCAAAGGGTGCCTGGCCAGTGGCTCGATTTGGCGTCGTCTGATCGACCAAAGAACCACCGGCAGCTCCGCGATCCAGCTTTCTTACGCACTTGTGCAGCCTGTCGAAAGTTCTGGTCTTGAGCCCGCTGCAAGACTTCACATTTGCCCTCTTCGCTTGACTGTTGCTTCTCGGGTGAGCAACGGAAGCAATGCAGACCGTGGCGCCAAGGTGTTGTAAGTACTGCGTGAAGGTGCGACTAGTGAATTGTGTGCCTTTGTCGCTGATGATCATGTAAGGGATTCCGAAACTGCAAACAATCGACTGAAAGAACTTGATCTTGTTGTCTGTCACCTTCCTCATCGCTTCCACTTCCGCCACTTTGTGAACTTGTCGATGGCGATGTACAAGTACTCAAAGCCCCGACAGCTTCGGGGAAGGGGCCGAGGATGTCGACCCCTGCACCGAAAATGGCCAGGATAAAGGGATCGTCTGGAGAGCTTGAGCTGGCTGGTGTATCTGTTTGGAATGGAACCGCACGCTTCACACATGGTTACTTGTGCAGTTGCATCCCGGAGGGCTGTCGGCGGAAGAAACCTTGCCGGAAAGCTTTGCCGGCAAGTGCTCTTGCGCCAATGTGGTGACCACATATGCCTCCATGTATCTCTCGCTTAAAAGCTTACATCCATCTTCCACAGGAATACACTTCAATTTCACACCGTTGAGTCTTCTTACATGCAGTATGCGGTCGACAAACTGGTACATACTTGACTGCCGGGCTACTCTTTCCGCTTCTTCTTGCTCTTCGGAAGTTCTCTGTTCAAGGATATGGACAATCTGCTGCGCCCATGCTGGAGCTCGCGGCTCGACAACAAGGACTAAAGGCACATCTGCTGCTGCGGGAACATCAGCTTCCACGGCGAGGACCTGCGGCCCTGCCGGAGCTTGATGCTCCCCGACAAGCTTGCCGGAGCAAGACTTGTCGGGAGCGTTGCTTCAACGTAAATAAACCTCGGGTCTGCCGAGCAGACTGCTCCTCAAGACTTGTTGGTGTTGATCTTGGGGACCTTGCAACGACGGCTTGGGAAGCTCGGCCGGAAAAGTAGTCACCAGAGGCCAACTTCCTCTTCTTGCTTTGTCCGGTTGATGGTGTTACGGTTGGTTGAGTTAGCTTGAGCACGAAAATCCCTGGTTCCACAGGTAACTTAAGTCGGCACATTTTGACAGCCATCGAATATCATTCTCGAAGTTCTTGGAACATGTTCCATTTGTAGGCCGTCAGTGCTCTTCTAGCTTCCTCACTTCATCGACGTAAGCTTCCATCAACGGACTCGTAATCTTTGTTGACTTGGCGGACGACGAGTTGCGAGTCACCCCTGACAATAAGCTTCTTGATCCCAAGGTCCACTGCGATCCTGAGACCGGCAAGCAAACCCTCATACTCTGCAGTATTGTTTGTCGCTTGCTCCTTGGGAAAGTGCATCTGGACGACGTACTTGAGGTGCTCTCCGGTGGGTGCGATAAGCAAAGACGCCAAAGACCGGCGCCTTTGCAGCGTAGAAGGCACCATCAAAGTACATCAGCCACTCTTTGCTTGCTTCTTCGACGGGAATGCTCGTCTCCAAATCTCTTAAATGCGGTGTTGGCGCCCATTCTGCTATGAATTTCGCCAATGCTCGCTTTGGATAGTTGATGTGCTTTCAAACTTAAGACCAAAGCTTGACAGCTCCGGTGCCCACTCGACAATCCCGCCTGCCGCTTCGGATTCTCGCAGTATCCTCTTCAGGGAAAGCGAGTGACAACTGTGGATCTCATGTGCTTGGAAGTAATGGCGCAGCTTTCTCGAGGCCATGAGGAGGCCGAAGCAGTTTACGCACACCGCAGTACCTTGACCTAGCCCCCGCAGGAGGGAACCGACAAAGTAGACTGGTGCTGCACCATCCTTTTCAAGATTCTGTTCTTGTGTCGCCATGGATTCGCCCTTGTCGGGACCAGAGCTTGTCGTGAAGCCCCCGCTTGTCGCTGGATGTTCTTGCCGTGGTTGCGGGCTCGTCATCCGCCTCCCTCTCCGCTACTAACGCAGCACTAACCACTTGATTGGTTGCTGCTATGTACAGCAGCAACTTCTCTTGTGGCTTAGGTGCGACAAGTGTTGGAGTAGAGGACAGGTATCTCTTCAAGTCCTGCAGCGCAGCCTCCGCCGGAGTCCATTTCTTTGGACCTGCCTTTTTCAAAATTTTGAAAAATGGCTGCTGCGTTCAGCAGAACCTAGAAATAAACTCTTTGAGAGCAGCCACGCAACCGCAAGTCTTCGTACATCCTTGACGCTTTGGTGCTTCAATCTGCTCAATGGCCTTGATCTTGTCGGGATTAGCTTCAATCCTCATTGAGACACGAATAACCAGAGAAGCTAGCAGTAAGTGACACCAAACACGCACTTCTCGGTGAAGAGCTTTAGGTTGATCTTGTGCAGATAAGCAAAGGTCTCGTCCAAAACATGAACCAAAGTTGCTTAGACCTTGCTCTTGACCACTATGTCATCCATGTAGGCTTCTACATTTACGTGCCTTGCGGCTCAAAAGCGCCATGGACTACCCTTGCAAATGTTGAACCAGCATTCTTCAAACCGAAAGGCATCCGTATGAAACAAAGATGTGCCACATGGTGTGATGAATGCGGTCTTCTCCTCATCTTCTTCAGCCATGAAGATCTGATGGTATCTGAGTAGGCATCAAGAACGAAAGCAAATCACATCCAGCCGTGGAGTCAACAATCTGGTCAATGCGGCAAGGGAAATGGATCTTTGGGAGAAGCTTTATTAACATCCGTGAAGTCAATACAAAGTCTCCATTTCCCATTTGCCTTGCGACGACTGTGGATCGACCAACCACGAGGGATGGAGCACTCCTCGACAAGGCCCGCTGCTTCCAGCTTCTTGATCTCTTCGCCACGTAATTCTTGGCGCCCACCGCTTGCTTCCTCGACTTTTTGCTTGACGGGTCACAAGATGAGGATTAAACGGGCGGTGCTCAATCACTTTCCCGGGAACACCGGGATATCGACGGTTGCCATGCAAACACGCCGACATTCGCCCGCAGGAAAGCAATGAGCGCCGCCTTCCTATTTGGGGTCGAGAGAGGCATCGATGGTGAAGGTACCACCAGCGTCGTCCTCCTGGGCGGGCACCTTCTTGGTCTTCGGCGGAGCCACCATCTTCTTGCACTTGCCGGTGGAGCTCGATGGTGCGTCCTCGACGGTAGCGCAACACTCCGGAGAGGTGCGCTTGCCGGAGTGAGCATCAGAGCCCTTGCCGGACTTGGACTTGGTCTTCCTCCCCCCGGGGGCTTCAGCGACAAGTGTCGGCAACTGTCATGGCTGCTGCATCCCGGAAGATCTTGTCGGCACGTATAAGGGCATCCTTCTTGTCGCCATGGACAGAGATGACGCTTATTGGGCCTGGCATCTTGAGTAGGTTGTAGGCGAGTGAGAGGCTGCCATGAACTTGGCGAGTGCCGGACGGCCAAGTATCCCATTGTAAGGCAATGGGAAATCGGCGACGCCAAACGTAACCCTCTCGGTCCGGAAGTTCAGCTCGCTGCCAAATGTGACCGCAACGTAATCTTCCCTTCGCTTGCTCCTTCCCGGATTGATTCCTTGGAAGGTTCCGGTCTCTTCGAGCTCGCTGTCGTGGATTTGAAGCTTCGGAGCACCGCGGAGGAGATCAGATTTAAGCGGCCCGCCGTCAACTAACATTTTGTGACCTTGAGGTTGCGGATGGTTGGAGATACCAACATCGGCAAGCACCCGACCGCAGATTATGCGATCGTGGTGGTCCTCAATATCAAAAATGATAGGCGTCTTGGACCACTTCAGAGGCTTGCGTGACTCTACGGATGGTTCCGCTGCATTGACCTCCCGCATCCATTGCTTGAGTTGGCGGTGGGAGGTATGCAGGGAAGCACCTCCGTCGACGCAGGGAACCTCTGTGGCTTTCTGAAACTCCTGCTCGTCGGCGTCGTCGTCTTCCATATCTTCGTCGTCATCATCATCTTCATCCTTGTCGCGGCCGCGGGGAGGTCGATCTCCTTGTCGCTGCTTGACCTTGCCGCGGCGTCCTCCCCGGCCGGGACGTTTCTTACTTGCTCCCCCAGCACCTTCCTGGGCCTTCTCCTTGTCTCGCCACTCGTACTCAGCTCTCTGCTGTTCGACGAGCTGCTCGACCTTCTTGCAGCTCTGGAGATCGTGGCCCTTGGTGCGGTGGATCTTGCAGTACTGCTTGCCGGAGCCGTCCTACTTGTCGGCGGTCGCCACCGGCCAGTGGTTGGCGTCGGCAACCTCCTTGCCGGAGCCACTCAGTCTTGGCGTTCTTGTCGCCGCCTCCGTTGTCGGACTGCTCGACAGCTAGCACCTCTCGCTTTTCTTCTTCCTGTTGCCTCGCCGTCGGCCCTTCTTTGCGGGCGGTGTCATCCTTGTCGAGATCCTGCTTCGCATTCTCTCTGGAGTCTCCTCCTTCCTCGGTACAAGACACTTGTCGGCCAAGGCGCATAGCTCATCGACGCGTCCTTGACTTTGCACATCGCCATCTCCTCCTCATCCTGCGGTTCCGCACATTCTGATGAAATGCGCTGATCACCGCGGCAGGGTGGACGTCTGGGATGTTGTAGTGCACACGGCTGAATCTCTGAATGAACTTGCGCAGGGATTCTCCTTCCTTTTGGGCGAGTAAGTGAAGGTCACTCTCTTGGCCATGAGGTTTGTGGCCACCTGTGAAGGCGCCAACAAACTGATGGCATGAATCTGCCCAAGAGGATATGGAGCTGTCCGGCAAGTGCATGAGCCAGGATCCGACGTTGGGCTTGAGCACGGCGGGAAGTAGTTGGCGAGGATCTTGTCGTCCCGTCCCCCGCAGCCTGCACCGCGATGGTGTAGATGCCAAGGAACTCCGACGGATCGCCCTGCCGTCATACTTCTCCGCACGCGTCTGGTTTGAAGTTTTTACGGCTGGGCCTTTGGACTTGCCGCAGCTCACGAGTGAACGCAGGGGCAACCTACCGCGTCACGGCAAGTCGCTGGCCCCTCGGGCGCGTGCATGTCAACAGAAGGCCCAGCGCGCTTTGTCGGACCGACGTCGCGTTTCTCTTCGGCGCTGATGCGAAGTTCGAGCGTCCTCTTGTTGTCGCCATGAAGAACTTGGCGCTGATCGCGGCGAAAAGCGCTGGATCCGACGATGCGCAGTGGAGTCGCTATCGAGATGGATCCGTTGGCTCGGGCGATCTTGGCCTTCTTGTCGGAGAGTGCGGTGGGTGCACCTCCGGCGATCTGCCGCCACCGGCTCGTGCCTTGTCGTCACGCCGCGGCAACGATGGCGTTGGTTGCCGCGAGCGTTGCTGCTGGCAAAGCCGATGAGGCTCTGGATAGTGGCCCTCCACTCGTCGACCTTGTCGGCCATTGGAGGGTAGTCGAGGAGCAGCTGGGCTCTCGCCAGAGCTTCTGCTGGAGTAGTGGGTGGCATTGGAGAATGGTGCGAGGAACGGGACACGCTCGGACTTCTAACTACGTTAGGAGCAGTGCCCCGTCCGAGCGACCGTATCTCACTCGTGCCAGCATGTTGGCGCGCATGCTGGTCTTGAGGGTCTCGATCCAACGAACGTATGGCGTTGTGAACGCCATGACGTTGCTGGTCCCGCGTCTCCTGAGGTGGGCGCGGGGGATGCGCGGACGCCGAGGTTTGCGGTGCCTTGTCCTTGGACTTGGCAACATCGCGAGCACCTTCGTCGGCGCCCGTTCCTCCGCCAGCGTCTGCACCACCACCCGTTTGCTGCGGTGAGGGTGGATACGACGCGGACGGCTCCGCTGCCGCTGAAGCCTTCTTCTTCGGTGGCATGTTGAGGAAGATGTTGATGACGTTGCTCGTGTGAACGCCGGATCAGATTCACACGGTCTCGACGCTTCTACTCGGGCGCGCCAGAGATGTCGGGAGGCTGATCGCACTCACGGACACCTATGGGGCGGCGGAGCAGGCCCTTGTGGTTCGAGGGGGGCGGAGGTCGCACGAAGAGCGGATCGAGGCGATGCACACGGCGGTTTACCCAGCTCGGAGCTCTCCGGAGAGATAAAACTCCCTCTGCCGCTTGTTTGATCTATTACATTTCTTGCTAGGGAGCAATGCGAGCTACAAAACCTAGCGTGAGTGTATCTAGACTATGGCTAGTCGAACGGACCGAACTAGCCGAACCTTGCCAAAAATGCGAACCTCCTCTACGTTGCACTCGGGCCTCCTTTTATATGCTCAAGGGGTCTCCGACAGGTGGCAACATAGGCGAGGGTACAAATGTAAAAACAGGAGTTGGTACACCTACTTGAACAAAGGTATGCTGCAAAATACCTAACTCGACGGCAAGGGACAAAAGCAATAAATGCCCGTCGTTGTCGCCCAAAGCGATTACAGAGGCCGTCAGTCGCGCCTCCGCCGCCACGATGGCGAGCCTGTCGGCCGCTTATCGCTGCTCTCCGCTGGCTGCACACCGCCGACACGCAGCCCATGGAACGGTCCCATGGCGACATCGTCGCTGGGTGAGCTGGAGCGAAGACGGAGAGAGGTTGCATGTCATGGGCGAGCGCCTTGCCGCGACCGAATCCTTGTCGCGCTCGGAGACTTGTCGCGCTCCGAGCCTTCCCGGCAAGCTCCTCTTGTCGGGGCCTTGTCTTCTGCGTGCCTGGAGCGGCCTTCCCGACAAGCTCCTCTCGTCGGGACCTTGTCGTGCCTAGAGAGGTCTTCCCAGCAAGCTCCTCTTGCCAGGGTTTTGTCGTCTGAAAGGCGGCGGAGGGTCTTGGCGGACGCCCGGCGAGGCTTGCCGCGGGGACGCTGCAACTGCTCGTGCACAAGTTCGGGGTACTAGGGTACCCCTACTTTAGTACACCGACAATGGATTATCCGCACTTTTACCTTTCCGCCTTTGCTAGCCTCTTTGGTACCGTGCATTGCCCTTTCTCACCTTGAGAGTTGGTGCAAACTTCGCCGGTGCATCCAAACCCCGTGATATGATACGCTCTATCACACATAAACCTCCATATATCTTCCTCCAAACAGCCACCATACCTACATATTATGGCATTTCCATAGCCATTCCGAGATATATTGCGATGCAACTTTCCACCATTTCGTTCATCATCATCATGACATACTTTACTTTTGTCATATTGCCATTGCACGATCATGTAGTTGACATCGTATTTGTGGCAAAGCCACCATGCATTATTTTTCATACATGTCACTCTTGATTCATTGCACCATCCTCGGTACATCACGGAGGCATTCATATAGAGTCATATCTTGTTCTAGTTTCGAGTTGTAATCCTTATGTTGCAATCAATAGAAGTGTGATGATCATCATTATTAGAGCATTGCCCAATAAAAAAAGAGAGAGAAAGGCCAAAAAAAAAGAAAGGCCCAAAAAAAGAAAATAAAGAAAAGGACAGTGTTACTATCTCTTTTCCACATTTGTGCTTCAAAGTAGCACCTTGTTCTTCATGTAGTGAGTCTCATAACTGTGCTTCAAAGTAGCACCTTGTTCTTCATGTAGTCAGTCTCATATATTGTGCTTCGAAGTAGCACCATGTTTTTCATATAGTGAGTCTCATAAGTTGTCTTTTTATACTAGTGGGAATTTTTCATTATAGAACTTGGCTTGTATATTCCTACGATGGGCTTCCTCAAATGCCCTAGGTCTTCATGAGCAAGCAAGTTGGATGCACACCCACTAGTTTTCTTTTGTTGAGCATTCATAGCTCCAAAGTGCATCCGTTGCATGGCAATCCCTACTCCTCATGTTGACATCAATTGATGGGCATCTCCATAGCCCGTTGATTATCCTCGTCAATGTGAGACTTTCTCCTTTTTGTCTTCTCCACACAATCCCCATCATCATATTCTATTCCACCCATAGTGCTATATCCATGGCTCACGCTCATGTATTGCGTGAAGGTTGAAAAAGTTTGAAATTATTTAAGTATGAAACAATCACTTGGCTTGTCATCGGGGTTATAGAAGTTGGGAACATCTTTGTGTGACGAAAATGAAGCATAACCTAACTATATGATTTTGTAGGGATGAACTTTCTTTTGCCATGCTATTTTGAGAAGACATGATTACTTTGATTAGTATGCTTGAAGTATTATTATTTTTATGTCAATATGAACTTTTGTCTTGAATCTTTCGGATCTGAATATTCATACCACAATTAAGAAGATTTACATTGAAATTATGCCAATGTATCACTCCGCATCAAAAATTCTCTTTTTATCATTTACCTACTCGAGGACGAGCAGTGAATTAAGCTTGGGGATGCCCGATACGTCTCCAACGTATCTATAATTTTGATTGCTCCATGCTACTTTATCTACTATTTTGGACTATATTGGGCTTTATTTTCCACTTTTATATTATTTTTGGGACTAACCTATTAACCGGAGGCCCAGCCCAGAATTGCTGTTTTTTGCCTATTTCAGTGTTTCGAAGAAATGGAGTCCAAACGGAATGAAACCTTCGGAAACGTGATTTTCTCACCGAACGTGATCCAGGGGACTTGGACCCTACTCCACGGAACAAAAGAGGCGGTCACGAGGGTGGGGCGCCCCTAGGCGCGCCTCGCCTCGTGGGCCCCTGTTGCTCCACCGACGCATTCCTTCCTCCTATATATACCTCACGCACTTCCAAACGATCGTAACAGAGCCAAAACCTAATTCCACCGCCGCAACTTCCTCAGATCCATGAGATCCCATCTTGGGGCCTGTTCTAGGAGCTCACGGAGGGGGCATCCACTACGGAGGGCTTCTACATCATCATCGTAGCCCCTCCGATGAAGTGTGAGTAGTTTACTTCAGACCTTCGGGTCCATAGCTAGTAGCTAGATGGCTTCTTCTTTCTTTTTGGATCTCAATACAATGTTCTCCCCCTCTCTCATGGAGATCTATTCGAATCTTCTTTTTGCGGTGTGTTTGTTGAGATTGATGAATTGTGGGTTTATGATCCAGATTATCCATGAATAATATTTGAATCTTCTCTGAATTCTTTTATGTATGATTGGTTATCTTTGCAAGTCTCTTCGAATTATCCGTTTGGTTTGGCCAACTAGATTGGTAGTTCTTGCAATGGGAGAAGTGTTTAGCTTTGGGTTCAATCTTGCGGTGTCCTTACCAAGTGATGTAAAGGGTTGCAAGACACATATTGTATTGTTGCCATCGAGGATAACAAGATGGGGTATTTATCATATTGCATGAATTTATTCCTCTACATCATGTCATCTTGCTTAAGGCGTTACTCTGTTTTTAACTTAATACTCTAGATGCATGCTGGATAGCGGTCGATGAGTGGAGTAATAGTAGTAGATGCAGAATTGTTTCGGTCTACTTGTCACGGACGTGATGCCTATATACATGATCATACCTAGATATACTCATAACTATGCTCAATTCTGTCAATTGCTCGACAGTAATTTGTTCACCCACCGTAGAATACTTATGCTCTTGAGAGAAGCCACTAGTGAAACCTATGGCCCCCGGGTATGTTCACCCATCACTTTTAATACTTGCTTTGTCTTTACTTTGCCTTTTAATTTTCACTTTGCATCTCTATACCAAAAATACCAAAAATATTATTTATCATTTCTATCAGATCTCACCCTCGTAAGTGACCGTGAAGGGATTGACAACCCCTAATCGCGTTGGTTGCGAGGAGCTATCGATTTTTGCAGGTACGAGGGACTTGTGCGTGGCCTCCTACTGGATTGATACCTTGGTTCTCAGAAACTTAGGGAAATACTTACGCTACTTTGCTGCATCATCCTCTCCTCTTCGGGGAAATCCAATGCAGTGCTCAAGAGGTACCAAGTTTCTACTCCAAGTTTGAGGCATCAATGATGTTCAATTCACCTCTCAAATGGCAAAAAACTTTATCATCAAGTGGTTTTGTGAATATATCCGCCAATTGCTTATCGGTACGAACATCCTTAAGATCAATGTCTCCTTTAGCAACATGATCTTGAATGAAATTATGACGAACTTAATATGCTTAGTTCGAGAATGTTGCACGGGATTATGAGCAATCTTAATAGTACTTTCATTGTCACATAGCAATGGAACATGTTTCACATAGATCCCATAATCTTTAAGAGTCTGGGTCATCCAAAGTAACTGAGCACAACATGAACCGACGGCAATGTATTCCGCTTCGGCAGTGGATAAGGATACTGAGTTTTGTTTCTTGGAGGACCAAGACGCAGGAGATTTCCCAAGAAATTGACAAGTACCCGAACTGGACTTTCTATCAACCTTGTCACTGGCATAGTCCGAATCGGAGTAGCCAACAAGATCAAAAGAAGACCTTTTAGGATACCAAATGCCAAAGTTTGGTGTGTGAATTAAGTATCTCACTATCCTTTTCACAGCCTTAAGATGACATTCTTTGGGGGCCGCTTGATATCATGCACACATGCACACACTTAGCATAATATCGGGACGAGAGGCACATAGATATAACAATGAACCAATCATAGAGCGGTAAACCTTTTGGTCAACCGGTTCGCCATCCTTAGTCAAGTCAAGATGTCCACTAGTAGGCATGGGTGTATTCATACCTTTGCATTCTTGCATGTTGAACTTCTTGAATAAGTCCTTGGTGTACTTTGTTTGAGAGACAAAGGTACCCTCCTTAGTTTGCTTGATTTGCAAACCAAGGAAGAACTTGAGCTCACTCATCATAGACATCTCAAACTTCTCCAACATTAGCCTTCCAAACTTTTCACTAAAATGAGGGTTAGTCGAACCAAATATGATATCATCAACATAAATTTGGCACACAAATAATTCTCCATTAACCCTTTTAGTAAAAAGAATAGAATCAATCTTTCAAATCTCAAAGCATTTTTCAATAAGGAACTTGGTCAAGCATTTATACCACGATCTAGGAGCTTGTTTAAGACCATAAAGAGCTTTGTGAAGTTTCTAAACATGGTCGGGTTTCTTAGGATTAACAAAGCCGGGAGGTTGCTTAACATAAACTTCCTCCTCAATTTCACCATTTAGAAAAGCACTTTTAATGTCCATTTGGTACAAGGTAATATCATGGTGATTTGCATAGGCACGTAAGATGCGGATGGACTCAAGTATAGCAACGGGGGCATATGTCTCACCATAGTCCATACCTTCGAATTGAGTGTAACCATGGGCGACGAGACATGCTTTGTTGCGAATGACTTGTCCATCTTTGTCTTGCTTGTTGCAAAACACCCATTTGGTATCGACGATGTTGTGGTTGCTGTCGGGCTTCTCAACCAATGTCCACACTTGGTTCCTTCCAAAGTTGTGTAGCTCTTCGTGCATGGAATTTGTCCAATCCGGATCTTCCAATGCTTGTTCAACCTCCATAGGTTCAATGCTAGAGATGAATGAATAATGTTCACAAAATTTAGGCAAACGAGTTTTAGAGTGAGTGATTTTCCCGGTTTGGATATCATTGAAGATTTCCTCGACGGGATGGTCTCATGAGATTCTTTTTCTAACTCGTGAGAGCTTTTGTTTGGGTCGGGGTGGAACATCTTCTTCATCATCTTGTTCTTCCTCTTGGCCTTCTTCGTTGTTGATGTTGTCGTTTTCTTGTCGAGGTGGAGAAGGAGGTTGATGAGGTTCATCTTGGTGTACTTCCTCATTTTCTTCATCTTGGCGTGTCCCACTTGTGGATGCCTCCGTGTCAACTCTTGGTTCACCTTGTCATGAGGTAGAAGCTTCCACTTGGACAAACGATGTACTCTCCTTCACCTCCGTTGGACAAATCTTGCCAATAGACAAGTCCTGGATTGCTTCTGAAGGGTCTTTGTCTCCTACATCAATTGGCAGTTTCTCTACTTGCGAGCCGTTAGATTCATCAAACTTCACATCTACCGTCTCTTCAAACTTTCGGGTGAAATTGTTGTAGACACGGCATGTGTGAGAGTTTGAGCCATAACCAAGTAGGAAACCCTCATGAGATTTAGGAGCAAATTTAGAACGACTATGCTTATCAAGAATATAGCACTTTGAGCTGAATACTCGAAAGTATCCAACTTGGGGTTTGTTGCCGGTGAGAAGCTTGTATGCCGTCTTGCCGAGTAGCTTGTGAAGATATAGGCGATTTGTTGCATGACAAGCTGTCTCAACCGCTTCCGCCCAAAAGTGTTTTGGCGTCTTGTATTCATCAAGCATTGTTCTTGCCATCTCAATAAGAGTCCGGTTCTTCCTCTCAACAACTCCATTTTGTTGAGGTGTGTATGTAGCCGAGAACTCATGTGAAACCCCTTCTTCATCAAGAAAGGTATCCATATTTGCGTTCTTGAACTTCGTTCCGTTGTCGTTGTGAACCTTCTTTATCTTCACTTCAAATTGATTTTGGGCCTTCCTAGCGAAGTTCTTGAAGATCTTTTGGACCTGTGATTTATCATCAAGAAAGAACACCCACGTAAATCTTGAAAAATCATCGACTATAACTAAACCAAATGAATTTCCACCGAGACTTTTATAGGCATTTGGACCAAAGAGATCCATATGAAGTAGCTCAAGTGGTCTTCTCGTGGTCATGATGTTCTTCACGGGGTGGCTTCCTCCAACTTGTTTTCTTGCTTGACAAGCACTGCATAATCTATCCTTGTCAAATATAACATCTTTCACTCCAAGGATATGATCACCTTTAATAAGCTTATCAAGATTTCGCATGCCCACATGACCTAACCTTCTATGCCACAACCAACCTTAAGAAGATTTAGCAATTAAGCACATTCTGGGTTGAGCCTTTTTAGTGAAATCAACAATGTATAGATCACCTCTACGTATACCGGTAAAGACCATATTGTGATTATCTCTTTGTCGTGGAATTGTCATGACAGATGTCCTAGTGTGTGGACTTATTCATGGAGCCAATGCAACGTGATTAGCTTAAAGGGGTTAAACAGGAAAAAGGACACGAGGATTTTATCCTGGTTCGGCCCCTTGCGGTGAAGGTAAAAGCCTAATCCAGTTTGAGGTGGTATTGCTAGGGTTTCGATGACCAGGGAGCGAATACGCTTAACCTGGCTCTCGATCTGTTGTTTCTTTCTTGTCCCCCTTTGGGGAGCCCTACCCCTCCTTATATATGTTGAAGGGGCGGGTTACATGACTAGCCCTAGTAGAATTAGGATTACTCTATTACAAGTGGAGTCCTACTCTTGCTTCCTTTGTAGGAGAATATTCCTTATATCTTTCCTTGTAAGTCGGCCCACCACATCATGAGCCGGCCATCTGGGCCTTGGGCTTTGTCGTCTATCTGAAACACCCACCAGGTCACCAATGAGTCACCAGGCTAGTGAGTCGGCAGACCAGCGAGCCACCAGACCCGTGAGTCGCCAGTCCTCCGGCGGGTAACGGTGAAGCGCCAAGTCCGGCCAGGTTATACCTCCAGCCGGGTTACGCCGCGGGGTATATCCCCGACATTAGTCCCTAGTTTAATTTGGATTTATCCATGTTAAACTGATCTGCAACATAAACACAAGAACAAATTTGACAGGTTGTGCTCCGGGTCATTTCCTCCTTCTAAAAATCTGGGTCAATAAGCCAGCTTCATACTCAAATTGCTGACGTTGGTTTCTCAAAGAGAAATATTGTGAAGAATAATCCACTTGAGTCGGCTTCCAAAACGCTGGCTTAAAAAATATTGGTCGTGAAATACTCATCTGATATTCAACCGGTTTGAAGATGTAAAACTTGCCGGTTTGTAAATATTGATGGCACCGAATCATAATTGTTGGCGACGTTGGGTCATAATTATTGATGACACCGGGTTATGATTGTTGCATACACCGGGTCATAATGATTAGTGACGCCGGGTCAATCTAGTTTGCTCAAAACTGAGAATTTGGAAATATTTCTTCTTATATCTGTGTTACCTGTAGCCCCCAAGTCTTGAGCAGAGAAAAATTATGACTTAATACTTGCTTCAATATAAATATTACCACTTTGAAGAAATCCATGTTGTTCATCTCAATCACTAGCCAGAACTGAGTATTCCTCATATGTAGCCCCCAAGTGCCGGGTTGTCATGCTTGTAGCATCCTGGGACTTGTAATTGTCTTATGCTCATAAAAACTTCAACCAGCGTAGCTCCCAAGGGCCGGATCATTATGCAATAATGAGCAGGGACTTTGTATGTATGATCATATAGATTCAAGCAGCAATGTTTAGCCCCCAAGGGCCGGCTTAGTAAGATAATACTGAGTTGGGACTTTATATACACTTCATTGAAAATAGTATTATATGATGTAACCCTCACCATGGGGCTCGAACCCACGTCCACAAGGTTAAGAGCTTTGTGCTTTACCAATTGAGCAGTAGACCCCTCAATATAATGGAATAAGGCTTGTGTACCTTGAATTTTTAACAGGAGTAGTTGGTAGCCCCCAAGGACCGGCTCATTATGATGTGATGAGTCGGGTCTTCAATAAGGCTAGTAAAAATGTCTTTGCATTAGCCGCCAGTGCCATGGTGCATGCTGGTAGTGACAAGGGACTTGCATATTTGATGTAATCTCAATTTGAATAATGTAGCCCCCAAGTGCCCCTGCAGCGACTTGGGACTATTCCCTCCATTGTAGAATAAATCATATCCATTGCTAAAATAATTGCCATTGCGCTGAAGCGACTTTGAAAACCTCAATCATAATATTGGTTATTGATAACCATAATAAAAATCCAGCCATGTTGGATATTAAAGATTTGAATAATATACCCAATGATTTATAAGCGCATGATTCCAATGGCACAACCCAAATATATACTGGTGACTTATAGTCGAAAGCCAGGCCGGGTTAATAAACACCGGATATTATCTTATCTCATACTAGCGACTTATAGTCGAAAGCTAGGCCGGGTTAATGAACATCGGTTAATGTCATATATGACTCATAAGGCATTATAAGCCTTATTGGCTTTCAACCATGTATTACTATGTCACAAGAGAAAAATCTTAAAAAGATGTTCAAATCAAAACAACAAAAAACCAAGGCTTTCATAGGCCGCCAAGCCAAAATATCTGCTTCAATGAAACTAGCATTAGCCACTGGAAGGTACGCGCTTTCCGTGAGCTGGCCCTCATTTACCCAATCGACATTTTGACCCGGATAAGTTCAGTTCTTATTTAAAGATTGACTTATCAGGAGTACGCGGGGTTAGAGCAGCATCGTGCAGCACAGGTCGATTTATCCAAGTTTCAAGGAAGGCGGCTTTATCAGCCTGAGCTTCTCCTTGCTATCCGTAAGTCGTGCCCTCTCATGACAAACCGGCGTTTTAACCTTAACGAGTTCAGAGTCTTTTAAAAGATTAACTGTTAAGAGTTCGGGGGGGGGGGGGGGGGGTCAAACAGGATTACCTGATGGAGAGGCATCTGGCATACAGGCAGGATAACCTGGGGTTTTAAGTGAATACACCTGGCTTTTAAGCCTATTACAAGGGTTATACAAAACCTTTGTTCTTTAGAACAAGGAGCCCCCAAGCAATATTTTTGAGCTGTGCTCAGTGGGTACCTATGTTTGAGTTGTGCCTTTGCAACAGATTCTCTTTGGTCCCTTTAATTTTTCCTGAGAACTCGAACTTTTGTGAGAGATAATATTCTTCTTGAGCCGGAATTTGTAGGAGACAGATTTCCCACGAATCGAATTGTAAACCGGATATTTGAGAGCTTCAGTAAGACTGACGTCCCTTGAGCCGGATTTTAAACCGGATATTTGAGAGATTCAACGCTTTATGGGAGAGAGATGTCTCTTGAACCGGATTTTGGACTGGAATCCTTTCTGATGCCCCAGAAACCTCTTCATTGAGCTGGGATTTTGTAATTGTAATATACTTTTTAAGCCAGAAATTTTCTGACGGCCTATAAATTTTCATCAATAGGGCAATAGCCTCCGGGACCGGGTTATCTTTCCCTCCATCGTCCTGGAGTTCTTAAATTTGCTGAAACTGGCAAGATTTGCTGAGTCATGTCATAGTAGCCCCCGAGTCTTAAGACGACTCGAGGAGTTGTCTTGAGATTCTCCGTATTTAACCATAGTAGAAGGTGTATATCATTGGTGTTGATAGCGTGATGTGAATTCACAGAAAGTTGAGGTGGCTGCGGCGGGTTATAAATGATCCGTATGAGCCGTGTCAGCAACTCGGCCAAAGGGTCCTTCCAACTGGCTATTTGAAGTTAACCAAACTATAGTGGCGGTGACTTGCGTGCCTGCCCATTGAGCCATCGAGTGCAGACAACAGTTGATGATAATTTGCCTCCAATTTTGAAAAAAAGGGGCTACCCGAGCAGTGACTCTCTTTATACTCAATAAACAGCTCATGCAGACAGGTGCGGCCCGGTGTGTCGATGTAGACCAGGCCGCGAGAGACGGACGACAAAGACGACCGCAACATCAGAGGCGGCTCGGACAGATGAGTCGGCCGCGATGTTGTAAGCCGGTGCGGACGGGCGAGTTAACCACATCATGTTGATGTAAACTAGTCTGCAGAATGGTGGCTTGCAGATATATTCATCAAGCTTGATGGTGTGGTCAGATGCTAGCGCATTATAATGGTGGTGCGAGCTATACATCCATGACACGGCCATAGCTTTCGCGATGAACAATTGCTCCTGCATAAATAATATCGCAAGCCGGAGTAATTTGTTCTTCTAAAGAACAAAAAAATGTATAAATAAAAATTGATTGGACAAATTTCACCTTGATATGTTAGGCCAGAAATTATCCACCGGGGAGTTGATGATCACCACGGGCGAGTCAGCCGCAGGAGCAGATGAATGAACCAGCCGCGGCGTTATAAGCCGGTGCGGACGGGGGAGTCGGTAGCAACATTGTAAGCCGGTCCAGACGGGCAAGTCAACGGCAGGCGCGGTAAGCCGTGCAGACAGGTGAGTATTCGCAAGCGCAGTAAGCCGCTCGGACGGGCGAGTTAATGTCGACCGGGCCACAGGGGCGGCAACTTGCGCACGTCCGTTCATCGGGTAGTGTGGCACGGACGAAAACGTTGCTGCAGCACGTTTGTGCTCCATACCCGCAGTATAATGCCTCCAAATTGAAATGAACAATTGTCCTGCAAAACAATATTACATGCCCAAGTAATTGTTCTAAAAAGAATTAACATGCTGATAAAATACAGAGGAAAGATATCACCTGATGCATTGGGATGACAAATGATCTTTGCACGTCCATAATTTAACTGGGATATGGAATCCAACAGCAACATGAACGATGACTTAATCCACGTCCACCCCTTTTTTTATCTCTATTTTTTTGTCAATCGTCTAATCAGCTCCCCACCTTTCCTTTCTTCAGGCGGCAACCAGCAGGAGAGCATGCCTGGGGGCAGCGGCTCAGAGGCAGAACCAAGCAGGGGTGACTCGAGGCGCGGTGGCCTGGAGGCGAGGTAACGGGTGATGGAGACTCGCAGTGGACACCAAGACGAAGGTGGTTGAACAGGTGAGCCGGCTTGCGGCGACCGCGAAGCAGGGCCACAGCCGGGGAGAGCGGCGGGTCGATTTTCCGGCGAGCGAACCCCGGGGGCAGGGCAGTTGATTTTGGCCTCGTTTGATTAGTACACAATCCCATGTGAGTACGGCTCTTCATCCCAAACCTAGGAATCTGTGCCAAGTCACTTTTCCTATGTGGTATAAAAATAATAATTGATAGGTGCTTTCCACTTGATTTGGTGATAGCTACTTTTTGCCCTCACGTGGATTTCGAACATGGACAGCCAAAAGCATAGCATATGCCTGGCCTCGTCTGAGTAGGAGTCGCTCTCCACCGTACTTGAATCAGGAGCAAAGAACTTGTTAGATCATTAGGCCGTGTTGGCGAGTCAATTGTTGACTATGCGACGTGAGATCGAATCCTCAAACTACCAATTTTACTCCCGTCTATTATTCCAGTTTTCCCACGCAAGTTGACTTGCCTTCCTTGATTGCGGTAAAAATTTGTCTCGGGACCTGCTTTCACCAACCACAACTGGATAGGAGCGGCTCGCAGTTTGACAGCGGCCACTTTGATGGACAAACGACTGCTGCCTTGGTGACTTGCACATGATAGAAAATCCTGTCGGTCCGAACTTCTAGCGGTACCAGTAGCGCCCTCGAAATCAATCTGGCTCCAGATTAACAGATCGCCATGGCACTTGTGGCGGCGCAAAGATGGAACCCTAATTTTTCTTAAACATTTAATCTCACAAATCTGAAATCTGGTCCGATGGCCTTGAAGTTGATGCAAAAACCCTTACAATCTGGCTCATCCGAACAATTGCCAACTTCTCGATCCCCGGGAGAAAATCCCTCCAAAAATTCAACACCACCGTGCGCGAGCCCCATGGTGGGCGCCAACTGTCATGGAATTGTCACGGCAGATTGTTGGCACGCGAAATCGCCGCGCAACACCAAGATATTTGTCGTGCTTTCGTGACGATGAACGATTGCTTTACGAGCAAAGCAACAAAGATTTCCTCGCTTTCGTGGAGGAGAACCGGCCGCTTTCCAACCAAAGCGGCAAGATCGCCAAACCCTAGGGCTGCTAGGGCTCGGCAGGAAGTAACGATGAAGATAGACGTACGTGAAAATAGACTTTGTTTTGATAGATCGATTGTGTTGGGGCCGTTTCCAATCGGCCATGGCCTTATATATAAGGCACGCTGGACTTTGACGTATACAAGGCAGGACTTGGCGTACACGAGTTGCATTCCAAAATCAAACCGATTAGAATCTAATCAGGTCATCCTAATTGGGCTACCATGTATAGTACTTGACGCTTTACATTAAGCTAACCTGCATGGCCATCCCTTCTCGATCAGATACACACCTTGCCTTATCAATTAAATATTCCGCCACGCCGCTATCACCAAATAATATAGTAGCCCAAGTTCTAAGCATACACGTACAAATACCTTGAGCCTTCAAAGAAAATAATAAAATACTCCGCAATGTCGCAAATCAACTCGGATAATAGCCATCAAAGACTAAGCATACTTCTCTGCACACGTAGATATATATAGACCATGCACTCCGTGCCCATAGTTTAGCTTAGCATCCGATCCTTCTTAGAACTTGCATCTTTGTTGTCCATGAAACTTCCTGTTACAATACTTAAAAATGTATCAACCGATCAGCTTGATAAATCATTGAATCAATTTGGCTCATCATATATTAACTAGCCAAATTATACCATCAACACATGCCCCTGTTTTTGGTACAATTGCATTGACCAAAAATACTATATGATTATCGTAAGATGAAGTCTATCACGATCATATCATTATTCGTATGGCGATGTCCAAAGATACATCGGCCAAATTTTCTTAGGGCGATATCTCAAATAATATATCGCCAAATTTTCTGTAGGCGATACTTGAAATAACATATCGTCCACAACATGTTCAGCCTCCTGCCACATGCTAGGATAGTACTTCTTCAAATATTTTCCATTGAGAGCTTTGGACAACTTTTCTCCTCGCAAAGATTGTACAAAATATGAATTTCCGGGAACAATCTCTATAATTTTATACGGGCCTTCCCAACTCGGCGACCATTTGCCGAATTTTCCATCTTTAGTTCCAATAGGTAAAATCGTTTTCCACACTAAATCACCTATTTGAAACGATTTCTCTCTCACCTTTTTATTATAAGCCTTGGCTACTCTTAATTTCTCCTTCTCAATTTCTCGCCAAGCTCTTAATCTTTCTTCTGAAATGTCATCTATCTTATCCATCATCAAATCATTATAATCTACAGCCGACAAGTCATTTTGTCTGGCCACTCTAAGAGCTTGTAAATTAACCTCTACAGGTAACACCGCCTCCTGACCATATACTAGATCATACGGTGCTACTTGAGTCGCTCCGTGTTTAGATATCCGATGAGCCCATAAAGCTTCCGATAGTACCTCATGCCATCTTTTCGGTAAGCTTAATTAAAGTTTTATTGCTAGATTCGGCCTGTCCGTTAGCTTGAGCATAATAAGGCGACGAATTTAACAATTTAATTCCTAAAGATTCGGCAAATTCACGAAATTGACGAGACATAAAAGAAGCACCTTGATCAGTAGTTAAAGTTTGAGGAATACCGAATCTATGAATAATATGCTCTAAAACAAAACTGATAACCTCTTTGTGAGTCATATTTTTCAAAGGAACTGCTTCAGTCCATTTAGTAAAATAATCTGTAGCAACTAGGACGAAGCGATGTCTTTTAGAAGACGAAGGATGTATCGCACCAATAAAATCTAAACCCCATCCCCTAAATGGCCATGGCCTAATTATGGGATTTAACATAGATGCGGGCGCTAACTGTACATTACCAAATTTTTGACATGCCTCACAACCTTTATAATACCAAAAACAATCCTCTAGCAAAGTCGGCCAATAAAACCCCGCTCGTTTTAATAACCATCGCATTTTGTGAGCCGACTGATTATTCCACATATTCCTTCGTGCACTTCACCCATAGCTATTCTAGATTGATCAGAATCCAAGCATTTTAAAAATAACCCATCTACCATTCGGCGATACAACTCGTCGTTAAACAAAGTATATTTTAAAGCTTGTCGCCGAATTTTTCTATCTCTCGTTTGACTTGGATCTTTTAAATTATCAACTAGTGGAACTCTCCAATCACTTAGTTCTAAATTATTTGCTGATTCGGTCGTTTGTGACCCATGCACCGAGTCTGCACTACATTGTACAGTTAGTTGTTCAACTGTGCTAGGCCCAAGTGTACCCTGTGGCAAAGGATCCATCATTATAGACGTAGCATGCATCGGCTTGTCTAATATAAAAAACACTCCTTTACTAATATGATAATCGGATGCCTGCTGTGCTAAACAATTAGCTCTAGAATTCTCTTCTCTAGGTATATGATGGATGCTGAACGTATCTAGAGACCTAATTATGTCTAAACATCGGTCCAAATAACTATTTAATAACCCATCAAAACATTGAAATTCGCCTTTAATTTGTTGTACTACCAAAAGCGAATCCCCAAAAGCATCTACATCCTTTACACCCATATCAACTAAAGTTTGTAAACCAAACAGTAAAGCTTCGTACTCAGCTTGGTTATTAGTGCAAGGATATTCCAAATGGACCGATGTATCATAAACAACATTATTAGGTGAAACTAAAACATTACCGACGCCTTGCCTGTCCCTACAAACCGATCCATCAAAATAAAGCTTCCATGGACACACACCAACATAATTAATATTTTCATCATCTTTAATCCTATGATCAACAATGAAATCGACGATAACTTGACCCTTCATAGAACGAAACGATTCATATGTTAAATCATATTCTATTAGTGCGTAAGCCCACTTTCCAATCCTACCACTAAGAATCGGTTGTTGCAACATATACTTCATGACGTCGGCCTGGCAAGCCACTACACACGTGCTAGAAAGAAGATAAGGCCGAAACTTGGTACATGCATAGTATAAAGATAAGCAAAACTTTTCAATAAACACGTACCGACTTTCGGTGTCGAGCAAACGACGGCTTAAGTATGCAATGATGTATTCTTTTCCGCTGACCTCTTGCGCCAACACCGCACCGATCACCCTATCTTCTGCAGCAATGTACAGCCTGAACGGCGCACCGAACATGGGCGCCCGCAATATTGGAGGATTTGACAAGCATTGCGTTATATTATTGAAAGCATATCGCTGCTGTGCCCCCCAAGTAAATTCGGCTTCATTTCTTCAGCCGAAGTAGAGGAACAAACGCTTCAATTTTCCCTGCAAGGTTAGATATGAATCGTCTCAAGTAATTAATTTTTCCTAACAACTTTTGCACATCCCTTTTACACGTGGGTTCCTCCAAATTTCGAATTGCCTCCACTTTCTTGGGGTCAATCTTTATGCCATTTTCATGAATTATGAAGCCTAAAAACTTACCAGCCGATACGCCAAAAGCACATTTGAGTGGGTTCATTTTTAATCCATACCGGCGCATCCTTTCAAAAGCTAATCTTAAATCGGCTAAATGATGATCAAACCCATCCGATTTAAAAACTATGTCATCAATATATATTTCTAATACAATGCCTAGAAGATCATGAAAAATTAAATTCATAGCGCGTTGATATGTAGCACCGCATTTTTAACCCAAATGTCACAACGACCCACTCAAATAAACCAACAAAACCTGGGCAACGAAAAGCAGTCTTAGACATATCTTGTTCGACCATAAATATTTGATTGTAACCTGCATTACCATCTAAAAAGCTAATTACTTTATGTCCCGATGCATCATTAATAAGCATGTCGGCTATAGGCATAGGATATTCATCTTTCAGAGTAGCTTTATTCAAATCTCTAAAGTCAACACATATTCTAATACTACCAAAGATTCTTCTTTTCCACGGGCACAATATTAGAAACCCAATCTGCATATCTACACGGCCGAATAAACTTAGCTTTTAACAACCGATCAACCTCTTCTTTGATGTGGTCATACAAATTAGGATTGAAACTTCTACGAGGTTGTTTATGCGGCCTAAAACCAGATTTAATAGGTAATCTATGTTCTACTAAATCTCTACTCAAACCGGGCATCTCAGTATAATTCCAAGCAAAGCAATCAACGAATTCTTTAAGTAATAAACATACCTTACTTTTCTGATCGGCTTTCAAGCTAGCTTTGATAAATGTAGGCCTCGGGATACTTCCATCACCAATATCAATTTCTTCAAGTGGATCAGCCGATGAGAATCCTTGTCCAAGCTTTTCCATGTCATCAAAATCTTCAATTGTTTCATGCATATCGCTCTTTCTGGAACGATACTCCTCCGTGCGTCTTTGTAGCCACTCGATACTATCGTATTTATTCATCATTTATATAGAAAAATCATTAAGCCGAGCTATGTCAGCTGGCTGTGCATTTATAGGTACAAAACCATCTCTACCGATACTGATATAATCATAATCCGATAAGTCCCTACCGGTCAAACATCGCATGTCACCGTGTTGCCAATCAACCGGTGCCTCTGTCAAAGCAATGCAAGAAGAATTATCCGCCTCAATCACCTCGACATCATCATTAACCCACTGAATTAAGCATTCATGAAGAGTAGAAGGGATACAACAATTTGCATGAATCCAGTCGTGTCCCAAAAGAATATTATACCGGCCTTTGACATCGACAAAAAATGCAATCGGCAATGTTTTGCTTCCGATCGTGAGCTCCATAGAAATAACACCCTTAGCCTCGGACAATTCTCCCGAGAACCCACTAAGTCCCATGTTGGTCTTCATTAACTCGCTCTCTTTTCGGTTCAGTTTAGAAAATACCGAAAAGGGCATAATATTAACACCTGCACCGCCATCAACAAGCATGCGACCAATAGGCTTACCATCAATGTGACCTCTGATAAATAATGGCTTTAGGTGCTGCCCATGCTTCTATTGTTTCTCAAATGTAACATTCTTTGGGCCAAGAATAAGTTCAGCAATTTACGCCTCGGTAGCGAAATTTAGCGAGCAATGCGAACACCATATTAACATCCATATCGGTTGGTACATCTTTATCATTCTCTGAATTTCCTGCAATAATGGTGTCAACTGTATTTTTATTGTCCTCTGCTGAGATGCGCTTCTCATTCCTATTCTTTGTAGGCTTCTTTGGTTTATCATGATTGTACCATCTATCGCGGTTCTTCTCAGCTTTCTCTTCCTTTATTTCCAATGTACGCATCATTTGTACACGTCATTTCGAGTGTGGGTAAGTCCATTCGGGCACCACTACGGTGTCGGTTTAGTCCTGGCGACAGACTTAATTTGGCTGCTCCCGGGTCCTTCGGCCTATCTTGACGCATACATTCTTTTCCGCAAACATTTCATCTCTGTTCAAAAAGCTTCTCCGCTGATCATATACTGATCGGAATTAAATCCCTGGCCGCGTACATTGCCTGAGTCCCAATGTGTAGATGTACTAGTATTAGACTTGAAACTTCTCGAAGGCAAACACTCGGACGTTCCTGTGCAACAATTCTTTATGATCAAACCAGCTTGTGTACTAGCCGATTTAGGCTCCTGAATAGTACGTGAGGATATAGCATCTGGCCGTGCATGCGGGTTATGCCCAGAATTAGTTGGCTTTTCAAATTGATTAAACTGGCCAGCTTGCCGCAACTTTACGCCATTACTTTTCTCCTCTGCATCGAGAGCTTCTTTTGAGACATCGCTTGTTTCTTTACAATTGACAACACCTTCATCTCGACCGGTGTTCCGCTATTTTCAGACCTTGATCAATATCCAAATCATCTGAATTTTTTTTGCTTTAGTTTCAAAGACGCTTCACCGGCATCCATACGCGCTTGTAGTTGCCCTTATAGTTGTTGCGCTCTGCATCTGCGTGCGGTGATCGACCTCCTCGAATCTCGATGGCGTTATGTGATCTAGCTTCCTCATTGAAACAAACCCTTTTCTCATGTACGCTTTGGTCTGAACATAGGCCTCGGCGGGATCCATCCCGGCTGAAAATAACCTCTTGGCCCTCAGGATATGGCACCCAAGGATTAAACCCCATGGAGGACATTGCGGATACATAGGAGGTGCACAACCCCAAAATGTCGGCTCCATTGCAAAATACGGTTGTTGGTCATATGCACTTCCTTGCCATTGCTCATGACCGTGAGGTCGAGAAGGAGATCTAGGACGCTTATTACCTCCGAGCCGATTAAACACATTGTTGGTCTTATGTGAGGTATATTTTTCCAACAACATGCTAACTGTCGACTTTGGCCTTGGAGCTTGTCTCCTTCCTCCGTTGACTTTCCACACTCCTATTTCTGGATTTTTGGTTTGATCATCCTTGGAGAACCGTTATCAACAATATTTTTCTCTCTTGCGGATTCGGTCTGATCCGACCGAATAAGCATTTTTTTACTCTCAAGCTCGACCATATTGATAGGAAAAGGGTCGCTGTCGAGCTTCATCTTAGAACCTTCTGTAAATGTCAATCGTCCTTCATTGATGGCCGATTGCACCTGTCGACAAAACACGTTACAATCATTAGTAGCATGAGAAAAAGAATTGTGCCACTTACAATAAGCTCTTCTACCTAATTCTTCTGGAGGTGGAATTACATGACCCTCTCGTACTCTAATTAATTTATTCTGCAATAACATATCAAAAATTCTATCACACTTGCTAACATCAAAAGTGTATTTAATTTCATCTCTTCTAGCAGGTGTAGGTTTCAAAGCGTAACATGCAAAAGGTTTTGACTTTGGCGCTTGAACCCATTCGGCTACACATATATTAACATCATCCTCACTAGCGAATCACTATCATAATCTAAGGCATTAACCACATGATTATCTTTCTCTTTATTTCTGTTATCTTTAAACCGGCTATATTGTTTAATTTCCTTAGCCCGGTTTTCTTGCGCCAAAGCCTTCTCCAAAAGTTGGTCAACATCTAAAAATTCTTGCCCTTCTAGTTTATCCTTAATATGAGCGAGTAAACCCGAAAAGGCAAGATCGGCTAAGTCCTTTTCGGCTATGGTCAAGCTGAAACATCAGTTTTTGACATCCCTAAACCTCCTAATATAATCATGAACATGCTCATTATATTTCTGCCTTACCATAGTTAAATCTGAAAGTCAAGTTCTGTTTCACCGCTATAAAAATACTCATGAAATTTTTGCTCCAATTGTGTCCATGTTGAAATAGAATTAGGAGCAAGCGATGTAAACCAAGTAAATGCAAGACCGGATAGAGATAAAGGAAATAATTTTAATCTAAAAACATCCGATGTGCCGACCTCGCTGCATTGTGCTAAATATTGTCCCACATGCTCAAAAGTAGATCTACCATCTTCCCCCGTAAATTTAACAAAATCTGGAATTCAAAAACCACGAGGATATGGTGTCGAGTCAAAGTAATCAGGATATGGTTTTTGATATGCACGTGCTCTACCCTTAGGTTCTAAACCAAATTCTCTAAGTATACTAGCAAGCTGATCCTTAAAATTATTATTGGGCTGTATAGAACTGGCTTGCGGAGCAGATGAAACACAAGCACGCGGCGGAAACTCCCGCAATGAAATTTGAGCATGTGAAGTTTGCAACGGAGACCCACTAAAATATGAATCGGGTACCGGCCCGTACGGAACCCCGGTACCAACAGGGGGCAGTGGTGGTGTACTATATGCTACTGTTTGATAACTAGGCTGCTGCAAATTAGAATTAAAACCAAAACTTCAAGTTATTGTTATTGTGATTTTGTGGAACCGAAGTCGAAACAATAGGAGCAGTAGTACTAGGAACTAAATTATTAGCCGAACTACCAACATAGTTCCGGCCATCCAGATTATTGTTTAAAGGAACATGAGGCTGCATAGCATTAGCCGATGCACTAGGCGTATGTATATTACTTGGAAAATTGTTAAATCTGTTATTGTCTGGCGGCATCGGTCTTTTTTCAGAATACTCATCATTGACTTGCAGCACTATTGAGCGTACATGACCAGGTAGACATTTTTCAAGATCTTTATTAAACTGCTCCTTAAACTCTTCAAGTCTATTAGCTACTGCTTGAGTAATTGTACGTGTCATATTTTCCATATCAGAACCATATTTACTAGCTACGGACACATCAATTAGATGAGCAATTTTTTCGGTTGAGTTTTTTACCTGAGCATCGGAAGGGCTTGGAACTACCTTTTTGACGACGCCGTTCCTCGTCTTCGGGTATCCAGCCAACTTGAGCTTCAACCTCTCAACCTTTTCTTTCTCAAGCTCCTCTTCAAGCTCGCGCCGAACATCTTCCGACAGATCGTCGAGTGTGATGGCGATGACGTTCTCCGGGTCGACGTCGCTCCCGTTCTTGGACTCAGTACTCATCGTGTAGCTCTTCTTCTTCTCGTCCCCAGCGGAGTCGCCAATTGTGTTGGCACGCGAAATCGCCAGCAACACCAAGATATTTGTCGTGCTTCGTGATTGACGAGCGATTGCTTCTGAGCAAAGCAACAAAGATTTCCTTGCTTTCGTGGAGGAGGACCGGCCGCTTTCGGTATAAAGCGGCAAAGATCGCCAAACCCTAGGGCTGCTAGGGCTCGGCAGGAAGTAACGATGAAGATAGACGTACGTGAAAATAGACTTTGTATTGATAGATCGATTGTGTTGGGGCCGTTTCCAATCGGCCATGGCCTTATATATAAGGCACGCTGGACTTTGACGTATACAAGGCAGGACTTGGCGTACACGAGTTGCATTCCAAAATCAAACCGATTAGAATCTAATCAGGTCATCCTAATTGGGCTACCATGTATAGTACTTGACGTTTTACATTAAGCTAACCTGCATGGCCATCCCTTCTGACCGTATACACACCTTGCCTTATCAATTAAATATTCCGGCCATGTCGCTATCACCAAATAATATAGTAGCCCAAGTTCTAAGCATACACGTACAAGTACCCTTGAGCCTTCAAAGAAAATAATAAAATACTCTGGCAACGTCGCAAATCAACCTGGATAATAGCCATCAGCACTAAGCATACTTCTCCGCTTTGCGTAGATATATATAGACCATGCACTCCATGCCCATAGTTTAGCTTAGCATCTGATCCTTCTTAGAACTTGTATCTTTGTTGTCCATGAAACTTCCTGTTACAATACTTAAAAATGTATCAACCAATCAGCTTGACAAATCATTGAATCAATTTGGCTCATCATATATTAACTAGCCAAATTATACCATCAACACAGATGTCCTAGTGTGAGGACTTAGTCATGGAGCCATCGCAACGAGACTAGCTTAAAGGGGTTAAACATGACAAATGACACGAGGATTTTATCCTGGTTTGGCCCCTTGTGGTGAAAGTAAAGGCCTAATACAGTTTAAGGTGGTATTGCTAGGGTTTCGATGACCAGGGAGCGAATATGCTTAACCTGGCTCTCGATCTGTTGTTTCTTGCTTGTCCCCTTTGTGGAGCCCTGCCCCTACTTATATATGTTGAAGGGGCGGGTTACATGACTAGCCCTAGTAGGATTAGGATTACTCTATTACAAGTGGAGTCCTAGTCTGGCTTCCTTTGTAGGAGAATATTCCTTATGTCTTTCCTCGTAAGTCGCCCCACCACATCATGAGTCGACTGTCTGGGCCTTGGGCTTTGTCGTCTATCTGAAACACCCACCGGGTCACCAATGAGTCACCAGGCTAGTGATTCGGCAGACCAGCAAGCCGCCAGACCCGTGAGTCGCCAGTCCTCCGGCGGGTTAATGGTGAAGCGCCAAGTGCGGCCGGGTTATACCTCCAGCTAGGTTACACCGCGGGGTATATCCCCGACACTCTTCGAAACACTTGGCAATCAACTTTAGCAAATAGGACATTGAAGCCAAAATCAGCTAGTCTAGATACGAAAAGTAAATTATAGCCAAGAGATTCAACGAGCATAACATTTTGTATGGAGCTATCATGTGAGATGGCCACCTTACCAAGGCCAACCACCTTACCCTTAGAGTTCTTACCAAAAGTGACATACTTTCGCGGGGCGTCGTTTTCAGCTAGCTCACGAAACATATCCTTGTCGCCGGTCATGTGATCAGTACATCCACTATCAAGAACCCATTCCTTTCCTCCAACAATGTAGCCGCGAAGATTTGCCATAAGACCAAAGTGTCTCATAGACTCATCGATATCAAAGTCACTATCATCATCCTCATCATAGTATCCATGTTCAACACCGTCTTGTGATAGATAGTTTCCTAGAGAGAGTGATTCATTAGATAAATGATCATCACAATGTTCATCTTTATGAATTTGTAACATCCCAAATTTTCAATTTGGAATGTTATACATTAGATCATCAATGCATATCATATTTTATTTGGTTTTGGTTTTGATCCCAGAAATTCTACGCAACTCAAGGACCCACGGAGAGAGTTGGGGATTTAGTTATTTTCATATTTGAGTTTTCTCAAATTTTGAGAATAGGATCATTTGATTTTAATTATTTTATCATCAAATATTTCTATTACGAAAATATGACAGAGGGAATAAAATGACTTTCCCAAAATAAAGAAATATTGAGGATTTAATAATAAAATCAAATAAGATTTTATTTCGGAGTTTTTTTATATTTTATTCGAATTTAGGAAAAATGTGCATTTTTCAAATTTCATTTAGGCCCCAAATAAATGTTCACTTTGTCCGGCTTGATTTTAGAAGTCGTGGAAAATTTATTTCGGGATTTTGGAGTCCGTTTAGTATTTCTTTTATTTACTTTTCTGCGCGTTATTACTTAAAAAAACGCGAACCGACTTCGGGCCGTACCCGAGCGGGACTCACTTGTGGGCGGCCTTTAATAGCGCCCGCCCGTGCAGCCAAATTTCACCAGGCCGCCATTTAGCCCCGCCAAGGCCGCGCCGGACGCCGAGCCGCTGCACTCCGCCGCCCAAGGTCAACCTCGTTTTCGCCGCCCGGTTTTTTTTTAAAACCCGCGGTTTATTTTTTTAGTTTCATTTTTTTATCGATCGGTTTTTCTTCCGGTTTATTTATTTAGCGAGCGTTCGCTCGTTCGTTCGTTTTAACGAACATATTCGTCGTTTAGATCCAGATAACGAATGTTCATTCCTTAATCTGTTCGTCGTTTTTCTTTTTCTCGGATTTTTCCGCGATTATTTCTGATCGCGATTTTTGATCCGATTTTCGTTTTAGTATAACTTTTCGCTCGTTTATCGGAATCAGGCGATCCTAGTGCCTGGAGTTTCGTCTCGAAACCCGCTATCCGTTTAACCAAGTTAAACAAGTTTTTGCTTCTGTAAAATTTGACTTAGATCCAGATTAGTAAAACGAAGCTGTTTTCTTTCGCCGTTTGACTTTTGTTGTTTCGTTTGATTTGATTCTTTGCAAACCGGAGTTCTTAAGTTGAACTTTACGGTTAGATCTTTTATTTGGAGTTTTACCTGCATTAGTTGAGTACTTGTTGTGTGTTTGTTTGTTTGCGATAGAGTACCGGTGAGTGCGCTTGCTACTTTGAATCTCTAGGTTTCACGGATCATCGACAAGGCAAGTAACACTTTGATCATACCTCTTTACTACCCAGTTTTATTGCATTAGATCAATCCTCAAACATTGCATGATTAGGATCTAATTAAATTGTGGGTTTTCGGAAGTAGATTGAGGTAGTACCTATTACCTGTTTTATTATCAAACCCTTGGGAGTTACTTCTACGTTTGCTTATTTTGCCATGCTATGCAAGTAGACGTGGATTGGGTGAGTGATTTTTCCATGAAAGATGTGAGTTTGTTAATAAATGGGTTATCTAAGGTGGCAACTTAAACACACATCTGGGTGGATTGAGGTACCTGGGTATTCCAGGATTGCCTGTTGTTTTCTTTATGGACCGCCATCCAGGCCCAAAGGGATCATGAGATTTTTCATACTAGAAACTTCCGTGTGCAGCCACAAGCTATTATGGGCTCTAGCATAGTTGATTAAGTCGTGCGAACTCTTACAGGGTAGACTAGCAGATGTAGGGGAAAGTAGGTGTAACGGTCTATCCATCGTAAGGTCCTAGCTCTTCTGAAAGACTCTGTCTCGGTCATCCGTTTCTCAAACATCATGTAGTGCGAGAAATCTAACGGAGGCGATCGAGTCTTGTGGGGAAAAGTGCGCAAACCTCTGCAGAGTGTATAAACTAATCATGATTAGCCGTGTCCCTGATTGGACGTTTTGAGTATCTAGTACTTGGATTATCATGTGAATCTCATCATGTTACTTTAATTAATATTGTTGGGTTTTAATGATGATACATAATTGGGATTGATAATGCTGTCAACCATTCTCAATGTTTAACAACCACCATGATAGTTAAATAAAATTTATTCCTTTGTTGTAGGGAAAACCTGGCTTTACGCAAAAATGTAACCATAGAGCTTTCCACCAGCCATATATGCATGTAGTATAGGCTTATTCTTTCATTACTCTCTATGTGTTACATTGCTAGCATATTCCATGTGGTGACCCGTTTTTGGGCTGCAACGTTTCATGTTGCAGACTTTTCAGACGACGAGTAAGGTGCTTTTAGGTCGTGGTTCTATACTCAGTGATGCCGTTGGAGTTGATGGACTCACTTACCTTCCAAGTCTTCCGCAGTTATCGTTAGTAGATGGCCTTAAGCCATATTATTGTAATAAGTTCTCTTTTGAGACTTTCGATGTAATAAGTGTGTGATTGCTACTCTGTTATAAATCCTTCAAGTACTGTGTGGTGTCGACATCTTGATCTAGGGATGACACTTAAGCACGTAGACTCGATCCATTCGGTCGGAATTAAGCTGATATTCTAATGAGTTCAGAAATGATGTTGCTAATTATCAACATCTCCTTTGGCACACATAAGGTCACGGAGCTCAAACAAAAAATCACCAAACTTAGGTTCATTGGAATTCATCTTACTTAAGGCAATTGACTTATGAAGAATCACATCTAGATTTAGCAAGCAATAGTTTGGAAATCGTTCCTCAAGAAATTTCCATATGGTGTAAGCACAATCAATAGTAGGCAAGTAAGCAATCAAATTTCTAGGTAATCCTCTAGTCATAAGATTGACAGTTCTAAGATTACTGATCATGTCAAGAGACTCATTAGGAGTAGGATGCAAATGATCAACAAGGGGCGCACAAGGGGTAGTAATGTACTTGTTCAAGTGATATTCATTGAAAATCTCAAGCATCTCATTTTTCCATTCATGAAAGAACTCTCCATCAAGTATAGGCACTCTATGTCTAAGACTCCCCAAAGTAAACTCATCCATCTTCCTCCAATGGTGGTTAAACCAAATTAACGGAGACCAAAGCTCTAATGCCAATTGAAAGGATCGAGAAGAGGTGTCTAGAGGGGGAGTGATTAGACTCTCAACAAAGAAAAGTAGCAGTTTTTAAGTTCTTCAAGTTAAGGTGGAGTTTTAGCACAAGTTTAAACATTCACAATACATTTCAAGCAAGCATGGAAATAGTACATGAGCAGGGGAAAGTAAAGCATGCAAGTTACAAGAAAGTAAATGGATGGGATTGGAGTGTGCAAACGCAATTGGAGACACGAAGATTTTTTCCGTGGTTCCGATAGGTGGTGCTATCGTACATCCACGTTGATGGAGACTTCAACCCACGAAGGGTAACGGCGACGTGAGTCCACGGAGGGCTCCACCCACGAAGGGTCCACGAAGAAGCAACCTTCTCTATCCCACCATGGCCGTCGCCCACGAAGGACTTGCCTCACTAGGGTAGATCTTCACGAAGTAGGTGATCTCCTTGCCCGTACAAATTCCTTGGATCAACTCCACAATCTTGACGGAGGCTCCCAAGTAACACCTAACCAATCTAGGAGACACCACTCTCCAAAAGGTAATAGATGGTGTGTTGATGATGAACTCCTTGCTCTTGTGCTTCAAATGATAGTCTCCCCAACACTCAACTCTCTCTCATAGATTTGGATTTGGTGGAAAGATGATTTGAGTGGAAAGCAACTTGGGAAAGGCTAGAGATCAAGATTCTTGTGGTTGGATTGGTATGTATTGGTCTCAACACATGAGTAGGTGGTTCTCTCAGAAAATGAATGTTGGAAGTGTAGGCACGTTCTGATGGCTCTCCCCCCGAATGGAGGAAGGGTGGAGGGGTATATATAGCCTCCACACAAAATCTAACTGTTACACATAATTTACCAAACTCGATGGGACCGAATAGTGAAACTCGGTCAGATCGATATGGTTCAAAATGTGAATGTTAGGCTTTTCGGTGGGACCGACATGTCAACTCAGTGGGACCGATTGTGTTAGGGTTAGGGAATAATGTAATCTCGGTGAGACCGATCACATGAACTCGCTGAGTGTGATTCTTGTAATAGGGAAACAGAGAGTTGGTCAGGCAAACCTGGTGGGACCGATCGCTCATTTCAGTGAGACCGAAACGTTACGAAGAGGAAATAGAGAGTTTGCATTGCAAACTCGGTGGGACCGATCGCTCATCTCGGATAGACCAAAATGTTACGAAGGGAAACAGAGAGTTTGCAATCCCATCTCGATGAGACCGAGATCCCTATCGGTGAGACCTAACTGATTAGGGTTTCTGGCAATGGCTATGTCAAATGAACTCGGTGACGCCAGATAGATCAAATAGGTGGGGCCGAGTTTGACTTTAGGTTTAGGACATATGTGGAAATGAAAGAGTGGTTGAGGGCTTTTGGGGCATATCACTAAGCACTTTGAGCAAGCAAGCCATTAAGCAACACCTCATCCCCTTTTAATAGTATTGGCTTTTCCTATGGACTCAATGTGATCTTGGATCACTAAAATGAAAATGTAGAGTCTTGAGCTATTGAGATTTTTCCAATCTTCTGTCCTTAGCATCTTGAAGGGGTTCCACGTCCTCTTGTCCATGACACGCCTTTGTTGAACTCTCTGAAATATACTAGATAAAAGTATTAGTCCAACAATAGATATGTTGACATTAATTCTCAAAATCACCCAGGGAGCACTTGTGCTTTCACCCATCCCACATGCCCCAACCGACGGCGCAATACCTTCCGCCAAAATCACTACCCCGTCCTCCAATTAAGCGCCGCCCACAGCCATTTCGCATGTAATATAGCGTGGAGCTCGGTAGCCCCTGGCAGCGGAGAAGAAAATCGCAGCCGCACGCGCGGATGAGGTCGCGATGGCTTCCCTGAGTGCCGACCGTCAGATCTTAGAGCAGCACCTCGTCTTCGAGGCCACCGTCGACACTGCCGTGCGGATGTGTACTTTAAAATATAGCTCGTGTTGTTTTCACGAGGCCACCGTCAGTGCCTTCTAGTGATTTGTCCTCTGTAATGTTAATATGCAATATGATATTCTAAAATGTAATGTTCAGTTAATAGTTTGGTCAAACAATTGCTACATTTCGTAGTACTGTTCTCAAGCATTCTTGGTTTCTTAACTGTCTTATCTTCTAGTATATGTTCTATTCTGCAATGTTGTGCTCAGTTAACTATTTTGGTTCATTTGTTCTGCTGTCCAGTTAATTGTTTGGTTCAATTCTGCAATTTGATTTTCATTTGTTGTGGTCGTATGCATGTGATAAATAAATCAAATTTGGATGTACTCAATACATATTCTACTGATAGTTTGGCAACTCTCTGTTAACCTGATCAAGATCTTCCTTATATGTGTTAAAGGGAAACAATGGGAGGCACTGCAGTTTACCATCGAGGTTTGCTCATGCATGGTCCTTTCGCTAATAGCACATTATTGTGCAATTGCAGGAATCATTCTAAATATTTAGGTTTCTTACAATTTGGTCTTGCACATGTAGGTCCTGCTATCAGAGGCTTAGACCCACTGTTTGACCCATTTTGCATATGGGGAAATGAGATGCCCATGAATATCAGTCAAGTCAAGAAACTCAGAAAGATTGTTAGGATAAAGAAACTTGCGATGAATAACAGCTAGATCTTTGTTTGCACAATGAAGAAGACATCAGTCAACTATAGGATGGTAATAACTCTTTTACCTTCTTTTTACCCCTTATGCCATTTCAAAATTTATAACAGCGATTTATGCATATCTTTCTTTTCAGTACTTTCCAAAGCAGTTCACCGATTATTACCTCTTAAACCACCTACATTGCCAAGAGGCGAGGAAGGTATTCATTCAACACCCACGGTACAATATTGAAGTCTTCCTGAAGAGGATGAAGGATGGGCGGGCAATTATCCATAGCCACTGGCCTAAAGTTGCAAGGACATTCACCATCACTGAAGGCTCAATATTTTCCTTCTGCTTCTGTAGTTTCCCAGATGAGATTCATCTGTCTATTTACCGTGTATGATGCTACTTTCCAAAGGTTTTCGATGTTGCATGTGAAACTTTGTGCTGTTTTGTAATGGCGTAGCTAGCTATATCCCTCTTTGGTGTAACCGAGTGCTAAAGCTATCTGATGTAATTCGATTATGAAATCCTGGTTGCCGTTATACGGATATGAAATATCTAGTTTGTTTTATAAGAAATGTCAATTTGATTACTACATGGATTATCAATAATAGGATAATTGCCCTGCTTATTGGGGTTTTCTATTGCAGACGGTTACTCTGACAACACCATGGGCGATGAACTCAAACAACCAACACAGTTTCAAGAAAGTAGGTGTGTTGGACCGACTAACAATCACACACGGCTTCCGGCAGAGAACTGTTTGCGTTAGGCCGCCGTGCATAAACGTTTCCACACAAAAAACTATGTGTGACATACAAACGAACGGAAACATTTTTCTGGGATTCACTACGTGGGATGTACATGTTGGAAATATGCCCTAGAGGCAATAATAAAATGGTTATTATTATATTTCCTTCTTCATGATAATTGTCTATTGTTCATGCTATAATCGTATTAACCGGAAACCGTAATACATGTCTGAATATATAGACCACAACATGTCCCTAGTGAGCCTCTAGTTGACTAGCTCGTTAATCAATAGATGGTTATGGTTTCCTGACCATGGACATTGGATGTCATTGATAATGGGATCACATCATTAGGAGAATTATGTGATGGACAAGACCCAATCCTAAGCATAGCACAAGATCGTGTAGTTCGTTTGCTAGAGCTTTTCTAATGTCAAGTATCATTTCCTTAGACCATGAGATTGTGCCACTCCAGGATAGCGTAGGAGTGTTTTCGGTGTATCAAACGTCACAACGTAACTGGGTGGCTATAAAGGTGCACTACAGGTATCTCCGAAAGTGTCTGTTGGGTTGGCACGAATCGAGACTGGGATTTGTCACTCCGTATGAAGGAGAGGTATCTCTGGGCCCACTCGGTAATGCATCATCATAATGAGATCAAGCTGAACAAGAAGTTAGCCACGGGATCACGTGTTACGTAACGAGTAAAAAGACTTGCCGGTAACGAGATTGAACGAGGTACGGGGATACCGACGATCGAATCTCGGGCAAGTAACATACCGATGGACAAAGGGAATTGTATACGGGATTGATTGAATCCCCGACATCGTGGTTCATCCGATGAGATCATCGTGGAATGTGTGGGAGCCAATATGGGTATTCAGATCCAGCTATTGGTTCTTGGCCGAAGAGGTGTCTCGGTCATCTCTGCATGGTTCCCGAACCCGTAGGGTCTACACACTTAAGGTTCAGTGACGCTAGAGTTGTTATGGGGAATAGTATGTGGTTACCGAAGGTTGTTCGGAGCCCCGGATGAGATCCTGGACATCAAGAGGAGTTCTGGAATGGTCCAGAGGTGAAGATCGGTATATTGGACGAAGGGTATTGCAGTCCGGAAGTGTTCCAGGGTACTGTGTTATACAAGATGTCCGAAAGGGGTTTCGGAGGCCCCGACAAGCGTTGGGGGGCCTTATGGGCTAAGGGGAAGGTGCAAACAAGGCCACCAAGGGCCTGTGCGCCCCTCCCAACCCCTCTCACGTAACCAGGAGAGGTGGGGGCGCCTCCCCTAGGGCAGCCACCCCTCCTAGCTTGGGGGGAAAGTCTCCTAGGGGTGGGGGCGCCCAGAACCCATCTAGGGTTTCCCCTTGGCCGCCGCCCCCCTCTCCCCTTCTCCTATAAATAGTGGGGGTGGGAGGGCTGCCAGACACCCTTCCCCAGGCGCAGCCCTCTCCTCCTCCAACTCCTCCTCCCCCTCCGTAGTGCTTAGCGAAGCTCTGCCGGAGAACCACGAGCTCCATCGCCATCATGCCGTCGTGCTGCTGGAGTTCTCCCTCAAGTTCTCCTCTCCCCTTGCTGGATCAAGGAGGAGGTTGTACGTGTGTTGAACGCGGAGGTGCCGTCCGTTCGGCACTTGGATCGGATCTTCCGCGATTTGAATCGCCGTGAGTACGACTCCATCAACCGCGTTCTTGTAACGCTTCCGCTTAGCGATCTTTAAGGGTATGAAGATGCACTCCTTCTCTCTCGTTTCTAGCATCTCCTAGATTGATCTTGGTGACACGTAGGAAAATTTTGAATTATTACTACGTTCCCCAACAGTGGCATCATGAGCTAGGTCTATGCTTAGATTCTATGCATGAGTAGAATACAAAGTAGTTGTGGGCAATGGTTTGTTCAATTTGCTTACCGTTACTAGTCTTATCTTGATTCGGCGACATTGTGGGATGAAGCGGCTCGGACCGACCTTACACGCATCTTCCACGTGAGACAGGTCCCACCGACTGACATGCACTTGATGCATAAGGTGGCTAGCGGGTGTCTTTCTCTCCCACTTTAGTCGGATCGGATTCGATGAAGAGGGTCCTATGAAGGGTAAATAGCAATTGGCATATCACCGTTTTGGCTTTTGCGTAGGTAAGAAACGTTCTTGCTAGAAACCCTTAGCAGCCTTGTAAAACATGCAACAACAATTAGAGGATGTCTAACTTGTTTTTGCAGGGTATGCTATGTGATTTGATATGGCCAAAAGGATGCTAGATCGGATCTTCCGCGATTTGAATCGCCGTGAGTACGACTCCATCAACCGCGTTTTGTAACGCCCGCTTAGCGATCTTTAAGGGTATGAAGATGCACTCCTTCTCTCGCTTTCTAGCATCTCCTAGATTGATCTTGGTGACACGAGGAAAATTTTGAATTATTACTACGTTCCCCAACAGTGGCATCATGAGCTAGGTCTATGCTTAGATTCTATGCATGAGTAGAATACAAAGTAGTTGTGGGCAATGGTTTGTTCAATTTGCTTACCGTTACTAGTCTTATCTTGATTCGGCGACATTGTGGGATGAAGCGGCTCGGACCGACCTTACACGTACTCTTACGTGAGACAGGTCCCACCGACTGACATGCACTTGATGCATAAGGTGGCTAGCGGGTGTCTTTCTCTCCCACTTTAGTCGGATCGGATTCGATGAAGAGGGTCCTATGAAGGGTAAATAGCAATTGGCATATCACCGCTTTGGCTTTTGGCGTAGGTAAGAAACGTTCTTGCTAGAAACCCTTAGCAGCCTTGTAGAAACATGCAACAACAATTAGAGGATGTCTAACTTGTTTTTGCAGGGTATGCTATGTGATTTGATATGGCCAAAAGGATGCTAGATCGGATCTTCCGCGATTTGAATCGCCGTGAGTACGACTCCATCAACCGCGTTCTTGTAACGCTTCCGCTTAGCGATCTTCAAGGATATGAAGATGCACTCCCTCTCTCTCGTTGCTAGCATCTCCTAGATTGATCTTGGTGACACGTAGAATTTTTTTGAATTATTGCTACATTCACAGTGGCATCATGAGCTAGGTCTATGTGTAGTTTCTATGCACGAGTAGAACACAAGTTGTTGTGGGCGTCGAGTTTTTCAATTTACTTGCCGTTACTAGTCTTATCTTGATTCGGCGGCATCATGGGATGAAGTGGCCCGGACTGACCTTACACGTACGCTTACGTGAGACAGGTTCCACCGACTGACATGCACTAGTTGCATAAGGTGGCTAGGGGGTGTCTGTCTCTCCCACTTTAGTCGGATCGGATTCGATGAAAAGGGTCCTTATGAAGGGTAAATAGAAATTGGCATATCACGTTGTGGTTTTGGCGCAGGTAAGAAACGTTCTTGCTACAAACCTATAGCAGCCACGTAAAAACTTGCAACAACAATTAGAGGACGTCTAACTTGTTCTTGCAGCATATGCCATGTGATGTGATATGGCCAAAAGGATGTGATGAATGATATATGTGATGTATGAGATTGATCATGTTCTTGTAATAGGAATCACGACTTGCATGTCGATGAGTATGACAACTGGCAGGAGCCATAGGAGTTGTCTTAATTTATTGTATGACCTGTGTGTCAATGAAAACGCCATGTAATTACTTTACTTTATTTCTAACCATCAGCCATAGTAGTAGAAGTAATAGTTGGTGAGGCAACTTCATGAAGACACGATGATGGAGATCATGGTGTCATGCCGGTGACGAAGGTGATCATGCCACACCTCGAAGATGGAGATCAAAGGCGCAAGATGATATTGGCCATATCATGTCACTTTATGATTTGCATGTGATGTTTGTCATGTTTACATCTTATTTTCTTAGAACGACGGTAGAATAAATAAGATGATCCCTCACTAAAATTTCAAGAGATGTGTTCCCCCTAACTGCGTGCACTGCTAAGGTTCGTTGTTTCAAGCACCACGTGATGATTGGGTGTGATAGATTCTAACATTCCCATACAACGGGTGTTAGCCAGATTTACACATGCGAAACACTTAGGATGACTTGACGAGCCTAGCATGTACAAACATGGCCTCGGAACACAAGAGACCGAAAGGTCGAACATGAGTCGTATAGTAGATACGATCAACATGGAGATGTTCACCGTTGATGACTAGTCCGTCTCACGTGATGATCGGACACGGCCTAGTCGATTCGGATCATGTATCACTTAGATGACTCGAGGATGTCTATCTGAGTGGGAGTTCATTGAATAATTTGATTAGATGAACTTAATTATCATGAACATAGTCTAAATTATCTTTGCAAGTTGTGTTGTGGATTAATAGCTCGCGCTTTAGCTCCTTGTTTTAATACGTTCCTAGAGAAATACTAAGTTGAAAGATATTGTAAGAAATTGTGCGGACTAGGTCGTAGTCTGAGGATTGTCCTCACTGCTACACAGAAGGCTTCTGTCCTTAATGCACCGCTCGGTGTGCCAACCCCTCTGTCGTCGTCTGTGGATGTTGTGAACATCTGGCAGAAACATTCTGATGACTACCTGATAGTTTAGTGTGCCATGCTTTACGGCTTATAGTCGGGGCTCCAAAAGCGTGCTTCAACGCCATGGAACATATGAGATGTTCTAAGAGCTGAAATTGGTATTCCAGGCTCATGCCCGTGTTGAGAGGTGTGAGACCTCTGACAAGACCTTTGCCTACAAGATGGAGGAGAATAGCTCAGCTAGTGAGCATGTGCGCGGAATATCTGGGTACTTCAATCACTTGAATCAAGTGGGAGTTAATCTTCCAGAGAGTGATTGACAAAAGTTCTCCAGTCACTATCACCAAGCTACTAGAGTTTCATGATGAACTATAACATGCAAAGGAAGATGACCCCAGAGTTGTTCGTCGTGCTTAAGGCCGTAAAGGTAGAAATCAAGGAGCATCAAGTGTTGATGGTTAACAAGACCACTGGTTTCAAAGAAGGGCAAGGGCAAGAAGGGGAAACTTCATGAATGGCAAGCCAGTTGCCGCTCCAGTGAAGAAACCCAAGAACCCAAACCCGAGATGAAGTGCTTCTATTAGGGGAACGGTCACCGGTAGCGGCTGACTCAAATACTTGGTAGATAAGAAGGCTGGTGAGGGAGTCCTGGATTAGGGGGTATCCGGACAGCCGGACTATATCCTTTGGCCGGCCTGTTGGAGTATGAAGATACAAGAATGAAGACTTCGTCTCGTGTCCGGATGGGATTCTCTTGGTGTGGAAGGCAAGCTTAGCAATACGGATATGTAGATCTCCTTCTGTTGTAACCGACTCTGTGTAACCCTAGCCCCCTCCGGTGTCTATATAAACTGGAGGGTTTAGTCTGTAGGACAACGACAATCATACCATAGGCTAGCTTCTAGGGTTTAGCCTCTATGATCTCGTGGTAGATCAACTCTTGTAATACTCATATTCATCAAGATCAATCATGCAGGAAGTAGGGTATTACCTCCATAGAGAGGGCCCAACCTGGGTAAACATCGTGTCCCCCGCCTCCTGTTACCATCCGCCTTTAGACGCACAGCTCGGGACCCCTACCCGAGATCCGCCGGTTTTGACACCAACATTGGTGCTTTCATTGAGAGTTCCATCGCCGTCACCATAAGGAAGGATGTCTCGTCTCGTTGTCAAGGACAGCGTCACCTCCGGGGAGCCACGGCTGTCGGCCAGACTCTCCTGCTAGGCGAAGTTCGTCATGACCGCCTGCTCGATTGCCGCGCCGACGATGACTTCTCGGGTCATCGAAAACAGCCTCCACGTCGGCTCGGAACTTGCCGAGCAGATGGATCCGATGGAGCTCTCTTCCCTAAACGAGCTCTTGGATCGCATCGTCGCTTTGGGAGTCACTACGGACTATGATCAGATCGGGCTTAAACCCGATCAAAGGGAGATTAACTCTCTGCCGGTCACCCATCAGATAGCGGTGGTGGAGGAACAATGCGGTAATTCTTCCTCAATCTTGAGGACAAACTATGTACGGATTCCAGAGCTCTCCGAGCCGGATACCCGTATACAGAAGGACATGTCCCAAGCTTTGAACGAGAATCGTGCAAGGCGGACCTTATCGGGCGACATCCCAGAGCCTGAACCTCCAAGATCGAAAACTCCCATGCCCTCGGGTCTCAGATCGGGTCAGGGTTCGGACTTAAATCCACCCACCCACCCAGATACAAGCGATCTCTCCCACATTAGACAAGAGCCCCAGGAAACAGTACATCACTATTGGGCAAGATTCCTCCTTGTAATGAACAAGGTCAAGGACTGTCGAGAGGAAGACGCAATTTCATTCTTCTGCAATAATTGCACGGTCAAGGGAATCCTTAACGCCATAAGCCGCCAAGAACATAGCACACTTCGCTGACTTGGCGGCCATAGTACGGAAGTATTGTGCGATGGAGAGCGCCTGGAAAACCGAAACAGAATTTTGGGATAATTCGGCTTTGGCTAAATACCCAGTCCGAATTAAAAGGGTGCACCCCCGTAAGTCACCCGATTCAATCACAAAAAAAGCAAAAGCCCACTACAGGGCATGGAACCGTATTGGAGGGATGGCTTAACGGACCCTGCAAAATTCACACTTCGGTGGATACCACACCAACACACAGCCTTAGAGCATGTTGGGTACTCCGGCAGGTTGCTAAGAGCGGTGAGGATCTCCTCATTCAAAACACCGCAGAGCAACATCCCGTGAATTACAATACGGTCTTAGCAGTCTTCGATACATTCGCCTCAAATAATAGGCGCAAGCGAGCACTCCGCAGCCTTGCCGAGATCTGCCAGGTGGTAGCAATAAATCCATGGAGCGACATGGCTATCACCTTCAGTTCCAGTGACGAACCTAAATGCTGAACAGCCCGAGCACCAGCCGCATTAGTCCTTAGTCCAATTGTGGATGGCTTTCGGCTCACTAAAGTGCTCATGGACGACGGCAGCGGATTAAACCTCATTAACGAGGAAACTCTTCACAAAATGGAAATAGACTGGAACCCCATTGAGCAAAGCAGCACAACCTTTAGAGGAATCATCCCCAGTCGGAAGGCACGTTGCGCTGGGAAAATCACACTAGATGTGGTATTCGGCACACCAGAAAATTACAGGTCCGAAGAAATAACATTCCAAGTGGCCCGTTCAGTAGCGGATACCACGCCCTTCTAGGGCGGGAGGCATTCACAATCTTCCAAGCTATACCCCATTACGGGTACATGAAGCTCAAAATGCCTGGGCCCAATGGAATTATCACTCTAGCTAGTGATCCGGACATAGCGCTCCGCGCCGTAAACAAAACAGCCGCACTAGCCCTCGAGGCACTATCCGAAGCCCTAGCGGCAGAGGAGGTAACTGCGCTACGCTCGACCGTGGACAGGGACGACATGATACTCGACAAGAGATCCAAGTCCACCCAACGGACCCTACCAAAACAGCCTCAATTGGGGCACGGTTAAACCCCGATGTGGACGCCACACTATGGGAGTTCCTGCACGAGAACTGGGATATATTTGCCTGGCACCCATCAGATATGCCAGGAATCCCACGCAAGTTGGCCGAGCATAGACTTAACATTCTAAAAGGGTTCAAGCTGGTCAAGCAGACTCTTCGGCGTTTCTCTGGACCTAAGTGACAAGCTATGGGCAAGGAGCTAGCCAAGTTATTGGAGGCCGGATTCATCCGAGAAATAAAACACCCGGACTGGCTAGCAAACCTGGTGATGGTACCAAAGAAGGACAAATCCTGGTGCTTATGTGTTGACTTCAAAGACCTCAATAGAGCTTGCCCAAAGGATCCCTTCCCCCTCCCCCGCATCGATCAAATTATCGACGCCACTGCGGGACACGACTCACTGTGCTTCCTCGATGCATACTCCAGCTACCACCAAATCAAGATGGCCGAGTCCGACTGAGGGAGTCCCGGACTAGGGGGTGTCCGGATAGCCGTACTATCATCACGGACAGGCTCCAAGACTATGAAGATACAAGATTGAAGACTTCGTCCCGTGTCCGGTTGGGACTTTCCTTGGCGCGGAAGGCAAGCTTGCCGATACGGATATGTAGATCTCCTACCATTGTAACCGAATCTGTGTAACCCTAACCTATCCGGTGTCTATATAAACCGGAGGGTTTTAGTCTCAGAGGACTAACAACAATCATACCATAGGCTAGCTTCTAGGGTTTAGCCTCCTTGATCTCGTGGTAGATCTACTCTTGTACTACCCATATCATCAATATTAATCAAGCAGGAGTAGGGTATTACCTCCATCGAGAGGGCCCGAACCTAGGTAAAAACATCGTGTCCCTTGTCTCCTGTTACCATCCGCCTAGACGCACAGTTCGGGACCCCCTACGCGAGATCCGCCGGTTTTGACACCGACATTGGTGCTTCCATTGAGAGTTCCTCTGTGCCATCGCCATCAGGTAGGATGCCTCATCTCGTCTTTAAAGACAGTACCATCGCCAAAGAAGCCTTGGCCGCTGGTCAGACTCTTCGGCTAGGCGGTTTTCTCATGACCGCTAGTTCGGCCGCTGCGCCGACGATGACCTCTCGAGTTATCGAAACCAATCTCCATGTTAGTTCGGAACTTGCCGGACAGTTAGATCCGATCGAGCTCTCCTCCGTAAACGAGCTCTTGGATCGCATCGCCGCCCTGGGAGTCGCCACAGACTACGACCGGATCGGGCCTAAAACCGATCTGAGAGAGATCAACTCTCCCCAAGCTACCCATCATGTTGCTGTGCTAGAGGAGCAATGCGGCGATTATTCTTCTACTTTAAGGACTAGCTACGTCCGGATCCCCGATCCCTCCATGCAGGATTCCCGCGGAGGGACGGATGTCGATCAAGCCCTGAACTTGAAGTCAGGCGGCGGGTTGGACTCATTGGATAACACTCAAAAATCCATACTTCCGAGTTCAGAAACTTCTCGGCCCCTGAGTCCTAAATTGGACGGGGTTCCGGATCTAGTTCCACCCGCCCACCCAAACATTAGCGATCTCTCTCGAATTCGGCAAGAGCCCGCTGAAACAAAGACATCATTACTGGGCCAGATTCCTCCTGGTTATGAACAGGATAAAGGACTGCCGAGAGGAGGACGCAATCCCAATTTTCTGCAATAATTACACGGACAAGGGAATCCCAAATGCCACAAGTCGTCGCGAAATTACACGCTTTGCTGACTTGGTGACCATAGTACAAAAGTACTATGCGATGGAGAACGCCTGGAAAACCAAAAGTAAATTTTGGGATAATCCGGCCCCGAATACATCCCTAGTCCGAAACAAAAGGGTGCATCATTATCAAGCACCTGGGTCAAATACCAAAAACCAAAACTCCCTAAAGGGTAATGGAACCGCATCGAAGGTTGGCTAAACGGACCTCGCAAAATTCATAGCACAGAGGGCGCCACTCCAACTCACAGCCTTCGAGCATGTTGGATACTACGGCGGTGGCCAAAAGTGGCGAAGAGCTTCTAGCTTCGAATCCCAGCCCAAAGAACACCAGTATGGTGTTAACAGTCTTCGAGACTTTCGCATCAAATAACATGCAAAAACGAACACTCCGCAACCTTGCCGAAGTCTACCAAGTAGCAACAGTGACATGGAGTGACATGGCTATTACCTTTAATGCCAGTGACAAACCTAAATTCAGAACTGCCCGGGCACCAGCCGCATTGGTCCTCAGCCCGATAGTGGACGGCTTTCGCCTTACTAAGGTACTCATGGATGGCGGCAGCGGACTAAACCTCATCTGTGAGGAAACCCTCCGAAAAATGGAAGTAGACTGGAACCGCATTGAGCGAAGCAGCACAACCTTTACAGGAATAATCCCTAGCCGGGAAGCATGCTGCACAGGAAAAATCACGTTGGACGTAGTGTTCGGCTCGCCGGACAATTACAGGTCCGAGGAGGTCACATTTCAAGTGGCCCCGTTCCACAGCGGATATCATGATTTATTAGGACGAGAGGCATTCATAATTTTTCAAGCTATACCCCATTATGGGTACATGAAGCTTAAAATGCCCGGTCCCAACGGAATCATCACTCTCGCTAGTGATCCGAACATAGCACTCGCTACCAAAAACAAAACAGCTGCACTAGCCCTCGAGGCACTATCCGAAGCCCTAGCGGCCGAAGAACTCACCGCGATGCGCTCCATGGTGAACAGGGACGATGTGAACTTGATAAAAGATCCAAGTCCACCTCTTTTAAACCAGTGGATGAAATAGTCAAATTCCAAGTCCACCCAATGAACCCTGCAAAGACGGCCTCCATTGGGGCACAATTAAACCCTGATGTAGACGCCGCACTACGTGAATTTCGACAAGAAAACTGGGACATCTTTGCCTGGCACCCTTCAGACATGCCAGGAATCCCAATCAGCTGGCCGAGCACAGCCTAAATATCCTAAAAGGATTCAAGCCAGTCAAACAGGCTCTTCGGTGCTTTTCCGAACCCAAGAGACAGGCCATGGGAGAGGAGCTAGCCAAACTTTTGGAAGCCGGATTCATCAGAGATATAAAACATCCGAACTGGCTAGCAAACCCGGTGATGGTACCAAAGAAGGATAAATCCTGGCGCCTATGTGTTGATTTCAAAGACCTTAATAAGGCTTGCCCAAAGGATCCCTTCCCCCTCCCTCGAATTGATAAAATCATTGACGCCACAAAGAGACACGACTCATTGTGCTTCCTCGACGCTGCATCTCGGCTACCACCAAATCAAGATGGCGGAGCCGCACCAAGCTACAACAGCATTCATCACTCCATACGGCCCGCTCGCTTCAACACAATGCCCTTTGGGCTCAAAAACGCCGGCGCAACATATCAGCGCATGATTCGTACATGTCCGCAAACCAGATCGGAAAACGGTGGAAGCATATGTAGATGACGTGGTCGCCAAAACCAAGCACGCCGAAACTCTAGTAGACGACTTGAGGCTCACATTCGACAATCTTGAAAATATGACATCAAGCTCAATCCGGAAAATGCGTCTTCGCTGCTCCAAATGAAAGCTCGGGCTTCATTGTGTCCGGTAGAGGAATTGAAGCAAACCCAGCCAAAATCCGAGCTCATACAATTGGATATTCCAAAAGACCTCAAACAAATACAAAAATTGACAGGATGCGTAGCGGCTCTGAGCCGCTTTATTTCCCGCTTAGGAGAAAAGGCATTACCTCTTTACCGCCTCCTCCGCCGCACCGAACACTTCGAGTGGACGGATGCCGCCACGCCCGGACTCAAAGAAATAAAGGCCATTTTGGCAACAAATCCGTCTCCTGGCCGCATACCAACGTGGGCGAACCAATGCTATTATATATCGCCGCAACACATCAAGTTGTCGGTAGCGGTGCTCGTTGTCGAACGAGAAACGGACGGACACCGGTTCCCTATTCAAAAACCGGTTTACTATGTGTCCGCTGTCCTAACTCCATGCAAGTCCCGGTACCCACACTATCAAAAGATAGAATACGCGGTGTTCATGGCATCCCAGAAGCTACGACACTTCTTTCAAGAGTGTTCGATAACGGTAGCCTCCGAAGTACCTCTTAATGACATTATAAACAACCGCGACGCGACGGGCCGGATTGCTAAATGGGCCATAGAGCTCCTTCCATTCGACATAACCTACAAGCCACGACGAGCTATCAAGTCGCAGGTTTTGGCCGACTTCGTGGCGAATGGACCGGCCGAACTCCCTAAAGAGTACGGCGCATACCCAATTGGATCATGCACTTTGGCGGCTCCAAAATGTTGGCCGGCTCGGGGCTGGCGTTGCCCTCGACGTCCCCCAACCGGGGACATAGTCCAATACGTCCTTCAAATAATGTATACGGACTCCAACAACACAGCCGAATACGAGGCCCTTCTGCACGGCCTCCGGATGGCAGACTCCATGGGCATTCAACGCCTAGAGGTGCGCGGGGATTCGAACCTCGCTATATCTCAAATAAACGGAGACTTTGATGCCAAAGATCCGAAAATGGCAGCATACCGCAATGCGGTCCTAAAAATGTCAAGACGCAGTTCAAGGGCTCGAATTTCATCATATAGCCCGGGATAACAACCAGGCGGCGGATATATTGGCACGCATCGGTGCAAAACGCGATGCCGTCCCACCCAATATTTTTCTGGAACGACTGTTTAAGCCATCCGTACTATGGGAAGGGGAGTCTGGCAATAACAATTCGGACCCAACCGCACCGCCTGACGTCGAACACTCTGACACAAACGGAGGCTCTGCCCCTGAGATAACACCCTCCGCCCACGAAATAATGGCGGTTATCGCCCCGTGAACGGAACCATTCCTAGCCTACCTAACTAGGCAAAAAGTCCCCGAAGACCAAAATGAGGCTCGCTGCATAGTACGGCGATCTAAAGCCTATAAAGTCCATGAGGGAGAGCTTTATAAGAAAAGCACTACCGGAGTCCTTCAAATGTGTATCTCCGAAGAGGAAGGGCGAAACCTCCTGGCTGAAATTCATGCCGGACTGGGTGGGCACCACGCCAGTAGTCTGGCCCTTGTAGGCAAGGCCTTCAGACAGGATTTTATTGGCCAACGGCCGGCAGATACAAGATGATTTAGTCCAACGATGCGTTGGTTGCCAGCTTTTGCTAACCAAAGCCACATGCCACCCACCGCCTCAAAACTATACCCATCACCGGCCGTTTTGGTCGGGGGGCTTGACATGGTTGGACCCCTTAAGGGAGGAACCCACAAGCAAAAATACCTATTGGTCATGGTGGATAAATTCACCAAATGGATAGAGGCCAAGCCTGTTAAAACGGCCGAATCCGGACCGGTGATAGACTTCATATCAGGGGTAGTGCACCATTATGGTGTCCCCCACAGTACCATCACTGATAATGGCACCAACTTCATGGCCGATGAGGTCAAATCATGGTGCAAAAACATGGGCATCAAGCTCGATTACGCCTCAGTGTATCACCCTCAAACCAACGGCCAAGTCAAACGGGCAAATGGTCTAATCATGAGCGGCATTAAACCCAGTCTAGTGCGGTCCCTCAAGCAATCTAACACGCACTGGTTGAGGAGCTCGACTCCGTACTCTAGGGGCTGCGGACCACGCCGAATCGTACTACCGGATTCACACCATTCTTCATGGTGTACGGCGCAGAGGCAGTCTTACCCTGCGACATAATACATGACTCACCTCATGTGCGCATGTATGAAGAAAGAGAAGCCGAGCTTGATCGGCAGGACAGTTTGTACGCACTAGAGGAGGAGCGCGACGTGGCAAAAGCTCGTTCCGCATTCTATCAACAACAGGATCGAAGATATCAAAGCAGGGAAGTGCGGGCCAAAGCTTATAACGTTGGCGAACTAGTTCTACGCCTGCCGGACAAGAAAAAGGACAAAACTCAAGCCCAAATGGGAAGGTCCCCATCGACCAGGTCCTGACCGGCGGAGCATACCGTCTGCGAAACGCATCGGATAACCGACTCGAGCCGAACCCATGGAACGCAGCCCGTCTACGAAGATTCTACGCCTAAGTGCCGGACTCCAAGTTCGTCTCCTTCCTCCGTCCGCATTTTTATTTTTGCTTTTTGCTGTCTTTTATTTCTCTCCTTCCTCCTTCTTCTTCTTGTAGCCTCTAGAGGCTCGTTTGCGCTTTTTTGCACATACTCGACGCGCCGTCCGCGCTCATTATACCTGGGGGCTTCTTTAACAGAAGCTTATTTATGCGGGCTTCATGCCCAACACATGCGTCAAACTTCCGCATGTACCTTTTATTCACCATTATATGCATCGATATGACTTAAGTTTTGGCCAAGTTGGGTTGTTCGGCTCCTGTGCTTACCCCTACGCTCCCGATTGTTCGGCTAGGTGGTAAAGGGAGCACCTCTGCGATTGTTATCGCCGGGTCACCGGATGTGTACCTCGACCGGGTGAAGCCGAAGCTAGCGTTCTTAAGGGAATATTCGGTCGGTGAACTGAAAGATGATTTTTAATTATTTACCCATCTGCCCTGATGATTTTCTCGCTTTCATAGCAGCTTTGACAAGCAGTTTAGGGCATGCATCCCAAATAAAGGAACCCTTAACGGAACTATTCTCCCCGGAAGATGTTTCTTACTACCCATGTAATATAACATAACTAGTTGGGCACTTGTCCGATACAGCAACAATGACCCCTACGCCTTTGTTTCCATGCATACCCGGTTCTTATATAACCAATGGTTAGAGTTCGGACACACCTGCACTATTGGGTCCGGAGGTCGGGTTTAAAAGGTCCGCTATGACAAACGATCTACAATCCGGCTAGAAGACATTTTTTTCATGTCATATTTTTACATGGTCAACTCGACTCATTGTATTCCTCCTCAATGCCATCTAATAGGCTATCTAATTTACAATCTTGCTTGGGAATACTTGGCGGCCAATTCTACTTGGCCATACACTAAGCTTACAGGATCTCCATCCCATCCGCCCCACAGTGTCCGACCTCGGCCATGTGGTTTGGGTCACCCGTGTACCGCTGCCTTTACCATGGCCCAGCCTCCTGGCGCCTTGATGATGTGACGATATCTTCCATAGCCTAAGCGCCGCCGTGCTCCTTGAAGCCGCTCTGCCAGCTCCCCAATGCCTTCGGCAGGGAGATAGATGGCCACAAGGTTCGGCCGATGCTTTTCATCACCTGCCGGACTCGTTCGTGCGGTAAATGACGCAGTTCGGGAAGAAGATCACCAAGAATTGGGCATCTCCTCCTCGTGACGACCTGTGAGCAAACCTACATACATGTTTATGTTAGTCGCCTTCCTCGCCGAACTCTTTAAAGTTCGCTCAAGCACTTCTTCGAAAATGCCGCTGACGAAGCCGCCGATTCTCCTTTACGGAGTCGATAACCGGGCACGAACATCCTTTAGTTCCTCACCCAGCTTGGTGTTGGCATCTTGGAGGTAATTCTTCTCCGCCGCACTCGTAAGCACGCCTCGCCGCCTTTAACTGGCGTAAGAGTTGTTGCTTGTCCGGATCTAGTCCGGCGCCATCTGCAATGTTTTTGCCAGATTTACACACCCGCCGCACTTCATAAATTATTTATCTTCTGAAGCGTATATTACCAGAGGGGGTCTCTGTGGCTTCCCCCGTAGCGGCTAGTGCAGCCTCAAGTTGGGCCCTGCACTCTTCAAGCTCCTGGGACAGTTGAGTATTCTTTTCTGTAAGATCCTGCATAACAATTGATCCTTAAATCAGTTATTCTAACTATTTTAAGTCTAAGAGACTCTTGGCAGATATAATCACAAAATTTCCTTACCCGTATGTCCTTTACATACTGCTCCGTGGCTTTGGCTAGACCATCTTGAGCGGCACGGAGGTGCGCATCTCCCGAATTGAAGGCATTCAAGGCCTCTTGGGAGAAACAGGGGTCACGAAGAACCGTCTCGGGCGGGCGCTGTGATTCAAGGCGCTCTCCACCTCGAGTTGGTGGCGGACAACCTGTCGGAGGAGCATCCGACGACGCCTCGTTTCGCCTCAGCCTCGGACCCGGCTTTGAAGCTTGGCGGTGAAGGTTCGATTGGCAACCTCTCCGGACTCGATCCAGCCGAAGCGCTATTTTTCTGAAAAGAGCATCGGCGTTAGTACGCCTTCCAGAATCAATCACGGGAGTATGGTGACACGCCATACCATTGCGACGGAGTTTCGATCTGACCGCACTTCTTTTTAACTGCTTGGGGCGCCTTGCCCTTTGTTGGCCAGCGCAGTTCGGCTCTGCCTCGAAGGTACCCCTGCGAAACACCATTGGTATATGGTGATAAAAAATAAGCATGGATGGGTCATTATCAGGGTTTTGGGGTCTTGGTCTCAGTTACCTGTGAGGCTCGAAGTATTCCGGGGTAATCAGCCGTAATGGCTACCAAAGCATTGTCGATGCTAAGTTGGTAGAACACCCCGTCGATCAACTCCACCTTTATATCCGGATCCTCTTCGGAGGTCGGATTGAGGGACCGCTCCGGATCCTCAGGTTGTGGGGGCGGGCTGTGTATCTTCTCCACAGTCCGGCGCAGTTCCTGCGCAAAAACCAGGAAATGAGATATTTAACTACGGGAACATGGATCGGACAGGTCACAAAGATGTTTGCTTACCCAGCTTCGAGGATTATTCGAAGAAAACTCCTTTAGTGGATTTACGCGGAGGAAATCCTCCTCCTCTCCTTTATACATGGCAGACAAGATCTTCACCAGTTCAGTGACCGATCCCGGCCCATTGCGGCCGTGGCGGGTGGCATCATCCTCCCCGTTGAAGTCCCACATGGGGTGGCCCCTGTATTGGAGCGGCTGCACTCCCCTCATAATGCAGATTGCCATGACTCCAATCATGGTCAATCCGGCATGAGCCAATAATCTTATTCGGCTCATCAAATAGAGGACATCCCGGTCATCTTCCCTCCGGGGGCTTCGAGGGCGCCAGCTTAGGCGCTTTTTCAGAGGAGCCTTGCTAAACTCCGGAAGGCCGATCCGAACAGGATCCAGCAGCGGGACGTCCTCCATGTAAAACCATTCCGAAGGCCAGTCTTCGGACACCTTCTTTGGGGTTCCGGATAGGTATCCGGTCCCGGCGATGCGCCATAGCTCGGCTCCGCCCACTTGATATATTGACCCCTCGTAAGAACGGGGTACTAGGCAGAATAATCTCTTCCACGATGCGAAATGCGCCGACGCCTAAGAACAGTTCGCAAAGGGCCACGAAGCCCGCGATGTGCGTGATGGAGGCAGGAGTAAGGTGGTGCAATTGGAGGCCAGATAACTCCAAGAGCCCCGGAGAAACGGATGGATTGGAAATCCGAGTCCTCTTACTAGATAAGAGATGAAGCATACCCGCTCTCCTTTAGAGGGATCGGGACGCTCTCCGCTTGCTTTCCGCCCTTGTAGGTGGCAAGTCCGGCTCGAACCGGAACCATGAAGGCCGGGGGGAGAAATCCCTTGGCTTGGAGTATAACTAGCTCGCTATGCGGACCGAGCATCTCTCCCAATTTCAGTGCCGAGGGCTGGGAGCGCAAGAGGAGGAGCCACACGACTGTCCATGATGGAATGGGCTTTGGTCGAGGCGCCCGATGAAAGCTTCATGAAGGAGGGATGGTGTGACTCAGATCTAGATCCTTGCCCCTTTTATAGGCGGCTCATTTGCGCGGCTAGGGGGGTAATTGTAAAAATACCCTGGCTTTTTGCATTCATTCAAACACGTGGAAGAGGGCCATTATTGGGCGTAGAAGCCAAGGAGCGCAGCATTTATCAGAAGCCGGACACTATATGGAATTTGGGGAAGAACCCGCCTCGCAATGCCGAAGACAATCAACGCGCCAGACTCATCGTCATTGAAGCCTGGTTCGGGGGCTACTGAGGGAGTCCCGGACTAGGGGGTGTCCGGATAGCCAGACTATCATCACGGCCGGACTCCAATACTATGAAGATACAAGATTGAAGACTTCGTCCCGTGTCCGGTTGGGACTTTCCTTGGCATGGAAGGCAAGCTTGGCCATACGGATATGTAGATCTCCTACCATTGTAACCGACTATGTGTAACCCTAACCTATCCGGTGTCTATATAAACCGGAGGGTTTTAGTCCGTAGGACGAACAACAATCATACCATAGGCTAGCTTCTAGGGTTTAGCCCCTTGATCTCGTGGGTAGATCTACTCTTGTACTACCCATATCATCAATATTAATCAAGCGGGAGTAGGGTATTACCTCCATCGAGAGGGCCCGAACCTGGGTAAAAACATCATGTCCCTTGTCTCCTGTTACCATCCGCCTAGACGCACAGTTCGGGACCCCCTACCCGAGATCCGCCAGTTTTGACACCGACACCGACCAAGCCGCAAAGGCGTTTATCACGCCATACGGCCCCTTCTGTTTCAACACAATGCCTTTCGGGCTTAAGAACGCCGGTGCAACGTATCAACACATGATTCAGACATGCCTGGAAAAGCAAATCGGCAAAACAGTAGAAGCATACGTAGATGATGTGGTCATCAAAACCAGACACCCATTTACTCTTTAATAGACGACTTGAGGCTTATGCTCAACAACCTCGAACATACGGCATCAAGCTCAATCCGAGAAAATGCGTTGGCGTGCCGCCGGAAAGCTCCCCGGTTTCATCGTCTCGAGAGGGATTGAAGCAAATCCGGCTAAAATCCAAGCCCTGTCGCAATTGGCCATCCCAACAGACCTCAAGAAAATCCAGAAATTAACTGGATGCATTGCGGCCTTAAGTCGCTTTATCTCCCGATAAGGAGAAAAGGCACTACCCCTTTATCGCCTTCTTCGGCGCACCGAACACTTCGAGTGGACGGATGCTTCCATGGCCGGACTGGAAGAAATAAAAGCCATACTGGCCACCAACCCAATCCTGGCCGCGCCAAACATCGGCGAACCGATGATGCTATATATAGCGGCTACTCATCAAGTCGTAAGCGCAACACTCGTCGACGAACGAGAAACGGACGGATATAAATTCCCCCTTCAAAGGCTGGTATATTATGTATCCACTGTCCTCACCCCATGCAAATCACGGTACCCGCATTACCAAAAGATAGCGTATGTGGTATTCATGGCATCCCGGAAACTACGACACTACTTTCAAGAGTGTTCAATTAAAGTGGCCTCTGAAGTGCCACTAAATGACATAATAAACAACTGTGATGCAACAGGCCGGATTGCCAAATGGGCCATAGAGCTCCTCCCGTTCGACATAACATGTAAACCTCGGCGAGCTATCAAGTCGCAGGTATTGGCCGATTTTGTCGCCGAATGGACAGAAGCCAAACTCCCAAAGGAATACGGCGCATACTCCAATTGGATTATGCACTTCGACGGCTCTAAAATGTTGGCCGGTCTGGGGGCTGGCATCATCTTGACGTCCCCTACCGGAGATACAGTCTAGTATGTACTCCAAATACTGTATACAGACTCCAAAAATGCCGCCGAATACGAGGCCCTGTTACATGGTCTCCGGATGGCAGTCTCCATGGGCATTCAATGCCTGGAGGTGCGCAGGGACTCGAACCTCGCAATATCCCAAATAAATGGAGACTTCGACGCTAAAGATCCAAAAATGGCGGCTTATCACAATGTCGTACTCAAGATGTCAGCTCGGTTCGAGGGGCTCGAATTCCACCACGTAGCTCGGGAAAACAATCAGGCGGCGGACGTCCTTGCCCGTATCGGCGCCAAGCGCAATCCGGTCCCACCCAACATATTCTTGGAAAGGTTGTTTAAGCCATCCGTGGATTGGGAAGGGGAAACAAGCAACAACAGTCTGGAGCCGGCTACAACGCCAGATACCAAACACTCTGACATAATCGGCGGCTCCGCCACCGAAATAACACCTTTAGCCCACGTAATACTGGTCATCATCGCCCCATGGACTAAACCATTCCTGGCCTACCTAACCAGGTAGGAACTTCCCATGGACCAAAATGAGGGACGCTGCATCGTGCGACGATCTAAAGCCTACAAGGTCCACAAGGGAGAGCTCTATAGGAAAAGCACTACCGGAGTCCTTCAAAGGTGCATCTCCGAAGAGGAATGGCGGAAGCTTCTGGCAGAAATTCACGCCGGACTCGGTGGTCACCACGCCGCAGCCCGGGCCCTCGTAAGTAAGGCCTTCCGTACAGGATTTTATTGGCCGATGGCCCGAGCAAACTCACGGGACTTGGTCCAACGCTGTGTCGGTTGCCAGCTCTTTGAAAACCAAAGCCATATGCCACCCGTCTCCCTACAAACAATCCCCATTACCTGGCCTTTTGCGGTCTGGGGGCTTGACATGGTTGGCCCCTTAAAGGGGGAACCCATAAGAAAAAATACTTACTGGTAATGGTGGATAAATTCACCAAATGGATAGAAGCCAAACCTGTTAAAACGGCCGAATCCGGACCAGTGATAGACTTTATATCCGGGGTTGCACACCGTTATGGTGTCCCCACAGCATCATCACTGACAATGGCACGAACTTCACTGCCGATGAGGTGAAACTATGGTGTAGCAACATGGGCATCAAGCTCGATTACGCTTATGTCTATCATCCACAAACTAACGGTCAAGTCGAACGAGAAAATGGTCCTATCATGAGCGGCATCAAACCCAGATTAGTGCGGTCCTTAAAGGAATCTAACACGCACTGGGTAGAGGAGCTCGACTCCGTACTCTGGGGGCTGCGGACCACGCCGAATCGCACTACCAGATACACATCATTCATTATGGTGTACTGTGCAGAGGCGGTTCTGCCCTGCGACATAATTCATGACTCACCTCGAGTACGCATGTATGAAGAGAGAGAGAGGCCGATCTCGATCGGCAGGACAGTTTGGACGCCCTCGAGGAGGAGCGTGACGTGGCAAAAGTTCGTTCCGCATTCTACCAGCAAAAGGCTAGAAGATATCAAAGCAGAGAAGTACGGGCCAAAACCTATAACGTTGGCGAACTCGTTCTATGCGTACCGGATAAGAAAAAGGACAAGCTCAAGCCCAAATGGGAGGGTACCTTCATTATTGACCAGGTCTTAACCGGTGGAGCGTACCGTCTGCGGGATGCATCGGACAACCGCCTCGAGCCAAATACATGGAATGCAGCTAGACTCCGAAGATTCTATGCCTAGTGCCGGACTCCGTGTTCGTCTCCTTATCTCTGTCAAATTTTTATACATTCGTTATCTATCTTTTCTTTCTTTCTTTCTTCGCCTTTTCTTTCGAGGCCTTGAAGGGCTAAAATGTGTTTTGACTACACAATCTTGATGCGCCAGCCGCGCTCATTATACCTAGCGGCTTCCTATACAGAAGCTTAAATATTTTATGGGCTTCATGCCCCGCACATGTGTTATTCTTCCGCATGTACCTTTTTTCGCCACTATATGCATCGATATGACTTAAGTTTTGGCCAAGTTGGGTTGCCTGGCTCTTGTGTTTATGCCCTACGTTCCCGTTAATTCGGCTAGGGCATAAGGGGAGCACCTCTGCGATGGTTACTGCCGGATCAGCCGGATGTGTACCTCAGACTGGGTGAAGCCGAAAGCTAGCGTTCTTAAGGGAATATTCGGTCGATGAATAAAAGATGACTTTTTATTTTTTCCACTTGCCCCCAGATGTTTTTTCCTGCGTCTTTTCTTGCAGTTCAGACATGCACGTTAGGGCATGCATACCCAGGGAAAGGAACCCTTAACGGAACTATTCTCCCTGGAAGATGTTTCTTACTACCCATGTAATATAACATAACTAGTTGGGTACTTGTCTGTTCAAGCACTTATGACCCCTACGCCTGGTTTCCACGCATACCCCGATTTTTACATAACTGAGCTGGTATTCGGATACACTCTGGACTATCGGGTCCAGAGGTTGAAGCGAAAAGGTCCGCCATGACAAATGATTTACAATCCGGCTAGAGACATTCTACATGTCATTCAAATTACATAGTCACTTAGACTGACTAAATTCTTCTTCTATTCCATCCAACGGGCTGTCTAGCCTACAATCCTGTTGGGAATACTTGGCGGCTAACTCTACTTGGTGATACACCAACTGACAGGGATTTCTTTCCCATCGGGCCCCACAGGTCCGACCTCGGCCATGTGGTTTGGGTCAGCCTTGGTATACCGCGTCTTCACCATGGCCAGGCTTCCCTGGCACCTTGACGGCAGGCTGATACCTTCTATAATTGGAACCGCCGCCGTGCTCCCTTGAGCTTCTCTGCAAGTCCTCCAAGGCATTCGGGCAGGGACACGGATGGCCACAAGGCCTGGGCAATACTTGCATCACCTGCCGAACTTGTTCGTGCAGTTGTGAGAGCTCTGATAGAAGATCACCCGCAGACCCGGGCATCTCGTCCGTGGGATGACCTGTCAGCATACATGCAGACATAACTCTGTTAGCCGGCTTCTTCGCCGAACTCTTTTTGAAGTTCGTTCAAGCACTTACTGAAAATGTCGCGTCGAAGCCGCTTGTTCTCCTTCATGGAGTCTGACAGCTGGGCGCGAACATCCTTTAATTCCATGCTCAGCTGGGTATTGACATCTTGGAGATCGTTTTTCTCCTGCCTAACCTTTGTAAGCACGCGCTCGCCAGCCTTTAGCTGCCGTATGACATGTTGCTCATCCGGATTCACTCCGGCGTCATCTGCAATATTTATTGTCAGAATTGCATGCATACCGCATCCTATATGGTACCTGTCATTCTTTAAAGCAGGTGTTACCAAAGGGGGCCTTCTCAGACTCCTTCAATGCGGCCACTACGGCCCGTACCTAGGCCTTGCACTCTTCCAAATTTCTTGAGACAATTGGGCATTCTTCTCAGAAGAACTCAAGACAGATAATGATCTCTAAATCAGTTGTGCCAACTGTTTCAAGTTTCAGGGGCTACTGATATATATAATCATCAAATTCTCTTACCCGTATATCCTTTACATACTGGTCCGTGGCTCTGGCAAGACCATTTTGAGCAGCACGGATGTACGCGTCTCCCGAATTGAAGGCATTAAATGCCTCTTGGGAGAAACAAGCGTCACGGAGGACGGCCCGGCGGCGCTTGTGATTCCTGACGCTCTCCACATCAGAATTTGTAGCGGAGATTTTATCTGCATCCTCTCTAGGAGGAACGTCCGACGCGTGCCACGCCTCCGTGTCCGGCCCTGGAGCCCGACTAGTGGAGGCGTGATCAGCAACTTCTCCGGATATAGTCCGGCGAATATTTTCCTTCTGGGAAAGATGGGTGTTGTTATGTTTTCAAAGACAAACCCATGGAGCGAGGTTTTATATCATACCTCTGCGCCGGCATCTCAGTCCGAACCACTTTTCTTTTCAGCCTGCCTGGCCTCGGTACCCCTTGCTGGCAACTTGCCACGGGCTCGGCATGGCGTCCGGAGGACCTTCCTTGTAAGACACCATTCAGATACGGAAGGTAAGGTGCGTGGAAAGGGATACTTCTCAAAGGTTGGGCCCCTGATCTCACTTACCTGTGAGGCAGGGAGTAGCCGCGGATAGTCGGCTATAATAGCCACCATGGCCTCATCATGGCTTAGTTGATAGAATATCCTATCGATTAGCTCCACGAATAAGTCCGGATCCTCTTGAAGGCCGGGGTCGAGGGGCCGTTCAGGTTCCTCTGGTTGTGGAGGTGGGCTATTTATCTCCCTTACTGCCTTACGAGCTCCTGCAGTGAACGGGCAAAATAAGATATTTATTGTAGAAATGCGGAAGGGAAGGGCATGAAAAGTGGCAGCTTACCCAGCTCGGAGGATTGTACATGGAGAATCCGTCCCGCGGTTTGATGCGGAGGAACTCCTCTTCCTCTCCCTTGTACAGACCGGACATAATTTTTGCCAGAGCGGCAACGGAGTCCGGCCCCTTACGGTCGCAGCGGGTGGCATCGTCTTCCCCGTTAAAGTCCCACATTGGCCGGCCTCGGTATTGAAGCGGCTGCACCCCTCGCATAATGCATATTGACATAACTTCGGTTGTAGTCAGTCCTGATAGAGCCAGCAGCTTTATCCGGCTCATCAGGTAAGAAACGTCTCTATCATCTTCCTCCTGAGGGCTCCTTGGTCGCCAGCTTAGGCATTTCTTCAGAGGAACATTATTAAACTCAGGAAGGCCAATCCGAATAGGATCCGAAAGAGGGACGTCCTCCATATAGAATCACTCCGAAGGCTAGTCTTCAGATGCCTTCTTCGGGGTGCCGGACAGGTATCCGGTCCCGGCGATGCGCCATATTTCGGCTCCGCCCATTTGAAACAGTGACCCCTCCTACGTACGGGGTATGAGGCAGAATAGCCTCTTCCATAGCTCGAAGTGAGCTTCGCAGCCCAGAAACAGTTTGCAAAGAGCAACATAGCCAGCAATGTGCAATATGGAGGCAGGAGTAAAATTATGTAGCTGGAGGCTGTAGAACTCCAGGAGCCCGCGGAGGAACGGGTGAATTGGAAATCCTAGTCCCCTTAATAAATAAGGGACAAGGCATACCCGTTCCCCTTTGGAGGGATTGGGGAAGCTCTCTGCTTGTTCTCCTCCATTATAGGTGGCAATCCTGGCTCGAACGCTGGACCATATACGCTAGGGGGAGAAATCCCTGGGTCTGTAGCCTCACTAGTTGGCTATGCGGGACGGAACACTTCTTCCAATCACCGGGCTTAGGGCTACGGGGGTGAGAGGACGAGCTGCGGCGACTGGCCATGTTGGAATGGATTTTTTTCAGGCGTGCTCCGATGGATACTCGCTGTGGGAGGATGGTATGATATGGATCTGTGAATCCCCGTCTCTTTAATAGGCAATTTTTCTACATGGCTATGGTGGCAATTGTAAAAATGCCCCGCCTTCTCGCATTCGCTTGACGCGTGGAGGATCTCCATTATTAGGCGCAGAAGCCAAGGAGTGCAACATTTATGGGAAGCCGGACACTATTCAAACAAGTATTCAGAATTTGGAGAAGAACCCGCCTTCAATGCCGAAGACAATCTGTGTGCCGGACTCATCGTCATTGAAGCCTGGTTCGGGGCTCTTGAGGAGTCTGGATTAGGGGTGTCCGAACAGCCGGACTATATCCTTTGGCCGGACTGTTGGGCTATGAAGATACAAGAATGAAGACTTCGTCTCGTGTCTGGATGGGACTCTCTTGGCGTGGAAGGCAAGCTTGGCGATACGGATATGTAGATCTCCTTCTGTTGTAACCGACTCTGTGTAACCCTGGCCCGCTCCGGTGTCTATATAAACCAGTGGGTTTAGTCCGTAGGACGACGACAATCATACCATAGGCTAGCTTCTAGGGTTTAGCCTCTACAATCTCGTGGTAGATCAACTCTTGTAATACTCATATTCATCAAGACCAATCAAGCAGGAAGGAGGGTATTACCTCCATAGAGAGGGCCCGAACCTGGGTAAACATCGTGTCCCCTGCCTCCTGTTACCATCCGCCTTAGACGCACAGTTCGGGACCCCCTACCCGAGATCCACCGGTTTTGACACCGACAGCTGGCAACTTCAACAAAAGTATATTTGATATATGTGTACCTTACTAGTACTCCTAGTAGCACATTGGTATTAGATACCGGTTCAGTTGCTAATATTGGTAACTCGAAACAAAAGCTACGAAGTAAACGGAGACTAGCTAAGGGCGGGGTGACGATGTGTGTTGGAAGTATTTCCAAGGTTGATGTGATCACCATCGCACGCTCCCTCTACCTTCGGGATTAGTGTTGATAAATGTTGTTTGCATTGGTGTCTGCGTTGAGCATGAACATGATTAGATCGTGTTTATTGCAATACGGTTATTCATTTAAGTCAGAGAATAATGGTTATTCTGTTTACATGAATAATACCTTCTACAGTCATGCACCAAATGTGAATGGTTTATTGAATCTCGGTAGTAGTGATACACATGTTGATAACATTGATGCCAAAAGATGTAGAGTTGATAATGATAGTACCACTTTCTTGTGGCACTGCCTCTTAGGTCATATTGGTGTAAAGCGCATGAAGAACCTCCATGCTAATGGACTTTGGAGTCACTTGACTTTGAATCACCTGACACATGCGAACCATGCCTCATAGGAAATATGACTAAAACCCCGTTTTCTGGAACAATGGAACGGGCAAGTGACTTGATGGAAATCACACATGCTGATGTGTGCGGTCCGATGAGTGTTGACTCACGCAGTGGATATCATTATTTTCTCACCTTCACCGATGAATTGAGTAGATATGGGTATATTTACTTAATGAAGCATAAGTCTGAGACGTTTGAAAAGTTCAAGCAATTTCAGAGTGAAGTTGAGAATCATCATAACAAGAAGATCAAGTTCCTATGATCTGATCAAGGGGAGAGTATATGAGTTATGAGTTTGGCAATCACTAAAGATATGGTGGAATCGTTTCACAGTTGACGCCACTTGGAAGACCATAGCGTAATGGTGTGTCCAAACGTCGTAATCGCACCCTATTGGATATGGTGCGATCTATGATGTCTCTTACCGATCTACCGCTATCATTTTGGGGTTATGCATTAGAGACAATTACATTCACTTTAAATAGGGCACCATCTAAGTCCGTGGAGACAACACCATATAAACTATAGTTTAGCAAGAAACCTAAAGTTGTTGTTTCTTAAGGTTTGGGGCTATGATGCTTATGTCGATAGGCTTCGGCCAGAAAAGCTCGAACCCAAAGCGGAAAATTGTGTCTTCATAGAATACCCAAACAAGACGATTGGGTATACCTTCTATCTCAGATCTGAGGGCAAAGTGTTTGTCGTTAGGAACATGTCCTTTCTCGAGAAAGAGTTTCTCTCGAAAGAATTGAGTGGGAGGAAGATAGAACTTGATGAGGTTGTTGAACCTTTACTTCGACCAGAGAATAACGCAACACAGAAAGATGTTTCTGTGGCACCTACCTCGTAGGTCGACAAGGGTGTGTACAACTTCTGAGTGGTAACCCTGTCTTAAAGGTCATGTTGTTGGACAATGATGAACCTATGAGCTATGGAGAAGCGATGGTGGGCCCGGATTCCAACAAATGGCTGGAAGCCATGAAATCCGAGATAGGATCCATGTATGAGAACAAAGTATGGACTTTGGTGGACTTGCCCAATGATCGGCAAACCATTGAGAATAAATGGATCTTTAAGAAGACAGACGTTGATGGTAATGTCACCATTTATGAAGCTCGACTTGTCTCAAAGAAGTTTCCGACAAGTTCAAGGAGTTGACTGTGATGAGACTTTCTCGATCATAGCGATGCTTAAGTCTGTTAGAATTATGTTAGCAGTTGCTACATTTTGATTTACGAAATCAGGCAGATGGATGTCAAAACAAAGTTTCCTTGATGGTTTCCGTGAGGGAAGGCTGTATGTGATACAACCATAAGGTTTTGTAGATCTTAAGGATGCTAAAAGGTATGCAAACTCTAGTGATCCTTTTATGGACTGGAGCAAGCATCTCGGAGTTGGAACATACGCTTTGATGTGGTGATCAAAGCATTTGGGTTTATACAAAGTTTGCAAGAACCTTGTATTTGCAGTAAAGTGAGTGGGAGCACTACAACATTTTGATAACTATATATGGATGACATATTGTTGATCAGAAATGATGTAGAATTTTTGGAAAGCACAAAGGGTTGTTTGAATGGAGTTTTTCAAAGGAAGACCTGTGTAAAACTACTTACATGTTGGGTATCAAGATCTATAGAGATAGATCAAGACGCCTGATAAGACTTTCACCGAGCACATACCTTGACATGATTTTGAAGGAGTTCAAAATGGATCAGTCAAAGAAGGAGTTCTTGCCTGAGTTGTAAGGTGTGAATTTGAGTAAGACTCAAAGCTCGACCACGGCAGAAGAAAGATAAAGGATGAAAGTCGTCCCCTATGCCTTAGCCATACGCTCTATACGATATGCCATGCTGTGTACCGTGATGTGCCTTGCCACGTGTCTGACAAGGGGGTATAAGAGTGATCCAGGAGTGGATCATTGGACTACGGTCAAAATTGTCCTTGGGAATAAGGAAATATTTCTCGATTATGGAGGTGATGAAGAGTTCGGCGTAAAGGGTTACGTCAATGCAAGCTTTAACACCTATCTGCATGACTCTAAGTAGCAAACCGGATACGTATAGTTGAGCAACTATTTGGAATAGCTCCAAGTGGAGCATAGTAGCAACATCTACAATATGCGAAGGACACACGGATCTGAATGTTACAGACCCGTTGACTAAAACCTCTCTTGTAAGCATAACATGATCAAACCCTAGAACTCATTGAGTGTTAATCACATGGTGATGTGAACTATTTTATTGACTCTAGTAAACTCTTGGGTGTTAATCACATGGCGATGTGAACTAGATTATTGACTCTAGTAAACTCTTGGGTGCTAGTCACATGGCGATGTGAACTATGAGTGTTAATCACATGGCGATGTGAACTAGATTATTGACTCTTGTGCAAGTGGGAGACTTTTGGAAATATGCCCTAGAGGAAATAATAAAATGGTTATTATTATATTTCCTTTTTCATGATAATTGTCTATTGTTCATGTTATAATCGTATTAACCGGAAACCGTAATACATGTGTGAATACATAGACCACAACATGTCCTTAGTGAGCCTCTAGTTGACTAGCTCGTTAATCAATAGATGGTTATGGTTTCCTGACCATGGACATTGGATGTCATTGATAACGGGATCACATCATTAGGAGAATGATGTGATGGACAAGACCCAATCCTAAGCATAGCACAAGATCGTGTAGTTCGTTTGCTAGAGCTTTTATAATGTCAAGTATCATTTCGTTAGACCATGAGATTGTGCAACTCCCGGATACCGTAGGAGTGCTTTGGGTGTATCAAACGTCACAACGTAACTGGGTGGCTATAAAGGTGCACTACAGATATCTCCGAAAGTGTCTGTTGGGTTGGCATGAATCCAGACTGGGATTTGTCACTCTGTAGGACGGAGAGGTATCTCTGGGCCCACTCGGTAATGCATCATCATAATGAGCTCAATGTGACTAAGGAGTTAGCCATAGGATCACGCGTTACGGAACGAGTAAAAAGACTTGTCGGTAACGAGATTGAACGAGGTATGGGGATACCGACGATCGAATCTCGGGCAAGGAACATACCGATGGACAAAGGGAATTGTATACGGGATTGATTGAATCCCGACATCGTGGGTTCATCCGATGAGATCATCGTGGAACGTGTGGGAGCCAATATGGGTATCCAGATCCGCTATTGGTTATTGGCCGGAGAGGTGTCTCGGTCATGTCTGCATGGTTCCCGAACCCGTAGGGTCTACACACTTAAGGTTCGGTGATGCTAGAGTTGTTATGGGAAATAGTATGTGGTTACCGAAGGTTGTTCGGAATCCTGGATGAGATCCCGGACGTCACGAGGAGTTCCGAAATGGTTCGGAGGTGAAGATCTATTGGACTAAGGGTATTGGAGTCCGGAAGTGTTCCGGGGGTACCAGGCTATGGCCAGCATGTCCGAAAGGGGTTTCGGAGGCCCCGGCAAGCGTTGGGGGGCCTTATGGGCCAAGGGGAAGGGGCAAACCAGCCCACTAAGTGGATGTGCGCCCCTCCCAACCCCTCTCACGTAACCAGGAGATTTGGGGGCGCCTCCCCTAGGGCAGCCGCCCCTCCTGGTTTGGAGGGCAAGTCTCCTAAGGGTGGGGGCGCCCAAAACCCATCTAGGGTTTCCCCTTGGCCGCCGCCCCCCTCTCCCCTCCTATAAATAGTGGGGGGGGGGGGTGGGAGGGCTGCCAGACACCCTTCCCCAGGCGCAGCCCTCTCCTCCTCCAACTCCTCCTCCTCCTCCTTAGTGCTTAGCGAAGCTCTGCCGAAGAACCACGAGCTCCATCGCCACCACCCCGTCGTGCTGCTGGAGTTCTCCCTCAACTTCTCCTCTCCCCTTGTTGGATCAAGAAGGAGGAGATGTCCCCGGGCTGTAAGTGTGTTGAACGCGGAGGTGCCGTCCGTTCGGCACTTGGAACGGATCTTCCGCGATTTGAATCGCCGTGAGTATGACTCCATCAACCATGTTCTTGTAACGCTTCCGCTTAGCGATCTTCAAGGTTATGAAGATGCACTCCTTCTCTCTCGTTGCTAGCATCTCCTAGATTGATCTTGGTCACACGTAGGAAAATTTTGAATTATTACTACGTTCCCCAACAGTACATACGAACGGAAACGATTGGTGTGGGAAGGACCCCCCTATCCCACACACTCACTCGGCGACGGTTCAGAATGCCTTCATGAAAAGGGGGTAATTTTTTTTTTGGTATAGCACGTCTCTGTACTAGTGATAGTAGTCAAGAACGACATACAGATCCATACAGAAAGTCGGTTACAAGCCAGTAGTACAAGTTCGGAAAAGGGAATAGTATAGACCAACTAAGCGCCGCGCAGGCACGCGGTGGAGTGATATGATAACGGGACATAGCGATTTGCTACATCCACGTCAGGGAAAACCTGAAAGTGCGTTATATCGACAAGAGGGGGGGTGAATAGGCGATTTCTATGAATTATTCACTGAGGAATTTGCCGGTGAGGAAATTCCTTAGCGAAGAACTACTTGCAGCGGAATAAGTACTCAGAAGTAAGCATCACAGAATAAAGGCATGGTCATCATGATGAAATGAAGACAAGCATAGAGTACAGAAAGCGTAATCACAGGATAACACAAGATGAAGACAAATATACTGAAGAAATTGAGCTGAGAAATTGAGAAAGTCTTCAGTCAAAGTCTTCAAACACAGATATGAACAAACACTCAAGATAGTAATGAGGAAATGAATGAGTTGAGGAAATAGAACCAGTAAGGTTGGTGAAGACAATGATTTGGTAGACCAGTTCCAACTGTTGTCTCAGTTGTACGTCTGGTTGGAGCGGTGAGTATTTAAACTCGAGGACACACAGCCTCGGACACCCGATCGAAAGCACGCAGCTCAGGACACCAAGTCCTAACCATATTGTCCTTGAACGAAGGTCACACAGACCTCGTCCAATCACTCGTGGTAAGTCTTCTGGCGACTTCCAAACCTTCACAGACTCGGTCACTCGGCGATCCACAATTCCTCTTAGATGCTCTAGACCATGACGCCTAACCGTCTGGAAGAAGCACATTCTTCAAAGGTAACAAGCGACGGATCCACGCAGGATCAATCTCTTCAGTGATGCTCAATCACTTTGGGTTTGTAGGTGTTTGGGTTTGGGTTTTTCCTCACTCGATGATTTTCGCTCAAAGTCCTCGGAGGATGGGATGCTCTGAAATGACAAGTGTTAGTTTCTCTCGGAGCAGCCAACCAGCTAGTGGTTGTAGGGGGCGGCTATTTATAGCCTAGGGAGCAGCCCGACATGATAAGACATAAATGCCCTTCAATGATATGACCGTTAGGTAGATAAGATATTTTGGGACAGCTGGCGCACAACACAGCAACGGTCGGAAATTTGACTCTCAAATTCCTCAGGGCTATCATGTTCCTCACTGTGTAGGCAATCCGCACTGGCGAATTCCTAACTCCTCAGTCAGAACAAATTCCTCAGATACCAGAAGAACTTCGTCTCTGTCAATGAAGAAATTAACTGAACTGTATGAGATTTCCAAAGGCTTCACTCAAAGGGATTGGTAGGTGTAGGATTTTGAGTTGAGCATCACATTGAAATTTTTCCTTAGTATTTCCTCGACCCCTTTAACAAAGACGGTGTTTCCTATGACTCAAGAAAGAGAAAAACGGAACTACGAAAACAAAAGTCTTCACGCTTCATGTTCCTCAAATGAATACCAAGTCTTCAAGGTCACACCAATTTCTTCACTTTCAAAGTTTTCAGAAAGTCTTCAGAATACCAAAGGCTTCAGTCGAAGAACTTCATTTTTAGGGGTCGACTTTCACTATAAATATCAAACTCCTCAAAGACTTATAGACATGTGTACACTCATAAACACATTAGTCCCTTAGCCTTTAAGTCTTCAATACACCAAAATCACTAAGGGGCACTAGATGCACTTACAATCTCCCCCTTTTTGGTGATTGATGACAATATAGGTTAAGTTCTCAACGGGGATAAACATATGAAGTGTAAATACTGATATTGAGGAATTTGATTGCAAGATATAGAAGAACTCCCCACGAAGATGTGCATAGTGAGGAATTTGCTTTTGAGGCAATGCACATTTGAAGAGTTGAATCATGGAGATCTCCCCTATATCTTGTAATTCATACACGCATTTGACATATAATATGAAGAATTTGAAATGCATGATGAAATATGGTGACTGATGTAATTCAGCATGCGTGTATTAACATATAACAAAGAATAAGCATGCAGAGGAACACATTAAAAGTATCAGAGCACCATCGGGTTTAAGATTACAACTCGATCCAATAAAAGTTTTAGAAGAGCGAGAGTCGTAACTTAGTAGAAAAACGCACATATAATAGACCCGCTTGAAGGCTAACTCAAATTTCTCCCCCTTTGTCATCGAATGACATAAAGGATCAAAACTGAGGACTAACGCCCCTGAAGAATATCAAGTTGATGGAGGAGCGCCAGTGTTGTCGGGGTCGGTTGTCGTAGTAGGGCCTGCTGCAGTGTTGTCCAAGTCTTCATTTTCATTGGTGTCGCGCGATGAAGAATAGGAGCTGGCCACAAAGGAAGGAACCTTGACCTTCTTGAATTTCTTCGGTGGAGGTGCAGACCAGTCAAATTCTTCCTTGAGACCCATTTTCTTCAGATCTTCTGCGCTGTAGACATGAGATAGAACATCCCAGGTACGGTTGAAGGTTTCATGGAGGTAGTATTGGTTTTTCTTCACTGCATTGTGTGTTGAGGTCATGTTGTGAAGAATTGAACCAAACTGACGCTTGACCCATTTATGATTGCGATCAACTTTCTGATGAAGACTGAGGAGTAACTCATGATCAGTCATCACCCTGGGTGCTATGGCTTGAGGATTTTGCTTGGCAGAGTTGTTGGCGGCAGAGTCATCATTGGTGGAGTAGGATGCAGCCTTGCGAAATTGACCATCCAATGGACGAATGCCTTCATCTATCACAGCAGCTTGCCTTGCCTTTGTCATCACCGAGGAAAATGTCCGTTTGAGGACTTCAATTGGAGGCAAGTAGCTGCAGTGGTTCAGAGTATCAGCCTTGTAATTGAGTGAAGATCTTGTCCTGATGAACCTCATAATCCATGGTGCACAAGGCTTCAGCTCAAATGGTGACATAGCAATATTCGCCAGAGTCGTCATGAAGAAATCATGGAAGTTGACGGGAACGCCATGAATGATATTGAAAAGCATATTCTTCATGATGCCAACGACTTCTTCATCATTTGAGTCATGGCCTTTGATAGGACTCATTGTCTTCGTCAGAATGCGATAGACAGTCTGAGGCACATCTGAGAATTCCTTGATGAGGAATTTGGTTCGAGGGGCCTGCCCTGGCTTCAAAGGCTTCATCAGTACTTGCATGTAATGATTTGTAAGCTCAGGTTCATTGTAGATGCAACGAGCACCATCAAGGGGAGGACTGAGTGGGAGGGCACGAAGCAATTCAGTTGCTGGTGCCTTGTAGTGAGTATTTTCTGACATCCAGTCCAGCACCCATGAGTTCACATCTTCAGAATCTCCGGTGATGTGCAGCGTCGCATAGAATTGAAGAATGAGTTCTTCATTCCAATCACAGATGTCAGTGCAGAAATTCAGCAAACCAAAGATCGTGAAGAACGCCGAGGACTAGCTCGAAGCGGCAGAGATTCCATGTCCACGTGAGGAATGTGTGCATGATCGAAGACTTTGTCTTTGTCGAATAGCACGTAGAAATAAAAGTTGGCTTGACTAGTAGTCCGTAAACGCCTCTTCCTTATGCGAGCAGAATCATAAGGGTTGTAATCAGTGAAGAAAACATGCTCGCCAAAGAAGTCTTCAGCCTTCAACTTTTGCTTGCGCGAGAATGGATCCTTTGGTTTTGGCAGAGGAGTGTTAGTGAATTGCATCACTACCTCAGGAATCGCAATCTCAGGTTCTTCAGGCTGAGGATTTTCTGGTTCCTCTTCATTTGCAGTCTACGTGTTCAAAGGATCAGCGGCAGCAGGTTCTTCAGCACTAGTGGCTGGAATTTCTTCATGCACAGACGAGGTGGGATGAGTTTCTTCAGAGTCTAGCTGAACGGTTGGTGCAGGGGACTGAGGTATTTGTTGTATTTGGGTGAAGAGTGGAGAACTGGGATGCTGACTTTCCCATAAGTCATCATTCATCATAGGCGTAGTGCATCCAATATCCACATCTTCATCTTCAATTTCTTCAATGCCAGCCTCTTCAGCTGTGAACTGAGGCATTGGCGAGGAAGCAACAGATGGTGAAGGGATCGCATCCACTTCAATTTCTTCATCAATCTTCTCTGACGAAGCAGCAGAATGATTTTCTTCATCAGATCCGCTAGGGATCACATATTCTTCACCAAAAGGAACAAGGTCCTTTGATGGCATGGTGGAAATCGGAACAGCATCAATCGGACTTTCAAACGAGCTTGTCATAGGCTTCATCTTCTTTGGAGCTGAAGATTCTGAAGCAGATGATGCTTTCCTTTTCTTCACTGCAGCTCGCTCCGCATCCTTGGTCTTCTTCACATCTGATGCAGATGGAAGCATAGGAGTTGGTGTAGGCGCGGGAGGAGCTGAGGAATCTGTTTGAATTTCCTCGGAATCGATGTAGTTGCCCTGACTTCTTCAGCTTTCTTCAGCGCACCACTAGTGGATTCCTGGCAATTTCTTCAATGGTGGAATGGAGTCATCAGCCCTCGAACTAGCATTTTCTTCAAAGCAGTTGAAAATCATCGCCGGTGCTCGTGATGTTCTTCAAGAGGGTCGAGCAGAGGCTCAAGCCTGAGGAACTACTTGTTGCATTGGAGCTGCAACATTGGTGAACCTTTTAGTCAGGTTGACAAATCTGACTTTGGCTCCTTGCCAATCAGCATAATAAGCATCGAAGTCATCGCTGAGGGCTTTGATTTCAGACTGGATCTTGAGGAGTTCATCAGTTGTCATTTTGACAATGTTTTTCCTCAGGAACTTCTCTTTCTGGAATCGAGCCTTCTTGATCTGCTTAGCCTTCTCAAATTTCCATTTCTCTTGATGATGAAATGGGTTGACATGTGACTTTGGCCAGAGTCAAATGAAAATCAGGCATAGGGGTGTCTGGATCCTTGTGCCGTAGATCAATGTAATCGAGGATCGCCCTTGGATCCAAAAGCAAAGGCACAGTGTGCCTTTGGCTCTAGCGGCCCTTTCTTGTCTCTGCTCTCGATGATTTCGCAAGTTCATCTTCATCGCCTTCATCGTCACATGGCACTTGGAAGGCAACCTGTTTCTTCTTCGGACTTGGCTGAGGACCTCGACCAGCCGTTGCCTTTGTCTTCAGCAGAGTGGGGCCTGATGAAGAGTTTGGTGCACCTGAGGAACTCACTGAGACACCAGAGGCAATATAGATGCATGCAGTCCTTTGGCACGTGGCCAGATGTACAGGTGCTGAGGACTTTGCAGGAGCAGCTGAGGACTTTAGAGGAGGAGCTGAGGATTTTGGAGGAGCAGGAGCAGCATGAGGAACTGGCCGTGAGGGCTTTGAAGAATCTGGCCGTGAGGGCACAGTTGGTGAAGCACTTGGCTTGTGAGCGGGCTTCATTTCCATTGATTTTGTAGGCTTGACAGAGGCCTCAGTGGCAGCAGCAGTAGCAGAGTCTTCATTGAATTTCCTCACTGCTTCTTTGGCTTGTCTCGCCAACTTGGCTTGGCATTTGGCCCATTTTTCAGGAAAATCCTCACCATGCTTGATCTTTGGTGGGAATTGACTTCTTGGCCGGTGCCAATGGAGCTCTTGGGCATGGAGGATTTAGTGCGAATTTCTTCATATACTTAGGAGTAACATACATACTCCCTCCATTCTCTTGCCCATCTCCTTTCAATCCTCCGTGTGCACCTTGCGCTGATTTTTGTTCTCCTTTCCGAACTTGGCCTCATCAGGTGTGCAATAGTCAGCATAGATGTCCTCAGGTATTTCAAAAGCAGTCATGACCTCAGGCCTCTTTCCTCCTTTCTGTGGCTTCTTACCGTCTGCCATATTCTTCAGTTGAGGAATTTGAACAATCGAATTCTCTGAAGAAGTATGCAACTTTTCTTCGAGGAACGCTGCAAATGAGTTAAGTTGATGAGAACCTAGTGATTCAGCAGCGGACATGAGTACCTATGAACAGAGTATAGTTGCGAGGAATTTGGAGAGGTCATATGCGTTCTCGAAGGTTTTTCAAAAGAACAAGTTTGAGGAATTTGACCAGATGAGCCTTGAAGAATTTCACTAAGCGTTCTTTGTCTTAGGTTCCAGAGTTGTATAGATCGAGGATCCACACAATTGAGGAATCTTGAAGAAAAATGATGCTTAGAGAAACGAATCAAGAACAGATGACTAGTGAGGTGTTTTGTGTGTGAGGATTTGAAGAATAAAACACCTTTGAAGATTTTGTAGAGAAATTTTGAATCAAAGAGGGTAGTAAAAGTAACTTTTAATTACCCTGGATGAAGAACACGACGAACTGAGAAGTGTAGATTTGAAGCTCGCTAGTTCAGATCTTCCACGCCCTAACTCGGCGGAGGGAGACAGCTACAGCGGCGGCGGAGTGAAGATTTCCGCAGCCGGCGCGAGTACGACGGTGACGAGGTCGAGGCAGTGAAGCTCTTCCTCACCGGCGATGATGGAGTAGCGGCGGCGCTAGGGTTTGAGAAGCTCGAGCGAGAGGGAGAGGGAGAGAGAGAGAGAGAGAGAGAGAGAGAGCGGTCGAGCGGAGTAAAGGAAGTGAGGAAGGGGACAGGGGGTATTTATAGTCGCAACTAAAAATTGTTCGCCCGAAGATTTAGGACGAACGTGCCCCTGACCCTTCTCATTCGCTTGACATGTGTCACCCATGTACTGAAAAATGGAGATCATGTTAGATCGTGGGTGAATAGATAAGTCTATTGTGGGATATGGAACGGTTTGAGCGGCAAAGCCGAAAATTTGGATAAGATAAGTTAAAAGTTCCGTTCGCAATTTCTTCAGCTTACAAGGACAATGTGAAGATTTTGAACGAGTTTCAAATAGAGCGCACATGAAGAATTTGTGAATAGATTGGGTTGAGTATAGCATAGAGGGGGAAGGGTCCGATCACATTCACTTAGCGTAAAATTCAACTTGAAGAAATAGCCATAAGTGAATGCTGTAGAGGACATAAACCCATATATATATATATATATATATATATATATATGTATATATATATATATGTATATATATATGTATGTATATATATGTATGTATATATATATATAGCCAATGAAGAAAGACAACGGAAACAGTGAAGATTTTGCAAAGTTGAAGAATTTGAAAAACTGAGGAAAAACTCAAATTGAAGATTTTCAACTTTGGTGGTGGCATGTCCCACCGTATAAGAATGATGATTTCAGACACCACGTACAATTGTCGTAGGGTTCTGAGAATCAAATTCTTCATTAATTTCTTCACACTTAGAGTGTTATTCTTCATTGATCGAAGAAAAACGTTTCTTCATGTGTTGCACATCTAAGTCATCAATTTTGCATAAGTGTCAGGATGTGTGTCCTTTTCAAAGGACATTCGAAGATTCTAAGATATTTAGCTCACACTGCAACCTGCTAAATCTCTTCTCATCCAAGGGCTTTTGTGAAGATATCGGCTAACTGTTCTTTAGTCTTCACATGATCAATAAGGATGTCGCCCTTCAACACATGATCGCGAAGAAAATGATGACGAATCTGAATGTGCTTTGTCTTCGAAAGTGCCGAATCGGGTTGTGAGCAATCTTGATGACACTCTCATTGTCACAGTAGAGAGGCACATTCTTCACGTTGATGCCGTAGTCCTTGAGATTTTGCTTCATCCACAGCAATTGAGCACAGCAAGAACCAGCAGCAATGTACTCAGCTTCCGCAGTAGATAATGATACGCAGTTCTGTTTCTTCGAGGACCAACAGACCAAAGATCGTCCAAGGAAATGACAAGTACCAGATGTTGACTTGCGATCCACACGATCACCAAAGATAGTCGAGTCAGAATATCCAATGAGATCAAAAGTAGAGCCCTTGGGGTACCATAATCCTAGTGTTGGTGTGTGAGCTAGATATCGAAGAATATGCTTCACAAATTTTATGGTGTGATTCCTTTGGTGTAGCTTGAAATCGGGCACACATGCAAACACTAAGCATTATATCTGGCCTAGATGCACATAAGTACAATAAAGAACCAATCATGGAGCGGTATACCTTGTGATCAAGTCAATAACATTTTCATCGATTGCATAGATGGCCATTTGTGGGCATAGGAATTTTGACGCCTTTGCAATCTTGCATGCCGAATTTCCTCAGAACATCCTTGAGGTGTTTCTCCTGAGATATGAATATGCCATTGCGATGTTGACGAATTTGAATACCTAAGAAGAATTTCAACTCTCCCATCATAGACATTTGATATTCTTCACTCATCATATAGGGAAATTCATCACTATAACGTTGGTCAGTACAGCCAAAGACAATATCATCAACGTATATTTGGCACAGAAACAGTTCACCATCATAAGATTTAGTAAAGAGAGTAGGGTCCAGTGAACCGGGTGTGAAGCCATTCTTCACGAAGAATTCCTTCAAAGTATCATACCACGCCCGAGGGGCCTGCTTGAGGCCATAGAGGGCCTTGTTGAGTCTGAAGACTTTGTCGGGATTCTTTGGATCTTCAAAACACGGGGTTGAGCAACATATACTTCTTCCTCAAGGTTACCATTGAGGAATGCACTTTTCACATCCATTTGATATAAAGTGATATTATGATGGTTAGCATAAGCAAGAAATATGCGAATAGCCTCAAGTCTAGCAACAGGTGCAAAAGTTTCATCGAAATCAATTCCTTCAACCTGTGTGTAGCCTTTAGCTACAAGTCGTGCCTTATTCCTCACCACAAGGCCATTTTCATCTTGCTTGTTGCGGTAGATCCACTTTGTGCCAATGATATTATGCTTGCGAGGATCTCGGACGTTTGACCAGTTCCCGGACATTATTGAGCTCGAACTGATGTAATTCTTCTTGCATGGCCTGAATCCACTCGGGCTCCGTAAATGCTTCATCTACCTTAGTGGGCTCTGTGATAGAGACAAAAGCATAGTGCCCACAAAAGTTAGATAAATGTGAAGCTTTTGAGCGTGTGAGAGGACCCGGTGCTTCAATGTCATCGATGATCTTTTCAACTTGCACTTCTTTTGCAACGCGAGGATGAGTTGATTGTCGTCGAGGAACTTGATCAGCATTTTCTTCAGCACCATTTTCTTCGGCATTGTCTTCAGGTGCATTAGGTCGACGTTCTTTGCGTTCTGGAATGAATTCTTTTGCAGATTCTTCAGTAGGAATGACATCCTCAGTCGCCTTGAACTTGATAGAATCCTCAGGTGCTGGTTCATCTATCACAGAAGGTAGGTGCTCTCTTTGCGAGCCATTAGTTTCATCAAACCGCACATCTACAGTTTCAACAACCTTGTGAAGAGCGTTGTTGAAGACTACAGAGGTGTGCGAGTCCTTTCCATAACCAAGCATAAAACCTTCATGTGCTTTCGGTGCAAATTTAGCATTGTGATGAGGATCTCTAATCCAACATTTAGCACCGAAGACTTTGAAATAACTCACATTGGGTTTCTTGTCAGTGAGGAGTTCATAGGCAGTCTTCTTTAAGAATTTGTGAAGATATACTCTGTTGATGATGTGGCACATGGTATCAATTGCATCAATCCAAAAACGACGAGGCGTTTTGTATTCATCAAGCATAGTGCGAGCCATCTCAACAAGAGTTCTGTTCTTGTAATCCACGACGCCATTTTGCTGAGGAGTATAAGGAGCATATAACTCATGAGTAATACCAAGTTCATCAAGATAGTCATCAAGACCGGAATTCTTGAACTCAGTTCCATTGTCACTCCTGATGTGCTTGATCTTCACACCAAAGTTTGTTGAAGCCCTCGAGGAAAATCGTTTGAAGACTTCCTGCACTTCATGTTTGTAAGTGACAATGTGTACCCATGTGTAACGAGAGTAATCATCAACAATAACAAAGCCATATAGAGATGCATCATTAGTGACTGCTGAGTAATGATTAGGACCAAAGAGGTCCATCTGAATTCGAATGAATGAGTAGTGGTCATGATAGTCTTTGCTGGATACTTGGCCTTGGTCATTTTTCTAGCTTCACAGGCTCCACACAAGTGATCCTTGAGGAATTTGACATTCTCAATGCCAATGACATGCTTCTTCTTCGCAAGCGTGCAGTAAATTCCTCATGCCTGCGTGACCAAGTCATCGATGCCATAGCCAGCCTTCTGAAGCTTTTGCAAGTAGGCACACGGCTGGTTGTGGTCCTGTAGAGAAATCAACGGTATACAAGTCTCCTCTCCTAAACCTTCGAAGACTTTGGAATTGTCAGCTTCCATAATCACAACACAACGATACTTGCCAAAGACAACAACCATATCAAGATCACAAAGCATTGAGATCGACATGAGGTTGTATCCTAAGGACTCAACAAGCATGACTTTGTCCATGTGTATGTCCTTAGAGATCGCAACCTTACCTAGACCCAATACCTAACTTTTGCCTTTGTCAGCAAAGATGATATGCTTCAGATGTGACGGTGATAAGGGAGCATCCATCAATAGGTTCTTGTCACCAGTCATGTGGTTTGTACATCCACTATCAAGGACCCATTCAGTGGCTTTGGGAAGATCATCCTGCAGATGAATTAGTGCAACTTACGAACTCATATACTTCATCAGTGAAGAATATGATATCAAATTCATCAGATGAAATTCATCAAACAGTAAAACAGATATAGCAGTATGAGGACGTGTGAAATGAAAGTTCATTTCTTCATGATTTGCCTGCGTCCTTTCAGGAAATTTTGTCAGGCCCCCAGCAAATTCTTCAGATGTTAAAGCACGTCTGGAGACCTGACCCTGCAGAAGAGATTAGTTCTTTTTCTTCACCACCCACGTCTGAAGGGGTGGCAAAGAGTTCATCACTCTACGAGCTCCATATGAGAATGGTGGCATAGAAGCCAATCCATTTCGTTTCACATAAGAGGGGTTAGGGTAAGCATATAAATAAGCAGAGAAATTCTTCGAGGACTTATGAACATATTGGTTTGAAGAATAATGCACATATTCATAGCCCTTAGCTCTACCCTGCGAAGCAGAGTTGTTAGCACGATGATAATCATATGAGGACTTTGATCCTTTTGAGGAATTTGATCTATGTGAGGAATTTGGTCCGTATGAGGACTTGGATCCATATGAAGAATTTGGTCCATATGAAGAGTTTGATCTAGGGTTCCTATTCTTCACAGGTGGTGTCATGAGGACATTCACCTGAAGACTTTCAAGGCACTTCTTGGGAACCCATATTTTCTTCATAGGAGAACCGTTCCTGCAGTTAGTGCCAACATATCTAGCAAATACTTCACAATTCTGATTTTTGAACAGTTTATAGTTGGAGTCAAATGACTCATCAGAAGAATGAGGAGATTCACATGTAAATCCAGATAAGTTGGATGGATCAACTGGAGGTCCCTTTGCAGCAACCCGTGAAGTTTTGGGGTACTGCTCAGGCTTCCAATATGTTCCATCAGCATTGAGTTTCCTCTCAAAGGCAATACCCTCTTTCCTAGGGTTCTGTTGAGGATCCGCTTTTAAGCACATCACAAAGAGTCTCGATGCCCTTTGAGGCTTTTGTACATGCTGTCATGTACAATTCCTTCAGCCCTGCATTGTCAGTGATACTAGCAATGTCCTCAGATGAGGAATTAGTGATTGCAGAGGCAGGTGAAGAATTTGTAACAGTTGAAGCATTTGAACATTCAGGTGAAGAATTAGCAGATTCACATTCAATGCACTTTAAGCATGGAGGAACAAATTCTTCCTGAGAAGTGCTGATTTGTTGAGCAAATAATGAATCACGCTCCTTCTGAAGATCTTCATAAACCACTCTTAGCTTCTCAAGATCTTGCTTTCTTTGAAGAAATTCATAAGAAAGCTTCTCATGATCAGATAAGAGAGTGTTATGATGACATTGAAGGCTATCAAACCTAGACTGAAGTCTCTGAAGATTTTCAGTCAGGGCTTTAGTGTGATCCATTTCTTCACCCAACATATCATTACTTTTGTCTAGCATGTTTTGAACCTTTTCCAAGGACGTTTGTTGCTTAGTGCCGATGCAAACAAGTTTGGTATAACTAAGTTCAATATCATCATCAGATCCATCATCATCAGATTCATCGTCACTAAACTCGGATGAGGAACATTCGATTACCTTGTCACCCTTTGCCATGAGACATGATGCAGAAGATGATGATTCTGGTTCGAAAGTCATCGTGTTGAGTGATTCCTTGAAATACTCAAACCAGGGATCATAACGAGTTCGATGACCTTCATAGACTTCAGTGATTCGGTCCCAGATAAGCTTTGCATTGCAAAGATGCATAATGCGCCAGAATTCATCTCTGGATAGGCAGGAACAGATGATATCCTTCGCCAAGATGTCAAGTCAAGTGTACTTGCGAATATCATCAGCGTCCGCCATCTTGCATAGATCAGTAAGATCAATCTCAGTGACGGTCCACAGCTCATTTGTTCATTGCCATGAGGCGCTTCCTCATCATGGCCTTCCACTTGGGATAATCATGATCGTCAAAGATAGGGCATGTCACTTTCTTCATACATGCGGTCGACATAACTAAAACTCCAGGTGGTTAAACCAAAATCACACAGAACAAGGGAGTACCTTGCTCGATACCAATTGAAAGTCGTTATATCGACTAGAGGGGGTGAATAGGCGATTTTTATGAATTCTTCACTAGGGAATTTGCGGCGAGGAAATTCCTTAGCGAATAACTACTTGCAGCGGAATAAGTACTCGAAGTAAGCATAACGAGAATCTGTGCATGGTCATCATGATGAAATGAAGACAAGCACAGAGTACAGAAAGCGTAATCACAGGATAACACAAGATGAAGACAAACAGACTGAAGAAATTGAGCTGAGGAAATTGAGAAAGTCTTCAGTCAAAGTCTTCAAACATAGATATGAACAAACACTCAAGACAGTAATGAGGAAATGAATGAGTTGAGGAAATAGAACCACTAAGGTTGGTGAAGACAATGATTTGGAAGACCAGTTCCAACTGATGTCTCAGTTGTACGTCTGGTTGGAGCAGCTGAGTATTTAAACTCGAGGACACACAGTCCCGGACACCCGATCGGCGAGCACGCAGCTCGGGACACCCGATCCTCACCGTATTCTCCTTGAACTAAGGTCACATAGACCTCGTCCAATCACTCGTGGTAAGTCTTCAGGCGACTTCCAAACCTTCACAGACTCGGTCACTCGGCGATCCACAATTCCTCTTGGATGCTCTAGACCATGATGCCTAACCGTCTGGAAGAAGCACAGTCTTCAAAGGTAACAAGTGTCAAATCCACGCAGCATCAATCTCTTCAGTGATGCTCAATCACTTTGGGTTTGTAGGTGTTTGGGTTTGGGTTTTTCCTCACTCGATGATTTTCGCTCAAAGTCCTCGGAGGATGGGATGCTCTGAAATGACAAGTGTCAGTTTCTCTCGGAGCAGCCAACCAGCTAGTGGTTGTAGGGGGCGGCTATTTATAGCCTAGGGAGCAGCCCGACATGATAAGACATAAATGCCCTTCAATGATATGACCGTTAGGTAGATAAGATATTTTGGGACAGTACAAGAAGACAAGAACGGTCGGAAATTTGACTCTCAAATTCCTCGTGGCTATCATGTTCCTCAATGTGTAGGCAATCCGCCGGCGAATTCCTAACTCCTCGGTCAGAACAAATTCCTCGGAGACCGGAAGAACTTCGTCTCATCCTTTGAAGAAATTGATTTGAATCGTATGAGATTTCCAAAGGCTTCACTCGAAGGATTGGTAGGTGGTAGGATTTTGAGTTGAGCTTCACATTGAAATTTTTCCTTAGTATTTCCTCGACCCCTTTAACAGATGCGGTGTTTCCTATGACTTAAGAAAGAGAAAACGAAACTCTGAAACCAAAAGTCTTCACGCTTCATGTTCCTCAAATGAATACCAAGTCTTCAAGGTCACACCAATTTCTTCACTTTCAAAGTCTTGAGAAAGTCTTCGAGAATACCAAAGTCTTGATCGAAGAACTTCATTTTTAGGGCTCGACTTTCACTGTAAATATCAAACTCCTCATAGACTTATAGACCTGTGTACAGTCATAAACACGTTAGTCCCTTAACCTATAAGTCTTCAATACACCAAAATCACTAAGGGGCACTAGATGAACTTACAAAACCTCTGAAGCCAGGCAGCTGTAGGTGATGAAAAGCCAGATGGTTCTCGAGATAAGGGTCCTGAGCTCTGTGAACACTCTGGTGCAAAACCTAGTCCCGGACTGGAAGAAGAGGTCCACGTGCAGGAGTACTATCTCCAACAGCAGGCCACACAAGACATGGTGGCAACTCTGTCCTGCACGGGTAAAGGATGTACTCTGGCTATATCCTTGCGCTCACTGCTGGAAGCATTTGTGTCAAAGTGTCGTAGTGATGAGCACGAGCGGACAACTTGATAGCAAGAGCTCGAACAGTGCGATCCAGAGCCTCAATCACTACAAAAAAAAGACACATCCGTGACATTTTGGGCCGAACGAAATTTTTTTCTGTCATACATATGACACTTCTATGACGATAATTGTGACAAAACCTGGTATCATCATAGATGTGGTGGGCTCCTACTTCTATGACAAAAAATCATGACAGAAAATGGGCTTTTTCGTCTGGGCGGGCCGGAGACGCAGCTGCATGACATTCTTTGGGCCTTCCATGACGAAAAAACCGTGGTAGAAGCGAGGGAGGAAAATTTCGGGAGTTCGATTCTACGGTGGGAGGTCGGGGGCCGAGCGATGCGTGTTTCTCTCATACACATACGCGCGTGTGTGCGAGGCGTTGGCTCTAACTGAACCAGAGCGAGGCGTTGGACTCTAACTGAACCGAGCGATCGATCGATGGCTGTTAACTGAACCCGATCGAGCGATTCCTTCGCTACTGCTACTAACTGAAGCCGATCGATTGGATGAACAGTGAGCATTACTTGGCGAAGTCGGATGAAAAGTGAGTTGTGGCGTTGCCTCCGGATGAACAGGACCCGTGGTGTGGTGGAGGGCTGGATGAGCGATGAGACGGTGGAGGGGTGCCCGTGGAGGGGTGGTTGAATAGGACCCCGTGGTGTGGAGGGCTGGATGAACAGTAGACGATGGAGGGGTGCCCGTGGAGGGGTGGTTGAACAGTAGCCGGTGGAGTAGCACGCGGTGGAGGCTGGATGAACAGGAGCCCATGGAGGCTGGAGGAGGTCGACGGTGGAGATGAACAGTATCCCATGGAGTCCTGTTTTGTGGTACGCCACACCCCTCCCGATGAACAGGACCCCCGTTTCGACCGTAGGAGGTCCATTTTGTCCGTTTTGCGGTACGCCACACCCCTCCCGATCAACAGGACCCCCGTTTCGACTGTAGGAGGTTTGTTTCATCCGTTTTGCGGTACGCCACACCCCTCCCGATCAACAGGACCCCCGTTTCGACCGTAGGAGGTCCGTTTCCTCCATTTTGCGGTACGCCACACCCCTCCCGATCAACAGGACCCCGTTCCGAACGTAGGAGGTCTGTTTCCTCCGTTTTACGGTACGCCAGGATGAACACGACCACGCATTCCGTCCGACCCAGCCGGTTGGCTCCCACGCGTTCCATTGCCTCCCGATGAACACGACGCATTCCGTTGCCTCCCCATCAACACGATCACATTCCGTTGCCTCCCCATGAACACGACGCATTCTGTTGCCTCCCCATGAACACGACGACGACGTTGTTTCTCCATTCCGACCCATCCATGTACACGAGCCCTCGTGTACGTATGCGCGAGCAGGCGTTCGAGACCCTGCCCGTATGCACGTACGTGGCCTTATTTTCTTTCTTGCACCCTGGCCGCTGTACGTACGTGTACATGCTACGTGCGCGCCTCTACTACGACACGTCTGGCGCCTCTACTACGACACGCGTGCGGCGCCTCTACATCGACCAAGATATATATATGCATTACACGTTCGCGACCAGAATGACAATGCTACGTACGCTTCAACCAGGTGGGTCCCGACTGTCAGGCACTTCCTTGCCTGCGAAGATGTAGCTGGTGGGTCCCAGCAGTCAAGGGGGCGAAACGTTTTGGTTTTTTTGCCCGGACGCACTTCATTGCGTGAGAAGATGTATCTGGTGGGTCCCAGCAGTCAGGGGGGCGAATCGTTTTTTGCGGGACGCACTTCCTTGCGTGCGAAGGTGTAGCTGGTGAGTCCCAGTAGTCAGGGGGGAAACGTTTTTTTTCGTGAAATACGGTGGCCCTTCCGGTGGGTCCCTGCTGTCAGGTGGAGGAATCATTATTTTCCGCGTAATAAGAAGGCACTTCCTTGCTGCCGCCGTGGACCCAGCTGTCAGCCTCTCCACGTACAGTCCATGTCCAATGGAAGTCGTTCCTTGACCACGTTGACCACGCCGCGCCGAGAGCACCAGGGTGGTGGACGACAGCGAGGCCTAGGAAGGGGACGACGCAGAGCCGGTGAAGACGCGGCAGTGGATGCCCACGCGGATAGGAGTATGAGGGTTCACTCATTCGGCTACGGTGTGAGGCTGTCGTCGCCGCAGGGCCTGGCCAGCGGTGGGAATAGTAGGGGGCGGTGAGGCCTCCACGGCAGCACAGCCGGCCACGGGAGGCAGGAGCTGGCGGCACGACCGGCGCTGCTTTGGGCGGCTGGAGCAAGAAGACCAGAGGTTGAAGAATCACTACGGCCATTGGATGGACATCGTACGGTCACTAGAGCTAGAATTGTTCATATTGACTAAGTTGACAAAGCCCTCTGTCCCCGTCAACTTAGTAGGCCCACAAGTCAGCCTCCCACCAAGGTGGGTACCAGCTAGCAGGGGGAGTATTCATTTTTTTGTGCGTAATTAGGAGGCACTTTCGGTGGGTCTGAGCTGACAGCGGGGGGAATGTTTTTTTCGCGAAATACGATGGCCCGTCCGGTGGGTCCCAGCAGTTAGGGGGAAACGTTTTTTTCGCAAAATAAGGTGGCCCGTCCGGTGGGTCCCTGCTATCAGGTGGAGGAATAATTATTTTGCGCAAAATAAGGAGGCACTTCCTTGCGGCCGCCGTGGACCCAGCTGTCAGCGTCTCCACGTACAGTACTCTTCCGATGGAACACGGTCGTTGACCACATTGACCACGCCGCGCCGAGAGCACCAGGGCGGTGGACGACGGCGAGGCCTAGGAAGGGGACGACGTGGAGCCGGGGAAGATGCAGCAGTGCAAGCCCGCGCGGAGAGGAGTACGAGGGTTCACTGGTTCGGCTGCGGTGTGAGGCTGCCGTCGCCGCAGAATAACAGGGGGTGTGGGTGAGTGGAGGGATGGCCTGGCCAGCAGTGGGAGTAGTAGGGGGCGGTGAGGCCTCCGCGGCAGCACAGCCGGCCACGGGAGGCAGGAGCAGGCGGCACGACCGGCGCTGCTTTGGGCGGCTGGACCAAGAATACCAGAGGTTGAAGAAGCACTACGGCCGTTGGATGGACATCGTACGGTCACTGAAGCTAGAATCGTTCATATTGACTAAGTTGACAACGCCCTTGCTACGCTCCAACTTAATAGGCCCACAGGTCAGCCTCAGAAACGGTGCGCCCGAGATGTCAGGGGGCGGAATCATTTTTTGGGCGGCCGAAGCTAAGAATATTCGAGATTGAAGAAGAAGCACGACATCCGTTGGATAGACATCCAACGGCCACTGCTGCTAGAACCGTGTGTTGAGTATAATAAGTTGACAAAGCCTTGCATACGCGTCAACTTATTTTTTTAAGGGACGCGTCACTTAGTAGGCCCACAAGTGTATGGCAGAGAACTTATAGCCCATTTGCGTTTTGTAAGAATGTACAGCCCATTTTTGAATTCTAATGGAATTTACAACAGCCCATTTACAGTTTGTTAAAAGTACATCCCATTTTCTAGCTAGGACAACGATTAATAATTTCAACCAACCGTTGAAGACAGAATTCAATAAAATTTCCCACATTTTGATGGGATCCGAAATATTTTTATCCCAAAATTTCTAGTCAGATTAAATATAAAATTGTATTACGTAAAATCCAACGAAACATTGCAAGACGCAACAATGAAAATTTAAGATTTTCAAAATCCATAAATAATATTTTATAAACTAATTTCGTGTTTGGTGCATTTTTATAGTTACTGCCCAGTTTTATAATTACATCCCATTTATTATTTTTAAAGCCCATTTTCCTATTAAGCCTAATGCATACCTCCTAGGAAAGATTTGCAGCCAAGCGGGGCGGAGAATAACAAGTTGACCTTGCCTGGGTATTCCTCAAAAGGCGTATAGCTGGGCTAGCCGCTTTCATCTTGAAAAAATTAGTATCTGGGCTGGATATCCGGCCTGGGCTAGCCAGACCGCCTGCCCTTGATTAATACCCTGCTCTCCTCACGAACAACAACGAAATCATCGCCAAGAAAAACTCTGCGGTGCTCACGCCTCAAAAACACAAATACTTGCTTTCGAGCTGCTTGGTCCCAGCTGTTGGCCGCACCTTGTGCAATTCTCTCGTTTATATTGACTACATAGGTTGACAATGGTGTGGGACCGTGATGTCAGGAAACCAGGAGAAAGCAAAAAAAAATATAGTTGTACATAATAAGGAGGCACTTGCGTACGTACGGCTATGGCCCTAGTGGGTCCCTAGTGTCATCTAGTCAAAATAAAGTCATCTCCTGAATCCTCATGTTCGTTGTGATGTTAACAATGCTCAGCGCCACGGCGGCGCAACAACTCGAAGGACAATGGAGAGGGCCTCATGGGCCCTATGGATGGTCTCGATACCGCACGCTGCTCATTCAGAAGCCAGGATCATCGGACACCTATGAGCACCTTCGAGAAACTAAGACGGCATGAAGCGGTAAGGCGGCGCTTGGGAGATCTGGTTTATTTCAAACCTATATTAACATACAAGTGTAATTTACTCGTCGCCGAAACAACGCGTAAAATACAGGTGTAATGAAACCGAGGGCCCGAGTGCGTAAGCAAAACCGGCGGAGTTACGTGTGTAATTTGAGAGACCAGTGTATATTTTACGAGCACTGCTATATGGACGACATTACCAGACAATACATCCACGACGTGCGTATCATGCCATCCATGGGCAAGGCTGAAACAGCAGCTAATGGCTGGATTAGCAATCGTCCGAGTGTCGTTCAGCGTTTTTATCGTGTGTGAAGTACTTCCGATATTTTACTAGTCGAAATCGACCAACCAAGCGCCTTCCCCCGAGACCATCTGCTTTAATTTAAAAGCGTCAGTTTTACAAGCGGTTTTGGTTGGAAAAGGACGATCCAATCACGGCCTAATATCATGAGTTGGTCGGAAGATCATATGGTTTCACGTCTAACCTACCCAACTTGTCGTATAGGCTATGAATGAAACATCGCACGATGAACTTCTTAAGCACGGAAACAACAGAAGAGGATGATCTTCTTAACAAGAAAATCACTGGCATTAGATCGACATGCAAAACAATACGAAGCATTATTCTCAGGAGGCACGGTGAACAGATCATGATGCCGCATGCCACAACATTCCAAGCTCAACTTTGCAATAAAACACAAGGCCTGGCATTACATAGACAATATTTAGAACAAACTCTTAACACAGGAATATCTCAGCAGAGTAACTATTTACTTCTAAACTGAACACAGGAATAGGAAAAAAACACTTTCGACGCTGCTCCACGGCAAAGAAGGGCGTCCCACTCAAAAATATCAAATGCATGTCTTGGCTAACATCAATGAGCAAATTTTGACAAGGTTTTCCAATTCCAATATATTAAACTAACATCTTCTTGCTAACATAAATGATTAAACTTTGACAAGCTTTTCCCATTCAAAATATGTAATGCCTATGATCGTGGAGTCCTGTCGTAGCTTCTTGTACTTGTTTGGGCACTTTTTGCCCAGGGCACTCCACATGTTGTTAAATTGCCAATGGTCTCTGCAGACTAGTCATGTCACCGGTGTCTAATAATACTCTGTAAAGCTTCTCGGTCATTCCTTTTGTAATGTAAGCATAAGCGATTATACGCTTCTTTCTGCAAAGTGGAACGACCAACTGGACCCAGTAATGCAACAGTTTGCCTTGGACACATTGGCTCCTTTTGTGCAGTTCAACTAAAATCGAAGTCGGAATAAAACCGAGCTTTAATTTTGATATCCCTGTAAGCAACAATAGGTATAAGGGAAACAATTATTGAGAAATAACGGTTGATGACTTGTACTCCCAGAAGAAAAGCATCTACTGATCTACTTTATCTTAATGGGAAACAATGCAGGAGAGTAGCAATTCTCCATCAGTGTGATTCATTCATATTGACTGAGACATTATCTTAACAATGACTTGTTTCAACATGTATAAAGAACGACAAAACAGAAAAGTACCATTCCTAAAACAATGCAACGGATTCATTTTAATGGAGACATTATCTTAACAATACCTTGTTTAAAGATGTAGAAAGAACTACAAAGAAGGATAGTACCATTCCTAACAAGTGTTGCAGTTTTGAACTAAAATTCAGTAGTTAATTAATTCTGAGAGTGGCATTGCTTAATTCTACCAGCGGAATTAGATTAACGAAAAGCATAAACAGTTCCAGGGGAGAGTGGGCACAACAACAGTATGTGCTTCCATCTACTTATAAAGGGGGTGATGCAGAGTTTGTTGTAACAAAGCAACAAGCATCATGTCTAGGTTGGTCCCATTTTTGTTCACTACTTAATGGGAAAAGACAGCAATACAATAGCTTCAATTCAACATTTATTTAAAACAGTACCAATACAAGTAGAACAACATCTGCCAACACGAATAAAGGCCTGTACTGACCTTTCATGAGATGGACAAGATAAAATACGAATCTGCCAACACGAATAGGAAATCCAATCTCGTTTTGTGCAGTTGCACTGAAATCAAGCAAAGTGTTTCGCGTAGCGAACAAAATGGCGCAATAGCAACAAGTTGAATAGATATCCCTGTTTAAACAAAGGCAAAAAAGGAATCAATTACTGGCTAATAAAGGAGGATGAAACATGCGGCCATAAAAATGGTAATCCCGCCAATCTCTAACAAGTGTTGCAATTTTGAAATAAGATTCAGTAGTTAATTCTGAGAGTGGCATCAATTACTGGCTTATAAAGGGGTAATGCTGAATTTGTTGTAACAAAGCAACAAGCATCATGTCTGGGTTGGTCCCATTTTTGTTCACTACTTAATGGGAAAAGACAGCAATACAATAGCTTCGATTCAACATTTATTTAAAACAGTAGCAAAACAAGTAGCACAACATCTCAAAGCACTCTGCACATCATGTGGTCGAGACCAAGATTTGAAACAACTTTCCATGAAGACTGGAAACAAATCTCGATCTCCTTTCGTGCAGTTCCACCAAAATTAAGCAAAGTCACAGGTGTGACATTCAAGTTGAACTGCACAAAACACTCTTAAAACATAAGTGTTTCGAGCAGCGAAGCAAAATGTCGCAATAGTAACAAGTTGAATCGATACCCCTATTTTAACAGAGGCAAAAAGGGAAACAATTACTTGCCAATAAAGGAGCATGAAACAAACGGTGACAGAAAGAAGCATCTAACTTATCTTGGATGGAAAACAAAGTAGGACAGTAGCATTTCTAACATGGTTGCATTGATTCATATTAACAGAGACATTTTCTTGAAACAACATTCGTTAAAAAATGTAATTTACTTTTAACAGTGGCATTGCTTCAATTTTCCGGCGGCATTCTTAGATTAACAATAGCAAAATAGTTGTATGGGACATGCCAGCACCATGTACAAAGGCCCACACGTATAAATGGGTGATGCACGAGTATGTAGCCCAAAGACATATATGTGTTGGTCCCATATTTGTTCTCTTTGAACCATCTTCCTGTGTGAGGGCAGCAAATCTAGTCCTGCACAAACTACCCGACCCCCCAGTTTCTTTCCCTTTTCAACAAAGAGATCAGTTCCTTACAGTTGTGTGTACTGGGTTACCCCCTTTTTCCCTTTTCGACCTACAAAGCGGCTGGATAGCCAGTCTATACTACTTTTCGCCCCTCCTTTCCACATTGAACTACGTCCTAGATTCTTGCTCCAGCCCACCGCACCCTTCTTTCCTCTTTGAACCAAGACCTAGATTCGACTACAGATCGAAAAAGATCCACATGCAGCTAGAGCAACGACGGTTTCAAAGAAACTTATACCTTAGGGTCGTCGGGATGTGGCAAGGTGTGCGGCGGGAGGCCAGATCTACCCACACAATGTACGGCAGCGAGGAAGAAGGGGTCGGTGGCCCTACCGCACAGGCACTGGGTGAAAGAGAACAACGCAGTCGGCAGTGGATTGCCTCCCTCACCGAAGGCGATAGAGTGAACGCTGCACCTCCTCCCCTTCTCGGTGCGACGGGATATAGACGCCTCCTTCACCAGCTGTGAGGGGGGAGAGAGAGACAAGAGGCCAACGCAGTCTTGTTTAGATCTGGTGAAGAGAGGGTGAGAGACTGTGAATATAGCAAACCCTAGCAAATGAACGCTGAGCCTCTAGCGTGTAACATATATGTAGTGCGGCGAGCGTGTGGAGAGTGCAAACCCTAGCGAACAAGCTGAGGCTCTCGCTTATATATATACTACTGTAGTACGGATCGAGCTCGGTGCCTTCACTGCACCTGCTTTTGGCTGTATGATGTGAGCTACCACATTTTGGGCCCACCTGTCATAAATCCAAAGGCAGGTGCACTAAGTCAATGAAGCTGCGTCCATATAGTACTCTTGTGTATACGACTAATATATAGTGGAGTGGTTTTCTTATTCTCTCCATAACAATCGTTTTAAATTGTGTAAGTACGAAACGGAACTCTTTATTTAATGTACAGTGAAGAAAACTAGTACTACTTCCGATGAACTAACGATCCACGCCGACGCGTCCTGGTCGCACTTCCTTTCCTTCACGTGTGGTACACTACCCTCCCTTAAGGTAACAACCACACATGCGCTGAACTATCAGAAACGTGTGAGAGTGTGTACAAATAAAGAATTTTAGTTTCAATTATCGGAAAGGTTTGTGAGTATTACAAAGTTTGACTTCAGTAAAATCTAATATCCGGAGTAAATAAAAATGGAGGGCTACTACGTCCATCTGGGTTTTTAGTCCACACTACTTTTTAAATCAAAGTTAATAGCTGGACAAATAAAATTACAGGGGTGCTGTAGACAAAGTTGTAAGAAGGCTTAGAAATCAATACAAAACTTATGCTCTTAGTACCAACGTCGATCCTTCTTCGAGGAAACATTTGGTTCATAGCCAATTGTGTGATAAAATTGCACCAACGTGAAAGACGCATTGCGTCTCCAACGCAACCAAGGTGAACTGACAAAGGATATCATCTTTGTGGGTAACAAGCAAAGCGCACTGATGGAAGACAGCTTGTTTTTCACTGAAAATCGATCGGCATCATCAGCCGACGCAACCATGAGGCGCAACCATGAGCATCGATAGGTCATCGTGGTGATGCATCATCCATTTGGCATCAAGTTTGGGTGAGGCACCTATGAAGTTCGACAAATCCTCACTGTGGTATGTTTCTTCTCAGTAATCAAGCTCGAGGAAGGAAGAACCACGTGGCAGAGGACAGTGAGGCGGAACAACAATGGCCATCCAATTTTGTGCAGTTCCACTAAAATTGAGGAAGACATGCCCGGGTATGGAGAAACGCATCGTTGTTTCCAAAAATATGAAAAGGGTTAGCAACGACATCTCAATTGTCAATAAGAATTAATGAAAAGTACACCAACAAACAGAAGCATCATAATTATCTTGATGGGAACTAAACCAGGATACCCGAGAAAAAAGCATTTCTTCATTTAACCAGTGATACTACTACCACCATATGGACAATGACCGCACAACCACCATGTACTTTTTGTCGAAACAGCATGTATACCTCCACCGAGGCATAAATCAGGACAACTTTTCGAGTGGCATTTCCTCTATAATAGTACTAGTAGGTGATGTTGGACCAGCCGACGAACCCTAGCTACTATGATGGGGAGCTGGGGAGTAGTCGCATAGAATAAATCCTGCACGCAGCAACCTGGTGAGCTGGACCAGTACAAGAAGTTATACCTGAGGTGGGCGAGACGTCGTTTAGGTGGGCGGGCGGGATCTTCCCACACGACGGCAGCGAACAAGGGCATGGAGGATCTTCGTCCGCGCCAGCGCCGGCTCCGAGAGGACGGGTGTGCATCGGCTTCCTCCGTCGCCGACGGCGACAACGTCAACGCTGCACCTCTTCACCTCCCGCAGCGGATGGGATTCGGCCGGATCTGTGACCACCGGTGAGGAGAGAAATAGAGTGGACAATGTCATCTTGTTTTGATATGGAGATTGTGAGAGAGCGAGACGCGAGAAACTCTACCAAACAAGAGGCTATAATGGAGTAAAAAATCTCTCCATAGCAGTGGTTTTAAATAGAATATGCGCGTTCCCGGAAAAAAGAAACGAAAACTGGCGGACAATTTTTTAAGGGTCTGTCTAGGACACATCTAGATGTGACATAGTTATGTCACATAACTATGTCACATCTAAGTTGATGTCCACTCTGTTTGTGGTCTATTTTTTCCTAGTTTTTTTTGTTTCTTGTTGCTACATTATATACTTGTGGGAGCTTAGATGTGATATCCTTAAATAACATCTAGATGTGAATTAGACAAACTGGTTTTCTAACGTACCAAGAAAGAAAACTTCGATCAAAAACACGCCCGGCTTCCGGAGTTGCGAGAGTCGTCACAAGACACACACATAGACATAGACATGCATATCCATGTTTACGTAAAATTCCATTTCCATCTCCATCTCCAATCATATTTGTACAACTGGCACATTATTTACGTTGTTAATTATATACGCAGCAATATTAACGTACAACATATCTTGTTTGCGCACGTCCGGACCGCTGCCATAGCCGGTCCTCACCAACCCGAACCCTCTTCATCACCCGCGCGTGCTTCCGCCCAAAGCGGTCGATGCGCATTCATGCCCGCCAGAGTGGACGCGACCTCTCACCGGGCGCCCGGCATTGAAGCGGCGGCCGGTCGAGAGAGCGTCGCCGCGCCGCTTCCGGGTGCACGCGGCTGCTCCGCGTTCAAAGGTCGCAATAGCCGGCTACAACATGCATGTAAAAAGTTCTTGGGAGTCCGTGCTACAGCTAGTTGTCCTCCCCCAACTCGTCAATATGTTCTAGTAGTGCTAGTACTCCATGGAGCGATACATCGACAAGAAATCGTGAAAGTTATCGTATACTCGGTTTGCGGTGAGTGGCATGCCGAGCGACTATGTGGGGTCGAGCCGTGGAGGAGGGTGAGACACGAACACGAGAGAAGTGATTTAAACGTTGGTTTTGCTCGATGGCACGATCCAACGAAACGAAGCGTTGGTTTCTCTCCGTTTCCATTTTTTCTCCGAAAAAACGGAAACTTTCCACTCCATTTTCATTCCTATTCCAAGGTTGCCCCGTTACAACATTCCATCAAATACAAAGGAAAACTAACACGCATGTTGATGCATCTCAATGATTCACAGATCATAGGAAATATTTATTTCACAACTAAAGAAAAAAGTTGTGAGAGCGTGTACGAAAGTAAAACTACTGATGGGGTCACTACGACTTGAATCCTAAACCCTAAACATGATTTAATTTCCTGGCCAGGTAGATCCTGTCGAAGGAAAGATGGCTGGCACCCTTGGATCATACGATGCTTTTGTGCAGTTCCACTAAAATCGACCTGAGCATCCCTGATGGGAAAGATATTGAAGAAGTGTCATTAGAATAATAGTACTGGCACTAGTTCATGAGACATAAACTCGTAACAAGTAGAAGCCGGTAGAAGTAGAGAAGGATCGACATGGAGATGGAGCTACGGCAGTGGAGCAAGCCGGCTTCAAAAGGAAGATGGACTACCTGCGACGTCGGGCTGTAGCTAGAAGGGCGGTTGGGACGCGGCATCGGCCCATACCGCGGTGACCCCCGATTGGGATGCACCGACTATGGGTTTTCTCCCTCGCCGATGTCGACCGCGTCTACGCAGAACATTGTTCCCTTCCCCAGCTGCGGGATCAGGCCCGTCGTTCTATGCTTGTGAAGAGAGCAACCTAAGCAAACAGGCTTGTAGCTTAGGCTCCTGCTAGTGTATATATAGTGGTTTTCTTTTTCTCTCCATATAAACCATTTTATATTGTGTACGTGTCATTCAAGAGTGAAATGATGGTTGCTTCTTCCGACTAACTTACTGTGTGATTTGACTACTCCTTAGTGGCCCCTACACGTACTCCCCCTACGTGTATGCAACAGTCAGACGTACACATGGACGCAAAAACGCGCGGGACGCCCTAATGCATGCATGTCCGAGCACACGAGGAACACACACGGTCATGCTCAAGTGCTCAACCTACACGTGCATGCACACACATACTCAGTCAGGGTGAGCTAGTGACCGTATAAACACCGGAAAAAAAAATATTGAGCGCAATGAGCGTATTATGAAGTCCGTTGTGTCGGCGTCCTGGGAACAGGGGTCCCCAGACTTGCCTGCCTGCGGCCTGCGGCGTGGCTCAAAGGAGGCCCAGGACAGCTCATCTTCATCAACACAAGCTCAAGACCCTCGCGAGGGGCCAAGCCTCGTGGGGCGGACGACCAAGAGCTTCCTCAGCAGCCTCGTCAGTGGCTCATGAGGAGGCGGAGAGTTCAAGGCAGGGTACCTCGCGAGGTGCCCATGACGTAAGCCATGACGACCAAGGGCGCCCGATCGAGGCGTCGGCCAGCATGGCGTCCTCCCTTCCTCTTTAGTGCAAAGGGAGCAAGCGCAGCGAGAGCATCAAACAAAGGCATCCGTTTGGTGCAACAAGACCAAGACCAGCCCCAACGGCTGGAAGAGAGTCATCGTGGAGCCCAAGCAGGCGTCATCACCATAGCCTTTGGCAGGCAAGGACCAACTTTAGTCAGGATAAGTGTACCCGCTGTTCCCCTTCAAAATAGCCAATTGTTGGCGCCCTTCCCGCTCAATATTTGGGAAGAGGCCCAGGGCCTTCGCCTATATAAGTAGAGCTGGCCACCATAGTGGGAGAGGATCAGATAGAAAGGCTGGTATTTTTGGGATCCAGAGAGAGATAGAGACCCGATCCTCAAGCTAGAGCGACGGGACACCACTTAGCAGTTCATCACTTCCACCAAGAACAGACCCTCGCGAGGCTGTTCTTCCCTGTACTGTTCCTCAATAGCCCTAGAGGCAATCCACCACACCACACTGGAGTAGGGTATTACACCATGATGGTGGCCTGAACCAGTATAAATCTTGTGTCTCTTGCGCTGTTCTTTCGAGTAGTTCTAGGCCCTTGCGATTCGGCGAGGTACGAGACAGTGGAGGGTTGGATCTCCGTGCGCACCCCAAAGTTCGAACCTTAAGGGTCTGCCGGAACCCGAAATCCGACATTTGGCGCGCTGGTAGAGTGCGCGGAATCGCCTTCGTCACCTCGTTCTTCCCCGACCACCGCAACCACGTCTGACGCTCGTCGGGCTCGCACCGAGCGCCGAGCCGCCCTCGCCTCCCATGTCGCCAAGACGGCTCCCATCGGCGGGTGTCCTCGTCGTTCCCCGTCACCTGCTGTCAACGCCGCCACCGGCCCGGCGGGGAACGAGCAGCAAGCGTCGTCCCAGCACCCGTCCATGAGGCGGGACGGCCGCACCGCCATGCTTTCGCTCACCCCCGTTGGTTCCTCGTCGCAAGACGCTTCGCGCCATGGAGGCCCGAGCAGCACTCATCGTGGGCTAACGAGCTCTGCGCTACCGCCCGTCGGCAGCGTCTACGAAGAATGGCTTGACCGCGTCGCTGAAGCCTGTTCCGGCGCTGGGGCGACCCGCACCATCCGTCTCACAGACCGCACCGCCCAGCTGGGCGATGAAGCTCCCGGGGCGCCTCAGCTTCCTCCTCCTCAAGACAGTGCCCTGGCACCAACGCGCGCGGCCCCTGGGCGGAACCCGTTCCGCTAGGCGCCGGCGCGGCAAGAGCAGAGCTGCCAAGAAGTTCCTCGCCCGCAAGAAGCTGCCCGAGCGCTTCCCGCTCCAGCACGTCAAGACCCTGCGCTGCCCCCAGCCGCGGCGCAGGGAGGCCTACAAGACCAAGCTCTCTGCCGTCCGAGGCCCCCCGCGGCCATGGCGGGCTGCCGCGCCTTCACCACCGAGCTGCGCAGCGTCGCGTGGCCCGCCAAGTTCAAGCCAGACCTGCCTCCACGCTACGACGACATAGCTGACCCTATGAAGTTCCTCCAGCTCTACGAGCTGGGCATCGAGGCTGCCAACAGAGATGAAAAGGTCATGGCGAACTGGTTTCCCATGGTGCTCAAGGACGGAGCCCGCACCTAGCTCCTGAATCTGGCCCCAGGCACGATCTCTTCCTGGGCCGAGATGCGTACCCGCTTCATCGCCAACTTCCAGGGTACTCGCGACCGGCCACCCGCCGTGAGCGACATGCGCCGAATCAAGCAGCCGTGGGAAACCCCGCAAAAGTACATCCAGCGCTTCAACAACGCACGCCTCAATATCCCCACGGTAACAGAGGAGGCCATCATCTGCCTTTCTCCGACGGCGCGGCGACGTCAAGATGAAGGAGGAGTGGCGATGCATGAAGATCTGTGCACCTCCCTGGAGCTGTTCAACTTGGCGACCAAGTGCGCCAGGGCTGAGGAAGGGCGCCTCTCCCTCCTCGAGCTGCCTGCCGCGGATCCCGAAGAGAAGAAGTCCAAGGCCAAGGACGTGAAGCGCAAGAGGGCTGCCGTGCTCGCGGCCGAACCAGACACAAAGCAAGGCAGAGATCAGCCCGAGTCCTCTAAGGGCAGCAGGTACTGCGTGTACCACGACCTCCACACCCACAACACCAATGAATGTCAAGAGCTCCGGGCCGTGCACGAAGGAAGGGTCGGCAGACGCCCCGAGCGCAGCGACCGGGACTACGGCCGAGGAGGAGGAAGGAATGCAGGACGCTGGGAAGACCGCGGCCCGCGCCAAGGGTGGCGCGACCCACCTCGCGAGGACCGCTGGCAAGACCCACCTCGCGAGTGGGGCTGTCGGGATCAGCCTCGTGAGGATCGTCCGCAGGGGAACGCAGGCCTCCCTCCGCTGCCGCCGCCACCAAGGAGAGTCGAAGACCGTCATCAGGACGAGGGGCTGGGGCTTCTGGAAGCGCGGCGATCGCTTGCATCTGGCGGAGCTCAAGCCCGGCCTCTCAGCGCATCTTCAAGCAGTTCGCCCGTGAAGTGAATGCAGTCCTCCCCAAGCTCGAGTCCACGCGCCCTCTCAGGTGGTCGGCGTGCGCCATCACGTTCAGCTCAGCGGATCAGCTCAAGTGCGCAGCCACAGCCAGAGTTCTCCCAATGCTTTGCTCCCCAATCATCAGCAACGTGCTGGTCACCAAGACCCTCATCGACGGCGGAGCAGGGCTCAACGTCCTGTCTGTGGAGACATTCAACAATCTTCAGGTGCCCTACAGTCAGCTTCAGCCAACCAAGCCCTTCTCCGGAGTCACCGACGGCTCCACGGTCCCGATCGGGCAGGTCCGCCTTCCTGTCACCTTCGGGGCCCGCGACAACTACCACACCGAGCTCATCGACTTCGACGTCGCCCACATTCGCCTGCCATACAACGCCATCCTCGGGTACCCAGCGTTGGCCAAGTTCATGGCCGTAACCCACCATGGCTACAACATCCTCAAGATGCCAGGAAGCGGCGGGGTCATCACGGTGCCCTGTGAAGAGAGAGATGCAGTGTGCTCCCTGGAGCGAGCTTTTCAGGCCGCATCACTGGAAGACCCAGACCACAGTAGCAGGATGCCTCCCGAGGCAGCACCCAAGAAGAAGAAGACATTGACCGGCCCGGCTCTTCAAGAGATAGGCCCTTAGGGCCCGTGACTGGGCGAGGGGAGCCTCCTTCCATCGCATAGGAAAGCGCGCTGGCGCCCTCCTCGAGCAGGGCTCAGGCTCTCCTGAGGGCCACCGACCTCGCCAAGGTCTCGAGGGAGGCGCTTGGGCACCACGTGGAGGCGTGTTTGAAGCACGCTTCCATAGCAGGAGCAAGACCAGGAGGACAGAACCCTCAAGAGTTCATCAGCAAGGCCATTCAGGAGCTACAGGAGTCAAGGGTCATGAGGGGCAGCCGCCGCCTGCCCGCTGTGGCCCCCCATCCAGGCGAGGATGGTGGGCTGCGCGTCTGCATCGATATACCAGGGCTCAACCGAGCCGCATCTCAAGAGCGCCTCTGGCCCTCGCGAGTGGGACGCTATGAAGGTCCGCCCCACAGCTACGTGACGCATGCCTTATGGCACCAACGCTGCCGCTGCTGCGCTGACGTCTCATGAGAACCATCCTGGAGGCTCAAGAGGTCAGGCACGCCGCAGCCCTGGTGGAGATGGAGATGGCCCATGAGGAGCCGCCGGCGCCTCCGGTGTCAGGACCCCGATTCCAAGTCACATCGACCTAGCCGGTAACACCTCATATCACTTTGCGGCCTCACGCTCGGTATTCCCACGGGTGTCGCCTTACCATGGCCCGGGACCGTATATGATAGTGTTGCTAGCATCCATATGACAAAGAACCCGGGCCGACATGGCTAGTCGTGAACCCAAAGCGGCACTAACCTATGGGGACAGGCATCCATGAATCACATCGAGCATGTCGGTCATCAACGTATGAATCCGGGCTGTAGCACTGGGCTAACAGGACTCCGGTAACCCGGGTTGTAGCAGGCTAGGCAGGACTCCGGATGTCACCGCGTGACATTTCCCCGAAGGGACAGACACAGGAACGAAGTGAAACACATGCCGGCCAGTCAAGTGTCCAGAGCAGTAGTGCTGGGCTAGCAGGACTCCGGTGAAGCGTGCTGTAGCGGACTACTATGGCTCAAGGAAGCACTAGACTACATTTCCCCATAAGAGAGGCTACCAAGGATAAACAACTAGATTGTCGGATCCCACACATGCCAAGCATTTCAAACATACACACAATATGCTCAAGATGTGTAAATACAACATGGCATCACAACATAACTCCACGACTCAAATATTTATTCAATAGGCTCCGAGGAGCGAGATATTACAAACGTGGGTCTCATGACCCAACACTCGAAAGCATACAAGTCAAAGCACAAGCGGAAGCTTAACATGTCCGAGTCTGAGACATCTACAAATGAAAAGAGGCTGAGAAGCCTGACTATCTACCGAGATCCCGCCGAGGCACAAGATCGTAGCTGAGGTAACAAGCTAAACGTCGAAGTCCAAGCAGAACTACTAAGCGAGGCCGACGTCTCTCGCAAAACATAAAATAAGCAAGCGTGAGTACAAATGTACTCAGCAAGACTTACATCGGAACTAACTACATATGCATCATTATCAATAAAGGGGTGGTGGAGTTTAAGCTGCAGCAAGCCAGCTTTGACTCGGTGGCTATCACGAACTACATCGCAAGTAACTCTTTGAGGTGGCGCACACGAGTCCACATATTCACCATATCAATACACCACTATGGACCCGCTCCCGTCTCCCTCACGAGAACGCCATCCATAGCACTCACGCTTGTCTTGCGCATTTTAGAGTATCCACTTTCACTTGTCTATGAACTGATATAGGCAACCCGAAGTCCTTTTCCGCGGACACGGCTATTCGAATAGATCATATTAACCCCTGCAGGGTGTACTTCTTCACACACGCTCTCACCACTTACCGCCGTTTACACGACATGTACTCGACAACCTTCAAGCGGAAGCCCAATGTGGGTGTCGGCCACGGCCTACCTAAACACACGAGTCCCGAGTCCAGGTTTATCGCCTATTCGGGTTCCATCCGCAGGGAGTCCGGCAGAGGTTTCCACTAACGGCCCCGAACGATGTGTGCAGGGTTCCCGAGACACCAAACGGGCGAATCGGTACACCGGGCCACATTCCTACCGCAACACAACCCACCCCTATGGCCAGCGTTGCGTGCGGCCCCCAGCATGCTACAAACACCAGAAACTACTTGCAACTCCCGGACTGAGGACAAGAGTGGTTAAGAAGCCGAGAGGGTCCATTGGTTTCGGGCCCAATGCGTGGTAGTAACTGTTTCATGCATCACAAACATAGAACTCAGTTCCTGAGGACTGCTGCAATGAGACAACCCACCATGTACTCCTAAATGGCCTCTCACCGCTACCTTTACCAAATCGTGTTCACACACTTAGCTCACACAAGTAGGACATGTTCACACACCTCCGATTCATCCCCGATGAATTAGACCTGACTCAGCTCTAAGCAGTAGCAGGCATGACAAACAAGCATGAATGAGTATGCACAACATGGCTCAAGCAACTCCTACTCATGCTAGTGGGTTTCATCTAATTCATCGTGGAATGACAGGTCATGCAGAGGATAAAGGGGTTCAGCTACCGCAGCAAGTAACAGATGAATCGTTGTTGTCCTAATGCAGTAAAAGAGAGCAGAAGCGAGAGAGTGGGATTGTATCGGAATGAACAAGGGGGTTTTGCTTGCCTGGCACTTCTGAAGATAATATAGTTCTTCATCGGTGTCATCGATCTCATCGTCGAAACCACGTCTATCGAGAGGGAACAACCACCGACAAACAAGAAGAAACACAATCAATGCAATGCACAAACAAATGAATGACATGTCATGTTAAGGATTTGAATTGATCTAATGCAGCAGTAAGACAAGTTAATTGAAGTGGAATTCAAACATGGTTAAACTCCAACTCCAAATACTAGTTCATAAATTACCCTAATAATGATTCATCCTATTCAGTGAGGTTAACTTGTTCAATAATGCATGATCATGGCATAAACAGATTCTTCATATTTTTCTGATCATTTTTCATATATAATTTATTTGATTTGGAGTTACGGTTGATTTTATATGATTTTTAGAAGTTTGGGGTATTTTCTGGAATTTATAAATCATTTCCTGATTTATTTTAATTCCAGAAATACTTTACTGCGTCAGCATGACGCCTGTGTGATGTCAGCAGGTCAACTGGATCGGCCAGGTCAATCCTGACCTGTGGGACCCATACGTCAGTGTCTCAGGCTAGTTTGGGTGTATGACAGGTGGGACCGGTCAACGTTGACTTGACTAAGTCAAAATCTGACACGTGGGGTCCACAGGTTAGCACTAATCTAAACAAAAAAATTAAACTAATCTAATTAGGCTCGGGGCCCACATGGCAGTGGCTCAAGGGGGTGTTTAGAGTGGTCATTAGCGGCTAATGAAACTGCCACGTCAGCGTCACCGGAGTTACGCCGGCGGCGACCAGAACGCGGCGGAGGCACTCTGGAGGGGCTCGGGTTTCGCCTACGGTGCACCATTCGGTGCGCCCTTTGGCCCTGCGGAGAGCTGGCGCGATGGCGCGTCGGATGGTGGTGGTCTCCGGGCCTGGGGTGGCTGGAGTCGACGGCGGCGAGCTTGGTTGTGGCCGCCGGAGTTCGGTGAGAATGGCAGCGCTCTACGGTGCACGGGAGGGCGAGTGGTTAGGTGCTTTGGGTTCCTGGGAGCACGCTGAGGACGACAGCGTGCTCGGACGTGACACATGTGGGTTCTAGCCGCGACAGAGACATGGACGGCGGCGAGCAAGCTCCGGCTCCGGTGGGATCGAGGCTACAGGGCGCAATCGAGGCGGGGAAGAGAGAGGGGAGGCGTAGGAGCTCACAGTGGAGAGGAAGAGGTGGTCAGCGGGCTCGGGGGCGTCCGGAGTTCAACGGATCGGGCGACAGCGACCGGCGGGTCCGAGGTAGGAGACGGGCCCGGTGAGGACGTTCGGGGGCTTCTGGAGGGGCGTGGCTCGGTGAGGGGGTCGAGGACGGAGTGGCGGAGCCTCTGGGCTGCTCGGGAGGTTGAGGGAGAGGCGTTGGCTGCGGTGGTGGCGAGTGGCGTCAACGGCAGCACTCGATGGCGCCGCGGAAGCGAGCAAAGGAGGGAGAGGGAGTCCTGGGAGAGAGTGGAGAGGTGCAAGGGGTCGAGGGGAGTGCGTGGCACGCTCGGGTGCCTCCGGGGCGAAAGGTGGCAGGAGGTGGCGGGGCTCTCGGGCACGCGCCATGCCTCGTCTCGCCCTCTTGGCAGAGGAAGACGGCAGCGGCGAGGTAGGTGGGCTGGGCTGGTCAAGCTGGGCGGCTACGGAGTAAGTGGGCCAGGTTGGCTCCTCTCTCACTCTTTTCTAATTATGTTCGTGTTTTCTATTTATCTGCAACTGTGTTTGGCTTTAATAAAAATGACAGGGCATTTCCAAAAATCATGAAACTGGTCAATGTCACTGTTTGGAATATAACAAACAGCAAGCATTTTAGTTTATGATTATTATAACATTTAAACTAGTTATTAGCATTAAATGCAAAAATGAAAATACTTTATGAAATAATCCGGTGACCAAATATGTCATGAAAATGTGCAGCACCTCTGGTTATGGTTTGTAGCATTTTTCCGTAAATGATGAACATTTTCTAAAGCCATTTGAATTCACTGAAAAAATATTTTTGGTTGAACCTATTTGAATTCCTTTAATGCTAGGGTTTAGGCAATCCCCATTTCAAATTTCATGAAAATTAAACATGATGCATGGATGCAGATGCCTCTAATTACAACCAATTCTGGGGTTGTGACATCCGGAGCCTCCCGAGGCCCCCGGGCCTGGGGGCTCGTGAGGATCGGCTCCCGCAGCCCACCGAGTCTGCTACATCAACAACCCTTCATCCCCAACATCACCAGGTGACATCTTTAAGTTTTATTTCCGGTGGGAGCGCCTTGAGGGCGCATTATTCCCAGGCAGCGTGGGTCCGTCCTGCGGCATGTATCCCTTTATTTCATGTCTTTAGCTTATCCTGTTGGGGCGCCCCTCGGCTGCATCATCCCCAAGCCGCTCGGGCCAGTCCCGATGGCATGTACCCTTCATGCGTTTTCCTTAGGATTATGCTCTCGTTCCACCATGCTTGTTATTTGGTGCCTTCTCCTGGGTGGCGAAATCTTGCACGTTAAAGGGGGGGTGCCTGAGCATCGCGACTCAGGGCTCCCACCGGCTCTCCGGCCCTTACCCTCTGGTCTTATCCATGGCATCGCGACCTGGCTTGCCACCGACGGTAGAGACCAGCCCGAGAGCCGGGACCCGAGGACGTAGAGTTCTTTGCGTCGACCCAGCTTGGCGTTAAAGGGGGTGCCCGAGCATCGCGACTCAGGCTCCTCTGGCTCTCCGACCCTCACCCTCTGGTCTTGTCCACGGCATCACGACCTGGCTTGCCGGTGACGGTGAGACCAGCCCAAGAGCCGGGACCAAGACGAGAGCACCGGCATCTGGCCAAATTTGCAGGAACACACTCGAAGATAAGGCCCAGAGCCAGGCGCAACCCGCCTTGAGGTAGGGCCTCGTGAGTCCCGCGCTGGCTCACGGGTGCCCCAGCACACCTCGCGAGGCCCCTCGTGCCTCTCCAAAGCAACTAACAGCAGGACTAACAATCGCCACGGCGAGCTCTTATTCCTTTTGTGGTGAACCTGCAGGGTCTCTCCAAGGAGCACGAAACGACCTCGCTACGTAATCTCTCGTCGGCCAAGGCACGGACCTGGCACCGCGCCAGGAAGCATCGTCCTAACCCTCGAGATAAGTCACCCTCCGGACACACTAGTCATCGCAACACCATCCCCACACTCACTCTCGAGGTAGAGGACCTCGTGCTCCGACGGGTCCTCTCCAGGGAGGGACTGCATAAGCTCTCTCCCATGTGGGAGGGCCCCTTCAAGGTTGTTCATGTTTCCAGGCTTGGCTCCGTGCGCTTGGAGACTCAAGAGGGAGTACCTATACAGAACGCGTGGAACATCCAGCACCTCCGGAGCTTTTACCCCTAGAAGGCCCTGAGCCTGTGAAGAAGGCGAATGCCTCTGAAGTTCATCTTTTTGGAAAAGGCCACAGGCACATGAAGAAGGCGAATGCTGTGAAGTTCATCTTTTTGAAAGGCCACGAGCACGTGAAGAAGGCGAATGCTGTGAAGTTCATCTTTTGGAAAGGCCACTGAGCACGTGAAGAAGGCGAATGCTGTGAAGTTCATCTTTCGGAAAAGGCCCCGAGCACATGAAGAAGGCGAATGCTGTGAAGCTCACCTCCACGGGAAAAGGCCCAGCACATGAAGAAGGCGAACGCACGTGAAGCTGTCGCGTTCTGGAAAGGCCGGAGCTCGTGAAGAGGGCAAACGCCCGTGAAGCTTGCTTACGGAAGAAAGGCCCGGAGCTCGTGAAGAAGGCGAACGCTGTGAAGCTTCGCCGCCCGTGACACTCTCACGTAATAATGAGTTGGGGTTGTACACGCCCGAGTCTCAGGAGTGCCGGCCTCATGCCTGGGGCTCCCTCCACGCCAGTGGCAGCACTTAGCTCCGCGCTGGTGAGAAGACGTCGAAGACTAGACTAGGTGCCGGATGCGGCTTTTTCATTTGCTTTCTGCAGTTGACTGGTTATTCCCATTTGAAGTTTTTATCGAAACTATCGCCCCTTTTTGGCCCGTGGTTCTTCGATCTTTTCACCCTCCTGCCTCGATTTCTCTTCTGAGGGACTCGTGAGGCGAAGCCTGGGAGCCCCATGGTGTTCCTACCCCTATCGCTCAAGTTTCCACGGCCTGGTCCACAGTCGAGCACCCCTCCGACCATGCCTCACCAGGGCAAGACAACGCTTAACACGGGGCCGTGGTCGGTCGCCTGGCCACGACCGGGAGTTCACTTGCGAATGGGCGCCTGACGAAGGGAACGATGTCGAGGATAACAAAAGTAGTACAATAATTAACGGCTTGCCCTAAACACGCCCCCACGGGGCCACACATTGTTCCCTTTTTATGCAGGAGAAAAGGAAGGAAAAGGACAGAAGCAGGTGAAGCACGCCCTGTGCCGGCTCTCTTGGAAGGCCCGAGCCGCCTCCGGAGCTCAGTCGGACTCCATCTCGCGCTTCACCGGGGCGTGGCGGCGAGCGGACCCCCTGCCACCCCCCAAGCTGGCGCGGCGGCGTGCGGGCTGGCCGCGGCCGCTGCTGGAAGAATCGCCACCCGAGGAAGAGATAGTGAAGCGTGAGGAGTCGCGGGCATCGCCAGCCGCCCGAGCGCTGCCCTCTCCGCCCTTGGCCGGGCTGAGTCCTCGGCATGATCGTCCGCCTCGAGGCAGCACCCAGGCGGCGGCCGTCTTCCCGAATACCCTCACCTAGAGGGTGGCGTCGCCATCATACTTGAAGTGCAGGGAGCACCGTGGCGGAGACCACGCAGCGAGCGTCTGCCACCATGGGCTGTGAATAGGTTCCTGCAGCAGAGACCTCCAGAGAAGCCCACGAAGCCCGGCTGCAACAGCCATCTGCACAGGCAGAGGCCACTCAGGCGCCATCTGGGAGCTCACCCAGGAGGAAGCACGGGAGCTGAAGCCGGACGCCGGACGGCTCCTCCGCCCTCACCATGAACTCTGGCAGCGCTTCAGCAGCATGGAGGCGCGGCCTCGGGGGACGCGCGGCCGGGGCACGCCCTCCGACCATGGCCAGCCGCTCGTCACCACGCTGAGAGCCTCCCCCACGACCGCGGGAGACCGCCGTGGAGGCCACGGGGTGCTTGCGAGGGCGACCTCGACCACGCTTAGGCGGAGGAGAGGAAGATTCGACCTGGCGGCCCTTCCCCTTCTCTGCGGCCGAGAACTTCCTTGGTGGAGCCATGGAGAAGAAGGAGAGATAGGAAAGGATAGACTGGAAGGGCGCGCACCGTTCCGTACTTATAGCCGGCAAAGGCCAACCGTCGACCTCCACGATCACCGGTAATCATGACTGACCATGCATGCAAGGACTTGTCGAATCCGGGCGGTTACCAAGGCGTCGTGGGGGAGCAGTGCCGCCCACGTCCAATCAACCGCCACGCGGCGCCCAAGGCCGCGGGCTGTTAGGGCCCGCGACGCTTTGCACTTGCCCTTTCGCCTCTCTGCCCGGCCAAGTTCAGGCGCGTCGTGGGCCCGGGGGCTACTGTCGGCGTCCTGGGAACGGGGGTCCCCAGACTTGCCTGCCTACGGCCTGCGGCGTGGCTCAAAGGAGGCCCAGGACAGCTCATCTTCATCTACACAAGCTCAAGACCCTCGCGAGGGGCCAAGCCTCGCAGGGCGGACGACCAAGAGCTTCCTCCGGCGCGGCCTCGTCAGGCTGGCTCATGAGGAGGCGGAGAGTTCAAGGCAGGGTACCTCGCGAGGTGCCCATGACGTAAGCCATGACGACCAAGGGCGCCAGTCGGGCGCCAGCCGCGCAGCGTCCTCCCTTCCTCTTTGGTGCAAAGGGAGCAAGCGCAGGCGAGAGCATCAAACAAAGGCATCCGTTTTGGTGCAACAAGACCAAGACCAGCCCCAACGGCTGGAAGAGAGTCATCGTGGAGCCCAAGCAGGCGTCATCACCATAGCCTTTGGCAGGCAAGGACCAACTTTAGTCAGGATAAGTGTACCCGCTGTTCCCCTTCAAAATAGCCAATTGTTGGCGCCCTTCCCGCTCAATATTTAGGAAGAGGCCCAGGGCCTTCGCCTATATAAGTAGAGCTGGCCACCATAGTGGGAGAGGATCAGATAGAAAGGCTGGCATTTTTGGGATCCAGAGAGAGAGATAGAGACCCGATCCTCAAGCTAGAGCGACGGGACACCACTTAGCAGTTCATCGCTTCCACCAAGAACAGACCCTCGCGAGGCTGTTCTTCCTAGTACTGTTCCTCAATAGCCCTAGAGGCAATCCACCACACCACACAGGAGTAGGGTATTACACCATGATGGTGGCCTGAACCAGTATAAATCATGTGTCTCTTGCGATGTTCTTTCGAGTAGTTCTAGGCCCTTGCGATTTGGCGAGGTACGAGACGGTGGAGGGTTGGATCTCCGCGCGCACCCCAGAGTTCGAACCTTAAGGGTCTGCCGGAACCCGAAATCCGACACACTGACCGTATTTTTACAAATATACAGTGACAGACAGTGTATTTATCTCGTTCGAAATTAAGCCATATTAACCAGAGAGGAGGCAGTATGGACTAGCATTACTTTGCTTTGTCCCGTCAACTTGCCGAACGAGGAGAAGGTTGCAGAACGGGAGAAGCTTGCGCGTGGTGGCTCGCAGGACAAGGAGAAATTTTTGACTAATGCAAGCTCTCCCTCGCTCAGGCAGTGGACGTGCGACAGTTAATTCGGTGTCAGATTGCCAGAAGCATACACTATACTACTAGTGCTATTATTGTTTGACTTCCCGAATAGGCGAACAGCCATGCGCAAAGTTTACTAGTACTACTACTATAGTCTATAAAGGTAAGTACTATACTAGTACTAGGAACCGGATGGAGGAGCGTCTGCACTCTTATTATAATTATAAAATGTGATGAAGCAATCTTCAACACATTTGGTTCTCTTCGAGGGTTCTCGCATGTGATAATGGAAGTTGATTGCATGGAACACTCGCCACAATTCTCGCTTAATTCTGGCTCATATCCTGTTACAAATAGTAGCGCTCGGTAATATTTCCTCTTTTTTGTTATTCAGCATGTAAACAGGTCAGCAAACCTTGCAGCGCATCTTCGTGCGAACCGTGCTTGCTGCACTTTGAATGTGGCCGAGAGTTAGCTTGATGAAACACCTCGCTTCCTACTTCTTTTTTATGGGTACCTCGCTTCCTAGTGACCGGTGTCTTGGTTGATCGTCCTAAGAATGCTTATATATGAATAAAGCTCTCTCATTTACCCGCAAAAAGATTAAGCCATATTAACTTGAAAAGGAGGGAGTATGGACTAGCACTACTTTTTGGTGTGTCCCATCAACTCAGAGAACGAGGGAAGCTTGAAGGACAAGGTGAAGCTCGCTTACGCCTTTTGACTAATGCAACCTACCCTCGGTGGACATGCATCAGTCCATTCGGTGTCGATTGTTTGGAGGCATACAATCGTAGTACCCAACATGCGGAGTACCATCATTGTTCGACTTCACGAAGAGGCAAAGAGCCAAGCACGATGAGTACGAGTAGTACTACTACTAGAACCGCATGGTGGAGCATCTGTACTCTTATTTTTTATCTACGATAAAGTACACGTTTATTCGGAGAAGGGCGGAAAGCGGCAGCCCAACATGTAATGAATGATATCGATCAACCAACCATGCTCGAATATATCTTGGCCTCCGGGCGAGCCCGTCTGTGTGTTCTCGCTCCTCGTCTCTCTCAAGGAACGGCGGGTTGGCTCTTTGCTGTCAATTGAGATCGGTTTGCTCACACTCCTGTCCCACATGTCAGTGATATGCCAAGAGGAGGTGCGTTGACCGACTGGCCATACGCGTACTTGGTTTTGCACCTTCATACTACTCCTCCCTCCGTCACAGTGTACAGGGCGCGCTTCATTATGATGCATTTCTCTCAATGCATTTCCACCACCAGAGAGACTTTAGACGCATTTGGTTTAATGCTCAATTAATTAGGGCGTGGTAACCGCAATCAAGTCCACAATTTCCTCTCCATGTACTGTACTACTACTACGGAGTGGAGTAAGTGCATGCATGTGTGTACCCGGGGTGGAAGCACTACATGCATGTGTTTACGCATTATTCCCTCTAGTAATAGACGCCATGCTATAACTACCAATGCTATTTTTCAGGCCGATCACTAGTCGCCTTGGTCCCACAGATTTTTTTTCTTTTTTCTGAAGCGCGCTGTATAAACAGTGATGGATGGAGTAGTATGAGCGGATTCAAAGAAGAGCGTATTGATGGTTGCTTCTTCAGAGCAACTTACAGTGGGAAAGGTGGGGCTTATGATTTGACTGCTCATTACTCACTATTAATGTGGCGCAACGACCGGTATGAGTCTCCCATGCGGTTGTGCACTACCCCCTCAGTTCTTAAATATACTCCAGAGTATTTGTCTTTCTAGAGATTTCAACAAGTGACTACTCAAATATTTGTATTTTTAGAGATTTCAAATGGACTGGCACATACGGATGTATATAGACATATTTTAGAGTGTAGATTCACTCATTTTGCTCCGTATGTAGTCACTTGTTGAAATCTCTAGAAAGACAAATAGAATATTTAGGAATGGAGGGAGTACACATACAAAGCAAAATGAGTGAATCTACACTCTAAAATATGCCCGTTTGAAATTTGTAAAAGACAAATATTTAGGAACGAAGGAGTATAATTTTGTGCATGGCACATGGACCCGGATGATGAAGAGGCCTCGGCAATGCTATCAAGCTTCCATCATTTGTTTACATAATTGACGTACTATACAAATAATTTTCCAAATGACATGAAATTGTACAATGGTGTGAGCTTTCAGCTTTTGTTTCGTGTCTTGCCATCGATGCTCTTTAGGAAACAATAAAAACTAACTTCCTTGCTAATGCATGTCAATTATTAGCAGATCAGAGCTAATAATTACATCACAACTGAAGACAGAGTTGTGAGAAGGTGTTAAATTAAAATTGATCCATGCTTTCATTGGCAGCAACGTCCCCCCAGCTCTGTCTAAATCAACAAGGCATGTTGGGAAAAAGTAGCTGTCTGGAGCATGCAACATTCCGATCATTTTGTGCAGTTCCACTAAAATAGAGCTGAGCATCCCTGTTCCAAAGATATTAAGTGTGATTACGATAATAGAGGACTGCTGATGAAACAATAAAGACACAAATAGAAGACGGTCACCTTTGCAGTCTCCCTTAAGACTAACTAGTTGGAGAAGATTAGGCTCGGAGCTGGATGAGGAGGATAGAGCAAAACCAATCTCCCTTTGTGCAGTCGCACTGAAATGTAGAGACGTTGCCCGTGTGACATTTTAGTACAACTGCACAAAACACTCTTAAGAAAAAACTCGACTTGTGCAGTTCACCAAAAGGTCGCAATAGCAACGAGGTGAAATGGATAGCCCTGTTTGCAAAAAAGAGGTAGAAAGGAAACAATTACTGGCCAATAACAGTTGATGACACATGCGACGACAAAAAAGAAGCATATTCCTTGTCCTAAGGGAAGATAACAACACGGTTGTGTTTGTCTAAAATGGTGTGAGGACGAGAATGCAATATGGAAAGTATGCCGAATGAGCTACATTTTGGGCAAAGAACTATGGAAGATCCACATGCAGCGACGTGGGGAGATGGGCAGTGGAGCAAGGCCGGAGGGGATACCTGGAGGTCGTCGGGATGTAATTAGGTGTGCAGCGGCGGGCGGAATCTGCGAGCAGGTGGCGTAGGCCCTTCCGCGCCGGTGCTTGGTCAGAGAGAACGGCGTGTACCGCAGATCGGGACGTGCTGCCTCGGCGCCGTCGAACGGAGAAATGATGCACTTCCTCCCTTTCCCCCGGCAGACGGGATGCGGCCGGATCAGTGACCAACGGTGAGAGAGAGAGGCCACCGCACTCCCTTTCCCCCGGCGGATGGGATGTGGCCGGATCAGTGACCAACGGTGAGAGAGAGAGAGGCCACCGCAGCCTTGTGTGAGATACTCTGAAGAGCGACAAACCTGGCAGGCAGGTTCCATTGTATATAGTGAGCGGACTACCTTTTTCTCCATAAAAAAGATTTTATATTCTGTGTACGTTTCCTTGAGCGCTATAACTTTATTTAAAAATAACGCGGCAACGCGTCAAGTAGAACTTTGTTTCGTGCACGCGTGGTACACGACCTCCCTAGGTAAACAACCGCTACATGCGTTCAAATTAGCACGTGGCTGCCATTTCGTAAAGAAATGAGCTCCATCGTGTACCCGCGCGGGTGTGGCTGGGCACGAAGCGTGAGTACGTGCACGGTGCACCTATTCTCTTCTTGTATACGTACACCACCTACGTGGGGTTGTGCGAAGAGATACAAACCTAGAGAGATATAGTGTGTGGGTTCTTGAGAGTTTTCGTTTGGGGGGGGGGGGGGTCAATCAAAAAATGTAACATATGCAATGTGTGTGAAATAGAGTCCTGGATATAACATATATATAGAGGGGGCAATCCATGAGAAGAGAGTGGAGGTATCATCGGCTTGAGGTGTCCATAGAATCAAAGAGAGGGATGATGTGTGTGTGCGTGTGTGCGCGCGCGATCGATAGAGTGCTATCGAATTTGTGTGTGCCCACATCAAAGATATAGAGTGGCTGGCCTACTGGAACGTGAGATGGGACATGTGCAGTTTGTCTCTGTGGCATGGATACCTACCTGCAGCACTTGACTATCGGTGTGTGGTGGGGGAAGAGGGAGGCCCAATTAACTATAGAGGTACAATGGCTGGTATATGTGTGGAGGAGGAGAGAGGCCTACCTCATGTATTAAGGAGATCGATCTGCCTCATGTATTAAGGGAGATCAATCGGCATCCATGCATATGTGTAGGAGAGCAATAAGGTTGGGAGAGAGACAGAGCTAGAGTGTTGGAGGGGGTGGTAGTGGAGTTGCTTCTAACAAATAGTGGGATAGGCTTGCTAGACAAACGGAGGGCACACCCGCAATATCAATAAGAGAGGAGATGGCTGCTTGTTGTCTGTGCACGTGCGTGTGAGAGACGGGTCAGGAGGCATGCACGAATGATGAGGGACGATGTGGTTGTGGTAAGCAGACGTAACTACATAGGAAGATCAATCGCCCTTTGTTAGAGAAAGGAGAGACATAACCTGTGAGGTACGTCAATCGATGGGGGGGGGTAGTTAAAGTCGATCTAGGTATAAGTTGGGAGATCGATCGGTATACATGCATGTGTGTGTTAGAAGCAAATGAGGCACGAGGAGAAGGATAGAGAGAGTGGGATGCATGTAGGAGGTGGTACGAGAGGCATACTATATCAAGGGGGAGGAGTGTGCGATGCGAGAACGATAAAAAGAGTGGTGGGAGTGAGGCATGGGCGGTGACAAGAGAAGATGGGAAGCTTGTGTTTGTGCTAGGCACACTGGCTAGAGAGGCATATCGATCGATGTGTGCCGTAAAGAAGGAGCTGGGGGCCTACACACACCGTGGGTGAATGACCTAAAGTGAAAATCTGAATTTGCGTGATGGAGCTAGAGAATCTGAGGGAGGGTGAGAGGGATGCGGGCGTGTGCATGCACAAGAGAAAGTTAGCGCTAGCTACAAAGATAAGAGGGTTGTGTGGGTGTAAAAGACGAATAGAGATCATATATACTTCATTATAAAAAGCGAATTCGGATATTTGAAGAATTTATCATAGTTTTTCAAACCGACGCATGTGTGTATATATATAATGGTGATACACATGGTGTGGTTATGAACATGTTATACTATATTTAATATATTTTATCTCTACTCTTATAAAAAACGGAGTTGTTGATGATGGTGTGCCTGCCATCCTGCATTATAGGCCGTCCGATTTATATCTCATGGATAGCAAGGAAACTATGATGGTTGAAGTTGGCAACAATCATGATTGTAGATTCTTATTGAAATAGAGAAACGAATTCAAATTTAGTTCGAATTGCAGCGGTAGTACAGACATTTGGAATGCACTAAAACGTTGGTATGAGTAGGTTACATGCATTATACAGCAAGTGAAAAAAATTAATCGGACATAACATGGATTCATACTCCCTCCTTCCATCTATATATGGCGTAATGAGATTTTTAAGACCGCCTTTGACTATTGACAAGATTAATAGTACATCACATGCGCAATGTGAAAATTATATCATTGAAAGAACCTTTCATGCATTTAATTTAACGGTGTGCTTTGTGTAAGTTGCATGTCATATATCATTGCTCTAATATTTGGTCAAAGTTAGCATAAAAAACGCATTAGGCCGTATATAGATGGAAGGAGGGAGTAGCTTTGAATAGCTTTTGTATAGTAAAACGAGGCAAGACTCTCTCTTTGTGTGGTGTGAATAGTTTTATTTTTTTCGTTTTCTTTTTGGTTGAGGGAAGTGCGAATTGATATGGTACGTACAAGTACAATATTACTACACGTTAGGCTTGTCCCTAAAATTCAACCCGCCTCTTGTTATATCCCAAAAATTCGGATATCGTGCTCCCAAAACTGGCGCCTTCACAACCCGCGCCTTGCTATCCCGAAATTACAACGCGCGCGAAAACTCCCTCCAGCTGCCAAATCCCGACATGCGAAATCCCCCTTCTAACCCTGAGCCGAAAGGGCCGCTAGTTCAAATCGGTGGGGGTACTTTTGTAACACACCCTACATTTTGGACAAGCACGTCCCTAAGTCATGGTTCCCCCTCCCATCGCCTCCTTTTCGCCATTCGAAATCCCAGGCCGCCATAACCTCTCCGCTCCAGCCGCGAAACCCCACCCTCCTCCGTCCGCCACGTCACCGCTGCCCAGCCGGGGCCTCTTCCCCGACGACGTCCTCCACCGCAACAACTCGACGTCCCTCTCCCACCTCCCCGGATGAGGATCCGTTGTCCATCTCGCCGTCCCACCGGTTCAGCCGCCCCGTCCTCCACCTACAAGGAGCTGCTCCGACGATCGCCTCGTCTATCGCGGCTGCTCCATCCCCATAGCGCCGCCTTAACCTGCTCCACCGGAACCGCAGCATCCTCACCGACTCCTCGGATGAAGCCGAGGCCTACTCGGCGCCACCAAAGAGGTTGTACACTCATCGCATCGCACCTTCTCCTTAACTCGACCTCCCGGCACCAACGGTGCTCCATCCCGCACCCCCATGGAGTGGCTACCTTGAAGCCGACGCCGGGGGCGACATCTCCACGGCGGCTCTTCCCCAGTGCGAGGCCCCTTCGGCGGCGGCGGCCATACCATCCGGATCTGCCGCTGCTGCTCCGGCTCTCGCTCGCTCGCCTAGCTGCTGCTGCTGCTCTCCCCCTCACTCGTGCTGCTGCTCTGCTCTGATTAATCCACACTTCAGCCGACTGAATCGACTTTTGGGTCAGTCGATTTCCAGGGGTTGGGGGGCTCGCCGGAGTTAAGGAAGAACCACCCGCAGTGGGGACGGAGGCTCGCCGGAGAGGTACCCCACTATCTATCTTAGGGTTCAGGGTGGGGGGCGGGGGGCCTAGAGGGCTGGCTGGGCGGCGGTGGCGAAGTTGTTTGGGCGGCGAGGCGCTGGGGCCGGCGGTTCGGCCGGTGGTGGCTGGCGGCTCAGGGGGGTGCAGGTTGAAGATGAACTACAGGCCCTCCCTAAACTACATGTCAAGTGCCTCTCTGCTACCATTGCGTTCAGTTTCGACAGTAGCATTCAGATTCCACAGTAAATTTCAGTTTCGACAGTTAAGTTCAGAGTCAACAGTTTTTACCTCATCTGTTGTAGTTAGGTGGTTTTTGGTGATGTTAATTTTACATACATTTTGCATCATCTATTGGAGATGCTATTAGAATCCCACTTGAGATTGACGATGTCTTTCTTGTGCTGCTTCAGCCTTGACATCTTACGGCTCACCGAAGCTGCTCCAACGACAGAACGATCCATCACAACAGAGCAGTGCCCTGGACGCCGTCTACAAATTCCTCAGATCTTCCTCCACACCTCCGACAGCCACCTCTGCCTCAACTGCTTCAGCGACCAACCCAATGATGTTGTGGTCGACACGGCTATGGCAAAGAGGTTGTACACTTGTTGCATCACTTATTACTATACATTCATGTCGATCCATTAGGGCTATTTTGGTTCAACGGAAAAACGTCGATCCACTGGTTGTTACCATCACTCTAAATTTCTGCATGCTCTCCTTACATAATCTCACCATATTTTTTTCGTATGCATGTCGGATATTGTACACAGTCATGCTGAACATGTAGAGAAAAGAGAAGAGTTTTGCTTGGCAATACAATGTCATGAGACATCACTCCATGGTGGGTTCAATGGCAAACCCTCCCACCCCTCTCCAGATTGTAATCCAGAGGAAGATATCTGTTACGAGGCGGATTCAGACGTCACGACCACTCCTGTTTACCCCCCAAGGTGTTTGCTCTACCTTGGCATGATGATGTTAGTCATATCATGCATATGTTGCCTTGCAGTGCCTACTTTTGACATCATATATGTCATCTGCTTAGTTTAGACATGTTCTCTAATGCCACTTGTTTAGTTTCTATATCATATATGGGAATTATGCACTCTCATGTCTTTTAGCCAGCCATAATATATGTGAAATGTGCAATGCCATCCTGTTTAACCAGGCATCATATATTTGAATGATATCTTGCCCATGCTTTTCTTCATTAAATTTCCATTTGTCGACAATGTTTGTACATTAAACTACTCTTCCTGTGAATCAGCCATTTGGGTGGGAGATGGAAAAATCTGGAGTGAGAACAAGGCCTTCAGAGCAGACAGTGCTACCTGTCGAAGCAAATCTTTTGTTGGGTCCCGATAGCTCCTCAGAGATGGATTCGCAGATGATGACCAGTCCTATTCCCCCAGCGAGGTGTATGCTCTAACTTGGCACGGTTATACTGCTCATATCATGCATACGGTGTCTTGCATTGCATAGTTTAGACATCATATACACAATATTCAACACCATGTTCTTAGTTCGGACATCATATCGAATGCCCTCTTGTTTAGCATATAAATCACATATGTGAATTAAATGATGCGATCTTGATTACTTAGATAACTTGTAGGTGAATTATGTCATGCGATCCTGTTTAGTTATTCATCATATCTTTGAATTATGTTATGCTATGCTATCCAGTTTAGATAGACATCATATATGTGAAATTATGTCATGCTATCCGTTTTGGATAAACAATATACATGTCAACTATTTCATGCCCTCTTGTTTCCACACTATCTATTGCATATGTCTCTCATACAATGTCTGTACATTCAACTATGTTTCCTGTTTATCAGCCATTTGAATTAGAGCGGGTGATGCCAGTATCTAGCGGACTAAAAACACGGTCTTCAAATAAAATAGTGTTACCTCTTGGTGGAGATATCACCCGAGTTGTACATGCACAAGAACCAGCCCTACCACACATAACCCAAACTCTCGTAGATTGTACCCCTACTGTAATGGACAGAGAACCAGCTTCACCCAATCTAACCCCAACCCTAGCCGATAGTAACCCAATTCCTGTTGACACAGCACCATCTCCACGGTAGAGCTCCCAAACAAGAGCAGTTAGAAAGGCAGCTCCAGTGCCCAAAGGGCCAGTACTATCACGGCGAACCACAACTCCACCAGTTAGTACGCCTATTCCTGTGGAGGAAGCACAACCAGCTAGTCGTATTTTAGCATCTATCGCATTTGATGTTGTTAAATCATATGTGCGTATCTTCCCATCTTGGAAATATTATCTCTGAAGATGAAGGAAAATGCGATTGCAGTGTGTTTGTACAGGTGTTATGTGTAAGTAATGTTATTCATGGCAATTACTTTGCTTCGTCCCATACATCCTACCTCCATGATGGTTATAATACAACAAATTTTCCCATTTTTTTCTATAGAGAAGGACCGATTTGGAAACTCATGATGAGGTAACCTGTGCTAATACCTCTGCTATCTTCAAGAATGCTTGGTGGCAGTATCAGAATTACCTGAAGAAAACATACTTCACCGGCAAAGAAACTCATCAAATTCCCTTACGTTCTCCGAGACACATTTATCGGACGATGATCGGGAACGCTTTGTTCAGATCTTGGTCCCGAACCAAGAATGTGGTAAGGTCTATGAGCTCATTTTCTATTTTTAAGTATTATATTCTTGCGTCTTACTGTAGAACAAGTGCCTAAACCTGAAGAACAATTGTTCTAATTTAAGATTTCATTGCTATCATAGTTCAAAAAAGCGCTAGGCGTTAATTGTGCGTTTTGCCACCGCCTTGCGCTTCTATCGACCAAAGCGCATGCTTATGCGCAGTTATGCACAGATTATGCGTAGTTATGCACAATGCATTTTGCCAACGCCTAGAGCCTAGGCGCGCTTAAGCGCTCGCTTAGGAGCGCATTTTTTAACTATGATTGTTTTGCTCTTGTATAACTGTATTTACTCATACAAACTTATTTTTAAATTGAAGGTTCCAATCGAAACTTCAATGGCACAGTAGGTATGTTCACGCATGTTTCTTTAACAGGTTTGCTCTTATCAATAGCTCCGTTGATTTCAATTTCAATTTTGTATACAGTTGACTTTCATATCATGCACATTACTAGCATCACAACAGATCCAATAGTGTTGTTGTACATGTAGACCGTGTACCCATCTGAAATCTTGTTGTGCCGTCTAGTTTCCCACGCTTTGTATTCTTTCACTGCTGCTTTGTCTTGAACTGATATGATTTGAACCGTGTCTCTATTTTGATTTGGCAAGATGGTACGTCTCCAATGTATCTATAAATTTTCATTGCTCCATGCTACTTTATCTACTGTTTTGTACTATATTGGGCTTTATTTTCCACTTTTATATTACTTTTGGGACTAACCTATTAACCGGAGGCCCAGCCTGTAATTGATGTTTTTGCCTATTTCAGTGTTTGAAGAAATAGAATATCAAACGGAGTCCTAACGGAATGAAACCTTCGAACGTGATTTTCTCACCGAACGTGATCAGGGGACTTGGACCCTACTCCAAGGAACGAAAGAGGCGGTCAAGAGGGTGGGGGGCGCCCGCCCCTTAGGGCGCGCCCCCCTGCCTCGTGGGCCCCCTGTTGCTCCACCAACGTACTCCTTGCTCCTATATATACCCACGCATTCTCGACAGATCAAATACGGAGCCAAAAACCTAATTCCACCGCCGTAACTTTCTGTATCCATGAGATCCCATCTTGCGGCCTGTTCCGGAGCTCCGCCGGAGGGGGCATCCACCACGGAGGGCTTCTACATCAACACCATAGCCTCTCCGATGAAGTGTGAGTAGTTTACCTCAGACCTACGGGTCCATAGTTAGTAGCTAGATGGATTCTTCACTCTTTTTGGATCTCAATACAATGTTCTCCCCTCTCTTGTGGAGATCTATTCGATGTAATCTTCTTTTTGCGGTGTGTTTGTTGGGACCGATGAATTGTGGGTTTATGATCCAGCTTATCTATGAATAATATTTGAATCTTCTCTGAATTCTTTTATGTATGATTGAGTTATCATTGCAAGTCTTTTTGAATTATCCACTTGGTTTGGCCAACTAGATTGGTAGTTCTTGCAATGGGAGAAGTGCTTAGCTTTGGGTTTGATCTTGCGGTGTCCTTACCCAGTGATAGAAAGGGTTGCAAGGCACGTATTGTATTGTTGCCATCAAGTATAACAAGATGGGGCTTTTATCATATTGCATGAAGTTATCCCTCTACATCATGTCATCTTGCTTAAGGCGTTACTCTGTTTTTAACTTAATACTCTAGATGCATGCTGGATAGCAGTCGATGAGTGGAGTAATAGTAGTAGATGCAGAATTGTTTCGGTTTACTTGTCTTGGACGTGATGCCTATACACATGATCATACCTAGATATACTCATAACTATGCTCAATTCTATCAATTGCTCAACAGTAATTTGTTCACCCACCGTAGAATACTTATGCTCTTGAGAGAAGCCACTAGTGAAACCTATGGCGCCCGGGTCTATTCTCATCATATCAATCTCCTTCACTTTTTTACTGGCTTTGTTTTTACTTTGCCTTTTACTTTTCACTTTGCTTCTCTATACCATAAATTCCAATAATATTATTTATCATCTCTATCAGATCTCACTCGTAAGTGACTGTGAAGGGATTGACAACCCCTAATCACGTTGGTTGCGAGAAGCTATTGTTTTGTGCAGGTCACGAGGGACTTGTGCGTAGCCTCCTCTTGGATTGATACCTTGGTTCTCAAAACTGAGGGAAATACTTACGCTACTTTACTGCATCATCCTCTCCTCTTCGGGGAAATCCAACGCAGTGCTCAAGAGGTAGCAAGAAGAATTTCTGGCGCCGTTGCCGGGGATTTTGCGCAAAAGTCAACCATACCAAGTACCCATCACAATCCCTATCTCCCGCATTACATTATTTGCCATTTGCCTCTCGTTTTCCTCTCCCCCACTTCACCCTTGCTGTTTTATTCGCCCTTCCTCCGTTCAATCTTGTGTTACCATGTGCCTTCTTTTTGCTTGCATCTTCGCTTGCTAAAAGTTTATGGATCCTCATCCAATTTCTAATCTCTTTAAGAGATCCAATTATGATGAACCTATTGCTAGTGAATTGAGTGCACTAGATTATCTTTATGAGGTTTTGCCTGAAATTCGTGAATCTAAAAATTGTGATGAAGTACTTTATGAAGCGATTCACAATAGATCTTTGAATAAAAAGCATGATTGCAATGATTTTACTATAAATTCTATTGATGACAATTGTGCTAAAAATATGCAAAACCCTAAGCTTGGGGATGTTAGTTTTGCTATGTCCTCTACTTGTTGCAATGATCATGATTGGGGTGATTCTTCTTATGATCTTTTATTTAATCCCCATGATGAATATGAGATTGATAATAGTGTTTGTAATAATATTGAAAGTGGGTTTGGAAGACTGTCCACTTTATATCCCACATATTTGGATAATGTTCAATCTTATGAAGTTTTTGATAAAAGTGGGTTTGGAGAGGTCATGACTTTAGTTAATATTAATCCCACTATTTCGGAAGAGTGTCAACTTCGCATGCATGTGGATCGTGTTGAGAATATCTTATGTGATAGCTATATTGTTGAATTTTCTTATGATCCTACATGTAATTATTATGAGAGAGGAAAATATGGATGTAGAAATTTTTATGTTGCTAAATTACCTCTCGTTATGTTAAGATTGCTATTGTTCCTTTCCGATTCCTTGCATATGCTAGTTTTTGCTTGCTACGATAATCTGCTTGTTTATAATGTGCCTATGCATATGAAGTATGTTAGACTTAAGTGTGTTTGTCACATGTTTTATGATGCTCTCTTTGTGCCTCAATTCTTGTCTTTCTTGTTAGCATCATTGAAATCTCAATGCCTAGCTAGGGGCGTTAAACGATAGCGCTTGTTGGGAGGCAACCCAATTTTATTTTTTGTTTTTTGTTTTTGCTTCTGTTCAGGAATAAATAATCCATCTAGCCTCTGTTTAGATGTGGTTTTGTGTTTTAATTAGTGTTTGTGCCAAGCTAAACCTATTGGATCTTCTTGGATGATAGTTATTTGATCTTGCTGTAATTTCCAGAAACTTTGCGCTCAGTGCCCGAATTATTAAAAATAACCAGAACGTGATAAAATACTGATTCCAATTGCTGCTGATCAATAAACAAATTGTCTAGGTTGTCTAATTTTGGTAGATTTTTTGGAGTTCCAGAAGTTTGCGTTAGTTACAGATTACTACAGACTGTTCTGTTTTTGACAGATTCTATTTTGCGTGTGTTGTTTGCTTATTTTGATGAATCTATGGCTAGTAAAATTGTTTATAATCCATAGAGAAGTTGGAATAAAGTAGGTTTAACACCAATATAAATAAATAATGAGTTCATTACAGTACTTTAAAGTAGTCTTTTGTTTTCTTTCTCTAATGGAGCTCACGAGATTTCTATTGAGTTTTGTGTTGTGATGTTTTCAAGTTTTGGGTAAATTCTTTTGATGGATTAAGGAACAAGGAGTGACAAGAGCCTAAGCTTGGGGATGCCCATGGCACCCCCAAGATAATCCAAGGACACCAAAAAGTCAAAGCTTGGGGATGCCCCGGAAGGCATCCCCTCTTTCGTCTACTTACATCGGTAATTTACTTGGAGCTATATTTTTATTAACCACATGATATGTGTTTTGCTTGGAGCGTCTTGTATTATTTGCGTATTTTCTTGTTAGTCTACCACAATCATCCTTGTTGTACACACCTTTTGAGAGAGCCATACATAAATTGGAATTTGCTAGAATACTCTATGTGCTTCACTTATATCTTTTGATCTTGATAGTTTTGCTCATAGTGCTTCACTTATATCTTTTGAGCTTGATAGTTTTGCTCATAGTGCTTCACTTATATCTTTTGAGCGTAATAATTTTTGCTCTAGTGCTTCACTTAGATCCTTTAGAGCACGGTGGTGGATTTGTTTTAAAGAAACTATTGATCTCTAATGCTTCACTTAGATTATTTTGAGTGTTGTTAATATCATGGTAATTTGCTTAATATTAATATACTTGGTATTCAAGATATGTGAAACTTTCTTTTGAGTGCATTGAATACTAGGAAAAGTTTGATGCTTGATAATTGTTTTGAGATATGGAGGTGATAATATCAAAGTCGTGCTAGTTGAGTAGTTGTGAATTTGAGAAATGCTTGTGTTGAAGTTTGCAAATCCCGTAGCATGCACGTATGGTTAAAGTTGTGTAACAAATTTGAAACATGAAGTGTACTTGGCTTGTGCATCCTTATGAGTGGCGGTCGGGGACGAGCGATGGTCTTTTCCTACAAATTTATCCCCCTAGGAGCATGCGCGTAGTACTTGATTTTGATGACTTCTAAATTTTGCAATAAGTATATGAGTTCTTTTGACTAATGTTGAGTCCATGGATTATAAGCACTTTTACCTTTCCGCCTTTGCTAGCCTCTTGATGCCGTGCATTGCCCTTTCTCACCTTGAGAGTTGGTGCAAACTTCGGTGCATCCAAACCCGTGATATGATACGCTCTATCACACATAAACCTCCTTATATCTTCCTCAAAACAGCCACCATACCTACCTATTATGGCACTTCCATAGCCATTCCGAGATATATTGCCATGCAACTTTCCACTGTTCCGTTCATCATCATCATTACATACTCTACTTTTCCCATATTGCCATTACATGATCATGTAGTTGACATCGTATTTGTGGCAAAGCCAGCATGCATTATTTTTCATACATGTCACTCTTGATTCATTGCACCATCCCGGTACACCGCCGGAGGCACTCATATAGAGTCATATCTTGTTCTAAGTTTTGAGTCATAATCCTTAGGTTGTAATCAATAGAAGTGTGATGATCATCATTATTAGAGAATTGCCCAATCAAAAAAAAGATAAAGGCCAAAAAAATAAAGGCCCAAAAAAGGGCAATTTTACTATCTCTTTTTCCACACTTGTTCTTCAAAGTAGCACCATGTTCTTCATGTAGTGAGTTTCATATATTGTGCTTCAAAGTAGCACCATGTTCTTCATGTAGTGAGTCTCATATATTGTGCTTCAAAATAGCACCATATTTTTCATATAGTGAGTCTCATAAGTTGTCTTTTTATACTAGTGGGAATTTTTCATTATAGAACTTGGCTTGTATATTCCTACGATGGGCTTCCTCAAATGCCCTAGGTCTTCATGAGAAAGCAAGTTGGATGCACACCAACTAGTCTTCTCTTTTTGAGCATTCATAGCTCTAGTGCATCCGTTGCATGGCAATCCCTACTCCTCATGTTGACATCAATTGATGGGCATCTCCATAGCCCGTTGATTATCCTCGTCAATGTGAGACTTTCTCCTTTTTTGTCTTCTTCACACAATCCCCATCATCATATTCTATTCCACCCATAGCGCTATATCCATGGCTCATGCTCATGTATTGCGTGAAGGTTGAAAAAGTTTGAGATTATTTAAGTATGAAATAATTGCTTGGCTTGTCATTGGGGTATAGAAGTTGGGAACATCTTTGTGTGACGAAAATGAAGCATAACCTAACTATATGATTTTGTAGGGATGAACTTTCTTTTGCCATGCTATTTTGAGAAGACATGATTACTTTGATTAGTATGCTTGAAGTATTATTATTTTTATGTCAATATGAACTTTTGTCTTGAATCTTTCGGATCTGAATGTTCATACCACAATTAAGAAGATTTACATTGAAATTATGCCAAAGTATCACTCCGCATCAAAAATTCTCTTTTTATCATTTACCTACTCGAGAGCAGGAATTAAGCTTGGGGATGCCTGATACGTCTCCAACGTATCTATAATTTTTGATTGCTCCATGCTACTTTATCTACTGTTTTGGACTATATTGGGCTTTATTTTCCACTTTTATATTATTTTTGGGACTAACCTATTAACCGGAGGCCCAGCCTAGAATTGCTGTTTTTTTGCCTATTTCAGTGTTTCGAAGAATTAGAATATCAAACGGAGTCCGGAATGAAACCTTCGGGAATGTGATTTTCTCACCGAATGTGATCTAGGGGACTTGGACCCTACTCCAAGGAACAAAAGAGGCGGTCACGAGGGTGGGGGCCCCCCCTAGGGCGTGCCCCCCTACCTCGTGGGCCCCCTGTTGCTCCACCGACGTACTCCTTCCTCCTATATATACCTACGTACCCCCGACAGATCAAATACGGAGCCAAAAACCTAATTCCACCGCCGTAACTCTTCAGATCCACGAGATCCCATCTTGGGGCCTGTTAGGAGCTCACGAGGGGGCATCCACCACGGAGGGCTTCTACATCAACACCATAGCCTCTCAGATGAAGTGTGAGTAGTTTACCTCAGACCTATGGGTCCATAGTTAGTAGCTAGATGGCTTCTTCTCTCTTTTTGGATCTCAATACAATGTTCTCCCCCTCTCTTGTGGAGATCTATTCGATGTAATCTTCTTTTTGCGGTGTGTTTGTTGAGACCGATGAATTGTGGGTTTATGATCCAGCTTATCTATGAATAATATTTGAATCTTCTCTGAATTCTTTTATGTATGATTGAGTTATCTTTGCAAGTCTCTTTGAATTATCCGTTTGGTTTGGCCAACTAGATTGGTAGTTCTTGCAATGGGAGAAGTGCTTAGCTTTGGGTTCAATCTTGCGGTGTCCTTACCCAAAGGATGTAAAGGGTTGCAAGGCACGTATTGTATTGTTTCCATCGAGGATAACAAGATGGGGTTTTTATAATATTTCATGAAGTTATCCCTCTACATCATGTCATCTTGCTTAAGGCGTTACTCTGTTTTTAACTTACGCTACTTTACTGCATCATCCTCTCCTCTTCGGGGATATCCAACGCATTGCTCAAGAGGTAGCACAAGACAATGCAGTGACCATAGGACATAGATATATGTTTGTTTGATGCTTTTATTATGTACTAGTACTTGGCAATAGAAGACTTGGTAGTTTAATCATGTCCACCTTACTAATGAACTGGTTCACCGAAATGAGTTTCATATACTAGTACATGCTAAACTTGTTATGTGTCTGCTTGTTTCTTCTTTTAGAATGCTGACAGAATATTGGGGAAGAGTGCCTTATTAAGCAATGGTGAAGGAAGTAATGCAGATAAGGTACAAGATAGTGACACATCCTTGTTGGCTCCAACAAAGCTGATAAAACAACTAAGGAAGACTATCTTGAAGACAGCGAGACAACCCCAAAGTCCTGTCTTGGTTTAGTGTTCGAGTTACTGGCCACTACCGCTTGCACAAGCTATTCAAACTCACTGTCTGAATCAGTTCGGTTTCTTGAGTCTCAACTACATGTTGAAAGACATCGATCAACTGTCTTTGCGACAAGAAGCGGAAGGACTGCGGAAGTCCCTGGAGCATTCAGATGCATACTTTCTAGTGCAACAGCAAGCGGTTGAGGATTTTAGCGCCAAACAGGACAAAGCTAATCAGCTTGCTAAGCTTATTGCCAGCATGGTGGATACCCAGGATAACGTTTCTTTAGCTCTTCTAAAGTTGTTTCAGTTATGCTCTTGTTTTGCTGCCGCGTTTATTTGCACTGATGGCCAATTTTGATGGCCAGTGTATGTAATGTGCTGCTTTGTTCCCTATATTTGCACCGGTGGAGAACTTTGATGCTCAGTGGATGTAATATGTGTAATAGCGGTAATAGGCTAGCGTTAATTGCTTGCTTATTTATTTCCTTATTTTCTTGTTTAGTTGTTTGCTTGTAGTCACTGCAGTTCTTTTTTTGTTTTTTTTCTAGTGGCCACAATAGCCTATTTTTGGTAACTAGGCCAAAATAATCATGGCAACACACGGACTGTTGTAACCATGGGCCTCCTGCAGGTCGTATGATCCATGGGCCTTCATCCGGCCGTAGGATCCATCGGCCTTCTATACGGGCCTTAGGGTCCATGGGCCTTCTATGGGCCGTAATATCCATGGGCCTCATACGGGCCGTAGGATCCATGGGCCTTCTACGTGGCGTATCATCATTTCGCCAATCATGGGCCGTACTATTCATGGACCATAACGGGCCGTTAATAGGCTGTATTTGATAACTGTATGAAAACGGCCCAACGGGTTTTTTTTGACATGAAAACGGCCCAACATATTAACGATCCGCAAACGGGCCGACTGTAACGACGGGCTGAATTTGGCCCACAAGCAGAAAATGACAGTAACGGGCCGTATGTAAATCGAATGTCGCAAATGAGCCCAACAATCAATGGGCCCCGAGAAGGCTGAAAGATAACTTAATGGAAACGGCTCAATGGAATAACGGGCCGTTAATGGGTATAAAGTGACACACTGTTCATTACGGGCCAGTTTCACCACGGGCCGTTAATGGGCCAAGAGTTACAAAGGTCCTCATATGGGCCGAAAGAAGTCATGGGCCACACATGGGCTGGAAGTTAAAACGGGCTGAATCATATTGGACGGCCCAGATGACGCTACTGGGCCTAATTCGGATAGGGCGTAACGGGCCCTGGGTTAGCGGGTTGTAAATGGGCTATATGCGAACAGGCCGTTAACAGGCTTTAGTGGGCCGCCCGCCACCTTTGACCAAGTCAAATGGGTCGGCCTTTTCACGAGAATGGGCCTCTGTTGGGCCGTGCCACGTGTCGCCAGATCATAGGCGGCTTCTGTCTAATGAGCGGATGACATCTGTCCCAACGGTGAGCCGACACGTGTTTCGTCCAGCCAATGATGATTTTACACGTGGAAAATCCCCATTGGTCGGGGCTGTTAACGGGTTATCGGATCCAAAACCCGACCCGATAGCTTAAGGGCATTCCGTTACGGTGGATGCCACATGTCGGTCACCCTTGATGAAAGCACTTCTGTGACGCGCGATTTATCGTCATGGGAGTGGACACTTCCATGATGATAATTTTGGTAATGTCATGGAACACTTCTACGACAGCATAGGTATGACTATCCAGATTCTGTCATAAAATCGTCATGGATGTACATGCATGACAAAAAACGCGACCTACTGTGACAAACACGTACCATCACGCAAGTGTATTTTTTTTGTAGTGAATGTACCAAATCATAACCTGATGGTCATACCAACGGCTCACGTAGAGGGTATAGATGGCGGTATAGTATCCAGTCACATCCTCGGTTGGGGCGTACGGGATGTATCTGAACCCCGTCTCCTCCAAGTAGGGGTGCTCTCCACGGAGACGGGTGATAGCAACAAAGGTAGCATCATGGACTACAATCTCAACGGTCACTCCAACACCCCAAAAGGTGTGCAACTCATTGGTGGAGATATCCCGCCTATCATAGATAACAACAGTGCGGAACTGCTCCTGGTTGAACTTGCGGTAGTCCTTGTAAATAGTGTACTCGGGGTACCAGCAATATCCCAGCAGGGTCAAGTGGTCGACCAGAGTGGCCGGGAAACCAGTCCCATCAACAGCCATGGTCTGCCATATGATCTGCGTTGTGGGACGCATCTGAAACAAAGAAGTATAAAGATGTCAAATGACAGTGTGTGTGTATCATTTAAAATTCATTCATAGAAACAATTGCAGATAATCCAGCTCTCTAGAAGGATGTGATCATGAGACCCTAATGTTAGAGTAGTAAAATCATTTAACCCGAATAGAAGATAGATCAGAGTCCCAGAGTAGAGACGAGGAATAAAAGATCCTAATACCACCCATTTGTGATGTGGGCCCGTAATCCACACAACAATGTTAGTGAAATAGTTTTGTAAAGACTAGACTCAACTTCGGCCAAAGAGTTGGAAAGGGGCTTCCTACAGGCAGTCGGCTCTAATACCAACTTGTGACGCCCCACCTTAACTGTGCCTAGTCATAGACGCAAATGTGCATGATCAAGACCAGAGACTTATGGGAAGATATCACGACTATTTTGAACAAATGATCTGATCAGTATTGCAGGCAGTTCTAAAAGACAAACTGTGACGCCCCGACTTTATCGTGCAGTAATCATACATGTAAATGCGCATGATCAAGATCAGAGACTCACGGGAAGATATCACAACACAACTTTAGACACAAATTAAAGTCATACAAGCTTTACATTACAAGCCAAGGGCCTCGAGGGCTTGAATACATAAGCTCGAATACAAACAAGTCAACGGAAGCAACAATATCTGAGTACAAACATAAGTAAACAAGTCTACCTTAAGAAGGCTACCAAAACAAAGACAACTGATTGAAAAGGCGCAGGCCTCCTGCCTGGGAGCCTCCTAACTACTCTTGGTCGGCGGCGGTCTCCACGTAGTTGTAGGCTCCGTCGGGGTAGTAGTAGTCGTCGGCTGGATCAGCTGGCTCCTGGACTCCGATCTGATTGCAGCAATCGGGTATAGGGGAAAAGGGGTAGCACAGCAACCATGAGTACTTATCCAAAGTACTTCCAAGACTTACATCAGATCTATACTAAGTATGCACCAACATCAAAGGAATGGGGCTATATCTTTGTAATCGAATCGCAGAAATGCTAGAAGAGAGGGGAAAGACTAGCCTATCAAAGACTAGCATCTTGAAGCATCTTACAACATTAGAGGAGTGCATATTAGCATAATATAAAGTAACAAGTATTTTGTAGTAACGTCCAGATATCCTTCCTCAACTCCCTGCGAGAAAGCAATCTCGGGGCCATCATATCCATTTAGTGTCTCCAGTATCCAGTTAGTTTTATAGATCGGGATACAACTCCGAGCGTCCGTTATCATGGAAACAACTATTAGAATAGATTAACTTCCCTGCAGGGGTGCACAAACTCACCCAACACGCTCGATAAACTCCGGGCGAACACATTTTCCTAGGTCATGCCCGGCCTCGGCTGGTCGATACGCCGTAGTCTTACCTAGGCTCAATAGAGAGGCCAACACGTCATTCTACATCCTAAGTGCGCAGGGGCCTTGGGCCCATTGCCGTTTGCACTCTTGCATGTTGCATATGCGGCCTGGAGTAGACCCACACCCTTATACAAGCGCAGGTGGTTACCGTCCAATCGGGCGCGTGCCGCTCAATCGCTGACGTCCGAAGAGCTTTTGGAGAATCGTATGACGCCGAGTGCCCATACATATTCCCGCGTGATGGTTGGTGCGAAAAGGCCAGAGGCTTACTTAGAAACATATCCAAACCCGTTAGTGTCTTTGGAGCGTGCGGAGATGATCAATGATCCACGATCTATGGTCCCGTCGTCCCGTCTCGCAGACTTACGACAAGGGCTAAGAATGCCCAGCCATGCCGTGTAATTATCTCGCGGGTACCCTCACGGCCAAACGACTGCAATAACTCTCGCACATGGTTCTAGGGGTAAAGTCAAAGTAACTGCATGTCCAAAACATCAAGGGGGAAATCCGTGGAATCACCCTCGATGGATTCCTACTCGATGTAACCGTCAAGGTGACCTTGGAGGAATCACCCTGGAAGGGTTCACACTTGAGGTGTTGCACGACAGAGTCGTTATACAGAGTGGTGAAGGAGGAATCACCCTCCGTAGACCACGACCGATTAGCTACACTACAGAGATGTCATCAGAAGTGCGTTATGAGGTATCACCATTGGCACTGGATAGTAGCTCTACAGAGTCGTACAACTAAGGGGTGTCGGTTGATGTGAGGATCTCAACTCTCGATCATGTTGATCGAAGCATCTGGTAATACAGCAAGGGCAACAAGGACAAAGTGAGGGGTCACTGATGAATCACTACTCAACCTATAATAAGCATATAGGATAACAGGAAAGGTAACAATAGCAGGTCAAAATTAGGCTATGCATTAGAATAGGAGCAATCAAATATAGTAGCAAATTCTAATGCAAGCATGAGAGAGAAGGAATGCGCTATATAGAAATGATTAAGGGGGTTTGCTTGCCTGGAAGCTCTGCTGCAAATGGTTGGACGTCAGAGGTGTAGTCATACCCGATAGCAGCATCAGTCTCGGTGTCTACAAGAGAGAAGAGGGGGAAGAAACAATAAGTATAAAGCAAACAAATGCATCATGATGCATGACATGTCAATATGTAGTGCTAGGGGTGACCTAACATAGTGCTACATGATGACCCACAAGTATAGGGGATCTATCATAGTCCTTTCGATAAGTAAGAGTTCGAACCCAACGAGGAGCAGAAGGAAATGATAAGCGGTTTTCAGCAAGGTATTCTCTGCAAGCACTGAAATTATAGGTAATAGATAGTTTTGTGATAAGATAATTGGTAACGAGCAACAAGTAACAAAAGTAAATAAAGTGCAGCAAGGTGGCCCAATCCTTTTTGTAGCAAAGGACAAGCCTGGACAAACTCTTATATGGAGAAAAGCGCTCCCGAGGACACATGGGAATTATCGTCAAGCTAGTTTTCATCACGTTCATATGATTCGCGTTTGGTACTTTGATAATTTGATATGTGGGTGGACCAGTGATTCGGTGATGTTCTTACTTGAACAAGCATCCCACTTATGATTAACCTCTATTTCAAGCATCCGCAACTACAACAAAAGTATTAAGGTAAACCTAACCATAGCATGAAACATATGGATCCAAATCATCCCTCATTTAAGCAACGCATAAACTAGGGTTTAAGCTTACGTCACTCTAGCAACCCATCATCTACTTATTACTACCCAATGCCTTCCTCTAGGCCCAAATAATGGTGAAGTGTTATGTAGTCGACTTTCACATAACACCACTAGAGGATAGACAACATACATCTCATCAAAATATCGAACGAATACCAAATTCACATGACAACTAATAGCAAGACTTCTCCCATGTCCTCGTGAACAAACATAACTACTCACAAAGCATATTCATGTTCATAATCGAGGGGTATTAATATGCATAATGGATCTGAACATATGATCTACCACCAAATAAACCAACTAGCATCAACTACAAGGAGTAATCAACACTACTAGCAACCCATGTGTACCAATCCCGGACTTAGAGACAAGAATTGGATACAAGAGATGAACTAGGGTTTGAGAGGAGATGGTGCTGGTGAAGATGTTGATGGAGATTTCCCTCTCCGATGAGAGGAGCATTGGTGATGATGATGGCGATCATTTCCTCCCAGAGGGAAGTGTCCCAGAGCAGCCTCACGGAGCCCTAGATTGGTTCCGCCAAGGTTCCGCCTCGTGGCGGCGTAGTCTCGGCCCCAAAAGCTTGCTTATGATTTTTCTTGGACGAAAGACTTCATATACCAGAAGATGGGCACCGGAGGGCCAACAGGGGCCCACGAGGTGGGACGCGCTTAGGGGTAGGGTGCGCCCCCACCTCGTGGGATGGTGGAGGCCCCCCTGACGTAGATTCTTCTTCTAGTATTTTTTATTATTTCCAAAAATAACTTTCGTGGAGTTTCAGGACTTTTGGAGTTGTGCAGAATAGGTATCTAATATTTGCTCCTTTTCCAGCCAAAAATTCCAGCTGTCGGAATTCTCCCTCCTTATGTAAACCTTGTTAAATTAGAGAGAATAGGCATAAGTATTGTGACATAATGTGTAATAACAGCCCATAATGCAATAAATATCGATATAAAAGCATGATGCAAAATGGACGTACCAACTCCCCCAAGCTTAGACCTCGCTTGTCCTCAAGTGGAAGTCGATAACGCTAAATATGTCCACATGTTTAGAGGTAGAGGTGTCGATAAAAATAAAATACGGACATGAGGGCATCATGATTATTCTCATAACAGCAACATATATGGATATTTTCATATGATCTATTATGCTCAAGTAATAATCCATTCACAATGCAAAGTATGAATCAGAAACTTTATTGAGAACTACCAAACTATAATCTCAGTCATTGAAGCAATTGCAATTTATCATAACATCAGAAAGAGTCTATGTCAGAGCTTTCTAGCAAGTCCACATACTCAACTATCATTTAGTCTTTCATAATTGCTAACACTCACGCAATACTTGTGGTTACGGAGTTTTAACCGGACAAATAGAAAGATAGGGGCTTATAGTTTCGCCTCCCAACCTTTTATCTCAAGGGTAATGTCAACAATAATAACTCATGCTGACTTACATCCAATTAGATATATATGTCTGGATCTTTCCAACATACTGTGCTTGCCAAAGGATAAAATATAAAAAGGAAAGGTGAAGATCACCATGACTCTTGCATAAGGTAGAAGGTAATAATAAGAGATAGGCCCTTCGCAAAGGGAAGCAGAGGTTTCCATGCGCTTTCAGGGTTGGATGCACAAAATCTTATTGCGAAAGAACGTCACTTTATATTGCCACTTGTGATATGAACCTTTATTATGCAGCCTGTCGCTTTTATTTCTTCCACATCACAAGATCGTATAAAGCTTATTTCCTCCATACCAATCAATCATACATATTTAGAGAGCAATTTTTATTGCTTGCAGCGATGACAACTTACTTGAAGGATCTTACTCAATCCATAGGTAGATATGGTGGACTCTCATGGCAAAACTGGTTTATAGGTATTTGGAAGCACAAGTAGTATCTCTACTTGGTGCTAAGAATTTGGCTAGCATGAGGGGGAAAGGCAATCTCAACATGTTGGATGATCCATGACAATATACTTTATCTCAGATATAAGAAAACATAACCCATTACGTTGTCTTACTTGTCCAACATCAACTCTTTAGCATGTCATATTTTAATGAGTGCTCCCAATCATAAAAGATGTCCAATATAGTATATTTATATGTGAAACCTCTCTTTCTTTATTACTTACTATTAATTGCAACGATGACAAAAGCTATGTTTGCCAACTCTCAACAACTTTTAATAATCATACTCTTTCTATGTGAAGTCATTACTCTCCATAAGATCAATATTATCTCTTTATTTCTTTTTATTCTTTTCTCTTTTATTTTATTCACTCAAGGTCATGGAAAAATAATCAAGCCCTTGACTCAACACTAATCTTTATTATATAGCTCACAGACTCGATTACATAGAGAGATCATAGAGCAAAACTCAATACTAGATAATACCAAAACTTTTATTCTACTAGATCAAGATACTACTAAATAGGATCGAACTAAGAAAAACGGTAAAGATAGGAGTGTGATGGTGATACGATACCGGGGCACCTCCCCCAAGCTTGGCAGTTGCCAAGGGAGTGCCCATACCCATGTGATTATATCGCCTTTGCTGGTGAAGGAGGTGGAGTTGTTGATGATGGGTAATCGCTCATCGAGCGTAAGAGATCCTCCAACTTGCGGATAATGCCCTTGAGTGCGACGATATGCTCCTTCAACAAAATATTTTCACGGGTGAGATACTTGTTTTATATACGAGCTAACTCAATCATCTAGAAAGCTTCGATCTCAGTTGGGGTAAGAAGATTGTGATCAAGTTGAAGGGTGTTTCCTGCAGCCGGAACTTGGTCCTCCGTGTCCTTCTTGATCCCTTCATCCTTGTTGATCTCCACGGGTTCTTCCCTCTTCAGCTCTATCATCATTAGCCAAGCATCGTTGTCACCATTGTTGCAGGAGGGGGACGACATGATGCCTGGCCTTGACAACCCTGACAGAAAACAGCTCGAAACAAGAACAGAGGACAATTGTGTGATACAGGAGTCAAAACCTTCGAGAGATTATATAATGAATTTTTACCAACCAAACTACGTATCGTGCAAGAAAACGGAGTCCAGAGAGCGCACGAGGTGCCCACGAGGTAGAGGGCGCGCCCTCCACCCTCGTGGAGGCCTCGTGTCCTTCCCGGACTGCTTCTTATTTTTCTATTTTCCTAAATATTCCAAAATGGAGAAATATTGCCATTAGAACTGTTTTGGAGTCGGTTTACTTACCGTACCACATACCTATTCCTTTTCGGAGTCTGAAACGTTCCGAAAAGTGTCCCTTATGTATTCCTCCAGGGTTACGGTTTCAATAACATTGGTTTCAACATTTATAGGATTACGAGATATAATGTTTAATTCTTTGACCGTTCACGACCTTAGGATTTGTTCCTTCGAAGTTGTTGATTTTTATGGCAGCGGAACGATAGACTTCCTCGATAACGTAAGGACCTTCCCATTTAGAGAGAAGTTTTCCTGCAAAAAGTCTTAAACGAGAGTTGTATAGCAATACATAATCTCCTACATTAAACTCACGTTTTTGTATCCTTTTGTCATGCCATCTTTTAACTTTTCTTTAAACAATTTGGCATTTTCATAGGCTTGTGTTCTCCATTCATGAAGTGAGCTAATGTCAAATAACCTCTTCTCACCGGCAAGATTGAAATCATAATTGAGCTCTTTAATAGCCCAATAAGCCTTATGTTCTAGTTCGAGAGGTAAGTGACATGCTTTTCCATAAACCATTTTATACGGAGACATACCCATAGGATTTTTATATGCAATTCTATAGGCCCATAATGCATCATCAAGTTTCTTGGACCAATTCTTTCTAGACCTATTAACAGTCTTTTGCAAAATTAATTTGAGCTCTCTATTACTCAATTCTACTTGACCACTAGACTGCGGGTGATAAGGAGATGCAATTCTATGATTAACATCATATTTAGCAAGCATTTTCCGGAAAGCACCATGAATAAAATGTGAACCACCATCAGTCATTAAATATCTAGGGACTCCAAACCTCGGAAAAATAACTTCTTTAAGAATTTTAATAGAGGTGTTATGATCAGCACTACTAGTTGGAATAGCTTCTACCCACTTAGTAACGTAATCAACAAAGAACTAAAATATGTGTATATCCATTAGAGGCAGTAAAAGGTCCCATATAATCAAAGCCCCAAACATCAAATGGTTCAATAACAAGTGAATAGTTCATAGGCATTTCTTGACGTCTACTAATATTACCAATTCTTTGACATTCATCACAAGATAAGACAAACTTACGGGCATCCTTGAAGAGAGTAGGCCAATAAAAACCGGATTGCAATACCTTATGTGCAGTTCTATCTCCAGCGTGGTGTCCTCCATAAGCCTCGGAGTGACACTTTCGTAGGATCGGTTCCTGTTCATGCTCAGGTACACAACGTCTAATAACACCATCTACTCCTTCTTTATAAACATGTGGGTCATCCCAAAAGTAATGTCTCAATCATAGAAAAACCTTTTCTTTTGCTGGTATGTGAAACTAGGTGGTATAAATTTAGCAACGATATAATTAGCATAATCAGCATACCATGGAGCAGTACGAGAAGCATTTATGACATTTAGTTGCTCATCAGGAAAGCTATCATCAATAGGTAGTGGGTCATCAAGATCATTCTCTAACCTAGACAAGTTGTTTGCAACGGGGTTCTCAGCTCCCTTTCTATCAACAATATGCAAATCAAATTCTTGTAGCAAGAGAACCCATCTAATAAGTCTAGGTTTAGCATCTTTCTTTTCCATAAGATATTTAATAGCAACATGATCCGTGTGAATAGTTACTTTAGAATCAACAATATAAGGCCTGAACTTATCACAAGCAAATACAACTGCTAGGAATTCTTTTTCAGTAGTAGCATAATTTCTCTAAGCATTGTCTAGAGTTTTACTAGAATATTGAATAACATTTAATTTCTTATCAACTCTTTGCCCTAGAATAGCACCTACAACATAATCACTAGCATCACACATAATTTCAAAGGGTAAATTCCAATCAGGTGGCTAAACAATAGGTGCAGAGATCAATGCTTTCTTAAGTATTTCAAATGCTTCTACACAATCATCATCAAAGACAAATGGTATATATTTTTGTAATAAATTAGTCAGAGGCCGAGAAATTTTTGAGAAGTCCTTAATGAACCTCCTATAAAAAACGGCGTGACCAAGGAAACTTCTTATACCTTTGATGTCCTTGGGACATGGCATCTTTTCAATGGCTCAATGGCATCAACCTTGGCTTTATCAACCTCAATACCTCTTTCAGAAACTTTATGCCCCAAGACAATACCTTCATTAACCATAAAGTGGCACTTTTCCCAATTCAAGACAAGATTAGTTTCTTCACATCTATGCAAAACTCGATCAAGATTGCTCAAGCAATCATCAAAAGAGGATCCATAGACGGAAAAATCGTCCATGAAAACCTCACAAATCTTTTCACAAAAGTCAGAGAATATAGCAATCATGCATCTTTGAAAGGTAGCAGGTACATTACATAAACCAAAAGGCATACGTCTATAAGCAAAAGTACCGAAAGGGCAAGTAAAAGTGGTCTTTGATTGATCATCGGCTGACACAGGTATTTGAGAGAAACCAGAATAACCATCTAGAAAGCAAAAATGTGTATGTTTGGATAATCTTTCTAGCATTTGATCGATAAAAGGTAAGGGGTAATGATCCTCTTTAGTAGCTTTATTTAATTTGTGGAAATCAATTACCATCCTATAACCTGTAATAATTCTTTGTGGAATCAATTCATCTTTATCATTAGGAGCAGCATGTAATACCTCCCTTCTTAGGGACACAATGGACAGGACTTACCCACTGACTATCAGCAACGGGATAAATTATACCTGCCTAAAGGAGATTTAGTATTTCCTTTCTTACCACTTCTTTCATCTTAGGATTCAGCCATCGTTGATGATCACGGACTGGTTTGGCATCTTTCTCCAAATTTATTTTGTGTTGACATAGAGTGGGACTAATGCCCTTAAGATCATCAAGAGTATATCCAATAGCAGCGCGGTGCTTCTTCAGAGTTTTCAATAATCTCTCTTCTTCATGCTCTGAAAGGTTAGCACTAATAATAACAGGATATATCTTTTTCTCATCAAGATAAGCATATTTAAGAGTATTAGGCAACGTTTTAAGCTCAAACACGGGATCACCCTTGGGTGGAGGAGGATCCCCTAGGATTTCAACAGGCAAATTGTGTTTCAGGATAGGTTCTTGTTTAAAGAATACTTCATCTATTTCCCTTCTTTCATTCATAAACATATCATTTTCATGGTCTAGCAAATATTGTTCTAAAGGATCACTAGGAGGTACAGAAATAGAAGAAAGACCAATAATTTCATCCTTACTAGGCAATTCCTCTTCATGGTGTTTTCTATGAAATTTAGAGAAATTAAACTCATGAGACATATCATCCAAGCCAATAGTAACAACATCCTTTTCGCAGTCTATCCTAGCATTAACTGTGTTCAAGAAGGGTCTACCAAAAATAATGGGACCAAAGCTATCTTGTGGGGAACCAAGAACAAGAAAATCAGCAGGATATTTAGTTTTCCCACACAAGACTTCAACATCTCTAACAATTCCCATTGGTGAAATAGTATCTCTATTGGCAAGTTTAATTGTGACATCAATATCTTCTATTTCAGCAGGTGCAATATCATGCATAATTTCTTTGTATAAGTCAAAAGGTATTGCACTAGCACTAGCACTCATGTCACATAAGCCATGATAACAAAAGGTATAAGCCAAAGAAAGATTGTTATCTGTAGCGGGGCCCTAGCCTTCCATAGACCCCAAGCTATATCTAAGGCGGGTCCCTCCGTCAGCTTGCTATACATGGACTTGACCGAGAATTTGCGAGATGCCGACAAATCCCAGGTCACTACGTCAGCGTCCTGGCTCATGACGGTGTAGCGACCAGACCTCAAATAGTCGATCTACGTGCATCGTTGTCATTCTGGATCAAGAATCTCTTGACACGCACAGTACTTGAAGGATTTATAACAGAGTAGCAATCACACACTTATTACATCGAATGTCTCAAGAGAGAAACTTATTACAATAAATATAGCTTAAGGCCATCTAATAACGATAACAGCGGAAGGCTTGGAAGATAAGCGAGTCCATCAACTCCAACGGCATCACTGAGTATAGAACCACGACCTAAGGCACCTTACTCGTCGTCTGAAAAGTCTGCAACATGAACGTTGCAGCCCGAAAACGGGTCAGCACATGGAATATGCTGGCAAGATAACACATAGAGAGTAATAGGAAAGAGTAATGCTATACTACATGCATATATGGCTGGTGGAAAGCTCTATGGTTACAGCTTATGTAAAGCCAATTTTTCCCTACTGCAAAGGAATAAATTTCATTTAACTATCATGGTGGTTGTTAAACATTGACAATGGTTGACAGCATTCTCAATCCCAATTAAGCATCATCATTAAACCCAACAATATTAATTAAAGTAACATGATGAGATTCACATGATAATCCAAGTACTAGGTACTCAAGATGTCCATATCCGAGGACACGGCTAACCATGATTAGTTTGTACACTCTGTAGAGGTTTGTGCACTTTTCCCCACAAGACTCGATCTCCTCCATTAGTATTCTTGCACTACATGGTGTTTGAGAAACGGATGACCGAGACACAGTCTTTCAGAAGCGCTAGCACCTTACGATGGGTAGACCGTTACACCTACATCCCCTACATTTGCTAGTCTACCACTGTAAGAGTTCGCACGACTTAATCAACTATGCTAGAGCCCATAGTAGCTTGCGGCTGCACACGGAAGTTTCTAGCATGAATAATCTCATGATCCCTTTGAGCCTGGGTGGCGGTCCAAAAAGAAACAGGCAATCCTGGAATACCCAGGTACCTCAATCCACCCAGATGTGTATTAAAGTTGCCACCTTAAACAAACCTTTAATTAAAATCTCACATCTGTCATGGATACACTCACCCAATCCACGTCTACTAGCATAGCATGGCATAATAAGCAAACGTAGAAGTAACTCCCAAGGGTTTGCTAATAAAACAGGTAATAGGTACTACCTCATCTACTTACCAAAACCCATAATTTAATTAGATCCTAATCATGCAATGTTTGAGAATTGATCTAATGCATAAAAACTGGGTATGAAAGGGAATATGATCAAAGTGTTACTTGCCTTGCTGATGATCCGCGAAACCTAGAGATTCAAAGTAGCAAGCGGCGCACTCCGAGTACTCTATCGCAAACAAACAAGCATACAATAAGTACTCATCTAATGCATAGGTAAAACTTCAAATAAAAGATCTAACCAGAAAGTTCAACTTAAGAACTCTGGTTTGCAAAAAGAATCAAATCGAACAAAACAACGAAAGTCAAACGGCGAAATAACCAAGCTTCATTTACTAATCTGGACCTAAGGCGAATTTTACAGAGGCAAAAGCTTGTTTGAGTTGATTAATCGGAAAGAGGGTTTCGAGACGAAACTCTAGGCGCTTGAATCGCCTAATTCCGATAAACGAGCGAAAAGTTATACTAAATCGAAAATCAGATCAGAAATCGCGATCAGAAATAATCGTGGAAAATCCGAGAAAAAGAAAAACGGACGAACAGGCTAACGAACGAACGTTAACTGATACTAAACGACGAAAACCGTTCGTTAAAACGAACGAACGAGCGAACGCTCGCTAAATAAAATAAACCGGAAAAAAATAGATCTAGGTTTTAAAAAAAACGAACGAAAAACCATTAGAAAACCGAACGGTTTTCTCGAGAAAAACCGCCGGTGGCGAGGGGCGGCGGTGTCCGCGGTCGGCGGCGACGGTGGGCGACGGCTGTGGCGCGGCGGGCGGCGGAAGCGGCGTCGGCGGCGACAATGGAGGCGGCGTCGGCGGCAAGAATAGCGTGCATATAAGGGCGTAAGGCGGCGGCGGGCGCTTAGGGTTTGGGGGGCACGGTGGCTGGTATACATGAGATAAAGGGTCGGCCAAAGTGAGTCCTTGCTTAACACGCCCAAATTCGGTTCCAAAATCCCGAAATAAATTTTCCCTGGCTTCTAAAATCAAGCCGGACAAGATGAACATTTATTTTGGGCCTAACTGAAATTTTGAAAAATGCGCATTTTCCTAAATTCAAATAAAATATCGATAAACTCCAAATAAAAATCTTATTTGATTTTTTTATTAAACATTCAATATTTCTTTATTTTGGGAAAGTCATTTTATTCCCTCTCTCATATTTTTATAATAGAAATAATTGAAGATAAAATAAATAAAATCAAATTATCCTATTTTCAAAATTTGAGAAAACTCAAATATGAAAATAACGAAATCTCCGACTCTCTCTGTGGGTCCTCGAGTTGCGTGAAATTTCTAGGATCAAGCCAAAATGCAATAAAATTTATGATATGCAAATGATGATCTATGTATAACATTCCAAATTGAAAATTTGGGATGTTACAAACCTACCCCCCTTAAGATGAATCTCGCTCTCGAGATTCGGGTTGGCTAGAAAATAGGTGAGGGTGGTCCTTCAGCAGGTCTTCCTCTCGCTCCTGTGTGGCTTCATCCTCGGTGTGGTGGCTCCTTTGGACTTTGCAAAACTTAATAACCTTGTCATGGGTGACTCGGCTGGCATACTCAAGAATTTTGACTGGTTTCTCCTCATAGGTCAAATCATTATCCAACTGAATCGCTTCCAGCGGCACAGTATCCCTCAGTGGTATATCAGCCATCTCTGCGTGGCACTTCTTCAACTGGGAAACATGGAACACGTCGTGAACTCCTGACAATCCTTTGAGCAATTCCAACTTGTAAGCAACTTCCCCCATGCGCTCCAAAACTTTGTATGGTCCCACAAAAAGTGGAACTAATTTTCCTTTAAATCCAAAGCGCTTAACTCCTTGAGTGGGGATACTCGAAGATAGACTCTATCTCCAACTTTGAAAACTGTCTCCTCACGTTTAGAATCCGCATAGCTCTTCTGCCTAGACTGGGCTACCTTGAGCCTATTGCGAATCAACTTCACCTTCTGTTCAGACTCCTTAATCAAATCTGGTCCAAACAACTGGTGGTCTCCAACTTCATCCCACAACAGCGGTGTTCTGTACCTCCTTCCGTACAAGGCTTCGAAAGGGGCCATCTTCAAACTAGAATGATAACTGTTGTTGTAAGAGAACTCCGCATATGGAAAGTTGTCATCCCAACTTGATCCATAATCTAGTGCACAAGTTCTCAACATATCCTCCAAAATCTGATTGACTCTCTCGGTCTGTCCATCTGCTCATGGATGAAAAGTCATCTTGAACTCTAGCCTGGTACCCAAAGTTTCGTGCAACTGATTCCAGAACTTTGAGGTAAACTGGGTTCCTCTATCTGATACGATGCTCCTCAAAACTCCATGCAGACATACGATCCTGGTCATGTATATCTTAGCCAACTTGGCACTACTGTAAGTAGTCTTCACAGGGATGAAATGAGCTACCTTCGTCAAACAATCGACTACAACCCAAATCGAGTCGTAGCCCGAACGAGTCCTGGGCAATCCCGTGATAAAATCCATGCCTAACTTATCCCACTTCCATTCGGGTATCGGCGATGGCTGTAATAATCCTGCCGGCTTACGATGCTCGCCTTCACTCTCTGACATACATCACAAACTGCTACATACTCCGCAATATCCTTCTTCATTCCGGTCCACCAGAAAGTGTCCTTCAAATCCAAATACATCTTGGTATTTCCTGGGTGAATCGACTACGGCGAATCATGGGCCTCTTGCAAAATCAAATTCCTAATCTCCGTATCATTAGGTACGTAAACGCGGTCCTCAAACCATAAGGTATCATGTTCATCCTCACGAAATCCCTTAGCTTTTCCCTTACTCATTTTCTCCTTTATAGAGGCAATCTCCTTGTCAGTCGTCTGAGCTTCTCTGATCTTATCCATCAAAGTAGACTGAATCTCCAATCCTGCTACATAGCCTTTCGGAACTATCTCTAAACATAGCTCTTAAAGATCCTCGGCTAACTCCTTTGGTAAATCTCCGGTCATGAGTGTGTTGACATGGCTCTTGCGGCTCAACACATCGGCTACTATGTTAGCCTTTCCGGGGTGATAATGCAATATCATGTCATAATCCTTGATGAGCTCCAACCATCTCCTTTGCCTGAGATTCAACACCTTCTGCGTGAAGATGTACTTCAAACTCTTGTGATCCGTGTACACCTCACAATGGTTTCCAATGAGAAAATGTCTCCAAGTCTTCAATGCGTGTACCACGGCTGCTAACTCCAAATCATGAGTGGCATAGTTCAACTCATGGGGCTTAAGCTGTCGTGAAGCATGTGAAACAACTCTTCCCTCCTGCATAAGTACTGCTCCAAGTCCTCGACGTGAAGCGTCGCAATACACCACATAATCCTTATACCGATCCGCGGAATCAACACTAGTGACGTAACCAAACGCTTTCTTCAACTCCGGAAACCGGCCTCACATTCTTGATCCATTTGAACTTGGTATCCTTCTTTAATAACTCCGCCATAGGCTTCGCAATCTTTGAAAATTCTCAATGAATCTCGGTAGTATCACGCTAGTCCAAGGAAACTCCGGACCTCCAACTGTCGTTGGTGCTTCCCAGTTTGTCACAGTGACAACCTTGGTGGGATCTACTGCTATACCTTCTCCGGATATAACGTGTCCGAGGAATCCAACTTCCTTCAACCAAAACTCACATTTCCTGAACTTGGCATATAACTAATGTTCTCTGAGCTTCTCAAGTACTAAAAGCAAATGCTCTTTATGCTCTTCTTCATTCATCGAGTAAACCAAAATATCATCAATGAACACCACGACGAACTTATCCAAAAACTCCATAAACACCTTGTTCATCATGTTCATGAAATAGGCGGGTGCGTTAGTCAGACCAAATGACATAACGGTATACTCATACAGTCCATACCTGGTGGTAAAAGCCGTCTTAGGTATATCCTGCTCTCGAATCTTCAACTGATGGTATCCTAATCGCAAATCGATCTTGGAGAATAACTTAGCTCCTTGTAATTGGTCAAACAAATCATTGATCATCGGCAACGGGTACTTATTCTTAATGGTCACTTCATTCAATCCTCGATAATCAACAACCATTCTCAATGATCCATCCTTCTTCTCCACTAGAAGTAATGGCGATCCCCAAGGCGAAGAGCTGGGGCGTATAAAACCTTTATCTAGTAACTCCTTAATCTGCTTCTTAATTTCTTCCAAATCTTGTGCGGGCATCCGGTACGTTCTCTTAGATATCGGCCCTGTGCCTAGCAAAAGCTCAATTAAAAACTCAATGTCTCTATTCGGTGGCATGCCTGGCAACTCCTCTGGAAATATGTCCAGGTAATCCTTCACCATTGGTACTTCCTCCTGCACAACTCCTGATAAGGAATTTACTTGTGTCTTCTTCGGCTCATGACATGATACATACTTGATTCTTCTTCCTTCTGGGGTAGTAAGCAAAATCGACTTACTGGCGCAATCGATGTTTCCTCCATACATCGATAGCCAATCCATACCTAGAATCACGTCCAAACCTTGCGATTCCAGAATGATTAAATCCGTGGGGAAAACATGCCTACCTATGCTCAAAGGCACTTGAAAACATCCTCGACTAGCCATATACTCTACTCCTGGTGAGCTTACTAACATAGGTGTTCTAAGAACCTTGGTGGGCAGTTTATACTTATCCACAAATCCCCGTGATATGTATGAATGTGATGCACCAAGATCGAAAGAACGATTGCGATAAATGTCTTAACCAAAAACTTACCTATTATCGCATCTAGCTGGGCTTCAACCTCCTCCACATTAACGTGGTTCACCTGTCCCCTGTTGAAAGGGTTGGCTTCTTCGAGCTTCCATTGCCATTTCCATTACGGGCTTCAGGACATTAATTGGCATAATGTCCAGTCTTCTGACACTTAAAGCAAGTGACTTGGCTCAGGTCTCTCTTGGCTGGGGTTGACGGGTTGGTGCGGTTTTGTCCGTTGCTTCCTCCATTCCCGTTACCATTCTTGGAGCCGTTATGATTGTGCGAGCTACCTCCTCCATGTGTATGCTGAAATTGTCCTCCCGGTTTCGGGTAAAGCGTAGCTTTTGCTAAGCTCCAGAATTGTACTTACCTTGACCATACTTCCTCTTGCGGTTTTCAATATGTTGCTACTTCCCTTCAATCATAAGAGCACGATCTACCAACTCCTGGTAGTTGTTGAAAGTTGCTACCATCAACTGCATGCTCAGCTCATCATTTAGTCCTTCCAGGAACTTCTCCTGCTTAGCTGCATCTGTAGCAACGTCATCTGGGGCATAACATGCTAACTTACTAAAGTCCTCCACATACTGGCCTACAGTGCGTCCTCCTTGGCGTAAGTTGCGGAACTCACGCTTCTTCATGGCCATAGCTCCTCCTGAAACGTGGGCAGTACGGAAAGCTTGCTGAAACTGATCCCATGTGACAGTGTCAATAGGGTGTGTGGCTGTGTAATTCTCCCACCATGATGCTGCGGGTCCATCAAGCTGATGTGCGGCAAAAAGCACTCTCTCTGCATCTGTGCATCCTGCAGTGGCCAGCTCCCTTCCAACCTTGCGTAGCCAATCATCTGCAACAATCGGCTCGGTGCTACTGGAAAACACCGACGGATTTAGCCTCAAGAAACGAGTCAAATGGTCAACAGGTGGTGGTGGTGGTGGGTTGTTGTTGTTGTTGTTGTTGTTGTTGTTGCCTTGGTTCTGTACTAGTGCTTGCATCAAAGCATTCTGCTGCTGAATCAACTGAGTGATCTCCGGTGGGAAAACAAATCCGGTGTCGCGTCCCGGAGGCATCTGTGGGTTTTAGAGAAGATGAGGATATAGAATAGAATGAGGTCTAGTGAGAAAACACTACCCATATGCACATGAGACAAATGCAAACAAATCACTTCAATCAATTCAAACAAAGGTATACAACGGTCTATCTATCGTTACAAAAGTGCTCAGACTATACTAGATATAATGGGGAAAATACTACTACTGTTATGGTGGTCAACTAGAAGAACTGCTCCGATGAAGACTCCATGATATCCGCTCTAGCTTCATCAACATAGTCATCATCACTGTCGTCGGGGTCCGAGTCGGTGTCGTCGATGATGATATAGTTATTCGGGCAAGTGGAATCGTCGTCTTCTCTTCCTGGTGCGGGGTCTCCCATGAAAACTCCTAGCTTCCTGGTTAAGTCGTCATTCTTCTCCACTAGCACTTCGATTTCTTCCATGTAATATTCACATGTAGCCTTGAGTTCTTCCTCTAGCTCCGTGATCTTGGTCAAGGCCTTCTGCAGATCCATCATGCATGCGCACATCTGGTTCTCCTGGCGTCGGATGTGCTGGTTTAACTCCTGGATAAAAGCTGCGATTGATCTATCCTTCCTAGTGCTGATCATCTCCCATTGCTCATATCGGCGCCCACAAATCTGGTAGGTAGTATCCTTGAGATCATTGCGGTAAACTTCTCCAATACGTCCCATGGTGATGTGGGCTGCCATGCTCTTCCCTAGATTCCAGGTTGGTGCATCAAAGGAAAACTCTATGGGCTCCGTGGATCTGGCGAACGTCCTTCTGGAACTTGAACTTGAATCATCCAGCGCTCCTCTTCGGGTAAAGTGGCGTTGTAGACCCCGGTGAAGCTTGGTACTCCGATGTTCAGGTATCTAGTGACTTCCTTCAAGTGACGTCCAAAGGGTGTATCATCATCCGGTTGCATGAACTTGTTCCTTGCATCCGCCATCCTAAAAGAGTAGAAAAGAAGAGGAGTCGAAATGAGAAGAAAGAGTAGTGATCTAGGGCTTTAGCTTAGTGGTCGTGTCTCTGATCGACTATGCTCGATACCATCTTGTAGCGACAGGACCTCAAGCAGTCTAATCTACGTGCATCGGTGTCATCCTGGATCAATAATCTTGACACGCACATTACTTGAATGATTTATAACAGAGTAGCAATCACACACTTATTACATCAAATGTCTCAAGAGAGAAACTTATTACAATAAATATGGCTTAATGCCATCTAATAACGATAACAGCGGAAGGCTTGGAAGATAAGCGAGTCCATCAACTCCAACGGCATCACTGAGTATAGAACCACGACCTAAGGCACCTTACTCGTCATCTAAAAAGTCTGCAACATGAACGTTGCAGCCCGAAAACGGGTCAGCACATGGAATATGCTGGCAAGGTAACACATAGAGAGTAATATGAAAGAGCAATGCTATACTACATGCATATATGGCTGGTGGAAAGCTCTATGGTTACAGTTTTGCGTAAAGCCAATTTTTCCCTACTACAAAGGAATAAATTTCATTTAACTATCATGGTGGTTGTTAAACATTGACAATGGTTGACAGCATTCCCAATCCCAATTAAGCATCATCATTAAACCCAACAATATTAATTAAAGTAACATGATGAGATTCACATGATAATCCAAGTACTAGATACTCAAGATGTCCATAACCGGGGACACGGCTAACCATGATTAGTTTGTCCACTCTGCAGAGGTTTGTGCACTTTTCCCCACAAGACTCGATCTCCTCCGTTAGTATTCTCGCACTACATGGTGTTTGAGAAACGGATGACCGAGACACGATCTTCGTAAGCGCTAGCACCTTACGATGGGTAGACCGTTTCACTTACATCCCTACATCTGCTAGTCTACCACTGTAAGAGTTTGCACGACTTAATCAACTATGCTAGAGCCCATAGTAGATTGCGGCTGCACACAGAAGTTTCTAGCATGAATAATCTCATGATCCCTTTGAGCCTGGGTGGCAGTCCGAAAAGAAAGAGGCAATCCTGGAATACCCAGGTACCTCAATCCACCTGTAACGCCCCGGTTTCGATGCGCCAGGTGTCTTCCAGTTATTCGCCGTAGTTGCCATGTCATGTGCTTGCGTGTTGCACTTTGCCATGTCATCATCTGCATTTCATATCATGTCGTCATGTGCATCGCATTTGCATACATGTTCGTTTATTGCATCCGAGCATTTTCCTCGTTGTCCGTTTTGCAATCCGGCACTCCTATGTCTCTCGGCGCCCTCTTTTACCTCTTTTCGTATGCGGGTGTTAAACGGTCTCGGAATGGACCGAGGTTTGTCAAGCGGCCTTGGTATAGCACCGGTAGACCGCCTGTCAAGTTTCGTTCCATTTGGAGGTCGTTCGATACTCCAACGGTTAACCGGGTAACCGTAAAATCCTTTTTCTCTTTGCAGCCCAACACCCCTTTCAAAGTGACCCAAAACCCACCTAACTCCCCTCCATGCTCTCGGTCGTTCAATCGAGATCGCGTGGCCGAAAACCGCACCTCATTTGGACTCTCCTAGCTCCCTCTACCTATATATATGCCCTCCCCCCGAAAATTCTGCAGTCCAAATCCCCCGCAACCCTAGATCTCTCCTCGCGCCGGACATATCCGCCCGGCGGCGGACCGTCAAATCCGCCGCCCGCAGCCAGCGAGGCCCTGCCACGTGGGCGCCGCCGTCTCCGCCGCCTTGCGGACCGCGAGCCCCAGCGTCCTCGAGTCGATCGCCCGCGCCCGGCGCCTCGCGCCGCCAGCCCGTCCGACCCCGCCGCCTCGCGCCTCGCGCCGCGCTCCGCCTCCGCGCCCGGCCAGCTGCGCCTCGCCGCCCGAACGCCTCGCCCCTCGCCGCCCGCTCCTCCCGACCTCGCCGTCCTCGCTCGGCCGCCTCCAGGCCCGCCTTGACCTCCGCCCGGCCCTCCCTCGCCGGATCCGGCCACCGGCGCCCAGATCCGGCGGGATCTGCCCCTCTCCGACTCCGCCGGCCGCCTCCCCGCCCTCTGCTCCGGCGAACTCCGGCGTCCTCGAAATCCGTGCCGAGAGGTTGACTTCCCCCCCTCTGTTTTCTGCCGTCCCGTAATAGTTGCATATTTTTAGCCATGTTCATCGCATCATAACTCTGTGCATGTAGCTCCGTTTCGTGCATGTAATATGCCTAATTGTTTGCCTAGACGAGTACATCATTTCATTCCATTGAATCATGTTCATTTGAGTTCATCTTGATGCCTGAATCTTCGTTGCAAGAGTGCTATATGATGTTAACCTGCTGAAACTGTTATAACTTGATGATTTGCCATTTTTGCCATGATTGATTTGTGCATCCTATGAGGTTGATGTCTACATGTGTTTTGTCCTATGTCATGCCATATTCACAGAGGTGCCATCCATGTATTTTTGTTAGTTGTGTAGTGAGTGCATCGAGCTTGTTAAGTAGGGTACTTGCTGTTACCGTTTTGCATGTCTGAATCTGCTGTATTACGATGTTATGTTAACCTGCTTCTACAAGTCATTCTATGCATAATCTGGAGATGTTCACTAAGGATGTTTTGTTATACATGTATTTCTCTATCCATCCATGCCACTTGTTGCAATTATAGTCTGCTGTAACTTGTTTTAATCTTGCTCTTAAGTTGCTAAATAATGTTGCTGTCAGCCTGTTAACATTAAGTTCAGTTTTGCCATGTGTGTTGTTAGTGATCCATGCACTCTATGAACTTGCACTTATCATGCTTAGCTTCATAAATATGTCTTATTACTGTGAGTTGCCTTGCCATGCCATGTATTTCTCTGTGCTGAGTGGTTCAAGCTCACCAACATGCCTACTTATTGTTGTTCCTGCCATGTATGAATCTGTAATATAACTTGCCATGTTTACATGGGTGCCATCATATTTTCTGTGCCCTATTGGCTCATGGTCAGTAAGGGATTGTTCTATGCATTTAGTAGTATCATGCCATGCCTTTGTTTGCCATGTTAAGTTCCTGTAGCATGTTGTTTGATAGCTCTAAACATTGCAACCTGATGTTATTTTCTGCTAAAGTCTGAAACTGTTATTATATGCAATCTTGCCATGTCCTTTTGAGCATGTTCTAGTGATTTCTGGAGATAGCTCAGTGTTCATGTTTTGTCATGCTTTACCTGTACATCATGCCCATGCCTTTTGTTTTCATATTGAGGTGCTGTAGCATGTTGTTTTGGTGCTTGCAATATGCCTAGTTGCTGTTTTGGACAGATTGTTGCTATAGCTTGTTTCATGTGTATGTGTTGAACCGTTGCTCCGTTTTGAGTGTGCTCTATATGAAATTTGCTTAATTTTGCATGTAGTTTCATTTTATCATGTTGCATCCTTTTTTGAGGTGTTTGCTTGATGTTTGGGTGCATTTTGCATCAATGCCATGTTCATCTTGTTTTGCTCATATCTTCTAGGCCGTAGCTCCGAATTAAATGAACTTTCTATGTAACTTGACTAGAATTTTGTGTAGATCATCTTGGTGCATTTTAAATTGCTGTTTAACAACTTGAACATAAAGTTATTCAGATCTGGACCAATTTCGAAATTTGCATATGAGGACTTACCGGAATTGTTATATGTTGCTTAGGCCTCATTTAAACTTGCTTTGATGTGTTGCTCTTGTTTGCATCATCTCTTGCCATGAGTAGCTTCATCTAGATTTGTCATGCATCATGCTTGTTGTGCATCATGTCTTGTTCATGTGTGGTGTGTTTACCATGTTGTGTGCTTCTTCTTGTTAGTTCCTGTTCCGCTATGATCGTGAGGATTCGTTCGTCTACGCTTGGTTCGGCTTCATCCGTTCATCTTCTTCATGGACTCGTTCTTATTCCTTGCGGGATTTCAGGCAAGATGACCGTCACCTTGGATCTCATTACTATCATTGCTATGCTAGTTGCTTCATTCTATCGCCATGCTGCGTTACCTACCACTTGCTGCTCAAGCCTCCCAAATTGCATGATAGCCCCTAACCTTTGTCACCCTTCCTAGCAAACCGTTGTTTGGCTATGTTTCCGCTTTTGCTCAGCCCCTCTTATAGTGTTGTTAGTTGCAGGTGAAGATGAAGTTTGTTCCTTGTTGGAACATGGAGATGTTGTTCCTTGTTGGAACATGTTTACTTGTTGGGATATCACAATATCTATTGTTTAATTAATGCATCTATATACTTGGTAAAGGGTGGAAGGCTCGGCCTTATGCAGTGTTTTGTTCCACTCTTGCCGCCCTAGTTTCCGTCATATCGGTATTATGTTCCCGGATCTTGCGTCCCTAACGCGGTCGGGTGATTTATGGGACCCCCTTGACAGTTCGCTTTGAATAAGACTCCTCCAGCAAGGCCCAACCTTGGTTTTACATTTGCCTCACCTAGCCCTTTTCCCTTGGGAGTCGCGCTCTCAAGGGTCATCTTTATTTTACCCCCCCGGGCCAGTGCTTCTCCAAGTGCTGGCCCAAACCGAGCGATGTCCGGCGCCCCCTGGGCAATCAGGGTCTATGCCAACCCGACGTCTGGCTCATCCGGTGTGCCCTGAGAACGAGATATGTGCAGCTCCTATCGGGATTTGTCGGCACATCCGGGCGGCTTTGCTGGTCTTGTTTTATTATTGTCGAAATGTCTTGTAGCCGGATTCCGAGATCGATCGGGTCTTCCGGGAGAAGGAATATCCTTCGTTGATCGCGAGAGCTTATCATGGGCTAAGTTGGGACACCCCTGCAGGGTATAAACTTTCGAGAGACGTGCCCGCGGTTATGTGGCAGATGGGAATTTGTTAATATCCGGTTGTAGTAAACTTGAAGTAAACTCTTCTAAAATACACCAACCGTGTGCGAAAACGTGAGTGTCTCTTTTCGGGTTGATCGACAGGAGAACACGGTTTACGGGTTATGTCGGCGTAAGTAGGAGTTCAGGATCACTTCTTGATCATTACTAGTTGACGACCGTTCCTTTGTTTCTCTTCTCGCTCTCATTTGTGTATGTTAGCCACCATATATGCTTAGTCGCCGCAACCTCCCCATTTTACCCCTTCCTTACCCATTAAGCTTTGCTAGTCTTGATACCCATGGTAATGGGATTGCTTTGAGTCCTCGTGGCTCATGACATTACTACACCAACAGATTGCAGGTACAGGTTTGCGGCGATCATGACGTGAGAGCGATGTTTGCTTGTTTTGGAGTTCTTCTTCTACTTCTTCTTCGATCGGGATAGGTTCTGTGTCGGCACTGGGCTAAAGGTGGTGGATATTGTTTGAGTTTCTTTATGATTCATCCGTAGTCGGATGTTGATCTTGTATGATGTTGATGTATTCTTGTGGCATTACGTGCCTGATGTATGTATCCCTATGTATTATGTAATGTTGATGTAATGATATCCACCTTGCAAAAGCGTTTCAATATGCGGGTCTATCCTTGGTGGGACCTTCGAGTTCCTTTTGGATAGGGTCGCATATTGGGCGTGACAAGTTGGTATCAGAGCCTCGACCGACCCTAGGAACCCCCTTGATTGATCGTGTAGCTTGGCCGTTGTTGAGTCTAGAAGAAAACTGATTTCTGAGTATAGTTATATCGGAGAGTAGGAATTCTTTTACTCCTCAGCCCCTTCGTCGCTCTGGTGAGGAATCTTGACGTAGGTGTTTTGAACTACTCCTCTTCCCCTTCAAATTTTTCTTTAGGATCACGTGGTTAGTTTTTCGTTCGTTGGGCCTCAGCTCTTTTTATCCGGTGCATTTCTCGTCAAGCTAATTCGACCCTCTTTGGCTTTGGGAGATCAATCCTCAGTTCTTTTTAATCGATGTTGTTTTCCTGTCCGAAGTTGTCCTTGTTTTTTTTTTCCACCCGCCCACCCCTTCTTCTTCTCGAATCCGGAGTCTGTAATCGAGTATCCATCCCACTCGTGCGAAGCTTTGCTTTCTTTCCTCAATGATTGCAACCGGTGTTTCCTCTTGAAGTCATTCGTCGGTTTCCCCTCCCGAGTTGCCTTTGTTTTTCCGCCCACCCACCCTTTTTCTTCCCGGAGCTTGAATCTCTTTCGAGCATCAATTTCATTCGTACGGAGCCTCTTCAGTCTTCCCTCAATTGTTTCAACCGGTGAATTCTCGTCTCGTTTGACATTCATCATCTCTTTTTCTTTTTCCGGTGGACTCAATTCAAGTTTTTCGAGTTAATCATATTCTTTTCCTTCGAAGTGTTCTCTTTGCTCGTTCGCCTCTCGCCAGTTTATCATTCCGGAGTTCCGAAGACATCTCAGGAGATTCGTCTGTGTTCCAATTAATTCGAGGTTGTCACCTCATTTAAATATTCCAATCATCCCGGTGCATCATCTATCTCTTCAATAATCCCTTTCCAATGGTGTTTTTTTCTTTTAGTGGGCCCTAACCCACAGGTCTTTTCCCAGGATCTTACCTGACTCTTCTAATTGCCCGGAGTTATTCTCAAATTCTTTTCGAAATTTGACGTAAGTATGAATTTCATCGATCGGATGCCTTTTCAAGATCGATTTCAAATCATTTCATTGTTGGCTCAACCTTTTCGGTTTTTCATTCTTAGGAGTATCTCATTAATTTTGGTGGTGTTTCTCAGCATCATTTGAAGACCGAAGTAGAGTTTTCCCTAAATCTTGTCCGTTCTCCCGAAGATTTGTGGTGCTAGCTCGATGTTATCCTATCAATTTGTTTCCAATTGTGCAATTCTTTTCATCCATCCGGAGTATTTCAGGAGTTGTTTTCCGTCTCGATCATCAGGAGGTCATCTTTTCGGAATATTTCTTCGTTCCAAGTTTTCAGCTTCGTTCATCTCAATATTCTTCCGGTGCTTCGTTCGAGTATTCTTCTATCAGTTCGCGATCTCTTTGTTCTCTTGCATTTTAATTCCCTCAAGTATCTCCGTGCTTCTCTAATTCTTCTCGGTGTTTCAGTCTCTTTCATCAGTCATTTCCAAATTCTTACGGTGGTTCGTTCAAGATTCGTTTCCTTGATTATCATTTTAATCCATTCGTTCTTTCCAGACCTACCGGTGGTTCATGAAGACCTTCTCAAGTTTGCGACATGTCACTTCTCAATCCTTTTCAAGAAGAATGAGTAGTATGCAAAATCCGTTGCTTGTCATCAATTTAATTTGATGAAGGATAAGCATACAATAAATCTTATTCTTATTTCCTCGAAGTGATTAATCCCTTCCTTCGGAGTTTGTTCTTGAGGAATAAATTCTAGTTCCAAGTCTTTTCATCTTTTCTTTTCGGAGTTCAATTATGTCCTCGGCCATTTAGGCCGGAAACCTCCATCTAAATCATCGCAAGGCTCATCTTATTCTTTCATCCTTCAATTTTATCTCATCATCCCTTTTATTACCGGAGTTCTTCATGGTGGTTCTTCATGATTTATTTCTTTCTTCAAGTGTTCATCAAGATTCTTGTCGGTGGAGTCAAGTATCTTTTCTTCTCGCGTCTTGAAGAGCAAATAATTCTTCATTTTCTTCTGAAGTGAAGTTTTGCATTTTCGTCATTCTCAGCTATTTAATCTTTTCCACTTGTGGTCGGCGAGCAGCTCATATTTTGAGATGTTTTGCATAAGTCCACAACAAGCTTATTCTTTCGTTGTTGATTTTCTCAACAACTCCGTTTAAACCTTCCTTCTAAAGATGCTTTCAATTTCATTCGTGGCACAAGTTGTCATATTCTTATCCGTTCTTTTCATTCAACTTTTCAATTCTTTCCGGAGGTTTTGTGTCATGTCTTCATCAAGTATCATTCCATCCTCTCAAGTTCAAGTTCTATTCCTCCATGTTTTAGCCGGAGTGCTGCCTAAATCCTTTCAGTCTTATCCGTTTCTTTTCTCATTCTAACCACTCCGGTTAGAACGAGTGGTTTCATAGTCTTTCCGTGAGCTTTCGATTCTCGTCATTCTCATCGTTCCTCTCTTCTTCTCGAGTACTCTCGATTCTTTGTTTCTTCTCTTGAGTTCTTGTTTCACCTCATCCCTTTTCCCTTCCGTCTCGTTCCTAAGATCTCGGGACGAGATCTCTTGTTAGTGGAGGAGTGTTGTAACGCCCCGGTTTCGATGCGCCAGGTGTCTTCTAGTTATTCGCCGTAGTTGCCATGTCATGTGCTTGCGTGTTGCACTTTTCCATGTCATCATCTGCATTTCATATCATGTCTTCATGTGCATCGCATTTGCATACGTGTTCGTTTATTGCATCCGAGCATTTTCCCCGTTGTCCGTTTTGCAATCCGGCACTCCTATGTCTCCCGGCGCCCTCTTTTACCTCTTCTCGTGTGCGGGCATTAAACGGTCTCGGAATGGACCGAGGTTTGTCAAGAGGCCTTGGTATAGCACCGGTAGACCGCCTATCCAGTTTCGTTCCATTTGGAGGTCGTTTGATACTCCAACGGTTAACCGGGTAACCGTAAAAGCCTCATTCTCTTTGCAGCCCAACACCCCTTTCAAAGTGACCCAAAACCCACCTAACTCCCCTCCATGCTCTCGGTCGTTCGATTACGATCGCGTGGCCGAAAATCGCACCTCATTTGGACTCTCCGAACTCCCTCTACCTATATATATGCCCTCCCCCCGAAAATTCCGCAGTCCAAATCCCCCGCAACCCTAAATCTCTCCCTCCGCGCCGCCGGACATGTCCGCCCGACGGCCGGACACGTCCGTCCCGCCGCCCGCAGCCAACGGGGCCTGCCACGTGGGCGTCGCCGTCTCCGCCGCCGCCAGCCGAGCCAGCGAGGCCCTCCGGGCGATCGCCGCCGCGCCGGCCTTCTGCCGCCAAACCCGTCCAAACCCGCCACGCCTCGCGCCGGCGCAGCGCGCCGCCTCCAGCGCCGGCCGGCTGCGCCGCCGCCGAGCCGGGCCGCCTCGCCCTCGCCGCTCCTCCCGACCGTCCTCACTCGCCGCCTCCGGCCATGCCCGGCCTCCCGCGGGCCCTCCCTCGCCGGATCCGGCCACCGGCGCCCAGATCCGGCGGGATCTGCCCCTCTCCGACCCCGCCGGCCGCCTCCCCGCCCTCTGCTCCGGCGAACTCCGGCGTCCTCGAAATCCGTGCCGAGAGGTTGACTTTCCCCCCTCTGTTTTCTGCTAAGTCCCGTAATAGTTGCATATTTTTAGCCATGTTCATCGCATCATAACTCTGTGCATGTAGCTCCGTTTCATGCATGTAATATGTCAAATTGTTCGCCTCGACGAGTTCATCATTTTATTCCATTGCATCATGTTCATTTGAGTTCATCTTGATGCCTGAATCTTTGTTGCAAGAGTCCTATATGATGTTAACCTGCTGAAACTGTTATAACTTGATGATTTGCCATTTTTTTCATGATTGATTTGTGCATCCTATGAGGTTGATGTCTACATGTGTTTTGTGCTATGTTATGCCATATTCACATAGGTTCCATACACGTATTTTTGTGAGTTGTGTAGTGAGTGCATCGAGCTCGTTAAGTAGGGTACTTGCTGTTACCGTTTTGCATGTCTGAATCTGCTATATCATGATGCTATGTTAACCTGCTTCTACAAGTCATTCTATGCATAATCTGGAAATATTCACTAAGGATGTTTTGTTATACATGTCTTGCTCTATCCACCCATGTCATTTGTTGCAATTATAGTCTGCTGTAACTTGTTGTAATATTGCTCTCAAGTTGCTAAATAATGTTGCTGTCAGCCTGTTAACATTAAGTTCAGTTTTGCCATGTGTGTTGTTAGTGATCCATGCACTCTATGAACTTGCTCTTGCCATTCTTAGATTCATAAATATGTCGTATTACTGTGAGTTTCCTTTCCATGCTATGTGTTGCTCTGTGGTGAGTGGTTCAAGCTCACCAACATGCCTACTTATTGTTGTTCCTGCCATGTATGAATCTGTAATATAACTTGCCATGTTTACATGGGTGCCATCATATTTTCTGTGCCCTTTTGGCTCATGGTCAGTAAGGGATTGTTCTATGCATTTAGTAGTATCATGCCATGCCTTTGTTTGCCATGTTAAGTTCCTGTAGCATGTTGTTTGATAGCTCTAAACATTGCAACCTGATGTTATTTTCTGCTAAAGTCTGAAACTGTTATTATATGCAATCTTGCCATGTCCTTTTGAGCATGTTCTAGTGATTTCTGGAGATAGCTCAGTGTTCATGTTTTGTCATTCTTTACCTGTACATCATGCCCATGCCTTTTGTTTTCATATTGAGGTGCTGTAGCATGTTGTTTTGGTGCTTGCAATATGCCTAGTTGCTGTTTTGGACAGATTGTTGCTATAGCTTGTTTCATGTGTATGTGTTGAACCGTTGTCTGCTTTTGAGTGTGCTCTATATGAAACTTGCTTGATTTTGCATGTAGTTTCATTTTATCATGTTGCATCCTTGTTTTGAGGTGTTTTCTTGATGTTTGGGTGCATTTTGCATCAATGCCATGTTCATCTTGTTTTGCTCATATCTTCTAGGCCGTAGCTCCGAATTAATGAACTTTATATGTAACTTGACTAGAATTTCATGTAAAATCATCTTGGTGCATTTTAAATTTCTGTTTAACAACTTGAACATAAAGTTATTCAGATTTGGACCAATTTCGAAATTTGCATATGAGGACTTACCGGAATTGTTATATGTTGCTTCCGGCCTCATTTAAACTTGCTTTGATGTGTTGCTCTTGTTTGCATCATCTCTTGCCATGAGTAGCTTCATCTAGATTTGTCATGCATCATGCTTGTTGTGCATCATGTCTTGTTCATGTGTGGTGTGTTTACCATGTTGTGTGCTTCTTCTTGTTAGTTCTGTTAGATTGCGATCGTGAGGATTCGTTCAGATATCGCTTGGTTCGGCTTCATCCGTTCGTCTTCTTCATGGACTCGTTCTTATTCCTTGCGGGATTTCAGGCAAGATGACCGTCACCTTGGATCTCATTACTATCATTGCTATGCTAGTTGCTTCATTCTATCCCCATGCTGCGTTACCTGCCACTTGCTGCTCAAGCCTCCCAAATTGCATGATAGCCCCTAACCTTTGTCACCCTTCCTAGCAAACCGTTGTTCGGCTATGTTTCCGCTTTTGCTCAGCCCCTCTTATAGCGTTGTTAGTTGTAGGTGAAGATGAAGTTTGTTCCTTGTTGGAACATGGAGATGTTGTTCCTTGTTGGAACATGTTTACTTGTTGGGATATCACAATATCTATTGTTTAATTAATGCATCTATATACTTGGTAAAGGGTGGAAGGCTCGGCCTTATGCCTGGTGTTTTGTTCCACTCTTTCCGCCCTACTTTCCGTCATATCGGTATTATGTTCCCGGATCTTGCGTCCTAACACGGTCGGGTGATTTATGGGACCCCCTTGACAGTTCGCTTTGAATAAGACTCCTCCAGCAAGGCCCAACCTTGGTTTTACATTTGCCTCACCTAGCCCTTTTCCCTTGGGAGTCGCGCTCTCAAGGGTCATCTTTATTTACCCCGGACCAGTGCTTCTCAAGTCTTGGCCCAAACCGAAGCGTTGTCCGGCGCCCCACGGCAATCGTGGTCTATGCCAACCCGACGTCTGGCTCATCCGTGTGCCCCGAGAACGAGATATGTGCAGCTCCTATCGGGATTTGTCGGCAGATCCGAGCGGCTTCTTGGTCTTGTTTTATTCTTTGTCGAAATGTCTTGTAGCCGGATTCCGAGACCGATCGGGTCTTCCGGGAGAAGGAATATCCTTCGTTGATCACGAGAGCTTATCATGGGCTAAGTTGGGACACCCTGCAGGTATAAACTTTCGAGAGCCGTGCCCACGGTTATGTGGCAGATGGGAATTTGTTAATATCCGGTTGTAGTAAACTTGAAGCAAACTCTTCTAAAATACACCAACCGTGTGCGTAACCGTGAGTGTCTCTTTTCGGGGTTGATCGAGAGGAGAACACGGTTTCTGGGTTATGTCTAACGTAAGTAGGAGTTCAGGATCACTTCTTGATCATTACTAGTTGACGACCGTTCCTTTGTTTCTCTTCTCGCTCTCATTTGCGTATGTTAGCCACCATATATGCTTAGTCGCTGCTGCAACCTCACCACTTTACCCCTTCCTTACCCATTAAGCTTTGCCGGTCTTGATACCCATGGTAATGGGATTCTTTGAGTCCTCGTGGCTCACCGATTACTACACCAACGATTGCGGTACAAGTTTGCGGCGATCATGACGTGAGAGCGATGTTTGCTTGTTTTGGAGTTCTTCTTCCGCTTCTTCTTCGATCGGGGATAGGTTCGGTCGATGACTGGGCTAGCAGGTGGTGGATATTGTTTGAGTTTACATTTATGATTCATCCGTAGTCGGATGTTGATCTTGTATGATGTTGATGTATTCTTGTGGCATTCGTGCCTTATGTATGTATCCCTATGTATTATGTAATGTTGATGTAATGATATCCACCTTGCAAAAGCGTTTCAATATGCGGGTCTATCCTTGGTGGGACCTTCGAGTTCCTTTTGGATAGGGTCGCATATTGGGCGTGACACCACCCAGATGTGTATTAAAGTTGCCACCTTAAATAAACCTTTAATTAAAATCTCACATCTGTCATGGATACACTCACCCAATCCACGTCTACTAGCATAGCATGGCATAATAAGCAAACGTAGAAGTAACTCCCAAGGGTTTGATAATAAAACAGGTAATAGGTACTACCTCATCTACTTCCCAAAACCCACAATTTAATTAGATCCTAATCATGCAATGTTTGAGGATCGATCTAATGCATAAAAACTGGGTATGAAAGGGAATATGATCAAAGTGTTACTTGCCTTGCTGATGATCCGCGAAACCTAGAGATTAATCGGAAAGAGGGTTTCGAGACGAAACTCTAGGCTCTTGAATCGCCGGATTTCGATAAACGAGCGAAAAGTTATACTAGATCAAAAATCATATCAGAAATCGCGATCAGAAATAATCGCGGAAAATCCGAGAAAAAGAAAAACGGACGAACAGGCTAACAAACGAACGTTAACTGAAACTAAACGACGAAAACCATTCATTAAAACGAACGAACGAGCGAACGCTCGCTAAATGAACTAAACCGATAAAAAACAGATCTAGGTTTTTTTTAGAAAACTGAACGAAAAACCGTCGGAAAACCGAACTGTTTTCTCGAGAAAAACCGTCAGCGGCGAGGCGGGGCTTACTCCGGCGAGGGGCGGCGGGGTCCGTAAGTCGGCGTGGCGGCGGGCGGTCGGCAATGACGGCGGCGGCGGCAATGTGGCGTGAAGCGGCGACGGGCGGCGCTTAGGGTTTGGAAGCGGGTGGGCTGGTGGCGGCGCTATATAAAGGGCCGGCCAGGCGGAGTCCTGGCCGAAAACGGCCCAAAGTCAGTTCCGTTTTTTTTAAAACTTTCGCGCAGAAAAACAAATGAAAGAAATACTAAACGGACTCCAAAAATCCCGAAATAAATTTTCCCCGCCTTCTAAAATCAAGCCGGACAAGATGTACATTTATTTGGGGCCTAAATGAAATTTTGAAAAACGCGCATCTTTCCTAAATTCAAATAAAATAGCGATAAACTCCAAATAAAAATCTTATTTGGTTTTTTTATTAAACCTTCAATATTTCTTTATTTTGGGAAAGTCATTTTATTCCCTCTCTCATATTTTTATAATAGAAATAATTGAAGTTAAAATAAATAAAATCAAATGATACTATTTTCAAAATTTGAGAAAACTCAAATATGAAAATAACGAAATCTCCAACTCTCTCCGTGGGTTCTCGAGTTGCTTGAAATTTCTAGGATCAAGCCAAAATGCAATAAAATTTATGATATGCAAATGATGATCTATGTATAACATTCCAAATTGAAAATTTGGGATGTTACAGACGGGGTGGCCAACTTGAGCCTGAAGCAAGTCCCAACTTGCCAGCTCCACCGCGTTCAGTGGCCTCAGAAAGTGTATTGCTGGCGGCGGCGTGCGCAAGGCCTCGCCCACCAGTATATGCGTTTTCGCGGACACATAATACAGCTGCGGGAAAACCTGCCAAAGAGGCATGTCTCCCAACCACGTATCCAGCCAGAACCTGGTGGACATGCCATTCTTCACCTCGAATCTCGCCCCTAACGAGAACGCCGGCCTAACCGCCTGGATCCCATTCCAAAACGGCAAACCCGAGGCCTTGGCGTTAAGCACATTCCCGTCCGGGAAATATTTGGCCCGAAGCAGGTTCGCCCATAGACCGATTCGTTAGTTGCTAATTTCCACCACCATTTGGTAAGTAAGGCCACGTTCATGAGTTTGGAATTAGTGATCCCTAAGCTGCCAAATTTGTTAGGGCGACACACCGCAGCCCATTTCAACAAATGGTATTTCTTTTTAGTACCAGCCCCTTCCCAAAAGAATTTGGAACGCGGGGTGTCCAATTTCCCGTGCTCCCCATCTGCCAATAGGAACATACCCATTGTAAACAATGGGAGGGACGACATACTAAAATTGGTCAGGATCAATCTTGCTGCCGAAGACATGAATCTCCCTTGCCACGGAGTAACCCTATTATCCACTTTACCATACAAAGGCTCCCATTCGGAGATGGCGAGTTTCTTGTGCGAGATCGGCAGCCCCAGGTACTTAATTGGGAAGCTCCCTAGCTTACAATTAAGTAAATTAGCTATCCTCACTCTGTCGTGCTGCTCCAGCCCCATCTGGTAACTTCACTCTTGAGAAAATTGATTTTAAGCCCCGATTGACGGTGTCCTGGACTAGGGGGTACTCACCACATCGTCTCCCGACTAGGTGGATCAAGCCAAGGACCCCCATGGCGGTTCACTCATGGGCCACTTCGGCAGCCCATGTCGCATACAAGGATTATTCCACAAGACTTGGTGATCAAGACAAGGACTCCTCTCCACCAACGTATTCGGCTAGGACTCTTGTTATCCTAGGCCTCTGGTGCATTATATAAACCAAGGCCAGGCTAGTCAATAGATTATTATGACATTACTCAGCATACCCTTAGGTATTAGACCACAACATATGATCTCGAGGTAGATCAACTCTTGTAACCCTATATTCATCAAGATCAATCAAGCAGGAAGTAGGGTATTACCTCGATAGAGAGGGCCCGAACCTGTGTAAACATAGTGTCCCCTGTTTCCTGTTACCCATCAATCCACGACACACAGCTTGGGACCCCCTACCCGAGATCTGCCGGTTTTGACACCGACAATGGTACTTTCATTGGGAGTTCCGCTGTGTGATTGGCAAAAGATCAAGGGCTCACCTGCAGATCAACTGCGACGTTAGTGTCTTCATCGCTGGCTCGACTAGTCACCTTGGCTTGACCGAGGACTATGCCCTGCCTCCAATCATCATGTTCGGATGAGGGCCTTCATCAACATCAACTCCGATCTCTATCATGATCATGGAAGAATCATCCATGGAGCTCGAGGGCTCAACGTCAACATTGCCCTCGGGCGACCGTGCTATTTTTTCCAAAGAGCAAACTTGTATCCGCTGCCACCACCACCTCGAGCATCGCTTTGACGATTCCTTTGGTGGAATTGTGCGGAATTAAGTCTACAACAACCATGCCAAATTTCGTCGAGTTCCGATGGAGGAATCTCTGGCAATCTACGATATCTAGGAGCCTGTCAAATCTGGACGGGAACCTGGACGAGTTTAGGGCGTGGTCTCTAGAGCCCAGCTCGGAGGTCCTTTGGAAGATCCAACCGTTCATCTACTACGGATATCCCATATCTACCACCCCTCCAAATTTCAGCTCGATCTGACGGTTCAAACTCCGGGAACCTTCCGATGAGTGGACCAATTTATGGATCTGTTTTCTGCGCGAATATGAATCCGGCCCGAGTTCATGTTTCTTCATGAACGGGATATTGGACAACCCTTTTGAAGGAATTTTTTTCTAGGGTATTGTGCGTTGTTTTTAAACACGTACCCATAAAATTTTAAGCCTCCTCCGAGGTAATCTTCACCATCACGCTGGTGTCAAACCAGTCCGACAATATTGCTCCACGGCTACCGACCTGCGCTAGAAACATCGCCGCTTCGTTAAGCCGAGCTCAACTTCTTCGGATCATCATCTCGTCAAGCCGAACAAGAGTTCGGCATCACGAAGGATAAATCATCACAAACATCGTTGCCCCACGGATTACACGGAGCGGGCACACCGGCATCGCCTCATGGTCACTTCATCAAGCCGACATACTCCGGTGACATCGGCGTCACCAGCCAACCAGCTTTGTCACGTTAGCTGGACCGAGGGCTTTGTCTCGGCAAGCCAACCTTTGCCAGCATCACCATGCCGTCGCTTTATCGCCCATCAGGCAATGGGTGTGCGGGTCGAGTCCCAATTTTGGGAGTCACCTTTCTTCGGATTGCTACAACAAATAAACCAGGTGCAATTTATCCTAGTAAATTTTGCTTTTTTGGGTTTATTTTTCCCAAGGAATTATCACTCTGGTTTGTTCTATCATATGTACACAGGTCTATCAAATGGTGGCCGCATTAACGACGGACACATGGTGGTTCGGTCAATTTCCGTACATAGTCCGGTGAACGCTGCATCCGGAACTCAGACCGACCTGTGAAGTCAGGCTTTGCCACGCCTTTACCGCATCACACTAACGCCTTGCATCAACATTGACTTCAGCGCCAGTTAAATGATCCGGGTCGGGCAGTGTTGTCACCTCGGCATACTACATACCACGTCACCTCGGATGGACGGGGGGCTTCGCCATCACTTCATTAACCCACGCCGGGGACTTCGGCGTCACACTGTCGGCCTGCTTCGTCGCCTCCGTCAGACTGGGGGTTCCACCTCGCCACATTGGCCATGCTACGTCACCACTTCAGAGTGCCAAGCTCTTCGCTCCACCCCCTCGGGACCGGATCGTGGGCTGAGACCTTGTCCCGCATTAAGCTCGGACCGCGTCATTGATACGTCTCCAACGTATCTATAATTTATGAAGTATTCATGCTATTATATTATCCATCTTAGATGTTTTATATGCATTTATATGATTTTTGGGACTAACCTATTAACCTAGAGCCCAGTGCCAGTTTCTGTTTTCTCCTTGTTTTTGAGTATCGCAGAAAAGGAATACCAAACGGAGTCCAATTGACGTGCCAATTTTTGATGATTTTTTATGGACCAAAAGAAGACCACGGAGCATCGTAGTTGGGCCAGAAGAGTCCCGGGCTGCCCACGAGGGTGGGGGCGCCCCCCCCCCCCCCCCAGGCGCGTGGGCCTGCCTCGTGGACGCCTCGGGCACCTCCTTGACACGAGAAATCAATCTAGGCCCTCTGTAGCCACGAGAAATACAGAAACCTCGGAAAATTAACCTAGATCAGAAGTTCCGCCGCCGCAAGCCTCTGTAGCCACGAGAAATCAATCTAGGCCCTATCCGGCAACCTGCCGGAGGGGGCCATCATCACCGGTGGCCATGGAGGAGTATCCCGGAGAGGCCATCATCGCCATGAAGGCCAAGGACCAGAGGGAGAACCTTTCCCCATCTAGGGGGGAGGCCATGGAGGAGGAAGCACAAGGGGGATAACCTCTCCTCCTCTCCCTCTTGGTGGCACCGAATGCCATCGAAAGGGGAATCATTGCTGCGGTGATCGTCTTCATCAACATCACCATCATCATCATCATGCTCATCTCTTTTACTCAGTCCACTCTCCCGCACCACGCTGTAGTCCCTACTTGAACATGGTGCCTTATGCCACATATTATGATCCAATGATGTGTTTCCATTCTATGATGTTTTGAGTAGATATCCTTTGTCTTTGGTTTGATTGATGATCTAGATTGGTACGAGTTGTATGTTTTATTTTGGTGCTGTCCTATGGTGCCCTCCATGTCACGCAAGCGTGAGGGATTCCCGATGTAGGGTGTTGCAATACGTTCATTATTCGCTTATAGTGGGTTGGTGAGTGACTGAAACACAAACCCGAGTAAGCGGGTTGTTGCGTATGGGAATAAAGATGACTTGATACTTTATGCTATGGTTGGGTTTACCCTAATGATCTTTAGTAGTTGCAGATGCTTGCTAGAGTTCCAATTGTAAGTGCATATGATCCAAGTAGAGAAAGTATGTTAGCTTATGCATCTCCCTCATATGAAATTGCAATGACGACTACCGGTCTTGTTAACGATTGCCTAGGACAATTCCGCACACCGATCCATCATTATTCCACACTCGCTATTTATAATATTTAGTAATATATTATAACTTTATGATAACATCACCTAATTTTATGTTTTAGCTCTCCGATACCATACAAAGTTATCCTCTTCATACCCACAATGTAGTTTTATTTCTCGTTGCTAGTTGGAAGCAAACGTTCGGAGTACGTAGAGTCGTATCAGTGGCAGATAGGGCTTGAGAGAATATTGATCTTACCTTTAGCTCCTTGTGGGTTCGACACTCCATACTTATCACTTCCACCTTTGGAAATTGCTACGATGATTCCTTGCACTTGGGGATTATCAAACTCTTTTCTGGAGCCGTTACAGGGGAGCAATAGCGCGGGGTTGATATTCTCGTGTGTGCTTGTTTGCTTTCTTCACTAAGTAGATTTTGTTTTTCATTTTTGTTTCTGTTTAGTTGTGGGTGAAACATACAAAAAATTTAAAAGAATGAAAATACAAAAAAAATTAGTTGCCTCTCATGCCTAAAAAGTTTTTCAAAAAGAGAAGTGATTGGAAAGTTATGCATTGAAGAAGTGAGGGTCGACCTTGAGCACTTGTGTTCATGCTCACGGAAACAATGTAGAATTTCTCATGGAAGTTTCTCTGTAAATAATTATCCCCTTGTGTATATCAATTCTATTATAAAAATAATATTCCAAGCTTTGGTTTTAGGATGGTTAGATTGCTTGTTTACTATGTGCGTAACAAAATGTAAACTTTAGTCATGGCGCGTGATTTTACATTTTTTTACTGGAAAGTCAAATGGGTCTGAAACTTTTTTCACATTAATTCCGTACAAATTTTTCAAATTTTCAATTTTATTTCATAATTGTTGGAGTTACAGAAGTTTACTAAACCTCCAGATTACTACAGACTGTCCTGTTTTTGGCAGATTCTGTTTTTCGCGTGCTGTTTGCTTATTTTGATGAATCTATGGCTAGTATCGGGGGGTATGAACCATAGAGAAGTTGGAATACAGTAGGTTTAACACCAATATAAATAAATAATGAGTTCATTACAGTACCTTAAAGAGGTAGTTTGCTTTATTACACTAACGGACCTCACAAAGTTTTTGTTAAAGTTTTGTGCGGATGAAGTGTTCAAAGATCGAGGAGCTATCAATATGAGAAAAATAAAGAGAGGAAAGAGTTCAAGATTGGGGATGCCCAAGGCACCCCAAGTAAATATTTCAAGGGATACTCAAGCATCTAAGCTTGGGGATGCCCCGGTTGGCATCCCATCTTTCTTCTTCAACAAATATCGGTATACCTAGGTTTTTGTTTTGTTCACATGATTTGTGTCCTTTGTGTTTTCTTTTTATTTAAATAACCATGCTAGTATGAGATATCCCTTCATCAATTTATAGAATGATTCATGTGCTTCACTTATATCTTTTGAGTATGACCTTATAGAACGCTCTTTGTGCTTCACTTAAATCTTTTGAGTATGGTTTTATAGAATGTTTCGTGTGCTTCACTTATATATTTTGAGCTTGGATATTAGTTAGTCTATATTAATGGTAGAATGCTCCATGAACTTCACTTATATCTTTTGGAGTATGAGTAATACTATCATTTAAAGTGGGGTTGGAAGAGTGTCAACTTTAGGAATTAGTGATCCCACTATTTTGGAGGGTGTTGAATCTTAGTGTGATATTTATGAAAGTGGATTTGGAAGAGTGTCAACTTTAGCTAGTAATGATTCCACTATTTCGGAAGAGGTTCCAATTGATTATGAGAACAAAGTTGCTATTCATGATGCTACTGAAAATTATTATGTGGGAGGAATACATGCTTGTAGGAGTTGCAATAACATCAAGTTTCCTCTCTATGTGCTTAAAGTTTTGAAGTTATACTTGTTTTGCCTTCCTATGCTAGTTGATTCTTGTTCCTATAAATTTTGTGGTCACAAAATCGCTAGGCATAGTAAGTGGGTTAGATTTAAATGTTCTAGTCATATTCTTCATGATGCTCTCTTTATGTTTCAATTCTTATCTTTTATGTGAGCATCATTGAAATCTTCATGCCTAGCTAAAAGGCATTAAAGAAAAGCGCTTGTTGGGAGACAACCCAATATTTACCCATACTGTTTTTGTGTGTTTACATGATTAAGCTAATGTAGTAATCATGTTTTATAGATTTTGTTTCAATAAAGTGACAAGTAAGACCTTTGGGAAGACTTGGGTGAAAGTTAATGTGATCTTGCTGTAAAAAACAGAAACTTTGTGCTCGCGAGATTAGCTGTCATTTTTACAGAAGAGTGATTTTGAGTTGATTATTTTTGAAGAAGATTAATAGACAAATTCCTCACGTCCACCAATTTATTTCATAATGTTTGGAGTACCATAATTATGGTTTATGTTCAGATCATTACAGACTGTTCTGTTTCTGACAGATTCTGTTTTCCTTACATAGTTTGCTTGTTTTCTAGTTTCTATGGCTTATATTTCTCAATATAAATTTTAGAAATGATATGGTACAGTAGGCATTGTGTGAGAAAAATTATGAACCTTTTCTTTGATAGTACCAAAGTGAACGGTTTACTCTTTATCATACTAACCTATCTCACGAAGTTTCATTAAGTTTTGTGTGATTGAAGTTTTCAACCTTTTGGTGAGATATCGATATGAGGAGAATAAGGAGTGGAAATACCCTAAGCTTGGGGATGCCCAAGGCACCCCAAGGTAATATTCAAGGAAGACTCAAGGGCCTAAGCTTGGGGATGCCCGGAAGGCATCCCTCTTTAAATCTTCAAAACTATCGGTATACCTTACTCGGAGCTATATTTTTATTCATCACATGATATGAGTTTTGCTTGGAGCGTGTTTTCAATTTTACTTGTTGTTTGAATAAAATCATTGGATCTGAAATATTGAATTAAAAAGAATCCTCCCATGGCTAGTTAATTATTTGACTACTCAGTGTTCTTCACTTACATCTTTTGGAGTAGTTTGTCATATACTCATGTGCTTCACAAATATCCTATGAGTAAATGGTTGAATGAATTGAATCTCATAAAACTGAATTTATATATGTTTCATATGCTTATAACATGGGGAGTAATGACTTCACACATAATAAGTTAGCAAAGGTAGAATTGGTCACTTGAACAATTCATGAAAGAATATTGAAGGAAGAGATATTTCACATATAAATATACTATCTTGGACATCTTTTGTAATAATGAGCACTCATTAAAATATAACGTGCTAAGAGGTTGATGTTGGACAAGGAAGACAACGTAATGGGTTATGTTTTCTTATATCTGAAATAAAGTATACTGTCATGGATCATCCAACATGTTGAGCTTGCCTTTCCCCCTCATGCTAGCCAAATTCTTTGCACCAAGTAGAGATACTACTTGTGCTTCCAAACATCCCTTAAACCAGTATTGCCATGAGAGTCCACCATACCTACCTATGGATTGAGTAAGATCCTTCAAGTAAGTTGTCATCGGTGCATGCAATAAAAACTGCTCTCTAAATATGTATGATCTATTAGTGTGGAGAAAATAAGCTTTATATGATCTTGTGATGTGGAAGTAATAATAGCGACGGACTGCATAATAAAGGTCCCTATCACAAGTGGAAATATAAAGTGACGTTCTTTCGCATTAAGATTTTGTGCATCCAACTATAAAAGCACATGACAACCTCTGCTTCCCTCTACGAAGGGCCTATCTTTTATTTTTGTCTTTTACCTTATGCAAGACTAAGGATGGCAATTTTATCCATGGACATGGATATCCATGGATATCCGACCCGAATGGATAGGGTTTGGATATGCTTTTGTGTCCATGGGCGGCGCCCAAACCCGACCCGATTGTTCGTGGGTAGGGCATGGATATAATCTTGTACCCATGGATATACCCAAACCCGACCCGGTAGTATGACTTAATGGGAAAAAATCTGCTATCCCTGCCCCACGTTCACATGTCCTACGACAATTTTACACTTTTTTTATCTAAAACATGCATAAGAAATTACACAATCCCCATCGTAACTTTTATAAGTTGACAGTCAATACCCTCCGTAACATACTCCAACACCCCTTCCCTTATTTTTATCTCCTTCTTAAATGACTCATCATCCTCATATGTTATAAAAATACTAAATGATCTTAGGTTGTTACTGGATGTTGATTTACCATAAATGAAGCCTATCCTGCCACGAGGTGAAGAATGGAAGAGTTTATGTTAATATTGTGTTAAGTCTTATTTATATGTCTCGAGAGGACCCAATGGATATCCAGTGGATATGGATACCATCGGATCTGGACATGGACACAATTTTTCACCCATGGATTTTTTCATGGGCGGGCAAAGACTGTCTTCATGGATATGGATATGGATTTGATATTGTTCAACCCGATCCAAACCCGACCCATTGCCATCCTTATGCAAGAGTCATGGTGATCTTCACCTTTCCTTTTTACATTTTATCTTTTGGCAAGCACATTGTGTTGGAAAGATCCTGATATATATATCCAATTGGATGTAAGGCATCATGAACTATTATTGTTGACATTACCCTTGAGGTAAAAGGTTGGGAGGCGAATCTATAAGCCCCTATCTTTCTCTGTGTCTGATTAAAACTTTGAACCCATAAGTATTGCGTGAGTGTTAGCAATTGTGAAATACTAAATGATAGTTGAGTATATGAAGTTTGCTGAATCAAAGCTCTGACATAGACCCTTCCTGAAAATAAGATGAATTGTAATTGTTTGATGACTAATAACACGGTTTGTTAGTTTTCAAGAAAGTTTATGATCTATACTTTAACATGTGAATAGTTTGTTACTTGATCATGAAAAGTTTTATGAGATGAGATACTGTTATGACATATAATGATGCTAGAAAAGGTGATTGAAATTGTCATTGATCAAACTTGTGCACCTGCTAGCATTCACACTTCATAAATTATTTCTTTTATCATTTACCTACTCGAGGACGAGCGGGAATTAAGCTTGGGGATGGTGATACGTCTCCAAAGTATCTATAATTTATGAAGTATTCATGCTATTATATTATCCATATTAGATGTTTTATATGCATTTATATGCTATTTTATATGATTTTTGGGACTAACCTATTAACCTAGAGCCCGATTCTGCTTCGCTTTTCTCCTTGTTTTTGAGTATCGCAGAAAAGGAATACCAAACGGAGTCCAATTGACGTGCCAATTTTTGATGATTTTTTATGGACCAAAATAAGACGACGGAGCATCGAAGTTGGGGCAGAAGAGTCCAGGGCTGCCCATGAGGGTGGGGGGCACGCCCATCCCCAGCCGCGTGGGCCTACCTCGTGGACGCCTCGGGCACCTCCTTGACGTGAGACCGACGCCAAAAATTCCTATATATACAGAAACCTCGGACAATTAACCTAGATCGAAAGTTCCGCCGCCGCAAGCCTCTGTAGCCACGAGAAACCAATCTAGGCCCTCTCCGGCACCCTGCCGGAGGGGGGCATCATCACCGGTGGCCATGGAGGAGTATCCCGGAGAGGCCATCATCGCCATGAAGGCCAAGGACCAGAGGGAGAACCTTTCCCCATCTAGGGGGGAGCCCATGGAGGAGGAAGCACAAGGGGGAGACCCTCTCCTCCTCCTCTCTCTCTCTCTCTCTTGGTGGCACCAGAGTGCCATCGACAGGGGAATCATCACCGCGGTGATCATCTTCATCAACATCACCATCATCATCACCATCCTTGTCTCTTTTACGCGGTCCACTTTCCCGCACCCCGCTGTAATCCCTACTTGAACATGGTGCTTTATGCCACATATTATGATCCAATGATGTGTTTCCATCCTATGATGTTTTGAGTAGATATCCTTTTTCTTTGGGTTGATTGATGAAAGTGCGTTATATCGACTAGAGGGGGGTGAATAGGCGATTTTTATGAATTCTTCACTGAGGAATTTGCTAGTGTGAAAATCCCTTACTGAAGAACTACTTGCAGCGGAATAAGTACTCAAAAGTAAACATAACAGAAGACAAGCATAGTCATCATGATGAAATGAAGACAAGCACAAGGTACGTAAAGCGTAATCACAGGATAACACAGGATGAAGACAAAGCAGTGAAGAAATTGAACTGAGGAAATTGAGAAAGTCTTGACCAAAGTCTTCAAACACAGATATGACAAGCACACAACACAGTAATGAGGAAATAAAAGAGTTGAGGAAATAGAACCAGTTGGCTTGGTGAAGATAATGATTTGGTAGACCAGTTCCAACTGTTTTATCAGTTGTACATCTGGTTGGAGCGGCTAGGTATTTAAACCTGAGGACACACAGTCCTCACCGTATTCTCCTTAAACTAAGGTCACACATACCTCGTCCAATCACTCGTGGTAAGTCTTCAGGTGACTTCCGAACCTTCACAAACTCGGTCACTCGGCGATCCACAATTCCTCTTGGATGCTCTAGACCATGACGCCTAACCGTCTGGAAGAAGCACAGTCTTCAAAGGTAACAAGCGTCGGATCCACGCAGGATCAATCTCTTCAGTGATGCTCAATCACATTGGGTTTGTAGGTGTTTGGGTTTGGGTTTTCCTCACTTGATGATTTTCGATCAAAGCCCTCGGAGGATGGGATGCTCTCAAATGACAAGTGTCAGTTTCTCTCAGAGCAGCCAACCAGCTAGTGGTTGTAGGGGGCGGCTATTTATAGCCTAGGGAGCAGCCCGACATGATAAGACATAAATGCCCTTCATTGATATGACCGTTAGGTGGGTAGATATTTTGGGATAGCTGGCGCATAGCACAACAACGGTCGTAAATTTGAGTATCAAATTCCTCAGGGCTATCATGTTCCTCACTGTGTAGGCAATCCGCACTGGCGAATTCCTAACTCCTTAGTCAGAACAAATTTCTTAGCGACCAGAAGAACTGCGTCTCTTTCACTGAAGAAATTGACTGAGCTGTATGAGATTTCCAATGGCTTCACTCGAAGGGATCGGTAGGTGTAGGATTTTGAGTTGAGCATCACATGGAGATTTTTCCTTAGTATTTCCTCGACCCCCTTTAACTGTACGGTGTTTCCTATGACTCAAGAAAGAGAAAATGTAACTACGAAAACAAAAGTCTTCACGCTTCATGTTCCTCAAATGAATACCAAGTCTTCAAGGTCACACCAATTTCTTCACTTTCAAAGTCTTCATAAAGTCTTCAGAAATCCAAAGTCTTCAGTGGAAGAACTTCATTTTTAGGGGTCGACTTTCTCTGTAAATATCAAACTCCTCATAGACTTATAGACCTGTGTACACTCATAAACGCATTAGTCTCTTAACCTATAAGTCTTCAATACACCAAAATCACTAAGGGGATGCACTTACAATCTCCCCCTTTTTGGTGATTGACGACAATATAGGTTAAGTTTTCAATGAGGATAAACATATGAAGTGTAACTACTGATATTGAGGAATTTGATTGCAAGATATAGAAGAAATCCCCCTGAAGATGTGCATAGTGAGGAATTTGGTTTTGAAGCAATGCACACTTGAAGAGTAGAATCATGGAGATCTCCCCCTATATCTTATAAATCATACATGCATTTGACATATATATATATATATATATATATATATGAAGAATTTGAAATGCATAATGAAATATGATGACTGATGTAATTCAGCATGCGTGCATTAACATTAACGAGGAATTAGCATGCAGAAAATCACAGCAGAAGTATCAGGCCACTATAGAGTTTAAGTTTACAACTCGATCCAGCAAAGTCATCAGAAGAACGAGAGTTGTAACTTAGCAAAAAAACACCCATATAATAGACACACTTGAAGATTAACTCAAATTTCTCCCCCGTTGTCATCGAATGACCAAAAGGATTGAAAATGAGGACTAACGCCCCTGAAGAATATCAAGTTGATGAAGGAGCGCCAACGTTGTTGGGGTCATTTGTCGTAGTAGGGCCTGCCGCAGTGTCGTCCAAGTCTTCATGCTCGTCGGTGTCGCGCAATGAAGAATAGGATCTAGCCACCAAGGAAGGAACCTTGACCTTCTTGTATTTCTTTGGTGGAGGTGCAGACCAGTCAAAATCTTCCTTGAGACCCATTTTCTTCAGATCTTCTTCGTTGTAGACATGAGACAAAACAGCCCAGGTACGGTTGAAAGTTTCATGGAGGTAGTATTGGTTTTTCTTCACTACATTGTGGGTAGAGCTCATGTTGTGAAGATTGAACCAAACTGACGCTTGACCCATTTATGATTGCGATCAACTTTCTGATGAAGACTGAGGAGAAGCTCACGATCAGTCATCACCCTGGGTGCTGTGCCTTGAGGATTTTGCTTGGTTGTGTTGGCGGCAGAGTCATGGGTGGCAGAGTCGTCATTGGTTGAGTAGGATGCAGCCTTAAGAAATTGACCATCCAATGGACAAATGCCTTCATCTATAATAGTTGGTGCCTTGCCCTTTTCATCAGCTGAGGAATAGGTCCGCTTGAGGATTTCAATTGGGGGCAAGTAGCTGCAAAGATTCAGTGTATCAGCTTTATAGTTGAGTGAAGACCTTGTTCTGATGAATCTCATAATCCAAGGTGCATAAGGCTTCAGCTCAAATGGTGACATGGTGACATTGGCCAGAGTCCTCATGAACAAATCATGGAAGTTGACGGGAATGCCATGAATGATATTGAAGAGCAGATTCTTCATGATGCCAACGACTTCTTCGTCATTCAAGTCGTGGCCCTTGATAGGACTCAACGTCTTCGTCAGAATGCAATAGACAGTCCGAGGCACATATAGTAATTCCTTCATGAGGAATTTGGTTCGTGGGGCCTGACCTGGCTTCAAAGGCTTCATCAGAACTTGCATATAGTGATTTGTAAGCTCAGGTTCACTGTACACACAACGAGCAGCTTCAAGGGGAGGACTGAGTGGTAAAGCACGAAGCAATTGAGTAGCTGGTGCCGTGTAGTGAGTGTTTTCAGACATCCAGTCCAACACCCATGAATGCACATCTTCAGAATCTCCTGTGATGTGCAGCGTCGCATAAAATTGAAGAATGAATTCTTCATTCCAATCACATATGTCAGTGCAGAAATTTAACAGTCCAGCATCATGAAGAACACTGAGTACTGGCACGAAGCATGGCAGAGATTCCATATCCACGTGAGGAATGTGCTCATGATCGAAGACTTTATCTTTATTGAACAGCACTGAGGAATAGAAATTAGCATGGCTGGCTGTCCAGAAACGCATCTTTCTTATGCGAGCAGAGTCATAGGGGTTGTAGTCAGTGAAGAATACATGCTCGCCGAAGAAATCCTCAGCCTTGAATTTTTGCTTCCTAGAGAATGGATCCTTTGGCTTGGGCAGAGGAGTGTCAGTGAGTTGCATCACCACCTCAGGAGCCGCAATCTCATGTTCTTCAGGCTGAGGAATTTCTGGTTCCTCTCTAGTGGCAGTTTGCGTCTTCAGATGTTCAGCAGCAGCAGTTTCTTCAGCACTAGTGGCTGGAATTTCTTCACGTATAGACGAAGTGGGGTGAGTTTCTTCAGAGCCCAGTTGAACAGTTTGTGCAGGGGACTGAGGTATTTGCTGTAAAGGTGTGAACAGTGGAGAGTTTGGATGCTGACTTTCCCAAAAGTCATCATTCATCACTGGTGTGGTACCGCCAATGTCCACATCTTCATCTTCCATTTTTTCAACGCCAGCCTCTTCAGCTGTAAACTGAGGCATAGGAGAGGAAACAACTGGTGTTGAAGGGATTAGATCCGCTTCAATTTCTTCATCCATCTGCTCTGACGAAGCAGCAGAAGGATTTTCTTCATCAGATCCGCTAGGGATCACATATTCTTCATCATAAGGGACGATTTCCTTTGATGGCATGGTTGAGAGAGGAATATCATCAATGGGATTGGCAAATGAGCTAGTCAAAGGCTTCATCTTCTTTGGAGCTGAAGAATCTAAAGTAGCTGATGCTTTCCTTTTCTTCACAGCTGCACGCTCTGCAGCCTTGGTCTTCTTCACATCTGATGCAGATGGAAGGATTGGAGTTGGGGTAGGCGCACGAGGAGCAGAGAAATCTGGTTGATTTTCTTCAGGCACAACTGATGCAGTTGCCCTGACCTCTTCATTTTCTTCAGGCGCACCACTAGTGGATGCCCTGGCAATTTCTTCAGTGGCTGGAATGAAGTCATCAGCCCTGGAACTCACATTTTCTTCAGCAGCCTGAAAGTCATCAACGGTGCTGGCATGTTCTTCAGTTGGCAGAGCAGAAGCTTTAGCCTGAGGAATTTCCTGTTGCGATGGGGCTGCAACATTGGTGGTGAACTTCTCAGTCAGTTTAACAAACCTGACTTTGGCTCCTTGCCAATCAGCATAGTAAGCATTGAAGTCATCACTGAGGGTTTTGATTTCAGACTTGATTTTTATAAGTTCATCAGTTGTCATGGAGACAACGTTGTTCTTCAGAAATTTCTCCTTTCTGTATTGCGCCTTCTTGATCTGCCTGGCCTTCTCATATTTCCATTTTTCCTCTTGGATGAAATGGGTCAGCATGTGACTTTGGCCAGGAGTCAACTTGAAATCAGGCATAGGAGTGTTTGGGTCCTTGTGCCAAAGATCAATATAGTCGAGGATCATCCTTGGATCCAAAAGCAGTGGCACATTTGTGCCTTTGGCTCTAGCGGCCCTACGACTTGCACATCTCGATGATCTCAGCAAGTTCTTCATCATCAGCTTCGTCTTCTTCAGACGACATTTGGAAGGCGACCTGCTTCTTCTGAGGACTAGAGCGAGGACCTCGTCCAGCAGTGGCCTTTGTCTTTAGCAGAGAGGGTCCCGTTGAAGAATTTGGTGTGAATGAAGAACTAGCTGAAGCTCATGAGGCAATAGAGATGCCTGTAGTCCTTTGGCACGTGGCAAGATGCACAAGTGCTGAGGACTTTGTTGGAGCAGCTGAGGACTTGTGAGAAGCTGCAGAGGACTTTGGAGAAGCAGGAGCAGCATGAGGAATTGTCCTTGAGGGCTTTGAAGATTCTGGCCGTGAGGGCATTGCTGAGGAACTTGGCCTTGAGGGCACTGAAGGTGAAGCACTTGGCTTACGCGCAGGCTTCTTTGCCATAGATTTCTTCGGCTTGATAGAGGCCTCAGTGGCAGCAGCAGCAGAGTCTTCATTGAATTTCCTCACTTCTTCTTTGGCTTGTCTAGCTAACTTGGCCGGTCACTTGGCCCATTCATCTGGATAGTCCTCACCGCACTTGAGGCTAGTGGGATATGTTTCTTGGCCAGGTGCCAATAGAGGTCTTGGGCAGGGAGGATTGAGAGCGAATTTCTTCATGTACTTTGGAGTTACATACCTGTACTCCCTCCACTCTCTTGCCCATCTCCTTTCTATCCTCTGGATGCGCACCTTGCGCTGGTTTTTGTTCTCCTTACCAAACTTGGCCTCATCAGGAGTGCAATAGTCTTTGTATATGTCATCAGGGATCTCAAAGGCAGTGTCAATTTCAGGCCTCTTTCCTCCTTTCTGTGGCTTCTTTTCATCAGCCATTTTCTTCAGTTGAGGAATTTGAACAATCGAATTCTCTGAAGAAGTATGCAACTTTTCTTCGAGGAACGCTGCAAATGAGTTAAGTTGATGAGAACTTAGTGATTCAGCAGCGGACATGAGTACCTGTGCATAGAGTATAGTTGCGAGGAATTTGGAGAGGTCATATGCGTTCTCAGAAGGTTTTTCAAAAAGAGCAAGTTTGAGGAATTTGACCAGATGAGTCTTGAATAATTTCACTAAGCATTCTTTGTCTTAGGTTCCAGAGTTGTATTGATCGAAGATCCATACAATTGAGGAATCTTGAAGAAAAAAAAGATGCTTAGAGAAACGAATCAAGAACAGACGATATGTGAGGTGTTTAGTGTGTGAAGAATTTGAAGAATAAACACCTTTGAGGATTTTGTAGAAATCATTTGAATCAACGAGGGCAGTAAAAGTAACTTTTGATTGCCCTGGACGAAGAACACGGCGAACTGTGAGATGGAGAGGTGAAGTTCGTCTGTGCAGATCTTCCATGCCCTAACTCGGCGGAGGAAGACGGCTACGGCGGCGGCGGAGTGAAGATTTCCGCGGCCTGCGTGAGTACGACGGTGATGAGGTCGAGGCAGTGAAGCTCTTCCTCACCGGCGACGATGAAGTAGCGGCGACGCTAGGGTTTGAGAAGCTCGAGCTGGAGAAGGAGGTCGAGCGGAGTAAAGGAAGTGAGGAAGGGGAGAGGGGGTATTATAGCCACGGTGAAAAACTGTTCGCCCAAAAGATTTTGGACGAACGTGCCCCTGACCTTCTCATTCGCATGACATGTGTCACCCACGTACTGAGAAGTGGAGATCGTGTTATATCGTGGGTGAATAGATTAGTATGTCGTGGGATGCGGAATGGTTTGAGCGGCAAAGCCGAAAATTTGGATAAGATAAGTTTTAACGTTCCGTTCGCAAATTCTTCAGCTGACAAGGACACGGTGAAGATTTATAACATGTTCAAAATAGAACGCACATGAAGAATTTGTGAATAGATTGGGTTGAGTATAGCATAGAGGGGGAAGGGTCCGATCACATTCACTTAGCAAAACCAAATTGAAGAATTAGCCATAAGTGAACACTGTAGAGGACATATACTCATAAATATATATAGCCAATGAAGAAAAACGACGGAAACAGTGAAGATTTTGCAAAGTTGAAGAATATGAACAACTGAGGAATTTCAAGAAACTGAGGAAAAACTCAAATTGAAGAATTTCAACTTTGGTGGTGGCGTGACCCACCATATAAGAATGATGATTTCAGACACCGCGTACAATTGTCGTAGGGTTCTGAGAATCAAATCCTTCGTTAATTTCTTCACACTTAGAGTGTTATTCTTCATTGATTGAAGAAAAACGTTTCTTCATGTGTTGCACATCTAAGTCATCATATTTGCACAAGTGCTAGGATGAGTGTCCTTTTCAAAGAACATTCGAAGATTCTAGGATATTTAGCTCACACCGCAACTTGCTAAATCTCTTCTCATCCAAGGGCTTTGTGAAGATATCGGCTAGCTATTCTTCAGTCTTCACATGCTCAATACAAATGTCGCCCTTCAACACATGATCACGAAGAAAATGATGACGAATCTGAATGTGCTTTGTCTTCGAGTGCTGAACTGGGTTGTGAGCAATCTTAATGGCACTCTCATTGTCACAGAGGAGAGGCTCATTCTTCACGTTGACGCCGTAGTCCTTGAGAGTTTGCTTCATCCATAGCATTTGAGCACAGCAAGAACCAGCAGCGATGTACTCAGCTTCAGCAGTAGACAGTGATACGCAGTTCTGTTTCTTCAAGGACCAAAAAACCAAAGATCGTCCGAGGAAATGACATGTACCATATGTTGACTTGTGGTCCACACGATCACCAAAGATAGTCAGTCGAATATCCAATGAGATCCAAAGTTGAGCCCTTGGGGTACCATAATCCAAGTGTTGGTGTGTGAGCTAGATATCGAAGAATATACTTCACAACCTTATGGTGTAATTCCTTCGGTGTAGCTTGAAATTGGGCACACATGCAAACACTAAGCATTATATCTGGCCTAGATGCACATAAGTACAATAAAGAACCAATCATGGAGTGGTATACCTTATGATCGAAGTCAATACCATTTTCATCGATTACGCAGATGGCCATTTGCGGGCATAGGAATTTTGATGCCTTTGCAATCTTGCATGCCGAATTTCCTCAGTACATCCTTGAGGTATTTCTCCTGAGATATGAATATGCCATTGAGCTGTTGACAAATTTGAAGACCTAAGAAGAATTTCAGTTCTCCCATCATAGACATTTGATATTATTCACTCATCATATAGGCAAATTCATCACTATAACGTTGGTCAGTATAGCCAAAGATAATATCATCAACATATATTTGGCACACAAACAGTTCACCATCATAAGATTTAGTAAAAAGAGTAGGGTCGAGTGAACCGGGTTTGAAGCCTTTCTTCATGAGGAATTCCTTCAAAGTATCATACCATGCCCGAGGGGCTTGCTTGAGGCCATAGAGGGCCTTGTTAAGTCTGAAGACTTTTTCAGGATTCTTTGGATCTTCAAAACCTGGGGGTTGAGCAACATATACTTCTTCCTCAAGCTTACCATTGAGGAATGCACTTTTCACATCCATTTGATATAAAGTGATATCATGATGGTTAGCATAAGCAAGTAATATGTGAATAGCCTCAAGTCTAGCAACAGTGCAAAAGTTTCATCGAAATCAATTCCTTCAACCTGTGTGTAGCCTTGAGCTACAAGCCGTGCCTTATTCCTCACCACAAGGCCATTTTCATCTTGCTTGTTACGGTAGATCCACTTTGTGCCAATGATATTGTGCTTGCGAGTATCTGGACGTTTGACCAGTTCCCAGACATTGTTGAGCTCAAATTGATGTAATTCTTCTTGCATGGCCTGAATCCACTTAGGCTCCAGAAATGCTACATCTACCTTAGTGGGCTCTGTGATAGAGACAAAAGCATAGTTCCCACAAAAGTTAGATAAATGTGAAGCTTTTGAGCGTGTGAGAGGACCTGGTGCTTTGATGTCATCGATAATCTTTTCAACTTGCACTTCTTTTGCAACACGAGGATGAGCTGGTTGTCGTCGAGGAATTTGATCAGCATTTTCTTCAGCACCATTTTCTTTAGCATTTTCTTCAGGTGCATTAGCTCGACGTTCTTCATGCTCTTGAATGAATTCTTCAGTAGATTCTTCGGTAGGAATGACATCCTCAGTAGCCTTGAACTTGATAGTTTCCTCAGGTGCTGGTTCATCTATCACATAAGGTAGGTGCTCTCTTTGCGAGCCATTAGTTTCATCGAACTGCACATCTACAGTTTCAACAACCTTGTGAAGAACGTTGTTGAAGACCCTATAGGTGTGCGAGTCCTTTCCATAACCAAGCATGAAACCTTCATGTGCTTTTGGTGCAAATTTAGAGTTGTGATGAGGATCTCTAATCCAGCATTTAGCACCGAAGACTTTGAAATAACTCACATTGGGTTTCTTGTCAGTGAGGAGTTCATAGGCAGTCTTCTTGAAGAATTTGTGAAGATATACTCTGTTGATGATGTGGCACGCAGTATCAATTGCATCAATCCGTAAACCATTTATATGCGTTTTGTATTCATCAAGCATAGTGCGAGCCATCTCAAAGAAGAGTCATGTTCTTGCGCTCCACGACGCCCATTCTCACGAGGAGTATAAGGAGCAGATAACTCATGAGTAATACCAAGTTCATCAAGATAGTCATCGAGACCCGAATTCTTGAACTCAGTTCCATTGTCACTTCTGATGTGCTTCATCTTCACACCAAAGTTGGTTGAAGCCCTCGAGGAAAAACATTTGAAGACTTCCTGCACTTCATGTTTGTAAGTAACAAGGTGTACCCATGTGTAACAAGAGTAATCATCAACAATAACAAAGCCATATTGAGATGCTTCATTTGAAACGACAGAATAATGGTTAGGACCGAAGAGATCCATGTGAAGCAATTCAAATGGTCGAGTAGTGGTCATGATAGTCTTTGCTGGATGCTTAGCCTTTGTCATCTTCCCAGCTTCACAGGCTCCGCATAGGTGATCCTTGAGGAATTTGACATTCTCAATGCCAATGACATGCTTCTTCTTCGCAAGCTGCAAATTCCTCATGCCTGCATGACCAAGTCATCGATCCCATAGCCAGCCTTCTGAAGCTTTTGCAAGTAAGCACACGGTTGGTTGCGGTCCTGTAGAGAAATCAACAATATACAAGTCTCCTCTCCTAAAGCCTTCGAAGACTTTGGAATTGTCAGCTTCCATAACCACAACACAACGATACTTGCCAAAGACAACAACCATATCAAGATCACAAAGCATTGAGACGGACATGAGGTTGTATCCTAAGGACTCGACAAGCATGACTTTGTCCATGTGTCGATCCTTTGTGATCGCAACCTTACCTAGACCCAATACCTAACTTTTGCCTTTGTCAGCGAAGATGATATGCTTCATATGCGATGGAGATAAGGGAGCATCCATCAATAGATTATTGTCACTAGTCATGTGATTTGTACATCCACTATCGAGGACCCAATCAGTGGCTTTGGGTTGATCATCCTGCAGATGAATTAGTGCAGCTTACAAACTTCATATACTTCATCAGTGAAGAATATGACATCAATTCATCAGATCAATTTCATCAAACAATGGACATATAAAACAGTATGAGGACGTGAGAAATGAAAGTTCATTTCTTCATGATTAGCATGCGTCCTATCAGGCAACTTTCAGGTCTCCAGCAAATTCTTCAAACGTTTGAGCACGTCTGGAGACCTGACCCTGCATAAGAGATTAGTTATTTTCCTTCACCACCCACATCTGAAGGGGTGGCAAAGAGTTCATCACTCTGCGAGCTCCATACGAGAAAGGTGGCATAGAAGACAATCCATTTTTTTCCCATAAGAGGAGTTAGGATAAGCATATGAATAAGCAGAGAAATTCTTCGAGGACTTATGAACATAATGGTTAGAAGAATAATGCTCGTATTCATAGCCCTTGGCTCTTCCCTGCGAAAAAGAGTTTTTAGCACGATGATGTTCATATGAGGACTTTGATCCTTTTGAGGAATTTGATCCACGTGAAGAATTTGGTCCGTATGAGGACTTGGATCCATATGAAGAGTTTGGTCCATATGAAGAATTTGATCTGGGGTTCCTATTCTTCATAGGTGGTGTCATGAGGACATTCACCTGAAGACTTTCAAGGCACCTTTTGGGAACCCAGATTTTCTTCATAGGGGAACCGTTTCTGCAGTTAGTGCCAACATATCTACCAAATACTTCACCATTCTAATTTTTGAACAGTTTATAGTTGGAGTCAAATGACTCTTCAGAAGAATGAGAAGATTCACATGTAAAGCCAGATAGATTAGATGGATCAACTGGAGGTCCCTTTGCAACAACCCATGAGGTTTTTGGGTACTGCTCAGGCTTCCAATATGTACCATCAGCATTGAGTTTCCTCTCAAAGGCAATACCCTCTTTCCTAGGGTTCCTGTTGAGGATCTGCTTTTTAAGGACATCACAAAGAGTCTGATGCCCTTTGAGGCTTTTGTACATGCCTGTCATGTACAATTCCTTCAGCCTTGCATCGTCAGTGATACTAGCATGTCCTTAGATGAGGAATTAGTGATAGCAGAGGCAGGTGAAGAATTTGTAACATTAGAAGCATTTGAACATTCAGGTGAAGAATTAGCATATTCATGTTCAATGCATTTCAAACATGGAGGAACAAATTCTTCCTGAGTAGCGCTGATTTGTTGAGCAAGTAATGAATCGCGCTCCTTCTGAAGATCTTCATAACTCACTCTTAGCTCCTCAATATCTAGCTTTCTTTGAAGAAATTCATAAGAAAGCTTCTCATGATCAGATAAGAGAGTGTTATGATGACCTTGAAGGTTCTCAAGCCTGGTCTGAAGTCTCTGAAGATTTTCAGTCAAGGTTTTAGTGCGATCCATTTCTTCACCAACATATCATCACTTTTGTCTAGCATGTTTTGAACCTTTTCAAAAGCCCTTTGTTGTTTTACAGCAATCTTAGCAAGTTTAGAGTAGCTGGGCTTAAGATTTTCATCAGATTCATTCTCACTTGATTCAGAGGAGGCATATTTGAGTACCTTGGCACCCTTTGCCATGAAGCAATAGGTGGGAGCGTAGTCATCATTGCCGCTGCCACTTTGTTGGTGAGGTCATTTTCTTGATGTTAAAGATAGACTTGTTTAACGAATGCGATGGCGAGGGCTAGGCTCACCACACCAGACTCGGACTCCTCAGAAGCCTCCTCTTCCTCATTTTCTTTAGATTCAGCCTCAGAGTCCATTTCCTTGCCAATGTATGCCCGAGCCTTCTTGGAGCTGCTCTTCTTGTGAGATGAAGACTTTGAGGATTTTGATGATGAAGATTTTGAGGATTTCTTCTTTTTCTTCGCATCATCAGAACTGTAATCCTTGTATTTCTTCTTCTTTGATTCCTTTTCCAATGAGGACAATCTTGAATGTAGTGTTCAGGTTTCTTGCACTTGTGACAAAGCCTCTTCTTGTAGTCACTGGATGAGGAATCATTGCTCCGTGAGGGTCTTCCAAAGCGACCACGTCTTGAGAACTTCTGGAATTTCTTCACGAGCAGTGCTAGCTCATGACCGAAGTTCTTGAGGGTCACCAAGGCTGCTACTAGAGTCTTCTTCTTGGACTCGAGATCGCCTTGGCCTTCAAAGGTCTGCGTGATCTGCCATAGCTCGAACCATAGAGATCTCTCTTTTCAGCAAGCTGGAACTCATGAGTATTTAGCCTCTCGAGGATATCAGCGGGATCAAGTGGCTTGTAATCAGCACGTTCTTGTATCATCAATGCCAGAGTATCAAATGAGTAATCAAGCGATTTCAGCAATTTCTTCACCACCTCATGGTCGGTGATGTCAGTGGCACCAAGTGCTTGAAGCTCATTTGAGATGTCAGTGATGTGATCGAAGGTTTGCTGAACATTTTCATTGTCGAGTCTTTTGAAGCGGTTGAAGAGATTGCGAAGAACATCAACTCGAGAGTCATGCTGTGTTGAGACTCCTTCATTGACTTTGGACAGCCTATCCCAGATAAGCTTAGCAGTTTCCAAAGCACTCACTCTTCCATACTGTCCTTTGCTCAGGTGGCCACAAATGATATTCTTCGCTTGAGAATCGAGTTGCTTGAATTTCTTCACATCAGTAGCATTCAGAGAAGGTGTGACTGAGGGAACACCATTTTCCACAACATACAAGAGATCATTCTCAATTGCCTCAAGATGCATTCGCATCTTATTCTTCCAGTAGGGGTAGTCCGCCCCATCGAAGGTAGGACACCCAGCAGAGACCTTGATCATACCTGCGGTCGACATAACTAAAACTCCGGGCGGTTAAACCAAAATCACACAGAACAAGGGAGTACCTTGCTCTGATACCAATTGAAAGTGCGTTATATCGACTAGAGGGGGGTGAATAGGTGATTTTTATGAATTCTTCACTGAGGAATTTGCTAGTGTGGAAATTCCTTAGTGAAGAACTACTTGCAGCGGAATAAGTACTCAAAAGTAAACATAACAGAAGACAAGCATAGTCATCATGATGAAATGAAGACAAGCACAGAGTACAGAAAGCGTAATCACAGGATAACACAGGATGAAGACAAAGCGGTGAAGAAATTGAACTGAGGAAATTGAGAAAGTCTTGATCAAAGTCTTCAAACACAGATATGACAAGCACACAACACAAAGAATGAGGAAATGAGAGAGTTGAGGAAATAGAACCAGTTGGCTTGGTGAAGACAATGATTTGGTAGACCAGTTCCAACTGCTGTCTCAGTTGTACATCTGGATGGAGCGGCTAGGTATTTAATCCTGAGGACACACAGTCCCGGACACACAGTCCTAACCGTATTCTCCTTGAACTAAGGTCACACAGACCTCGTCCAATCACTCGTGGTAAGTCTTCAGGTGACTTTTGAACCTTCACAAACTCGGTCACTCGGCGATCCACAATTCCTCTTGGATGCTCTAGACCATGACGCCTAACCGTCTGGAAGAAGCACAGTCTTCAAAGGTAACAAGCGTTAGATCCACGCAGGATCAATCTCTTCAGTGATGCTCAATCACTTTGGGTTTGTAGGTGTTTTGGTTTGGGTTTTCCTCACTTGATGATTTTCGCTCAAAGTCCTCGGAGGATGGGATGCTCTCAAATGACAAGTGTTAGTTTCTCTCGGAGCAGCCAACCAGCTCGTGGTTGTAGGGGGCGGCTATTTATAGCCTGGGGAGCAGCCCGACATGATAAGAAATAAATGCCCTTCAATGATATGACCGTTAGGTGGGTAGATATTTTGGGACAACAAGATAGCATAAAGAATCGCCGGAAATTTGAGTATCAAATTCCTCAGGGCTATCATGTTCCTCACTGTGTAGGCAATCCGCACTGGCGAATTCCTAACTCCTCACTCAGAACAAATTCCTCAGCGACCAGAAGAACTATGTCACTGTCACTGAAGAAATTGACTGGGTTGTATGAGATTTCCAATGGCTTCACTCAAAGGGATTGGTAGGTGTAGGATTTTGAGTTGAGCATCACATGGAAATTTTTCCTTAGTATTTCCTCGACCCCCTTTAACAGTACGGTGTTTCCTATGACTCAAGAAAGAGAAAATGAAAATACGAAAACAAAAGTCTTCACGCTTCATGTTCCTCAAATGAATACCAAGTCTTCAAGGTCACACCAATTTCTTCACTTTCAAAGTCTTCAGAAAGTTTTCAGAACTCCAAAGTCTTCAGTCGAAGAACTTCATATTTAGGGGTCGACTTTCTCTATAAATATCAAACTCCTCATAGACTTATAGACCTGTGTACACTCATAAACGCATTAGTCTCTTAACCTATAAGTCTTCAATACACCAAAATCACTAAGGGGCACTAGATGCACTTACAATTGATGATCTAGATTGGTACGAGTTGTATGTTTTATTTTGGTGCTGTCCTATGGTGCCCTCCGTGTCGCACAAGCGTGATGGATTCCCGTTGTAGGGTGTTGCAATACGTTCATGATTCACTTATAGTGGGTTGGCGAGTGACTGAAACACAAACCCGAGTAAGGGGGTTGTTGCGTATGGGAATAAAGAGGACTTGATGCTTTAATGCTATGGTTGGGTTTACCTTAATGATGTTAGTAGTTGCGGATGCTTGCTAGTGTTCCAATCATAAGTGCATATGATCCAAGTAGAGAAAGTATGTTAGCTTATGCCTCTCCCTCATATGAAATTGCAATGACGACTACCGGTCTTGTTAATGATTGCCTAGGACAATTCCGCACACTGATCCATCATTATTCCACACTCGCTATTTATAATATTTAGTAATATATTCTAACTTTATGATAACAGCACCTACTTTTATGTTTTAGCTCTCCGATACCATACAAAGTTATCCTCTTCATACCCACAACATAGTTTTATTTCTCGTTGCTAGTTGGAAGCAAACGTTCGGTGTCGTGAAATTAAATGTCGATGTGAGATAGGTCTTGAAATAATATTGATCTTACCTTTAGCTCCTTGTGGGTTCGACATACCATACTTATCACTTCCACCTTTGGAAATTGCTAAGATGATTCCTTGCACTTGGGGATTATCAGTCGTCAACACCGAGCACATTAACCAACTAAGTCGCTTTCATGCTCAAACACTTTCAGTTTTAAATTTTGTTTAGGTTGACCAAGCATTATACTTTTTTGGCAAACAGTTGTTTGTGAAAAACTTCCTTGTCAAAACTTTGTTTGGACACACAAATTCAAATACCCCGTTTACTTGGGGGCTTCCTTTATGAAGCCTTTCCTCTTGCATATGATTATACTTGTATGGCTTCATTCATTGTCCGTGTATTACGCCACAATATGCACCATGTTGACTTAAGTGTTCCGCAAGCTGGGTTGCCTTGCTCCTGTGTTTACCCCTGCGTTCCCGATTGTTCGGCTAGGGAGTAAAGGTAGCACCTCTGCGATTGTCACGATCGGGTCATCCGAGCTCGGACCTCAGACTGGGTGAAGCCGAAAGCTAGCACTCTTATTGTTTTCAATCATGGTCGGCACACAACGGAACTCATGAGTACAAAAAATCTATTGCACAAGTCTCATAGCAACAATGAGCAACCGAAGAAAGGTATCGGTGGGGGTACTATTTTCTTCGAAGATGCTTCTTACACTTCGTCAGTAATATAGCATAAGTTCCCTGAGCGTGCTTTGTCTGTTACAGCCTTATGGCCTGATTGCCTGGTTATCGGAAACACCGTCGATATTCTCGACAGGTGGAGTACATAACACTTTTCGGCCCTTGACCGAAGAGGGAGAAGCCGACGGTCGGTTAAGACACGTTTAAAGTTCGAGTGAACACAGATATGATATAAGTACTTCGGTACATATCATTATACATAAAATTATTTTACCCAAGTCACTTGGGAGATCTTAAATTAGTATGAGCTGTTTTATATAAGTGTTCTTCTTAGTCATTGCAAAGTCTTTTTCTATCACTCCTTTTTTCGACACGAGTGTGTGGTCAATAGCCGGGGAGCCTAATTTCTCTTTCAAAGCCGCTAGAGTTTAGATTGCTAAAATGGCCTAACGAGAAGTACTCCACCTTCGGGATAGGAGGTTGAAGCCGTAGGTTGACCTTCTTTAAGTCTTGAAATAGGACGTGTCATGTTAAAGCACGACAGAAGCACAATTTTTTTCTAAGAACAATTTACGGGTTGGCACCGAACACTTGATCTAGTTCGGACGTCAAGTTTTTACTGAAGCTTTTTTTTGGGTCTTCTAAGCCTATGGCACTTTTAAACTATTTGTGTGTTTCTAGCATAAGTCTCGCAGTGCAACGCCGGACACCTTTAGAGATTCGGCAAAAACATTCTCGGATATTGGTATATATGCATCGGTTTCGAATTGTGTCTTCCATCAATAGTTGGGTTGCCCGGCTCCTGTGCTTGCCTCCTACGTTCTGTTTTGTTCGGCTAGGTGCGCAAAGGGAGAACCACTGCAATTGTGCTTCCAGCTAGCATGGTTAAGCACCTCAGTGGAGAAAGCCGAAAACTGACTGTCACAATATGCGTAAACTGGTCAGCGATCCGATGACTGTATTAAACTATAAGATTGATAGAGGTCACTGTCGGTGTCAAAACCGGCGGATCTCGGGTAGGGGGTCCCGAACTGTGAGTCTAAGGCGGATGGTAACAGGAGGCGGGGGGCACGATGTTTACCCAGGTTCGGGCCTGATACGTCTCCAACGTATCTATAATTTTTGATTGCTCCATGCTATATTATCTACTGTTTTGGGCAATATTGGGCTTTATTTTCCACTTTTATATTATTTTTGGGACTAACCTATTAACCGGAGGCCCAGCCCAGATTCGCTGTTTTATGCCTATTTCAGTGTTTCGAGGAAAAGGAATATCAGACGGAGTCAAAACGGAACGAAATCAACTGGAGAAGTTATTTTTGGAAGGAAAGCCACCGGATAGACTTGGCCTCTACGTCAGAAGATACGGGAGCTGGCCACGAGGGTGGGGGGCGCGCCCACCCCCCTAGAGCGCGCCCCCTGCCTCGTGGGCCCCCGCAGCTCCATCGACGTACCCATGCACCCATATATACCTACGTATCGTAAAACTTCCAGAAAAGAAGATAGATCGGGAGTTCCGCCGCCGCAAAACCTCCAGAGCCACCAAAAACCAATCGGGACCCTCTTAGGCACCTGCCGAGGGGGGAACCCATCACCGTGGCCATCTTCATCATCCGGCGCTCTCCATGATGAGGAGGGAGTAGTTCACCGTGGCTGAGAGTATGTACCAAGAGCTATGTGTTTGATCTCTCTCTCGTGTTCTTGAGGTGATATGATCTTGATGTATCGCGAGCTTTGCTATTATAGTTGGATCTTATGTTTCTTCTCCCCCTCTACTCTCTTGTAATGGATTGGGTTTTCCCTTTGAAGTTATCTTATCGGATTGAGTCTTTTACGAGAACACTTGATGTATGTCTTGCCGTGTTTATCTGTGGTGACAATGGGATATCATGTGCCTCTTGATGTATGTTTTGGTGACCAACTTGCGGGTTCCGCCCATGAACCTATGCATAGGGGTTGTCACACGTTCTTGACAATCCGGTAGAAACTTTGGGGCACTCTTTGAAGTACTTTGTGTTGGTTGGATGAATCTGAGATTGTGTGATGCATATCGTATAATCATGCCCACGGATACTTGAGGTGACAATGGAGTATCTAGGTGACATTAGGGTTTTGGTTGATTTGTGTCTTAAGGTGTTATTCTAGTATGAACTCTTTTATAGATTGATATGAAAGAATAGCTTTGAGGTGGTGTCATACCCTACCATAATCTCTTCGTTCTTTCTCCGCTATTAGTGACTTTGGAGTGACTCTTTGTTGCATGTTGAGGGATTGCTATATGATCAAACTATGTTATTATTGTTGAGAGAACTTGCACTAGTGAAAGTATGAACCCTAGGCCTTGTTTCCTAGCATTGCAATACCATTTATGCTCACCTTTATCACTTGTTACCTTGCTGTTTTTATTATTTCAGATTACAAAAACCTATATCTACCATCCATATTGCACTTGTATCACCATCTCTTCGAACTAGTGCACCTATACAATTTACCATTGTATTGGGTGTGTTGGGGACACAAGAGACTCTGTGTTATTTGGTTGCAGGGTTGCTTGAGAGAGACCATCTTCATCCCACGCCTCCCACGGATTGATAAACCTTAGGTCATCCACTTGAGGGAAATTTGCTACTGTCCTACAAACCTGTGCACTTGCAGGCCCAACAACGTCTACAAGAAGAAGGTTGCATAGTAGACATCAAGCTCTTTTCTGGCGCCGTTGCCGAGGAGGCTAGGTAAGTGAAGGTATATCTTTAGATCTTGCAATCGAATCTTTTTGTTTCTTGTTTTAGCACTAGTCTAGTTCATAAAATAAAACTACAAAAAAATGGAATTGAGTTTGTCTCATACGCTTCATATCTTTAATATCTTTCATGAGTATGATGGAAAGGAAAATTGTGCCAAAGTGTTAGAAGAAGAATGCATTAAATTGTTTGGCACAAAATATTTGAATGATGAGCATGATTGCAATGTTGTTAGTATGAATTCTTTGTATATCCATGATGCTAATGATATGCAAAGCCACAAGCTTGGGGAAGCTATGTTTGATGAAGATGATATTTTTGTCCCCCAAGCTTTGATGAGCAAATTTACTATGATGAAAGCATGCCTCCTATCTATGATGATTATTGTGATGACACGTATTCTTTAAAGAATAATGATAACCATGAAACTTGTCATCTTGATCTTAATTTTCAATCACATGATAGCTATTTTGTTGAGTTTGCTCCCACTACTATTGAAGAGAAGAATTTTGCTTATGTGGAGATTAGTAAATTTTCTATGCTAGTAGATCATGAAAAGAATGCTTTAGGTGCTGGTTATATTGTTGAATTCATTCATCAGGCTACTGAAAATTATTATGAGAGAGGATCATATGCTTCTACATATTGCAATAATATCAAGTTTCCTCTCTATGTGCTTAAAGTTTTGAAGTTATGCTTGTTTTACCTTCCTATGCAAGTTGATTCTTGTTCCCATAAGTTGTTTGCTTACAAAATCCCTATGCATAGGAAGTGGGTTAGACTTAAATGTGCTAGTCATATTCTTCATGATGCTCCCTTTATGTTTCAATTCTTATCTTTTATGTGAGCATCATTGAAATCATAATGCCTAGCTAGGGGCGTTAAACGATAGCGCTTGTAGGGAGGCAACCCAACTTTATTTTAGTTTCTTGCTTTTTGGTTCTGTTTAGGAATAAATAATCCATCTAGATTCTGTTTAGATGTGATTTTGTGTTTTAATTAGTGTTTTTGCCAAGTGGAACCTTTGGGAAGACTTGGGTGAAGTCTTTATGATCATGCTGTAAAAAACAGAAACTTTAGCGCTCACGAGATTAGCTAGAACGTTTTACTGGAGAGTGATATTTAGTTGATTATTTTTGCAGATGATTACTAGACAAATTCCTCAGGTCCACCAATTTATTTTAGAATTTTGGGAGTTCCAGGAGTTTGCGTTAGTTACAGATTACTACAGACTGTTCTGTTTTTGAAAGATTCTGTTTTCATTGTGTTGTTTGCTTATTTTGATGAATCTATGGCTAGTAAAATAGTTTATAAACCATAGAGAAGTTGGAATACAGTAGGTTTAACACCAATATAAATAAATAATGAGTTTATTACAGTACCTTGAAGTGGTGTTTTGTTTTCTTTCGCTAACGGAGCTCACGAGTTTTCTGTTAAGTTTTGTGTTGTGAAGTTTTCAAGTTTTGGGCAAAGATTCGATGGACTATGGAATAAGGAGTGGCAAGAGCATAAGATTGGGGATTCCCAAAGCACCCCAAGGTAATATTCAAGGATAACCAAGATCCTAAGCTTGGGGATGCCCCGGATGGCATCCCCTCTTTCGTCTTCGTTCATCGGTAACTTTACTTGGAGCTATATTTTTATTCACCACATGATATGTGTTTTGCTTGGAGCATCATTTCATTTTATTTTGTTTTGCATGCTGTTTGAATAAATTATCAAGATCTGAAATTATTATATGGGGGAGTCTTCACATAATTGCATAATTATTCGACTACTCATTGATCTTCACTTATATCTTTCGGAGTAGTTTGTTGTTTGCTCTAGTGCCTCACTTATATCTTTTAGAGCATGGTGGTAGTTTTATTTTGAAGAAATAGATGAACTCTCATGCTTCACTTATATTATTTTGAGAGTCTTAAATAGCATGGTAATTTGCTTAAATAATCCTAATATGCTAGGCATATAAGATTTGTAAGAATTCTTATGAGTGTGTTGAATACTAAGAAAAGTTTGATGCTTGATAATTGTTTTGAGATATGGAGGTAGTGATATTAAAGTCATGCTAGTTGGGTGATTATGAATTTAAAGAATGCTTGTGTTGAAGTTAGCCAGTCCCGTAGCATGCACGTATGGTTAAAGTTGTGTAACAAATTTGAAACATGAAGTGTACCGGCTTGTGCATCCTTATGAGTGGCGGTCGGGGACGAGCGATGGTCTTTTCCTACCAATCTATTCCCCTAGGAGCATGCACGTAGTACTTGATTTTTGATGACTTCTAAATTTTTTCAATAAGTATATGAGTTCTTTTGATTAATGTTGAGTCCATGGATTATACGCACTTTTACCTTTCCACCTTTGCTAGCCTCTTCGGTACCGTGCATTTCCCTTTCTCACCTTGAGAGTTGGTGCAAACTTCGCCGGTGCATCCAAACCCCGTGATATGATATGCTCTATCACACATAAACCTCCTTATATCTTCCTCAAAACAGCCACCATACCTACCTATTATGGCATTTCCATAGCCATTCCGAGATATATTGCCATGCAACTTTCCACCATTCCGTTTATCATCATTATGACATACTTTACTTTTGTCATATTGCCATTGCATGATCATGTAGTTGACATCGTATTTGTGGCAAATCCACCATGCATTATTTTTCATACATGTCACTCTTGATTCATTGCACCATCCCGGTACACCGCCGAAGGCATTCATATAGAGTCATACCTTGTTCTAGTTTCGAGTTGTAATCCTTATGTTGTAATCAATAGAAGTGTGATGATCATCATTATTAGAGCATTGCCCAATCAAAAAGAAAGAGAAAGGCCAAACAAAAAAGAAAGGCCCAAAAAAATCCACACTTGTGCTTCAAAGTAGCACCTTGTTCTTCATGCAGTGAGTCTCATATATTGTGCTTCAAAGTAGCACCATGTTTTTCATATAGAGAGTTTCATAAGTTGTCTTTTTCATACTAGTGGGAATTTTTCATTATAGAACTTGGCTTGTATATTCCTACGATGGGCTTCCTCAAATGCCCTAGGTCTTCGTGAGCAAGCAAGTTGGATGCACACCCACTAGTTTTCTTTTGTTGAGCATTCATTTATAGCTCTGGTGCATCCGTTGCATGGCAATCCCTACTCCTCATGTTGACATCAATTGATGGGAATCTCCATAGCCCATTGATTATCCTCATCAATGTGAGACTTTCTCCTTTTTTGTCTTCTCCACACGATCCCCATCATCATATTCTATTCCACCCATAGTGCTATATCCATGGCTCACACTCATGTATTGCGTGAAGGTTGAAAAAGTTTGAGATTATTTAAGTATGAAACAATTGCTTGGCTTGTCATCGGTGGTATAGAAGTTGGGAACATCTTTGTGTGACGAAAATGAAGCATAGCCTAACTATATGATTTTGTAGGGATGAACTTTCTTTTGCCATGCTATTTTGAGAAGACATAATTGCTTAGTTAGTATGCTTGAAGTATTATTATTTTTATGTCAATATTAAACATTTGTTTTGAATCTTTCGGATCTGAATATTCATACCACAATTAAGAAGAATTACATTGAGAATTATGCTAAGTAGCACTCCGCATAAAAAATTATCTTTTTTATCATTTACCTACTCGATGACGAGCAGGAATTAAGCTTGGTGATACTTGATACCTCTCCAATGTATCTATAATTTTTTATTGCTCCATGCTATATTATCTACTGTTTTGGGCAATATTGCGCTTTATTTTCCACTTTTATATTATTTTTGGGACTAACCTATTAACTGGAGGCCCAGACCAGATTTGGTGTTTTATGCCTATTTCAGTGTTTTGAGGAAAAGGAATATCAGACGGAGGCAAAACGGAACGAAATCAACTAGAGAAATTATTTTTGGAAGGAAAGCCACCGGATAGACTTGGACTCTACGTCAGAAGATACGGGAGCTTGCCACGAGGGTGGGGGCGCGCCCACCCCCTTAGGGCGTGCCCCCTGCCTCGTGGGGCCCTCGCAGCTCCACCGACGTACACCCTGCACCCATATATACCTACGTATCGTAAAACTTCCAGAAAAGAAGATAGATCGGGAGTTCCGCCACCGCAAAACCTCCAGAGCCACCAAAAACCAATCGGGACCCTGTTCCGGCACCCTGCCAGAGGGGGAACCCTTCACCGGTTGCCATCTTCATCATCCCGGCGCTCTCCATGATGAGGAGGGAGTAGTTCACCCTCGGGGCTGAGGGTATGTACCAGTAGCTATGTGTTTGATCTCTCTCTCTCTCTCGTGTTCTTGAGGTGATACGATCTTGATGTATCGCGAGCTTTGCTATTATAGTTGGATCTTATGTTTCTTCTCCCCCTCTACTCTCTTGTAATGGATTGAGTTTTCCCTTTGAAGTTATCTTATCGGATTGAGTCTTTTATGAGAACACTTGATGTATGTCTTGCCGTGTTTATTTGTGGTGACAATGGGATATCATGTGCCTCTTGATGTATGTTTTGGTGACCAACTTATGGTTCCGCCCATGAACCTATGCATAGGGGTTGGCACACGTTCTTGACTCTCCGGTAGAAACTTTGGGGCACTCTTTGAAGTACTTTGTGTTGGTTGGATGAATCTGAGATTGTGTGATGAATATCGTATAATCATGCCCACGGATACTTGAGGTGACAATGGAGTATTTAGGTGACATTAGGGTTTTGGTTGATTTGTGTCTTAAGGTGTTATTCTAGTACGAACTCTTTTATAGATTGATCCGAAAGAATAGCTTTGAGGTGGTTTCATACCCTACCATAATCTCTTCGTTCGTTCTCCGCTATTAGTGACTTTGGAGTGACTCTTTGTTGCATGTTGAGGGATTGTTATATGATCAAACAATGGTATTATTGTTGAGAGAACTTGCACTAGTGAAAGTATGAACCCTAGGCCTTGTTTCCTAGCATTGCAATACCGTTTACGCTCATGTTTATCACTTGTTACCTTGCTGTTTTTATTATTTCAGATTACAAAAACCTATATCTACCATCCATATTGCACTTGTATCACCATCTCTTCGCCGAACTAGTGCACCTATACAATTTACCATTGTATTGGGTGTGTTGGGGACACAAGAGACTCTTTGTTATTTGGTTGCAGGGTTGCTTGAGAGAGACCATCTTCATCCCACGCCTCCCATGGATTGATAAACCTTAGGTCATCCACTTGAGGGAAATTTTCTCGTCCTACAAACTCAGGCGCGGTGCCCAACAACGTCTACAAGAAGAAGGTTGTGTAGTAGACATCGGGGCCCTCTCGGTGGAGGTAATACCCTACTTCCTGCTTGATTGATCTTGATGATATGAGTATTACAAGAGTTGATCTACCACGAGATCGTAGAGGCTAAACCCTAGAAGCTAGCCTATGGTATGATTGTTGTTGTCCTACGGACTAAACCCTCCGGTTTATATAGACATCGGAGGGGGCTAGGGTTACACCGAGTCGGTTACAAGGAAGGAGATCTACATATCTGTATTCTCAAGCTTGCCTTCCACGCCAAGGAGAGTCCCATCCGGACACGGGACGAAGTCTTCAATTTTGTATCTTCATAGTCCAACAGTCCGGCCAAAGGATATAGTCCGGCTGTCCGGAGACCCCCTAATCCAGACTCCTCAAGAGTCTCTGAACCAGGCTTCAATGACGATGAGTCCGGCACGCAGATTTGTCTTCGGCATTGCATGGCGGGTTCTTCTTCCGAATACTCCATAGAAGATCTTGAACACAAGGATAGTGTCCAGCTCTGCAAAACAAGTTCCACATACCACCGTAGAGAGAATAATATTTCCACCAATCTAATCTGCTGACGAATTTTCATAACGTGACATCACACCACAGCATGATCATTATTTGAACCATTTTTCTCAATCAGCCTGCCACCGCATGTTTCGCGAGGTGATTTTATTGGCACGTCTTGTCGAAGCAGAGATCGTGTCCCCCTTATTACGAGATTCTCATCAATACGGATGTGGGTAACCCAATCGTGCCCGTTTGTATGACTCCTCGATTTTAGGCAAGTCCCAAATGGCCACGAGGAGGACGCTTGATATTCACCCTCTTTATAAAGAGGCCAAGGCCTGTCCTTTTTTTTTCTTCTCGTACTCAATCGAATCCTTCCCCTGCCTCGAGTTTCAAAGCCCAAGGCTCAGGTCAGGCGCTTCGGACCTTCAACCATGTCCGGATCCAACCTTCAAGGTCGATGGATGCCCTCCTTTGTCACAGAGGGAGACATCAAAAAGCTAAGAGAGGCCAGGTATTTGACCGGCGAAATCTCGCACAGGCTGCCCGCTCAAGGGCAGGTCATTCCTACTCCCGAACCCGGCGATAGCATCGTGTTCATCTCTCACTTCCTCCGAGGGCTAGGCCTCGCTCTAGATCCCTTTGTTAGGGGGCTCATGTTCTGTTACGGGCTGGATTTCCATGACCTGGCCCCAGATTCCATCCTTCACATCTCGTCGTTCATCGTCATGTGTGAGGCCTTCCTCCGCATTACCCCACACTTCGGCCTATGGCTCAAGACTTTCAATGTGAAGCCGAAGATGATTGAGGGGCGACACGCAAAGTGCGGAGGTGCCATAATAAGCCAAAGCGCTGATGTTCCATGGCCAGAGGGTTCCTTCCCGGAGGTGTCCATTTTATGGCAACGGGAGTGGTTTTATATCACAGCTCCCCGGGGTACCAAGTGGGTGGCGCCCCTGCTTTTTGCTCGGGCCCCCCCGCCACAACTGACGTAATGGATCAACAAGGGGATGGACTGGGGGCTAGTAAACGATGTGCCGATATTGCAGAGTCGCATCCGAGATCTCCTCGAGAGAGATGTCAGCCTGGCCACGGTAATGCAAGTCATGCTAGTTCGTCAAGTCCCGCCTTGCAAACGTCGACCCCTCCGTATGTGGGAGTTCAACCCGAAAGGACCGCGAGCTATTCAGCACTTCCTCGGCATGACGCTCGAATAGATGTACAAATTGTTCTTCGGACCACAAATAAGGTGTCCGGACACCACCGAGGATGCGGGTCTGAGATGCAATTGTGTAGATACCCAAGTAAGTAATCCCGTGGCCGAACACGTTGTCTTTTTATTTATCACAACATCATTCTGAAAAGTCACTCTTTGACCAGGACTGGGTAACAAAGGCGAAGATGATTAGGTGTCCGGCTCCCCTTCTTGAGGTCTCACCGGATCCTGTACTGGCCAGGATGCTCGAGCTTGCACCTTATCAAGCGCCCTCAGGGGAAGATAAAGAGGCTGAAAGCGGTCCTCACTCACTATTCATCCAAACCGGGGGAGTTAGCACCTCCGCGAAGGAGGATAACCGGGGAGAAGAATCTGAAATTCCCTCTCCCCAAGGAAGGAAGACGACCACCTCTGAAGACCCGGAAACAATGGTTTCCAAACGGGGGAAGAAATCTTCTCCAGAGGGTCCTGCCTCAGAGGGTACCCTTGCCGCGCAGTGCCCGCAAGGGGATCAGCCCTCTACCAAGCTGTAAGTAAACAAAAGGTACTTAGAAGTAAAAAATATCCTGCTTTACTTCTGAAGACAATAACCGAAGCATATATCTTTTAGTTCGGATCGTAGCCCTTCTCGACAGAGTTCGTCTTCGGGGGATCTTCTTCCGGAGATGATGGAGAGCGAAACACCTCCCCATGCCACCCCGCCTCATGAGGCGGGCAACCCTGAAGTGTCGTCGCGGAGGGCTTCTCCTGATCCGCCAAGGCCAGAAGGTGATCCTTCGGCCACCTGAAGTCCTTAGTATTCTGCTCCTAAAGAGAGCAACAGAAAGAGTCTGGAATTGTCCGTGTGCGATCGGACGCACTGAAGGATCTTCTGGAGCAAGCGGCTATCTCAGAAGCCGCATCGTACGCTAATGGGTATGGTGATTGAGAGGATTTCATCCGCCGAAAGCGGTTTGCATGAAGCTTTTATGAGTCTGCTGAAAGGCTTTGAGGTACGTGAAATAATGTATGTTTTTTACGGTACCGCACACGTTAGGTGTGCCCTATGCAGATAGTAGCCCCTAAGACTCTGGTTGCTATCGAGAATAGCGGAAAATAGAGGATCATAGTCCCAGGTAATAATCAGGACGCCTTCATATGCAGGTGGCGGAAGGTCAGGTGGCTAGCCGGACTAGTGAGTTTGCCGAGCTAAAGCGGCAACTGGTGCGGCAGATGCCGACATCGTGCTTGTGAACAAACTACTCGACGAGGCACAGGGTATGTGATTTCTCTGGTGATCAACACATAGTAAGAGGAGCATGATGCTAGTATCTTTAATATGTTGTGACTGCAGACGGGGCTACCGCCGTGGAGACCCTTTGGGCGGAACTTGCCCGAGCCAAGGAACAATCCAGGAAAAGTGATGCGGCCGCTCTAAAGGCGGTCGAAGAGCTGAGATCCGAACAGGCTGCGCATTGCTGAAGCAAGGATGAGATAGCCAAGATGGTTGTGGAATTGAAGGATGCCGCCGACCGTTACGAGCTTCTTGAAAATAAAAATCGAGCGAAGATGAAGGACCTGGAGAAGGCCACGGTGGCGGCCAAGGACACCCGCTCTACAATCAGAGAGATGAAGGAGGAGCTGGGTCAAGCCGGGGATATCGCGGCTGGGAAGCCCTTTATGCTGCGGATGAAGTTTGGAGATCCTGGCACGCCTCTGTTGATCAACTATGGAGTTCTCTGAGACGATATGTGTATTTGGCAGCAAGTCTTGCCGATGCGACGAATACTTCAAAGATCAAAAAGATCATGAAGTGGAAAAGCTGTTCTGGTCACAATTCAATGTTCCAGTGCGCCCGCTTCTGTTGAATGAGTGGATGGCCGAGTGGGCCGAGCTCCATAGGTTGTCCGGACTTGCCATGAGGTCTATTGTGGATCATCTGTGGCCGGAAGGGCCAAGGTCGAACAGTTATTTTAATTTAGTGCAACAGTTCCTTGGTGCTATGCCGTGCGTCGACGCAATGAAGAGGTCGGCATGCATAGAGGGTGCGCGGATGGCTCTTGCCCGTGTCAAGACATACTGGTTAGAGATGGAGGCCACCGCTATTGCAACCCAGAGTTCGGCCGTGGGCCGAGTATCTGCCGAGCACTAGTTTGAAGAAGTCCTTGAAGGCGCTCGTTCAATAGAGGCTCAGTGTTCGAAGAATATTATGTTCTAGTGACATGTATTCCCATTGTAAAAACAATGTTTATTAAATTATAAAGGCGGCGTTTATACTTTTGCCTGAAAGTATTATGATGCCTCCTGTGCGGCCGTTTATGTATATATGTATATAACCTGAAAGTTTGCAGCCGTCGGCTTTAGCCCCCACGCATATAATGCGGGGGTGTTCGCAAAAAACGTGTGTTCACACTTGATCCAACGTCTTGGTCCATTAAGGAGGTGATAGCACAGCGAACGAGGCAATCGGACTATATTGCTTTAACACTTTCACTTAGCCATAGGAGTTTGACGGTGGGACTACTATATAGCCCCTGGTACCTCCGCGCTCGTCCGAATACAGGGCGCGTACATACCTGACCGGAAAACGGCCCTTCGTTAATGCGGAGGAATCCCGAAGATTCCGCTAAGTCATCGAGTGGTTGACCAGTCTCGCGCTTTATCATGACAGTCAGTTTTCGGCTTTCTCTACTGAGGTGCTCGTCCGGATGAACCAGGGCACAATCGCAGTAGTTCTCCTAGTGCCACCTTATCCGATAGAGCGGAACATTAGCAAAACACGGGAGCCGGGCAAACCCAACATTTGACCAAAGACATGATTCGGAGCTGATGCATATAAGGCCAAACTCGCGACGCCGAACACTCCCTAAGGTATTCGGTCTTTATAACATATGCCGGGCTGAACAATGCCCTTGATAATAAACCCCGAGTGTCCAGGTACGTGCAATATTCTGACATGGCGAAATGCCAATAACGTCAGCATCCTTCCCAGTTGTATTGAGTATCCGGAGGATGTAAACAACAAGAGACAGTAAAAAAAGGTTTACGCAGGGTCTTAATCTAAAAAGAAACCTTTGAGCGGGTCCTTGCTGCACGTCTGCGCCTGTGTCTCCGTTGTGCCGTATCCTCGACGGATGTAGCACGATTGTCATCTGTAAAAGAGAAGAACTTAGATGAAAGTTGTGGTGCAAAAAATTGGTTATTATCAATAAACCATTAAAATTCAAGATTAGTCAAGTTGTTTAACTAGCCTGTTTACACGCGGGAAGCCCCTGGTACCATCTATGAGAGTATAACCATCAAACCGATCTCAGGTGTATCTAGTGATGCGCCGGACTCGTCCAGCCGTGTCCGCGGTCTTGACGACTGGTCTTTTATTCTGGTTGGTGAGGCCGTCTAGTGTTCGGTTGTTAAAGCCGCCACGCGTTCTTCCGCGCATAAGGAACGCTCAATATTTCCACTAACTGTGATGGTGCCACATGGGCCAGGCATCTTAAGCTTAAGAGAAGCGTAATGCGGCACTGCATTAAAACGAGTGAAAATTGTTCTTTCGAGTAGTGCTTGATAGCCGCTTCGGAATGGAGCGATGTCGAAGTTTAACATTTCACTTCGGTAGTTGTCGGGTGAACCGAATGCAACCTCTAGTATTAGAGAGCCCGTGGAGCGGCTCGGGCCTCGGTATTACTCCCTTGAAGGTAGTATTACTGCGGTTGATTTTGTCAGGTCTATCCCCATCTTGCGATCGTGTCCTCGATATATCGATTTAGACCATCGCCGCTGGCCCATAAGGACTCGTATGATGGTATCCGTTTATTATTAGGTCTAACATCAAGGTAGCCAATCCCTCTTGTTGGATGCTTGTCGGGTGATCCCTGCGGTCAAAAGTGATCGGGCAGGCCAATTAGGGGGTTGAACTTACGGGTGACGGGCACTACGACGCGTGTGTCTTGGAGTGCATGTTTGCTTCTCCTCTTCGTCATGTGGATCATGTTCACTGTTTTGACCTCTGGTGGGAATTTTTTCTGTCCCCCAGTGCTTTGCTGGTGAGGCTCGTCCTCGTCTTCACTTGGTGTCTCCCTCCCCTTGTGTTCGGCGTTTAGCTAACCGGCCTGCTTGAAGACCCAGCATTCTCTGTGGGTGTGATTTGCAGGTTTATTGGGGGTGCCATGAATCTGACATAGTTTGTCTAGAATCTTGTTTAGGCTGGACAGTTGTCACACCCCTAGCTTCTGGCAATTCACTAGGCTAGCGTCATGTGTGCATCATGTTTAAATTCAAATGAATATGAAATGGGGATGTTCAAACCCTAGCACCAAATGAAATGCATCTAGGATCAAAATAAAAATATTTTCAATGAACCTGAAATGCCCTTCAAAAATGTTCATCATCTTTGCCTTGGTCTAGAACCTTTGACAAAGATGGTTCGCATTTTTCTAGGATAGCATTGGGTTACTGAATTAAATCATATGCTATTTGCATTTGGTCATTTAAATGCTATATTATATTTTAAATGTCCAAATATTCATGAACTGAAATGTTTGCTGTCGGAAATAATCCAAACAGTGGTCACAAGCACTCTCATGATTTTTGAAAATGCTCTGGCATTTTTAATATATCCAAAACAATTACAGATAATAGAAAACAGAAAGAATTGGGAGAGAGAGAGAGAGAGAGAGGAAACCTTACCTGTGCAGCCCACCTGGAGCCCAAATGGCTGGCCCAGCCCACCCGGCGACTTGCCAGTCATCTTCAACCTCTGCCAAGAGGGCAGAGGAGAGACTTTCAGACGTGGTCGGCGTGCCACCTCCTACTGCAGCTGGCTAGCCTCCCCGAGTCCACCAGACGCCTGTGAGATGAGGGCGGCCCCTCTCACTTTCCTCCTTCCTTCCGCCTCGCCTTCCTCTCGCCTCTCCTCCTCAAGGCCGAAAGCACACTGAGACCGCCGCTCGCCGCTGCCGCGGCTATCGTGCACCCTCGCCCTTCCGCCGAGTCTAGAAGCACCGCAGAAACCTTCTCGTCCTCCCAATCGAGCTACGGGACGCCGGGAGGCCCTGCTTCGTCGTCATCACGGTCATCTTCAACCTCGGGCACCAAAGCCCCTCGCCGTCGATTCGCCTCGTCAAGGACATCCCCGAGCCCACTGACCTACTGCGCCGCCTCCCTGTGAGCTCCTGCTCCCAACCCCTCTCTCCCCGCCGTCGAATTCCTCCTCTAACCCCCCTCGCCACCGCGGCGGAAGCTCGCCGCCGCCACGCCTATCGCCGCCGTCATTGCAGGTCACTGAACTCGCGTCCGAGCACGACCTCGAGCTCGTGGATCTCCCAGGAGCCCGCCTAGCCACTCAGCTCGCTCGCTCGCCAAGCGTAGCCTGCGCCGTCTTGGCCCGAACTCCGGCCACCGCCGCGTGCTTGCCTCCGGCGAGCTCAGGCCACCTCAGCCCCTGTCGTTTGAACAGATGGATGCGGGCGAGTCCCAGCTCCGCGTAGATGCCCTCATCCGCCTCTTTGGTCGCCGGAGATGCAAACGCGAGCGTCTCCGCCGCTCTGCTTGGTCGCCGGCGGCTAACCGCCGGTGTGTCCGACGTGGCCACGTGATTAGTGTTAATCACGGCCAGCTAACCCCCTAGAGCCACTGACAGCCGGGCCCCACTACCTAACTAAACCAGGTTAGTTCTAGTTTAGATTAAACTAACCCCGCGGGCCCCGCAGGTCAGTTTGACCTGGCCACGTCACCTGTTGACCTGACCCCACCTGTCTGTGACTCAGACAGCACTGTGTGACTGACCAGTGGACCCCACACGTCAGATTTGACCCGGGGCAGCTCTGTTGACCTGCTGACGTCATTCTGACGTAATGCTGACGCAGTAAATCTATTTCTGGATTTAGTTTAATTGTAAATAATTCAGAAATTCCAGAAAATATCCAAAACTTCAAAAATTCATATAAATTCAACCGTAACTCAGAATGAAATAATTTATATATGAAAAATGATCAGAAAAATCCAATCTATTCATCTGTACCATTCTCATGCATGTTTGATCAAGTTAACTTAACTGTTTAGGATGAAACATGAATAGGACAACTTTGATAATAGTTTTGGAGTTGGGATTTGATGTAGTTTTGAATTCCACTTCAATCAACATGACTTGCTGTTGCATTAGCCCAAATCACAACATATTGTCATGTCATGATCATGCATCATATTGTTGCATTGCACTGATTGTGTTTCTTCTTTGTTTGTTGGTGCTTGTCCCCTCTGAGTAGACGTGGTTCCGACGATGAGTTCGATGACACCGATGAAGAACTATACTATCTTCAGAAGTGCCAGGCAAGCAAAACCCCCTTGTTCATTCTGATACAATCCCACTCTCTTCCTCCTGCTCTCTTTTACTACATTAGGACAACAACGACATATTTGTTACTTGGTGCGGTAGCTGAACCATTTTCCTCTGCATGACCTGTCATTGCCACAGTAAATAGATGAAACCCACTAGCATGAGTAGGAGTTGTTTGAGACCTGATGTGCCTACTCATACATGCTTGTTTGTCATGCCTGCTATTGCTTAGAGTTGAGTCAGGTCTGATTCATCGGGGATGAATCGGAGGTGTGTGAACATGTCCTACTGTGTGTGAGCTAAGTGTGTGAACATGATTTGGTAAAGGTAGTGGTGAGAGACCATGTAGGAGTACATGGTGGGTTGTCTCATTGAAGCCGTCCTCGGGAACTGAGTTCTATGTTTGTGATCCATGAACAGCTACTACCACACATTGGAATGCTTAAGTGCCCCTCTCGACTTATTAATCAACTCGATCTCTGTCCAGGAGTTGCAACTAGTTTCTGGTGTTTGTAGGTAGTGTTAGTAGTCTACCAAGTGGCACCCTGCAGGTGGGCTTGGGACAGACTAGGCACCATGGCACGGTGTACCAAGCGTAGATCCACCCGTCGAGGTGGGCTTGGGAACCCTGCACACATCGTTTGGGGCCATGAGCGACACCGGCCGGATCTCCTTGCGGATGGAACCGAATAGGTGATAAACACAGACGAGAGACTTGTGTGGTTAGTCAGGTCGTGGCCGACTCCCTCGCCAAAGCTTCCGCTTGAAGGTTCTTTGAGATACACGACGTGTACATGGTGGTAAGTGGCGAGAGCGCAGTGAAGAAGTACACCCTGCAGGGTTAACATCATCTATTCGAATAGCCGTGTCCGCGGAAAAGGACTTCTGGGTTTCCTGTACAGTTCATAGAAAAGTGAAAGTGGATACTCTAAAATGCGCAAGATAAGCGTGAGTGCTATGGATGGCCTTCTCGTAGGGAGACGGGAGCGGATCCATAGTGGTGTATTGATATGGTGAATATGTGGACTCGTGTGCGCCACCTCAAAAGAGTTACTTGCAGTCGTAGTTCAGGATAGCCACCGAGTCAAAGTTGGCTTGCTGTAGTCAAACTCCACCACCCCCTTTATTGATACCGATGCATATGTAGCTAGTTCTGATGTAAGTCTTGCTGGGTACATTTGTACTCACGTTTGCTTATTCTATGTTTTGCAGAGAGACTTCAGTCTCGCTAGTAGTTCCGCGTGGACTTCGACGTTTAGCTTGATACCTCAGCTACGATCTTGTGCCCTCGGCAGGATCTGGTAGATAGTCGCTTCTCAAATTTTTTCATTTGTAGATGTACGTACTCGGACATGTTAAGCTTCCGCATGTGCTTTGACTTGTATGCTCAAATGTTGGGTCATGAGACCCATGTTTGTAATATCTCGCTCCTCGGAGCCTAATGAATAAATACTTGAGTCGTAGAGTTATGCTGTGATGCCATGTTGTATTTACACATATCGAGCATATTGTGTGTATGATTGAAATGATTGGTATGTGTGGGATCTGACAACCTAGTTGTTTATCCTTGGTAGCCTCTCTTATGGGTAAATGTAGTCTTGTGCTTCCATGAGCCATAGTAGTCCGCCATGCCCGGTTCACCGGAGTCCTCGCTAGCCCAAAGACTATCGCTTCCGTAACACTTGATCGGCCGGGCATGTGATTCACTTGCCTCGTGGTTCCGTCCCTTCGAGGAAATGTCACGCGGTGACATCCGGAGTCCTGCCTAGCTTGCTACAGCCCGGGTTCCCGGAGTCCTCATAGCCAGGTTACAGCCCGGATTCACACGCTGGCGACCGACATGCTCGATGTTGATACATGTATGTCCGTCCCCGTAAGTTAGTGCCACCGGGTTCACGACTAGTCATGTCGGCCCGGTTCTCTGTCATATGGATGCTAGCGACACTATCATATACGTGAGCCAAAAGGCTTAAACGGTCCCGGCCATGGAAAGGCGACACCGTGGGAATACCGTGCGTGAGGCCGCAAAGTAATATGAGGTGTTACCGGCTAGATCGATGTGACTTGGAATCGGGTCCCGACAGCTTTGATATCGTGAGCCTGATCGCTTGTAGGATTACCAAGCCAAACCGGTCAAGTTGAGTCTAGAAATGCTTTAGTTATATGTAGGGGAATTGATTGTGGGTTGGAATGTAAGGCTCTTTTTACTCCTTATACCTCATGCCCTCTGATCCGAATCATCTTATCTTTCCTACGGGGTTAAGAAACTAGGCTTTCTCTTCTTTCTATTAGGATCACGTGTTACTAATCTGTAGACCTATAGGTTTGATGGTTCTAAGCTTCAGTTGGGTTCCTACTACTTTCGTGTATTCATAGTTGATCTCAAAACCTTGATATTATGATGATCGAGTGGTTATGCCACCATTTTGCAGGATGTCTCGAATCTTTTGAGCATTTACAGCCGTTATGATGTCCGAGTCGTCCCAGGTTTCTAAAATAGTCTGATGCATTTGCATGTCCCTTCTTTCCATTCACGATGTTCTTTTGGCCAGATCAACCACACTAACTAGTGTGTTGAGGTATTTCATTGCCTCGACATTTATGTTGGAGCTATTATTATGACCCTAGGTGTCTAGAGTATCACCTAGTAACTTAGCCATGCTTTGTGTCCCCAGTCTGATGATTCTGGCCATCATTCTCGAAAGCATCCCGTGATGCCACTTAGTACTAGGTATTCTACTCCTGGGTTTTTTGAACCCGAGATTCACTCCACTTACTTCATGTTAATAGTGTTGCTCGTTCCTTTAGGTTATTAGTAACCTTGTGATAATCCTCGAGGTCCCTGGTATTTCTTTCTTTCAAATACCATGAACTATTTATGGCAGAAGTTCCTCACAGAACCGAAAGATCACAACCATAGTGCTCTTGACGAGTTCTCTATTCTATGTTGTGACTCTGTTAGTTCTACCTTTCTGCATGGGTTATCCGGAAGAAATATGTTGAACTTGGTTCAACGTACTAACATATGCCTCCACAACTCAGAAAGTTTTATGTTCTTTGAGTTGTTCCTCCTTAGTTGTATTCCGACCCCCGTCTATCAATTGGTAGACAAGAGTATGTGAGCATTCGTTCATCGATGCCTATCACTCTTATGGTCCGTCAAGCCATTCTATTCCAGAATGACTAGGAGAAACAAGCTCCAGTACCTCATCCATTTCTAGGATTGGGTCAAAGCAGTTGTATTCCGTAGATCAAATGCAATCAAGCTTTTGTTCTGTTCTACCCTGAAGTATTACCCACTTTATGTCAGGAATGTCACGAGAATTGCGCCTTCCCTTATGAATTCTTGACGTAGTGATACTTCTCGCCATCATCATTCACTCCTCGGTTCCGTGTTGTTGCAACCGGAATACCGACAAGTGAACCGTGATGTGTGAAATCAATACTCCTAGCAACTAGTTGCTTGGTAGTAAATGGAAAATATTCTCATTCTTAGCGTGTTGGTTACTGAATCATCATTCTAAGATAGATTGTGCTACCTAGTCCTTATTTCTGGTGCACTCTTCGATTAATGAGTTAGGATTATTCAATCCCTTGCTTATTTGATCATATCATCTTGCTCTGAAAAGCAAGATTGTTCTTGAGCTTAGTAACATATCGGTGGTTCGTGATGTTCCGAATATCTTCTCGGAAGTATTACCAGGTTGTCACCTGACCGCTATGTTGAGTTCGTGATCATGTTGGTTTTCCTCCAAACCACCCATTCTCCAAGAATCTGTGTTGGATACCCCTGAGCTAGTTGGTTAAGCTAAACAACAACTTGGAGAGTTGGAAGATGAAAGCTTGTCTGACTTAGATCATCACTAAGGGATATCCTTGTGTGTGTGTATGTGTGTTGAAGAAAGATGATATCTCCATCGATTGGTCCTCGTGATCAGTTGTTGGATCTATTGCCTTGTCAAAACTTTGACTTGAGTATGGGCTATTGTCAAGTCAAATCAGAACCAACAATGTTCGTAATGTTGTCTTACTCGTGGTTGATCCCTCGAGCATACACCATTACATCTTTTGGTCTGACCAATGCTATCACCGTGTTCACATGATGGTGGAAGTCCAGTGATATGGAAAATTCCGATGAGTTGCTGTTGAGCCCATCAACAGCATTTTGTCTCCCCCATGATTCATGTTGAACATCAACCTAGTGTTGAAAACTTTTTAAGCAATGCCTTCGTGTTCCGTTCATGAAGCTTATGCTTGGATGGAAGAAGTGACTTCTTCGAATTCATGTGCATTTGGTGCAAGCTGCCGCCGTGAGTTCGAGAAAGATTGTTTTTGCCTCCTCTGGAACCATCCCAGGTTAGTCATGCACGTGCAAAGTGCTCTATGGTTTGATAGGTTGGCCGCCTCCATTTTATATGGGTTTCCTAGCACACCAAGCCATTGATTGATTTGTTCAAGGGAAAAGGAGTTGTTGTGTGAATACTAGTTCATGCACAAGATTCCACTATCCTCGAAGATGGTTCCCCACTTGAACTCGGTAGTGTTTTATTATAAGACTACTACGTGATCAAGCTTGTCTGGGACAGTGTGTTCACATGTATGTAGCAGAACCAGCTCATGTTTTTGGAGCTTGCTATTGTAGTTCATTTCCCAAGAATCTTGCAACGTCATCTCGTCGGTTTGTGTTGCAAACTTTCTTCTCCAGACATGTTGTCTGAAATATCCCATTACCAACCAGATCTGAATCTCAAGCAGATATGATGGTTGGAACATTCCCAACATTTGCATCTGGTTCCCAGCTTGCACTCCATCGTGCCAATTTTTTCATGGGCTGCCCTTCTCAGCAGTTGCTGTCCAGGTTTATCTTCAAAGGTGGACTTACCATGAGTCCCATCCATTTCCGATGATAAGCAAAATCACCCAATGCGTTGTCTTCAACAAGGTAGTCCCCATCATCCATTCTAGTCCGATTATGTCATTCCTTTGAACTCCTTCAAACGATCGCTTGTGAATTTCCTTAGGCTGGTATAGAGAGTTCCAATGATCTCTGTATCGAAAGTAATTCTTTTTGCCACTTAAGGGATAATTCCACGAGTCACCCCCTCTAAGATGTCTCGTTATGGTATCATGGCAAATCAACTCCTCGCTACGTTGACAACCGATCACCACCTCCTTAAGTGTGAAATTGTTGTCTACCTAGTGAACCTTCGTCATCCGCTTCACTCCATCCCTTTGGCTGTGTGCTTCGTGTCTCAGCTCGAGAGATGTTGCTATGTATCATTCCGTGAGTTGATCGTGAGTTGCTCGATCTTTAAGAAGATCGATTCCTGCAGAGTTTCTCTCTGTCGTTGTCGTGTTGGATGAAGTTCTCGAAAGCAAAGACGTCAAGATCAAGATGATGATCGAATCAACGTTCCTATGAAGTGCAAGCTGGATCATGGAGATCAAGTTAGCTTTGTATCCCCTCTGTCTTCTTACCTCACGTCTTGAATCTCGGGACGCGATTCTTGTTTAGTGGGGGTGAGTTGTCACACCCCTAGCTTCTGGCAATTCACTAGGCTAGCTTCATGTGTGCATCATGTTTAAATTCAAATGAATATGAAATGGGGATATTCAAACCCTAGCACCAAATGAAATGCATCTAGGATCAAAATAAAAATATTTTCAATGAACCTGAAATGCCCTTCAAAAATGTTCATCATCTTCGCCTTGGTCTAGAACCTTTGACAAAGATGGTTCGCATTTTTCTAGGACAGCATTGGGTTACTGAATTAAATCATATGCTATTTGCATTTGGGCATTTAAATGCTATATAATATTTTAAATGTCCAAATATTCATGAACTGAAATGTTTGCTGTTGGAAATAATCCAAACAGTGGCCACAAGCAGTCTCATGATTTTTGAAAATGCTCTGGCATTTTTAATAAATCCAAAAATATTACAGATAATAGAAAACAGAAAGAATTGGGAGAGAGAGAGAGAGAGAGAGAGGAAACCTTACCTGTGCAGCCCACCTGGAGCCCAAGTGGCTGGCCCAGCCCACCCGGCGACTTGCCAGTCATCTTCAACCTCTCGCCAAAGAAAGTGAGGGAGAGACTTCAAGACGCTGTCGAGCGTACACCTCCTACCACCATGGCTAGCCTCCCCGAGTCCACACAAGACGCCCGGAGATGAGGGCGGCCCTCTCACTTTCCCCTCCTTCCTCCGCCTCGCCCCTTCCTCTGGCCTCTCCTCCTCGCGCCGAGCACACCCGAGACCGCCGCTCGCCGCTGCCGCGGCTATCATGCACCCTCGCCCTTCCGCCGAGTCCAGAAGCACCACAGAAACCTTCTCGTCCTCCCAATCGAGCTACAGACGACGGGAGGCCCTGCTTCGTCGTCATCACGGTCATCTTCAACCTCGGGCACCCGAGCCCCTCGCCGTCGATTCACGCCGTCAAGGACGTCCCCGAGCCTTGACCCATCAAGGCCGCCTCCCTGTGAGCTCCTGCTCCCAACCCCTCTCTCCCCGTCGTCGAATCCCTCCTCTAACCCCCCTGGCCACCGCGGCGGAAGTTCGCCGCCGCCACGCTTGTCGCCGCCGTCATTGCAGGTCACCAAACTCGCGTCCGAGCACGACCTCGAGCTCATGGATCTCCCAAGAGCCCGCCCAGCCTCTCAGCTCGCTCGCTCGCCAAGCGTAGCCCCGCGCCCGTGCTGGCCCGAACTCTGGCCACCGCCGCGAACTTGCCTCCGGCGAGCTCGTGCCACCTCAGCCCCTGCCGTTTGCACAGATGGATGCGGGCGAGTCCCAGCTCCACGTAGATGCCCTCATCCGCCTCTTTGGTCGCCGGAGATGCAAACCCGAGCGTCTCCGCCGCTCTGCTTGGTCATCGGCGGCTAACCGCCGGTGTGTCCGACGTGGCCGCGTGATTAGTGTTAATCACGGCCAGCTAACCCCCCAGAGCCACTGACAGCCGGGCCCCACTGCCTAACTAAACCAGGTTAGTTCTAGTTTATATTAAACTAACCCTGCGGGCCCCGCAGGTTAGTTTGACTGCCACGCCACCGCCGACTGACCCCACATGTCTGCGTGACTCGCATGACTGCAGGATGACCAGTGGACCCCACACGTCAGATTTGACCCGGGGCAGCTCTGTTGACCTGCTGGCATCATTCTAACGTAATGCTTATGTAGTAAATCTATTTCTGGATTTAGTTTAATTTTAAATAATTCAGAAATTCCAGAAAATATCCAAAACTTCAAAAATTCATATAAATTCAACCGTAACTCAGAATGAAATAATTTATATATGAAAAATGATCAGAAAAATCCAATCTATTCATCTGTACCATTCTCATGCATGTTTGATCAAGTTAACTTCACTGTTTAGGATGAAACATGAATAGGACAACTTTGATAATAGTTTTGGAGTTGGGATTTGATGTAGTTTTGAATTCCACTTCAATCAACATGACTTGCTGTTGCATTAGCCCAAATCACAACATATTGCCATGTCATGATCATGCATCATATTGTTGCATTGCACTGATTGTGTTTCTTCTTTGTTTGTTGGTGCCTTTCCCCTCTGAGTAGACGTGGTTCCGACGATGAGTTCGATGACACCGATGAAGAACTATACTATCTTCAGAAGTGCCAGGCAAGCAAAACCCCCTTGTTCATTCTGATACAATCCCACTCTCTTCCTCCTGCTCTCTTTTACTGCATTAGGACAACAACGACATATTTGTTACTTGCTGCGGTAGCTGAACCCTTTTCCTCTGCATGACCTGTCATTGCCACAGTAAATAGATGAAACCCACTAGCATGAGTAGGAGTTGTTTGAGCCCTGATGTGCCTACTCATACATGCTTGTTTTTCATGCCTGCTACTGCTTAGAGCTGAGTCAGGTCGGATTCATCGGGGATGAATCGGAGGTGTGTCAACATGTCCTACTGTGTGAGCTAAGTGTGTGTACACAATTTGGTAAAGGTAGCGGTGAGAGGCCATGTAGGAGTACATGGTGGGTTGTCTCATTGAAGCCGTCCTCAGGAACTGAGTTTTGTGTTTGTGATCCATGAACAGCTACTACCACACATTGGAATGCTTAAGTGCCCCTCTTGACTTATTAATCAACTCGATCTTTGTCCAGGAGTTGCAACTAGTTTCTGGTGTTTGTAGGTAGTGTTAGTAGTCTACCAAGTGGCACCCGGTACATGTGGGCTTGGGACAGACTAGGCACCATGGCACGGTGTACCAAGCGTAGATCCACCCGTCGAGGTGGGCTTGGGAACCCTGCACACATCGTTTGGGGCCGTGAGCGACACCTCGGCCGGATCTCCTTGCGGATGGAACCCGAATAGGCGACAAACCTGGACGAGAGACTTGTGTGGTTAGTCAGGTCGTGGCCGACTCCCTTGCCAGGCTTCCACTTGAAGGTTGTTGAGATACACGACGTGTACATGGTGGTAAGTGGCGAGAGCGTGTGTGAAGAAGTACACCCGTGCAGGGTTAACATCATCTATTCTAATAGTCGTGTCCATGAAAAGGACTTACGGGTTGCATGTACGGTTCATAGACAAGTGAAAGTGGATACTCTAAAATGCGCAAGATAAGCGTGAGTGCTATGGATGACCTTCTCGTAGGGAGACGGGAGCGGATCCATAGTGGTGTATTGATATGGTGAATATGTGGACTCGTGTGCGCCACCTCAAAAGAGTTACTTGCAGTTGTAGTTCAGGATAGCCACCGAGTCAAAGCTGGCTTGGTGCGCCAAACTCCACCACCCCTTTATTGATACCGATGCATATGTAGCTAGTTACGATGTAAGTCTTGCTAGGTACATTTGTACTCACGCTTGCTTATTCTATGTTTTGCGAGAGAGACTCTAGTCTCGCTAGTAGTTCAGCGTGGACTTGACGTTTAGCTTGATACCTCAGCTACGATCTTGTGCCCTCGGCAGATCTGGTAGATAGTCGGGCTTCTCGGCCTTTTTCAGTTGTAGATGACTGTACTCAGACATGTTAGCTGCCGCTTGTGCTTTGACTTGTATGCTCAGAATGTTGGGTCATGAGACCCATGTTTGTAATATCTCGCTCCTCGGAGCCTAATGAATAAATACTTGAGTCGTAGAGTTATGTTGTGATGCCATGTTGTATTTACACATATCGAACATATTGTGTGTATGATTGAAATGCTTGGTATGTGTGGGATCCGACTACCTAGTTGTTTATCCTTGGTAGCCTCTCTTATGGGGAAATGTAGTCTTGTGCTTCCATGAGCCATAGTAGTCCGCTTCTGACCCGGTTCACCGGAGTCCTGCTTAGCCCAAAGACACTCTGCTCAAACACTTAGCGGCCGGCATGTGATTCACTTCGTTTATGTATACATCTTCGAGGAAATGTCACGGTGACATCCGAGTCCTGCCTAGCCTGCTACAGGCCCGGGTTCCTGGAGTCCTGTTAGCGGTGCTACAGCCCGGATTCACACGTGGCCAATCGACATGCTCGATGTTGATTCATGTATGCATGTCCCTGTAAGTTAGTGCCACTTTGGGTTCACGACTAGTCATGTCGGCCCGGGTTCTCTGTCATATGGATGCTAGCGACACTATCATATACGTGAGCCAAAAGGCGCAAACGGTCCCGGGCCATGGAAAGGCGACACCCGTGGGAATACCGTGCGTGAGGCCGCAAAGTAATATGAGGTGTTACCGGCTAGATCGATGTGACTTGGAATCGGGGTCCTGACAACAGTCCATCTCTGCTGCCTTTGAAAGGCTTTTTCCGCTGACTCGGTCGAGAGCCCCTAAATCCGGTGTTTACCGCCGTGTTATCTAGGCTGTCTTCCTTATTTCGACGCTTGCTTTTACTGCGTCGTGGTTTTCCATTGCCATCCCTGACTTTGGATGTGCTTGGGTCGCTGGTGCTACTATGAGCTAGCCAGCTATCTTCGCCTGCGCAAAAGTGGGTCATGAGGCTTGTCAGGGCTGCCATTGTTCTTGGTTTTTCTTGGCCGAGGTGTCTGGCGAGCCATTCATCCCGGACGTTGTGTTTGAAGGCTGCTAAGGCTTCGGCGTCCGAGCAGTCGACGATTTGGTTCTTCTTAGTGAGAAATCTGTTCCAAAGCTTTCGGGTTGACTCTCCGGGCTATTGAACTATGTGACTTAAATCGTCTGTGTCCGGAGGTCGGACATAAGTCCCTTGAAAATTAGCCCGAAAAGCATCCTCAAGCTCCTCCCAACTTCCAATTGAGTATTCGAGGAGGATTTTCAGCCAGTGCCGAGCTGGTCCTTTCAGCTTGAGGGGCAAGTACTTGATGGCATGGAGATCGTCTCCGCGAGCCATATGAATATGGAGGATAAAGTTCTCAATCCAGACTCCGGGGTCTGTGGTTCCGTCGTACGCCTCTATGTTCACTGGTTTGAATCCTTCTAGAAATTCATGGTCCAACACTTCATCAGTGAAACATAGGGGGTGTGCGGAACCCCTGTATTTTGATGTGTCGAGGCGTTTTGACAGTTGTAGTACTCGGTTTTGATTTTGTGCCGGAGCACGCTTCCTAGATCCATAGATGGATCTAGTCATACTGGATTTTTGGCGCAAGTCCTCACATAGATCGTGTGTTGACTTATGTGTGGCGTCGTTGGCCGCCCTATCGCGGCCACGAGGTGGTCGATCCAACCGGTCGGCGGTTTTATTTTTCGGCTGTGTTGGCTCTAAGGCCTCTTCATCAAATTCAGGCAACATCTTGCGCTTTGGATAGCTCTTTGTGTGGTAACTTCCACCATACTTTTCTTCATTGTCGAGCACTTTGTTCCATCTTCTGTTGAGCGTATTCTGTACGGCCTTAAGCCTTTGCTTCTGCTTCTTCAGACTCCTCGCGGTGGCAATAAGATTTCTGCGGAGGTTCTCTTGTTCCAAGTGCCTTTCCCGGATAATGTGTGCCCCTTCGTCCGGACTGTTCTCCTCTTCGGAGGGAGGTTTATGAGCTATATCCTCGGCATCGCCGTGTTCGGACAGCGGATCCGTACTACGTTTGCCGTTTGCTGGTTCACTGTTGTTATCGCTGTTTTTGCCGAGGCGGGATTTGGAGCGGCGCCTACGCCGACTCTTTGGTTGCTTCTCGAGGGAGCTATCCTTCACTGCATCCCCCCGTTCCTCGTCATCGTTTTCTTTGGGTGTATCCACCATGTATATGTCATGTGATGAAGTGGTGGTCCAGCGCCCTATGGGCGGTGGTTCCTGTTCGTCTCCTGCATCGTCGTCCATACGGTCGATGTCTTTGGAGTCGAAGTCGAGCATGTCAGTTAAATCGTCGACAGTGGCTACTAAGTGGGTGGTGGGTGGGGAGCGAATTTCTTTGTCGTCCGCATCTGACGGTGTTCTGGACTAGGGGTACTCATCGCGTCGTCTCCCGATCAGTTGGATTGGGCCGAGGACCCCCATGGCCGTATACTCATGGGCAAGTTCGGACAGCTGCCGCATACAAGGAAGATTTCACAAGACTTGGTGATCAAGACAAGGACTCCTCCCCACCGGCGTATTCGGCTAGGACTCTTGTTATCCTAGGCCTCTGGTGCATTATATAAACCGAGGACAGGCTAGTCGATAGAGATATACACCAATCATAATCATAGGCTAGCTTCTGGGGTTTAGCCTCTACGACCTCGTGGTAGATCAACTCTTGTAATACTCATATCATCAAGATCAATCAAGCAGGAAGTAGGGTATTACCTCCATCGAGAGGGACCGAACCTGGGTAAATATCGTGTCCCCCGCCTCCTGTTACCATCCACCTTAGATGCACTGTTCGGGACCCCCTACCTGAGATCCGCCGGTTTTGACACCAACATTGGTGCTTTCATTGAGAGTTCCGCTGTGTGATCGGCAAAAGGATCAATGACTCGACTGCAGATCAACTGCGACATCGGCTTCTTCGTCACCGGCTCGACTGGTCACCTTGGCCGGGCCGAGGACTGCGCCCTACCTCCGATCGTCATGTTCGGAGGAGGGCCTTCATCAACATCAACTCCGATCTCTATCAAGATCATGAAGGAATCATCCAGGGAGCCCGGGGGCTCAACGTCAACATTGCCCTTGGGCGACCGTGCTCTTTTTCTAGACAGCAAACTTGTATCCGCCGCCACCGCCTCCTCAAGTGTCGTTTTAACGATTTCTTCGGTGGAATTGTGCAGAATTGAGTCTAGAACAACCCTGGAAAATTTCGTCGAGTTTCATTGGAGGAATCTCTGGCAATCCACGATATACCGGAGCCCTGTTAAATCTGGACGAGAATCTGGACGAGTTTAGGGCGTGGTGTCTAGCTTCTTGCTCGGATGTCCTTTGGAAGATCCAACCATTGATCGGCTACGGAATTTTTCCCAAGAAACTATTACTCTGGTTTGTTCCAGCATCTGTACACAGGTCTATCGAATGATGGTCGCACTAACGACGGTCGCATGGTGGTTTGGTCAGGTTCCGTACATAGTCCAGCGCATGCCGCATCCGGAACTCGGACCGACCTGTGAATTCAGGCTTTGCCACGCCTTTACTGCATCACGCCGACACCCTGCATCGACATTCACTTCGGCGCGCAGGCCATATTTTCTTTTATTACTCCCTTTGCATAAATTATTTATTATGCAACGATTTTTTTATTATTATTACTATCATCTCCAGTTTGCACTATTTTTTGTGCACAGGAAAATGATCCGGGTCAGACAGTATCGTCAACTCGGTGTACTGACAATCTGACATACCACGCCACCTCGGCTAGACAGGGGGCTTCGTCATCACTTCATTACCCCACGCTGAGGACTTCGGCGTCACTCTGCCGGCCTCCATTGGCCGTGCTATGTCACCACTTCGGAGTGCCGAGCTCTTCGCTCCACCACCTCGGGACCGGCTTGGGGGATGGAACTTTGTCCCGCATCAAGCTCGGACCGTGTCATCAATGCCGAACACATTAACCATCTAAGTTGCCTTCATGCTCAAAGTTTCAAATTTTTAACTTGTGTTCGGTTCGACCTAGCATTATACCTTTTTGGCAAAAAAGTTGTTTGTGAAAAAAATTCCTTGTCATAACCTTGTTTGTGACACACAAATTCAAATACCCAGTTCACTTGGGGGCTTCCTTCGTGAAGCCTTTCCTCTCGCATATGATTATACTTGTACGGCTTCGTTCCTTATTCGTGTATTACGCCACAATATGCACCATATTGACTTAAGCGATTTGCAAGCTGGGTTGCCTCGCCCTTGTGTTTACCCCTACGTTCCCGATTATTCGGCTAGGGAGTAAAGGGAGCACCTCTGCGATTGTCATGATCGGGTCATCTGAGCTCGGACCTCAGACTGGGTGAAGCCGAAAGCTAGCGCTCTTATTTTCAATTATGATCGGCACACAACGGAACTCATGAGTACAAAAAATCTATTGCACAAGTCTCATAGTAACAATGGGCAACCGAAGAAAGGTATCGGTGGGGGTACTATTTTCTTCGAAGATGCTTCTTACACTTTGCCAGTAATATAGCATAAGTTCCCTGAGCGCGCTTTGCCTGTTACAGCCTTATGGCCTGATTGCCTGGTTATCGGAAACATCGTCGATATTTTCGACAGGTGGAGTACATAACACTTTTCGGTCCTCGACCGAAGAGGGAGAAGCAGACGGTCGGTTAAGACGCGTTTAAAGTTCGGGTGAACAAAGATATGATATTAGTACTTCGGTACATACAATCATTGTACATAAAATTCTTTTACTCAAGTCACTTGGGGGCTCTTAAATGAGCTATTTTATAATAAGTGTTCTTCTCCTTATTCGTTGCAAAGTTTTTTTATTTATTATTATTTATCACTCCTTTCTCGACGCAAGTGTGTGGTCAATAGCCGGATAGCCTTCCTTCTCTCTAAAGCCGCTCGAACTTAGTTTGCTAAACTAGCCTCGGAGAAGCACTCCGCCTTCGGGATAAGGAGGTTGAAGCCGTAGTGTAGCAACCAGACCTCAAACAGTCTGATCTCTGTGCTCAGTTTCATCCCTGGATCAGTAATGCTGACACCACACAGTACTCGGAGGATTTATAACAGAGTAGCAATCACACACTTATTACGATCGAATGTCTCAAGAGAGAACTTAATAAAATAAATATGGCTTAAGGCCATCTAAATACGATAACAGCGGAAGACTTGGAAGAATAAGCGAGTCCATCAACTCCAACGGCATCACTGAGTATAGAACCACGACCTAAGCACCTTACTCGTCGTTGCGAAAAGTATGCAACACGAACGTTGTTGCAGCCCAAAACGGGTCAGCACATGGAATATGCCGCAATGTAACACATTGAGAATAATGGAATAATAAGCCTATACTACATGCATATATGGCTGGTGGAAAGCTCTATGGTTACAGTTTTGCATAAAGCCAATTTTTCCCTACTGCAAAGGAATAAATTTATTTAACTATCATGGTGGTTGTTAAACATTGAGAATGGTTGGCAGCATTCTCAATCCCAATTAAAAGTACTCATTTAATACCCAACGATATTTATTTAGAAGTAACATGATGAGATTCACATGATATCTAAGTACTAGATACTCAAGATGTCCATAACCGGGGACACGGCTAACCATGATTAGTTTATACACTCTGCAGAGGTTTGCGCACTTTTCCCCACAAGACTCGATGCGCCTTCCGTTGGATTTCTCGCACTACATGATGTTTGAGAAACGGATGACCGAGACATAGTCTTTCGGAAGCACTAGCACCTTACATGTGGGTAGACCGGTACACTTACTTTCCCCTACATCTGCTAGTCTACCCGTAAGAGTTCGCACAACTTAATCAACTATGCCAAAGCCCATAATGGCTTGTGGCTGCACACGGAAGTTTCTAGTTTGAATAATCTCATGATCCCTTTGGGCCTGGGTGGCGGTCCGAAGAAATACAGTAAGTCTGATAGAAACCAGGTGCCTCAATCCACCCAGGATGTGTGTTTCAGTTGCCACCTTAAATAAACCATTAAATAAAAATCTCACATCTGTCTTGGATACACTCACCCAATCCACGTCTACTAGCATAGCATGGCATAATAAGCAAACGTAGAAGTAACTCCCAAGGGTTTGAAAATAAACAGTAATAGGTACTACCTCAACTACTTCCCATCCCACAATTTAATTAGATCCTAATCATGCAAGTGTTTGAGGATAGATCTAATGCATAAAAACTGGGTATGAGAAGGAGTATGATCAAAGTGTTACTTGCCTTGCTGATGATCCGCGAAACCTAGAGACTCGAAGTAACAGGCGGCGCCCTCCGGGTATTCTATCGAAGACAAACAAACATACAATAAGTATTCATCTAATGCACAGGTAAAACCCAAATATATCTAACCAGATAGTTCAACTTAAGAACTCCGGTTTGCAAAAAGAATCAAATCAAACGAAGCAACGAAAGTCAAACGGCGGAAGAAAACAGCTCCGTTTTACTAATCTGGATCTAAGCCAAATTTTACAGAAGCAAAAACTTGTTGAAGTTGGTTATTTGGAAAGAGGGTTTCGAGAGGAAACTCTAGGCGCTTGAATCGCCTGATTCCGATAAACGAGCGAAAAGTTATACTAAAACGAAAATCGGATCAGGAATCGCGATCAGAAAAATCGCGGATTAAATCCGAGAAAAAGAAAAACGACGAACGGGTTAACGAACGGACGTTCGTTAACTAAACTAATCTGACGAACGCGTTCGTTAAAACGAACAAACAAACGAGCGTTCGCTATTTAACCTAAACCAAAAAAATCGATCTAAAATAAAAAAAGAAAACTAAAAAACCGAAAATAAACCAAAGAAAAATCCGCTCAGTTTTTAAAAAAAACCGGCACGGAAAATGAGGCGGCGGCGAACCTCGGGCGGCGGGGTCCGCGTGAAGTCGGCGGGTCCGCGGGCGGCGGCGGGCTTGAGGTTTAGCGTTAGGGTTTCCGGCGGAGTGGGCGTGGTGGGCTGGCATGGAGGCGCTCGGTTGAGGCGCGGGCGCGCTATTTAAAGGCGCCCCCCGAGCGGAGTCCTGCTCAGGCACGGCCCAAGGTCGGTGCGCGTTTTTTTTAATAATTCTGTGCAGAAGAAAAATAAAAAGAAATACTAAACGGACTCCAAGAATCCCGAAATAAATTTTCCCCGGCTTCTAAAATCAAGACGGACTAAATGAACATTTATTTGGGGCCTAAATGCAATTTTGAAAACGCATTTTTCCTAAATTCAAATAAAAGGCGAAAAACTCCAAAATAAAATCTTATTTGATTTTATTATTAAATCTTCATTATTTCTTTATTTTGGGAAAGTCATTTATTCCCTCTCTCATATTTAGATAGTAGAAATAATTGAAGATAAAATAATTAAAACCAAATGATCCTATTTTTAAAATTTGAGAAAACTCAAATATGAAAATAACGAAATCCCCAACTCTCTCCGTGGGTCCTTGAGTTGTGTAGAATTTCTAGGATCTAGCAAAATGCAACAAAAAATATGATATGCAATGATGCTCTATGTATAACATTCCAAATTGAAAATTTGGGATGTTACAAACCTACCCCCTTAAGATGAATCTCGCCCTCAAGATTCGGGTTGGCTAGAAAATAGGTGAGGGTGGTCCTTAAGCGAGATCTTCCTCTCGCCTCCTGTGGCTTCTTCCTCGGTGTGGTGGCTCCACCGAACTTTGCAAAACTTAATGACCTTGTCATGGGTGACTCGGCCGCATACTCGAGAATCTTAACCGGTTTCTCCTCATAGGTCAAATCATCATTCAAGTGAATCGCTTCTAGTGGCACAAGATCTCTCAGTGGTATATCGGCCATCTCTGCGTCACACTTCTTCAACTGAGAAACATGAAACACATCATGGACTCCTGACAATCCTTCGGGTAGTTCCAACTTGTACGCAACTTCTCCCATGCGTTCCAAAACACGATAAGGTCCTACAAATCGGGCGCTTAACTTTCCTTTAACACCAAAACACTTAACTCCTCAAGTGGCGATACTCGAAGATAAACTCTGTCTCCGACTTCGTATTACATCTCCTTGCGTTTTTTAGTCTGCATAACTCTTACATCTTGTTGGGCTACCTTGAGCCTATCGCGAATTAACTTTACTTTCCGTTCAGACTCCTTAATCAAATCTGGTCCAAACAACTGGCGGTCTCCAACTTCATCCCACAACAACGGGGTCCTGCACCTCCTTCCGTACAAGGCTTCGAAAGGTGCCATCTTCAGACTGGTTTGGTAACTGTTGTTATAAGAAAACTCCGCATACGGCAAGTTATCATCCCAACTTGATCCATAATCCAAAGCACAGGCTCTAAGCATATCCTCCAAATTTTGGTTGACTCTCTCGGTTTGTCCATCTGTCTGTGGATGAAAACCTGTGCTAAACTCCAGCCTGGTTCCCAAAGTTTCGTGCAACTGCTTCCAGAACTTTGAGGTGAATTGCGTTCCTCTCTATGATACGATACTCCTCGGAACTCCATGCAAGCATACAATCCTGGTCATGTATATCTTAGCCAATTTGGCACTGCTGTAGGTAGTCTGTACTGGAATGAAATGAGCTAGCTTCGTCAAACAATCTACTACAACCCAAATCGAGTCATAGCCTGAACGAGTCCTGGGCAATCCCGTGATGAAATCCATACCTAGTTTATCCCAATTCCATTCGGGTATAGGCAATGGCTGTAACAATCCTGCGGCTTCGATGTTACGCCTTCACCCTCGACATACCTCACAAACTGCGACGTACTCTGCAAGGGCCTTCTTCAGTCCGGTCCACCAGAAAGTATTTTTCAAATCCAAATACATCTTGGTATTTCCTGGGTGAATATAATATGGTGAATCATGTGCCTCCTGTAGAATCAACTTCCGAATCTCCGGGTCATTGGGCACATAAACACGGTCTTCAAACCATAGGGTATCATGCTCATCCTCACGAAATCCCTTAGCCTTTCCTTCGCTCATTTTCTCCTTTATAGAGGCAATCTCTTTGTCGGGTCTTCCGAGCTTCCCCGATCTTGTCCATCAAAGTTGGTGAATCTCCAATGCTGCTACATAGCCTCGCGGAACTATTTCCAAACATAGCTCTCGAAGATCCTCGGCTAACTCCTTTGGTATTTCTCCCGTCATTAGTGCGTTGACGTGACTCTTACGGCTCAACGCGTCTGCTACAACGTTGGCCTTTCCGGGGTGATAATGTAATCTCATATCGTAATCTTTGATGAGCTCCAACCATCTCCTCTGCCTGAGATTTAGCTCCTTCTGCGTGAAGATGTACTTTAAACTCTTGTGATCCATATACACCTCACAATGATTTCCAATGAGGAAATGTCTCCATGTTTTCAACGCATGCACTACAGCTGCAAACTCCAAATCATGTGTGGCATAGTTTAGCTCATGAGGCTTAAGCTGTCGTGAAGCATACGAAACAACTCTTCCCTCCTGCATAAGCCCTGCTCCAAGTCCTCTACGTGAAGCGTCGAAATACACCTCATAATCCTTGGTCTGATCTGGCAGGATTAACACTGGTGAGGTAACCAAACGTTTCTTCAACTCTTGGAAACTAGCTTCACACTCCTCAGTCCAAATAAACTTGGTATCCTTCTTCAACAATTTTGTCATAGGCTTCGCAATCCTTGAGAAATTCTCAATGAATCTCCAGTAGTATCCTGCGAGTCCAAGGAAACTCCGGATCTCCCCAACTGTTGTTGGCGCTTCCCGATTTATTCACGGTGATAAATTTAGTGGGGTCTACTGCTATACCTTCTCCGGATATAACATGTCCGAGAAATCCAACTTCCTTCAACCAAAACTCACACTTGTTGAACTTGGTATACAACTGGTGTTCTCTGAGCTTCTCGAGTACCAAACGCAAATGCTCCTTATGTTCCTCTTCATTCTTCGAGTAAACCAAAATATCATCAATGAACACCACGCATTTAACTTATCCAAAAACTCCATAAACACTTTGTTCATCATGTTCATAAAATAGGCAGGTGCGTTAGTCAGACCAAATGACATAACGGTATACTCATACAGCCCATACCTGGTGGTAAAAGTCGTCTTAGGTATATCCTGCTCTCGAATCTTCAACTGATGGTACCCTGATCGCAAATCAATCTTGGAAAACGCCTTAGCTCATTGCAATTGGTCAAACAAGTCATTGATCATTGGTAGTGGGTACTTGTTCTTAGTGGTCACTTCATTCAATCTGTGATAATCAACAACCATTCTTAATGATTCATCCTTCTTCTCCACTGGAAGTACTGGTGATCCCCAAGACGAAGAACTTGGGCGAATAAAACCTTTATCCAGTAACTCCTTAATCTGCTTCTTAATTCCCTCCAAATCTTGGGCTGGCATCCTATACGGTCTCTTAGATATTGGCCCAGTGCTTGGCAGTAGTTCAATCAGAAATTCAATGTCTCTATCCGGTGGCATGCCTGGCAACTCTTCCGGAAACACGTCCGGGTAATCCCTTACCACTGGTACTTCCTCCTGCACAACTCCTGTTAAGGAATTTACATGTGCTCTCCTCGGCTCATGCCGTGATACAAACTTGATTCTCCTTCCTTCTTGTGTCGTAAGCAAAATTGTCTTACTGGCGCAATCAATGTTTCCTCCATACATCGACAACCAATCCATACCAAGAATTACATCCAAACCTTGGGATTCCAATATAATTAAATCCGTTGGGAAAACATGCCTCCCTATACTTAATGGCACTTGAAAACATCCTTGACTGGCCGTATACTCCGCTCCCGGTGAGCTTACTATCATGGGTGTCTTAAGAGTTCTAGTATGCAGGCTAAACTTATCCACAAATCCCTTGATATGTATGAATGCGATGCACCAAAGATCAAAAAGAACAACCGCAGATAAATGACTTAACCAAAAACTTACCTATTATCGCATCCGGCCGAAGCTTCAACCTCCTCCACGGTAACGTGGTTCACTTGTCCTTTGTTGAAAGGGTTGATTCCTTCTGAGCTTCCATTACCATTACCATTTTGGCCTTACGGACAATCATTTGCATAATGCCCGATCTTGCGGCACTTAAAGCAAGTGATGTGGCTCGAGTCTACCTTGGATGGTGTTGACGGGTTGGTGCGGTTTTGTACATTGCTTACTCCATTCCAGTTCACATTCTTGGTGCCATTTTTGTTGTGAGATCTACCTCCTACATGGTTATGCTGTAATTGTCCTCCTGGCTTCGGGGTAATGCGTAGTTTCTGCTGTGCTCCTGAGTTATACTTCCCTTGTCCATACTTTCTCTTGTGATTATCAATCTGCTGCTGCTTCCCTTCAATCATAAGAGCACGGTCTACTAACTCCTGGTAGTTATTGAAGGTGGCTACCATCAGCTGCATGCTCAGCTCATCATTCAGTCCTTCTAGAAACTTCTCCTGCTTAGCTGCATCTGTAGCAACGTCATCTGGGGCATAACATGCTAGCTTACTAAAATCATCGACATCTTGGCCGCTAACCGTACTCCTTGGCGCAAGTTCTGAAACTCACGCTTCTTCATGGCCATAGCTCCTGCTGAAACATGGGCGACGGAAGCTGGTCAAACCGATCCCATGTGATAGTGTCTACAGGGTAAGTGGGCTGTAAATTCTCCCACCATGCCGCTGCGGGTCCTTCAAGGTGATGTGCGACAAACTTCACCCTTTCTCCATCTGTACATCCTGCGTTGGTCAACTCCTTCCTACTTTGCGGAGCCAATCATCTGCAACAATCGGCTCGGTGCTCTTTGGAAAACACCGGCGGATTCAGCCTTAAGAAAGCAGGTCAAATGGTCAGCGGTGGTGGTGGCGGTGGGTTGTTGTTGTTGTTGTTTGTTGTTGTTGTTGTTGCCTTGGTTCTGTACCAATGTTTGAATCAAGGCATTCTCGTGCTGAATCAACTGAGTGATCTCAAGGCGGAAAACAAATCCGGGGTCGCGTCTCGGAGGCATCTGAGGGGTTTAAGAAAAGACGAGAGTTAAGAATAGAATGAGGTCTAGGGAGAAAACACAACCCATATGCACATGAGACAAATCACACAATATCACTCCAATCAATTCAAACAAGGCATACAACGGTCTATCTATCGTTACAAAGTGCTGGAACTAAAACTAATTTAAAATGGGAAATGTACTCTTGTTATGGTGGTCAACTAGAAAAAACTGCTCCGATGAAGACTCCATGATATCTCGCTTCCAGCTTCATCTTGAAATCATCATCACTAGGATCGGAATCGGTGTCGTCGATGATGATGCAGTTCTCGAGACAGGTGCAATCTTCATCTTCTCCTCCGGATGCTGAATTTCCCATGAGTTCTTCAATCTTCTCCTTAAGATCGCCGTTTTGTCCCACTAGAGCTACAATCTCCTCCATGTAGTCCTTGCGAGTGGCCTTCAGTTCTCCTTCTAGTTCGATAATCTTGGCTTTTGTTGTCTTCAACTTCATCATGTCTCACAAGACATCTGGTTCTCCTGGCGTCGAATGTGCTGATTTAACTCCTGGATGAAAGCTGCAATGGATCGATCCTTCTTAGTGCCAACTATCTCCCATTGTTCATCTCGGCGCCCGCAAATCTGGTAGATAGTATCCTTGATGTCTTCTTTGTAAACTTCTCCAATGCGTCCCATGGTTATGTGAGCTGCCATGCTCTTTCCAAGACTCCAGGTTGGTGCATTGAAAACACACTCTATGGGCTCCGTGATTGGTGCAAACGTCCTTAGGAACTTGAGCTTGAATCTTCCAGCTCTTCTTCGGGTAAAGTGGAATTGTAGGTCTCGGTGAAGCTTGGTATTCCTATGTTCGGTACTTAGTGACTTCCTTCGTGTCGTCCAAAGGGTGTATCTTCATCTGGTGGGTGAACTTGATCCTCGCTTAGTCATCCTAAAAGAGTAGAAAAGATGAGGAGTTAGAAATGAGAAGAGAGAGTAGTGATCTCGGGCTTTAGCTTAATGGTCGTGTCCTCACGATCGTGTGCTCCGATACCATCTTTGTAGCGACCGGACCTCAAACAGTCGATCTCTCGTGCTCGGTGTCATCCACTGGATCGATAATGTCGACACCACACAAGACTCGGAGGATTTATAACGAGTAGCAATCACACACTTATTACAATCGAATGTCTCAAGAGAGAACTTAATAAAATAAATATGGCTTAAGGCCATCTAAATACGATAACAAATGAAGACTTGGAAGAATAAGCGAGTCCATCAACTCCAACGGCATCACCGAGTATAGAACCACGACCTAAGCACCTTACTCGTTATCTGAAAAGTACGCAACATGAAACGTTGCAGCCCGAAAACGGGTCAAGACATGGAATATCTTGGCAATGTAACACATAGAGAATAATGGAATAATAAGCCTATACTACATGCATATATGGCTGGTGGAAAGCTCTCTGATTCAGCTTTTGCATAAAGCCAATTTTTCCCTACTGCAAAGGAATAAATTTATTTAACTATCATGGTGGCTGTTAAACATTGAGAATGGTTGACAGCATTCTCAATCCCAATTAAAAGTACTCATTTAATACCCAACAATATTTATTTAGAAGTAACATGATGAGATTCACATGATATCCAAGTACTAGATACTCAAGATGTCCATAACCGGGGACACGGCTAACCATGATTAGTTTATACACTCTGTAGAGGTTTGCGCACTTTTCCCCACAAGACTCGATCGCCTCCGTTGGATTTCTCGCACTACATGATGTTTGAGAAACGGATGACCGAGACATAGTCTTCGAGAAGCGCTAGCACCTTACATGTGGGTAGACCGGTACACCTACTTTCCCCTACATCTGCTAGTCTACCCGTAAGAGTTCGCACAACTTAATCAACTATGCCAGAGCCCATAATGGCTTGTGGCTGCACACGGAAGTTTCTAGTTTGAATAATCTCATGATCCCTTTGGGCCTGGGGGGCGATCCGAAGAAATACAGGCAAGTCCTGATAGAAACCAGGTGCCTCAATCCACCCAGATGTGTGTTTAAGTTGCCACCTTAAATAAACCATTAAATAAAAATCTCACATCTGTCTTGGATACACTCACCCAATCCACGTCTACTAGCATAGCATGGCATAATAAGCAAACGTAGAAGTAACTCCCAAGGGTTTGAAAATAAACAGGTAATAGGTACTACCTCAACTACTTCCCATCCCACAATTTAATTAGATCCTAATCATGCAAGTGTTTGAGGATAGATCTAATGCATAAAAACTGGGTATGAGAAGGAGTATGATCAAAGTGTTACTTGTCTTGCTGATGATCCGCAAAACCTAGAGACTCGAAGTAACAGGCGGCGCACTCCGGGTATTCTATCGCAGACAAACAAACAAACATACAATAAGTACTCCTCTAATGCACAGGTAAAACCCAAATAGATCTAACCAGATAGTTCAACTTAAGAACTCCGGTTTGCAAAAAGAATCAAATCAAACGAAGCAACGAAAGTCAAACGGCGGAAGAAAACAGCTCTATTTTACTAATCTGGATCTAAGTCAAATTTTACAGAAGCAAAAACTTGTTTAAGTTGGTTATTCGGAAAGAGGGTTTCGATACGAAACTCTAGGCGCTTGAATCGCCTGATTCCGATAAACGAGCGAAAAGGTATACTAAAACGAAAATTGGATCAAGAATCGCGATCAGAAAAATCGCGTATTAAATCTGAGAAAAAGAAAAACGACGAACGGGTTAACGAACGGACGTTCGTTAACTAAACTAATCTGACGAACGTGTTCGTTAAAACGAACAAACGAACGAACGTTCGCTATTTAACCTAAACCGAAAAAAACGGATCTAAAATAAAAAAACTAAAACTAAAAAACCCAAAATAAACCGAAGAAAAATCCGCTCGGTTTTTAAAAAAACCGGCGCGGAAAACGAGGCGGCGGACATCGGCAAGGTCCAGCCAAGTCGGCGGCGGGGTTCGTGGCGAAGTCGTGGCGGGTCGGCAAGCTCGGCGTGATGGTATGAGGTTTAGGGTTAGGGTTTCGGCGGGTGGGCGGCGTGGGTGAGGTGGGTGAGGCGGCTCGGTGGGCTTGGGCGCAAGGCGCTATTTAAAGGCGCCCCCCGAGCGGAGTCCCGCTCCAAAATAAAATCTTATTTGTTTTTATTATTAAATCTTCATTATTTCTTTATTTTGGAAAAGTCATTTTATTCCCTCTCTCATATTTAGATAGTAGAAATAATTGAAGATAAAATAATTAAAACCAAATGTTCCTATTTTCAAAATTTGAGAAAACTCAAATATGAAAATAACGAAATCCCCAACTCTCTCCATGGGTCCTTGAGTTGTGTAGAATTTCTATGATCGAGCAAAAATGCAACGAAAAATATGATATGCAATGATGCTCTATGTATAACATTCCAAATTGAAAATTTGGGATGTTACACGTAGGCTGACCCGCTTGAAGTCTTGAGATAGGATGTGTCATTTTAAAGCACGACAGCAACACAATTTTCTTTTTCTAAGACCAATTTTCGATTTGGCACCGAACACTTGATCTAGTTCGGGCGTCCAGTTTTTACCGAAGTTTTTGGTTTTCCAAGCCTATGACACTTTTAAGCTATTTGTGTGTTTCCAGCATTAGTCTCGTAGTGCAGCGCCGGACACCTTTAGGGATTCGGCAAAAACATTCTCGGACATTGATGTATATTCATCGGTTTAGAATTGCGTCTTTAGTCAATAGTTGGGTTGCCCGGCTCCTATGCTTGCCTCCTACGTTCCGCTTTGTTCGGCTAGGTGCACAATAGGAGAACCACTGCGATTGTGCTTCCAGCTAGCATGGTTAAGCGCCTCAGTGGAGAAAGCCGAAAACTGACTGTCACAACAAGCGTAAACTGGTCAGCGATCCGATGACTGTGTTAAATGACGGGCCATTCATAATATTGGCCGAAGTGTTTACGGCTTGACCTCGACTGTCGTCGAACACTAACCGGAGGCTAGTAACTGGCCTTCCAACTTTAAGCTCCTATGACTAAGTGAAAGTTATAAAGCCCGCATATCTGATTGCCTCATTTCTGCTAACACAACCGCCTCCGAGCACCGAGACGTCGGCTAAGGGTTGTTTTGTTAGTGCGGAAACACCCTGTGTAGTATCTACCAAGGGGTAGAAGCCGATGATGGGCCACTTTCAACTGATAAACGGTCGCAATGGTGTCAAAATAATGATGTAAAGTACTTGGACACATAGAATCATTACACATAATCTGTGATTTTACTGGATATCGATCCTTAATTCGCCACCCGTGTCCACATTAAGGCTCGGGGCTCTTGGGCTTCGTGCTCATTATTTATAAATATTAAAGGGGCACATCGATCCCCTGATTTGGTGTTGCCACCCGGCCAGTGTCTCGGGGGCTACTGCATTGCTTATTCAATGCAGAGAATTCAAAGTGCTCAGTGTTCGGCTTGATCGAACTATGCGCATACGCGTCTTCGGAAAATAATAGGTACCATATGGACCTATCCGGTATCAAGCTAGTATATTGCGGTGACTTCTCAGGACCCTCTCTCAGGGGCCCGTACGCCGATCACTATTATCTCTAATATATTACACTGCGTTTTTATTCCTATGTATGCTGCCGAGCTAGGAGTTGATCCTCAGGACGATTTCACGACCTGAGTCTCAGAAGCTACTAGGATTAGCGGTTCCATATTTTCCTTCGGGTGCATCTCGGATTTTAGACCGACACACACCTTGAGGGCTACTGGATATACATATACTGGCTATATATCTTGGCAGATAATAAATTGCACCAATCAAAAGTATTCACAAAAAATTAGCCCGCTGTCGGGTGGTGCACCACCTCGGAAGCAGTCCGGCATAAAGCTCGGGCGCTAGTGGCTGGCTCCATAGAGGGCATTGAGCTCGGCTAAACTCTGTCGGTGTCAAAACCGGCGGATCTCGGGTAGGGGGTCCCGATCTGTGTGTCAAGGCTGATGGTAACAGGAAACAGGGGACGCGGATGTTTACCCAGGTTCAGGCCCTCTCGATGGAGGTAAAACCCTACCTCCTGCTTGATTAATATTGATGATATGGGTAGTACAAGAGTAGATCTACCACGAGATCGTAGAGGCTAAACCCTAAGAGCTAGCCTATGATGGTATGATTGTAATTGTGATCGGCCTTCTAAGGACCAACCTCTCCGGTTTATATAGGCATCGGAGAGGGCTAGGGTTTACATGGAGTCGGTTACAAGGAAGGAAATATAATATCCGGATCGCCAAGCTTGCCTTCCACGCCAAGGAAAGTCCCATCCGGACACGGGTCGAAGTCTTGAGTCTTGTATCTTCACGCTTCAATAGTTCGGACGTCGTACACAGTCCGGCTGTCCGGATACCCCCTAATCCAGGACTCCCTCAGTAGCCCCTGAACCAGGCTTCAATGATGATGAGTCCGGCGCACGTTATTGTCTTCGGCATTGCAGGGCGGGTTCCTTCTTCGAATACTCCAAAGTACCTGTTACAACGAATAGTGTCCGGCCTCCAATCAATGTAGTGCTCCTCGGCTTCAGTGCTTCAGGAATGACCATCTCCACGTGTCGAGCAAATGCGAGGAGTTGAGGCATTTTTGCATTTGCCACCCTCGATCCTCCGGGCTAACCGTCTATTTGAAGGGACGGGGATTCTCAGATCCAAACCTCACTCTCCCTCCTAGGGCTAGCATCCAACAGAGCGCTCCGCGAAAAGCCATTCTAGCATGGTCGGCCGTCGCAGCTCTTCTTCTCGCCCTTCCCGTTCCAAGTCGGGGGATTGGGGAGAGTGCTCGGTTCCTCATAGTCGTTTGATAGAGTTACAAACCCAAGGGTTTCTCCCATCGGCGTTCATGGTCCCCGTCCGGGCTGGAATAGCCACTTATGACAGTGGGGAACAAGCAGAGGGATCTCCTAATCCGTCTCCAAAGGAGCGTGTATGCCTCATCCCGCATCTGTTGAGGGGCGTCGGATTTCCTATCCACCCGTTTCTTCGCGGGCTCCTGGAGTTCTATGGCCTCCAGTTACACAATCTTACCCCTGCCTCTATTCTGCACATAGCGGGATATGTTGCCCTTCTTGAGCTGTTTTTAGGCTGCGAACCACACTTCGGATTATGGAGGAAGCTATTACGCCTCGTCCCCGCACCTGTGGGGAGTCCCTATGTCAAGTGGGCGGGGCCGAAGTATGGCGCATTGCCGAGACCGGATACTTGTCCGGCACTCCTGAGAAGGCACCAGAAAACTGGCCTTCAAAGTGGTTCTATATAGAATACGTTCCCCTTCGGGATCCAGTCCGGACAGGTCTCCCCAAGTTCAGCAACGCCCCGCCGAGGGCACGCCTAAGCTGGCGCCCCCGGGGCCCTCAAGAAGAGGACACAAGGGAAATATTCCTCCTGATGAACAAGATAAAGTTACTGGCCAAATCCGGACTGACGATAGTTGAGGTTATGGCGATATGCATAAGGCGAGCCGTGCAACTGCTCCAATATCGGGGGAAGCCCATGTGGCATTTCAACGGGGAAGACGATGCCACCCGCTGCGGCCGTAAGGGCGCGGACTCTGCTGCCGCTTTGGCAAGGATATTGTCCGATTTATACAAAGGGGAAGAGGAGGAATTCCTTCGCATCAAAACGCGGGACGGATTCTCCATGTACAACCCCCCAGCATGGGTAAGTTGCCATTCTTTTTCCCTGCTTTACTTACTCTTGCGTTCTTCTGCTAAGATTACTTAAGGCCAATGCTTCGAAAGCAGAACCGAGGAGGGCCGTAGAAGGAATCTTCAGCCCCTCCCCGCAACCAGAGGACCCTGGAAGGGCCCTAGATCCGGGACTTAAAGTGGATCCGGACATCACTATGGAGCTTGCCAACGGGGTATTCTATCGAGCGAGTTGGGATGGCGCCCTAGTGGCCATTATGGCCGACTACCCCGGACTGCTCCCCGCGTCGCGTGTAAGCCGAACTAAAAAAACCCTATCCTTCGAAGAGGACTCCTCCCAGGTATTATAATTTACCCATGAGGCGTCGTTCTATTTGCAGAAACAACGGTCGGAGCGAGGGGCCGAGCCCCTAAGGATTCATCAACAACGGGCATCCGGATCGGGCAGGCTCAAGAGGAAGGTGGTGAGGGTTTACGCACCGCTACAGAGGTAAAGTAATAACCTGTCCTATAATTATAGAATTTGAAATGTGATAGCGCCCTTTGTGTCTGGCAGGAAGAGGAATAACCGGACTATATCCGGAGACCCCACCAATCACGCCTCCACCAGCCGGGTTCCGTAACCACCCGGGCGGAGGCGACACAGGCCAGCACCTCATAGTTCCCCGACGGAGGATGCGGATATATGTTCGGCCATGAACTCCGAAGTGGAGAGCGCCATGAATCACCGGCGCCGGAGGGCCGTGCTCCGGAACAACATCTTTTCCAAAGAGGCTTTTAATGCATTCAATTCGGCGGACGCATACGTCTGAGCTGCTCGGGGCGGGCTTGCCCAAGCGACAAACCAGTATACCAAAGACATACGGGTAAGAAATTTTGATAAGTATGTATAGTAGTAGGCCCTGAGACTTGAAACGGTTGGAACAACAGTTTTAAGGATCAATCTATGCACATGTCCTTGTAGAGAAGAACGAGCAATTGTCTCAGGAGCTGGAAAGATGCAAGGCCGAACTGAGGGCCGCAGTTGCCAAATTAGAGGAACCCCAAAAGCCCTCATCTGGTAACAATTGTCACAATTGCACGAAGAAGCACCAGTTAGTAAATGGATGATGTGATAAGTCCAACAGAAAATTCTGTAGACAATCCCGGGGTGAATTCGGAGGGCGTAAGAGAGGACGCATCGCATCTCAAAAAGCAGCTGGAGGCTAGAGAGCGCATTCTTAAGCGAGTTAGGCAGGAGAAGAATGGTCTTCAAGATGCCAAAGTCCAGCTGGACGTGGAGTTAAAAGATCTCAGCGCTCAGCTGGCGGACTCCGTGAAGGAGAACAAGAGGCTTCGACGCGTCATTTACGGTAAGTGCCTAGACGAACTGTAGTTTAGTTCGGAGAGGAAGTATATTGAAAGAATTTTGCGTGCACGAATGTTAATGGGTCACCCTGAGGAGGAGATGCCCTCATCTGCAAGTGATTTACTGCAAGACCTTTCGCAACTGCACGAGCGAGCTCGGCAAGTGATGCAGGGTGTTGCTCAGGCTTTTATGGCCATCAAGCTTGCTGCCGAATGGCATGGCAAAGCTTGTGAATATGCTTCAAGGAGCACGGCGGCGCGTCCGACTGGAAGGTGTCCGCTTAAGCAAGGCGCAAGAGAAGCTCGGGCTATGGTGAAGACGCCGCTACACCAAGCTGGACCCAAACCATATGGTCAAGTAGGATCAAGGGGCCCGATGGGCAAGAAATTCCCGTGAGTCTGGTGTACGACCAGGTAGCGTTAGCCGCTAAGTATTCTTAACAAGATTGTAAGCTAGATAGCCTGTTGGACGGTATAGAGGAGGAATATAGTCAGTCCAAGTGACCGTGTAATTTAATGGGCATGATTAGCCCCTAGCCGAATTAAAATCATTTGTCATGGCGGACCTTTTCGCTTCAGCCCCCGGATCCTAAAGTCCGGGGTGTGTCCGAATACCCACTCAGTTATACAAAACCGGGGTATGCGTGGAAACAAGGCGTAGGGGTCATAAGTGCTTGAACAGACAAGTACCCAACTAGTTATGTTATATTACATGGATAGTAAGAAACATCTTCCGGGAGAATAGTTACGTTAGGGGTTCCTTTCTCGGTACGCATGCGATGATGCGCATGCGGATCGCGAACGATGGCGCAGGATACAAAACTTCGGGATTTACATTGTAATAAACGAACACATCTTTTGTTCACCGAATCGAATATTCTCTTAAGGAAGCTAGCTTTCGGCTTCACCCAGTCTAAGGTACACATCCGGCTGAACCGGCAGTAACAATCACAGAGGTGCTCCCCTTATGCCCTAGCCGAATTAACGGGAACATAGGGCATAAACACAAGAGCCAGGCAACCCAGCTTGGCAACATCTTAAGTCATATCGATGCATATAATGGTGAAGAAAAGGCACATATGGAAAAAGAATGCATATGTGATGGGCAGAAAGCCATGTTAGTAATTATTTTTAGCTTCCGTATAGGAAGCCCCCAGGTATGCTTAGTGCGGCCAGAGTGATCCGGCAATCCGCACTGTATTGAATACTTTGTGTGAAAAAAGGTCGAGAAAGGGAAAAGGGGTGGAGCATAAGTACCAGAGGGGAGTAGGGAGACGAACGCTGAGTTCGGCGTTAGGCGTAGAATCTCCGGAGTCTGGCCGCGTTCCATGGGTTCGGCTCGAGTCTGTTGTCCAATGCATTACGTAGGCAGTACGCTCCTCCGATGAGAACTTTGCCGATGACGAAGGTGTTGGGGAACGTAGTAATTTCAAAAAATTTCCTACGATCACGCAAGACCATGGTGATGGCACAGCAACGAGAGGGAAGAGTGTCCGTCCACGTACCCTCGTAGACCGAAAGCGGAAGCGTTATAACAACGCGGTTGATGTAGTCGTACGTCTTCACGATCCGACCGATCCAAGCACCGAATGTACGGCACCTCCGAGTTCTGCACACGTTCAGCTCGATGACGATCCCCGGGCTCCGATCCAGCAAAGCGTCGGGGATGAGTTCCGTCAGCACGACGGCGTGGTGACGATGATGATGCTCCACCGACGCAGGGCTTCGCCTAAGCTCCGCGACGATATGACTTCACCGGCGCAGAGCTTCGCCTAAGCTCATGACGATATGACCGAAGTGGAATATGGTGGAGGGGGCACCAGACACGGCTAAGGAACGATCCGTAGATCAACTTGTGTGTCCTGGGTGCCCCCTGCCCCTCGTGAGCATAAAGGAGCAAGGAGGAGGTGGCGGCCAAGGGAGGAGGCGCACTAAGATGTGGAGTCCTACTAGGATTCCAAGTCCTAGTAGGAGTCCACCAAGAGGGAGGAAGGGAGAAGGAAGTGGAGGAGAAGGAAAGGTGGCCGGCCCCCCTTTCCCTAGTCCAATTCGGACTAGAGGGGAGAGGGGGCGCAGCAGCCCCTTGGCCCTTTCTCCTCTTTCCACTAAAGCCCATCAAGGCCCATTGCTTCTCCCGTAACTACCCGGTACTCCGAAAAATACTCGAATCATTCGGAACCTTTCCGAACTCCGAATATAGTCGTCCAATATATCGATCTTTACGCCTCGACCATTTCGAGACTCCTCGTCATGTCCCCGATCTCATCCGGGACTCCGAACTCCTTCGGTACATCAAAACTCATAAACTCATAATATAAGCATCGCCATCGAAACCTTGCGTGCGGACCCTACGGGTTCGAGAACTATGTAGACATGACCTAGAACCATTCTCGGTCAATAACCAATAGCGGAACCTGGATGCCCATATTGGTTCCTACATATTCTACGAAGATCTTTATCGGTCAAACCGCATAACGATATCGTTGTTCCCTTTGTCATCGGTATGTTACTTACCCGAGATTCGATCGTCGGTATCCAATACCTAGTTCAATCTCACATCGGTAAGTCTCTTTACTCGTTCGTAATACATCATCTCACAACTAACTCATTAGTTGTAATGCTTGCAAGGCTTATGTGATGTGTATTACCGAGAAGGCCCAGAGATACCTCTCCCAGCAATCGGAGTGACAAAACCTAATCTCGAAATACGCCAACCCAACAAGTACCTTTGGAGACACCTGTAGTACTCCTTTATAATCACCCAGTTACGTTGTGACGCTTTGGTAGTACCTAAAGTGTTCCTCCGTAAACGGGAGTTGCATAATCTCATAGTTACGAGGAACATGTATAAGTCATGAAGAAAGCAATAGCAACATACTAAGCGATCAAGTGCTAGGCTAACGGAATGGGTCATGTCAATCACATCATTCTCCTAATGATGTGATCCCGTTAATCAAATGACAACTCATGTCTATGGCTAGGAAACTTAACCATCTTTGATTCAACGAGCTAGTCAAGTAGAGGCACACTAGTGACACTATGTTTGTCTATGTGTTCACACATGTATTATGTTTCCGGTTAATACAATTCTAGCATGAATAATAAACATTTATCATGAAATAAGGAAATAAATAATAACTTTATTATTGCCTCTAGGGCATATTTCCTTCAGTCTCCCACTTGCACTAGAGTCAATAATCTAGTTCACATCATCATGTGATTCAACACTGATATTCACATCTGTATGTGATTAACACCCATAGTTCACATCGTCATGCGACCAACACCCAAAGGATTTACTAGAGTCAATAATCTAGTTCACATCGCTATGTGATTAACACCCAAAGAGTACTAAGGGATGATCATGTTTTGCTCGTGAGAGAAGCTTAGTCAACGGGTCTCATCACATTCGTGAGCCGTATGTAATTTGCAAATATTCTATGTCTACAATGCTCAAAGACGGGGCTACTCCAGCTAATTGCTCCCACTTACGATATGTATCCAGATTGAGACTTAGAGTCATCCGGATCAGTATAAAAGCTTGCATCGATGTAACTCTTTACGACGGGCTCTTTTATCACCTCCATAATCGAGAAATATTTCCTTAGTCCTCACTAAGGATGTTCTTGACCAATGTCGATTGATCTACTCCTAGATCACTATTGTACTCCCTTGCCAAATTCAGAGCAAGGTATACAATAGGTCCGGTACATAACATAGCATACTTTATAGAACCTATGGTTGAGGCATAGGGAATGACTTTCATTCTCTTTCTATCTTCTGCCGTGGTCGGGCTTTGAGTCTTACTCAATTTTACACCTTTGTAACACAGGCAAGAACTTTTCTTTGACTGTTCCATTTTGAACTACTTCAAAATCTTGACAAGGTATGTATTTATTGAAAAACTTATCAAGCCGCCTTGATCCATCTCTATAGATCTTGATGCTCAGTATGTAAGCAGCTTCACCGAGGTCCTTTTTGAAAAACTCCTTTCAAATACTCCTTTATGCTTTGCAGAATAATTCTACATTATTTCCGATCAACAATATGTTATTCACATATACTTATCGAAATGTTGTAGTGCTCCCACTCACTTTCTTGTAAATACTGTGCTTCTCCAAAAGTCTGTATAAAACCATATGCTTTGATCACACTATCAAAGCGTTTATTCCAACTCCGAGATGCTTGCACCAGTCCATAGATGGATCATTGAGCTTGCACATTTTATTAGCTCCTTTAGGATTGACAAAACCTTACGGTTGCATCATATACAACTCTTCTTTAATAAATCCATTAAAGAATGTAGTTTTGACATCCATTTGCCAGATCTCATAAAATGTGACAATTGCTAACATGATTCGGACAGACTTAAGAATCGCTACAGCTTTGAGAAAATCTCATTGTAGTCAACACTTTGAATTTGTCGAAAACCTTTTGCGACAAGTCGAGCTTTGTAGATAGTAACACTACTATCATCATCTGTCTTCTCTTGAAGATCCATTTATTTAACTTGACTTGCTGATCATCGAGCAAGTCAACCAAAGTCCATACTTTGTTCTCATACATGGATCCTATCTCAGATTTCATGGCCTCAAGCCATTTCGCGGAATCTGGGCTCATCATCGCTTCCTCATAGTTCGTGAGGTTCATCATGGTCTAGTAACATGACTTCCAGAACATGATTACCGTACCACTCGGGTGCGGATCTTACTCTGGAAGACCTACGAGGTTTGGTAGCAACTTGATCTGAAGTTTTATGATCATCATCACTAACTTCTTCACTAATTGGTGTAGGAATCACTGGAACTGATTTCTGTGATGAACTACTTTCCAATAAGGGAGAAGGTACAATTACCTCATCAAGTTCTACTTTCCTCCCACTCACTTCTTTCGAGAGAAACTTCTTCTCTAGGAAGGATCCATCTTAGCAACGAATAACTTGCCTTCGGATCTGTGATAGAAGGTGTACCCAATAGTTACCTTTGGGTATTCTATGAAGACGCACTTCTCCGATTTGGGTTCGAGCTTATCGGTGAAAACTTTTTCACATAAGCATCACAACTCAAACTTTAAGAAACGACGACTTAGGTTCTTTGTTAAACCATAGTTCATACGGTGTCGCCTCAACGGATTTAGATGGTGCCCTATTAAACGTGAATGCAGCTGTCTCTAATGCATAACCCCAAAACAATAGTGGTAAATCGGTAAGAGACATCATTGATCGCACCATATCAAAATAGAGTACGGTTACGACGTTCGGACACACCATAACGTTGTGGTGTTCCAGGTGGCGTGAGCTGTGAAACTATTCCACTTTGTTTTAATTGAAGACCAAACTCGTAACTCAAATATTCATCTCCACGATCGGATCGCGAAACTTTATTTTCTTGTTACGATGATTTTCTACTTCACTCTGAAATTCTTTGAACTTTTCAACTATTTCAGACTTATGTTTCATTAAGAAGATATCGCATATCTGCTCAAAACATCTGTGAAGGCCAGAAAATAATGATACTTGCCACGAGCATCAACACTCATTGAATCGCATACATCGGTATGTATTATTTCCAATAAGTCAAGAGCTTGTTCCATTGTTCCGAGAACGGAGTTTTAGTCATCTTGCCCAAAAGGCACGGTTCGCAAGCATCAAATGATTCAAAAATCAAGTGATTCCAAAAGTCCATCGGCATGGATTTTTCTTCATGCGCTTTACACCAATATGACCTAAACGGCAGTGCCACAAATAAGTTGCACTATCATTATTAACTTTGCATCTTTTGGTTTCAATATTATGAATATGTGTATCACTATGATCGAGATCCAATGAACCATTTTCATTGGGTGTGTAACCATATAAGGTTTTATTCATGTAAATGTAACAACAATTTAGTCTCTTACTTAAATGAATAACCGTATTGCAATAAACATGATCAAATCATATTTATGCTCAACACCAAATAACACTTATTTAGGTTCCACACTAATCCCGAAAGTATAGGGAGTGTGCGATGATGATCATATCAATCTTGGAACTACTTCCAACACTCATCGTCACTTCCTTCAACTAGTTTCTGTTCATTCTGCAACTCCCGCTTTCAAGTTACTACTCTTAGCAACCGAACCAAGATCAAATACCGAGGGGTTGCTACGAACACTAGTAAAATACACATCAATAATCTGTATATCAAATATACCTTTGTTCACTTTTTCCATCCTTCTTATCCGCCAAATACTTGGGGTAGTTCCGCTTCTAGTGACCAGTTCCATTGCAGCAAAAGCACTTAGTCTCGTGCTTAGGTCCGGACTTGGGCTTCTTCACTCGAGCGACAACTTGCTTGCCGTTCTTCTATGAAGATCCCCTTCTTCCCTTTTCCCTATTAATTGAGACTATTTGTATTTGTCAATCATCAACACTTGATGCTCTTTCTTGATTTCTACCTTCGTCGATTTCATCACGAAGAGCTCGGAATCGTTTTAGTCATCCCGTGCATAATATAGTTAATCACGAAGTTAAAGTAACATAGTGATGGTGACTAGAGAATTCTGTCAATCACTATCTTATCCGGAAGATTAACTCCCACTTGATTCAAGCGATTGAAGTACCCCGACAATCTGAGAACATGCTCACTAGTTGAGCGATTCTCTTCCATCTTTTAGCTATAGAACTTGTTGGAGACTTCATATCTCTCAACTCGGGTATTTGCTTGAAATATTAACTTCAATTCCTGGAACATCTCATATGGTCCATGACGTTTAAAACGCCTTTGAAGTTCCGATTCTAAGCCGTTAAGTATGGTGCACTAAACTATCAAGTAGTCATCATATTGAGCTAGCCAAACGTTCATAACGTCTGCATTTGCTCTGCAATAGGTCCGTCACCTAGCGGTGCATTAAGGACATAATTCTTACGTGCAGCAATGAGGATAAACCTCAGATCACGGATCCAATCCGCATCATTGCTACTAACATTTTCAATACAATTTTCTCTAGGAACACATATAAAAACATAGGGAAGCAACAACGCGAGCTATTGATCTACAACATAATTTACAAAATACTACCAGGACTAAGTTCATGATAAATTAAAGTTCAATTAATCATATTACTTAAGAACTCCCACTTAGATAGACATCTCTCTAGTCATCTAAGTGATTACGTGATCCAAATCAACTAAACCATGTCCGATCATCACGTGAGATGGAGTAGTTTCAATGGTGAACATCACTATGTTGATCATATCTACTATATGATTCACGCCGACCTTTCGGTCTCCGTGTCCCAAGGCCATATCTGTTATATGCTAGGCTCGTCAAGTTTAACCCGAGTATTCGCGTGTGCAACTGTTTTGCACCCGTTGTAGATGGACGAGAACTTATCACACCCGATCATCACGTGGTGTCCGGGTACTACGAACTTTGGCAACGGTGCATACTCGAGGAGAACACTTCTTGATAATTTTTAGTGAGAGATCATCTTATAATGCTACCGTCAATCAAAGCAAGATAAGATGCATAAAGGATAAACATCACATGCAATCAATATAAGTGATATGATATGGTCATCATCATCTTGTGCTTGTGATCTTCATCGCCAAGCACCGTCATGATCACCATCGTCCTTTGGGCGCGACACCTTGATCTCCATCGTAGCATCGTTGTCGTCTTGCCAACTATTGCTTCTACGACTATCGCTACTCCTTAGTGATAAAGTAAAGCAATTACATGGCGGTTGCATTTCATACACTAAAGCGACAACCATATGGCTCCTGCCAGATTGCCGATAACTTCGGTTACAAAACATGATCATCTCATACAATAAAATATAGCATCACGTCTTGACCATATCACATCACAACATGCCCTGCAAAAACAAGTTAGACGTCCTCTACTTTGTTGTTGCAAGTTTTACATGGCTGCTACGGGCTGAGCAAGAACCGTTCTTACCTACGCATCAAAACCACAACGATAGTTTGTCAAATAGACTCCGCTTTTAACCTTCTCAAGGACCGGGCGTAGCCACACTCGGTTCAACTAAAGTTGGAGAGACAGTCTTCCATGAAGCCATCTATGTGCAAAGCACGTCGAGGAACCGGTCTCGCCAGAAGAGTACGCGTAAGGTTGGTCCGGATCGTCTCGGCCCAACAATACCGCTGAACCAAAGTATGACATGCTGGTAGGCAAGATGACTTGTATCGTCCACAACTCACTTGTGTTCTACTCGTGCAAATAACATCAAACCATAAAACCTAGGCTCGGATGCCCTTTGTTGGGGAACGTAGTAATTTCAAAAAATTCCTACGATCACGCAAGACCATGGTGATGGCACAGCAACGAGAGGGAAGAGTGTCCGCCCACGCACTCGTGAGACCGAAAGCGGAAGCGTTATAACAACGCGGTTGATGTAGTCAGACGCGTCTTCACGATCCGACCGATCCAAGCACCGAATGTACGGCACCTCCGAAGTTACGCACACGTTCAGCTCGATGGCGATCCCCGGCTCCGATCCAGCAAAGCGCCGGGATGAGTTCCACAAGACGACGCAAGGCAGGACGATGATGATGCTCCACCGACGCAGGGCTTCGCTAAGCTCCGCGACGATATGACTTCACGGCGCAGGGCTTCGCCTAAGCTCCGCGACGATATGACCGAAGTGGAATATGGTGGAGGGGGGCACCGCACACGGCTAAGGAACGATCCGTAGATCAACTTGTGTGTCTGGGGTGCCCCTGCCCCCAGATATAAAGGAGCAAGGAGGAGGTGGCCGCCAAGGGAGGAGGCGCACTAAGATGTGGAGTCCTACTAGGATTCCAAGTCCTAGTAGGAGTCCACCAAGAGGGGAGGAAGGGAGAAGGAAGTGGAGGAGAAGGAGAGGTGGCGGCCCCTTTCCCTAGTCCAATTCGGACTAGAGGGAGGGGGCGCAGCAGCCCCTTGGCCCTTTCTCCTCTTTCCACTAAAGCCCATCAAGGCCCATTGCTTCTCCCGTAACTACCCGGTACTCCGAAAAATACTCGAATCATTCGAACCTTTCCGAACTCCGAATATAGTCGTCCAATATATCGATCTTTACGTCTCGACCATTTCGAGACTCCTCGTCATGTCCCCGATCTCATCCGGGACTCAACTCCTTCGGTACATCAAAACTCATAAACTCATAATATAACCGCCATCGAAACCTTGTTGCGGGACCCTACGGGTTCGAGAACTATGTAGACATGACCTAGAACCATTCTCGGTCAATAACCAATAGCGGAACCTGGATGCCCATATTGGTTCCTACATATTCTACGAAGATCTTTATCGGTCAAACCGCATAACGATATCGTTGTTCCCTTTGTCATCGGTATGTTACTTACCCGAGATTCGATCGTCGGTATCCAATACCTAGTTCAATCTCGTTCTTGGTAAGTCTCTTTACTCGTTCCGTAATACATCATCTCACAACTAACTCATTAGTTGTAATGCTTGCAAGGCTTATGTGATGTGTATTACCGAGAAGGCCCAGAGATACCTCTCCGACAATCGAGTGACAAAACCTAATCTCGAAATACGCCAACCCAACAAGTACCTTTGGAGACACCTGTAGTACTCCTTTATAATCACCCAGTTACGTTGTGACGTTTGGTAGTACCTAAAGTGTTCCTCCGGTAAACGGGAGTTGCATAATCTCATAGTTACAGGAACATGTATAAGTCATGAAGAAAGCAATAGCAACATACTAAGCGATCAAGTGCTAGGCTAACGGAATGGGTCATGTCAATCACATCATTCTCCTAATGATGTGATCCCGTTAATCAAATGACAACTCATGTCTATGGCTAGGAAACTTAACCATCTTTGATTCAACGAGCTAGTCAAGTAGAGGCACACTAGTGACACTATGTTTGTCTATGTGTTCACACATGTATTATGTTTCCGGTTAATACAATTCTAGCATGAATAATAAACATTTATCATGAAATAAGGAAATAAATAATAACTTTATTATTGCCTCTAGGGCATATTTCCTTCAGTAGGGGCATTCCCACTTGGGTTTGAGCTTGTCCTTCTTCTTCTCCGGTAGGCGAGAACGAGCTCGCCAATATTGTAAGTTTTGGCCCGCACTTCTCGCTTTGATATCGCCGAGCCTGCTGGCGATAGAATGCGGAACGGGCTTTTGCGACATCGCGCCTCCTCCGTGGCATCCAAGTTATCCTGCCGATCTAACTCGTCTTCCTTCTCTTCGTATACAGACGTCTGCGTAATTATGTATTATGTCGCATGGTAGTATCGCTTCGCACCGTACACCATAAAAATGGTGTATATTCGGTGGTGCGATTCGGTGTGGTCCGCAGCCCCAGTATGGAGTCAAGCTCCTCCACCCAAAGGCGTATCCGATTCTGTTAGAGACCGCACTAATGCGGGTTTGATGCCGCTCATGATGAGACCGTTGCCTGTTTGACCTGGCCGTTTGTTTGGGGTGGTAGAGCGGAAGCATAGTCGAGCTTAATGCCCATTTGCCGCACCAAGTTTTCACTTCGTCGGCTGTGAAATTTGAGCCATTATCGTGATGATGCTATGGGGACACCGTGTCGATGTACGACCCGGATATGAAGTCGACATCTTGGTCCGGATTCCGCCGTTTTAACCGGCTTGGCTTCTATCCATTTGGTGAACTTGTCCACCATGACCAATAAGTATTTTTTCTTATGGCTTCCCTTTAAGAGGTCCAACCATATCCAGCCCCTGCATCATGAACGGCCAAGTTATGGGGATTGTTTGGAGAGCGGTAGGGGCATATGACTCGATTGGCGAAGAGTCGGGCAACCGACGCAATGTTGGACAAGGTCCTGTCGTTTGCTTCGGGCCGTCGGCCAATAGAAGCCTGTGCGAAGGCCTTGCTGACTAGCGCTCGCGCCGCGGCGTGGTGTCCGCCCAGTCCGGCATGGATTTCAGCCAAGAGTTGCCGCCCCTCCTCTTCAGAGATGCACCTTTGGAGCACTCCAGTCGCGCTTTTCTTATAGAGTTCCCCTTCGTGGACTTTGTAAGCTTTAGAACGCCGGACTATGCAGCGTGCTTCATTTTGGTCGTCGGGTAGCTCCTGCCTATTTAGCTAGGCCAAGAAAGGCTCGGTCCACGGGGCAATAACGGCCATGATTTCGTGGGCCGAGGATGTTATTTCGGTGGCAGAGCCTCCGATTGTGCCTGATGGTTCGATATCTAGGGGTGTGTTCGGGTCCGAGCTGGTATTGCCGGACTCCCCTTCCCAATACTACGGATGGCTTGAACAGCCTTTCCAGGAATATGTTAGGTGAGACAGAATTGGCGTTTGGCGCCGATGCGGGCGAGGACGTCCGCCGCTTGATTATTTTCTCGAGCCACATGGTGGAACTCGAGCCCCTCGAACCGTGCTGACATTTTTAGGACGGCATTACGGTAGGCCGTCATTTTCGAATCCTTGGCATCGAAGTCTCCGTTTATTTGTGAGATTGCAAGGTTCGAATCCCCTCGCACTTCCAGGCATTGGATTCCCATAGAGACTGCCATCCGAAGACCATGCAACAGTGCCTCATATTCGGCTGCATTGTTGGAGTCTGTATATAATATCTGGAGGACGTACTGCACCGTGTCTCTGGTGGGGGATGTCAGGACTACACCTGCTCCCATTCCGGCCAGCATCTTAGAGCCGTCAAAGTGCATGATCCAGTTGGAGTATGCGCCATACTCTTTAGGGAGTTCGGCTTCCGTCCATTGGGCGACAAAGTCGGCCAGTACTTGCGACTTGATGGCCCGCCGTGGTTTGTACATTATGTCGAACGGAAGGAGCTTCATGGCCCATTTAGCAATCCGGCCTGTAGCGTCGAGGTTGTTTATTATGTCATTGAGTGGTACTTCAGAGGCTACTGTGATCGAACACTCTTGAAAGTAGTGTCGCAGCTTCCGGGATGCCATGAAGACCGCGTATGCTATTTTTTGGTAGTGTGGGTATCGGGATTTGCATGGGGTGAGGACTGTGGATACGTAATAAACTGGCTTTTGGAGTGGGAATTTGTATCCGTCAACCTCTCGTTCGACAACGAGTACTGCGCTTACAACTTGGTGTGTTGCCGCTATGTATAATAGCATAGGCTCGCCGGTGTTCGGCGCTGTTAGGACTGGATTACTGGCCAGTAAGGTCTTTATTTCATCGAGTCCGGCCGCGGCTGCATCCGTCCATACGAAGTGTTCGGTGCGCCGCAGGAGGCGGTAAAGAGGCAATGCCTTTTCTCCTAGCCTGGAGATAAAGCGGCTCAAAGCAGCCACGCATCCGGCTAGCTTCTGGATGTGCTTGAGGTCTGTTGGTATAGCCAACTGAGACAGAGCTCGGATTTTTTCTGGGTTCGCTTCAATTCCTCTATTGGAAACAATGAAGCCCAGCAGTTTCCCCGATGGGACGCCGAAGACGCATTTTTCCGGATTCAGCCTAATGTCGTATGTCCGGAGGTTATCGAATGTGAGCCTCAAGTCATCTATCAGGGTTTCGACGTGTCTAGTTTTTGTGACCACGTCATCCACATATGCTTCCACTGTTTTGCCGATTTGTTTTTCCAGGCATGTTTGAATCATGCGTTGATAGGTTGCGCCGGCATTCTTGAGCCCGAAGGGCATAGCGTTGAAGCAAAAAGGGCCATATGGCATTATAAAAGCTGTTGCAGCTTGGTCAGACTCTGCCATCTTTATTTGATGGTATCCAGAGTATGCGTCGAGAAAACACAATGAGTCTTGTTCAAATTGTGGCATCGATGATTTGATCGATGCGAGGGAGGGGAAAGGGATCCTTGGGGCAAGCCTTGTTGAGGTCTTTGAAGTCGACGAATAGGCGCCAGGATTTGTCCTTCTTTGGTACCATCACCAAATTTGCCAGCCAATCCAGATGTTTGATATCTCTGAGGAATCCGACCTCGAGTAGCTTGGCTAACTCTTCCCCCATTGCCTGTCGTTTGGGCTCTGAGAATCTCCTTAGGGTCTGCTTGACTGGTTTATATCCTTTTAGAATATTGAGGCTGTGTTCGGCCAGTCTGCATCGGATGCCTGGCATGTCCGATGGGTGCTAGGCGAAAATGTCCCAATTCTCGCAGAAGAAATCTCAGAAGGCCTTGGCGTCAATCGCGGGGCTCAGCTGTGTCCCGATGGAGGTTGTCTTCATGGCGTCCGTTGGATGGACTTGGAATTTGACTATCTCGTCTGCAGGTTTAAATGAGGTCACGTCGTCCCTGTCCACGGTGGCCCGCAGTGTTGTTAACTCTTCGGCTGCTAGGGCTTCAGATAATTCTTCCAAAGCTAGAGCTGCGGTTTTATTTTCGGCGCGAAGTGCAACGTCCAGATCACTGGCTAGAGTGATGATTCCATTGGGTCCGGGCATTTTAAGCTTCATGTACCCATAATGGGGTACAGCTTGAAATCTTGTAAACGCGTCCCGCCCTAGAAGGGCGTGGTATCCGCTGCTAAAAGGAGCCACCTGGAATGTGATTTCCTCGGACCTATAATTCTCCGGGGTGCCGAATACCACATCGAGTGTGATTTTTCCCGCACACCGCGCTTCCCGAGTAGGGATAATTCCCCTGAAGGTCGTGCCGCTTTGTTCAATGCGGCTTTTATCAATCTCCATCTTGCTGAGTGTTTCTTCATAAATCAGATTTAATCCACTTCCGCCGTCCATGAGTACTTTAGTGAGCCGAAAGCCATCTACGATCGGACTAAGGACCAGAGCGGCTGGTGCCCGGACAGCCCGGGATCGAGGTTCATCACTGGCATGAAAAGTTGTAGCAGTGTCATTCCAAGGGTTTATTTTTGCCACATGGTAAATTTCAACGGAGCTTCGACGAGCTCGCTTGCGCCTATTGTTTGAGGCGAAAGTCTCGAAGACTGTTAGCACCGTATTGTGTTCGCTAGCAGGATGTTGTTCCGCTTTATGGCCCACAAGAAGATCCTCGCCAATTTTTGCCACCTGCCGGAGTATCCAACATGCCTTAAGGCTATGAGTAGGTGTTGTATCCGGAGTACTGTGGAGCTTACATGGCCCGTCGAGCCATTCTTCAAATACGGATCCCATACAGGGTGGGCTTTGGTTTCTTGGGGGTTGGGTCGGACGACTTACGAGAGTTCGTCCGTTTAGTTCGGACAAAGGTTTTGGTGAGAGCAATACTATCCCAAAATTCTGTTTGGGTCTTCCAAGCGCTCCCCATCGCACAGTACTTCCGTACTATGGTTGCCAAATCCGCAAAGCGTACTATGTCGCGGCGGCTTATAGCATTGAGGAGTCCTTCGTCCGTGCAGTTTTTGCAGAAAAGTGAGACCATTTCTCTTCGCAGTTAGTCCACGACCTTGTTAAGCGCAAGGTGAATCGCCCGATGGCGATGTACGGTTTCCTGGGGCTCTTGCCTGATGCGGGAGAGACAGTTTAGGTCCAGTTTAGAGACCAGATTTTGATCCGATCTAATGCCCAAGGGCGCGGGCGGTCCCGAGCTCAACAGCTCAGAATCCGGAGTGCCCAATTTCTTCGGCCCAATGCCCGATTCTAAGTCCGGGACCTGGGTCAGGTTTTCCTTTGAGCAGGTCTTTGGCTCGAGGAGTTCGGTGATTCCAACATAACTTGCCCTCAAAGTTGAGGGGCAATCCGCATGTGGTTCCTCCACTATCGCTATCTCATGGGTGGCCGGCGGAGACCTTATGTCCCTTTGGTCGGTGAGGGAGTCCTGGATTAGGGGGTGTCCGGATGGCCGGACTCCTGGACTATGAAGATACAAGATTGAAGACTTCGTCCCGTGTCCGTATGGGACTTCCCTTGGCGTGGAAGGCAAGCTTGGCGATACGGATATGTAGATCTCCTCCCATTGTAACCGACTCTGTGTAACCCTAGCCCTCTCCGGTGTCTATATAAACCGGAGGGTTTTAGTCCGTAGGACAAACAACAATCATACCATAGGCTAGCTTCTAGGGTTTAGCCTCTCTAATCTCGTGGTAGATCTACTCTTGTACTACCCATATCATCAATATTAATCAAGCAGGAGTAGGGTTTTACCTCCATCGAGAGGGCCCGAACCTGGGTAAAAACATCGTGTCCCTTGTCTCCTGTTACCATCCACCTAGACGCATACAGTTGGGGACCCCTACCCGAGATCCGCGGTTTTGACACCGACATTGGTGCTTTCATTGAGAGTTCCTACGTGTCGTCATCTTTAGGCCCGATGGCTCCTCCGATCATCAACAATGATGCGGTCCATGATGAGACTTTTCTCCCGGACAGATCTTCAGATTGGCGGCTTTGCTGCTGCGGGCCAATTAAGCAGCCATCCGGAGCAGATCAAAAGCTACGCCTCGACATCAGTCAGATTTGGAAGTTTAAACTACGGTGGCGTCCGCGGAGACTTTATCTTCGACGGATCCGAGCCACAACCGTGGCGAGCCTTTATTACGATGGGCATGATCTAGCTCTGCCGAGCAAAGGCCTGTGGAGGCCGCACCGTGCCGCCTCCAACCCTTAGCTCAGAGCCGACTGCGCCAACCGAGGGCGGGTGGCTGGACACCGCCTCGGGGGCTGCAATCTCTACGGCGATCGAGCCGAACACAGCCTTGTCCTCTGCGAAGCCCGTGACTCCAAAGTGTCGGACTCCTCTCCAGACTCTGAAACTTCCGCGCCCCTACCAATCGAATCCGATTGGGCGCCGATCATGGAGTTCACCGCCGTGGACATCTTTCAGCACTCGCCCTTCGGCGACATTTCATTAAAATCTCTCTCTTTATCAGGGGAGCCCTGGCGGAACTATGGTCAGCAAGGTTGGGATGCGGACGACGAAGAAATTCAAAGCCCACCCACCACCCACTTCATAGCCACTGTCGATGATTTAACCGACATGCTCGACTTCGACTTCGACTCCGAAGACATCGACGGTATGGATGACGATGTAGGAGACGAACAGAAACCAGCGCCTATAGGGCACTGGACAACCACCCCATCTCACAATGTATAAATGGTGGACACACCTAAAAGAAACGACGACGAGGAACAAAGGGACGCAACGAGGGATTGTTCCCTTGAAAAGCAGTCAAAGCGGCAGCGTAAGCGCCGCTCCAAACCCCACCTCGACAGAGACAACAGCTATACAGACCTAGCCATAGAGCAGGGCGAACCGGACGATTTAACATGCCATCGAGCAATCGTCCGAACAGGGCAACTTGGATAAACAACCTGTCCCGGTGAAGATAATAGTCCGACGACCTCACGGGACAAGCTACCAGAGTAGAAGAACCTCCACAAAGGTTTCGCCGCATCTGCGTGTAGCCTGAAAAAGGTATGAAGCTCAAAACAGCGGAAGATGCACTCGAACTAGATGGAGCAAAGTACTCAACATCTGAGACAACACGGGCGATCGCCGCACAAAGAGCTACGAAGCAAAATTCTTTGCGCTGAATTTGATGAGGAGGCCTTAGAGCCCCATAATCAAAAAATAAGGAAGCCACCCGGTCGGGTGAACAACCCCATGGCCAACATAGAGCGGCAAAGGGCGCCGCACACAAGCCGGCACGCGGTCCACACAAGGATTCGCATTAAAAAGATGGCCCAGCTAGATCTATCTACGGGCCAAGAAAGCAAGCTCTAGTAAGAAATGCAACGCATCAAGTATTCGAACATCACGGTACTCCCAAATATACGGGTGCCGCACATCCCCCTATGTTTCACCGATGAGGTGCTGGATCATGAATTTCCAGCGGGATTCAAGCCCGTAAACATAGAGGCATACGATGGAACAATGTAACACGAGTCTGGATTGATTATTACATCCTCCACATACACATGGCTAGAGGAGATGATCTCCACGCCATAAAATACTTACCCCTCAAGCTCAAAGGGTCAGCCCGGCATTGGCTTAAAAGCCTTCCCGAAAACACCATTGGAAGTTGGGAAGAGCTCGAGGATGCTTTTCGGGCAAATTTTCAAGGGACCTATGTCCGACCTCCGGATGCGCGATTTATTTAAGTCATATAACTCAACAACCCGGAGAGTCAGCCCGGAAACTCTGGAACAGATTTCTTACTAAAAGAACCAGATAGTCGATTGTCCAGACGCCAAGCCTTAGTAGCTTTCAAACACAGCGCTCGAGATTTAATGGCTCGCCAGACACCCCGCCAAGAAAAGCCAAGAACAATGGCTGCATTAACAAGCCTCATGACCCGCTTTTAGCATGAGAGGATAGCTGGTTGGCAAGATGTAGTACAAGCGACCCAAGTACATCCGGGTTAGGGATGGAACGGAAACCGCAACGCAGCAAGGACCAAAGGCGGCACCAAGGAAACAGCCCGAAGAACACGGAAGTCAACGCCGGATTCAAAAGCTCTCGGCAAAATCAGAAAAAGCTACCCCTCAAGGATAACAGGGACGAGCTATCTAACCTAAACAAAATCTTGGACAAGATATGTCAAATCCACAGTACTCTCGGGAAGCCTGCAAACCATACCCACAGAGATTGCTGGGTCTCCAAGCAATCCGGCAAACTCAACGCCGAACACAAGGGGCTCGACACACCAAGCGAGGACGATGACGAACCTCATAAGCAGAGCACCGGAAAACAAAAGAATTTCCCACAAGAAGTCAAAACAGTAAACTCACTTCACGTGACAAAAGAGAAAAACAGGGTGGCGCCTATAGAGATACGCGCCATACGGCCTATAGGAGGAGTCCGCCCACCGGGTTGTTAAAACCAATCACCTTCGACCATCAGGATTACTCTAGAAGTATCCAGAACACAGGCTGGACTGCCTTGATATTAGATCCGATAATTGACGGACTCCAATTGACACAAGTCCTAATGGACGGCGGCAGTGATCTAAACCTGCTAAGGACACAATCCGCAAAATGGGGATAGACCCAACAAAAATTCGCCATAGCAATACTTCCTTTCAAGGGGTAACGCCAGGCCCAGATGCCCATTGTACAGGGTCTCTCCTGCTAGAAGTTATGTTCGGCTCCCCCGACAACTTCCGCCGTGAAAAGCTAACCTTCCACATCGCCCCATTCACAAGTAGCTATCAAGCACTCCTGGGACGCGAAGCTTTCGCCCGCTTTAACGCAATACCGCATTATGCATCTCTTATACTTAAAATGCCCGGTCCGCGAGGCATCATCTCATTAAAGGGAAATTTCGAGTGTTCCTCGAGCGTGGAAGATTGTGCGGCTGCCTTGACAGCCACACACTAAACCGGCTTCACTGATCAAAGCACCTAAACAGGTCGTTCAGACCCCGGACATGGCTAGACGAGTCCGGTGTAAACATACAAGGGCTTACTAGCCGCATACCCCGCATAAGGGGCTCCGCGCATGTACAACAAGAGACGATAAAGCTCAATTTTATTCATTTTTTGAACTATACTTTGTTTATTTAATATAACGTATATTTTCGCATGATCTTTTTCAACTAAGTTCCTCTCTTTTACAGATGAACTCCGTGCTACACCTGTCCAGGATACGGCACAACGGAGTCACAGGCGCAGACGCAAGAGGGACCCATTCCAAGTATTCTTTTAGATTAAGACCCTGCATAAACCTTTTTTACTGTCTCTTGTTGATACACATCCCCCGGTTTCGTGATATAACCGAGGAGGAGGCTGGCGTCTTGGCATGTGGCCACGTCAGAATTTTGCACGTACATGGACACCAGGGGCTCATTACCAAGGGCGTTGTTCAGCCCGTTTTCATAAAGACCGAATACCTTAGGGAGTGTTTGGCGTCATGAAGTTTGGCCTTATATGCATCAGCTCTGAATCATGTCTTTGGTCAAATGTTGGGTTTGCCCGGCTCATGTGTTTTGCTGCCTTACGTTCCGCTCTATCGGCTAAGGCGGCACCAGGAGAACTACTGCGATTGTGCCCCAGTTCGGCCAGGCGAGCACCTCAGTAGAGAAAGCCGAAATTTGTCATGATATAGCGTGAGACTGGTCAACCACTTCGATGACCCGCCGGAATCTTTAGGATTCCTCCAAGATTAACGAAGGGCCGTTTCGGCCAGGCACACACGCGCATACGAATTGGTGAGCGCGGTGCCCCTAGGGGCTATATAGTAGCCCCACTGTCAAACTCCTATGGCTAAGTGAAAGTGATAAAGCATTATAGTCCGGTTGCCTAGTTTGTTGCGCTATCACCTCCTTTATAGGACCAAGACGTTGGATCAAGTGTGAAAATGCGCCTTCTGCGAACACCCCCGCATTATATGCATGGGGGCGGAAGCCGATGACCGCCATCTTTCAGGTTATATATACATATACATTAACGGCCGCACAGGAGGTATTTTAATTCTTGAAGGAACAAGTATAAAAAGCTTTTATATTCCCTCAAAACATTGTTTTGGAATAATACATGTTATTCGAACATAATATCCATCGAGCACTGCGTCTCTATTAAACGAGCGCCCTGCAGAACTTCCTGAAAATAGTGCTCGGCAGGTACTCGGCTCTCGTCCGAATCTTGGGATGCAACAGCGGTGGCCTTCATCTCCGCCCAGTATGTCTTGACACGGGCAAGAGCCATCCGCGCACCCTCTATGCACCCTGACCTCTTCATTGCATTGATATGCGGCACCGCACCAAGGAACTGATGCACCAAGCTAAAATAACTCTTCGGCTTGGGCCTTTCCGGCCACAGATGACTCACGACATACTTCATGGTGAGTCCGGATAACCTATTCAGCTCCACGCCGCCAAACGATCGGTTAATGGAAGTGGGCGCTCTAGATTGTGGAACTGCGACCAAAAGTTGTTCCACTTCGTGATCCTTTTGATCCCGGAAGTGTTCGGCGCGTCCATGCACTCGCCGCCAAGTCCAGATAAGGGTCCGCCGCACTCCACAACCGGTCCAACGGAGCATATTTAGGATCCCCGAACTTCATCCGCATCATAAAGGGCTTTCCAGCCGCGATATCTCCGGCCTGACGTAGCTCCTCCTTCATAGCTCTCATCACAGAGCGAGTATCCTTAGCCTTGGTAGTGGCCTTCTTCAGGTCCTTCTGTTCCGCCCGATCTTCTTTTTCAAGAAGCTTGCAGCGGTCGGCAGCGTCCTTCAATTTCACAGACATCTCGGCCATTTCCTTCTTGCTTCGGTAGTGAGCAGCTTGTTCGGCTTTTAGCTCTTCAAATTACTTTTAAGGCAGCCGCATCACTTTTCTGGCCTGCTCCTTGGCTCGGGCGAGTTCCGCGAAAGGTTCTCCACGGCAGCGGCACCATCTGCATCAAGCATACATGTTGTAAGGTATGAGCATCAAACCCCCTTACCAGGTGTCTGCGGAGAAATTACATACCTTGTGACTCATCAAGCCGCTTGTTGACAAGCGCGATGTCGGCATCTGCCACGTCAAGTTGCCGCTTTAGCTCGGCAAATTCGTCAGTCCGGCTAGCCACCGGACACTTCGCCACCTACATAGGAAAAGCGACATATCATACCTGGGATTATGATCCTCGGCGCGCCGTCATTTTTGACAACGCACCGAGTCTCAGGGGCTACTATCTATACAGGGCGCATCTTTTATATGCAGAACTGTCAAAAGGTACATCATTCCGCGTACCTCAAAACCTGTCAGTAAACTCCTGACAACCAGTACAACCCGCTCTCCGCGGATGAAATCCTTTCAATCACCGTACCCAATCAACGCACGGTGTTCTTCTGAGATAGATGCTCGCCCGAGCAGATCCTTCAGCTCCTCCGACCATGCACCGGACAGAGCCGGACTCGTCTGATGGCCTTTTTCGAAGGCCGGACACGGAGGGCTTTGGGGGGCCATACGACTGCCTTCCGGCTCTGCCGAATTCGGAGAAACCCTTCGTGACGACACCTCTAGGTCGCCCGCCGCCTGCACTGATACGGCAGGGAGGCGTTCCGCTCTCCATCATATCCTGTCGAAGATCCCCTGAAGATGAGCTCTGCTGAGAAGGGCTGAGATCCGAACTACAAGGTAAAAATTCTGTTATCTTCCTCAGAAATAGAACAAGGATGTCTCTTATTTTAAAACTCCCCTCTCTACTTACGGCTCGCTAGAGGGCTGATCCCCTTGGGGGCACAGTGCGGCCGAGGCATCTCCTGGCGCAGGACCCTCTGACGAAGATTTCTTCCCCCGCTTTGAGACCATGGTCTCCGGGTCTTCAGAGGCGGTCCTATTCTTCCCCTGGATGGAGGGATTCTCGATTCCTCCTTTCCTCGACAGCCTCCTTCCGGGAGGCGGTAGCCTTTGTTCCCCCCTTCGCCTTCTTCCAAAGGCGCAACCTCCAGCATCCTGGTTAACACGGGATCCGGCGTGGTCTCAGGGAGGGGGACCGGACACCTGATTAGCTTTGCTTTCGCTATCCACTCCTGTTTAAGGGACATCTCTTTTAAGGGAAATTTTCTGATAAATATACGGACTGCGTGTCTAGGTACAGGACTACTTACTTGAGTATCCGGGCGATTGCAGCTCAGACCTGCGTCCTTGGTCGAGTCCGGACACATTGCTTGTGATCCGAAAAACAATTTGTACATCTCCATGGGCGTCGCGCCCGTAAAATGTTGGAGAGCTCGTGGTCCCTCCGGATTAAACTCCCACAGGCGGAGGGGGCGACGTTTGCAGGGCAAGGTGCGGCGAATCAACATGACCTGCGTCACCCTGACCAGATTGATGTCTCTCTCTAGGAGATCTCGAATGCGGCCCTGCAACAAGGGCACGTCCTTGGACGGCCCCCCAGTTAAACCCTTTATTGACCCATGACGCTAGCTGTGGTGGGGGACCCGAGCGAAAGGCAGGTGGCGCCACCCACTTGGTGCCCCTGGGAGCTGTGATATAAAACCACTCGTTGCCACAAGCTGAACTCCTCTTGAAAAGAGCCCTCGGGCCATGGAGCGTCAGCATTCTTGCTTATAACAGCGCCTCAGCACTCCGCGTGCTGTCCCTCGATCATCTTCGGCTCTACTTTAAAGGTCTTAAGCCACAATCCAAGTGAGGAGTAATGCGGAGGAAGGCTTCGCACCTGACGATGAACGATGAGATGTGGAGGATGAACTCCGGAGCCAAGTCGTGAAATTCCAGCCCATAATAAAACATGAGCCCCCTCACGAAGGGGTCCGTCGGGAAGCCTAGCCCCCGAAGGAAGTGAGACGCGAACACCATGTTCTCACTAGGCTTGGGAGTGGGAATAACCTGCCCTTGAGCAGGCAGCCTATGCGAGATTTCGCCGGTTAGATACCTGGCATTTCTCAGCTTTAGCACGTCTTCTTCCGTAACGGAGGAAGGCATCCACCGGCCTTGAAGGCCGGAACCGGACATCATCGAATGTCTGAAGCACCTGAATCTGGAGCTTTGGGTGTTCGAACTCGAGGCGAGAGGCGGATTCGATTGAGATTGAAAGAAAGGAGTAGAGCCTTGGTCTCTTTATAAAGAGGTTGAATACCAAGAGACTCCCTGTGACCGTTTGGGACTCGCCTTCGATTGACGAAATATACCAACGGGCACGATTGGGTTACCCACGCCCGTATTGATGATAATCCCGGAATAAGGGGACATGATCTCTGCTTCGACAAGACGTGCCAAGCAAACCGCCTCGGATAACGCGCTAAGGTGGGACAGTAAAAACGATTCGAATAAAGGCTTAGCCGCGGCGTGATGTCACGCTACGGAATATGTCAGTAGATTGGATTTGTGTAAATATTATTCTCTCTGCGGTGGTATGTGGAACTTATTTTACAGAGCCGGACACTATCCTTGTGTTCAAAATCTTCTATGAAATGTCGGAGGAGGAACCCGCCTTGCAATGCCGAAGACAATCTGCGGGTCGGACTCGTCGTCATTGAAGCCTGGTTCGGGAGACTCTTGAGGAGTCCTGGATTAGGGGGTGTCCGGATGGCCGGACTATAACCTTTGGCCGGACTCCTGGACTATGAAGATACAAGATTGAAGACTTCGTCCCGTGTCCGGATGGGACTTTTCTTGGCGTGGAAAGAAGGCTTGGCGATACAGATATGTAGATCTCCTCCCATTGTAACCGACTCTGTGTAACCCTAGCCCTCTCCGATGTCTATATAAACCGGAGGGTTTTAGTCCGTAGGACGAACAACAATCATACCATAGGCTAGCTTCCGTGGTTTAGCCTCTACGATCTCGTGGTAGATCTACTATTGTACTACCCATATCATCAATATTAATCAAGCAGGAGTAGGGTTTTACCTCCATCGAGAGGGCCCGAACCTGGGTAAAAACATCGTGTCTCTTGTCTCCTGTTACCATCCGCCTAGATCACAGTACGGGACCCCCTACCCGAGATCCGCCGGTTTTGACACCGACATTGGAACCCCCTACCCGAGATCCGCCGGTTTTGACACCGACAGTCGGGTTTAAGCCCAGTCCGGTCGTAGTCTGTAGCGACTCCCAGAGTGGCGATGCGATCCAAGAGTTCGTTAAGGGAGGATAGCTCCATTGGATCCATCTGTTCGGCAAGTTCCGAACTGACGCGAAGTTTATGATTGATGACCCGATAAGTCAACGTCGGCGCCACCGCCGAGGGGGCGGCCATGATAAAGCCGCCGAGCCGAGCGCCCGCCTATAGCCGAGCCCCTCCGAGGTAATGTCGTCCTTGACAATGAGACGAGCCATCGAGCCTTGTGGAGACGTCACAGAGGAACTCTCAATGAAAGCACCAATGTCGGTGTCAAAACCGGCGGATCTCGGGTAGGGGGTCCCGATCTGTGCGTCAAGGCTGATGGTAATAGGAAACAGAGGACACAGATGTTTACCCAGGTTCGGGCCCTCTCGGTGGAGGTAAAACCCTACTTCCTGCTTGATTAATATTAATGATATGGGTAGTACAAGAGTAGATCTACCACGAGATCGTAGAGGCTAAACCCTAAGAGCTAGCCTATGATGGTATGATTGTAATTGTGATCGGCCTTCTAAGGACCAACCTCTCCGGTTTATATAGGCACCGGAGAGGGCTAGGGTTTACATGGAGTCGGTTACAAGGAAGGAAATATAATATCCGGATCGCCAAGCTTGCCTTCCACGCCAAGGAAAGTCCCATCCGTACACGGGCCGAAGTCTTGAGTCTTGTATCTTCGCGCTTCAATAGTTTGGACGTCGTACACAGTCCGCTGTCCGGATACCCCCTAATCCAGTACTCCCTCAAACTCCTTCAACTTTTTTAGAACCAAGGTGATCTATGACACCTCAGATACAGTCCGGCATTGGAGCTCGGACATAGTTCGGCGTTGGAGCTTGGATACAGTCCGGCGTTCGAGCTTGGATATAGTCTGACGTTGGAGCTCGGATACAGCCTGGCGTTGGTACCCGGCTGCAAAAGATACCTCGAATACAGTTCGGTGTTGGGGCTTGGACGCAAGAGGACACTACCGCCCGGGAACAACTTCGAACCCGAGGTGTGGCATAAAAATAACAAGGCATTGATAAAGGCCGGAAACTTAAAGGGGCTCCTCGGATACCCGATGTGTAAACTCGTCGGATGCACTTCGGCGATCCTCAAGATCGAAGATGAGAAGATTTGTTGAACCAATTTTCAAGACCGACAACCGAAGATGAAGAATAGTTCGGAAGAATCGAGGAGCGTCCCCAACTTGAAGACTGGTTCAGGGGGCTACTGACGGTGTCCTGGACTAGGGGGTACTCATCACGTCGTGTCCTGGTCAGTTGGATTCGACCGAGGACCCCCATGGCCACTCATGGGCCAGTTCGGACAGCTGCCGCATACAAGGAAGATTCCACAAGACTTGGTGATCAAGACAAGGACTCCTCCCCACCGGCGTATTCGTCTAGGACTCTTGTTATCCTAGGCCTCTGGTGCATTATATTAACCGAGGCCAGGCTAGTCGATAGAGATATACAACAATCATAATCATAGGCTAGCTTCTGGGGTTTAGCCTCTACGATCTCGTGGTAGGTCAACTCTTGTAATACTCATATCATCAAGATCAATCAAGCAGGAAGTAGGGTATTACCTCCATCGAGAGGGCCCGAACCTGGGTAAATATCGTGTCCCCCGCCTCCTGTTACCATCCGCCTTAGACGCACAGTTGGGGACCCCCTACCCACGATCCGCCGGTTTTGACACCGACAGCATCCCATTCTAGCCGGACATAGTTTGGCCAAGGTTCTCCTGACAAGGAGAGAGACTTTAATGAATTTAGCACATCGCCAAGAGGCGAGTGCTGAAAGATATCCGCAGAGGTAAACTCCATGATCGGTGCCCAATCGGAATTGGTTGGCATGGACGCCGGCGGCTCGGAGCCTGTGGCCGGGGACGAATCCAACGGTTTCAGCAGCACGGCTCTCGTAAGGGGTGAAGTCAGTATTCGGCTCTATCGCCATTGACAGTGCGGCCTCCCTGGCGGGGTCTATCCGCCCGTCTTCGGATGGCGCAATTTGCTCCGGATTGAGGGCCGGAGTAGTTGCAGGTGTGATCTCCCGAACACTGTCCGACGGCAGAGGTACGTCATACTCGTCGTGATTGTGAGGCGCACCTGACATGGGCTCGAATCCGTCGAAGATCAAGTCTCCATGGATGTCGGCAGTGTAGTTCAAGTTTCCGAACCTGACCTGATGGCCAGGGGCGTAGCTCTCGATCTGCTCCAGATGGCCAAGCGAGTTGGCCCGCAGTGCGAAGCTGCCGAATACGAAGATCTGTCCGGGGAGGAAAACCTCACCCTGGACCGCATCGTTACCGATGATCGAAGGAGCCATCAAGCCTTACGGTGACGGCACATTGGAACTCTCAATGAAAGCACCAATGTCGGTGTCAAAACCGGCGGATCTCGGGTAGGGGGTCCCGAACTGTGCGTCTAAGGCGGATGGTAACAGGAGGCGGGGACACGATGTTTACCTGTGTTCAGGCCCTCTCGATGGAGGTAATACCCTACTTCCGCTTGATTTATCTTGATGATATGAGTATTACAAGAGTTGATCTACCACGAGATCGTAGAGGCTAAACCCTAGAAGCTAGCCTATGGTATGATTGTTGTTGTCCTACGGAGTAAACCCTCCGGTTTATATAGACACTGGAGGGGGCTAGGGTTACACAGAGTTAGTTACAAGGAAGGAGATCTACATATCCGTATTGCCAAGCTTGCCTTCCACGCCAAGGAGAGTCCCATCCGGACACGGGACGAAGTCTTCAATCTTGTATCTTCATAGTCCAACAGTCCGGCCAAAGGATATAGTCCGGCTCTCCGGAGACCCCCTAATCCAGGACTCCCTCAGTCACCCCGTGTTAAGTGATGGTCCGCTCATAACATTCGCTGAAGTGTTTGCGGCCTGACCTCGACTGTCGCCGAACACTAACCGGGGGCTAGTAACTGGCCTCCCAACTTTAAGCTCCTATGACTAAGTGAAAGTTATAAATCCCGCATATCTGACTACCTTGTTTCCGCTAACACAACAGCCTTCGGGCACCGAGACGTTGGCTAAGGGTTGTTTTGTTATTGCAACAACATCCTGCATAGCATCTACAAGGGGGTGGAAGCTGATGTCTACTACGCAACCTTCTTCTTGTAGACGTTGTTGGGCCTCCAAGTGCAGAGGTTTGTAGGACAGTAGCAAATTTCCCTCAAGTGGATGACCTAAGGTTTATCAATCCGTGGGAGGCGTAGGATGAAGATGTTCTCTCTCAAACAACCCTGCAACCAAATAACAAAGAGTCTCTTGTGTCCCCAACACACCCAATACAATGGTAAATTGTATAGGTGCACTAGTTCGGCGAAGTGATGGTGATAAAAGTGCAATATGGATGGTAGATATAGGTTTTTGTAATCTGAAAATATAAAAACAGCAAGGTAACTAATGATAAAAGTGAGCGTAAACGTTATTGCAATGCTAGGAAACAAGGCCTAGGGTTCATACTTTGACTAGTGCAAGTTCTCTCAATAATAATAACATAGTTGGTTCATATAACTATCCCTCAACATGCAACAAAGAGTCACTCCAAAGTCACTAATAGCGGAGAACAGAGGAAGAGATTATGGTAGGGTATGAAACCACCTCAAAGTTATTCTTTCCGATCAATCCAATGGGCTATTCCTATAAGTGTCACAAACAGCCCTAGAGTTCATAGTAAAATAACACCTTAAGACACACATCAACCAAAACCCTAATGTCACCTAGATACTCCAATGTCACCTCAAGTATCCTTGGGTATGATTATACAATATGCATCACACAATCTCAAATTCATCTATTCAACCAACACATAGAACCTCAAAGAGTGCCCCAAAGTTTCTACTGGAGAGTCAAGACGAAAACGTTTGCCAACCCCTATGCATAGGTTCATGGGCGGAACCCGCAAGTTGATCACCAAAACATACATCAAGTGAATCAATAGAATAACCCATTGTCACCACGGTTATCCCACGCAAGACATACATCAAGTGTTCTCAAATCATTAAAGACTCTCAATCCATTACAAGAGAGTAGAGGGGAAGAAACATCATAAGATCCAATTATAATAGCAAAGCTCGTGATACATCAAGATCGTGCCAAATCAAGAACACGAGAGAGAGAGAGAGAGAGAGAGAGAGAGAGAGAGGGAGATCAAACACATAGCTACTAGTACATACCCTCAGCCCCGAGGGTGAACTACTCCCTCCTCGTCATGGAGAGCGCCGGGATGATGAAGATGATAACCGGTGAGGGTTCCCCCCTCCGGCAGGGTGCCGGAACAGGGTCCCGATTGGTTTTTGGTGGCTACCGAGGCTTGCGGCGGCGGAACTCCCGATCTATTATATTCCTCGAAGGACGTCAGGGGAGCCACGAGGGGGCCACAAGGGTGGAGGGCGTGCCCCCTGCCTCGTGCCCTCCTCGTTGATTCCCTGACTTGCACTCCAAGTCCCCTGGATTGCTTCCGTTCCAAAATATCTTTTCCGAAGGTTTCATTCCGTTTGGACTCCGTTTGATATTCCTTTTCTGCGAAACACTGAAACAAGGGAAAAAACAAAAACTGGCACTGGGCTCTGGGTCAATAGGTTAGTCCCAAAAGTAATATAAAAGTGCATAGTAAAGCCCATAAAACATCCAAGATGGATAATATAATAGCATGAATACTTCATAAATTATAGATACGTTGGAGACGTATCAGCATCTAAGCTTAATTCCTGCTCGTCCTCGAGTAGGTAAATGATAAAAGAAATAATTTATGAAGTGTGAATGCTAGCAAGTGCATAAGTTTGATCAATGATAGTTCCATTCACTTTTTCTAGCATCATTATATATCATAACAGTAGCTCATATCTTAAAGCTTCTCATGATCAAGTAACAAACTATTCACATGTTAAAGTATAGATCATAAACTTTCTTGAAAACTAACAAACCGTGTTATTAGTCATCAAACAATTAGAATTCATCTTATTTTCAGGAAGAGTCTATGTCAAAGCTTTGATTCAGCAAATTTCACATACTCAACTATCATTTAGTATTACATGATTGCTACCACTCAAAGCATATTTTTAGAACAAATAGTATTCATCGAACATAGAGAAAGGTAGTGGCTTAATGTTTCGCCTCCCAACCTTTTACCTCAAGGGTAATGTCAACAGTAATAATTCATGCTCAAATATATTTGAATGGCCATATATGCTTAGATCTTTCCATCACATGATGCTTGCAAACTAAAGAGTAGGTTGGAATGAGAAGGAATACTATTGACTCTTGCTTAAAAGTAAAAGATAGGCCCTTCGCAAAGGGAAGCAGGGATTTGAAGAGGTGCCAGAGCTCGAAGCAAAAACAGAGATGAAAATAATTTTGAGAGGTATGCTTTCATTGTCAACATAACGACCAAGAGTTCCCAATATCTTCCATACTACATACATTATAGGCGGTTCCCAAACAAAAAGGTAAATTTTTTTACTCCCCTCCACCAACAATCATCAATCCATGGCTTGCCCGAAACAACGGGTGCCTCCAACTAACATCAATCCTGTGGGAGTTTTGTTTGCAATTATTTTTTATTTGATTTCGATCATTTGATCATGGACTGGGCATCCCAGTTACCAGCCATTTTCTCGTGAATGATGAGCGGAGTCCACTCATCGTGAGAATAACCCACCTAGCATGGAAGATACTGCTAGCCCCTAGTCGCTACATGAGCGATTCGGGCATACAAAACAGTTTATTATTTGAAGGTTTAGAGTTTGGCACATGCAAATTTACTTGGAACGGCAGGTAAATACCGCATAAAGGTAGATATGGTGGACACTTATGGAAGGAACTTGGTTCAAGGATTTTGGATGCACAAGCAGTATTCCCGCTTAGTACAGATATTTTCGCTAGCAAAGGATTCTAAATATCAAGCACCACATGTTAGAGGATCCATAACAATATAACTTCTATACAAATATACCCAAGCATAACTCATTATGTTGTCTTCCTTGTCCAACTTCAACTAATTTGCTCAGGTTTGAAAATAATTAATGGGGATCACAATCATACAAGATGTCCAAGATAGTACATTTACATGTGAAATCTCTCTTCCTTCAACATTCTTTCATGAATTGTTCAAGTGACCAATACAATGTTTGCTAACCTTCAATAAATTTACCACCTCTACTTCTTATATGTGAAGGCATTAATCTCCATGGGAAAGGAATATGAAACATTTATAATTTCAGATTTATGACATTCAAATCATTCAACTATTTACTCATATGATATAAGTGAAGCACACGAGTAAATGACAAACTACTCCAAAAAGATATGAGCGAAGATTAATGAGTAGTTAAATAATTATGTAGCTATGTGAAGACTCTCTAACATTTAAGAATTTCAGATCTTGGTACTTTATTCAAACAGCAAGCAAAACAAAAGAAAATAAAATGACGCTCCAAGCAAAACACATATCATGTGGTGAATAAAAATATAGCTCCAAGTAAAGTTACCGATGAACGAAGACGAAAGAGGGGATGCCATCCGGGGCATTGCCAAGCTTAGGCTTTTGGTTGTCCTTGAATATTACCTTGGGGTGCCTTGGACATCCCCAAGCTTAGGATCCTGCCACTCCTTATTCCATAGTCCATTGAATCTTCACCCAAAACTTGAAAACTTCACAACACAAAACTTAACAGAAAACTCGTAAGCTCCGTTAGTGAAAGAAAAAAAACACCACTTCAAGGTACTGTATTTAACTCATTATTTATTTATATTGGTGTTAAACCTACTGTATTCCAACTTCCCTATGGTTTATAAACTCTTTTACTAGCCATAGATTCATCAAAATAAGCAAACAACACACGAAAAACAGAATCTGTCAAAAACAGAACAGTCTGTAGTAATCTGTATCAAACATATACTTCTGGAACTCCAAAAATTCTAAATAAATTTTTGGACCTGAGGAATTTGTATAGTAATCATCTTCAAAAATAATCAACTAAATAGCACTCTCCAGTAAAAAGTTTTAGCTAATCTCGTGAGCGCTAAAGTTTCTGTTTTTTACAGCATGATCATAAAGACTTCACCCAAGTCTTCCCAAAGGTTCTACTTGGCACAAACACTAATGAAAACATAAAACCACATCTAACCAGAGGCTAGATGGATTATTTATTACTTAACAGAACCAAAAAGCAAGAAACTAAAATAAAATTGGGTTGCCTCCCAACAAGCGCTATCGTTTAACGCCCCTAGCTAGGCATGATGATTTCAACGATGCTCACATAAAAGATAAGAATTGAAACATAAAGAGAGCATAATTAATAATATGAATATCAAATTTAAGTATAGCCCACTTCCTATGCATAGGGATTTTGCGAGCAAACAACTTATGGGAACAATAATCAACTAGCATAGGAAGGCAGAACAAGCATAACTTCAAAACTTTAAGCACATAGAGAGGAAACTTGATATTATTGCAATTCCTACAAGCATATGTTCCTCCCTCATAATAATTTTCAGTAGAATCATGAATGAATTCAACAATATAACCAGCACCTAAAGCGTTCTTTTCATGATCTACTTGCATAAAAAATTTACTACTCTCCACATAAGCAAAATTCTTCTCATTAGGAATAGTGGGAATATCATAAGAGACTTGAATACTATAAATTGTTTCCAAATTAAAAGAGTAATGTTCAGAAAAAGGGTACTCATAATCATGACAAGTTTTATAAATATTATCATCACTAATTTTTATAGCATAAGTTTTATCACAATAATCATCATAAATAGCAACTTTGTCATCATCATAATTGATTGAAACCTCTTCGAAATAGTGGATACATCACTAAATAAAGTCATGACCTCTCCAAATCCACTTTCATAAATATTATAAAATTCAACATCCTCCAAAATAGTGGGAACATTACTTCCTAAAGTTGACACTCTTACAAACCCACTTTCATCAATATAATCATCATAGGTAGAAGGCATGCTATCGTCATAACAACTTTGCATACCAAAACTTGGGAGGCTAAAAGTATCATAATTATTAAACATAGCATCCCCAAGCTTGGGACAAACATTAATTTCAGCAAATATATTTTCAAATTCAAATATGTCATCCTCATCAAACATAGCTTCCCCAAGCATGGGCCTTTTCATATCATAACAATAATCACTCTCATCATTAATAGTATGGATAGCACCAATAGTATAGCAATTATCATATTCTTACAAGCAAGAAAAGATTTTCAAGATCATAAGAAGTATCATTATCTTCCCAATCATAATCATCACAACAAGCAATAGGCATAATGAGATCATCATCAAGTGCATCATCTTCCACAATTATTTTTGATTCATTTTCATGGGGCACAACAATAATAGGAGCAACATTATTTGGGAGAGATATCTTTTTACCTTTATTTCTTTTTCTTTTCTTCTTCTTCACATCATGTGTGGGTTCAATCCTCTTTTTGGAGCTCCTTATTAATGAGATTGGTTGAATAGAAGGCTCCTCCTCGTTACCTGATTCATCATAAGAAATAGGAGAATATTGGGAAGTCTCTTCCCTTTCGTTAGTATTCTCTTCATCTTATATTTGTTTTCTTTTCTTTATGTAATTGGCAATATAAGGATTTTCAATGCAATTCACCGCACAATACATATAAATTTCTTCTAGATCAATATCGAGGAATTTCTTGAGGTTATATTCTGGAATAATCTTAGTTTGACGTTTCATTTCTTCATAACCCAAAAAGCAAACTAAGTTCACTATGATGTGCAAGGAAATCAAGTCATCACAATTTTTGGACACGATTCGATCATGAAACAATTTGCATTTGATATTTAAATGACCATGTTCATTGCAAAGTTCACAAGTATGGCTAAGAAATTTTAAATTTTCAGCACTAACATTTAGCCTTTCTTGCAACCATTTAGTTTCTAAATGCTTATGCCTCTTGCAATATCTATCTTCCCTATTTGGTGTGTACTTGCAAACCCAATGCACTCCACAAAAATTGACATGTTTATAGGAGACATTTTCATCATAACTAGTGCAATCATTATTAGTACTATGGATATTCAAGGAGTTCATACTAACAACATTGCAATCATGCTCATCATTCAAAGATTTAGTGCCAAACATTTTAATGCATTCTTCTTCTAACACTTTGGCACAATTTTCCTTCCCATCATACTCATGAAAGATATTAAAAAGATGAAGCATATGAGGTAAACTCAATCCATTTTTTTGTAGTTTTCTTTTATAAAATAAACTAGTGCTAAAACAAGAAACAAAAAGATTCGATTGCAAGATCTAAAGATATACCTTCAAGCACTCACCTCCCCGGCAACGGCGCTAGAAAAGAGCTTGATATCTACTACGCAAGCTTCTTCTTGTAGACGTTGTTGGGCCTCCAAGTGTAGTGGTTTGTAGGACAGAAGCAAATTTCCCTCAAGTGGACGACCTAAGGTTTATCAATCCGTGGGAGGCGTAGGATGAAGATGGTCTCTCTCAAACAACCCAGCAACCAAATTACAAAGAGTCTCTTGTGTCCCCAACACACCCAATACAATGGTAAATTGTATAGGTGCACTAGTTCATGAAGAGATGGTGATACAAGTGCAATATGGATGGTAGATATAGGTTTTTGTAATCTGCAAATATAAAAACAGCAAGGTAACTAATGATAAAAGTGAGCGTAAACGGTATTGCAATGCTAGGAAACAAGGCCTAGGGTTCATACTTTCACTAGTGCAAGTTCTCTCAACAATAATAACATAGTTGGATCATATAACTATCCCTCAACATGCAACAAAGAGTCACTCCAAAGTTACTAATAGCGGAGAACAAACAAAGAGATTATGGTAGGGTTTCGAAACCACCTCAAAGTTATTCTTTCCGATCAATCCATTGGGCTATTCCCTTAAGTGTCACAAACAGCCCTAGAGTTCGTAGTAAAATAACACCTTAAGATGCACATCAACCAAAACCCTAATGTCACCTAGATACTCCAATGTCACCTCAAGTATCCTTGGGTATGATTATACGATATGCATCACACAATCTCAGATTCATCTATTCAACCAACACATAGAACCTCAAAGAGTGCCCCGAAGTTTCTACTGGAGAGTCAAGACGAAACGTGTGCCAAACCCTATGCATAGGTTCATGGGCGGAACCCATAAGTTGATCACCAAAACATACATCAAGTGAATCAATAGAATAACCCATTGTCACCACGGTTATCCCACGCAAGACATACATCAAGTGTTCTCAAATCATTAAAGACTCTCAATCCATTACAAGAGAGTAGAGGGGAAGAAACATCATAAGATCCAATTATAATAGCAAAGCTCGTGATACATCAAGATCGTGCCAAATCAAGAACACGAGAGAGAGAGAGAGAGAGAGAGAGAGAGAGATCAAACACATAGCTACTGGTACATACCCTCAGCCCCGAGGGTGAACTACTCCCTCCTCGTCATGGAGAGCGCCGGGATGATGAAGATGACAACCGGTGAGGGTTCCCCCCTCCGGCAGGGTGCCGGAACAGGGTCCCAATTGGTTTTTGGTGGCTACCAAGGCTTGCAGCGGCGGAACTCCCGATCTATTCTGTTCCTCGAAGGTTTTAGGGTATATTGGTATATATAGGAGGAAGAAATACGTCAGGGGAGCCACGAGGGGCCCACGAAGGTGGAGGGCGCGCCCAGGGGGGTGGGCGCGCCCACCTGCCTCGTGCCCTCCTCGTTGATTCCCTGACGTGCACTCCAAGTCCCCTGGATTTCTTACATTCCAAAAATAACTTTTCCGAAGGTTTCATTCCTTTTGGACTCTGTTTGATATTCCTTTTCTGCGAAACACTGAAACAAGGGAAAAAACAAAAACTGGCACTGGGCTCTGGGTCAATAGGTTAGTCCCAAAAGTAATATAAAAGTGCATAGTAAAGCCCATAAAACATCCAAGATGGATAATATAATAGCATGAATACTTCATAAATTATAGATACGTTGGAGACGTATCAGAAGCCGACGATGGGCCACTTTCAACTGATAAACGGTCGCAATGGAGTCAAAATAAACATATCATCGGTGTTTGTATTTAATATACGATGGCTGCCTTCCGCAATCATCGTTATAAAGTCATAAATATGCATCAATTTGACTTAAGATTTTGGCCAAGCTGGGTTGCCTGGCTCTTGTGCTTACCCTCGTTCCCGATTGTTCGGCTAGGCGGTAAAGGAGCACCTCTGTGATTGTTACTACCGGGTCATCCGAGTTAGTACCTCGGTGGGTGAAGCCGAAAGCTAGCGATCTTAAAGGATATAATTGGTCGGCAACGATGGAAGTGAAAATTTCGGTTCATTAATACGATAGAGTTCGGAAACTTTCTCCGAACTAAATCCTCAATATTTTCCTCCCACGTTGATCGGAGGTGAGGTTTCATGATCATGGTCAGCATGACAACCCAAGGAAGGGAACCGATAGCGGGACTATTTTCCTTATGTTTCTTACATTAAAAAAGTAATATAACATATCTCTCCGCGTACCTTTGCTTATAAAACCATATGACCGGATTGCCTTGTTTGCTGTAAACCTTTGCCCTTATAAAGGCTTAATAAAGTAGGACAAACACTCCCCAGCTGCTGGCCGAGGAGGTTGAAGTTGATGGTCGGTCAACAAAGTTTTGGACAATGTGGATCCGAGCATTAATCATGTCAAGTACTTGGATACATAGAATCATTACACATAATTTGTTATTTTACTACGGATATCGATCCTTAATTTGGCCACCCATGCCCACATTAAGGCTCGGGGGCTACTGGGCTTTATGCTCATTATTTATAAATATTAAAGGGGCACATCGATCCCCTGATCTGGTGTTGCCACCCGACCAGTGTCTCGGGGGCTACTGCATTGGCAATCCAATGCAGAAAATTTAAGTGCAATATAGTTTTTGAGGAGATTATGATCCTCAGGTTCGTCGGCCGCACCCAACCTGAGTCTCGAGGACTTTGCACACCGCTTTTTGTGTCCCGAAGTATCCTGCCGAGCTAGGAGTTGATCCTCAGGCAGATTTTGCGAATCAACCTGAGTCTCAGGGGCTACTGGGATCAGCGGTCTTATGTCATCCTTCAGGTGCATCTCGGGTTTTCAACTAATACACACCTTGAGGGCTATTGGCTATATATCTCGATAGAGAATAAATTGCACCAATCAAAAATATTGACAAAAAATCGGCCTGCAGTCGGGGTGGTGCACCACCTCGGAAGCAGTCTGGCATAAAGCTCGGGCGCCAGTGGTTGGCTCCATAGAGGGCATTTCCGGCAATAAGGTCGGCTAAACTCCTTCAACTTTTTTGAACCAAGGTGATCTATGACACCTTGGATATAGTCCGGCGTTGGAGCTTGGACAAAGTCCGGCGTTGGAGCTCGGATGCAGTTCGGCGCTGGAGCTCGGATGTAACAATACTCTTCGGATACGGTACGGCATTGGAGCTCGGATACATTCCGGCATTGGAGCTCGGAAGCAGTCCGGCGTTGGTGCTCGGCTGCAAAAGATACGTCGAATATAGTCCGGTGTTGGAGCTTGGACGCAAGAGGACACTGCCGCCCGGGAACAACTTCAAACCCGAGTTGTGGCATAAAAATAACAAGGCATTGATAAAGGCCGATAACTTAAAGGGGCTCCTCGGATACCCGACGTGTAAACTCTTTGAATTTACTTCGGCGATCCTCAAGATCGAAGATGAGAAGATTTGTTGAACCAGTTTTCAAGACCGACGACCGAAGATGAAGAACAATTCGGAAGGATCGAGGAGCGTCCCCAACTTGAAGACTGGTTCAGGGGGCTACTGACGGTGTCCTGGACTAGGGGGTACTCACCACATCGTCTCCCGACTAGGTGGATTGGGCCGAGGACCCCCATGGCGGTTCACTCATGGGCCACTTCGGGCAGCCCATGTCGCATACAAGGTGTATTCCACAAGACTTGGTGATCAAGACAAGGACTCTTCTCAACCAACGTATTCAGCTATGACTCTTGTTATCCTAGGCCTCTGGTGCATTATATAAACCAAGGCCAGGCCAGTCGATAGATTATTATGACATTACTCATCAGACCCTTTGGTCTTAGACCACAACATATGATCTTGAGGTAGATCAACTCTTGTAACCCTATATTCATCAAGATCAATCAAGCAGGAAGTAGGGTATTACCTCGATAGAGAGGGCCCGAACCTGGGTAAACCTCGTGTCCCCTGTCTCCTGTTACCCATCGATCCACGACACACAGCTTGGGACCCCCTACCCGAGATCTGCCGGTTTTGACACTGACACCAATAGAATCTCAAAGGCTAGAAGGAGCAGGTTGATTGATGCAATGTTGTGCTCATCCGGTTGAAACAACAGCATCGTATCGTCGGCGTATTGCAAATGCGTCACCCCCCTGGGATGAGGTGAGGTACTAAGCCTTTCACATGGCCCGCCCCTCGATCCCTTGACACCATCGCAGCAAGCGCATCTGCCACGTAGTTAAAGATAAACAGGGAGCTAGGATCTCCTTGTCGGAGACCCCGTCTGTTTCGAAAGAATTTGCCCATATCCCCATTAACCGTCACCGCAGTTTGCCCACAACTAACCAGGTGCATAATTCGATGAACAAACCCTGCATCAAAACCCTTTTTGAGCAGCACCTCCCGCACGAACTCCCAGTTCATGCGATCATAGGCTTTTTCAAAATCCAGCTTGAGCAAAACCCCTTTCCCTTCCTTACGCTTCAGCTCATGCACGATCTCCGCGAGCGCAATTGGTCCCTCCAAAATATTGCAACCCTTGATAAACCAGGTCTGGCTCCTACTTATCACCCTTTGAGCAATAGGGGCCAGCCGTACGGCATATGCTTTGGCACACAATTTAAACGGTACATTGATAAGCGTGATCAGCCTAAACATCTTGATGTTATCCGCGCCCTTAACTTTGGGGATAAGACTAATCGCCCCATAGTTTAGGCGGGAGAGGTCCACTTGGCCCAGCGCAAAGCCATTTACGATTGCGTGGAAAACATGTTTAAAGCACAACCAGTGTCTTTTGAAAAACTTCACCGGCCACCCATCGGGCCCAGGAGCAGTACCCATTTCATTGGAGGCTAGCGCCCGGTCAATTTCCCGCGGAAGGAATGACAGGGCCAGCCCTGCATTTTCTTCCTGGGAAACCCGTTCGGAAGGATCCCACAAATCCTCCCGAAGGTTAAGTTATTTCTCCCGGCCGTCCCCAGCAGCCCGATGAAGAAATCATAGATGTGGCTACGAATCTCAGCCTGGGTGACCAAAATCCTATCGTCGTGGTTAAGGCGAAGGATAGAACTTTTACGTTTTCTCCTGTTAGCAAACGCGTGAAAGTATCCCGTGTTTCCATCTCCTTTAGTCACCCATTTAATGTCGCCCCTACGACGCCAATACTCCTCTTCGGCTCTCAAAATACTAAGAACTTGATCTTCCAGCGCATACCTACGCCCATTCCTGCTCTGAGAAGGATCACACGTCCGCCGCCAAATCAAGCGTTGCAATCTCCTCCGTAAGCCTGGCGCGCTCCTTTTTGGATTCGCTGCCATGATTCACTCCCCAAACCCTGAGAAACACACGCAACTTTGCCGTAGCTGCGGTCCAGAACTCAGTCGGACCCCTTTGGGGGCCCATTTGAGACACAATAGTAGCCCACTGCTCTTGTAACATGGTCTCGATTCCCTCTGCTTCGAACCAAGTTGTTTTGAAGTAAAACCGGACTGCGACGGATCTCATCCTCCCCTGAGGAAAAGATAAGAGGGATGTGGTCAGAGCCAATCTTGGTCTCTGCCACTAATGAGCACATTGGAAAAAGCGCTTCCCACTCTGGCATGAAAAACACTCTATCTAGAACACATCTAACCAGGCGTAACTGTTTGTTTGTCCACGTAAATCTCGCCCCCGCACGCACTGCCTCTCACAAAGAGGCCGCCCCCGATCGCATTGTTGAAAAGCATCAACCTAGACCAGTCCACATTGCCGTTGTTCTTGTCCGCTCCCGAGCGAATCAAGTTAAAATCGCCCCCCATGATGACCGGGAGGTTTGCTGCCCGTTTGGCTCCCACCATCGCAGAAACCTCGGCCAGGAAGCTCGCAGATTTTGAGTGGTCCGCAGGGCCGTAAATGCAAACTACTACCCAAAGCAAGTTCGAAGCTCGGTGCCTAATCGTAGCCGCAATGAAAAACACACCAAACTCCCACAAGAATACATCACATACATCATTCTTACAACCCATGAGGAGGCCACCCGAATGACCAAAGGAAGGAACCCGTCGCCACTCAAAACTCTGCAGCGGATCTAACGCAAGTAAATCACGGAAAGTAAAATCTGCCTTGATGGTTTCCTGTAACGCTACTATGTCAATGCGCTCCATAGCCATGTACTCCCTGAGCTGCATGCGACGCCCTACGTGCCCGCAACCTCGAATGTTCCAAAATAAGAACCGCATTATAAAATCCGATTTTGCAGGCGAACTCCTCGCGAGCTCACCGCCTTGGGCACTCTCTTCCTTGCCGGTCCATAGCTAGAAGAGGGGATATCAGAGACGTGCCTCGGCTCTGCCTCCCCCTCGGGCCCAGAAATCGCCAACTGCCCCCTGGACACTTGGTCGTCGAATCCGGTGCAAGGCACCATGCCGCCGCCTCGGCCAGGGCAGCTTGTGCCTCTTCACGCGCGCGTACTAACGAAACTATAACATCAGAGCTAGCCGCCACCTCCACACCACTATCATCAAGAATCGACACAAGATGCTCATCCGAAAAAGCACTAAGAATCCTAAAAGAGGGGGGAGGGTTACCACACGTCCAAGTTCTTGTCAGCTGCACGCAGCTTCACGCTCTCTAGGGAGGAAAGGTCGCCCAGCTTGGCCTTCGCCCTGGCGCTCGGCTCCCTCATCGCCACAGGTGTGGCCTTGGATTGCTTGGCCTTGACGCCCAAGTCCCCCACCGCCAACTCCGTCCCCAGCTCACCACGCAGGGATGCCGCCACGCTTGGCATTGTCTGGGCCGCGCTCTTGGGCCCGGCTTCCTGCCCGCCATCTTCTTGGGCGGCCTGCCCGCGCTCCCAGAGCCCGCTTGCCCGGCTGGGGTAACTCCTTCGTGATCGTGCGTCGCCCCCTCCGGCTTGCACGGCCACCGGAGAGGAGGGGATTGAGGACCTCCCCCCCATAGGCATCACGCCAGCAGAAGCACCCGACACCAGCGCAAGGGTGGAGCCAGCCGCCGGAGCCTGCAGCGGCAAGTTGGACCCGTACTCATCAAATGCTCCCACCAGATCACGCGCCAGGCTCGGCCCCCTCACAGAAGTATCCTGGGTCGCCACCACCATCGCCCACCCTTCCATCACCCCGAGCTTGTCCCAAGTTTCAGTGTCATTGGAAGTGTCTTGCATGCTATGGGCCAGCTCATCCTCTTGACCCCCCATCACCACATCTTGTCCCGCTCCCTGCCGCGGCTGCCCTATAACCTCCTTTCTACCTTTCTCAGCATCCGCCTTGCCCTTGCCAGCACTAGGAGCTGCGGGACCAGGTCCGCTTGGCTTGGACGGTGGGTGTGGGTGGGGTGCCCCTGACCCACCAGCACCAGATCTGCCACCTCCCCCACGCTGGCTCGGACGCTCGACCTCTACCTTGATCTGATAGCCCTCACTGTTAAACCAAACTTCCACCGTACCGTTCAACTTCTCTGGTGTCTTACAATCCAACTTCATCCTCACTAGCCCCAACCAAATGAGTGAGAGTTCATCCACCACAATCGGCCGCCCCAACATCTTAAATCCTTCCTTGATCCTCTCCTCCCTACGGTGCTTTTGGGTAATGTCGTGAAGCTTGACCCACACTTCCGGCATGACCATCGGCTATATCACCTCATGCAACCTGTCCCGCACCCTTGCGGTGATGTCATGAGAGGGGAGGAAAAGCTTTCCACTAGACTTTGCCATGTGAAGTAGATCCGCCGAGGGAAACACCACCAGAAAATCGTCATCGCCAACCTGAGTCACCTGCCAGTCCTACTCACCTGTGACAATGTTATTGAGCTCTTGTTGAAGAATACAGAGACTCAACTTTCCCGGATCCGCCGAGAGAATCGCCGCATTTGCCACCTTCTGGTCGACAGGCCGCTCCTCCTCAGCGTCTTCGGCAAACTCGAGGCAAAAGAATCCTTCTCCTGAAATCGCACTGCCCATGATCTGCAACTTGGGAGCCATGCCGCGCGTTGGACAGTAGGCAGATGCGTGTCCCTCCTCCTTGCACAAGACACAAAGGGGCTTGAAGGTGCATTTGGATTGATAATGCCCGAGTCTACCGCACTTGAAACTCTCCACATCCGGCACATCTTCCACCGGAGTGGGCTCCCCCGCTGTCCCTTTGGCGGCAGGAAGCATCGCCACCACGAGCTTCTGGGCAAGAGGATCCCCATGACCCCCTCTGTAGTAGGGATGCTCCACCGTCTTGCGCTCCAGCTCACGACAGCGCTGAGCGGCCTTCTTCTTCTTCTTCTTCTTGTCTTGCTGTTGCTGAACCCACCATGGGGGAGGGTGATAACCCACAAGTATAGGGGATAAATTGTAGCCTCTTTCGATAAGTAAGAGTGTCGAACCCAACGAGGAGCTAAAGGTAGAACAAATATTCCCTAAAGTTCTATCGACCACCGATACAACTCTACGCACGCTTGACGTTCGCTTTACCTAAAACAAGTATGAAACTAGAAGTACTTTGTAGGTGTTTTTGGATAGGTTTGCAAGATAATAGAGAGCACGTAAATAAAAAGTAGGGGCTGTTTAGGTAAAGACACAATAAAGTTAGTATAGCGAGTGTGGAAAAGTGGTGGTAGGAGTTGCAAAATTGTCCCTAAGCAATTGACTACTTTACTAGACCGATAGCAAGTTTATGTGGGAGAGGCCACTACTAGCATGTCATCCCTGACTTGGAATTCTATGCACTTATGATTGGAACTATTAGCAAGCGTCCGCAACTACTAACGTTCATTAAGGTAAAACCCAACCATAGCATTAAGATATATTGGTCCCTTTCAATCCCGTATGCATCAATTTCTATGCTAGGTAGAAGCTTCTTTCACTCTTGCCCTCCAATACATAGTCCTATCAACATACAACTAACCCTATGGTGTAATCCACGCGCGCGCTCATATGATGGGCACCAAAGGACAGCAACCTAACCACAAGCAAATTAAATCAATCATAGCAATTCATCAACCACCGATAGGACAACGAAAATCTACTCAGACATCATAGGATGGCAACACATCATTGGATAATAATATGAAGCATAAAGCACCATGTTCAAGTAGAGGGTACAGCGGGTTGCGGGAGAGTGGACCGCTGTAGATAGATGGGGGAGGTGATGGAGATGTTGGTGAAGATGATGGAGGTGTTGGTGTAGATCGTGGTGATGATGATGGCCCCTGGTGGCACTCCGGCGCCACCGGAAGCGAGGGGGAGAGAGCCCCCCTCCTTGTTCTTCTTCCTTGACCTTTTCCCTAGATGGGAGAAGGGTTTCCCCTCTGGTCCATGATCTCCATGGCGTGGGAGGGGCGAGAGCCCCTCCGAGATTGGATCTGTCTCTCTGTTTCTGCGCTCCGGTGTTATGCCCTTTCACCGTTTCGTATATATATGGAGATCCGTAACTCCGATTGGATTGAAACCTTCGCCGAGATTTTTTTTCCGAAAATTAGCTTTCTTGCGGCCAAAGAAGAGCATCAACCGCCTTACGGGGGCCCACGAGGGGGGCAGGCGCGCCCCCCTGCCTCGTGCCCCCCTCGGGCACCGTCTCGCGTTGATTCTTCTTCCATATTCTCCAAATATTCCAAAAATATTCTCCGTCCGTTTTTATCCCGTTTGGATTCCGTTTGATATGGGGTTTTTGTGAAACATAAAACATGCAACAAACAGGAACTGGCATTGGGCACTGGATCAATATTTTAGTCCCAAAAATAGTATAAAAAGTTGCCAAAAGGTATATGAAAGTTGTATAATATTGGCATGGAACAATCAAAAATTATAGATACGACGGAGACGTATCAGCATCCCCAAGCTTAATTCATGCTCATCCTCGAGTAGGTAAATGATAAAAATATAATTTTTGATGTGGAATGCTACCTAGCATAATCTTGATCACATATCTAATCATGGCATGAATATTAAGACACGAGTGATTCAAAGCAATTGTCTATCATTTGACATAAAAACAGTAATACTTCAAGCATACCAACCAAGCAATTATGTCTTACTGAAATAACATAGCCAAAGAAAGCTTATCCCTACAAAATCATATAGTTTGGCTATGCTCCATCTTCACCACACAAAGCATTCAAATCATGCACAACCCCGATGACAAGCCGAGCAATTGGTTCATACTTTTTAACGCACTTCAGCCTTTTCAACCCTCACGAAATACATGAGCGCAAGCCATGGATATAGCACTTATAGGTGGAATAGCATATGATGATGGAGGTTTGTGTGGAGAAGACAAAAAGGAGAAAGTCTCACATCTACGCGACTAATCAACGGGCTATGGAGATGCCCATCAATTGATGTCAATGTGAGGAGTACGGATTGCCATGCAACAGATGCACTAGAGCTATAAGTGTATGAAAGCTCAAACTAAAACTAAGTGGGTGTGCATCCAACTTGCTTGCTCATGAAGACCTAGGGCATTTGAGAAAGCCCATCATTGGAATATACAAGCCAAGTTCTATAATGAAAATTCCCACTAGTATATGAAAGTGATAACTCAAGAGACTCTCTATATGAAGAACATGGTGCTACTCTGAAGCACAAGTGTGGTAAAAGGATAGTAACATTACCCCTTCTCTCTTTTTCTCTCTTTTTCTTCTTTTTTTCTTTTTTTGGTGGGCTTCTTTGGCCTCTCTTTTTTTATTTGGGCTTCTTTGGCCTCTTTTATTTATTTTTAAAGTCCGGATTCTCATCTCGACTTGTGGGGGAATCATAGTCTCCATCATCCTTTCCTCACTGGGGCAATGTTCTAATAATGATGATCATCACACTTTTATTTACTTACAACTCAATATTACAACTCGATACTAGAACAAAGATATGACTCTATATGAATGCCTCGTGATGTGCGGGATGTGCAATGATCTAGCATAGCAATGACATCAAAAAACGGACAACCATGAAAATGTCATGCTAGCTATCTTACGATCATGCAAAGCAATATGACAATGATGCTCAAGTCATGTATATGATGATGATGGAAGTTGCATGGCAATATATCTCGAAATGGCTATGGAAATGCCATGATAGGTAGGTATGGTGGCTGTTTTGAGGAAGATATAAGGAGGTTTATGTGCGATAGAGTGTATCGTATCACAGGGTTTGGATGAACCGGCGAAGTTTGCACCAACTCTCGAGGTGAGAAAGGGCAATGCACAGTACCGAAGAGGCTAGCAATGATGGAAGGGTGAGAGTGTGTATAATCCATGGACTCACATTAGTCATAAAGAACTCATATACTTATTGCAAAAGTTTATTAGCCCTCGAAGCAAAGTACTACTACACATGCCCCTAGGGGGATATATTGGTAGGAAAAGACCATCGCTCGTCCCCGACCGCCACTCATAAGGAAAGCAATAAAAGAACACCTTATGCTCCAACTTCGTTACATAACGGTTCACCATACGTGCATGCTACGGGACTTGCAAACCTCAACACAAGTATTTCTCAATTTCACAATTACTCAACTAGCACGACTCTAATATCACCACCTTTATATCACAAAACTATTGCAAGGAATCAAACATATCATATTCAGTGATCTACAAGTTTTATGTAGGATTTTATGACTAACCATGTGAATGACCAGTTCCTATCATCTCTCTAAATAGATATAAGTGAAGCAAGAGAGTTTAATTCTTTCTACAAAATATATTCCCACGCTCTAACAAATATAAGTGAAGCGAAAGAGCATTCTACAAATGGCGGTTTTCTATGTGAAGAGAAACAGGCAATCCAAACTTCAAATGATATAAGTGAAGCACATGAAGCATTCTATAAAGCCATACTCAAAAGATTTAAGTGAAGTGCAAAGAGCATTCTATAAGTCAACCAATTACTATCTCATACCAGCATGGTGCATAAAAGAAAAATGAAAACTAAATGCAAAATACGCTCCAAGATTTGCACATATCACATGAATGAAACGAATCCGAAAACATACCGATACTTGTTGAAGAAAGAGGGGATGCCTTCCGGGGCATCCCCAAGCTTAGACGCTTGAGTCTCCTTGAATATTTACTTGGGGTGCCTCGGGAATCCCCAAGCTTGAGCTCTTGCCTCTCTTCCTTCTTCTCACATCGAGACCTTCTCGATCATCGAACACTTCATCCACACAAAACTTCAACAGAAAACTCGGTAATATCCGTTAGTATAATAAAGCAAATCACTACTCTAAGTACTGTCGCAAACCAATTCATATTTTGTTTTGGCATTGTAGCTACTGTAATATAACTTTTTCATGGCTTAATCCACTGATATAAATTGATAGTTTCATCAAAACAAGCAAACTATGCATCAAAAACAGAATCTGTCTAAAACAGTCTGTAATAATCTGAACATTCACCATACTTCAGATACTTGAAAAATTCTGACAAAATTAGGAAAACAAACAATTTGTATAGAAAGACAGTGCAAAAAGAATCAGAACCGTTTGACGTCCAGTGAAAAACTAAAAATCGCAAGACTACTGACCAAAGTTTACATTCCGCACTGCATACAAACCAACAAACATTATAAACATCCTAAAGGCAAACCTTGGCACATTATTTTTATCATACAATGGAATTGTACAAGGGGATAATTATTTTTGTTGAAAAGTTTCTGTAATTAAGATTCACAAAGTTTCCATGGGCATGAACAAGTTTAAGGACGTCCCGCACTTTCACAATGCTCGTCTATCTCACTTTCACTTTTCTTTTTGAAAAGTTTTGGGTTCCCCTCTTTATTGTTTTTTGTTTTTAAACTATATAAAAGCACTCAACAGAAATAAATGACTCTCTAAAACTTCCGGGTTGTCTCCCTGGCAGCGCTTTTTTTAAAGCCATTAAGCTAGGCATATAGTGCTCAAGTAATGGATCCACCGGATCCCAAGGTATATCAAAGCCATTTTAATTAACAATGATTTGGCATTTAGTAGTGAGCACAAAGCAACATATATCAAGCAATGACGAAGTCTAACTCTCTTCCTATGCATCGGCATGTCATAAAAGAACAATTCATGCACACATAGTAAAGGCCAATGCATAGTATAAACAGTTTCTTGCAATTTTTTCATGTTGGAAACATAAAGGGGCGGAGATATAGTTCCCCTCTCATAATAATTGCAAGTAGGAGCAGCAAGCACATGCATATTATATTCATCAAAATCATCATGTGCAACGGTAAAAGGCAACCCATCAATATAATCCTTAATTAGCACAAACTTCTCCGATATAGTGTAGTTTGGAGAATTCAAAAAGATAATAGGACTATCATGTGTGGGTGCAATAGCAACAATTTCATGTTTAACATAAGGAACTATAGCAAGTTCATCTCCATAAGCATAATTCATATTGGCATCTTGGCCACAAGCATAACAAGCATCATCAAAAAGGGATATTTCAAGAGAATCAACGGGATCATAACAATCATCATAGCAATCATCCTTTGGTAAGCACGAAGGGAAATTAAACAATGTATGAGTTGGAGGGTTACTCTCATTAGAAGGTGAGCACGGGTATCTAATCCGCTCTTCCTCCTTTTGTTCTTCGCTCTCCTCATCATCTTTTTCATTCGAGCTCACAGTTTCATCAATATCTTCTTCCATAGACTCCTACAAAATATTAGTCTCTTCTTAGACAGCGGAGGAGACCTCGATATATGGTTTAACATAGGCATTAGAAGCATAATTCTCATAACAATATTCAAGTATGGCAAAAAAATTAGATTTGTAAAGAGTAGCATCATACGTTTCAATCAAAGAAGCAATTTCATAAGCACCCTTAAAAGCAACAATTTCTTCAATTTGTTGAACATCATAGTAATTATAAACACCCTTAGCATACAAAGATACGGTTCCATTATCAATAAACTCACATTGGTAAGGAAGGTGTTTCTTAGGGTTTTTAAAACAACAAGTAACATCATATATTTCACATAAATTCCAGGCATAGCATTGCAAACGATGAATATGATCCAGTAAATGTTTCCCTTTTTCAGATATACGGTGTCGCACATAACAAGCATGCTCATATAAGGATTTGCCCTCAACTAAGCTAGTTGGGGTTTCAGCACGAGCACATAGGGATCGAAGATGATCCAAGTAAAAAGCTTCAGGAGTGTGCATGTGTGATAGATTTTGAGTGGTTCTTCAACCATTGGTTCAGTAGGTACAACTAAATTTTTTGGTATTTTGCATTTCCTACCCATAACTAAAGATAGAAAACAACTAAGAACAGCAAATAAAAATTACTTAGTGATAAAGCAAACAAGCACACACGAGAATATTCACCCCACGCTATTGCTCTGACAGCGGCGCCAGAAAAAGGTCTTGATAACCCACAAGTATAGGGGATCAATTGTAGCATCATTCAATAAGTAAGAGTGTCGAACCCAACGAGGAGCTAAAGGTAGAACAAATATTCCCTCAAGTTCTATCGACCACCGATACAACTCTACGCACGCTTGACGTTCGCTTTACCTAAAACAAGTATGAAACTAGAAGTACTTTGTAGGTGTTTTTGGATAGGTTTGCAAGATAATAGAGAGCACGTAAATAAAAAGTAGGGGCTGTTTAGGTAAAGACACAATAAAGTTAGTATAGCGAGTGTGGAAAAGTGGTGGTAGGAGTTGCGAAATTGTCCCTAAGCAATTGACTACTTTACTAGACCAATAGCAAGTTTTATGTGGGAGAGGCCACTGCTAGCATGTCATCCCTGACTTGGAATTCTATGCACTTATGATTGGAACTATTAGCAGCGTCCGCAACTACTAACATTCATTAAGGTAAAACCCAACCATAGCATTAAGATATATTGGTCCCCCTTCAATCCCGTATGCATCAATTTCTATGCTAGGTAGAAGCTTATGTCACTCTTGCCCTCCAATACATAGTCCTATCAACATAGAACTAACCCTATGGTGTGATCCACGCGCGCGCTCATATGATGGGCACCAAAGGACAACAACATAACCACAAGCAAATTAAATCAATCATAGCAATTCATCAACCATCGATAGGACAACGAAAATCTACTCAGACATCATAGGATGGCAACACATCATTGGATAATAATATGAAGCATAAAGCACCATGTTCAAGTAGAGGGTACAACGGGTTGTGGGAGAGTGGACCGTTGTAGATAGATGGAGGAAGGTGATGGAGATGTTGGTGAAGATGATGGAGGTGTTGGTGTAGATCGCGGTGATGATGATGGCCCCCGGTGGCACTCCGGCGCCACCGGAAGCGAGGGGGAGAGAGCCCCCCCTCCTTGTTCTTCTTCCTTGACCTTCTCCTAGATGGGAGAAGGGTTTCCCCTCTGGTCCATGATCTCCATGGCGTGGGAGGGGCGAGAGCCCCTCTGAGATTGGATCTGTCTCTCTGTTTCTGCGCTCCAGCGTTCTGCCCTTTCACCGTTTCGTATATATATGGAGATCCGTAACTCCGATTGGATTGAAACCTTCGCCGAGATTTTTTTTCCGAAAATTAGCTTTCTTGCGGCCAAAGAAGAGCAGCAACCGCCTTACGGGGGGCCCACGAGGGGCAGGCGCGCCCCCTGCCTTGTGCCCCCTCGGGCAAATCTCGCATTGATTCTTCTTCCCATATTCTCCAAATATTCCAAAAAAATCTCCGTCCGTTTTTATCCCGTTTGGATTCCGTTTGATATGGGGTTTCTACGAAACATAAAACATGCAACAAATAGGGACTGGCATTGGGCACTGGATCAATATGTTAGTCCCAAAAATAGTATAAAAAGTTGCCAAAAAGTATATGAAAGTTGTATAATTTTAGCATGGAATAATCAAAAATTATAGATACGACGGGGACGTATCAGAGGGGGACCCCAATCCCCCTCGCGTCCCTTCTGCTCCAGCTGCGCGCCCTGTGCCTCCCGAGCATCGCGCGCCTCCCTCTCGCCTCTGTCTTCGTAGCGACCACGCATCACCCGCTTCGCCTTCTCCGCAGATCCCGCTCCCTCTTGCGCTCCACCTCCAGATCCGCCGCCTCCATCGGCCTCTTCTCCGCCCGCCGATCCCCCATCACCGCCGCGGCGTACGAGATGAGAAGGGGAGAGAGTGGTGGAGCTAACTGGATGCGCCTAGCCAAGTGAGCCTAGCGCCGCATGTCGCGAGTGGCAGCAGGAAACCCTAACCAGGGCTCCCGAGTGCCCTTTCCTCACCCATATATAGCCAGTCGCTGGTCTGGGGGGTGGGCTGGTTGGGCCAGGCCTCGAGCCACCCTCGTCAGGCTGATCCGTTAGTCCCCCCGACACCCCCACAATGGGCGTCCCCGCGCTCCCTGGGCCCAAGGTCTCCAATGTGGGGCCCGCCCCACACATGCCCTGTCTGGCCCGCGGCCCAATAACAAGAACCCTAGGCCCCAGAGCCAGGGTCGCCCCCTCCCCGAGCCCCTCGGCCGCCAGCGCCTCCCACGCCGCCGCTGTCCGACGAGGTGAGGGCTGGGCCAGGCACGGCCACTCCGGGTCGCCTTCCGATACCGGCGTCACGCCCGCGCCGGCAAGCAGACCCACCGTCCTGGACCGGATTATACCTTCCGCCGTCACCGCTGCATTCCCACTAGCCGGCGACGATGGCCTCCACACCCACTCTGCCAATGCACAGTGGCCCCTGTCCCCCGGCGCAAACCTTCGACGCCGGCCCGTCGCACCCGACCGCGCCGCCGCAGCAAAAGCCACGAAGTCACAGATTGTTGGCCCCACCGCCGTCGGCCTTCTGTCCTCCGCTTCCAACCCCTCCACTTCACTCTCCTCCTCCGACTCTGACCCCGCGATCGCCCAGAACCGGCTACCCCACGGCCACGACACCTCCCCAGCCGGCGCCGGCAGGGCAGGAGAGGAAGGGCCATGCCCCGACGAGCCCCCCGCTCCCCGTCTGACAAGCTGCCAGCCACCCGCCGGCGCAGAACCCGACGCCACGGGCGCGTTGCCCGCACGGTCGCCCGACCCAGTCGCCAACGACACGCTCATTTCAAACTCCCCTCCAATAACCTCTTGGCAACTGAACACATGAGTGAGCTCCCCTGTCGTAGCCGGAGCCGAGCCCAGCTGCCGGCCTTGCCTCCCCTTCGGGCTTCGGCCAATGCGGCCAGGAGCGTGCGAGGGGTAGGCGGTGGGAGACGAAGACGAGAAGAGGAGTGAAACAGCGGAGGCATCCGGTGCTCGCAGCCATGGCGGCGGCCAGAGAAGGAGCGACGGCAAGAACCCGCAGCAACAGCTAGAAAGGCAGCAGGAGAGAGGGGAGGGAAATGACGCTCACCGGGTAGCTCAAGATGGCCGGTGAGGGGTTTAGTAGCTGCCGAACAGCAGAGCACATCATGGCGGCCAACGAAGATGGAGACAAAGGGGACGGCGTGGTGGCAGCTCCCCGGCTCGAGCGGCCCGGCGTAGTCGATGTAGACGACCGTGGCGGCGCTCCCGGACACGGCGGTGAGGCTCGGGGACGGCGGTCGAAGCGGTGGATGACGACGGGCGGCGACAGGGGCGCTCAGGCTAGGCAGAGAGAGCGAGAGAGAGAGAGAGAGAGAGAGAGAGAGAGAGAGAGCGTGGGAGGGGGATGAGTGAGTGGGAGTGGGCGGAGACCGAGGAGGCGAGGAGGTGGCGTCCTTATCCCTGCCGGCGCTGTAGCGGCACGGGAGGGGGGGGCGGCGAGCTGGTTTCGGCGGCAACGACGCAGCGCGGTCGGGTGTGCCGAGGAGAGAGGAAAGGGAAAACCGGAGAGTGGGTTGGGCCTGCTCGGGTGCGCCTAGGTGGATGAGAGAGGAAGGGGAAAGCCGGGGAGTGGGTTGGGCCTGCTCGGGTGCGCCTAGGTGGAGGAGAGAGGAAGGGGAAAGCCGGGGAGTGGGTTGGGCCTGCTCGGGGTAGGGTGTTTTCTTTTCCTTTTTTCCTTTTTTCCTTTTCTATTTCGTTTATTATTTCTGTTTTAATTTATTTCCAGAATCATTTGAGTTTTATAAAATATGAGACTTGGCCCATTATTAGTATAGTAATTTTTGGCATTGCGACAAAAGTTTGGGGATTTATTTAAAACAGTTTGTATCTTCATAATTTAGAAAAAGCATTTTCAATATTGTTTTGGCCCCTGTTTTAATTATTTTAGGGCATTTAACCACTTTATAAAATGTTGGTTTTCTCATGAAAATTACTCAGTGAGTATTTGCCATTGCATGAGCCTTTTAGTTTTCACATTTGTGAATTTCTTAATTTCACTTATAATTTGAATTTGATTTGAAAGTAGAATTTGAAATGAGATATGGATCAAAGATGAACAAGACTAGTTAACCAAATTATCTTGGCTTAATGATGATGATCACTGTAGTTCATTACACAGGGGTGTTACACAAACTGTCTCCACATCATAGAGTATTGTAGGTGGTTAGTAACTGCCTCCGATTCCATAACATTGCAGGTGATTGTTAAGAATAAACCTACTGCACCGGAAAAAAATCATTGGAGGTGGTTTCTCCACGAAGGAACCTTCTGCAATGTGCGAATGGCGCATGAAGTTTAGAAAACCGCTTGTGCGCCCCATGAGTATTAGCGACACCGACTTTAAGGCGGATCGAGGAAGCATCGGCGGCCATGTACGAAAACCACCGACAAAGTCCATTTCTATAATAGTGAATCAACTCGGGCTCTTTATAACCTTAAACCGGTCCATCTATACATGGCAAGGCAATGACCCATGATTGGTATCTCATAATCTCTTAACACAATAACTTACGGTATACCCATTGTACACAACACCAAACACTGGCTCCCATATATTTTTTAGAAAAGGAGGTTAAGATCCCCGGCTTCTGCATCAATCGATGCATACGACCATCTTTATTAATTACTAGAAGATACCCCACGCGTTGCTGCGGGATATATGCTTGATAAGTTTTTAGAGGTTTCCTCAAATTTAAATGAGATTAGTGTGCAATCTCAAAAAAAATAGCTCCTCAACAATCAATGTATTCAGTTATTTACCAAGCTCAAAACAATAGTTTGTGTCTATAATGAACAAATCTAAAGATGTTCTGGCAGTGCAATTTTGCTCCTGAAATGTGTGTGAACTAAATCCATACATAAAATCAGTGGCCCTAAATTGTGTCTTTCCTATCTTGTTGTGGCTCAATACTACAACATCATAATCAAGAATGAACATGGACAATCAGCTTCTTTCTGCTCTGACTCAAATATAAGCCAAACTTGTTGATAAGACGAACATAATTAGCGCAGAAAATGACTTGAGAGGGACATATATAATCTGCAAGCTGCCAAAAACATATCAACATAAAGTGATAAATTATGTGCACTTTCAGATTACGACATGAAGTGACACCACATAGAAGACTCACCACAGTTACCTACAAATCTTTGCATGTAGCGACTGAGAGGCAATTGGAACAAAAACAATCTCAGTTTAGTAGCTCAATGATATCCACATGCAAATCACACAAACAAAATTGGAGATTGCCGATAGTTTGCGAACCTCATTATCAGAAGGCAGTGAGCAGATATGCTAATACTGTGCGGCACTGCAGTTGCAGGTTACATGCTCAAGGCAAAACTTCTAAACCACTTCCCTTATGAAAGAACATATATGCCTCTCCGTGGGGGAACTCAAACAAAAGAGTATTTTATCAAATGCTCGAGAATAGGATACACGCACGATATAGACATCTCAATGTTTTACCATCCACAGTTAAAACTGGAGGAAAATATAAATGCATCTTCATTATATACATGATTAGCCGATTTCTCAATTACATGGATGCATGTTCAGATGTGGCATGAATCGCCCCTCATGAATTTCTACAAAAAGGAGCAGAAAATGACGGTTAGATGATTAAGACATGTGCATATGTTAACTTTATCTAATGGGAAGAAGGAAAATTAAATTAAATATGGGATATTTGTATTCAAATGTAGGATGTCATCTTTCCTGACAGATTAATATCCAAATCCACTCTCTCATACATGAAGATTCCAATGATCCCATATAACTTGGAAGAAAAATGCAAGGCTGCACACAGCATGGATCCTTATTGATCGGGATCTCTAGCAAAAAAAAGATATATATGCCTTCATGAAAGTAAAATTTTTTACTGTACAACCAATCTCCTTCTTAGGCTCTTCTTAAAGGATCATACTGAATCAAACTATGATGGCATGATTGGTAGATGACTTAATCGGTCGTGGAGTTTTTGCCATAAGAATATTAGATATACAACATTACCTGGGTACTGTACTCGATTATTGGTCCTTGTCATCGCTATTGTTTTCCTGTCAACATCCTCTGAAACAAAAATAAAGGGATAACACATCATAACCATGGTAATCCAATTATCTGTTGTGTAGGTCATCGCTATAAACTTGCTTGTTTCTCATTGGGCAATGTCCAAACTTTGAATGAGAGATTTGTGAAGATAATCTCTCACCTTATCAAATGTCATATGCTCACGACTCCACAACACTCAACGAATTTTAAATAAAAATATAAAATACTCCCATGACGCACAGAAAACAAAATATCACCTTTACTAACATTTTCTTTCGGATGCATCTAAGCAATGTTTTGAACATGGGGAATGGAGCGAGCGGCACGAAGCTCGGAAGCATTAGGGGCACGAAGTTCTTTGCCGTCGAATCCAGCGTCGGCAGAGTCGGCGAGATCAGATGCCGCGTCATGGTGATCGAGGCAGCGGAGTGGTGAAGCTAACTACACAGATTTGAAGATTGTAAGGAAGCTAAGGGAGGCAAATCACGGTTGTAAAAAGAGTTGGCGCACCTCCTCACCATTCAATCGGGCAGTGGCAAGACCGCAAGAGTCATCGCATCTCCTCTCGATCGAATCAGGCGGTGGTAGGGTCAGCGAGATCAGATGCGGCATCATTGCTATGAGGAAGCAAAGAGCTGAAGGATTCCTAGAAGTCCAAAAGATAGTTTGGGAGTAGATGCAAACGGGGGAGAGAAAATAGGGAATTGTGGCGGAGATAATGGACAGCGGGGTAATGGAAGGCATTGAATCCTGTCGTTTCATGTGCAATTGTGGCTGCCGTTTGATGTGCAATTGTGGCTGCCGTTTCATGGCCGTGAATGAAGAGTCACAGCGGCGGCGAGCAGAAGAGAGAGCGACAACGATAAAACTAGCGGCGGGGATGAACCCTGAGCGACGCGTACAGGAATTACATGGGCTAACACACCAGGATGAAATAAGCCGGCTAAGCCTTGCATTAATTACATGGGCTGGCACCAACGACCAAGCTGGCATGTACTAACAATTGGAACAAGCAGCCCATTTGCACGGCTGGAAAGAATGAAACGGTATCGTCACTTAGCGGTGGCAGGTCTTAGTAATTTCCTAGACCTTTGATTAAAGGGTTGCAGACTCCTCAACTATAGTGAATCAACGGCTATAACAATTGGAGTGATGTGGCTTCATGAGAAGGCATGAAAATCATCTAGTGGGGTGCTCCTATTTAGATATAGAAGATTTAACAAAGGTCTGACAAAAACATACATCAAGCCATCTGAAGCCACCACTCACACTTACAAACTCGATAATGTGGAGTGCTCTTACTTCCCATATCTAAAACCAGGGTCATCGCTGATGCATCCACAAAACGTATCAGAACCTATAGCCGGTGCAGCAAACCTAAATCGTGCACCACATGCACACATTTTAGAAGCCAGCATCATCATCGAACCGCTGACCCATCTTCAGGAAAGAGATCCACATCATCCTTGCCAGCCCGGCCGCCCGTCGACGCCACCACGGCGCCCAATGGCACCACCTCCCTATGCGCAAGCTGCTGAGCACATCGCAGTTGCCGCCGGTACACCATAGCACCATGCCGCCGTGTACCTCCAGCCGACACAGCTTGAAGCCTCGAGAAGTTTTGCCATGTGTAGCACCTGCCGAACATGCATGACATAGCGTAGTACCTGTCGGCCAGACATGACTTGACATCTCCACCGAAGCTCCGTGTAAGACGAAGCCGATTCACCTCCCGCCTCTATCTTCCGGCGCTGCTCCACGAATGATGCTCCCAAGAGAGAAACGACACCGCAGTGCCGCTATCGTCCGATCAGGAAGACCAGATATAGGGTTTCCATGAAACAGCAGGAGTGGGTCGACAATAGTTACACGACGATGCCTTCATCAAGGTAACGGCGCAGAACGCCGCCATCACCCGCCGCCGACTCGCTTTTCACCGGCAACCATGTCTCCCTGACTCGCAGCCGAGACTAGATTTCAGATCTACAGATCCGACCACCCAGTCTCAGGCCGACCACCTCCGACGGAGGAGATAACCACCACCGCCAAGTCCTGCCTCCATGCGAGAAGGGCCGTCGGACTTCACCGCTATCAGTAGTCGCGCCCTGACACCAGGCCAAACACAGTCAGCAAATACCACATCACGAGCACGCCGGGTATTCCTCCACGAACTACCTCGCCGTCGAACAAGGCCGAGCGCAAGCGAGAGGACGAAATCGACGAGCAACCAGCAAGACAGTGTGCACCACGGATGCCAGCTCGAAGGGAATCTCGCCCGTCTCCGCCTAGCACAGGTGCCACCGCCCCCGTGCCGTCTAGATCCGGCAGGTCGACCACCGGCCGTCGTAGCCATCACCAACACGCAGCCTACCTCGTGCAGCCCTCCACGCCCGCCACCATGGCAGCCCAGCGTCGCCGCGCCCCGCACCAAGCCGCATTCCAGCCAGGGTAGATCGCCCTACGACGATCCCGCCTCGCGAGAAGGAGAAAGTGCCCCGCCGCCGCCCATGTCGGGCGGGCTTCGCTCGCTGACACGCGCTATCGGCGGCGAGGGGAGGGAAGGAGGAGGAGGTCGCAGTTCGGTGGTGTCTAGGGTCTCCTTCCCTGCCGCCTATGGGAGCGTCAGAGGAGGTAGTGAGAAAAAGGGAAGGAGGAGTCCAAGTTGATCCTGCTTTCCTCGAAAATTGGGGGAGAATTTCACTTCCCCGGCCTCCAGTACCAAGAAAGCTTGGTCCATAAGAATAAATAGGAACCTAAATTCGCCTCCGTGAGGATTTGAACTCAAATGTTGGGTTTGCACATCCACTCCCCCAACTAGTTGAGCTAGGCTCACTTCCCACACTAGCTCCTGTATGGGGTTAAGGTCAATACCATCAATAGAGGCAGAAGTAGGGAATTACCACCACACTCAGGGCCCTAACGTAGGTAAATCTCTGTCTCGTGTGCATCCCACTGTTTCATTGATGTGTGTGTGCGCGCGCGTGTTGCCGGATGCTCAGTATTACCGGTAAAATACACATACTCCTCATCTCCCTGCCAGTGTATCTTCTGGCCGAAAGGAGGATGTTTGGAGCTTCGGTGGCAACAGCCGTATCCCCTTTATTGCTTTTGACCATATTGGGATGCAGTGGGGTTTGAGCTTGGGTTCCATCACCTCTTCGTAAAAAGAGTTGGTGCAGCTCCTCACCATTCAATCGGGCAGTGGCAAGACCGCAAGAGTCATCGCATCTCCTCTCGATCGAATCCGGCAGTGGTAGGGTCAGCGAGATCAGATGCGGCATCATTGCTATGAGGAAGCAAAGAGCTGAAGGATTCCTAGAAGTCCAAAATATAGTTTGGGAGTAGATGCAAACGGGGGAGAGAAAATAGGGAATTGTGGCAGAGATAATGGACAGGGGGTAATGGAAGGCATTGAATCCTGTCGTTTCATGTGCAATTGTGGCTGCCGTTTCATGGCCATGAATGAAGAGTCACAGCGGCGGCGAGCAGAAGAGAGAGCGACAACAATAAAACTTGCGGCGGGGATGAACCCTGAGCGACGCGTACAGGAATTACATGGGCTAACACACCAGGATGAAATAAGCCGGCTAAGCCTTGCATTAATTACATGGGCTGGCACCAACGACCAAGCTGGCATGTACTAACAATTGGAACAAGCAGCCCATTTGCACGGCTGGAAAGAATGAAACGGTATCGTCACTTAGCGGTGGCAGGTCTTAGTAATTTCCTAAACCTTTGATCAGACGGTTGCAGACTCCTCAACTATATTGAATCAACGGCTATAACAATTGGAGTGATGTGGCTTCATGAGAAGGCAGGAAAATCATCTAGTGGGGTGCTCCTATTTAGATATAGAAGATTTAACAAAGGTCTGACAAAAACATACATAAAGCCATCTGAAGCCACCACTCACACTTACAAACTCGATAATGTGGAGTGCTCTCACTCCCCATATCTAAAACCAGGGTCATCGCCGATGCATCCACTAAACGTATCAGAACCTATAGCCGGTGCAGCAAACCTAAATCGTGCACCACATGCACACATTTTAGAAGCCAGCATCATCATCGAACCGCTGACCCATCTTCAGGAAAGAGATCCACATCATCCTTGCCAGCCCGGCCGCCCGTCGACGCCACCACGGCGCCCAATGGCACCACCTCCCTATGCGCAAGCTGCTGAGCACATCGCAGTTGCCGCCGGTACACCATAGCACCATGCCGCCGTGTACCTCCAGCCGACACAGCTTGAAGCCTCGAGAAGTTTTGCCATGTGTAGCACCTGCCGAACATGCATGACATAGCGTAGTACCTGTCGGCCAGACATGACTTGACATCTCCACCGAAGCTCCGTGTAAGACGAAGCCGCTTCACCTCCTGTCTCTATCTTCCGGCGCTGCTCCACGAATGATGCTCCCAAGAGAGAAACAACACCACAGTGCCGCTATCGTCCGATCAGGAAGACCAGATATTGGGTTTCCCTGAAACAACAGGAGTGGGTCGACAATAGTTACACGACGATGCCTTCATCAAGGTAACGGCGCAGAACGCCGCCATCACCCGCCGCCGGCTCGGTTTTCACCGGCAACCATGTCTCCCTGACTCGCAGCCGAGACTAGATGTCAGATCTACAGATCCGACCAGCCAGTCTCAGGCCGACCACCTCCGACGGAGGAGATAACCACCACCGCCAAGTCCTACCTCCATGCGAGAAGGGCCGTCGGACTCCACCGCTATCAGTAGTCGCGCCCTGACACCAGGCCAAACATAGCCACCAATACCACATCACGAGCACGCCGGGTATTCCTCCACGAACCGCCTCGCCGTCGAACAAGGCCGAGCGCAAGCGACATGACGAAATCGACGAGCAACCAGCAAGACAGTGTGCACCATGGATGCCAGCCCGAAGGGGATCTCGCCCGTCTCCGCCTAGCACAGGTGCCACCGCCCCCGTGCCGTCTAGATCCGGCAGGTCGACCACCGGTCGTCGTAGCCATCACCAACACGCAGCCTACCTCATGCAGCCCTCCACGCCCGCCACCATGGCAGCCCAGCGTCGCCGCGCCCCGCACCAAGCCGCATTCCGGACAGGGTAGATCGCCCTACGACGATCCCGCCTCGCGAGAAGGAGAAAGCGCCCCGCCGCCGCCCATGCCGGGCGGGCTTCGCTCGCCGACACGCGCTATCGGCGGCGAGGGGAGGGAAGGAGGAGGAGGTCGCAATTCGGTGGTGGCTAGGTTCTCCTTCCCTGTCGCCTATGGGAGCGTCAGAGGAGGTCGTGAGAAAAAGGGAAGGAGGAGTCCAAGTTGATCCTGCTTTCCTCGAAAATTGGGGGAGAATTTCACTTCCCCGGCCTCCAGTACCAAGAAAGCCTGGTCCTCAAGAATAAATAGGAACCTAAATTCGCCTCCGTGAGGATTTAAACGCAAATGTTGGTCTTGCACATCCACTCCCCCAACTAGTTGAGCTAGGCTCACTCCCCACACTAGCGCCCGTATGGGGTTAAGGTCAATACCATCAACAGAGGCAGAAGTAGGGAATTACCACCACACTGAGGGCCCTAACGTAGGTAAATCTCTGTCTCGTGTGCATCCTTTGTTTCATTGATGTGTGTGTGTGCGCGCGCGTGTTACCGGATGCTCAGTATTACCGGTAAAATACACATACTCTTCATCTCCCTGCCAGTGTATATTCTGGCCGAAAGGAGGATGTTTGGAGCTTCGGTGGCAACAACCGTATCCCCTTTATTGCTTTTGACCATATTGGGATGCAGTGGGGTTTGAGCTTGGGTTCCATCACCTCTTCGTAAAAAGAGTTGGCGCAGCTCCTCACCATTCAATCGGGCAGTGGCAAGACCGCAAGAGTCATCGCATCTCCTCTCGATCGAATCCGGCGATGGTAGGGTCAGCGAGATCAGATGTGGCATCATTGCTATGAGGAAGCAAAGAGCTGAAGGATTCCTAGAAGTCCAAAAGATAGTTTGGGAGTAGATGCAAACGGGGGAGAGAAAATAGGGAATTGTGGCGGAGATAATGGACAGCGGGGTAATGGAAGGCATTGAATCCTGTCGTTTCATGTGTAATTGTGGCTGCCGTTTCATGTGCAATTGTGGCTGCCGTTTCATGGGCATGAATGAAGAGTCACAGCGGCGGCGAGCAGAAGAGAGAGCGACAACAATAAAACTTGCGGCGGGGATGAACCACGAGCGACGTCTGACAGGAATTACATGGGCTAACACACTAGGATGAAATAAGCCGGCTAAGCCTTGCATTAATTACATGGGCTGGCACCAACGACCAAGCTGGCATGTACTAACAATTGGACCAAGCAGCCCATTTGCACGGCTGGAAAGAATGAAACGGTATCGTCACTTAGCAGTGGCAGGTCTTAGTAATTTCCTAGACCTTTGACCAGACGGTTGCAGACTACTCAACTATAGTGAATCAACGGCTATAACAATTGGTGTGATGTGGCTTCATGAGAAGGCAGTAAAATCATCTAGTGGGGTGCTCCTATTTAGATATAGAAGATTTAACAAAGGTCTGACAAAAACATACATCAAGCCATCTGAAGCCACCACTCACACTTACAAACTCGATAATGTGGAGTGCTCTCACTCCCCATATCTAAAACCGGGGTCATCGCCGATGCATCCACAAAACGTATCAGAACCTATAGCCGGTGCAGCAAACCTAAATCGTGCACCACATGCACACATTTTAGAAGCCAGCATCATCATCGAACCGCTGACCCATCTTCAGGAAAGAGATCCACATCATCCTTGCCAGTCCGGCCGCCCGTCGACGCCACCACGGCGCCCAATGGCACCACCTCCCTATGCGCAAGCTGCTGAGCACGCCGCAGTTGCCGCCGGTACACCATAGCACCATGCCGCTATGTACCTCCAGCCGACACAGCTTGAAGCCTCGAGAAGTTTTGCCATGTATAGCACCTGCCGAACATGCATGACATAGCGTAGTACCCGTCGGCCAGGCATGACTTGACATCTCCACCGAAGCTTCGTGTAAGACGAAGCCGCTTCACCTCCTGCCTCTATCTTCCGACGCTGCTCCACGAATGATGCTCCCAAGAGAGAAACGACACCGCAGTGCCACTATCGTCCGACCAGGAAGACCAGATATAGGGTTCCCCTGAAACAACAGGAGTGGGTCGACAATAGTTACACGACGATGCCTTCATCAAGGTAACGGCGCAGAACGCCGCCATATCCCGCCGCCGGCTCGGTTTTCACCGGCAACCATGTCTCCCTGACTCGCAGCCGAGACTAGATGTCAGATCTACAGATCCTACCACCCAGTCTCAGGCCGACCACCTCCGACGGAGGAGATAACCACCACCGCCAAGTCCTGCCTCCATGCGAGAAGGGCCGTCGGACTCCACCGCTATCAGTAGTCACGCCCTGACACCAGGCCAAACATAGACACCAATACCACATCACGAGCACGCCGGGTATTCCTCCACGAACTGCCTCGCCGTCGAACAAGGCCGAGCGCAAGCGACAGGACGAAATCAACGAGCAACCAGCAAGACAGTGTGCACCATGGATGCCGGCCGAAGAGATCTCGCCGTCTCCGCTTAGCACAAAAGCACCGCCTGCGCCGTCTAGATCCGGCAGGTCGACCACCGGCCGTCGTAGCCATCACCAACACGCAGCCTACCTCGTGCAGCCCTCCACGCCCGCCACCATGGCAGCCCAGCGTCGCCGCGCCCCGCACCAAGCCGCATTCCGGCCAGGGTAGATCGCCCTACGACGATCCCGCCTCGCGAGAAGGAGAAAGCGCCCCGCCGCCGCCCATGCCGGGCGGGCTTCGCTCGCCGACACGCGCTATCGGCGGCGAGGGGAGGGAAGGAGGAGGAGGTCGCAATTCGGTGGTGGCTAGGGTCTCCTTCCCTGCCGCCTATGGGAGCGTCAGAGGAGGTCGTGAGAAAAAGGGAAGGAGGAGTCCAAGTTGATCCTGCTTTTCCTCGAAAATTGGGGGAGAATTTCACTTCCCCGGCCTCCAGTACCAAGAAAGCCTGGTCCTCAAGAATAAATAGGAACCTAAATTCGCCTCCGTGAGGATTTGAACGCAAATGTTGGGTTTGCACATCCACTCCCCCAACTAGTTGAGCTAGGCTCACTCCCCACACTAGCTCCCGTATGGGGTTAAGGTCAATACCATCAACAGAGGCAGAAGTAGGGAATTACCACCACACTCAAGGCCCTAACCTAGGTAAATCTCTGTCTCGTGTGCATCCCATTGTTTCATTGATGTGTGTGTGTGCTTGTGGCGTGTTACTGGATGCTCAAGATACGGTAAAATACACATACTCTTCATCTCCCCGCCGGTGTATATTACGGCGAAAGGAGGATGTTTGGAGCTTCGGTGGCAACAACCGTATCCCCTTTATTGCTTTTGACCATATTGGGATGCAGTGGGGTTTGAGCTTGGGTTCCATCACCTCTTCCGTCGGTTTTCTTAGAAACTAGCAGTGGTGTGATGGCGGCCTCATTACACCAACTAGTTCCGTTCCGGTGAGGGCGACGCTTCATTTGAGCACAAATTCATTGTAATATGAAATCTATCTCTAGCCCCCCCCCCCCCCCTCCCCTCCAGTCAGGGAGTTGGAAATTATTTTGTTTTTTATGAGTCCTTATCTTTACTCCTAATGTCTGAGTTGATGAATAGTATCCATGATTTATTTTCATCCCATCACTTTCATCCCTTTTATTTCACTGGGTTTTTTTCGTCTTCGCTTCCGGTGTGCGAACGAAAAAAAAACCCGCCCCTCTTGATTCCCTTTTATTTCACTGGGTTTTTTTCGTCTTCGCTTCTCGCGTGCGAACGAAAAAAAAACCCGCCCCTCTCGATTCCCGCCCCCGCCCCCCCGCCCCCCCCCCCCCCCTAACATCCCTTCGCCGCCGCCCCGTCTCTGATCTCCCTGCCGCCGACCCTTGCCGCCGCCCCGTCTCCGATCTCCCTGCCGCTGACCCTTGCCGCCGCCCCGTCTCCGATCCCAAGGAAATCATTCCCCCTGCCCCTCTCCCTCTCGTGGTCTCGCAGCTCTCTCCTCTCGAACACAACTCTAGGGTTCCATCGCTGCCAGGACGCCTACGGGATCCAGAGAAGGATCAAGACAGTGGCGACGGTCGCACGGCTCCCCTTCAAGTCGAGCAAACCTACCCCCCCCCTCCCGGTCCTCTCGTTCATCTCTCTCTTTTGAAACGTCGGCGGCGGGTGGTGGCATCATTGGCGGCGGCGGCAAATCAGGTAGAATCCCATCCCTCTCTCCCTAAGCATGATGTTCTCGTCGTCTCTCTAGCACTACAAAACCACAGGGGGCGGCGGCCTGAGGGCGTGGGCTTCTGTGCGCTGGGGTGGTGTTGCGGCGGTGGCCGGAGGAGGCATATGACTGGCGGGCTGAAGTGGCGGCGTGATGCGGCGATGGCGTCGGCGATGCCGATGTCTGGATCTCACATGGTAACAGCTTGGGGAGGTCATCCAGCTCAGGCATGTAGCAAAAACCGGCCGGTGCTAGCTTCTGTGTCTTGTGTCGGTAGAGCTCAACAACACTACGTCTCCCTTCTCTCTTTTATCTTCTTTGTACTGAATTGACCCCTCTTTGTTGCAGAAATTTCACGGCAACCAGGAGTAACAATATTTTTGATTAATTGGGGATACGGTGATGTTCAGGTGACATGGAACATGCTGAGATTTGGACTTCAATCCTTGATTGTGCACGGGTATGCATGCTTCATACCCATGCTGGAAACAAATTTTCATTTTCAAACTGAGTAATGATACTATAACTACCGACATGTAGATTTATGCTCCATGTAGTATATTACTGGTCCATTATAGCTAGATTCAGTTCACCATTTGCAAGATCATATTCCACTATATATAGAGACTAAATATTGTTTCATTTAGCTGTTAGTCCATCTATGTAGCTCATTCAGTTTTCTGAAACCTGGGGAGATTAATCCAAAGCTGAACCAGGAACCACACGTCGATTAGAGTTGTGGCAGCGGCAGATTCACCTTCCCTTTGTGCCTCGTTGGACACAACAAGGGGTGGATGTCCCATCTCCACTGCGAAATTGTACTATGGTAACACCTTGTGTTGTTCAGCTTGGAATTGGATACTCGATGCTGTGTTGCCCCAAATTAGCAGCTCGTTGTTACTTTGTAATCATGAATAATTTTCTTTGTTGTGAGTAATTGTGCATTGCGATGGGCTCTTCATTTTGTTATCGAATGTTGCAGACTATTATTGGCTTCTCAATGCTGATCCGTGATGCCCAGTTGCCCACTGATGGTATATGTTATGTCCTGCTCAAAATAGTCGGGGTAATATCTATGCTTATGTTGCGTTTGTACAGGAACAACCAAGGTTGTTGTAGTAATAAAATGAGCCCGACGTTGTCTACTGATCATTGTATATTGGATGGGCAAGTAGGAGGTTTTTCTCATCTTAGTCCTATAACTTCGTTTGTCTACTCTATTGTCATTTACACGCTTCCTTTTATGCCACATTGGGGAATATTCCTTTTATGCCATAGTTTTCTATTGGAAGACTTCTATTTCTCCCATTCCGGGGGTGCTAGGCTATGTAAGCAGCGACACTGTAATTTTTATTGATCTGAATCTTCGGGCTCTGTTTTCAAATTTTCAGGTACCAACGCTTGATCGGGACCTCTCCCAAGACAACGGATACACTGTTTGGAAAGGATCGTGAAAGTGACATGTGTCATGGTGAGGCCAGTTTCCATTCCGCATGTTGCCTTATTTTCTTCTATATCCGCAATTTGCTTCCATGTTCTATATTTTTGCGAGGAAATTTTAAATCATTTTGTATGCTCGTCGATGTTGATCTATGGCGAGTCTGGTTCATCGCAACATCGGTGTTGTTTGGTTCTTCTTTTCTCCAAGCATGGTTCTGGCTCGGCAGTGGTAGTAGTTGTGGCTATGGAGATCAAGAACAATGGGAATGAATGGTGTGACATCGGTGATGATGTAGCTGAAGGAGAGGGTAAACAGACATGATGTGTTTCTGACTAATGGGCTGCAGGTTTGGCACAATGAAACTATTGTTATGCCTTGTGAGGTCCGATGACGGTGACCGGATGACTTGAGCAAAGCTGTGAAAAAATCAGGTATATTTTCCACCAAACTCAAGTTGTTATGTCCAAATGCATGGCTTTCTGAATAAATGCAGACAATATGTTTACTCATTGTCAAAATCTTTGTGCCTCTATGCCTACAGCTTACAACCTGAGCCACTCGACGACCAGTCTGCAAGTAGATGTTACAAATATAGATGCAAATATGTTAATTCTAACGTGGCATCGAATTCCTAATAATTTGTACCTGAATAACATTGTGATTTATTCGCTATCTTACTATCGTATCTGCCTCAAGCACAACCGAATGCATCTATTTCCGATGAGGCCAACTATCCAAAATCCTCCCACCATCTTAAATTCATTTATGATTTTTTGTTAAAGGCTTTGTTCTATGTAGATACTGAAATTAGCACCGCCAAACTTAACTTTTGGACTCTCCTTTCCGTATAGAACTTGGCTGGCCTTAACTTTTAGTTTTTGTCATAATTATGGGCTTTCTTGTGTTTGTTTGTGCATGGTTGCTTCTGGTGATCCATAATCCCATTGGTGTTGCTGCTTGTAATTTAACTTGTACTGATCCATGCCAACTGCATAATTATTTACTAGCTTGGTTTGTTAAAGACCATTAGTTTTTTAAAGGCCATTAATTAGCTAGCTTGGTTTTGATTTTGGACTTGTATCCTTTAGCTAGCTCGCATTTCCGAGACATCATATTTGGCGCTTCTCTCATCATTTAGAAAAGCGAGAGAATAATGACATGCATACATGAAGGCTATCTCCCATATTGTTAGATCTAGAGTTTATTCTACAAATGGTTTACTCCCTTATTATTCTGTTGGATTTGCCTGTACATTTACTTATGCAATTGGGAAGCGAAAACTAAAGTTCAATTCCAGTTTTTTTTCCAGAAACATAAAACAGTGACATACAATATAATGCATCAGCGGAAGAGGAGGAGGCATATGAAGCTGAGAGAGGTGACGGGGAGCACAAGAAACTGCTCCCGCTGCAAGAGAGGGAGCCATGCCAATAGTCAGTTGTGGGCTTGTGGCGCTGGTCGCGACCGCCGCATCACCAGCCATGATCGTCCAGGCTGTGGCATGGGGGTCGTGCTTGCTGCTTGCGCGGCGATTCCCCCATCGTGATGATAAGGCGACTCGCGACTCCCCAACCCCGATGATAAGGCTTCATCCATTCAATTTTGACTCTGTAGACAACTAGCTTTTGGTAAGTGCAGCATGCTCAAGTTTATTTTGTAGCTATTTTCGTGTTCTGCATTTTAGTGGTACAAGATTGTGTTGCTCAATCTTGGCCTAGAGGTGCTCCCATTTTAGGCCAACACATTTTATTCTAAAACCATTGCATCGTTTGCTGAAATGCTTCAAGGTGGTTTTACTATGACAGTATGACCATGCTTGTAATGCCAGCTTGGCTTGAGAGGTCGGCTAATTCAGTAGGCTTATTCAATGGCGAATAGGTCCATGTATTAGATAGGATCAACAAGAGTTGGCTGGCAGCTGCTATGTATATGTTATGGATCAGAGGCAATTAATCTGTCTTTGCCCCCCTTTTTTTAATTCAAACCCTTAAGATTATGCTCTTAAATGCATACACATGACTAACTTCCAGATTTAACAAGACTGCATTCTACAATGAGCTATATATCTGATGTTGATCGTAATCAGTACGTGTACAGAGCAGTTTTAAGATTTCCTGTTTTCTTGATATTGAATACCAATTGTGCAGTATGTGTATTTGTAGCATATTCCAGACTTGCAGTGAAGTAGTGCCTGCTATACATGAGGTGTACCTTATTTTTAGATAACTTTTTTTAAAATTAAAAATACTAAATGCACATGTTTCTATCAATTTATTGGTACTAGATGACTTCCTTATCCAGGTTGTGATTTGCTATACAATTTCATACATGTTAGAATGTACATATGAGATAGAGTAAAGTTGATTATATATGGGAGAAAAAAGTCCATTTTACTACCCTGAATAAAGTGGGTGGTTCACTTTACCGCCTGATTTATTTTTCCGCTTCTTTTACCCCCCAAACAAACCCAAACCGGACAAAACCCCCCCCCCCCCCCCCCGGCTGGTTTTTCTCCACCCGCTGCTGATGTGGCACTAGTCAACGGCGGTTTTGACCTGGGTGGGGCCCCCTTGTCGGGTTTCTCTCTCTCTCTTTCTTTCCAACCGAAGGGACGGGCAGAGCGCCTGAAGCGAGCGGAGGCTGTAGGCATCGCCACGCCTCTGGCGACAGGGAAGTGGTCGGGTGCGGCGTGGCCACGCGCGGGCAAGCCAGCTGACCACAGGCATCTGGTAGGCGGCGAGGCCTTGGTCGAAGACGGAGACGGGCGATCTGGCGAGCGTCAAGGAGCGGGCAGCCACGGGGGCTCGGGCACGGTCCGCCGTCGGCGCGGGAAGGGAAGGGGCGGCCGGGCACCGGCCGACGTGGGTAGGCGGCTGCGGTCAGCGACGTCGCGGGCTAGGCGAGCATTATGCAACTAGCCCACCAAGGTTGAAGTCCTAGATTGTTGCTAGCATTTTTCAGGATTTATTTTAGGCATTCCAATGATGTTTGTTCATGAGAGGAGACGTACGAAGACACATGTGATGAATCAATCACAAGATGGTGTAACTGCTCTGTATCTCGGAGGTGCTTATGTGAGAATCTATCCAGCTTGTGTCTTCTTTTGGGACATGTTATCTGGTGTCCGTAAGATTTTTGACAACTCCCAGCGAACGCCCTCCCCACCATTGCACGGATCTCAGAGCAGGCCCGATGACACATCATATTTTGAACTAGTTCGTTGTACTACAATGAAATCCAGCAAATATTTTACTTTGTATATCAACCCTGCGCACTGCACTTCCAGCAGCGTGAGCTTGCACATGGTAGACCTGGGTTCGAATCCCAGACCCTCCTTTTTTTGCTACATGGCATTTTTCTTGAAAATTTGCCATGGCAGTTTCAATAATTTTGCGAAATATGTTACATGGCACCCAAGCCCTTTTTTATTGCAACATGGCATTTTTCTAGAATGCCATGGCAGTTTTAATAATTTGTGAAATATGTTACATGGCAATTAAATTATTATTTTCACAAATCAAGTTGTTTTTGTTGATGGCATTTTTATTATTAATAAATGACATTTTATTATTATTAAGAGATAGCATTTTTATTATTAAGAGATGGCATATATATATATATATATATATATATATATATATATATATATATATAGGGAGGATTGACTATTCGTCACTCTGGGTGAGGAATAGTTATTCTTCACCCCCCTTAATTTTACCACCAGTGCGCTGTAATTTTACGTTCCGTAAGTTTTGTCTTATTTCTGACTTAAAAAGAGACCGTAAGAAAATATATAATCGCCGTAAAAAATATTTTATTTTATGTAAAATTACGAACGTAAAAACATAGTGTAAAATATACATAAAACTCCAAATTTTCTTGTCTTATGACCTATATTTTTATTTTCTTATATCAAATTTTACGTAGTGAATCAATAGGAATGTAACTATTTGAATTCTAAATGTAATTTAATTATGAAGTGATCATAAGATTACCCGGGGTGAAGAATAACTTATTCTGCACCCTGGGTGATGAATAGCATCACTATAGGGATTGACTATTCGTCACCCTGGGTGAGGAATAGTTATTCTTCATCCCCCTTAATTTTACCACCAATGCGCTGTAATTTTACGTTCCGTAAGTTTTGTTTTATTTCCGACGTAAAAAGAGACCGTAAGAAAATATATAATCGCCGTAAAATGTAAAATTACGAACGTAAAAGCATAGTGTAAAATATACATAAAACTCCAAATTTTCTTGTCTTATGACCTATATTTTTATTTTCTTATATCAAATTTTACGTAGTGAATCAATAGGAATGTAACTATTTGAATTCCAAATATAATTTAATTATGAAGTGATCATAAGATTACCCCGGGTGAAGAATAACTTATTCTGCATCCTGGGTGATGAATAGCATCACTATAGGGATTGACTATTCGTCACCTTCGTCACCCTGGGTGAGGAATAGTTATTCTTCACCCCCCTTAATTTTACCACCAATGCGCTGTAATTTTACGTTCCGTAAGTTTTGTCTTATTTCTGACGTAAAAAGAGATCGTAAGAAAATATATAATCGCCGTAAAAAATATTTTATTTTATGTAAAATTACGAACGTAAAAACATAGTGTAAAATAAGTGTTACTATTCATCACCTAAGGTGCAGAATAAGTTATTCTTCACCCGAGGTAATCTTACGATTGTTTACTAAATAAATTACATATGAAATACAAATAGTTACATTGATGTTGATTTACTATGTAAAATTTGGCATAAAAAAACAAAAATATAGATCATATAAGACTAGAAAAATTGCATTTTATGTATATTTTACACTATATTTTTACGTCCATAATTTTACGTAACATAATTTCTTTTACGTTGTTACATACTTTGTTACGCTCTCTTATTACGTATGAAATAAGACAAAAAATTACGAAACGTAAAATTACGATGCATTGATATTAAAATAGAAGGGGTGAAGAATAACTATTCCTCACCCAGGGTGATGAATAGTCAATCCCTATATATATATTGTGTGTGTGTGTCATTTTTTATTTATTAGAAGGATGGCATTTTTTTTTGCTTATTTACATATGGCATTTTTTTTGTTTATTAGAGGAGATGGCATTTTTATTCTGTTTTCACATTTGGTCCATGAAAAGAAAAGTGAAAATTTGGTTTTTCATACTGGCATGGCAGTTTTATAAAGTAGCATTTTCATTTTTGTATCATGGCACTCACAAATTTATGTTTTTCTCTGTTTTTAATAAGAAAATGAGGTTTTATTCTCATGGCATTTTTATAAATAAAACACAGTAAATTGGGAGCAGCCGGGCGACTGTTCGCCAGATATTCAAGTCTTTTTTCTTATTACTAGCACATATGCCCCTGCGTTGCAACGGGGAAAATTGATATGAGGAAAGTTGATATTTTGTGCAAGCAGAATGTCCCACAACATTGGATTCACTATGAAGAACATGCTGCAACACAACATCTTTCTACAAAATGAACATAAAAAAATACGTTGCAATTTAAATATAATCCTTTTTTAATGGCATTTGAGTATAATAATTACCATGACGTCCTCATCCGTTTTAGTTTGGAATCAGATCCTTCCTTTTCTAATTTAGTAGTCCCAACACATTGAAGCCTACAGATCTTTTTTTAATTATCCTATCTTTTTACCTCAAATCCTTCATGTAAAAATTATTAAGATCACAATCTTTGTTTTAGTTATTCCACCAGTTTACCCATAATCCCTTCTTTAATTAGCCACATCCGTTTAAATATTTTATTCAGGCCCACCAATCCTTCATTTATTAGCTCATTCGCTTAATTAGCTCGTCATAAACATGATGACTACCACTCATATATTTAGAGCGAGTTGGGATTAGTAAATGTGAAAGGTCCATAGGTCGTTGGTTGTTACATCGAAGAGCTAGACACGAGGTCATGTGTTTAATTTCCACAATGTTGATTTATTTTGACCCAATTATTTCTTGCGATTTCTATAAAAGCCCATGAAAGGCCCATCAACGTACAAGTACCTGGCCCAAATTGCTTAGCGTGTAAACCAAACGAAAAGCATATTCCCTATAGATATAGATTAAGAATCTATCCACCTCGTGCCTTGCCTCGGTCGATGTACAACTCGGATGCGCCGGTCCATGTCCGTGCGGGCCGCCTGTGTACTTCACGGAGGATTTGTCATCTCGCGCGCTAAACCGTCGACGACTGCACACAGCGCCTGACCGGGGTAAACACACCCTATGGGCCGAGCTCGGCGTGACCGCCGCTCATCAACGAGCAAGCCTGATGCGGCCAATGGAGCAAAACCGTAAGAGACCTCTATATCTCTCTCGGCTGGCTAATTTCTTCTTCTTTTGCAAACTTGTAAGTACCTGCGATCTTGCGTGAGGCCTCGCAATGGCGAACGTCTCATGATCGTCTTCTTCACTCGTCGGCGTTGTCCCACGCGATCAAGATCCTGATTACTAGGTAGATACCCCCTTCATCCCGAATTAGTTGTCTTATATTTGACTAGATCGAACGTATTTAAACATGTTTTAGTGTTAGATACATCCGTATCTAGACAAATCTAAAACCACTAATTTTGAACGGAGGTAATATATTAATGGAACTATAGTTTTTGAGGTTTTTAACTCAGTCTAATCGAACTGTTTCGGCCAAACCCAGCTCCCAATCCCAAGATACTCTGATTCCAAATCTAACTTAGTAACAAGGATCTGTCTTCAAATCTACGTAACTTAATTTTCCAACCTATGCAGGCCAACCGGATCTACAACTCATGTGCGGCAGAGTGTTCTGTATTCGATCCGAAGGGGACCTCGACGCAGAAAAGGACGACCGTGAGTGTCATTATTGTTCGTCACTATCATTTTGTTCGTAATAATCTTTGAGGCTGTATCAACCAATCAAGAGTTCAGGCCGTATCGCTATTGTTTGCACTCCCTTCTTCATAGAAGAAATAGAATGTCTACAAGTCTGAATTGTTATTTGCAGTATCATGGACCAATGATCTGCTGCACATGTTCTGATCAGGGTGGAGGAGCATACTGGTGAGGTGAGCAGCAGTGAGCTTGGACATACAAGTGCAGACCTGTCACAGTTCGATGCCCTGACGCTCAATACCACACCTCCTACACTTCAATCAGCTGATAGGTATATCAATTTTTTTTCTTCCTTGATTAATTAAGACTTTGTTCGTTGAAATAATAGGTACTAATTGAGCTGCCAAAACGTGTTAGTACATTAGTTTACAGAGGTACCAAAATAATAGGTACTTGTTATGACACTATTTGTCGATGACAAAGAGTTTGCTGTATTCGGTCCAAGGGGACCTCGAGGCAGACCAGCAAGATCATAACTGTCATTTTTGTTTTTCAATTCTATTTTGAATATTTTACCATATGGCTATATCAGCTAGAAGTTCAAACTATATTCGCTTTTGTTTGCTCTTCCTTTTCTTATGGAAGAAACGAGTACCAACAGGTTATCGTTTCTGATATCTTCATCATGAGTCATTGACCTGTTCAGATCAGGGTTGAGGAGCATTCTACCGAGGTGAGAAGCAGTGAGCCTGGCGGTACAGGTGCAGACCTGTCAAAAGTTGAGGGCATTTCGCTGAATATCGCATCTCCTGCACATGATGAACCAACTGATGGGTATATTTACTATTTAGTTTGGTTTTGTTGAAATGAGGGTGCACGTTATGAACCATAACAGCATTTTGCATGTGTTCTTCACAAATCTCCGTAAGTTTAGCTTGCATGTGTTGAAATCTCCGTGAGAGTTATGCTATATTTGGCAAAAGGAGTGAAGGCCTAATGTCCTGTAGATCAGCTTGAAGAGAACGAAAAACCTACAGACAACACACAGAATATCATCATAGGCCATGACTCCCATTCTCAAACAGCAATCCATATCATCAACCCTCAAGTGGATACGAGTGGGGACAAAGCACAACAATAATTTGATGGTCCATCTGGAGGGCAATAATCCTTCCAACTCAATTACTACCTTAGCGAACCAGTTCTTATTGTTTCCATTCAAGACGAATTGAATTCACTGACTGTGAGTTTAAATTGCGATGATTAGGGCTGTGCTGCATGACAGCGACACGGACATCGGCGCGCCTGATTCTACAGTTGTGAAGCAACCAGCTGTTCGGGAGGCATTATCCCAGAGGTATGCACTTGTCAAGCATGATTGGTATGATATGTATGACCACTGATTATTAATTTGGTTCTTTTCTTAAGACATCCATGCCTCTGATTCCATCAGTCCGATGCTGATCATTTGGATTCTTTATGATCTGTGTTGAGTACAACTTAGATTAAATTATTGTCTGTTGTCAAGTCAGGGCCTCTGGCTCTGTTCAATGGAAGATAACCCCTTCTCCAGCAGGATATCACTCATCTTGAGCAACTCAGTGGTATGCTAGTATGGCACCATTCCAGTGTCATATGACGATATTATGTTCGTTGTTTTCTGTCTCTAGTTTGCATGTACGGTACATACGCAATGCAAATTTGTTTCCATGTTTTTCTTCCATGTTGCTGTGAAAAATGGCTTCTGCGACCCACCCAAAAAGGTTTTCTATCCCAACAAACAGTCATCGGAAAAGCTTGCATTACCTGATTCACAAGAGTCTCCGCATCGATTGAATGCTCAATCCTTTCAGACAAAAATACAGTAACGATTTCAGTATTCGCTTGCAGTTTACCATCTTTTATTGAAGTTTTCATTCATAATCTATTACTAATATTCTTTATGACAACATAATCTGCCATCAGTTTCTCCTCAAGTTTAACTTTAGGTGTGTGTCAATCAAACTTGGTCAATAACCTTTACTAGTAGAACATGCTACATTGTTCTAAAGTTAATGATTCTTGAATCTTTTGGGAACATTTAGCTTACCGGATACTTCCGTATTCAAAGACCTTGCTGGCTACTCCCTCCGTCCCATAATGTAAGACGTTTTTTGGCACTAGTATAGTGTCAAAAAACGTCTGGCACTAGTGTAGTGTCAAAAAATGTAAGACGTTTTTTGACACTACACTAGTGCCAAAAAACGTCTTACATTATGGGACGGAGGGAGTATTTGGTAGTGAACTATCAAATTGTGTTGTAGTGCTAAAAAAATCAATCGCTAACTAGAAATGGAGGAAGGTGCACTGTTGGTCTCTAAACATGCATGAGTGCTTCACATTGCTCCTCGAATAAGATAACTTCACATTTTGGCCTCTAAGCAAACGTAGATCTAAAACCCAACACCATTACTTGTTGGCGATAAATTGATAATATATAACTTCTGGGTTTATGCAAGCTCAAGTTTGAGGACAACATGGACAGGGTATTGTGGAGCCTTTCTGTTAGAATACGTAATGGGCCTAATTGGCCTGGGATGACGGTATAGCCCGTTAGTCTTAGGGTTAATTAGAGATAAGGGTCTTGCTTAGGGGTAAGTAAGCCTTGCTGAAGAGTCAAGTAAACCTCTCTAGGAGATGTATCAATCTAATTAAGCAAGAATTAAGAAGGAAATCCCTTCCCTCTTGCCCGGCCGTGGGCAAAAAGGCCCCCGGCCGGCCCTCTCGCTCCTTCCTTCTAGCAGCCACATAACAATCTGGTACCAACTTTCCCGGTTTCGATCATGTCCAGCCCTCCACCGAGTTCTTCCCACCCGCCGCTGCCGCACACCTACCTGCCGCCACCAGTGTCTTCATCGGCGTTGCTGCCCCATTACAAAGAAAGCGCTACCGACATTGGGCGTCAAGGCCCTCGGGGGCGATTGCACCTTCGCCTAGCGCCATCCGCCTCGTCCTCACCGGGCAGATGATGACCAGTCACAATCTCGAATTCTGGCAGTCGTGGCTGCATCGTGGCCTTCCTCGTCTTGCCCTATGCGCCCACCGCATCCCCAGCAGCCCACCTCCTCCGCCGCCACACCAACAATACCCGCCGCCGCCGCTCGACGCGACCACGGGCGCCGGTCATCTCGCATCAAGATGGGATGCTCTACGACGGATCGCAGCGACCTCGTTCCCATCGCTGCCGCCGCCTGTGGTGTCCCCATCCAGCCAGATCAAGTTCCCGCCGTCGCCGTCACCGCTTCCGGCTTGATCTCTACCTGGCGTGTCGGCGGTGGCGCGAGTTCTGTTGTCGCGTGGCCTCCTAGCGCGTCGGCGTGTGCGGGAGATGCGTGGTCTGTAGCTGCCGTTCCTCTCAGTTGCACTTCGCTGCGCAAAGAACCTCGATCTCGTCCGCTGCGTCGGGGATCTTGGGCATGCTGTTTTCCCCACGTACAGTGACCTTAACGTCTGCGACATCGGCGGTTGAGGGGTGCACCCCTCCTCGTCATTCTCCATCAAAAGCCCTCCACTCTTCTCTGTGCGGTGCAGACCAACAGCCTCCGGCGGGGAGAAGGCATGGTGTCACCGACAGGCGCACACCGTGTAGCACCACTGCATTCCGCCGCCGCCAGCGAGGCGCCTCTGCTGGTCGCTTCTTGCGACCACTTCAGTGTGGCCATACACATGCACTCCTTTTGTCCGGATGGTGTCCATGGGATCCGTGTGGTCAGACACGCACGCGTCCGACGTGCGGATGGTGCCCACTTTATGTTCAGGGGTCCAAAACAAAGCGTCCCAGTCCATTTCAGGTTAAGAGTAATAAAACAAGCCGAGATGTAAAAGGCTTGTTTTTACGTGTTAGGTTTGTGTTGCGTCGAGTCATGGTTATAAGTTGGTTAGGTTGTAGCTCGAGGACAAGCTGCATGTTCAGGTGGGGTGTAGTGTTAGAGTACGTAATGGGCCTAGGCTGGCGGTATAGCCCGTTAGTCTTAGGGTTAATTAGAGATAAGGGTCGCTTGCTTAGGGGTCAAGTAAGCCTTGCTGGGGAGTCAAGTAAACCTCTCTATATAAGAAGAGGAGATGTATCAATCTAATTAAGCAAGAATTAAGAAGGAAATCCCTTCCCTCTTGCCCGGCTGTGGGCAAAAAGGTCCCCGGCCGACTCTCTCGCTCCCTCCTTCTAGCAGCCACATAACACTTTCACATGTCCTTGCATGGAAGTAGCTAACCCATTCCCACCCGACTTTATATGAGAATTTGTGTCATGAATTAAAACTAGGAAAATTAGTTGGAAACTCTGGTATAGTTATTAGAATGTTTTGTTTATATATATTTAACTACATTAATTAAGTTGTCGTCCACATGGGGTGTATGCAATTTTTGCTTGCCAAGTAAGCTGGGTCTAAACCTCTGTCAACTCAGTTATACAAGTTCGCATACATATATACTCCCTCCGTTCCATAATACATGCCTTTCCTTCGTCAAAATATAAATGGATCTAGACATGTTTTAGTATATAGGTACATTCATTTTTGAACAAATGAAAGTCAAGTATTTTGGAACAGAGGAAGTACCGGTAAATGTAATAAGAAGCACCTGACAATTTATACACCTTGCAAGTCCCTATGGTGCACTTTACTCTTACAAACCATACTGTAGATAGTCTATTTTCCACTTGATTCGGAACAGACAACAATTTTAACTAATTTGTTGTAGGAGTGAAGAGTCTACAGAACAAATCACTAAAAACGGGAAACTATAGATGGAGAAGGAAGTCATGAAGGCTTTTAAGAAGAGAACGGTCTTTCATAGCTGGGCTACGCGGTACCCTTTATCATAACCTTCCATTCATTTCCATGTCTCATGTGGATATATGCACACAGCAGTTTGTGCCAGCGCTTAATCCTTGATCATCTGCCGCGAAGCCTACCAATTTCGAAATTTGGGTGGGCCTTAGTAGGCCACTGTTCACGACATGACCTGACATGTGCGCAGCTACTGCGGTCTTGGCCCGCTCACTTCTTAATACACTGACGGGACTTGTCTTTGTCTCACACGGGCTCGTAAAAAAAAGTCTCACCTTTCTCCTCTCTCTCTCTCACGTGGGTACAGTGGAAGAGAGCCGGGCGTTGCTGCACATGCTGCTTGACAACGATAACCACTTGACATGAGACAGATAGTGGGCCAAACCATGCTGCTGCTTGACGGAAGTGTGGAGAGAAACTATAGAGAGAAGAATCCTTTTTGAGAAGTTGAAGGAAGAGCGTGTGTTGAGAGAAAATAAAGAGAGGCGTGAGAGAGGAAGAGAAGAAAACTTTTTTGTGAGAGGAAATAAAGAGAGAGTCGTGAGGGGAAGAGAAGAAATCAGTTTTTTGTGAGTGAAAATAAAGAGAGAGCCATGATAGAGGAAGAGAATATTGCGTGTGACCAAGAATCCTTTTTAGAGAGAGAGAGAGAGAGTTGATTGTCAGAGAGAAAGACTCTCAGAGGGAGCTGCATGTGAGAGGCAAGAGAGAGTGGGACTGTGGATCTATGTAGGGTGAGGGAATATGACTGGACTGCGGAAGGATGGGCTGCTAAAAAGACATGCGTGTGGGCCCTGGGAGCGCCCGCGTTCCGGCTAGACTCTCAGAGAGAGAGTTGATTGTCAGAGAGAGAGAGAGTTGATTGTCAGAGAGAAAGACTCTCAGAGAGAGCTGCATGTGAGAGGCAAGAGAGAGAGGGACTGTGGATCTATGTAGGGTGAGGGAATATGACTGGACTGTGGAAGGATGGGCTGCTGAAAAGACATGCGTGTGGGCCCTGGGACCGCCCGCGTTCCGGCTAGATCGTGACACGAGGCGGACTGGGACATCAGTGGACCTACCAGGAATCTCGTTACTATTCACATAGCCCTGCTATCTCTCCGACTAATGAGTCGGTGCTACAAGAAATAGCTCTGTTGATGCTAGTGGTAGCATAGATCTCCACAAAATGCCAATGTTGCAAATAAGCGGTACCGCGTAGGCCGAGCTAGCAAGAAACTTTCCGTTTTAAGAAGTGCATCATAGAAAAGGGAGGGATTGAGAGTATGTGCGACTTCCCAATGCTTAATTTTTTTTCTATCTTTCCTAGTTGGATGCAAGTTTCCTTACGAGGGTGTGGAGTTTGAACTAGATGAGCTTCTGCATCAGTGTTTCAGTGTTGAGACATATGACAAGACGTTCCACCACTACAACTTCACGGTGAGGATGAAGGAAGCTGGTTCAGACAAGTGGTCATCAACTCTCTATTTTGCGCAAGTGAAGGAAATGTATGGTCGAAAGTTTTATTTTTGCTACCCACTTGATCCAAATGAAGATGGTACTGTATATGCCATTTCTCCTCTTCTTTTTTTTGTCAAATTTACTCCGTATTCAGTAATCGATGTCTCGGGTTCGGCAAAGTAGGTTTAATGTGTTGAACTGCATGACTTTTGCTAGGTATCTTTTTCTTTTTTGAGGTTAACGTTGCCGCTTTATTTAATCGTAGCTCGGAATGTCATCCGAAATTACATCAAGAATAAAGTATGGGGGATCTCCAATCCAAACTTTACAAAGACTATCACCAACACCTACCTTAGCTAACTTATGCGCGGCAACATTAGCCGATCGTCTGATCCACTCTACCCTGAAACTATCAAAAGATTGCAATACCTCCTTTAGATCTTGTATATCCACGGACCTACGGCAGCCATGTTTTGTTTCGGATCATTGAGCATGTGCACCACCGCCTGATTATCCAATTCCACATGGACTTTGTCAACACCTACATCCACAGCCCAGCTTTCAGCCTCCTATAAGCCAAGATCTCAACAGCTTGGATCAACTCGAGACGGAACACGCAGCGCATCTTTGCAGACAATGAACGCCCCCTGGTGATCTCGCAACACCACGCCTCCCCCGCCCTTGTCTCCGTGTTTCGCCACAGTTCCATCCGAATTGACTTTGATCCATCCCTCTTCAGGCGGCATCCAACTCTGGTTGATGGTAGGGTTTCCCTGGCGAGGCCTTGGCTCATGAGCCTGTTTCCATTCAGTCATATAAGCGCACACAGACTCCACTATTTCATGTGGGGGAACGATTCTTCTACCATCCCTTGTCTCATTTCGCGCCAACCAAAGACCATAGACAGCGTGCACCATAGCTTCCTTCTCGTCGCCGGACGCCCCCGAGAACCAGTCCAATAACCAGCGAGATAAAGCGCTCTGGGAGTCCATCGGGATCGGTGGGGAGGCCACCGAGACACCCTTTTCCGAGCACAACATCTGCCAGAATTGTATGGAATGTTGACAAGCCCAAAAGCGATGATAAATTGTTTCTTCTCTCCCGCAAGCAACACAAAATCAGGGGATGAATGCATTGCGCACCCTGCTGTTCCTATCGGATACGAGACTGGCCGGCCTGATGCGGGATGCCCCTTCCTTGATGACGACTCTGATGATGGTGGTGTAGCAGACAATGACGCATGTGTGCGGGCCTTTGAACAGGTCTTCTGTAATGGACGGTGTGTGTAATAGTAAATTATTTTTTCATGTTAGAAGCAACGGTGACTAGCAACCGAGAGAAAATAGGGAGACAAAATCTCGTCCCATAACGACCTTGATGTGATCGGAAGCACCCACGACTAACTTTGGTTTCGGTCTCTGATCCACCTAGCACCACATATATAAGGGCAAAGATATACACATACGGGTAAAACCAGCAACTCCTATCAAGCGATCCTAAAAGGGCGATAGGTGCGTTCAGAAGGCCGTTTTCATCGTCAGCTGCCGCAAGGCCAGTGCTGATGGCGCTCCTGCTGCTGGCTACGAGTTCCTGCCCTTGCCCTTTTTCGTGACTATCTTCATGCTGCTGGAAGCCATGGGCTACACAAGGGGTGCAACAAGCAAGCACAAGGTTGTGTACCCGTATGAAATTCAAAATCCCTTTCTATCATATATTAGGTGTTCTAAACTTTTCTAATGCTACGACTTAAGATCGCGTGACCTTTATCCCTAAAGGTTGTTTCTAACATTGGTATCATATAAGCAATTTAATACCTAGATTAGATCCCTAATCGGGTTTAATTAGTGGCAATCTGTTTTAGGTTGATAATTTCTAATGATTTATGTTTAAGATTATTGTCCACTATTAAAGTTAATTATCATGATTAGGGGATAATTGTTTTGGGTTAAAGTCAAATTTGCTACATGTTGGTGCTAATTGCATAATTGTGATGTTTAATTCGCTTAGATTAATCAGGTCAAGCTTTCGCATTATGTTAATCTCTAATTAACACTGCAAGCCCCGTTTAGCAATTAGAAGAAGATGAACTGGTGCAAAATTAAAGAAAACCCTGATATTTTTCCTGATTCGGCCGCCTATTCCATAGAACTAGAACCCTAGAAATGAAGTTCCCAAGTTAGAAGCTCAAAAGGAAGAAATGAGAAGGAAAGTGCAAACGGCTCACTTATGGTTGCGCCGGTGTCTTCTTTCCTACAGGATCCGCACAACCGCCACCATGTGAGGAAACCTATGCAGCGATGTCGTCGATCCCAGAGACGAGGCGCAGAAAGAAGAAAGTCACTGGTGGCACACTTACGGCCCTGCACGTATGAGTCCTTCGCGATGTGCACGTCGCCGTCACCTCCTCATGCTCCTTCTTCAGCGCTCGTCTCCCCTCCTCGCCGCCGAGTGATGGAATCAAGTCCAATAGATCTCAGGTAGGGGGTCCTGAACTGTGGGTCTTGAGACGATGGTAATAGGGACACGAGTTATACCCAAATTCGGGCTCTCTTGAGGAGATAAAACCCTATGTCCTGCTTGTGATTTATTGCTTTTGAGTAGGATACAAAGTACAGATGATCTACCTCGAGATTGATGTGTGCCGTCCACGAGTTCTATCCCCTTTTATATAGGTACCCGAGGCCTCGATTACATCTAGGTCGGCTATATATAAGGTAAACGATAGTAGATGACTTCTAATGTCTTGGAATATGCGACAAGTCTTTGAGCCTTCCTTTGATATGCCATGAGCCTCCTCGACGTGGCCCACTAGTGAACCAACATGGGGATCCTCAGCCCGGCCCACCGTCCGGAGACGACGTGGTGAGACCCCCTAGTCGGGATACCATGATCGAGCGCCTCGTGTGCATCGCCTGCGCTAAAGAACTCCCAATCTTGCCATGAGCTCGATACAACTGGCGTCGTTCTGCGGACGAGGACATGACTTTGGGCCCAACATGCTTATTCAACAAACCGGGCCTCCGCACTGCCATGGCCAGCGTGCCTCGGGTCACCACCATGGTTTCCCCACCTACGGGAGCTGAAGAAATCAGGGAACTGGCAAAATTGAAGCTAGGGTTGTTGACCGACACCCTTTTATTCTGGCTAGAACCGGCGGGACCGTGATTCGATCGGACGGTCGAGACTGATGTGGAGCTCAAAGCGAGCCTCAGTCGACAAATGGGTTGAATCTGCCAGTAGGCTCTAACCTAGGTTAGGTTGGCCCGCAGAAAACATTTTTCCATTGTAAATGTTTTAACTGTTGGGCCAAAATATTAGTTGGCATAAGATAAGTTTTGGGCTAAGTTAAGAAAATGTTTGTCAGTGTTTTTCGGTTATATTATGAAAATATTCATGATTTATGCATTGTCCAAATTGAAAATATATGCCCAAAATTATGTGAAAATAAAATGGTCGTAAGTTTTCTTATGTGTTGTTGTTGGTAGTTGGTAGTAATGGCCAAATTATGTTCTAGGCAATTTTCCCTTTTCTAGTGCATTTTATATGATGTTATCCTTATAATAATCTTCATGCACTATTAATAGGCTTGGAATTGCCTTAAATATGATGAAAACTATGTTTAAAATGTCCAAATAAAATGGATTGAAGAGAAATTTTATTTGCGAAATTTTAATGCCATACAATGTAAATTATGGTGATGTTTTTTGCATTATTATATTGTTTAAATATTAATGTTGTGAAATGATATTTATCTTGATCACAATTTATGATGTTTCACTCCCTAAAATTTCTTGATATTTTATTTGGAAACTTTATTTGAGTGAGAAATTTATGGTGATGTCAAACTTATGACATTTCTTTTTTATGTGATCATTGCTATGAGCTGAGGCCAAATTGAGTAAATGTCAACGACTGTGTGGTTCGGTTTTCCTCACCCGCACTACACGACATATTGGGCAACATGCTTATAGGAAAACTAAAGTTTTTTATTCCTATGCATTTTATGCCATTTAATTAAGTAATGCACCTTTGAAATATGCATACCGACTTAAACTAATGGTCATAATATTATGATTAGTTCCCTTAACAAAAAAATTTGTTTCGGAAATTTGTATTTTAGATTTCACATTGTCTTTATTTGACAATTATTATTTCCACTACACGACATATTGGGCAACATGCTTATAGGAAAACTAAAGTTTATTTATTCTAATATACATTTTATGTCATTTAATTAAGTTATGCACATTTGAAATATGCATACTGGCTCAAACTAATGGTTATAATATTATGATTAGTTCCCTTAACAGAAATTTTGTTTAGGGAATTTCTACTCTAAAGTTCATATTGTCATTTGTTTGAAAATTATTATTTTTCAAATACTATTATTGGTGAATCTTGATGTTATTTTGTTGTCCAAATTTTATATTTCGGATAAATTTGTGATGATGAATAATAATGACATTTTCACTTTGAATGTCATTTTAAAGTTTACTCAGTGGCAACGTCGTCTATATTATTGTTGTGAATTCCACTCTCATTTTCATTATATGTTACTGAGAATTTTATTGATAATTTTCACGCATATGTTTAATGTACATATCCCTATGAGCACACAGATGCAGACCCTACCCCTATGAGCACCTCCGAAAGGCCGAGTCGGCATATCGTCTTGAGATTGACGAAGTCACCAAAGGTACCTCCTAGGTGATGGGGACGTCTCCTCCCACTGAACGCGCATCGCGAGAAATCCTAAAATAAATTCAGAAATAATGCGAGCACCAGGTTGAACCCTGCTGGGCTGGGGATACCACTGTCCTCCTAACCATCCACAACAGGTTGGTTCGCGATTTTGATGTTACTTCGATTGTTAATGTTGGCTATTAATTTAGCTAATTTTCTTGCTGGTCATTATATGATTCTATGTCTCTCTTATCAAAATGGAACCAATTAAAAGTTTTGATTAGAGATTTAATGAGCAAATGTGAAAGATCGTGGATGTCGCCTAGGAGGGGGGGGGGGGTGAATAGGCGCTTTAAAATAATTACGGTTGAGGCTTGAACAAATGCGGAATAAACCTAGCGGTTAATTTGTCAAGCACAAAACCTACAACAACTAGGCTCACCTATGTGCACCAACAACTTATGCTAAGCAAGAAAAACTACTTAGGTGATAGCAAGATATATGATAAGAAACAATATGGCTATCACAAAGTAAAGTGCATAAGTAAAGGGCTCGGGTAAGAGATAACCGAGGCACGCGGAGACGACGATGTATCCCAAAGTTCACACCCTTGTAGATGCTAATCTCCGTTTGGAGCGGTATGGAGGCACAATGCTCCCCAAGAAGCCACTAGGGCCACTGTAATCTCCTCACGCCAAGACAATGCAAGATGCCGTGATTCCACTAAGGGACCCTTGAGGCGGTCACCGAACCCGCATAAATGGCAACCCTTGGGGCGATCACCGAACCCGTACACTTTGGCAACCCTTGGGGCGGTCACGGTACCCGCCAAATTGCTCGGGCAATCTCCACAACCTAATTGGAGACCCTGACGCTTGCAGGAGCTTTACACCACAATGATTGAGCTCCGAACACCACCAACTGCCTAGGGCGCCCAAGCACCCAAGAGGAACAAGCTCAAGGGCACCAAGCACCCAAGAGTAATAAGCTTCTCAACTTGTAACTTCCACGTATCCCCATGGCGACCTCAAACCGATGCACCAAATGCACTGGCAAGGGCACACGGAGTGCCCAAGTCCTTCTCTCACAAATCCCAATCAAGCAACTAATGCTAGGGAAGAAAATGAGAGGAAGAACAAGAAGGAGAACACCAAGAACTCCAAGATCTAGATCTAAGGGTTCCCCTCACATAGAGGAGAAAGTGATTGGTGGAAATGTGGATCAGGATCTCCTCTCTTTTCCCTCAAAAACTAGCAAGAATCCATGGAGGGATAGAGAGTTAGCAAGCTCGAAGAAGGTCAACAATGGGGAAGAACACGAGCTCAAAGGATAAGGTTCATTGGGGAAGAAGACCCCTTTTATAGGACCTCCCGAATCCAACCGTTATGTGCTCAGGTCGTGCACAAGCGGTACTACCGCTTGAGGAGCGGTACTCCCGCTTAGCACGATCAAAACAGCCCAACGAGAGAGAAAACACGAGTTGAAGTTCTGCCAGAGAGGTAGTACTGCTCTGGGGAGAGGTAGTACTGCTTACCACTTATAAGAGGTACTACCGCTCGGGAGGAGAGGTAGTACGCTTACCACTAATAAGAGGTACTACCGCTCGGGTGGAGAGGTAGTACTGCTTACCGCTTATAAGAGGTACTACCGCTCTACTACCGTGAAACCCGACACGAAAAGACGCATCCCCAGAAGTAGCGGCACTACACGCGGCACAAGGCCGCGGTACTGCCGCTTACAAGCGGTACTACCTCTCTAGAGAGCAGTACTACCGCTTGAGGCTTTCAGGAACACAACAGAGAAAACAGAGGATGCAATAAAGCCTAAACTGCCACAACTTCTGCATATGAGCTTCAAATTGAGCAAACTCAAGCTTGTTGGATAGAAGACGATGAGTGGCATCCAACAGCGGCTGATTATAGTATAGAAGTGGCAGGGGAGGTATGCCTAAACAACAGAGGAGAGAAACCTTCAACAGAGAAGAACTAGCATAACCTCCAACATTGAAAACATCATAGAAGATGCACATGAACTCCGTTTTCGATGAACTCAAGCTTGTCAAGAAGAAGACCACAAGCTCTAAAACTCACAAAGAGAAACACCAAACACAAATGTCACGCCCAATATGCGACCCTATCCAAAAGGAACTCGAAGGTCCGACCAAGGATAGACCCGCATATTGAAACGCTTTTGCAAGGTGGATATCATTACATCAACATTACATAATAGATGGGGATACATGCATAAGGCATACAATGCCACACGAATACAACATCACATCATATACAAGATCAACATCCGTCTACGGATGAAACATAAACAGAAACTCAAACAATATCCATCCTGCTAGCCCAGATGCCGACACAGAACCTATCCCACGATCGAAGAAGCGTAAGAAGAACTCCAAAACAAGTAAACATCGCTCTCACGTCATGATCATCGCATAACCTATACCTGCAACTGTTGGTGTAGAAATCTATGAGCCACGAGGACTCAGCAATCCCATTACCATGGGTTTCAAGACTAGCAAAGCTTAAAGGGAAAGGAAGGGGTAAAGTGGTGAGGTTGCAGCAGCGGCTAAGCATATATGGTGGCTAACATACGCAAATGAGAGCGAGAAGAGAAACAAAGGAACGGTCGTCAACTAGTAATGATCAAGAAGTGATCCTGAACTCCTACTTACGTCAGACATAACCCAGAAACCGTGTTCTCCTCTCGATCAACCCCGAAAAGAGACACTCACGGTTACGCAAACGGTTGGTGTATTTTAGAAGAGTTTGCTTTAAGTTTACTACAATCGGATATTAACAAATTCCCATCTGCCACATAACCGCGGGCACGGCTCTCGAAAGTTTAACCCTACAGGGGTGTCCCAACTTAGCCCATGATAAGCTCTCACGATCAATAAAGGATATTCCTTCTCCCGGGAAGACCCGATCAGTCTCGGAATCCCGGCTACAAGACATTTCGACAGTAATAAAACAAGACCAGCAAGACCGCCCGATGCGCCGACAATCCCGATAGGAGCTGAACATATCTTGTTCTCAGGGCAACACCGGATAAGCGAAGCGTACAGGTATCGACGTAACCCAAGTTGCCAAGGGATGGTCCCGCACGGTGCTCTAGTTTGGACCAACACTTAGACAAGCATTGGCCCGGGGCTGAATAAAGATGACCCTTGGGCTGGCCGACCCAAGGGAAAAATAGGTGGTGGTGAGGCAAATGGTAAGACCAAGGTTGGGCCTTCCGGAGGAGTCTTATTCAAAGCGAACTGTCAAGGGGTCCCATAAATCACCCAACCGCGTTAGGGACGCAAAATCCGGGAACATAATACCGATATGACGGAAACTAGGGTGGCAAGAGTGGAACAAAACACCAGGCATAAGGCCGAGCCTTCCACCCTTTACCAAGTATATAGATGCATTAATAATATAAGAGATATTGTGATATCCCAACAATAAACATAATCCAACATGAAGCAAACTTCATCTTCACCTGCAACTAGCAACGCTATAAGAGGGGCTAAGCAAAAGCGGTAACATAGCCAAACAACGGTTTGCTAGGAAGGGTGACAAAGGTTAGGGGCTATCATGCAATTTGGGAGGATTGAGCAGCAAGTTGTAGGTAAGGCAGCAAAGCGATGGAACGAAGCAACTAGCATAGCAATGATAGTAATGAGATCCAAGGTGACGGTCATCTTGCCTGAAATCCCGCAAGGAAGAAGAACGAGTCCATGAAGAAGATGAAGCCACGAAGACGAACCAAGCGTAGACGAACGAATCCTCACGATCGCAACGAAACAGGAACTATCGAGAAGAAGCACACAACATGGTAAACACACCACACATGAACAAGACATGATGCTTAACCAAGTATGATGCATGACAGGGCTACATGAAGCTACTCATGGCAAGAGATGATGCAAACAAGAACAACACATCAAAGCAAGTTTAAATGAGGCCGGAAACGACATATAACAATTCTGGTAAGTCCTCATATGCAAATTTCAAAATTGGTCCAGATCTGAATAACTTTATGTTCAAGTTGTTAAACAGCACGTTAAGATGCACCATGATGATCTACACGAAATTCTAATCTACTCATGGCAAGAGATGATGCAAACAAGAACAACACATCAAAGCAAGTTTAAATGAGGCCGGAAACGACATATAACAATTCTGGTAAGTCCTCATATGCAAATTTCAAAATTGGTCCAGATCTGAATAACTTTATGTTCAAGTTGTTAAACAGCATGTTAAGATGCACCATGATGATCTACACGAAATTCTAATCAAGTTACATATAAAGTTCATTAGATTCGGAGCTACGACCTAGAAGATATGAGCAAAGCAAGTTAAACATGACATTGATGCAAAATGCATACAAACATCAAGCAAACACCACAAAACAAGGATGCAACATGATAATATGAAGATACATGCAATTCTAAGCAAGTTACATATAGAGCACACTCAAAACGGAGCAACGGTTCAACAGATACACTCAATACAAGTTCAAAGCACAAGCTATCCAAAACAACAACTAGGCATATTGCAAGCATCAAAACAAAATGCTACAGCATCTCAACGTAATAACAAAAGGCATGGGCATGAAGTACAGGTAAAGCATGACAAAACATGAACACTGAGCTATCTCCAGAAATCACTAGAACATGCTCAAAAACGCATGACAAGATTGCATATAATAACATTTTCAGACTTATCAGGAAATAACATCAGGTTGCAATGTTTAGAGCTATCAAACAACATGTTACAGGAACTTATCATGGCAACCAAAGGCATGGCATGAATCTACTAATTTCATAGAACAAATGTCCCTTACTGACCATGAGCCAAAAGGGCACAGAAAATATGATGGCACCCATGTAAACATGGCAAGTTATATTACAGATTCATACATGGCAGGAACAACAATAAGTAGGCATGTTGGTGAGCTTGAAGCACTCACCACAGAGCAATACATGGCATGTAAAGGCAACCAACAGTAAGAAGACATGTTTATGAAGCTAAGCATGTCAAGAGCAAGTTTATAGTATGCAAGAATCAACTGCAACAACCTTGGCAAAATTGAATAACATGTAAACAATCTGCCAGGAAACATTTTATAGCAAAAGTAGAGCAAAAAAATGACATGATAGACTACTCCAAAATTGCAAACAAGGGCATGGATGGATAGGTAATGACATGTATAACAAAACATTCTTAGTGAACATCTCCAGATTATGCATAGAATGACTTGTAGAAGCAGGTTAACATAGCATCATGATATAGCAGATTCAGACATGCAAAACAGCAACAGCAAGTACCCTACTTAACAAGCTTGATGCACTCACTACAGGAATCACAAAAATACATGGATAGCACCCCTGTAAAGATGGCATGACATAACACAAAACACATGTAGAGCTCATGCTCATAGGATGTACACATCAAATGCAACAAAAATGACAAATCACCAAGTTATACCAGTTTCAGCAGATTAACATCATATGACACTCTTGCAATGATGATTCAGGCATCAAGATGAACTCAAATAAACATGATGCAATGGAATGAAATGTAGAGAATCTCCATATGAACATTTTGACATATTATTCACACAAAACGAAGCATTACACAAGAAGTTACAGCAGATCAAAGTATGCACCAGAATGATGAATTTTTGGGACTTCGCTCTGCTGGGCCTTGGTCAAGGCCGGGCCCAAAAGGCCAGGGGAGGAGCTCCTCGTCCTCCTCGTGCGCTCACACGAGCAGGGAGGACATGGCGGCAGCGGGGCTCCGGCAAGGGCCGGCGAGGCCGGAGGAGGCCATGGGGGCGGCGCCGACGTCCAGATCCGGCGAGGGAACAGCCGGATCCGACGATCCCGAGGCTGAGGGAGGCTGGCGACGAGGTTCCTGGCGGCGGTTGCGGAGTTCCTGCAAGGGGAGAGAGAGAGATCTGAGAGAGAGAGAGAAGCCAAAGGGAGAGACGGGAGAGAGAGGGAGGCACAGGGAGGCGGCGACCTTGGGACTGGCGGGTCCTCCCGGGCTCGCGAGGCGAGGCAGGCGGCCGGGCGCTGGGAGGCCTGGGCGCGGGCTCCTGCGGCGGCGCTGGGAGGTCGGGGCGCGGGCTCCGGGCTGTGGCTGGCTCGTCGGGCCGGATCTGGCCCGGGCGGCCTGTGATGGGCTCCGTGGGCTGTCTGGTGGCTGGGTCTTTGGGGAGGCGGCGTGGGCGGTGAGTGGGCTGCGGAGGCGGGAGGCGGCGTGGCGGCGCTGGTTGGCCGGGCGACGCCAGTGTGTGGCGTGACCTCTGGGCCGGGCGACAAGTGGCGGCGGCGTGCAGGATCTGCACGGATTTCAAGGAGGGGGCGCGGCTGCAGGTAGGGGAAGGGCTAGGGGGTAGGTGGAGGCTAGGGAATGCCCAAAATGGACTAGGGGGTCCATATATAGCAGGGGCTAGGGTTTGAGGGGGTTCTGGAGCGTTTCGAAGCCTCCGATCGCGATCCGATGGCACCGGTTGGAGGGGGGTTTAGGTGGAATCTGAGAAGGAGTTGGGCTGAGAGGAGAGAAGAGAAGTTGCAGCCTGGCGGCAGTTTCGGATGCCGAAACTTCCGACGAAAGGTACCGACAACGGTACCGCTATACATTTAACGGTTGGGCTAACAAACGGACTTCGAATGCGATGAAACTTGACAGGCGCTCTGTCTACACTATAATAAGACCGCACGTCAACTCTCATCCCATTCCGAGAACATTTTTATGCCACTTATAAAATAATATTTCGGAGGTGCCGTGGGCGCGTGCGAGTGTGGTCTAGACTCCGAACGGACAACGGAGAGAACCGGGGAAACCCGAACGGATGCAAGTTTTGAAAAACATGCAGATGAAATGCAGATGATGACATGGCAAAATGCAACACGCAAGCAAATGACATGGCAACGACGGCGAATAACTGACAGACACCTGGCGCATCGGATCCGGGGCGTTACAACAAACCAAGAAACATGATGCAAGGATGCAATGGTTTGAGCTCTCTACTAACGATACGATCAAGCTACCAACTTGAGAGCCCCCCTTGATAGTACGGCAAACGATCCTATAACCCGGTCTCCCAACTACCACCATGAGACCGGTAAAATAGAAAACCTATTAAGGGAAAACCTTTGCCTTGCACATGGTCCACTTGCGCTAGATGATGACGATCTTGACTCCCTCAAGTTGGACCACCTTTCTTGATTGCGTTGGCTCGATGAAGACTAGATGATTGCTCCCTCATAGTCCACTATGGGTGAGCCACTCTTCGGCACATCTTCACAAGTCCATTGTCACCACAATGGACGGCAAGCTTCAAGCATTTGATCTCTTTGTGATGCTCCACTTGAACTTGCACACGACAATCTTGATGACGATCACCACTTGATGTCATCCTCTCCATGGGTTGAGTGATATCTTCCTCTTGACGCAAGCCCATGAACACGTACCTAACCCCACGTAGAACTCTCGCATAGACCATGGGTTAGTACACAAAGCACAATGGACAATGCTTACCATACCATGGGATCACTTGATCCCTCTCGGTACATCTTCTACGCTTTGTGAGTTGATCAACTTGATTCACTCTTGACTTAGTCTTGATCAACCTTGAATCTTTCCAACTCTCTTCATTTGGATGATGTCTTGAAGGTAAACATGAATGATCACACAATCTTATTCTTCAAGACATGCTTGCAATAAGCTCAACTCTCACATGACCAATCTTTGGATAATTCCTTAATAGCACCTTGGTCAACACAAACTCTCCTTGAAACCAACACATGTACTCCAAGAAAAGCATATGGACAAAACCTTCAAATATAACTCAAGGCAACCATTAGTCCATAGAGATTGTCATCAATTACCAAAACCAAACATGGGGACACCGCATGTTCTTTCAATCTGCCCCATTTTGGTAATTGATGACAAACACTTTCAAGAGAGTTTATACAAGGAATTATGCATCAACATGCAATGCAACAACCAATAATGCATGCGAATGAGATGCAAATGCTAAGGAAACATAAACCGAAGCTTTTCCACAAAACTCTCTGAATCTTCTCCCCCATTGGCATCGATTGCCAAAATGGGCGGAAAGCTTAGAGGGCCAATATAAATTGTGGTCCTCCATAAATTGTGTATTTCTCAACAAGAGAGTGGAATGCAATACACATATCCAACTGCCAATACTTGGAGGAGGACAAACTATATTGAGGCCCAAAGATTGCAACAGAAAGATATGCCACAAAGACATAACAAAGAGAGAAACAAGCAATCAAGCAATCATAGGATACCAATTGAAGCAAGCTATGAAAAGATACCAATTGAACCAACTAGACCAATGATCCTACATGCAACATGAATAAAAGATATTATGATAAGAGCAAAGAAGTGTTCTAAGAAAACTAGAGTAGCTCCCCATGATTTGTGCACACATAAGAATTTTTGTATTTGGATACAAAGTGCACAAAATAGGATCATAGCTCCCCCAAAATCAACAGAAACTTATAACAAGTGCAAGTGAGCATATAGGAAACAAAGCCTAGTACTTGCAACAAACACAAGGTTGAGCAACATGTAAAAGGAAACTTAAGAATAGGCTCAACCAAAACCGATGTGTGTGAGTTAAGGCAGTGCACTTGAGAAGACTAATGTATGGATGAGCATTAAGCATCATTATAGTCTTGAATGAATGAGATACATGGTGCAAGGCCTGTCATTCCCACACACAACTAGCAAAAGGGGTCACAAGTTCACTAATAAGCATATAAGAAAAACTATGCCTGTGACAACCCGTGGTGAAGATATAAAAGAAAGCTTCATCAAGACTAGGGATACCAATTAAGATGGCAAAAGCCTCGTAAAGACAAGCATGAGGAAATTAATCTTCACCACACAAGAGTGCAACAAGATGCAACGAGATAAGACACGCACTCAAGGCAAAAGCTTTCACGGAGCCACCAAAGAAATAACAAGAAAGACAAGGTGGACCTGAAAGAAAGGATATCATCTAGAGATGTAATTTCTCTCAAGTGTATAAGATTCTAGGTAGATGAAATCATGATGATATATATCTACAAAGAAGGATGTACACCCGAAATAGTTACAACACGAAGGAACAAGATATCAAAAAGGAAGTCATACATATATATACCAATAAGATATTTGCTTGGAAGCATATCAAATGGCTAGATATGGTCTTATTGTATATAAATGAATTCCTACCACACAACCATCAAAGACATCAAAACTAGCAACATGAGATCATTGTTCAGATGCTTTGAGGAAGGAAACAAGTATCACAAGATGGAATGAATAGCATGCCATGATACAACCTACACAAGGTTGATGCAAGAAATGTGTGCATGAAGTAGATGATGATACTTGTTACTGTAGCGTAAGTATTTCCCTCAGTTTTGAGAACCAAGGTATCAATCCAGTAGGAGGCTCCTCAAAAGTCCCACGCACCTACACAAACAAACAGAGAACTCGCAACCAACTCAAGACAGGGGTTGTCAATCCCTTCACTGCCACTTGCTAAAGTGAGATCTAATAAAGATAGTATGATAAGATAAATATATTTTTGGTATTTTATAATATAGATGCAAAAAGTAAAGATGCAAATAAAAGTAGATTGGAAACAAATATGATAAGAGATAGACCCGGGGGCCATAGGTTTCACTATTGGCTTCTCTCAAGATAGCATAAGTATTACAGTGAGTGAACAAATTACTGTTGAGCAATTGATAGAAAAGCGCATAGTTATGAGATTATCTAGGCATGATCATGTATATAGGCATCACGTCCATAACAAGTAGACCGACTCCTGCCTGCATCTACTACTATTACTCCACACATCGACCGCTATCCAAAGCATGCATCTAGAGTATTAAGTTCATAAGAACAAAGTAACGCATTAAGCAAGATGACATGATGTAGAGGGATAAACTCATGCAATATGATATAAACCCCATCTTGTTATCCTCGATGGCAACAATACAATACGTGCCTTCAACCCTTTCTCACATCGGGTAAGGACACCGCAAGATTGAACCCAAAGCTAAGCACTTCTCCCATGGCAAGAAAGATCAATCTAGTAGGCCAAACCAAACTGATAATTCGAAGAGACTTGCGAAGATAACTTAATCATACATAAAAGAATTCAGAGAAGATTCAAATATTATTCATAGATAAACTTGATCGTAAACCCACAATTCATCGGATCTCGACAAACACACCGCAAAAAGAGATTACATCGAATAGATCTCCACAAGAGAGGGGGAGAACATTGTATTGAGATCCAAAAAGAGAAGAAGCCATCTAGCTAATAACTATGGACCCGTGAGGTCTGTGGTGAACTACTCACAACTCATCGGAGGGGCAAGGATGTTGATGTAGAGGCCCTCCGTGCTTGATTCCCTCCCAGAAAGTGTCATGGCGAAGGCTCCAAGATGGGATCTCATGGATCTGAAGGTTATGGTGGTGGAAATTGTGTTTCGTGGTGCCTGGATGTTTTCGAGTGCGTAGGTATATATAGGAAGGAGAAGTACGCGTCGGTGGCAGCTGGGGCCCACGAGACGGGGTGCGCCCTATAGGGGGGGGCCTCCTATCTCGTGGAGGCTCCGGTTGCTTCTTGACTTGCACTCCAAGTTCTCTGGATCGCGTTCGGCGAGAAAATCACGTTCCCGAAGGTTTCATTCCGTTTGGACTCCGTTTGATATTCCTTTTCTTCGAAATACTGAAATAGAAAAAAAACAGCAAAATGGGCTGGGCCTCCGGTTAATAGGTTAGTCCCAAAAATGATATAAAAGTGGAAAATAAAGCCCAAAAAAGCGTAAAACAGTAGATAAAGTAGCATGGAGCAATCAAAAATTATAGATACATTGGAGACGTATCAGGCATCCCCAAGCTTAATTCCTGCTCGTCCTCGAGTAGATAAATGATAAAAAGAGAATTTTTGATGCGGAGTGATACTTTGGCATAATTTCATTGTAAATCTTCTTAATTGTGGTATGAATATTCAGATCTGAAAGATTCAAGAGAAAAGTTCATATTGACATAAAAATAATAATACTTCAAGCATACTAACTAAGCAATTATGTCTTCTCAAAATAACATGGCCAAAGAAAGTTATCTCTACAAAATCATATAGTATGGCTATGCTCCATCTTCCCCACACAAAATATTTAAATCATGCACAACCCCGATGACAAGCCAAGCAATTGTTTCATACTTTAACATTTTCAAAAAAACTTCAATCTTCACGCAATACATGAGTGTGAGCCATGGATATAGCACTATATGTGGAATAGAATGGTGGTTGTGGAGAAGACAAAAAGAGGGAAGATAGTCTCACATCGACTAGGCGTATCAATGGGCTATGGAGATGCCCATTGAGGGAGTCCTGGATTAGGGGGTGTTCGGATAGCCGGACTATGACCTTTGGCCGAACTCCTGGACTATGAAGATACAAGATTGAAGACTTCGTCCCGTGTCCGGATGGGACTTTCCTTGGAGTGGAAGGCAAGCTTGGCGATACGGATATGTAGATCTCCTACCATTGTAACCGACTACTGTGTAACCCTAACCCTATTCGGTGTCTATATAAACCGGAGGGTTTTAGTCCGTAGGACGAACAACAATCATACCATAGGCTAGCTTCTAGAGTTTAGCCTCTCTGATCTCGTGGTAGATCTACTCTTGTACTACCCATATCGTCAATATTAATTAAGCAGGAGTAGGGTTTTACCTCCATCGAGAGGGCCCGAACCTGGGTAAAAACACCGTGTCCCTTGTCTCCTGTTACCATCCGCCTAGACGCACAGTTCGGGACCCCCTACCCGAGATCCGCCAGTTTTGACACCGACATTGGTGCTTTCATTGAGAGTTCCTCTGTGTCATCATCTTTAGGCCCGATGGCTCTTCCGATCATCAATAACGATGCGCTCCAGGGTGAGACTTTTCTCCCCGGACAGATCTTCGTATTCGGCGGCTTTGCACTGCGAGCCAATTCGCTTGGCCATCTGGAGCAGATTGAAAGCTACGCCCCTGGCCATCAGGTCAGATTTGGAAGTTTGAACTACACGGTTGACATCCGCAGAGACTTGATCTTTGACGGGTTCGAGCCACAGCCAAGCGCACCGCACTGTCACGAGGGGCATGATCTAGCTCTACCACCGAACAGTGCCCTGGAGGCCGCACCAGAGTCCGCTCCGACCTTTAGCTCGGAGCCGACCGCGCCGATCGAGGACGGGTGGCTGGACACCGCCTCGGGGGCTGCGATCTCTACGACGATCGGGCCGTACATCTACCCCGTCCTTTGTGAAGCTCGTGACTCCAAGGTGCCGGACTCCTCTCCGGACTCCGAGCCTTCCGCGCCCCTGCCAATCGAATCCGATTGGGCGCCGATCATGGAAATCACTACCGGGGACATCTTTCAGCACTCTCCCTTTGGCGACATTCTGAATTCACTAAAATCTCTCTCTTTATCAGGAGAGCCCTGGCCGGATTATGGTCAGGAAGATATTAAAGCCCACCCACCACCCACTTTGTAGGCACTGTCGATGATTTAACCGACATGCTCGACTTCGACTCCGAAGACATCGACGGTATGAACGACGATGCAGAGGCGACCAAGAACCAGCGCCCGTGGCAATCGGAAGGCCACCTCGTCATACGACATATACATGGTGGACATCCCAAAAGATGGGAATGGCGATGGAACAATGGAGGATGACCCTCCAAGAAACAGCCTAAGCGCCGGGCTGGCCAAGGCGCTGTTTCTAAATCCCGCCACAAAAAACGGTGATTCCGCACGGAGACAATAACACCCCTGACAAAGGTCAAGACAACCCCTCAAGCAAGATTCAGCGCGGGAGGATGGAGAAGCCAGCCCTCATGAGAGAGCGGCAGAAAAGAGGTAGAGGACGATAATTACATGCCTCCCTCCGAAGATGAGGCAAGCCTCGACGACCCAATTAATTCGTGCCCGAGGATCCCGTCGAACAAGAGCGTTTCAAACGCAGGCTCATGGCCACGACAAGCAGCCTCAAGAAAAGTAGCAACAACTTAGAGCTGACCAAGACTTGCTAGGCGATAGATGGACTGAAGTCCTTGCGGCGAAGAGTATGAACTCGGCGCCCTCCAAGAGCTACCCAAGACGCAGGCTGCTACCCGATTAGAGGAGGAAGCACCCAAACCTACATCACCAGTGCATGATATGGCTGACCGGCCACCTCGTGGCCGCGACAGAGAGGCCTCTCGGCCCTCAACTCAAGCCGCACCCCATCGCCGCTCAAAAAATACAAAGGCGCGGGGAAATGCGCCAGACCTGCGAGATATATTGGAGGACAAGGCAAGGCAAACAAGATTGATCTACGGATCGCGTGGGCGCCCGACCGCGTGGCGATAACGAATCACGCCGGATATGGCAACTCCGCCGGACGAACACGATGAGACAAAGCTCATTTGAGTTGTGTCGTGATATAGCCCAATACTGAGGCGCCAAGACACCCACTATGCTTCACGGATGAAGTGATGGATCATCAAATCCTCGAGGGTTTCAAACCCGTAAACATTGAATCATACGATGGCACAACAGATCCTGCGGTTTGGATCGAGGACTATCTCCTTCACATCCACATGGCCCATGGTGATGATCTACACGCCATCAAATACCTCCCACTCAAGCTTAAAGGACCAGCCCGACATTGGCTTAACAGCTTGCGGCAGAGTCAATTGGTTGTTGGGAAGACCTCGAAGCCGCATTCCTCGACAATTTCAGGGCACATATGCGACCACCGACGCAGATGACCTAAGCCACATAATTCAGCAGCCGGAGGAATCGGCGGACAATTTTGGACACGGTTCCTAACCAAGAAAAATCAAATCGTCGATTGTCCGGATGCGAGGCCCTTGCAGCCTTCAAACACAACATCCGTGACGAGTGGCTTGCGGCACCTAGGACAGGAAAAGCCGAAATCCATGGCAGCCCTCACAACACTCATGACCCGCTTTTTGCGCGGGAGAGGACGGTGGCTAGCTCGTAGTAACAACATGACCAAGAGCCACGTAATTCGGATACCAAGGACGAAGTGGCGGTCGCGTCGCAACAAGCACAAGCGCCGCGTGCGGCGATAATGCCGAGGATGGGCGATCAATGCCGGATTCAGAGGCTCTAAACCCGGTCGTGAAAAAGCCATTTAAAAGAAATACTCGGGCCCGTCCAATTTGGATCGAATACTCGATCGCTCGTGCGAATACATGGCACCCCAAAAGCTACCAATCACACCAACAGGATTGTTGGGTGTTCAAGCAGCGAGCAAGTTAAATGCGAAAACAATGACAAGGGGCTGCATAGCGATGACGAGGAGGAGCCCCGGCCGCCGAACAATAGAGGATTGAAGGGCTTCCCCCCGCAAGTGCGGACGGTGAACATGATATACGCAACCCACATACCCAAAAGGGAGCGGAAGCGTGCACTAAGGGACGTATATGCGATGGAGCCAGTCGCCCCAAAGTTCAACCCCTAGTCTTCTTGCCCGATCACTTTTGATCGAAGGACCACCACTAGCATCCGCCATGGCGGATTCGCGCATTGGTTCTAGACCCAATCATTGACGGATTTCACCTCACTAGAGTCCTAATGGACGGCGGCGGCAGCCTAAACCTGCTTTATCGAGGATACGGCGCATAAAATGGGCATAGACCCATCAAGGATTAAACCCACGAAGACGACCTTTAAAGGCGTCATACCAGTGTAGAGGCCAATCAGACAGGCTCGAGTTACACTTGAAGTGGTCTTGGATCCCAGATAACTTCCGGAGCGAGGAGTTAATCTTTGACATAGTCCCGTTCCGCGGCGGCTATCATCCCTTTGCTTTCAGACGAACCGCATTTGCAAAGTTCAATGCGGTGCCGCACTACGCATATCTCAAGCTCAAGATGCCAGGTCCTCCAGGAGTCATTACGGTCAATGGAAACACCGAACGCTCTCTCCGGACGGAGGAGCATACGGTGGCCCTCGCGGCATAAGTACAAAGCAGCCTTTTAAGGCAATTCTCGAGTCCGGCTATTAAACGTCCGGACAACATCGCAGCGCCAGTAACCTACAACAAGACCGCTGGCACGTTCGAGCACGCATAGCAATGCGGCCCAAGCCCCAGACCCTCGCGAAATTGCGAAACCAGTACTACGCGTGCATAATTACGCTCTGGAAATACCATGGGCATAGGGAAGGAGCACGACCACGGCATGCCAGAATGCGGCTCAACCGCACTGAGGGCTCCGATTGTGTCATTCTTTTCTTCTTTCTTTTTACTTTCAGGACTCCGTTCTCACGAAGCCTGTCCGGCATTAGAATCGCGAACACTTTCGATGCAACAGCCAGGGGAAGCAGAAAGCTACGCCGAGTGTCCAGTGGGCTCTATTCTGAGCAATATATCTGTTTTACACACCATCCCACGGCTTACCCTCGGAGAGACATGTTAAAAAGTCCCATCCCTTGCTTATCGCACTATTTGTATCGTTCGCTCTTACGCAGCCCTTTTGAATAAACAATATATAGCTTACGCCTATTATTGAATTCCCTTTTTCTATATATATATATGTTCATTTATTACATTGTGCAACCGTACACTTTAGTACGGGCAATACACCGAGGGCTTAAGTACCCCATAACATGGTGTGATAAGTCCGAACACTTTCACAAGTGCGGCACCCCAAACTTATAGCATTATATGCATCGGCTCGAATCATGTCTTGGGTCAATAGTTGGGTTTGCCCGGCTCCCATGTTTTGGTACCTTATGTTCCGTTATATCGGCTAAGGTAGCGCTGGGAGAACCACTGCGATTGTGCCCCGGTTGAGCTGGGTTAAGCACCTCAGTGGAGAAAGCTAAAACTGACCGTCATGATAGGGCGAGAGCCGATCGCTGTTCGAGAGGTTTTCGAGTCCCTAAAGACTTATGCCGCTTAGAGCGAGGAGTCGGCATTGTCCGGCCTAAGGCGTGGATAGCGCCCCGAACTCGGTCTTCGAATACTAGGGGCTTAGCGAAATTTAAAATTATAGAATTCTATGGCTAAGTGAGAGTGTTCAAGCATTATAGTCCGGTTGCCTTGTTACGTTGCGTTGAGCGCCTCCCTTGAAGGACCCAGGAATGGGAACAAGAGCGCTCAAGTTTATCCCGAACACCCCAAAGACTCGTGGCATGAAATTTGAAGCCGACGACTCGCCATCTCTCAAATTTAATAAACGGCCGCACAGAAGGTAATATTTTAAATTCAAAAGTGTTGTTTCGCACATATGAACAAGTTTTCAGCGCACAGGATAACAAATGCGAGTCTACTAAAAAATTATATCTTTGGAGCATTCATCCGCTATAAGGCATGCACCCTTCAGGACGCCCTCATAATACGTTTCAGGCTTGCGATGCTCCTTCTTCGGTGGTGGTCTGTCCGTCACAAGCTTCTCAGCGTCCATCTTGCCCCAGTGCACCTTAGCAAGGGCAAGGGCCCTACGGGCACCTTCGATACAGACGGAGCGCTTGATGACTTCAACCCATGGACAGGCGTCCACCTGCCGCCGCACCAGCCCGAAGTAGCTCCCAGGCATGGCTTCCTTAGGCCACAACCGAACTATGAGGCCTTTCATGGCCTGTTCGGCCACCTTATGGAGCTCGACCAGCTGCTTCAACTGGTCGCTTAAGAGCACCGGGTGTCCGGCCTCAGCATACTGAGACCAGAACACCTTCTCCGTCGAGCTTCCCTCCTCGCTCGGTAGAATCTGGCTGACATCAGCCCTGCTGAGGCAGATCTGCGAATGCTCTTGGAGAGCTCCGGATTCGGGTAAATGTGAGATAATTCACTTGCACATGCTTGCTTTGCATATAGAATGCCTTACCCGCCGCTATCTTCTTCATCGCCTCAATCTCCGGAGGGCTTTTTGGGCTTCGCCTTAGCGGCCTTGGCGCTCTCAAGGGCCGAGGCGAGCTCGAACTCTCGAGTCTTTGAGTCACGCTCCAAACTCTCGTGTTTTTCCACGATAGCCTGGAGCTCTTGCCGCACCTCCGCCACCCGCGCCTCCTGCTTCTCTCGCTCGGTGTGCTGCATGGCCGCATTGCTTTCGGCCTTGGACATCGCTTCCTTCAGGGTCGTCACCTTGTTCGTGGCCCTTGCAATATTCACATTATTCCTGTCATTTTTTGCAAACACATCTTTTAAATACTCCCGTAAGGTATTACTTACCTTCCTTGTCCTCGAGCTGCTTTTTGGCAACTCCGAGCTCGTTCTCGGACCGCTCGAGGCTCTGCTTTAATGCATCAACCTTTGCAGTCAGTGCGACAGAGGTCAACAGCGCAGCCTGCATTCCCATATTGACATACTTATGTTAGACTCTTGTGTATATCTTTTTAGATCCTCAGTTCAGCTATTTCTTTCCGAACACCAAACTGAGCATCAGGGGCTACTGTCTATGCGGTAATATTTTTACATATCTTAAATACATACCTCAAAGCCTGTTAGAAGGCTGCCACTGGCTTCAGTCAGCCCGCTCTTGGCAGACTGAACTTTCTGGATCACCGCACTCATAACAGTGCGGGGCTCCTCGTCGATGGAAGCGCCTCCATCAAATCATCCGGTGCCTCCGGTTGGACGGAGGTCACCGGCGTCGCAGTCTTGCCCTTCTTACGAAGGGGTCGCCTGTCGGACTCCGGAACCAGAAGGTTCGATGCGGAGTCCGGCGCAGGGCGGACTTGAAGCCCTTAAGGGTTTTATCCCTTTGAGCCGGGTTCGGGAGGTCGCCTTCTTGGCGTCTCGTGGCCACCTCCTCCTGGCAGGGCCCCTTTTGGGACTCCACCCCGACGTCATCCGCGGCGGGAGGAGACGAGGCGGTTGGAAGTGAGGTGCTATTCACCTCCGATGAATCCAGGGAGCCGCTCGACGAATCGTCGAGCCCGTCCTTGGGCGGGCTGCACGGTTATACTTGGCATTAGAAGATGTTGTGCGATAAATGGAATGCAATGAGTTATTCTGGTGTCCGGACACTTACGATTTCGCCAGGGGCTTGGTCCTTGGTGCCCACCCCTCTTCGCCGTCGTCGGCATTGGCGGTGTAGTCTGGAGGAAGGGTTCTTCCCTTCTTGGACCCTTCGGCCTTCCTTTTCTTCTCTCCCCCCCTGGGGGAGAGGCCTCTTTTTCCTCCTCCTCGTCTTCGCGGGGGGAGTCCGCCTCGGAGTCATCTGACGATGAGTCCGACAGCACCTGGCGCCGGGAACTCCTTCAAGTTCCCGTGGCCTTCTTCTTGGCCTTCTTCCCCGGCACCACGTGAGGTGCCAGAACCAGCAGCCCCGTCAATCGGGCGTCCGCTGGGTCTTCTGGCAAGGAAGCCGGATAGTCAATCTGTCCGGACATCTTCAGCCAGCCCTGTCAAAGGTGGGGGAGTTTTAGATCCCGCAAAGAGTCAAACTATGAAAAAAGAGTCCCGTAAAGGGTAAAATAACTTACCTCGCTGGCTTGATGCTGCGAGCTGAATCCGCGATCTTGATGGCGGATGCGGAGCTTCGGCGCCCTTGAACAACACCTTCCGGGCATCTTCGCACGTAGTGTCGAAGAGCCGGCTCAATTCCGGTCTTGTGCGAGATCAAACTCCCACAAGTTGAAGGCCCGTTGCTGGCATGGGAGAATCTGGCAGATGAGCATCACCTGGATTACGTTGACAAGCTTGAGATTCTTGTCCACCAGGTTTCGGACGCAGGTTTGGAGTCCGGTCAGCTCTTCCGAATTACCCCAGGCCCGTCTCTTTCCATGAGGTAAGCCGTGTAGGGAAGCCAGATCGGAATTCAGGGGCCGCTGCCCATTGAGAGTCACGTGGCTCGGTGATGTAGAACCACCCCGATTGCCACCCCTTTATGGTCTCCACAAAGGAGCCCTCGAGCCATAGGACGTTGGCCATCTTGCCCACCATGGCACCTCCGCACTCCGCTTGGCGGCCGCCCACTACCTTCGGCTTGACATTGAAGGTCTTCAGCCATAAGCCGAAGTGGGGCTGGATGAAGAGGAAGGCCTCGCACACGACGATAAACGCCGAGATGTTGAGGATGAAATTCAGGGCCAGATCATGGAAATCTAGGCCGTAGTAGAACATGAGCCCCCGAACGAATGGGTGAAGTGAAAACCCTAGTCCCCGAAGGAAGTGGGGGAGGAACACCACCCTCTCATGGGGCCTGGGGGTGGGGATGAGCTGCCCCTTGTTGGGGAGCCTATGCGCGATGTCCCCGGACAAGTATCCGGCCTTCCGCAGCTTTTTGATGTGCCCCTCCGTGACGGAGGAGGCCATCCACTTGCCTCCCGCTCCGGACATAGTTGGAGAAGGTTGAGGTGGGATGTGCGGACTTAGGCGGCTGGAGCTCGAGTGTGCGGGAATGGATAAGCAAAGGAGGAAGAAGGCGTGTGAAAAGTGGATCCTTATCCCCTTATATGGACGGACAAAGCTATGCGTCCCCACCGGCCTGATAAAACTCGCTTATCTCCCAAGCGTCATAATCAATGGCGCGGTTGGGTTACCCACGCCCGTATTGATGAGAATCCCGGAATAAGGGGACACGATCTCTGCTTTGACAAGACGTGCTAAGGAAACCACCTCGCTAAACGCGCTGAGGTGGGATAGTGAAAACGATTCGAATAAAGGCTTGGCCGTGGTGTGATGTCATGCCACGGAATACGTCAGCAGATTGAACTTGTGTAAATGTTATTCTCTCTACGGTGGTATGTGTAACTTATTTTGCAGAGCCGGACACTATCCTTGTGTTCAAAATCTTCTACGAAGTATTCGGAGGAGGAACCCGCCTTGCAATGCCGAAGACAATATGCTACCGGACTCATCGTCATTGAAGCCTGGTTCAGGGGCTCTTGAGGAGTCCCGGATTAGGGGTGTCCGGATAGCGGACTATGACCTTTGGCGGACTCTGGACTATGAAGATACAAGATTGAAGACTTCGTCCGTGTCCGGATGGGACTTTCCTTGGCGTGGAAGGCAAGCTTGGCGTCTGGATTTGTAGATCTCCTACCATTGTAACCGACTCTGTGTAACCCTAACCCTATTCGGTGTCTATATAAACCGGAGTGTTTTAGTCCGTAGGACGAACAACAATCATACCATAGGCTAGCTTCTAGGGTTTAGCCTCTCTGATCTCGTGGCAGATCTACTCTTGTACTACCCATATCGTCAATATTAATCAAGCAGGAGTAGGGTTTTACCTCCATCGAGAGGGCCCGAACCTGGGTAAAAACACCGTGTCCCTTGTCTCCTGTTACCATCCGCCTAGACGCACAGTTCGGGACCCCCTACCCGAGATCCGCCGGTTTTGACACCGACACCCATCAATAGATATCAATGTGAGTGAGTAGGGATTGCCATGTAACGGATGCACTAGAGCTATAAGTATATGAAAGCCCAACAAAAGAAACTAAGTGGGTGTGCATCCAACTCGCTTGCTCACGAAGACCTATGGCATTTGAGGAAGCCCATCATTGAAAAATTCGCACTAGTATATGAAAGTGACAAAATGAGAGACTCTCTATCATGAAGATCTTGGTGCTACTTTGAAGCACAAGTGTGGTAAAAGGATAGTAGCATTGCCCCTTCTCTCTTATTCTCTCATTTATTTTCTTTTTTTTCTTTTTTTCTTTGGGCCTTTTCTCTTTTTTATGGCCTCTTTTTTTTCGTCCGGAGTCTCATCCGACTTGTGGGGGAATCATAGTCTCCATCATCCTTTCCTCACTTGGGACAATGCTCTAATAATGATGATCATCACACTTTTATTTTCTTACAACTCAACAATTACAACTCAATACTTAGAACAAAATATGACTCTATATGAATGCCGCCGGCGGTGTACCGGGATATGCAATGAAACATGAGTGACATGTATGAAAGAATTATGAACGGTGGCTTTGCCACAAATACGATGTCAACTACATGATCATGCTAGCAATATGACAATGATGGAGCGTGTCATAATAAACGGAACGGTGGAAAGTTGCATGGCAATATATCTCGGAATGGCTATGGAAATGCCATAATAGGTAGGTATGGTGGCTGTTTTGAGGAATATATATGGTGGGTGTATGATACCGCGTGAAAAGTGCGCGGTATTAGAGAGGCTAGCAATGGTGGAAGGATGGGAAAAAGTGCGTATAATCCATGGACTCAACATTAGTCATAAAGAACTCATATACTTATTGCAAAAATCTAGAAGTTATCAAAGCAAAGTATTACGCGCATGCTCCTAGGGGATAGATTGGTAGGAAAAGACCATCGTCGTCCCCGACCGCCACTCATAAGGAAGACAATCAATAAATAAATCATGCTCCGAGTTCATCACATAACGGTTCACCATACGTGCATGCTACGGGAATCACAAACTTCAACACAAGTATTCTTTAAATTCACAACTACTCAACTAGCATGACTCTAATATCACCATCTTCATATCTCAAAACAATTATCAAGCATCAAACTTTTCTTAGTATTCAACGCACTCAAAAGAAAGTTTCACATATCTTGAATACCAAGTATATCAATATTTAAGCAAATTACCATGCTATTAATGACTCTCAAAATAATCTAAGTGAAGCATGAGATATCAATAGTTTCTTTGAAACAAATATACCACCGTGCTCTAAAAGATCTAAGTGAAGCACTAGAGCAAAAATTATCACGCTCAAAAGATATAAGTGAAGCATATAGAGTATTCTATCAAATTCCAATTTGTGTATGGCTCTCTCAAAAGGTGTGTACAGCAAGGATGATTGTGGTAAACTAAAAAGCAAAAACTAATATAACACACGACGCTCCAAGCAAAACACTTATCATGTGGTGAATAAAAATATAGCCCCAAGTAAAGTTACCAATGAACGAAGACGAAAGAGGGGATGCCTTCCCGGGGCATCCCCAAGCTTAGGCTTTTGGCTATTCTTGAATATCTTGGGGTGCCATGGGAATCCCCAAGCTTAGGCTCTTTCCACCCTTTATTCCATAGTCCATAAAAGCTTTACCCAAAACTTGAAAACTTCACAACACAAAACTCAATAGAAATCCCGTGAGCTCCGTTAGAGAAAGAAAACAAAAGACTACTTTAAGGTACTGTACTGAACTCATTCTTTATTTATATTGGTGTTAAACCAACTGTATTCCAACTTCTCTATGGATTATAAACTATTTTACTAGCCATAGATTCATCAAAATAAGCAAACAACACACGAAAAACAGAATCTGTCAAAAACAGAACAGTCTGTAGTAATCTGTAACTAACGCAAACTTCTGGAACTCCAAAACATCTACCAAAATTAGAAGACCTAGAAAATTTGTTTATTGATAAACATCAATTGGAATCACTATTTTATCACGTTCTGGTGATTTTTAACAATTCGAGGACTGAGCGCAAAGTTTTTGGAAATTACAGCAAGATCAAATAGCTATCATCCAAGAAGATCCAATAGGTTTAACTTGGCACAAACACTAATTAAAACATAAAACCACATCTAAACAGAGGCTAGATGGATTATTTATTCCTAAACAGAAAAAAACAAAAAACATAAAGAAAATTTTGTTCCCTCCCAACTAGCGCTATCGTTTAACGCCCCTAGCTAGGCATAAAAGCGAGGATAGATCTAACGAGTGCCATCTTTGGCACTAAACTCATAAGTAGCACGCATGATAGATTCATAAGGTAATTTAACTTTGTTTATTGGAAAGTGCTCCATGCCTTTCTTTAAGGGAAATTGGAATCTAATATTCCCTTCCTTCAAATCGATAATCGCACCAATCGTTCTAAGGAAAGGTCTACTAAGAATAATAGGACATGAAAGATTGCAATCTATATCAAGAACGATAAAATCTACGGGCACCAAATTTCTATTTGCAACGATAAGAATATCATTGATCCTTCCCATAGGCTTTTTAATGGTGGAATCCGCAAGGTGCAAATTTAACGAGCAATCATCAAGATCATGGAAACCTAGAATATCACATAAAGTTTTCGGAATCGTGGAAACACTAGCACCCAAATCACACAAAGGAAAACACTCATAATCTTTAATTCTAATCTTTATAGTAGGTTCCCACTCATCATTAAGTTTTCTAGGTATAGAAACTTCCAAATTAAGCTTCTCATCATAAGATTGCATCAAGGCATTAACAATATGCTTGGTAAAAGCTTTATTTTGACTATAAGCATGAGGAGAATTAACAACGGCTTGCAACAAGGAAATACAACTTTTTAAAGAGCAATTATCATAATTAAATTCATTGAAGTCCGAGATAGTAGGTTCAACATTATTAGAAGTTGAGGATTCTCCAATCTCACTTTTACCAAATTTAACATTAAGATCTAAAGATTCCGAATTCTTGGGACACCTTCTAGGCAAAGTTGATTCATCATCAGTCCCATAATCATCAAAGTTCATATTGCAAAACATAGATCTAATTGGAGATGCATCAATAACTTTAAGATCCTCATCATTATTTTCATGTAATTTCTTTGGTTTAGCGGCCATCTTATTGACTAAAGTGGCTTGCTTGTCAGAAATTTTAGCTATATCATTTTCAAGCCGGGCAATTTGAGCGTTAACACCATAGAATTCTTTATTCATATCATCAAGCTCTTTGTTCATAAACCCCCCAAAAAAGATTGTTCCTTAAGCTCTTTTCTAAAGAAATTATTATGCTCAAATTGCAAATTCATAAAGCTTCTAATATTAGATTCAATCTCATCCATCCTTCTGAGAAGATGGTCAGGACCCTTAGGCGCAGCCATAAGGTCAAACAAGCAAACAAGCACACAAAAGAAGGCAAGCAAAGAGAGAGGAGACTGGGAAAGAGGGCAAATAAAACGGCAAGGGTGAAGTGGGGGAGAGGAAAACGAGAGGCAAATGGCAAATAATGTAAATGCGAGGGAGATAGGTTTGTGATGGGTACTGTGTCTTGACTTGAGCGAAGACCTCCCCGGCAACGGCGCCATAAATCCTTCTTGCTACGTCTTGAGCCTGCGTTGGATTTCCTCGAAGAGGAGAGGGTGATGCAGCAAAGTGTAGCGTAAGTATTTCCCTCAGTTTTGAGAAAAAAGGTATCAATCCAGTAGGAGGCGCCTCAAAAGTCCCACGCACCTACACAAACAAAATGAGAACTCGCAACCAACGCAATAAAGGGGTTGCCAATCCCTTCACGGCCACTTGCGAAAGTGAGATCTAATAAAGTAATAAGATAAATATATTTTTGGTATTTTATAATATAGATGCAAAAAGTAAAGATGCAAATAAAAGTAGATTGGAAACAAATATGATAAGAGATAGACCCGGGGGCCATAGGTTTCACTAGTGGCTTCTCTCAAGATAGCATAAGTATTACGGTGGGTGAACAAATTCTTGTCGAGCAATTGATAGAAAAGCGCATAGTTATGAGATTATCTAGGCATGATCATGTATATAGGCATCACGTCCATAACAAGTAGACCGACTCCTGCCTGCATCTACTACTATTACTCCACACATCGACCGCTATCCAGCATGAATCTAGAGTATTAAGTTCATAAGAACAGAGTTACGCATTAAGCAAGATGACATGATGTAGAGGGATAAACTCATGCAATATGATATAAACCCCATCTTGCTATCCTCGATGGCAACAATAAAATACGTTCCTTGCAACCCTTTTTGTCACTGGGTAAGGACACCACAAGATTGAACCCAAAGCCAAGCACTTCTCCCATGCCAAGAAAGATCAATCTAGTAGGCCAAACCAAACTGATAATTCTAAGAGACTTGCAAAGATAACTTAATCATACATAAAAGAATTCAGAGAAGATTCACATATTATTCATAGATAAACTTGATCATAAACCCACAATTCATCGGATCTCGACAAACACACCGCAAAAAGAGATTACATCGAATAGATCTCCACAAGAGAGGGGAGAACATTGTATTGAGATCCTAAAGAGAGAAGAAGCCATCTAGCTAAAAACTATGGACCCGTAGGTCTGTGGTGAACTACTCACAACTCATCGGAGGGGCAAGGATGTTGATGTAGAGGCCCTCCGTGCTTGATTCCCCCTCCGGCAGAGTGCCGGCGAAGGCTCCAAGATGGGATCTCGCGGATACAGAAGATTACGGTGGTGGAAATTGTGTTTCGTGATGCCCCTGGATGTTTTTGGGGTACGTAGGTATATATAGGAAGAAGAAGTACGTCGGTGGCTGCCCGAGGGGCCCACGAGACAGGGGGCGCGCCCTATAGGGGGGGGCGCCCTCCTATCTCGTGGAGGCTCCGGTTGCTTCTTGACTTGCACTCCAAGTTCTCTGGATCACGCTCAAGCAGAAAATCACGTTCGAAGGTTTCATTCCGTTTGGACTCCTTTTGATATTCCTTTTCTTCGAAATACTGAAATAGGCAAATAAACAGCAATATGGGCTGGGCCTCAGGTTAATAGGTTAGTCCCAAAAATGATATAAAAGTGGAAAATAAAGCCCAATAAAGCCTAAAACAGTAGATAAAGTAGCATGGAGCAATAAAAAATTATAGATACGTTGGAGACGTATCAGTTACCGAGATACCATTGGAAGGATGTAGTAGATACCAATTGAAGGAAGATGGTAGTTCGTTGATCACCCTAGCTTGACTCCAATAAGCACATGGTGGAAACACCTTCCTTGTGAGTGAGCCGAGATCCAATGCATCTCCAATTGTTCCTAGAACAACAACACAAACAAAATGGTACCCAAACTCATTGGGACCAAAGAGTTAGAAACACTAACAATACATAGGACAAACTCCACATAAATATGTGCATATAGATATGGAAATGAAATTCTTGCACATCTCATCCAATTTGAGACTTGGTGGAGTTTCCCTTATATAGTGGGTCAACGAGAGAAAGCATGCCAAGGAAACTACATGAAGTTAATATGCATGCTCAAGACTTTCAAGAACCGATACCAAAATACAAGAAAATACCAAGTGAAAAGAATACCAAATGGAGAAATCATCAGTCGGAAGATATCATTAAAAGATACATCAAGGAATGAGATAACCATTGGAACCCACCAAATGATATCAAACTCCTAAAAGAGAGGATGGTTCCAAACAAACCAAGCTCTATACAAAGTTTCATGATGGCACAAGTACCAAAAAGAAACGGTTTGCCGTCCACCAAAACACACTTAAAATGGATCACAAGTTTAGTGTTTTATAGAAAATAGGATAGCTCCCCCACGATTTGTGCATTATAGAGAATTTGCATTTGAATACAAAATGCACAAGGTAGGATCACCACATTCACTATATCAAGGAAAACACTAGACAAGATCAAGAAAAACAACAAGATCCTCAAGTGGCACGGAAGGCAATGGGAGTTGACACAAACTTGGTAAGAGATAAGGCAAATAAAAGGCAAACGCCAACGTGAAGATGATCAATAATTTCTACCACACATAAGTGAGTACCAATTGTCAAAAGACAAGAAGTATTTGGAAATAATTCGGTGGTAGATAGCAAGGATATCTGACATCATCTTCACACCAAACACAAGCAAATTGCAACTTGTAGAGCTAACATGCCACCTAGGAACAAGATAATTTAAAATATCAATTCTAGGTGACAATATCTCAAATGTACACATTTTCTAGGCTAGTAATATACACATAGCATATTACTCCCCCATAATGTGATACCAATTAAAGATAAACAAGAGGCAAAATAAGGGGACCCAATAAGAGATAATTAATGGACTATTTAGAATTTGAATTTCTCATGAGAAGACATACCACATAATGACTAGATAATCTTGTAATATCAATACTAGATGGTATTACTCATGTACACACATTTATAGGATTGTGAGGTGCACAAAGCACATCACTCCCCCACAATGGGATAATCTATTAATATCTCACAAGAGCCAACTAAGATACAAAGAAGATGCATAAAGGCTCAACGAACGACACACATGTACATGAAGTGCAAACCAACATACATATACTTGATTACTCAAGATAAGCAATTTGGAGACACAACATATACAAACACATGCAAGGAACAAAACCAAAACATGCAAAGGGGCAAGTAACTTTCAATGTAAACAATTTAAGTACAAGTTACCGCAAGGAGGCACATTGGATATAAGATAGAAACTTGATAACCCAATTGACTTGGCTTGAGACAATAAGAATGATGAAGTCCCCTTAATTCTTCATAATGTAGCCAAGTCTTCAATGACCTCCCATCAACACCTATTGATCAAGTTTTAGCTTGTTGGTCCCCAACCAAGTTGGGTCCTAAGAGGTTAGTCACAATAGGCTTGGCTACCCAAATAGTTCTTTTCTTGACACCACTTTGAGTACCAACAAATTTGGCAAACACATTGCCAACCTTATCCTTCACGACATAGATATCATCAATTATAATAGGGTTGGATAAGGTACCATTCGTGCATGAAGAAGCGACGTGACCTTTTTCACGACATAGGTAGCAACGTCTACTCTTCACTTTCTTCTCACTTGATTTCTCAACTTGAGAAGCATTAGCTTGAGTCTTCTTGGGAAGAGGCCTTTCTGCAACTTGAGGTTGAACATGAGAATGCACTTGTAGCTGCTTCCCTTGTTGCTTGTCACTAATGGCCTTCTTCTTCAATGGGCAAGATCTAACATGGTGCCTTCCAATTTTGCACTTGAAGCAAACAATCTTGGCCGAATTCTTGACTTGTTCTTGGCCCTTCTTTTTGTTCATCTTGGACTTCTTCTTCTTGTTGGAGTTGAATCCAAGTCCACCTTTGTCATTAGGGGATTTTTGCACACTCAAGATATTGTTGAGTGTGAATTTCCCTTCATGATTCTTTTCCAAGTCTTTCTTCAAAGAAGTGACTTGGGCCTTGAGCTCTTTGATTTCCTCTACATGGTTAGTCTCAACACAAGTACTAGAGGAAGTATAAGCTTCATCGTTAGAGCAACAAGGCAAGGAAAGCAATTCATCACAAGATGTACCAACATTGTGAGTAGATGAATTACAAGGACTAGCACATGGCAACATAGCATTTTGACTAGAAGTAGTGCTAATATCCACATGAGGCTCACTAGATGTTACCTTAGCAATCATGGCCTCATGAGCTATCTTTTAGCACATTATGGGATACTAGAAGATCATCATGAGAGTTTGAGAGCTTTTCATGACTTTCTTCCAATTTCCCATATTTGCTAGATAGCAACTCAAGTTGAGCCCGTAGCTCAACATTCTCCTTCAATATGGATGCTTCACAAGAGATAGAGTTAGTAGCACAAGCATCATCATTAGCAACAAGAGGAGAAGACAACTTGGCAAGCTCTTTTGAATATGAAGCTTTAAGTTGAGCATGAGACTCGGTGAGTTTGATGAGCTCACTCTTAATGACCCTTGAGCCATTTTCGAGGTGCTCAAAGTCCTCAAGGTGTTTAGCATGCGCAACTTCAAGCTCCTCATTTTTAGTTTCAAAATCATTGGCCACCACAAGAGCTCTATCACGAGATTCCCTTACTCTAGATAATTCTAGAGCAAAAGTCTCCTCAAGAGATTCCTTGGTGGTTTGTTCAAGTTCAAGAGCTTGAGAGAGGTCCGCAATCTCATTAGCGTAATCATGCTCATGACCTTCCATTTTCTCAATGGTGACCTCATGCTCCTCAAGATGAGATTCCAACTCCTCAATATATTTCTTGCCCTCAATCGCAATGGACATAATTTCCATGAAGTTGGAACGAGCAATTTTATTTTTATGAAGATCTTTAAAAACCATTTCCCCCTTAATTTTTAAGGAGGCAACATTATCATTCTCTTCATCATAATCAACATCATCATCATTCTTGCCATCATCAATATCATCACAAGATATATTGGGATTCAAAGTGGGAGATCCCGTTGAGGCCTTGGCCATAAGGCAAAATGCAATAGATGATGATGTAGGATCCCTTGAAGCACCATCCAAGACCACATCTTGTTCCATGGAGTGTTGGGTTTCCTCTACATTGTTAGCACAACAACTCGAGGAAATACATTCATTTTCATCATGGCAACAAGATATAGCAAGCATATCATCATGATATTTAGTCAAGCAATTTCTACATGATATGCAAGGACTATCAACACAAGCATGTGAAACATTTGGAGTGCTCGAAGTGCTAAAGTCCAAAGATGAAGCATTGCAATGAGAAAGTGATGAAGGATTATCAACAATGAGCCCACTATCATCATTGCAATGAACACCACTACTCACCATGTCATTACCTTGTGGCAACCCACATGTAGGTGAAGTAGAAGAAGTTGAGAAAGCAACACAGTCGGAGGTGGAAGGAGAACAATCATCCCCACAAAACTTGGACACGCCATATTTATCTTGAAGCTTTGTCCACAACTCACGAGCATCCCGAAATGGCATGAGTTGAAAAATAACTACATTGCTCAAAGCATCGAAAAGCACATTAGAAGCTTGAGCATTGAGATAAGAGTTTTTCTCATCCTCTAAAGATAATATTTGGGGATCCTTTGGAGGAGAAAAACCCATATCTACAATTCGCTCTAAATTTGGGTCCATGACCCTAAAGAGATTAAGAAAGCGAATTACCCAAACATCAAAATTTGTGCCATCGAAACTAAGAGTTTCAAAGAATCCTAAACCCCTAGTCGACATCTTTACTCTCTAGGCGGTAAAGCCTAATAAAGAGAGACGAGGCTCTGATACCAATTGAAAGATCGTGGATGTCGCCTAGAGGGGGGGGGGGTGAATAGGCACTTTAAAATAATTACGGTTGAGGCTTGAACAAATGCGGAATAAACCTAACGGTTAATTTGTCAAGCACAAAACCTACAACAACTAGGCTGACCTATGTGCACCAACAACTTATGCTAAGCAAGAAAAACTACTTAGGTGATAGCAAGATATATGACAAGAAACAATATAGCTATCACAAAGTAAAGTGCATAAGTAAAGGGCTCGGGTAAGAGATAACCGAGGCACGCAGAGACGACGATGTATCCCGAAGTTCACACCCTTGCGGATGCTAATATCCGTTTGGAGCAGTGTGGAGGCACAATGCTCCCCAAGAAGCCACTAGGCCACTGTAATCTCCTCACGCCCTCGCATAATGCAAGATGCCGTGATTCCACTAAGGGACCCTTGAGGGCGGTCACCGAACCCGTACAAATGGCAACCCTTGGGGGCGGTCACCGAACCTGTAAACTTTGGCAACCCTTGGGGGCGGTCACCGGTACCCGTCAAATTGCTCGGGGCAATCTCCACAACCTAATTGGAGACCCCGACGCTTTCCCGGAGCTTTACACCACAATGATTGAGCTCGAACACCACCAACTGCCTAGGGCGCCCAAGCACCCAAGAGGAACAAGCTCAAGGGCACCAAGCACCCAAGAGTAATAAGCTTCTCAACTTGTAACTTCCACGTATCACCGTGGATAACTCAAATCGATGCACCAAATGCAATGGCAAGGGCACACGGAGTGCCCAAGTCCTTCTCTCTCAAATCCCACCGAAGCAACTAATGCTAGGGAAGAAAATGAGAGGAAGAACAAGAAGGAGAACACCAAGACCTCCAAGATCTAGATCCAAGGGGTTCCCCTCACATAGAGGAGAAAGTGATTGGTGGAAATGTGGATCTAGATCTCCTCTCTTTTCCCTCAAAACTAGCAAGAATTCATGGAGGGATTGAGAGTTAGCAAGCTCGAAGAAGGTCAACAATGGGGGAGGAACACGAGATCAAAGGATAAGGTTCATTGGGGAAGAAGACCCCCTTTTATAGGACCTCCCGAATCCAACCGTTATGTGCTCAGGTCGTGCACAAGCGGTACTACCGCTTAGCACGGTCAAAACAACCCAACGAGAGAGAAAACACGAGTTGAAGTTCTGCCAGAGAGGTAGTACCGCTCTGGGGAGAGGTAGTACCGCTTACCACTTATAAGAGGTACTACCGCTCGGGAGGAGAGGTAGTACCGCATACCACTAATAAGAGGTACTACCACTCAGGTGAAGAGGTAGTACCGCTTACCGCTTATAAGAGGTACTACCGCTCTACACCGCGAAACCCGACACGAAAAGACGCATCCCCAGAAGCAGCAGTACTACACGCGACACATGGTCATGATCTGCCGCTTACAAGCGGTACTACCACTCTAGAGAGCAGTACTACCGCTTGAGGCTTTCAGGAACACAACAGAGAAAACAGAGGATGCAATAAAGCCTAAACTACCACAACTTCTGCATATGAGCTTCAAATTGAGCAAACTCAAGCTTGTTGGATAGAAGACGACGAGTAGCATCCAACAGCGGCTGATTATAGTAAAGAAGTGGCAGGTGAGGTGTCGTGGTTTTTTCACGGCAGATGTCCTCATGAAAGGACTTAGTCGTGGAGCCATCGCTACGGGTTAGCTTGAAGGGGTTAAAGCGGACACAAGGACGCAAGAGAGTTTATACTAGTTCTGCCCCTTCGATGAAGGTAAAAGCCTACGTCTAGTTGTGATGGAATTGATGGGGGTTTCGATGACTAGGGAGCAAACAAGCTTCGCCTAAGTCTCGAGTTGTTGTCTGTCGTCCTGAATCGCCTCCGGTCGCCCCTTATATACATGGGTGGCGCCCGTCGGTTCCTGAGAGTCCCGATGCCGGTTTATAGATGTATCCGCTCGGTCTCTTCTATTCCTAACTTACAATACAAGTTACATACCCACGCCGGTTTACGGCCATGTGCCTTAAACTGCTACGGCCTTAAGCCCTCATCTGCCTACTTGGGCTTTAATATACTCAACTACTAATGAAGTTAACCCGGCCTGTCCTAGCCGGTTTACGCCCAGTAGTAATATCCCTAACATTAGGCCCCAGATTGATTTGAACAGGTTCATGTCAATCCTCAGCAAAAAACTTCGTCTTCAGCAACTTTGTGTAATTGGGTGAACACCCATGATGTCATCTTCTCTGGTCATCGTAAACCGGCGTGACATCACCTGTCATAAAAACTATCCACAATACCTTTTTTGTTTAATAGACCTGTGACAATCGAGGCGACAACTCCATTTCCAAACTCGCGGCCCCTTGATTCTCGCGCGTGACACATGTCCCTTGCTTTATAAATAAGACCGAAGGGTCATTTCGTTTTTCTCCTTCGTGCCCCTCTGCTTCGTCTTCCTCGCGCCGCCCAGCTTTGGAGCTCCGCCGCTGCCGTCAACTTCTGCACCAACCTTGGCTGCTGCATCACCCTGAGTATACCAGAGCATCGCGGCGGTCTTCCATTTCTTCCTCAGCTCTGGTAAGTCTTCTGTCTTTTCACCATAGATCTGTTCTAGGATTTCCATGTCCTTCGGCGTTCATCGCTTGCTTCTTGCTCATATGATAACTTTTAGTTAAGTCTGTGAATCCTTGTTCTGTGTAGCGGTAGTTTTTTAGCATCCGCTGTCACTTGCGCATCTCAAGGCCATAGATCTCCATGCACCCTTGCTCATTGATTCTGCATCATTCGCTTTTGGACCTTGAATATTTATTTCTTTTCTGAATATGCTCCAGATCCAAAACTGTGAAATACTTTTGTGAAACCTGTTTTCGCACATCCACTCTTGATTCATCAATGTTTCAGACTAGGCGGTTTAACTTTGTAGAGAAATTGACAACTCGGCATATACCATTAGTCCCTTGTTGAACCGCCAGATTTCCCAGTTATGTATTGCCACCTTGCGTAACTCGGTTTATAAGCAACTTCCTCCGCTTTAACAATGAATGTATCAATATATAGCCTTCCAACATATTCTTGAACAGGTATTCGCTGCTGCAGATTGCACCATGGCCAAGCAAGTGTACGAGTGTAATTGGGTCCCTTCTCGAGTGTGTGAAACTCAACTGGATAACTTAGTCCGCACCGGCGCTTTAGGAAAAAAAGACGTCATTCACTGGAGGGTCCCCAGCCCGGAGAGTCCTCCAGAACCCAAGGATGGATAAGTTGTTGTTTTTGCTGACCATTTAGACCGGGGCTTCAGTCCGCCCGGTTCAAAGTTTTATCGGGATGTCTTGGCCAACTTCCAACTGCGTCCACAAGATATTGGCCCCAACTCCATAACCAATATCTGTCACTTTCAAGTGCTCTGTGAGGTGTTCTTTCAAGAGGAGCCCACAGTTGAATTGTTCAGAGATTGCTTCCATCTAAACCGCCACACTGAATTTTCTGACGGTCCCAACACCGAGTTGGGTGGTGTGGCGATTCAAAAACGGAAAGAGGTCACTTACCCTCACGCCTAAACTGCACAGCCATCCCAAAGAGTGGAATTCAACATGGTTTTATCAAGAAAGATACCTCTCCCGAGGGAGAAAATCCTTTACCGGGTTACCGTCCGGAGTGGCTAAGAAACACACATCCCCTCCCTCACAGACTGACTGCTAAGGAAAGAAGCAAATATGCCCCTCAACTATCCAAGATCCGGGCCTTCATGGCCAATGGGTTGACAGGAGTTGATCTTGCTCGCTGCTGGATATCTTGGAGTATCGCCCCTAAGCACTGCGCCCGGTTTGATGTGCAAATACACGTAAGATGTGAAAGACCCTCTACGGCATATTGACATCCGGTGACAGACGATGAAGTTATCGAGGCTGTTAAGAGGATGTTAAACGAACCGAAGTCGCTTGTGCCCAAACCGGCCTGGCTCCCTTTTCTGCCATTAACAAACCGCCAGCCGTAAGACTCATATCTTATGCCTTTATAAAATCTGACTATGTTTAAGTACTCTTTCTTCATATTAACATCTTTCAAACAGGGTGATGATCCATTTTGGAGCAGGAAAACTCCACAAGAGAAACCGGAGAAAATAACCCGGCCCAAGACCAGAGTTGTGAAAAAACCAGCCAATAGAAAGAAAACCACTACCTCCTCTGATCCACCAAATTGGCGATGATGTGGGTAATCCGGATCTTGAGGTAGAATTTGACTCACTTGGTTTATTTTTCACACGCCTTATTCATAATGATTATTGCCGGGATGATGTTTGAAGTCACCATGCTGATGTTGTAGAGGTAATCGCTCTTTCTTCCGATTCAAACCCTTTACCTTCAGTAAAAATCCGCCGGGCAAACCGGAAAGTTAAATTTTCTTACCCTCTTGCTTATTTGGACCGAGACTTTCTTATGAAGACACAACAACATGAAGCTCGTCGCGCAACCCGGCACAGTGGCCAGGTAGTTACCTCCATCGGTTTACCGAACAGTCCGGTTTGGAAACGCCGTTCAGAGGTCTCTAACTATTTCGTCAATGCTTATCCTAAAGCGGGTTGCATTCGTCAATCTCTTAATCCATCTGACTCCGATTATCAGGTGACTTCTCATTCTTCGTCCGGCGAGTCGTCAGACACCCAACTCCCACCACTTACGACAGTGCTTGGGTGAGCCATATTCCTGATGATACTGTTTTGATATATCACTTTCAATGTTTTACTGGACTGATCCGTCTTTTTCCTTTCAGGGCCAAGCCTAGGCCAAGCAAGAAAGCTCGCCTGGGCAAAGCGGCAGGAGAAGACGACGCTCCTGAACCGACCAAAATACCCAATCCTGAAGAACACATCTAGGATGATATGCTGAATGACCCACCACTGCAAGATCATGATGTTACCGTTGAAGAGGCACATGTTGATGCCACATGCCCTTCAAATCAACCCACGAGTCCTGCTCAAACTGACAAAACAGCAAGTCCACCAAAGCATACAGAGAAACTGGCGACCCCAGTGCGAACCGGCGAAGCCAAGGATGATGATGTTGTTATTACTGGCTTTGGCCATTCTGAGCCAGGTAATCCTCGCCGCTTTGTCTAAGCACACCGCAGCGATGAATTTACTGCGTTTGGTAAAGGCAAGTGGAATGCCGATTTGGCTACTTATGCCGCTTTGAATCCCCAAGATCTTCATTCCGGTTATCTGAACCGGTTATATACCAGCTGTGATTATGAAGCCGGTCTGGTAAATATGATGAAGGACAAATATGAGGTAAATTCCATATGACTCTCTTCTTGTATATTTCAATCTGTCAACTCTAATAGCCCCCAAGTTACGGTTTTAAGATGTGAACTTAAACTGGGACTTCCCAATATAATCCTGATCAAAGCTGTACTTTCGGGAAAGTAGCCCCCAAGGGCCGGTTCAACCTAATGTAGTTAAACCGGGACTTTTATAAGAAATCCAGTATCCCTCAAGGACAGAGCAAATAAGCATTAGCCCCCAAGTGCCAAACTGAATACTTGTATTGAGCTTGGGACTTGATATAGAAATTGTAGGATGAACAAAGAAATATGCATTAGCCCCCAAGTACCAAAGGCATAACTTGTTATGGGGTTGGTACTTCAAGTCTACACCTTAACCTTTATCAAATGATTTTCTCGTATGTAGGCTGATCTCGAACAAGAAAGAAAACCAAATCACGATCTCCAAGAAAACAGAAATCCCAGCAAGCTGAAACCTCCAAAGCAAAGAATGAATTAACCAGCGCTTTAAGCGTCATGGAAAAGCTTAAGGAGGGCTTCAACAAGGAGCGGGCGGATTGGGCCACTGAAAAGGCCGTTTTAACTCAACGGGCAGAGAATGCTGAGGCTGCCCTCAAACCGGTAGTGGATGAACTGACCAGTGTAAAGAGGCAAGTGCATGCCATGACCGCCGCTGTCTTTGGTAAGCCTTTTTGACTTCTGACGTAATGAGGCCTTCTCATGAAATTGCCGGTTTATTAACCCTTTGAATGATACAGGGACACGTATTGGCCACTTGGGATCGACGGCGGAAGAAATTGAAAGCCTCTTATACATTGATAGAGCAACTCTATCTTTGATGCATAGCGGATCATCAAAGACCGCTTCTCACAACAACCCGGCTCCGACCTTGATCCAGGACACCATTAAAAGGTTGTCAATGCTTCCTGCGCGGTTTGAAGAATTTAAAGAAATCTGCTACTAGAACCGGTGCCATAAACGCCTTAATCCGGGCCAAAGCGTGGGTGCCGGATTTTGGTCCTGTTGAAGCGGCCCAGGGCTTCCCAAGCTTGAAGGAAGACGGGACAGAATTCAGTGAAGAGGATCTCCGAGCTATAAACCGGAAGTGCGCCCTTTGGCTTGTCAATTGGCTGAAGAGGCAAATCTGTCTCACTATCAAGCGAATACGATGGCGAGAATAAACGAGTGCTCGCACCGATTCCTCAAGCGGAGAACCTTATACCTCCAATTCGTAAGCGCATTTACGCCGCGATATTGAACCGTCGTTGTTGATCAATGATGAAGCTGTATTCCAAGCATTAATGGGAATCGATCGACAACTGTTGATTTCAGCCGCTAGGTAGGGAATCGAAGTTGAAGCGGCGAGGATGACCAAGAACCATCGTGCCAAGTGGCGACCAAGCATGAACCGGAGGCCGGTTTACATTATCGCTTCCTTATGTTATGCGTAAAAACAATTATCTTATTTGGGCACCGTGTTGCCTTGTAATAGACTAGCTGCCACACTTTGTGTTGATATGCCTTCGTGCATATTTATTACAACTTATGCTTCCGTTGAATCACTGATGCTAAACTGTTGTCTGTAGCAAAAAAGCTTAAAACGCCATTGTGGTTGTATAACCAGGCGGGTCATCATATCTATGTATGTGAAATCAAAGATAATACCTTAGATTTAAACATATGATAAAATATGGGAATGTATGATACCTGCCATCGTAGGGCATGAAGTTGGTTGTGCCAATCTTGAAGCGGAGTTGTAAGAAACCCGCTCTGCTGAAGGAGAAAACAGCTCCTGTGTATATAGGGTTGGTTTATCAGGTAAACCGTTCCGGGTTAAGATGAACACCGGTGTTACTCCATAATAGGATGTTTATCAAAAATCAAACCGGGCAAAGTGTCTCCGGATGAAAAACAAACCGTGTCCCGTCAACTGACAGTCGAATCGGTTTAATAATTGTCAGTTTAAGAACACAACAAGAGAAATATGAAAAAAGGCCAACAAATTTCAAGCAAAGGTAAAGACAAAATCTTTTACGAAAAGAGGCTGTTTGAGCCGATCATGTGGCATTACCATGGTCGGACACGACCAAGCCCCCAATAGGCGTAGCTATGGTTCATGTCAGCCAGGTGCCCAAATGATGCAGTGGCATTACGCCGATCAAGAGGTGTAGCGATGGTTCGGGTTCGACCAAAGCCCCCAAGTGATTACGTGGCCTTAGGCCGATCAAGAGGCGTGGATCGGTTCAGACGTGACCAAGTCCCCAAGTGATTCCGTGGCTTTCGCCTATCAAAAGGTGTTGCATTGGTTCGGACACGACCAAGCCCCCAAGTGACATGATATGAAGCTTTGTTAAAAAGCTAACTAAAGGGGTAAACCGGAGACCGCTTTAAGATAAAAACTCCGTGTAACCACTCATGATGTAAAAATAACAAAGACCCCGCTTTAGCTAAGCCTCCGGTTTATTGTATTGATCATAATATATACATTGTCATAATATGTACATAAGTAGAGCCTATGGCTCAAGTAAAGTAGGGACGAAGATGAGCTATGTTCCACGGCCTGTTGGTCTCCTCCTCTGATGTACGTGAGTATTTATGCTCTCGAATATCAATCAGATAGTACGACCCGTTGTGCAGATTCTTACTGATCACGAAAGGTCCCTCCCAAGGTGGGGATAGCTTGTGCATATCACCTGGTCTTGGATGAGCCGAGCACCAAATCTCCTTCTTGAAAGGTTACGGTTCTAACTCGGCGATCGTGGATAGCGATGAAGATCCTGCTGGTAGATCGCCGAACGGGCAGCTGCAATGTCACGCTCCTCATCCAACAGGTCCAAAGCGTCTTGCCGTGCTACCTCGTTTTCCACTTCAACATAAGCTGCTACGCGAGGTGAATCATGACGGATATCACTGGGGAGAACCGCCTCCGCTCCGTAGACCATGAAGAACGGTGTGTATCCTGTCTGTTGGGCGTAGTATTGATGCTCCATAATACAGATGGTAACTCCTCAACCCAACAACCCGGCGTCCGCTGCAAAGGAACCATAAGCCGAGGTTTGATGCCTCGTAAGATCTCTTGGTTAGCTCTCTGCTTGGCCATTGACCGTGGGTGAGCCATCGATGAAACGCTGCCGGATGTGCTCACGTTTGCGTAACTCCTTCATAGCACCCTTAGACAGATTGGTACCATTATCGCATAATACTGTGGAAAGCCAAACCGAAAATCACCTTTTAATGAATTGAACCGCCGTGGCTGCATCACACTTGCCGACGGGCTCCGCTTCCACCCACTTTGTAAACTTGTCAACCGCCACCAAAAGGTGGGTCTTCTTGTCCTTGGACCGCTTGAAAGGCCCAACCATATCCAAATTTCAAGTCGCAAACGGCCAAGTAATTGGAATCATCCTCAATACTTGAGCCGGCACATGAGCGCGTCTTGAGAACTTCTGACAACCGTCACATCGCCTAACCAGGTCCTCCGCATCAGCATGAGCAGTCAACCAATAGAAACCGTGACGAAACGCCTTAGCCACCAGAGATTTTGAACTAGCGTGGTGACCACAATCTCCCTCGTGGATTTCGCCCAAGATCTCACAACCTTCCTCCGGCGACACACAACGTTGAAACGCTCCGGATACATTGCAATGATGCAACTCGCCATTGACAATAGTAACTCGCCCCGGTTCATCTGTCTGGCCAACATCTCATCCTCTAGTAACTTGCCCCGGTTCATGTACGCCAGATAAGGAACTGCCCAATCCGGAATGACATGCAGAGCCGCCACCAACTGAGCCTCTGGATCAGGAATAGCCAAATCCTCTTCGCCAGGGAGCTTGACCGACGGGTTATGCAGGACATCCAAGAAGACATTAGGCGGGACCGGTTTACGCTGAGAGCCCAGCCGGCTTAAAGCATCCGCCGCTTCGTTCTTCCGTCTGTCCACGTGATCCACCTGATATCCCTTGAAGTGGCATGCAATAATATCCACCTCACGACGGTATGCTGCCATGAGCGGGTCCTTAGAATCCCAAGTACCAGACACTTGTTGGGCCACCAGGTCCGAGTCGCCAAGCACTTAACCCGCTGAGATTCATCTCCTTAGCCATCCGGAGACCATGGAGTAAAGCTTCAGACTCAGCTGCATTGTTAGTACAAGGGAACATTAAGCGGAGAACGTAATGTAACTTATCACCTCGCGGGAAGTTAATACGACTCCAAATTTCGAGCCCTCCAATTGCTCGGACCCATCAAAATGAATAGTCCAATAGGTGTGATCCGGCTTTTCTTCAGTGCTTGTAGTTCCGGCCCAATCATTGATGAAATCCACAAGTGCTTGAGACTTGATCGCCGTCCGAGGCACGTATTTCAAACCGTGCGGCCCAAGCTCTATAGCCCACTTGGCAATCCGGCCAGTTGCCTCCCGGTTTTGAATTATATCTCCCAAAGGAGCAGAGCTGACCACTGTGATGGGATCTCCCTGGAAGTATTGCTTAAGCTTCCGGCTTGCCATGAAAACTCCATACACCAGCTTCGGCCAATGCGGGTATCTTTGCTTGGACTCAATAAGCACCTCGCTGATATAGTAAACCGGCCGCTGAACCGGATATTCCTTGCCCGCCTCCTTGCGCTCTACCACAATAGCTACACTGACTGCACGAGCATTAGCTGCCACATATAGTAGCAATGGTTCTTTGTCAACCGGAGCAGCAAGAACAGGCGGATTGGCTAGTTGCCACTTTAAGTCCTCCAGTGCTTTATCAGCGGCCGGACTCCAGACAAAGGGATCTGCTTTCTTCAGCATCTGATACAAAGGGATCGCCTTCTCACCGAGGCGGCTGATAAACCGGCTCAACGCGGCAATCCGGCCTGCTGTTACCTGGACATCATTGATACATTTCGGTTTAGCCAGAGAGGTGATAGCTGTGATCTTCTCCGGATTAGCCTCAATTCCTCGTTGGACACCGAAAACCCAATAACTTGCTCGCCGGTACACCAAAAACACACTTGGCCGGGTTGAGCATCATCTTGTATGTCCGTAGGTTATTAAAGGTTTCCTTCAAATAATCAACCAGAGTCTCCTTTTCCCTTGACTTAACCACAATATCATCCACAAAGGCATGTACATTACGGCCGATCTGCTTATGAAGGCAATTTTGTACGCACCGTTGATAAGTTGCCTGAGCACTCTTGAGCCCAAAGGGCATAGATACATAGCAGAAGGCTCCAAAGGGGGTTATGAACACCGTCTTCTCCTGGTCCTTAACTGCCATCTTGATATGATAACCGTAATACGCATCCGTAAAACTCAAACGCCACAACCCGTCAGTAGCATCAATAATCTGATCGATGCGGGGAGGGAAAAGGATCTGCTGGACAAGCCTTGTTAAGATCTGTAATCCACACACATGCGCCAGTGCCATTTTTCTTAAGGACCAAAGACCAGATTAGCCAGCCATTCAGGATGGAAAACTTCAACAATAAAGCCACCGCTAAGAGCTCGCCACCTCCTCTCCAATAGCTTTGGCGCCTTTCTTCGTTGAACCGGCGAGAAACCGCTTCACCGGTTTGTACTTAGGATTAACATTAAGAGTGTGCTCGGCGAGTTCCTCGGTACACCGGCATGTCAAGGCTTCCATGCAAAAATGTCCCGGTTCTCACGGATGAACTCGATGAGCGCGCTTTCCTATTTCGGATCCAAGTTGGTGCTGATACTAAACTGCTTGGATGAATCGCCAAGTACAAAGTCAACAAGCTTAGTCTCATCTGCCGATTTGAACTTTAGAGCTGGATCATGCTCTGTGGTTGGCTTATTCAACGGAGTCATGTCCGCCGGATCAACATTATCCTTGTAGTACTTCAACTCTTCCGTGGCACAAACCGACTCTACATAGGCCGCATCACCTTCTTCACACTCCAAGGCAATCTTGTGACTTCCATGAACGGTTATGGTCCCCTTGTGACCCGGCATCTTGAGCTGCAGATAAATATAACAGGGTCGTGCCATAAATTTGTGATAAGCCGGCCGCCCAAATAAAGCGTGGTATGGGCTCCAGATCTTCACCACCTCAAAAATCAATGTTTCTGACCTGGAATCCTGATCATCTCCAAAGGCCACCTCCAGAGCTATCTTGCCAACGGGATATGCTGACTTACCGTGTACCACACCATGGAATACCGTATTGACGGTTTAAGATTCTTTTTCGTTAACCCCATACGGCGGAAGGTCTCATAGTATAAGATATTAATGCCGCTTCCTCCATCCATGAGCACCTTGGTGAACTTATAACCTCCCACCGAGGTGCCACCACCAACGCTTAATGACCGGATTGTCAACCCGGGAGGGTGATCCTCTCTGCTCCATATGATTGGCTGTTCGGACCAGCGTAAATAACGAGGCACGGCCGGTTCAACAGAATTCACTGCTCGCTTGTGAAGCTTCTGGTCTCTCTTGTCTAAGCTAGTGGTGAATACATGATATTGTCCGCTATTCAACTGCTTTAGATTTCTTTGATAGCCCGAATGTTGCTGCTGGTTGTAACCACCCTGGCTATTCTGATTGTTGATTGTTATGTCCATCCTGATCTCCATTGAAGCCTGAACCGGCATTTCCTCCACCGTGACCCGGCCCATGGAATCCGGATCCCGAGCCACCACCTGATCTGTGATCATACCGGAAAGCATTAGAATTTTTGAACTCCTGCATAATATAGCAATCCTTCCAAAGGTGGGTGGCTGGCATCTCCTTCGTCCCGTGCTTTGGACAGGGCTGGTTTAATAGATAAGTCAGGCGATCCGGGTTGGGGTTTGGAGCTCCACCGCGATTAGGCGGTTTACCCTTCCGTCGCTGGCCCCTGTCCTGCGCGCTAGTATTAGCCACAAAGTCCAAGCTGCCATCCGCTTTACGCTTGCCTCCGTTACCATGACCTGCCGTGTTGTGTTGCTGCCCTTGGAGTTGCTGTTCTTCTTTCCTTCCCTGCCTTGTCATCATCGACTCGGGATCCTTGGTACTATCAGAATCAGCATACTTCACTAACGCAGTCATGAGGGTCCCCATATCGTTACAATGGCGCTTCATCCGTCCCAATTTCAACTTCAGAGGTTTAAACTGGCAGTTGCTTTCCAAAGTTATCACCGCGGAGTCGACGTTGATACGGTCTGATGAGTGCAAAATTTCCGAAAATCGGCGTACCCAGCGGGTTGTTGACTCTCCTTCCTCCTGGACACAGGCCGCTAAGTCCACTATCGACATGGGCTGCTTACATGTATCCTTGAAATTCTGGATAAACCGGGCTCACAACTGGGCCCATGAACTGATAGAATTGGCTGGTAAGCTCTTTAACCAAATACGGGTTGTCCTTCAAGCATCATGGTGAAATACTTTGCACATGCCGCTTCATCTACGTCAAGCATCTCCATGGCCATCTCATAGCTCTCTACCCGTGTTTCCGGAGACAAATCGGCCGTGTAATTTGGCACCTTGCGCGGGCCCTTGAAATCCTTGGGCAGGTGCACATAGCGTAAAGCGGGGACAAGACAAGGCACTCCCAAAGAACTAGAAGTAACTCCTGGCTCGATCGAGGTGGTTGGACGAACCGGCGTGGTCGACGAGCCTCATGTTGCGCCGCTAACTCGGCATCCCTTCATGCTCGGCCCGTCCACCACTTCACGAGCATCACCACGGGTTATGGCCACGGGCACTTCACGGTTCCGTGCATTACCGATTCGCCAGTTCATCCATCCGCTTTCAGTAACTCCGGCTTTGACGGGGTGGAATGAATTCGGTCACGGCTATATGAATATGCTTCTCGCTGAACCAAGGCTGTTCAAGAAGTTCCTTAACCGGCGCTGCCTCCACCGCTTGCGGAGAATCACCTTCAATCGGGATGGCCTCCAGCCGTGAAGCGGCGGTGATAAGATTGTCCATTGGATTGGAATAATGACCTGAAGGTGTCTGGACAGGTTGAGGCACGATATTATTCTGTCGAGGTGGCTCCATCAGGCGAGGCTGAACCGTCGCACCCGGCCCAGGTGCCTCTGCCCGATTTATCACTGGCGGGTTACTAGTCCCTGCTCCTGGGGCATTAAAGAGGTTTCTGGCATCAAAAACCATCGGCAGGCGAGACCGATGCTTCCTTTTCAGGACTTCATGCGACGTTGCTCGTCCAAAGATAAGCTTATAGGCCTGCGCATCCAAAGCGGCCCGCTCTGCAGCCATCCTGTTGTTCTCGGCTGCCAGGTCGGCCTTGGCCTGAGTGATCTGTCCCCTCACCTTTGCAATTTCGCGTTGTGGGTGTCCTGATCCGCCAGGTTAGCCTCCGCCATAAGCACGGCCAACACATCAAACAGATCAGATAAAACTTGAGCCGGCGGGTGCATTGGGGCCTCTGCCCGCACCGGCTGACCGGAGAACATTGTCACTGCGGTCGAAGAGTGGATCACCGCTGTGTACCGCCATGAATATCCCAACCCGGTTGGGCAGATCGAGGGGTCCGGAACATCGTCACCATCGGAACAGCCCCCAATCCGCCGTCTTGTAGCCGATACAATGATTCGGTTTCTCCGGCCGAGGACTCGTCGCCGAATAAACGACGGTCTCGCTACCGATTCCGATCCACCATCATATTCTCCTCCGTGGATGACTCCCACGAAGGCACGCTTCATGGCCGGGTTACCTGGGCAGATCTCGTGACGCCGAGCCGCTTCGACGAGGTCGGTGCAGATGTCCGCCAGGCCCGGTTCACCGATCTTGCCAATGAAGACGTGTATGCCACCAAAGGGGACCCAGATCGTACTCAATCGAGCGGCCTCGGGGCCCCAAATGAATCATCGATGTACAGCTTGTCATGACGACTCTTGGTCATCCGCCCACAGCGTAACCCTTGAGTCCTTGAAGTTGCCCTCCAAGAACTTGAAACCGTCAGGCGATAGCCCCACGGTGGGCGCCTAACTGTCGTGGTTTTGTCACGGCAGATGTCCTCATGAAAGGACTTAGTCATGGAGCCATCGCCACGGGTTAGCTTGAAGGGGTTAAAGCGGACACAAGGACGCAAGAGAGTTTATACTAGTTCGGCCCCTTCGATGAAGGTAAAAGCCTACGTCTAGTTGTGATGGAATTGATGGGGGTTTCGATGACTAGGGAGCAAACAAGCTTCGCCTAAGTCTCGAGTTGTTGTCTATCGCCTTGAATCGCCTCCGGGTCGTCCCCTTATATACATGGGTGGCGCCCGTCGGTTCACAGAGTCCTGACGCTGGTTTATAGATGTATCCGGCTCGGTCTCTGCTATTCCTAACTTACAATACAAGTTACATACCCACGCCGGTTATGGCTACATGCCTTAAACCGGCTACGGGCCTTAAGCCCTCATCTGCCTACTTGGGCTTTAATATACTCAACTACTAATGAAGTTAACCCGGCATGTCCTAGCCGGTTTACGCCCAGTAGTAATATCCCCAACAGGAGGTATGCCTAACAAATAGAGGAGAGAAACCTTCAACAGAGAAGAACTGGCATAACCTCCAACATCGAAAACATCATAGAAGATGCACATGAACTCTGTTTTCGATATACTCGAGCTTGTCAAGAAGAAGACCACAAGCTCTAAAACTCACAAAGAGAAACACCAAACACAAACCAAGAAACATGATGCAAGGATGCAATGGTTTGAGCTCTCTACTAACGATACGATCAAGCTACCAACTTGAGAGCCCCCTTGATAGTACGGCAAACGATCCTATAACCCGGTCTCCCAACTACCACCATGAGACCGGTAAAATAGAAAACCTATCAAGGGCAAACCTTTGCCTTGCACATGGTCCACTTGAGCTAGATGATGACGATCTTGACTGCGTTTCTTGATTGCGTTGGCTCGATGATGACTAGATGATTGCTCCCCCATAGTCCACTATGGGTGAGCCACTCTTCGACACATCTTCACAAGTCCATTTTCACCACAATGGACGGCAAGCTTCAAGCACTTGATCTCTTTGCGATGCTCCACTTGAACTTGCACACGGCAATCTTGATGACGATCACCACTTGATGTCATCCTCTCCATGGGTTGAGTGATATCTTCCTCTTGACGCAAGCCCATGAACACGCACTAACCCCAATGAGAACTCTCACATAGACCATGGGTTAGTACACAAAGCACAATGGACAATGCTTACCATACCATGGGATCACTTGATCCCTCTCGGTACATCTTCTACGCTTTGTGAGTTGATCAACTTGATTCACTCTTGACTTAGTCTTGATCAACCTTGAATATTTCCAAATCTCTTCATTTGGATGATGTCTTGAAGGTAAACATGAATGATCACACAATCTTCTTCTTCAAGACATGCTTGCAATAAGCTCAACTCTCACATGACCAATCTTTGGATAATTCCTTAATAGCACCTTGGTCAACACAAACTCTCCTTGAAACCAACACATATACTCCAAGAAAAGCCTATGGACAAAACCTTCAAATATAACTCAAGGCAACCATTAGTCCATAGAGATTGTCATCAATTACCAAAACCAAACATGGGGGCACCGCATGTTCTTTCAAAATGTTTCAATGCCATGATGATATTCTAACCAATGTTGATTATTTTTCATGTCATTTATGAATAAATAAGGCTCTTTTCCGTTTTCTACCCATAGGTGATACCGTTTGGAATGATAGTTAAGCATGTCCTTAATCCATCTCATTGCATGATTAATTCATGCTTGATGTGTTATTATGATGTTTATGAAAAAAACTAAATAAACTAAAAAGACTAATTACAGGACAAGGGAGTCCAACCAGGAAAAGAAAGTAGCTGAAAACTTCTCCTTAATTCTGAATTTGAGCAGGTGTAGTTCTGAGAGGAAGATGAACTTCCATCCGTCAATGCTGGTTGGAATGTTATTGAAAATCTTATCATTCCCGACTATCCAAATGGCCCAAGATGCAATGATAATGATCTCCATGGAAAAAGGTTGATGAATGTTGCTCCTTAAGTCCGGAATGGCTTCCATGATGGAGAGGTTCCTTTGTCTGTTAGGGCAGAGAATATCCCAAAGGTAAGCAAAAGGGCAGGTCCAAAAGAGGTGTTGAAGCGTTTCTTCCCTTGGCAGTTGAGAGTAGCACAATTATAGTTGTCAAGATGAAAAGTTTTCCTTCGAAGAAGATTCCTGGTATTGAGTCTATCATGAAGAAGTCTCCAAAAGAAGACCTTGTGTTTTGGCTGAGTAGAACATTTCCAAATCCAGTTGAACTGTGCTGCCACAATTTTTACACCTATCAAAATTTTGTATGCTTTAGCCACTGAAAAAATATTATTCCCCCACATATAACTCCAAGTATCCAAGTGCTCATTGGATGCAGATCTTCTGAGGGTGTCACAAATCTCTTCCATCAACTCAAATTCCAGAAAAGCCTCCTGAGTCAGTGGTAGGTGAAATAAATCTTCCAAATATTCGAACATAAGAACATTTTGCACTGAAAGGTTGTGATCTCTGACAAAGGAGTAAAGATGAGGGAATAATTGATTCAAGCAAGTAGTGTGCCAGAGGTCAGACCAAAACAGAGCAGATTTTCCATCACCTATTGTGCATCTTGCCATGGATTTGTAACTATCAATGAGCCTCAAGTTACATTTCCACCAGAAAGACCCTTCCCATTTTGTCCCGGTAGGATGCCATTGTCATAATAAGCCTCCAAAATGAGATTGACCCATGGGATGTTTTCTCTAATGTAGAACTTGTGGAGGTTTTTGAGCAGCAGGCTTGGTTTTGAACAAAGATGTTCATAACACCAAGGCCACCACAATTTTGGGCCTACAAACAGTGGACCAAGCTACCAAAGCTGGTCTGTGATCCTCCAAATCTGGTGCCCTCCAAAGACAATGCCTCAAGTATTTGTTAACCTGGTTTTTGATAGTTATAGGAACATCAAGACAGCCCATGAAGTATATAATAAGTGAATTTAGCAATCGACTTGACCAAAGAAGAACCTTCCAAAGAAGAGTCATAAAAGAAGATAGGCCCACAAGTTTTTTTGCAATTACGCTCACTAAAGGCAAACACTGTTCCACTGTTGGCTTTTGAAGCCCTAAAGGCATGCCTGTGTAAGTGAAGGGAATGATCCTTTCAAACAATTTAATGTACCAGTCAAAATTTCCAATTTTTCATCACTCACATTGATTGGTATCAGATTTGATTTGCTATAGTTGACCTTTAATCCAGAGCATCTGCAAATGTGTGAAGAAGGGCTTTAAGACAATGGAGTTGTGGGGCATCGACTTGCATGAGAATCGGGGTATCATCTGCATACTGAACTATGGGAAAATCTGGACATGACTGTACTTGCAAAGGTGGAGTGAGAAGACCCAAGTTCATTGCTCTGTTCATGATTGACTGAAGGAGGTCTGCAGCCAACACAAAAAGAAGGGGAGAGAGAGGATCCCCTTGTCTTACACCTCTCAGGCAATAAAACTTTTTCCCAGGGATGCCATTGAGAAGCACTTGTGATGAAGCATAAGTAAATAGCATTTTAATCCATCCAATCCATCTTTCTCCAAAACCCTTTGCTCTTAGGATATCAATGATTGTAGAATGTTCAATGAGGTCAAATGCCTCTTCAAAATCTAGTTTCAAAGACAACAATTTCCTCCTTTGACTTGTGGCATTGATGTAGGTACTCATAAGCCCAACCAAGACAGTCATGAATAGCTCTTTCCTTAAGGAAGCCATACTGATTTATATGAACCATTTTGAGGATCACTTTCTGTAATCTGTTTGCAAGCAATTTGGTGATGAGTTTGAGGCAGCAATTAAGTAAAGATATAGGTCTGAAATCATTAGCAGTGCTGGGAGATGGCCCCTTGGGAACTAGAGTTATGAAAGAAGTGTTGATGCTCTCTAGAGAAATTTGCCCAAAGATAGAACTCATGTATCACCTAGTGACATCGTGTTTTATAATATCCCAACAGCTCTTAAAAACTCATTGTTAAATCCATCGTGTCCAGGAGACTTGTCTGGAGGCAATTGCTTGACAACTTCATTGATTTCTTCCTCAGTGAAAGGAATTTCCAGCTGTTCAAAGTCAGAAGGACTAGCTTGATGTTGCAGTAGAGAAGGCAAATGAAAGTGCATGGTGGTTTGCTGTGACCTTCCTAATCTGCTCTTGAAGGCATTCCACAGCAGGGCAGCTTTCCCTGCATGGTCTGTTATTTCCACTTGATCCTCATTTTTTAGCATAGCAATGTGATTATGCCTGTGATTAATAGAAGCCTTTGTATGAAAAAATTTGGTGTTTTCATCACCAAACTTAACCCCCTTGATCTTACCTCTCTACTTCCAATAGATTTTTTGGTTCTTCAGTAATATGAGCAATTGTTCTTTTAGAATCACCCTGCAATTCCACTCAAAATCTCCCAAGTCTCTAAATTCTTCAAACAAGTAAAACAAGAAAATAACCTCATTAATTGCAGTAATTTTGGATTTCAAGCAAGACAGGTTTTTGGCCCAAAGTTTGAGAGCCCTTCTAAGGTTTTTGAACTTGGCATTTAGGCTTTTTGCTGCATCAAGATTACCCACAGGAATATTCCAGGCTGCAGATACAACCTCTTTAAAGTCTGAGTGCTTTAACCAGTAGTTTTCAAATCTGAAGACCCTGGCCTTTGGAATAGAAGTCCCAATTTTGATTACACATGGAAGATGATCTGAGATAGGCCTGGAAAGAGGCATAACAACTCAGACGTGGATAAGCAGTCATCCAAGAGGCAGAGGTGAAGAACCAATCCAGCTTTTTCCAACAAAGGACTCTGTTGCATGTTACTCCAGTTGTATTTTCTGCCATGTAGAGGGAGCTCAATTAAACCCAGACATCGATGGCTTCATTAAAGAGAAGCATTTCATTAACATCCCCACCAGGTCTGTTTCTATCAGTAGGAGCCCTAATAAAGTTGAAATCTCCAACTAGAATCCAATTTGTGTCCAGAGGCATATGTATGTTGGAAAACCAATTAATAAATTCAAGTTTGTCTGCTTGCACACAAGGCCCATAAATGTTGGTGAGGACCCAGGATTGATTGCACAAAAGACTAGTGAAACTAATTGAGAGAGAGAATCTATTCTGGAAGATGACCTCTCCCTCAAATAGTGAGCCATTCCATGTGATTAGAAGACCTCCAGAAGCACCAATTGAGGGCAGGAAGGCAAATTTATTGAGCCTGTTGGGACAAAAGTTCTTAACGTAAGCAGCATCAAAATGCTCCCTCTTGGTTTCTTGAAGACACGTAATAGCGGGCACTTTCTTCAATTTTTTTGCCCTAGAGCAAGCCATTTATCAGGTGAGTTAATCCCTCTGATGTTCCAATTTAGTATATTCCAGCTTCTGTTGTGACTATTCATGGAAACAGTTTAAGAATTGCAGTGGGGTTTTGCCCTACTGTGTACAGTCAAAAAAATTATGATGTTTATGTAGGTGTCTCCTCTTTTCCGGCAATGATCATTAATATTGGTGTTTAACTTTTGTTTAGGCATAATCCAACATGATGTAAATGAGTTTCCCATGTGAAGAGTAGAGATCCAAGTCTCATGTATGAAGCTGCCACAATTTCTGCCACTCATGTTCAAGAAGATCAAACATGATGTTAAGGAAGAAGTTGGTTATGTTATGTGTGACCATGCCTTTTACTAAGGCAAAAGGAGACTAAAGGCAAAGTTAATGGATTTATTCCACTAGAATTTGGAGATGGATCAATTCTTCATCTTAATGATGTTGTTTGTTATGCTCTAACTTACCGGAGAAACTTATTTTTTGTCTCTTTAATAGATGCCTTGATTATTATTTTTGTGTATGACCAAGTCAACTCCAATTATGTGATGTTATTCTCGCCAACAGGAGAGAAAACTTACGTTTTTCTCTTGTAGTTATTATTATTGTTAGGATACAGTTAAGTTATAAGATAAGTGCTTCTAACGAGGCCTCATCGAAAGTGTGGTCATGTTTTAGTAGACCACATTTCGAGGGGGAGAATGGACGTCTCATTTTCAATGAGATATCACACTCACCTCTCTTACCAAGACCATAACATAGACAACAAAATTTTGTTAGTTCTTCTTTAACTAAGATGGAACAAGTTTTATTTTAAAGAATGAATAAAAAATCACATTCTTTGAATAAGATGCAACAAATCTTATTTGAAAGAATGTGTGAAAGTCACATTGACGTTTTAACTCCGTTTATCATAAACGTTTATGACTACTTACCCCCTTATGAATAATATATGAAGCACACATTAATGATAAAAGTGGTAAGTTTATGAGTGTAATGTTGATTATGATACTAATGTAAGTTGTGACTTATGGTTATATTCCTGAGCAACACTGTTTATAATTATATGCCACACTTTGTTAAGTTATTTCTCGTCTTCTTCCTACGGTGATGCAGATTAGAACTGAAATTTATGTTTTCTAAGACATGTTCTATGAGAATAAAGCAATCACTAGGAATTTGCAGCTCAGAGCACAGACCTTAAGGAGAAACTAATTATCCATATCCCGCAAAAAAACTAATTATCCATAAGATCTTTGTTTCTGTGAGGATTGTGAAATCACTAGGGGCGTGTTTCGTTGCCGTCGCCTACAGTACCCGCGTTGCATACGCATCTCCACTCGGCCTGGCTCTAGAAAAACAGCCTCATATGCGACATCTGTGAGTTGTTTGGTTGCCTGCATATGGACTGCCTGCATTAGGAGATCAACTTTGGCACGTTGTTTGGTTGCCTGCATTGTCTCGGCGCATGCAACTACACGCTGTTTGGTTGCCCGCATGGTTATGATTAAGAGCTTGCACTTGCACTTAGCACACAGGGTTAAGAGATAGCAGAGGAAGTGGGAGAAGAAATGCAGTGTGCGCCGGACCATGGCGAGTATGGTGGATAGTGGCCATGGCACTGTGTCCGACATGGAGTCGTGGACGAGCGACCCTGTCGGCGGCACGGCGAGTGACACCGTCGGCGAACTAGTTGCGGTGCTCGCGCAAAGACAGTCGACCAAGGAGGAGAATGCAGTGCCCGCACCATGGTATCGTCAGTGCATCGGACAAGAGAGGAGGCTGAGATTATCGACACCGGAAATGATTCTAGTGTAGTAGGGCGAGAGAGAGGAGGCCAAGATGATCGACCCCGTCGGCGGCGCCCCGAATTGCAGTGTGCACGGAGGCAAAGGACACAAGAAAGCAGTGTGCACGCCATTGCAACGTTAGTGTAGCAGGAGGACGACAGAGAGTAGGCCGAGATGAGCGACGCCGTAAATGACTCTAGTGTAGTAGGACATGGGCAAGGAGATCAAGGGGAGTCGGCGTCGAGAGGGACGAATAGGAGGACTCTGAGCAGAGGACAGAGGAGATCGACATGGCGGCGTCAGTGCAATAGACTGCTGCTCAAAGAGAGTTGAAGCTACGATCGTCGAAACCAAAAACTTACAACACGAATGTTGTGAGGAACTGCGAGATTAGGCTGCTGGTCAAAGGAAATTTCAAACGAACGATCATGCACGACGAATCTGACAAAATTCGTCAAGAATAGCTTCAAACGGGAAGACGAAATTAAGAACTTACGGCTGATGAAACTACGAACCGATCGCCTGAATGGAACCGTAGCATCGAGGTGCATCTTTTCCGTGTAGAGCTTACCTCGAATCGAAGCACCGTTGTGTAGTTAGGAAGGGGCTACGAAGAATAAGCACGCACAAGCTGCATACCAGCTCGTATCCCTCCCATATCCCCTCATGCAAGTGGCCCACCTTGTGCGCTCGCCTCAGCCTGGCTCGCTAGAAACTGCCGATCTGAGTGTTTCCAGCGAGCCAAGCCCAAGTGTGCTTTAAGGTTCGTGCCATGCGGGCCGCACAATAAACGCAGGCAACCAAACGGGCAACTTTCTTCCCGCGTGGCCCTGGACCTAATGCGGGCAACCAAACACGCCCTAGTGCAACACCATGTAGGATGCATGCTACAAGCTCTTACGGTATTCATATCTTTCCGTAATATAAACCAGCGATTGCTTTTGGTCGTCCGTCATCAGGATTTTTTACAAAAATATCCCTCTATTTCTTTTAAATAAACCCGCAGTCCATGTTTAAGTGGCACTCTAGAAAACATTTCGTTTTTGCGTTAAACCCCCTACATTAGTTAGAAATTATGCCCCCTACCCTTATCTCTTATTGGACTGGCTCACCACTGCGATAAAGGCTGCTCGCACTGGAGGCCTCGGCGGGAAGACTTGAGGCGGTCTCGGGCGCGGCGGGGAGCTAGCCGGAGCGCACGGACGGCGGGGGCTCGTGCAGCAGTCAAATGCTGAAGGGGAAGTTCAGATGGGCGGGGGCTCGAACCAGCGACTTTGTGACGCCCCCGATTCAATCGTACACTAATCATGCACACAAATGTGTACGGTCAAGATCAGGGACTCATGGGAAGATATCACAACACAACTTTAAAACATAAATAAGTCATACAAGCATCATAATACAAGCCAGGGGCCTCGAGGGCTCGAATACAAGTGCTCGATCATAGACGAGTCGTGGAAGCAACAATATCTCGAGTACGGACATAAGTTAAAACAAGTTTGCCTTAAGAAGGCTAGCACAAATGGGATACATATCGAAGAGGAGCAGGCCTCCTGCCTGGGATCCTCCTAACTACTCCTGGTCGTCGTCAGCGGGCTGCACGTAGTAGAAGGCACCTCCAGTGTAGAAGGAGTCGTCGTCGATGGTGGCGTCTGGCTCCTGGACTCCGGCATCTGGTTGCGACAACCAGGTAGAAGGGAAAGGGGGGAAAAGAGGGAGAAAAGCAACCGTGAGTACTCATCCAAAGTACTCGCAAGCAAGGAGCTACACTACATATGCATGGGTATATGTGTAAAGGGCCATATCATTGGACCGAATCGAGAATGCCGTAATAAGAGGGGATAACTAATCCTGTCAAAGACTACGCTCGGCAGCCTCCGCCTTTGCAAAGCATGTAGAAGAGAGTAGATGAAGTCCTCCAAGTAGCATCGTATAGCATAATCCTACCCGGCGATCCCTCCTCGTTGCCTGTTAGAGAGCGATCACCGGGTTATATCCGCACTTGGAAGGGTGTGTTTTATTAAGTATCCAGTTCTAGTTGTCATAAGGTCAAGGTACAACTCCAAGTCGCCCCTGCTATCAAGATCACGGCTATTCGAATAGATAAACTTCCCTGCAGGGGTGCACCACATAACCCAACACGCCGATCCCATTTGGCCCGACACACTTTTACGGGTCATGCCCGCCATGAAGATCAACACGTCGCAGCCCCACCTAGGCACAACAGAGAGGTCAAGACGCCGGTCTAAATCCTATGTCGCAGGGTCCGGGCCCATCGCCCATTGCACACCAAGACGTTGAGGGCGGCCGGAAGCGCACTCTAGCCTAGCAGTGTTCGATCCAATCCGTGGCAGCGCCGCTTCGATCGTTGATGTCATGAAGGCTTGGTGATACCACGACGCCGAGTGCCCATAACTTTCCCAATGAGTTGGTTAGTGCGTATAGACCAAATGGCGGACTCGGATCAAATACCAAGATCTCGTAAAGCGTGTTAAGTATCCGCTGAACGCCGACCAGGGCCAGGCCCACCTCTCTCCTAGGTGGTCTCAACCTGCCCTGCCGCCTCCGCCACAAAGTAACGATCGGGGCCGTCGGGAACCCAGTGCCCACCTCTACCGGGATGGAGCCACCGCCTTCAGCCCCATCTAACAAAGATTATCATAAGTAATGTAACAAAGATAAGGTATATAGCATATGCCCGTGATCACCTCCAAGTGATCACGGCCCAAAGAGTATAGCATGGCAGCAGAGACAAGAGTGTAGGGTCACCGATGGAACACTAGCAACCTATACTAAGCAAAGAGGATAGCGGTAAGGGTAACAAATCAGTAGTAACAATGACAAAGCTATGCAGAGAATAGGATTAACGAAAGCAAGAACATGCTACACTACTCTAATGCAAGTAGTATAGAGAAGAATAGGCGATATCTCGGTGATCAAGGGGGGCTTGCACGGAAGCTCACCGAGAAGGAGGGGTCGTCACCACCGTAGGTCGAACGGGCAAAGCAGCAGCTGTCAGATCGTAGTCTGCCGGGGAAGAGGGGAAGAAACAAGAATACAATGCAAACATAAACATGACGATGCATGACATGACAATGAGCGTTGCTAGGGGTGCCCAAACGCGGTAGTAGGTGATACCGACGAAGGGGGGAAACATCCAGGAAAGTATTCCCGGTGTTTCACGTTTTCATACAAATGAATCGGAGGGGAAAAGTTGCAGGTTCACTATGCTAGGGACGCGTGGCGGACGAACGGGCTGCGTATCTGGATTCGTCTCGTCGTTCTGAGCAACTTTCATGTACAAAGTTTTTCCATCCGGGTTACGGATTTAAAAGATATGATTTTCAAAAGAATTTATTAATTTTTGGAATTTAATTAATTATTTAAATTAATTTGAAATTGGATTTATGACATTAGCATGATGTCATGCTGACGTCAGCAGTCCACAGGGGTTGACTGGTCAACCTGACCAGTGGGTCCTGCTGGTCAGTGACACATTTTAATTACACATATTAATTAACCTAAACAGGATTAATTAAGGGGTGGGCCCCACTGTCACTGACTGATTAATTAATTACCTAACAGTTTAATTAGTTTAGTTAATCAAAATTAACTAAGTTAATTAATTCTTTAATTATTTATGTATTTATTTATTTTATTATTATTAATTTTTCTTTTCTTTTTTTGTGTAAACGTTCTGGGCGTGGGGCCCTTTTTCATAGGCCCCAGGGGGCCTAACTGGTGGGGGCTACCGGGCGACGGGCGAGCGCTAACGGGCGAACCCGAGCACGGCGTCGCCTGAACGGACACGCACAGGGGCGCGGAGGAGGCCACGAGCGGCTGCAAGTGCCATGGCGATGAGGGGCATGTGTCGCAACCACGGCGACACGATGCGTGGGTGCGGGATATCGTGGTTGCCGTGATGCGGCAAGTCGACGGGCAAGCCGGGCGCGGGTGGTGCTCACGAGGACAGAGGGAGAGGGAACCGCGAAGTGAGGCAACGGTGCGAGGCGAGGCCATGGTGAGCGCTGTGGCGCCGCAGCCCGCTTCGCCTCGGCGCGGCCTGGGCGGAGGAGGCGCAGTTGTGGCAAGGATGAGGAGGCGCCGCGAACGGCGAGATGTAACGCGCCACGCGGGCGGAGCGCAGCGGCAGCCGGGCGCGGCACTGGCGGTGGAGCGGCGCTGGGCGCCAGATCTCGGCACGGCCACGGGAGGTCGTGGGCGTGATTTAGCGCCCGAGCGAGGCAAGCGCCAGAGGGGACGGGAGAAGGAGGATCCGGGGTCTCACCGGGGTTCGAGGGGTTCAGTGGCAGCGGGCGTGGGAGGTAGGCGGGGACGACGGCCGAGGGGCGATCGGGCGAGGAGGAGGAGCGAGCCGGTGGGGAGGAGGCAGGTGGCGGAGGAGCTCCGGCGTGGCGGCGATCAACGGCGGCGGCGTGGTCTCTGGCGGCGACAGGCGGCGGCGTCGGTGGCCTCCTCCTCGATTCGATCCAAATCGGGGGAGAGGGGGAGAGGAGATATTTTCGGGGAGGAGTGGGGCGACAGGGTGGGTTAGGGTTTGGGTCGTGGGGGATAAGGGAGGCGGGGTGGTCGCCGGTTGGGCCGGTGGGTTGGCCCAGTAGGGCTGTGGCCTGCTCGGCCGGAGCCTAATGGGGTTTTTTTCTCTTTTTTTGTTTTCTGTTTGTTTTCCCTTTTATATTTTCTTTCTTTTATTTATTTTCTTTTCTGTTTTATTTCATTTTAAATCATTTAGGCATTTTATAAAAATGTGTTTGCTTTATTATATTTACCCTTGTAATATTCGGCACCCACCGAACATTTTTATTTCAACTTTTGAAAACTATTATTGTTGACATTAATTTAAATTTGAATTTTGAAGCGGTTTCGAATTAAGCCGAGATTAACTTCAATGACAGAGGTGACGTGGCACCATTAACGTGAGATTGCTGTAGCGTGATCATCCGGGCGTTACAGACTTCACCTCCTAACCCGATTGAGCACGGCATGCCTGTGCTAGAAATAAGATTTGCTACCAAATTAAAATAGTCCCACCTCGCCCTCTTTCATCAAATGACACCAATTTATATACAATCATGAAGTTGTTCGGAAATCAGCAAGCTGACTAGAGAATCAACAAACAGATGAATTTATAGACTATTTGAGCGAGTAAAAGAGGAAAATATAAGACACCAAGTTGGTGTGCTGCTGGTGTGGCTGCAAATTAGCAAACAGAGAGAGCATAGGCCGAAAGAGGAGCACCACCGAAGCAAGATCCATAGTGAACGAGCATAGGACAAGGCGGCGGGGCCGGCCGTTACGAGAGTGAGTGGCCGTCGATGCTGGAGCGACCGCGACCTCGAGCTGGCCGGAGCCAACTCCTCTGCAGAGGAGCCGGTCATCTCCGTCATGGGAGACTCCCTGGTGGCACGCGGGTGTGTAGCTCGCGCAATGGCCGGTGGAGTGGGGGGTTCCCATCTGCCCGCGCCATGGCCGGGTGGAGCGAAGATCCCGGCGGTGGTGGAGCTTGGGAGGGGGGAGGGGGATCCTGGCGGCGGTGGGTGTAGGCGGCAGCGGCAGCGGCGGCGTGTCTCGGAGCAGCGGGAGAGGTCGGGGATGTGGATCTCGCGGAAGACAGAAGCTACATGCTCGGTCTGGGCAGATGCAGAATTGCAGATGTGCTTCTCCGTGGAGAACACGAGTGAGCTCTAAGAGCATCTCCAGCCACGCCCCCAACAGGCCCCCAGGCGAATTTTTTGCGCCGGTGGCCGAAAATCGGCCCAGTCGCGCCCGAACGATCTCGTTTAGCGCCGCTTTGGGCGAAATACAGAACCGGCGATCCCTCCCCGAACCCAAGCGGTCGGGTGTCGCCTGGGCGCGCCGGCACAAGCGAAAAGCGGCGTGGGGCCGCTCTGTCAGCGACGGAAGCCCGTTTCCCGCCGTTTTCTCCCGCTATCCCCCTAGGATCCCATCTCTTCTCCATTCCTCCCGCCAAACGCTCGCCTCCTTCCTACCCTTCCGCCCGCCATGCCACCGAAGAAGTACGTGATGCCGCGCGCCGCGACGGATCCCACAGCCGCCGCCGCCCAGCCGAATCAAAGGAAGCCGAGGGCGCCGCTATCCAAGCCCCCCGGCATGAACAACGCTGAGTGGAAGGCGGATGTGGAGCGCCGGGAGGCCGTCACCGCCGACAGGCGCAACAGGGCCAAGAAGGCCAGGGAGAAAGCGGCACACGCTAAGGCTGTGGCGGCGGCGGAACAAGCGGAGGCGGCGCGCGTGGCGATGATGAATCCACCCGGTGGGCACTCGTACGCGGCCTAGAGCCAGCACAGCGTCGGCTCTCCGGCCGGATTCTCGTCGTCGCCGCACCCATGGAGCACGTCGTCACCGGGCTATGCCGATGGGGACGCCCATGGTGGCTTCAACCCCAACATCACCTTCCCCCATGGGCGCCCTGTCCAGCACACGCCCTCGCCCGCGTTCGCCGGCGTGCAGTACCACTGTACACGTACTCGCCGCCGGACTACGCAGCCTCACTGACACCACCTCTTCGCCGCGTCCTCTACTTGCAGGCCGCATCCTCGACACATCTCGGCGATGCCGACGCGACGGAGGCCGACATGGAGGACATCATCGCAGCCGGCTCGGCTGCCGCCGCCGCTTCCCCCAGGTTCACTACCCAGGACGGCTCGATTGACCTCGGCGACATGGACGACGAGCTTGACTACGGCGAGGAAGAGCCGGAGGAGGAGGAAGAGGAGGAGGAGGAACCAACACCGACGAGGAAAGGCAAGAAGAACAAGAAGAAGAAGAAGAAGAAGAAGAAGAAGAAGAAGAAGAAGGCCAAGCCCGGCGAGCCACGCATCAAGTGGGTGTCCAAGGAAGAGGAGTGCCTCGCCGAAGCGTGGAAGGTCGTCTGCCTCGACCAGGTCACCGGCACGAACCAGAGCAACCAGACATATTGGGACCGCATCAAGGCCGAGTTCGACGAGCGGAAGCTCGTCGACCCCTACTTCAAAAGCGTGCACATGCAGCATGGGTCGAAGGGTATGGCGAACCATTGAGGGCTCATCCAAACAGCGTGCAACAAATGGCATGTGATCGTCGAGGAGGTCGCGGCTCGCCTGAAGAGCGGCACCAGCGTCGAGGATCAGGTATCGCATACCGTTGCCTTCCGCCGTGCGGGCCGAGCATGCCGACTGATGTTCTTTCCTTTGGCGCAGCTGCTTCGCATGTTCGCCATGTTCCACGATGACAACAGCGACGCAGAGTTCAAGTACCTCCACGTCTTTAGGCGGATCGACAGGTGCGAGAAATGGGCGGCCGTCCGACGCACCCTCGCCAAAGCCAAAGAGACGTACAAGCCGGACGCGCCGACCGCGGGCGCGGTCGACGGACGACCGGACGGCAACAAAGGTGCCAATAAGGCGAAATACGCCGAGTCGGATGCCGCGCGCGTGTAAGATTCCATCGAACACTGCCTCGCCGACGCCAAGACCAAGGCCGCCCAGCAAGAAGAGAAAACTGAGGCGAGGTGGGCTATTTTGATAACGAACAGCGCCATCAAACTCGACTTGCTCCGGACCAATGCCGCCGCGAAACTCAAAGCTCAAGAGCGAAGAAGAGGAACAACGACCTCGCCTTCTTGATGGGCGGCGCTGACATGCTCCAGAGCGGCGACGAGAAGGTCAAGGCGTGGTTCTTGGCGGAGCGCGGCCTCATCCTGAATCAGATACCGGCGACGCCGACGCCGCCGCCCAGCCCGGCGGTTGATGACGATGCCTCCGCGACGCCCAGCCCCACCGACGATGCCTCCGCCGCGACGCCCAACAACACAGAAGCCGCGCCGACTCCTTCCAGCCCGCGTACGCCGCCGTCGACGCCGCCAGTGGTTGAGCTCGGCGTTTAATGCACTCCTTCCGCGTCCTTCCTTTTCTGTACGCCGAACTACTGCGCGTCCTTTTATTTGATCGCTGAACTGTGGCACCGAATCGCCGAACTATTGCGATGGTTGCCGGTTTGTTGTTTCTTTGAGCGGGAACGATTGAGTTCGAATATGGGGCGCCTTGGGGGACGGCACCTGGGGGCGTGGCTGGGAAGAAACAAATCCCAGGGGCCGATCTAGCGCCAGCTCGCCCCCAGGTCGCTCTTTTTCAGCGCCTTAGGGGGCCGAACGGCTGGAGATGCTCTAAGCGGTGGAAGTACACGTGATGGCCTATGGGGAATATACGTGCCGGCCGCTCAGCCCCAGCATTATTTTGTTTTTAACAGCCGGTTGTACACGGAGTAGTATATGGACGCATAATGAGAAAATATAATATATTTTTTGTGCAAAAAAGACATTGGAAATGAAATATAATCTTCCAAATCATACAACCTCGATAATAAAAATACGTATCAAAAACTCATAAGAATTCAAATCTTTTGATAGTTTTACAAAATATACTTTAAATGAATTATTAAACTCTCGAAGAGTGTGTAAGGGCATCTCCAACGCCGACCCTCAAAGCGTCCGCAACCATCTGGACCATCGGTCCTGACATGTTTTGCCATCCAACATGAGCCTGTATCGGTTCGCCGACCGATCTGAACCTACTTTTTATGAGAAAACGGAAACAAACTCGGCGCAAGGACTTTGCGGGCGTCCGGATCGCTACCTGGCACGATTATGACTGCCCTGGCCCAATCAAAATCCACTCCCTCATCCGCGTTCCTTCCCGTCCAAAATGTTCAACGCCGGTCCAGGGCACCGGTGCCGCATTCATGTTGGCTCAGAGCGACATGAACTCTCGCCGACACTTCTAATTTTTTTTACTCTGTTTATGTCCTCGCGAACTCATACTGACAAAACTGAAAAGAAAACAAACACCATACATAGATGGATTGATCACGGTTCATATGTGTCCATAATAAACCATCAATGCCAAAACACACACATTTACGTGTCATGACAATAGAGTCTTTAGTTGATCTCAATAAAGCTATTGTTACGTGTGAAGAAACTTTTATTGTCTGATCTACAATGTCGTAACATTTTTCTGCTTCCCAAATTGTATCCATGAAAAACAGGACACTAGCGACACATGCACCATCATTAATTAACTCAGTCATACTTATTTGAAATAATGTATATCTATACCACAATACAAAAATATTATTTAAACAAAAGAATATAGTAAACAAAAGTAACCTACTTTAATGAACTAGCTTACTTTCTTGAACAAAGGTAATTACAGAAGTTGTTATATCCTATCACCAAAGACATTAATAATTCTATGTATGATAGCATTAACTTTACTTAGTGATAATCATCTAAAAGGAGAACAAAGCAAATTACATCTAATTGTGAAATGAGGCGCAACGAACTAAGCAATGATGCAATTGCAATGAAGAATCATACATATTTTAACATATAATGAGGCTAGCCAACTCATCTCCTCGGTTGTCCCTCGTTTTGTTTCGATTTGGGCCGTTGGATGATGGTCAAACAGCAGATTTTTTCGTTGGTTGACGTTGGATCTTCGATTATTTTTGTTTTGACCGCGGGGTGAGTTCATGCAGGCCATGTCCTGTGGGCTCGGCCTCTCAACCGATTGGCTGGGTGAGCCTTTTTTGGTGCCCGGGCAGCCGATCCTGCCGCGCCGCATGCGCGAGCGTCACGGGCGAGGAATCATTCAGTCCTGCAGCATCGCGTCTCCCATCACGTGGAGTCCGCGTCATGCGGCGTGGGCCAGCGCTTATGCACCCGGTATCTCCGCCCCTGGCTACTGACTGGTGGGTCGGTGCTGCAATGGTCCCGTTTGTCGGTTGCACTGGGTGCATGTCTCGCGGTGTAGGTGTAGGCGGGATGCTCCTGGCGCGCTGCCGCGTCGTGCTTTGTGGGCAGCAACTGCGGAGGGGCCGGCCTCAGGCTGCAGGTGGGAGTGGGATTAGGCTGGTCATAGTGGGAGTAACTTAGCTAGTAACATAGTGCACTTCAAGAAAATTTTGCTTATGTGACAAGTAGTTAATGAGAGGTGGTAACATAATATGTTACTGTAACATAGCGCTTCCCAAGACAAGATGAGTCTACAAGTTAATAAATGAAGCCATCTATGATACTAATATTATGTTACTTTGCATTATGAAGGTAGTAACTTAGACTAGTGTCATATGCATGACACTAATCTAAGTTACTCCCCACTATGACCAGCCTTAAATGGGACTAACCATCCCATCCCACTTAATTTGCCTTTATGGGATCCCATTGGACAGAAACAAATTTAAGTGGGCTAGCCCTATTAACCCAGTGGGAGCCCACCTCACCCACCAGCTCCTTCTCCTCTACTCCCTCTGTCCTTTAAAGAGTGTACTTCCAATTTTGTTGGAAAGTCAATTTTTTTATGTTTGATCATATTTATCAACATTTATGTCATCAAATTAGTAGCATTAGATTCATGTTAAAATATATTTTCATCATATAGCTATTTAGTTTTACAAACATTGTTATATTTTTTATAAACACGGTCAAACTTTGATATAGTTTGATCCTCCAACAAAGTTGGAAGTACACTTTAAAAGACGAAGGGAGTAGGCATCATCGCAAATGAGCCATCAGGAGGTGCCATCCAATGAGCTGAGCGCAAGATACTGCTGCAGGTGCAGGCCAGCATCTTGCCAACGCTGGTCAAGGGCCTCTTCTCCGGCCACCTGGATGAGCGCAAACGGCCGCATCGACACCTGAACCGTGCGCGCGGTGACGACCGTCGCAGCCACCGCTTGCAACTTGGCGACGAGGCATGATTTCTCCTCCTGTTCCCCCAACCGTGTCCCGCGAGTCAGAGCTAACCGTCCCCCGCGCTGTCCGATTCCACCGCACCTGAACCCGACGCGCCCTACGCCGTCGCACCCGGTGGGGTCATCTCTGCTTGCACACCAAGACCGGCCGGCCCTCCTTCTGTACCTTCAACCCACAGCAGCTCGCCGGTGCAGCCGCACCCCTGCGCGTGTCACGCGCCGCCAAAGGTGACTGAGGCACCTCGCAGTTCATCACCTCCGACGGTACCGACCCGTCTGGAGCTTGAGATTCCAGTCGCGTCTCCGCCTCCAACTGTTGATTGAGCTTCGTACAAACCATCTCGTCAACGGAGTCCTCCGTGGCCAGCTCCGATAGGGCCTACAACCTGCTCCCGTGAACCGGTGACGACCGTCCGAGGCCCCCGCCCCGCCCTCACCGACGGCAGGTCAGTGGAGGGCCGCCGCCACAGTATCCACCAGGCTGTCGGCGCGTCCCGCCCCAATGGTCATTTCCTCTTCCCTCGCTATGTCCTGCAAGCACTAGTTCTTGGGTAGTCTGGGGCGGATGCATGGGTATTTCCGGTATGGTATTCTGGTGGTGTAGTACGCGCTGTGCATTTGCTAAGTGGGAACTGGGAACCCACTTGTGCCCACATAATTTGAGTAAGTTGTGACGGAAGAACTGATTTATTCCCACTAAACGTGGTGGGATTAATTGGGCTAAAGGTGGGAGTCCCATTCATCGTCCCACTTGCAGCCTGAGACCGGCCGGCGACCTAGGCGGCGGACGCCTCACGGGGTGGAGGAGAGGCCGGCGATAGGGAAGGAACAGAATCCTCATGGAGCGGCAGGGAAGATGAAGTCCCGACGGCTGAAGATGGTGCGCACGGGAGTAGCTCGGATGATGTCAAGGTGAGCTTCTCTCAATCCTTCTCCCCCTTCACGCCTTTTGCAAATTTTTCTTGTTTCAGATCATATGAAAGTGAGTGTAGTCTTGTGAGCAATTGCCTGTGCTATTTTCTTCTTTCTTTAGTTTCTCCCTTTAATACGTAGTACAAGAAGATGCCGAGTCATGTAATATCTTCAAGGAAGAGAAAATCTGCATTTTGTTCATGTGAAAAGTTAGGGTGGGTTTGTGTTTTCAGAAATGAGGCGACTTGACATGTCACATATCAAAGATTTTTCTCTGTAAACGTATACTGGACCTGTGTGATTTGCATGCCAGGGCTTAAATAAATCTGGTCCATTTATATTAAAACTTGCATTATGCAGTAGTAGAACTATGCTCAATTTGGCGTGTGCCATTTTTGGTGCGTCAATTTCAACTAGACTAAATCAACCACACCGTCCTCCTTAGCTTGATTTTTCGTATGCGTGTGTGTGTGCAGGACGTTTAGCAGGTCTGACTTAAGATCGAACCCCTGACGAAGTTTAAGCATGGTCCGGTATGCACTTCTTGACTTCTCTTGATTTCTGTTTTTGTTTCAGTTCATATCAAATCAATGTTGTTTGCAACTTTGCATACATGTTGGAGAGGTTATTTTTGGCGTGGAGGTCTTTATCAGTTTTTCTAAAGCTACTATTTTTTTCCAGTTCCCCAAGCACTTTCATCATGTTAACTAAAGTGTTACCTACCAAAATAGTATCATTGATCCCACACAATGGTTAGAATCCCAGTCGTTCAATTACTGTAGAGTAGACCATGTTTCACATTTTGTATAATCCAACCAATAATACAGATTGAGCCTGGTGATTTTCAATATATTGGGATAGTAGTTTCCTGCATTGATTAGTTAATGAGCCATCCTTCCGTTTTACTCGAAGTGGTGTAATAGTTAAATAGATGTATTTGTGCCATTTAGCTCATTGAAACGTAGGAGCTGATCAGGGTGGAAGAGTGATATGTGTTGTGTAGACAACATCACTGTAATTTTCTCAGGCGAATAAAAGAATAGCTTGCGGTGCATGGAAAAGCCCCAATAATATTCAGTTCAGTTCAGCTGTACATCTTTTCCTGACCCCTTTTCTTGGTGCTGATTGAGCTTTGTGTGTTAATATTTTTATTTGACTGCATTTTTTGCTTAGTCCTTCCTCTTAGTGTATAATGATCTTGATTGTGTGAGTTTCTTTCCTGGCAGGGTAGTTATGCCTCAATGCATTCCATAACAAAATGCATATATGTCCTGAAGGTAGGATTTCAGCTTCAGATTGTCATCAAGTTCGTCAAATTCATCGTTCCGTGTTGGAACAGTGTACTTTCATGAGTATTTTTCTACTGAGTACATATAATACTTTCACACCTATGTTGTATTATATTCCAACTTTCCAAGTACCTTGTGCTTTCGTTCTTGGATTCTTTCTAAATGCTCAAGTCCTGCACTAATTAAGTGAAACATGGCTCTGAGCTATTGTCATATGGTAGCTGTATGGGCTCTAATTGAGTTTGGTAGTCATATTTTATTTAATTGTTGGTAAAAGTCATAAGTTGTGCTACTTTAGAACTTTCTGAAATACAAACAGTAGCCATAGTTCCATATACCTTTTACCAAGCAGGCGTCTTGGTGCGTTTCTATCTTACCTGTTGTCATCAAACTGGAGCCACAAATCCAGTGGATTTTGTTTCTGTTAAATCATATTACGTGCAGAAATGTGAGCTTATATCCGCTGCATCTTTAGGGAAGTCTTTTTTTTACGCTGAAAATAATGTATGTGCTTATCCCATTAACTTGAGTGTGTTATTACAAGTTGCGGGAGCATGAATGGTCCACAGCTCAGCTGGCTGTTGTTTCTATAAGAAATTACTTTCTTGATTATGCATTGCTCATGATTATTCTGTCTTGAATAAACATATGGTGTGGCACTTTTCGTATAATGATTTATATCTTTCTGGTCCCAAATCATGTCGTTGATTTACTTTCGTGTTATTTCATTACTTTCGATCATTTTGGCTCTGAAAAGCAATAGTATAGTATATCCATGGAGTATAATAGGTTTGTTTGTTTGTTCTATCAAGCCAGTTTTATTCCATTTGCGTGAGCATATACCAAACTTTTTTCATGCTCGCTCGTGAACAAGATGAGAGCATTGGTTATGTATTTCCAAACAAGGCTTTGATTGAGATAGGTATTACTGATTTCCTTGGATTGCTATGCTGCAAAACTTGATGTATTGTCTCGGCTAACTTTCCTTTCTTTAATTCAAAAGCAAAAAAGATTCCTACAACTACTGCAGCTTTGCGAAGAATCGTGAAATCAGAATATCCATGCATCAAAAGCAAAAAAGATGCCTACAACTACTATATAGGAATGATGTTCTGTATTGCTGCCATAGGAGAATATATATCGTAGTGCTTTGAATGTAAATTAAAATGTTACTAGGGTCCTTGGTTAATGCATTGTTTTTCCTTTCCCATCCAGAATGATATTTGAAGATACAAAATTAGTATGAGATTGCTTTAGGGGGTTAAACACTTGGATAAGATTAAACACATGTTGTACCGAATTGGCAGTCCTTCGTCCGAATTTTCTTGATAATGGTACACCATTTGGCGCCGGGTTCTCTGAAAAACTTAAAATTCCACTAGATATTATTTAGATATAATGGAAAAGGGATCAGAAATGCGGTTTGTATGACCAAAAACATCCTTAACATATGGTTGTTCATTATACTCTGTGGTAGTGAGATTGGTTAGTAATGTTACACATAATATATTTTTTCCAGTTGTGTCCCTCACTCTCTTAAGCACGTTTCTGTTGTATACTGGTTAGTTGTCACAATGCATGTATTTGAGGCTGTTGTCGGGTCTCCACTGTTGTACATTTGTCTTGACACTTTGTGGTTCAAATTATTTTTTAGGAAACTATCTGAACTCTTCTGAAGGCCATTTGTTCTTAATGTTTTTCTTTATAAGTTTCTCCATAATGGCACTTTCCACCTGAAAAGCATCAAGGACACGGAAAAAGCATCAAGGTCAGTGATCCAGTTTTTGTTCTAGAGGCATCTCTTCTTTGAATGAGGCATGGTAGCAGATGATGTATTTGTGTATGTGTGTCAGAAGAGGCATCCAGTTGCTTGACTTTGTACGCACATTCTGGTTCTTTAATCTTAGTTGTACAACCTATAACTATCCAATTTATTCTTTGTAAACCAACACAAAGCTGTGAATTGATGACCTCACCTGCTAAGACAATCTTGAAATATTTTGTTGGGTCTCTATTTCTGTACCGAACTTTGGGGAATCACCCACTGCTGAAAGACTTGCCCAGGCTATGTATGTCAAACATAATGATGCTCTAAATCATCCTGACGGGAAAAAATTATCTCAAGTTATTGCTAAAACCTAATTTTATCAACAAAAGACTTGATTTTTGAAAACACACCATGTTTGTTGCAATGGATCAAGAGGTACACATGCCCTCAAATCTGAAGTTATTAACAAATGCAATTTTTTTCAAGCACCCTCCTGGTTTAAATGGGCATCTGTGCCATTTGGTGCAACCGGTCATCTTTTTTTCCAAACGCATACACAAACAAATAGATGCAAGCAATACCTCGAGAAAAATAAAGGCCTCCTTAAATGGTATGCATATTTTTTTGTATACATGGCATCTAAATTCTTAATGTGCGTGGTTGCTCAAACGGAAGATTACTGATGAATACACATATTTTCAGCGCAACATGGTTTTCATTGAAATTTTATGCTGCCAAATTTAAATGTATGTGTACATCTCATTGTACACAACAAGCAACCAATCTTCTTCTTCTTTTATTAAAGGGTGTTAAATTTATTAACGTATGTGCTTGCCCCAACTAAACCAACTAAACATGGATTTTTTTTAACCCGGACATGGATTCAGCTGGTCATTGCGCCATTTGGCGCAACAGGTCCACTAGTATTGTAATAAAACATAAAGTTAGAACATCTATACAACAAGGATTTCACGATCAGTAACAGAAGCATGCATGCATGGACGTCGGACGAAGTATACCATATTTTTAGGGTCCCGATAACTGCCACACGTGTGGCATAATGCCTACCCGACCACACGACTCTGTGTGGCATACCCACAGGCAGCCCACACGACGTTGTGTGGGCGAACATTGGACTGCCCACACGTGTGGCAGGAAGGCAGCTGGACCGAACGAATGACGATAGCTCTCCCCGCCCGCATCGCTGCCACCACCCAAACGTCCATCCTATCGGCCCTACTGGCCTTTTCTATATTGGGCCCTATAAGCTTAGTAAAGAAAAAAAGCCTAGATTTTTTTCCGTCACGAAAAAAGCCTACGATGCCATCCAACAACTTTAAAAGTAGGAAAAACTATGTGAATTTCCAGAAAAGTTGCCGCTACATTTACGACTTGCCATCATGTTACTTTTTACAAAAATGGCAGGGTTTACCAAAACATATTAAATTGTCATGGCAGAAAGAATATGTTTCGGAAAATGACATGAACTTATGTTCTATAGATCATCATCCATACACTATATAGTTCCATGATGCATAGGCTATATTTGCCGTGAGGCATGGCAACTTTGTTGAAAATAACATGGCAATTTGCATATGTATCACAGGGCAGAAAAAAATGGATTAAAAATTTTGTTTATGTTTTTCCGTGCCAATCAAACAACACAAAAAAGATTAAAATTGCCATGGCAAATGCATATACAAATTTACCGTGGGACTTTTTGTCAAAATTGCCATGCTTATATATGATTTCTTTGCCATTATTGTGAAATAATAAAAAAAGATATCAAAAATTGCCATGGCAAAAAACATGTTCCATGGTATTTTATCAAAACTTGCCATCTTTGTTTAATTAAATTGCCGTCTATATAAAACAACATGAAAACAAAGATCAAAATTGCAATGGCAAAAGCGTATTCTAATTTGCCATGGAATATTTAATCAAATTTTCCATGCTAATATAAAAAAATTAGCATGAATGTGAAAAAAATACAAAAATGATCAATAGTTGCCATGGCAAAAGCATGCTAAAAATTGCCATGGTATTTTACCAAAATTGCAATTATTGTGAAATAATAAAAAAAAATTGCCATGGCAAAAGCATGTTCAAAATTTACCATGCTATTTTATCAAGACTTGCCATCTTTGTGTAATTAAATTGCAGTCTATGTGAAACAACACGAAAAGGAGATCAGAGTTGCCATGGCAATGCATATTCTAATATGCCATGGAATTTTTTATCGAATTTGGAATGCTAATATAAATAATTTTGCAATATTTGTGATATATTACAAAAATGATGAATAGTTGCCATGGCAAGGGAATGTTCAAATTTTGACATGTCATTTAACCAAAATTTGCCATGTTTGGTGTCATTAATTTGCCATGTAACGGAAATAACACAAGAAATTGTCAAATTTGCCATGGAAAAAATGTATATTTGAATGCCATGCCAAATGCATATTCAAATTTTTGTGGGTTTTTTTATCAAATTTGCCATGCTTATGTATAAACAGTTGCCATGAATGTGAAATTATACAAAATTTGTGATGGCAAAAAGCATGTTCAAACTTGCCATGGCGTTTAACCAAGACTTGCCATCTTCTTTGGTATTAAGTTGCCGTGTATGTGAAACAACACAAAAAATCGCCATGAACATGGCAACATATTAAACTACATTTGCCATGCTCTCATAGAACTCAAATTGCCATGTTGCAAAGAAAAACATGGCAACACATCATATATTTACATGGCAACACAACCCTTTTGTTAGTTCTGTGGCAACACATCATGGAAAATCTGAAAAGTTGAGTTGCCATGGCAACTAAAAACGAAAAAGTTTGACATTTTGATAAAAATAACACGGCAAATTTGAATGTGTATTTGCCATGGCAATATTTTCCATCATTTCTTTGTTCTATTTTATCCGTGGAAAATTTGTTAAACATTTTCCCATGGCAAATTGTTGTAAAATCATGTCATGGCAAATTGTTCTAAATTTATGTCATGGCAAAACCTATATTTTTTCCATGACCAACACTCTAGTTAGCCATGGCAAATCTGTAACTTTTTTTCACATGACAAACAATCTAGTTAGCTCAAATGTAAATTTACCTTGGCAACTATACCATCTGGATGAGGGTAAATGTGCCACCTGAACTAACTTGCCTCTTGAAAAATTAAGATGGCAAAAATGGTAGCAACTCCGCCACGATGCTTGACCACTTAATTCAAAGGGCACAATGCCTCTGTATATAAATATTGAGGGAAGGAAGTAGGGGTAAGACGCAGCTCACCTTGGGGGTGTGCTAGTGACCACGGAGGAGTCAAGGGAAGCAGGACGACGGCTGGAACTAGAGGAGAGCATCGGCGGCGAGCCCGCCTCCACTACTCCGGCCCGCCTCACATGCGCGACGCCGTACTTTTGTCGGCGAAACTCCTCTCTGTAGTGGTCCGCCTCGGCTCCGCTGCCACCAACCATGGGAATTGTTGCGCGAGGGAGGTTAAGATGTCGGGCACGCCGTGCGCTTCCACGCCCTCAAGCAATCCACCACGCGCGTCTTCACATCACATCGTGCCGATGCGCATGGCCACCCGCCGCCGCCGTCTTTGGATGCGGGGCCGGTTGGAGGATTACGCCATCGCCGTCGCCGGGTTGGGGCCGACGGCGCCGTGGCTTGCTCAACCATAAGCATTCCTCGCCCGTCGGGCCTCGTCTGCGTGACGCGGTGCCGAATCGAGGTAGAGCTACGCGCGCTCGATGCGGAGACAACGAGACCCGACCTCACCCCGCCGACCTCGGCGACGACGACAGGTCGACGCCGGCAGCCCGTCTTCAGATCCGGCCAAGAAAAGGGGGAGAAAACAGTGAGGAGTATTGGGGGAGGAGGCCGCTGGGGTGGGGTGAAGGGGAGTTGTGCCATCGCGGTCGCAGGCAAGGACGCCGGCCACCTGACGGAGCCGGAATCCTCTCTGAATCGTCGGGATCCTCTCTCTCTCTCTCTATGCTCACTTGCTCCGTGTGGGGAGGGGGGAGGTCAACGAGAAGGGTGGGAGTGAGCGAGCGAGGAGAGGACAACGTTCGGGCGAGGACCCAAACAGCCCGCGACCGCCATCGCCGACGTGTCTGTACCTCGCTTTAAGATTGATGCAACGCATCTAATCTAAGAAATGAGGCGTTCGGACGAAGTGGTCTTAGCCCACTCGTGTGGACGATAACATTTCCCTATTTTTATTGTCTAATGTCAGTAACTCAAAATAAGCACTACATGTAGAATATTTTTGTTAACAGTATGGTAATCTAAAGATAAGGTTGTTCATCCAATTAGTTGATTAGGATTCATGTCACAAGTTTCGAATTAGCGCCCCAAAGAATCTTATTGTTAATTCATCCATCATTTCTGTCATCATCAAACTTATCCTCTACCTGGCCAACCTAATTAATGATAATTGGCGTTTGCTTCGCAGCAAAGCACATCATTTTTTTTTCGGTGCAACGCACGGGCATGTTTACTAGTGAAACTTAAATATGGTAGGCTATAAATGGCTTTATAAATCCAAATGTAATTCCGAGGGGGATTTTAAAATGTTAAAATGTTTGTAAGAGCATCTCCAATAGTCTCCCCAAGAGGCCTTCCCCTGACACTTTTTCACTGTCGGCGAGTAAAATTCCTCCCACTCGTCATCCCAAGAGTCCAATTTTCATCGGATTCGAGGAAAAATACGGCCGGCGCGACCAGGCGAAACGCAGCCTCAAGAGGCAGCTGGGGACGCCGGCACTTTTATTTTGCATGCAAATGGCCCACTTTCAGTGTCTCAAACTCCCTCTCTCCTCTCTCTCTCCCTCTCTTTTCTGCACGCCCACCCACATGCTCACGCTCCCCCATCCCCCACCCACCGAAGCTAGCGCGCACGGGACGGAACGGGCGCGGCGAGCAGGGCGCCGGAGCTGGGGCACGGGGAGCGTCACGGCGGGCGGGCGCCGGAGCTCGCGGGGAGGGCGCCGGAGCAGGGAGGCGGGGAGCTCGTCCATGGCGTCCTGTTCTCGACGAGCCCAAGCTGCATCGCGGGCCTCCCTTGCAGTGCTCCTCCTCCACGCGCCGCCTCGTCCTTGACTCCAGCACCGGCAGGCCGCGCCGCTCGTCGCCGTCCCCGTCTGCGGCGCTGGGTCCGTCGTAGCCGAAGCTGGGCACGCCGAGACCTCGCGGGACACCGGGGTGCGCGCAGTCCACGGCGCCCTGTCCACGGCGCCGGCGGCAGGGGCGACGGACGCGGCGACGGTGCTGACGGCGCCGCTGGGCCGGTGCACCATGGACATGGACGACGAGCGGTCGCGCTGGAACAGGCACGGAGGCGGCCAGGCACGGGAACGGGCGCTCCTCCTCGCCTTGACCCTGACCTCCTTGTCGATGCGGAGACGGACGACGACCCCTCCTCCTTCCAGCGGCTGCACGTCGGACGACACCGGCACCGGCAGGTACCTGCCACCGATGACGGGCGCGGCTCCACCGGAGCTCGAACGCGACCTTGCCGGGCGCGGCGACGGCCCCGCCGTTGCCTGCCAGCTGGAAGCGCACGCACGCGGCCTGGATGGCGTGGGCGCGGGCGGCGCGGACGGGGTGGCCTCCGTGGGAACCAGCCGGGGTGGCCTCCGCCTGCTCGGGACGGCGCGGCGTGGTCGTGGCCGGGGCGGCGAGGCGTGAGCGCGGGACGGGGTGGCCACCGTAGGAGCTCCTCCCAGCTGTGGGCTGAAAGAAATTCCACCCCACGCAAATATGTTCGCCGGCACCTTCCCAAAGATTAGCTGCAGGCAGCCCCACACGCCACACAACGACCGCCGGCGACAGGAACAGTCGGATCTGGTCTGGGGTCGTCGCGCGTGTACCCACCCGAGGAGGAAGAAGAGCCCGCAGCCGCGGCACCACGTGCGTCGCCGCCCCGCAAGCTCGCCGTCGAGCCGCTGGCCCCGCGGTAGCCAAGCGCCTCCGCCCGCAGAGCCGTCCGGCGCCAGTCCCAGGGTCGAGCGGAGAGGAACCGGGCCCCGTCGCCACCCACACCGACCGGGCTTTGCCCTGCGGCGCCTTGGGGCGGCAGCGGGGCAGGAGAAGCGAGGAAGGCGGCGGGCTAGGGTTTCCCCCCCGCGTCGCTCCCGGGATGGGAGGGGAAACCGCCTCGTGTCTTCTTGCCTCGGTCGGTGTACAACTCGGATGCGCCGGTCCATATAAACCGTCGAGGACTGCACACGGCGCGCCTGACCGGCGAAAACACATCCTATGGGCCGAACTCGGCGTGACCGCCGCTCATCAACGAGCAAGTCTGATGCGGCCAATGGAGCAAAACCGTAAGAGACCTCTAATCTCTATCGGCTATCATTATGTTTCTTCTTCTTTTGCAAACTAAGTACGTGCGATCTCGCGTGAGGCCTCGCAATAGCGAACCGCCGGCCAGACGTCTCATGATCGTCTTCTCCACTCGTCGGCGTTGTCGCACGGTGATCAAGATCCTGGTTACTATACATAGTGTTTGGGGGTTTCAGCTCAGTCTACACCTGAAAGCCCTCTAAACACATAACTGTTTTGGCCAAGCCCAAGTCACAATCCTAAGATGATCTGATTCCAGTCCCATCGCCAAACCCTAAATCACACTATTTTTTACAGTAAGAAAATAGTAAGAGTAGTCAGACAGGGGAGGGGGAGAGAGGCGGGTGGGGTGTGCAGGTGGTTGCCACTATTTTTGCACAGGCTCTAAACAAGGTTCTGTCTTCAAATCTAACTTTAATTTTCCAACCTATGCAGGCCAACTGGATCTACTACGACTCATCTGCGGCAGAGTGTTCAGTATTCGGTCCGAAGGGGACCTCGAGGCAGAAAAGGACGACCGTGAGTGTCATTATTGTTTAGAGTTCAGGCTGTATCGCTATTGTTTGCACTCCGTTTTTCATAGAAGAAATAAAACATCTACTACAAGTCTGAATAGCTATTTTCAGTATCATTGACCAGTGATCTGCTGCACATGTTCTGATCAGCAGGGGCGGCGCCAGCGTGGGGTCGTGTAGGGGCGGCCGCCCCGGGTAAAACTTTGAAACATAGGGTACCTCCAGTACTTCTTTAGCCACCATGGGGGCGAGAGGCAAGCTCCGTTTTAAGGTATGTATGTTTGCGTCGCCGTGGAGATCGAGCAAGAAGACGAGGGGAGAGAAGATACCGTTTCGTTTAATGACATGGGCCAACAATTACGTCACATAAATTGGTAGTCCGGGCCCAGTTCAAATTTGAGCCCATTATTATGTATACACTATGGAGCCTTTGACGTTCCCAATTCCAGCACTTTCCTATCGACAACGATCCGAAGATCAATCAGCTCATCAGGCAACCGCGCCTCCACGCACGCCGCCTCGTCGTGGCGCTGCCGAAGTCTCACGATGGCGCTCATTGGGAACGGAGGAATCCCATCATTCCCGCACGGGGAGCAGCATCGCCATAGCGTCGCGTCCCACTCAAAATTGCAAGTGGGCACAGTAAGCAGTAGGTTCTTCTGCTCCCCGTCCCCACAACCAACTTTTCTTGTTCCCGGGACTAACTGACTTGAAAGGGTAGATATGATAATACTGGGATAGAAAAAAAATGGAAGATTCAACCAGCGGGAGTCTAAACTAGAAATAAATTTTCTGTTGTGTTGTATATTTTTCACATAATTCTTGAGAACAGGCCTAATTTTAAAAATTAATTTTGTTAATCGTCTTGCCTGAACGCATTCAATTTGGTCAATTAATTTTATTGATTGTGTCATTTGATTGCCTCGTGGGTTCAATTTTTAGTTTCCTCTAAAAATTCGCCCCGGGTAACTTCAAATCCTAGATCCGCCACTGCCGATCAGGGTGGAGGAGCATACAGGTGAGGTGAGCAGCAGCGAGCTTGGGCATACAAGTGCAGACCTGTCACAGTTCGATGCCCTGACGCTGAATACCACACCTCCTACATTTCAATCATCTGATAGGTACATCATTTTTGGTTCTTCCTTGATTAGCCAAGACTTTTGTTTGGTCGAAATAATAGGTACTGTAATGACCCGGACGTCTGATATGATAAAATCCGGTCCAAGGGGGTTCCAATTTTATTTTGATTATTTGCCGTATGGCTATATCTGCTAGAAAGTTCCAACTGTATTCACTTGTTTTTTTGCTATTCCTTTCTCATAGAAGAAACAGAATGCCCACAAGTTATCGTTTCTGATATCTTAATCATAAGAGTCATTGACCTATGTTCTGTTGTGCATGCTCTGATCAGGGTCGAGGAGCATTCTACCGAGGTGAGAAGCACTGAGCTTAACGGTACAGGTGCAGACCTGTCAAAAGATGAGGGCATTTCGCTGAATGTCACATCTCCTGCATATGAATCAACTGATGGGTAATATTTAGGAGTACTATTTAATTTGGTTTTATTGAAATGGGAGCGCACCAGTTCTCATTGTTTCCATTCAACAAGAATGGAATTCACTGACTGTGAGTTTAAATTGCGATGATCAGGGCTGTGGTGCATGGCAGCAACATGGACATCGGTGTGCCTGATTCTACAATTGAGAAGCAACCAGCTGTTCAGCAAGCGTTATCCCTGAGGTAAGAACTTGTCAAGCATGATCGGTATGATATGTATGATCGTTGATTGTTAATTTGGTTATTTTCTTAAGACATCCATGCCTCTGATTCCATCAGTGATCTGTCCATCGCTCATTATTTGAGTAGGTCCGTTTGACTGAACCGGAAGACAAGGCTGACTAGTTTTTATGATCTGGATTGAATACAACTTAAATTCAAATAACATACTGTTATCGAGTTGGGGCTTCTGGTTCTATTCAATCAAAGATAACTCCTCCAGCAGGATATTCATCATCTTGAGCTCCTCAGTGGTAATGCTAGTATGGCACCATTCGACAGTCATATGATGATTAATATTCTGTTTGCTGTTGGCATGTACGGTACCTACGCTATGCAAAAAAATTTCCATGATTTTCTGCCATGCCATCTGGATTGTTGCTCCTTACTCTATGCAATTTTTTTGCCATGGCATCATTATGGTGTTGCATTCTGAAAATCTTGTTTGGTGCGCCCTGATTCAGGTCAGAAGAAAGGCGGCGGAGAATAAATCAATACCTCGCTGAACATACATATGATGACATCTTAGAGGCCATGGTTACTGTGAAAAATGGTTTCTGCAACCCACCCCAAAAGGCTTCCAACCGCAACAAGTCATCAGAAAAGCTCGCCTTGCCTGATTCATCACAGTCTCCGCATCGACTGGATAGTCAATCCTCGCAGACAAAAATACAGTGAAGATTCCAATAGTTCGATTGCAGTTTATCATCTTTTCTTGAAGTTTCATTCATAATCTATTATTGATCTTCTTTATGATAACATAATCTACTGTTACTTTCTCGTCAAGATTAATTTTAGGAGTGTGTCAATCAAACTTTGTCAATAACCTCACTTAACGACATTACTAGTAGAACATGCTACATTGTTCTAAAGTTAATGATTCTTGAATCTTTTGGGGACATTTAGCTTACTACATACTTTTGTATTCTGTGGTGAAGTATCAAATGGTGTTGTAGTGCCTTTTTTCTTCTTTGAATTGCTAGCTAGAAATGGAGCAATGTTCACCGTTGGTCTCTAAACATGCATGCATGGGTCAATGGGTGCGTCACATTGCTCCTCGAATTTGAGAACTTCACATTTGGGTCTCTTAAGAGAAGGTATATCTAAACCCAACACCGCTAGTCGTTGGCGATAAACTGATATTACATAATTTTTGGGTTTATGCAAAATGGACCGGGGGTTGCGGAGCCTTTCACATGTCCCTTCATGGCAGTAGCTAATCCATTCCCACCCAACTTTATATGAGAATTTATGTCATGAAATTAAACGGAGAAAAATTGGTCGGAACTCTGGTATAGTTATTGGAATGTTTTGTTATATATTTAACTACATTCGTTAAGTTATTGTCCACATGGGGTCTATGCAATTCTTGCTAGCCAAGTAAGCTGGGTCTAAGCTTCTGTCCACTCAATTATACAAGTTTCGCATACATGGATGTCCCTGTCAGAAGAAGAACCTGACTTATGCACCTTGCAAGTCCCTATGGTGCACTTTACTCTTACAAACTAAAAACTGTTAGGCCGCGCTTGGATTGACTGTAAGTTAATATGGGTGTATCAATTTTACAAGTGTATCTTACTTGATTAGAGTATTTCCGGCCGGAAACGATACAGACCTACAGAGGCGTGTATTTTTTTTTACGGGTGTATCCAATAGAAATACGCCAATCCAAGCGAGGCCTTAGTCTAATTTCCACATGATTTGGAACATACAGCAATTTTAACTACTTTGTTGTAGGTGTGGAGAGTCTACAAAACAAACCGTTAAAAACGGGAAACTATGGATGGAGAAGGAAGTGATGAAGGCTTTTAAGAAGTGCATCATAGAAAGGGAGGGATTGGGAGTATGTGCGACTTCCTAATGCTTTTTCTTTTAATCTTTCCTAATTGGATTTAAGTTTTCTTATGAGGTGTTGTTTCAGGGTGTGGAGTTTGAACTAGACGAGCTTCTGCACCAGTGTTTCAGTGTGGAGACACATGAGAAGATGTTCCACCACTACAACTTCACGGTGAAGACGAAGGAAGCTGGCTCACACAAGTGGTCATCAACTCTCTACTTTGCGCAAGTGAAGGAAATATATGGTCGAAAGTTTTATTTCTGCTACCCACTGGATCCAAACGAAGATGGTATGTGCCATTTCTTCTCTTCTCTTTTATCAAATTTACTCCATATTCAGTGATCGATATCTAGGTTTCGGCAAAGTGGGTTTAATGTGTTGAACTGCATAACTCGTGTTATCAGGTCTCTGTTACGCATGCAAGAATCAGGGGATGGATGCATTGCGGCACCCTGCCGTTCCTATCGGATACGAGACTGGCCAGCCTGGTGCGGGACGTCCCTTCGTTGATGACGACTCTGATGATGATTGTAGTATAAAACTAGACAATGACGATTTTGTGTGGGCCTTTGAACAGGTCTTCTGTAAGCGAGCACCCTCATGAGTGCATTTTCTGGTGTCTGTAAGGCTTCGCTTGGAACGGGTGTAAACTTTTACACTTGTATTTATTTTACACATGTAAAATACCGGTCACAGCTAATTTTCTACTTGGAAACAAAACGACCAGTCCAGGTCTGTATTCTAAACCAGCCGGATACAAGCGAAAATGCTAATCCAAGCGTGCCCTAATAGTGAGTTATTTTCATGGTAGGAGCAACGGTGACTAGCAATGTGCTCTAGTTGTGTAAACACCTCCAATTGCCACTCGACGGTACTCACTGCGCTGAGACATGTAGGCGTACTCGGACCACTGAATTGAACTTTGATGGTGAACGTCTCCTGTGGTGCTTTGTTTATGGTTATAAAACTTGCTTCTAAGTACATGGTATCATATACCCTTCATCTGGGTTTATTGTCAGTTCGACACCTATTCCTGGATGGAGGATATCTCTCCGCCAAGGAGGAGAAGGACGGAGAGGACGCGGACGTGGACGGCGTCTACTAGACGTGGTAGCCGATACTATAGTTAGCAATGTCGCTTGAATAGGGACATTTCTTAGGTTGAAAATGTCGCTAAACGACATATGTACTCGCTAATATATGTACCGATGAATTTTTGGCCAATATTATATTTTGATTATAGTTTCTTCTAATTTCTCATGTTAAAACATGTGTTTACTATGTCTAATATAATGTTAAATTGCCCATGGATTTTTTAAGAAAATGACAAAAAATATCAAATAAAGGAAAAGATATGAAGGGCATTAAGCAACTGTGTGCTTATGCACACCGCCACGGACTCCATATCCATATGAAGCATGGCAGATGTCAATTTCAGGTATGGTGAATCTACTAGAGTTGCTCTTACGATAGCATCTGCATTCCATGCTAGCAAATAAGCTTTAGTAGGAACTGACTCGCTCCTATCATGCATTCCTATGTTTTTAAAATACTACGAATGGAACATGCCCTCAGATGTCCCAATTATTTTGGCAAATTAAATTAATATCAATTTGAAGTTTCTAGAACTCATCTAGGTGAGATATAGTTTCATCTCATTCATCTGACATTAGCTGACATCACCTATTGTTGATGTAGCCCACTTTCAAATTTTTTTTTGAGTAATATGTAGCCCGCTTTCATTATCTGGCCAAGAGACACTTGGAGAAATGTCCGTATTGTCCCGTTCGCCGGCCCAATAATTTGCTTTAGACAAATGGAAATAAACAAAAATCGACAGGAGCCAGGATTGGACCAGCAACCTCACGAAAATGGATTCGCCAGGTTTGCTAAAATGACATATGTCAACTACCAAGTACTATGCGATATTAATGGAATTGTGTGACAATTTGAAATTGTCCAATTTTTAAATAAAAAGGGAGTTTAGTTTTTTTCTTTGTACTTGGGATGCACACAAAAATGACCAGTAAAACGATTGAATAGTACCCCTTGCAGTTTGGATTGCTGTGTGCAAAAACTTGCAAGTGCGACCCCTTGAGAAACTTGCAATGGTGACCCCTCCCAAACATACAATCGCAACCCCTGTTAAAAAGTTGCAATTGTGCCCCTCCTTGATACCTTGCAGTTGCGACCCCTCTTAAAAAAATTATAAGTGCGCCTCTCCTTGATAACTTGTAGTTGCGACCTAACTTCTAAACTTGCAATTGATACCTCATTTTAAAACCTGCAGCTGTGTCCCTCTTTGAATACTTGTAGTTGTGACCCGACTCAAAAACTTGTAGTTACGGCCTGACTTATAAACTTGCATTTATGCGCCGACTTATAAACTTGCATTTGCGGCATTAATAAGGCAAAGAACTTAAAACAACAACAATTGTTATTTCATTTGTTGTGCTCATTTGAAAACTTGCACTTGCGGCCGTATGTGAATACTTGTAGTTGGGACTCCATTTGAAAACTTCCAGTTGCGATCCGATTTGAAAACTACTCTCTTTGAATACTTGCAGTTGAGACACCATTTGAAAACTTGCAGTTGTGACGCCCAACTTGAAAGCTTACAGTTACGACCACATTTGAAAACATGCAGTTGTGATCCAATTTTGAAGCCTTATAGTTGCAAGCCGACTTGAAAGCTTGCAGTTGCGGCCTGTACAAACTTTGGCCACACGAAATTTTTGACTGAAAACGCGTGGAAGAAACATTTTTACCCGAAGAGGACGGTTGTATTTCGGTGTCATTAGAATTAAAAAAGGAAAACAAAAAACATGGGATAAAAAACAAAAAAAAGCTGAAAATAGAAAAACAGAAAATATAGAAACTTGAAAACAAGAACAGTAGAATAAATGCACAAGATTAAACAAAGACAGAAAAGACGAAAGTTGAAAAGCCGACATGGTCCGTTACACACAAGTAGCTCAACACATAAAAACAAACAAGGGCTGCAGCCTCATTCTCCTAAAAAATTGCATGGGAGCTATGCCTCGTTTATAACGAGATATATGCTACCCTCGCCTCACGGGGCAGCGAGACCAGGTGTGCCCATTACTGTAGCAGTTCGTTTGCTTTTTTCTGTGTTTTTTGTCTGGTTTTTCAATGTTTTTGATCGGGTTTTTTCCTCTGTGGTTTATCTTTATCTGTTTTTCACTGCTTAGCCGGGGTTTTTTTGTTTTGTTTTTCTGTGTTTTTGTACTTCTTCACCGGTTTTCTTCAGTTTTCCTTTTATTATTTGTTATAATTCTGTTTTCTTTGTGTTTCACCATTTTTTTGTTTCTTCAATGTACATTGGTTTTCTTTGTTTTTATTGGTTTTCTTTGGCTCTTCGCTTTTTTTTTGTTTTCTTTGTCGTTTTTATTGGAATTTTTTAACCCACGACTAATTTTTGTAGTCACAATATATATATTCTAGTGTACACGTAAAACATTTTTTTGAATAATGTTGAATACTTTTCAAATACATGATGTACATTTTGCTTTTAATACATGTTTTGAACACTTTTGTGAATGCATGGTCACCATTTTATTAATGGTGATAAACATTTGTATAAAACTACTTGAATATTTTCTTACATTATATAAACAAATTTTAAATGTCACAAATATTTTTTTTGCAACGCAGGAACATTTACATTTATTCACAATGTCATATACACTTTTTTTGTGGAGGACATAATTTTTTTGATGGCATTTTGTTTTGCATTCTATACACATTTGTGAAAAAGTTCACCTAATTTTTTAATACTATGTTAACTTTTTCAAAATCAAAATTTCAATATATTCATTTTAAATATAAATAAAAAATAAAGGAAAAATTAATATGAGTATGGCGTCGGCATGATGCTCGTGCGACAACCTACGACCCTACTAAGCCAACCCAGCACCAGCTCCCTATAGTGAGGGTGCCTTCTACCTCGCATCAGGCGAGGTATAGTCACGTCTAAAAAATGCAGCATCGCTACTCGGCGACAAGAGGTCATGATGGGCCTCAACCATCCACGAGCGTGATAACAAAAAGGATGCCACATGACACATACAACATTGTTGGGACATCTGCACGAATCTGGAAAAAGTTCATTTTGAACTTTGAACTTGTAGAGCTTGGGCTAAACAAACCCTCATGTCGAAATCCTTATCGATTGCATCCTAAACTTTGCAATCCCGGTCTAAATCGAACCTGGGGTCATTTTCCACACGAGGATTGTCGACGTGGCAAAGGATAGCCCAGATTGGTTACGCCGCGAGGCGCGCGTGAAAAAGATTAGGCCAGCCCAGTGAGGCCCAGCTCGCTGTGTACTTCGAGCACTCCGTGAGGCCTTGGTGGCCTAGCAACCAACTCTCAGATAGCAAACACAAAAGAAAAAAGGCACAAGTTATTAATTGGCGAGTAGTGACATTTGAACCCCGAACAGGTACGTTGACGACTATAGCCATTAACCACTAGGTTGACTTCACTTAGTTGTGCTCTCTCATGAAAATAGACCTATTTGACCCCTTCTTTAATTAGGACTTTGAAACTCCTTTTGTATTCTTAGACCCAGGTAGATTGTAGACAAAAAGAGAAATGCTTTTATTTCCATGTATTCTTTTGTAATCACATATCACTTTCTAACTTCCCATGTAACTGAGTTAGAAAGTGATATGTGATTACAACAGTCCTACAAATGATGCCAACTACTCTGGTTACATGGATTACTGAATCTCACATGTCATCCTTCTCTTCGAAGCTCCTTGCACTGTTGTATATTTTTTGATGTTAAATAACCTTCCTATTTTTGTTGCAGGAGATTCTAAAAAACATAGCAATGGTGGGGCTCCTGGAGCTCAATCCTCACCACCACCAACAGATAATGATGATGCACAAGTGGATGGTCCATCTGAAGATGGCGCAGCAGGTGACAACTTCACTTTGCAAGTTCTCATTTATGTGTTTCTTATAGAGCTGGACCAGTGGATCTTAGGCTATTCTCTATTTTGGTCAACTATAGTAGTAGTTGTGTAAAGGTGTCTAATTTTCATCCATGTCCTAATGTTATTCCACAATTTTTATCATGGAACTTTTTCTTCTATGTAATCTCCAATTCTGTTTTACCTACAGTTTTGGTTGATTTACACTTCGATTCCTAAAAAAAGGTGTACTTATTTGAGTGGGGTGAATTCATATATATTTTTTAGTTGTACAGGAGGGTAAGGCCCCACTGCTATTTTTATGAAAAGCAAGCCAAAACTGTTTTTTGTGAAGTGTATAGGAGGAATGTAGGTGAAATCATATTTGATGCATATTCCCTTTGTTCTGACTTCTGTTTGATACATACTCTATTTTAGAAAATATATAGGATATATCCAATAGGGCAAGTTTATGGTTACATTTCTCTTTACGATGCTTATATGAAGAATGTAGAGAAAAAATATATTTCACATGCCATTTTAGTTTCTAAATTTTCCCTCAAACTTTAACAATTTTCATATATTTTCTTTTTCTTTTGTTTATATTCCACAATGATAAGGTTTTCTTATTTCAAAATTACTATTAACAAAATTGTGTTCTTCCTAGAGCACCGGCAGCAACCACATCGTGAAAGGGTCGAGGGAAGATTATCTGATATGTGTCACCAAAAGCGAAGGTAAAATTCCAATACAACACCTTCATATTACCTGTCAATTCACAAGTGCATGTTCTGTATCAAAATTAATTGTTCCCTCTTCATTACATTGGTATAGGTTCTCAATGGGTTGGCAAATATCTTGGTATATGTAGTTTCAAAGCTTCATTACATTGTAGCAGGGAAAAGTGGTATAAAAATTGTGTAGCACCATGCCTTAGCAAGCTCCTTAATTTGGCTAGAACAGAGGGCTAATGTTCTTACTCATTTGCCGCCTAATTTATATGGTTCTGCTATGAACCATTCCTACTTTGGCAATAGATTGCATCACTTTATGCCATAGAAGAACCATATAAATCCGTATCCGGCGACGGTGACATGGGGGCAGGCACGAGGAGGGGTGGCGAGCTGGCGGCGGCTGGGTTCCCCCCGATCTCCCAGGTTGGGCGATGCCTAATTTATATGGTACATATTGAACAGAGGGCCCAAATATGTACAAGTGCATCTGATCGTTAGATTATTCGATTGTGACGTGGGCATGATGCTAGCGCGATAACCTATGACCCTGCTGAGCTAGCCCAACACCGGCTCCCTATAGCAAGGGTGCCTTCTACCTCACGTCAGGCGAGGTATAGTCGCGTCTAAAAAATTGCAGCATCGCTACTCAGTGATAAGAGGTCGTGACGGGCCTCGACAGTCCACGAGCGTGATAAAAAAAGGGGGCTGCCACGGGCCACATACAACGTTCGCTGGGACATTTTCACGAATCGGGAAAAAGTTCATATTAAACCCTGAACTCATAGAGGCAGTGTTTGGGCGAAACGAACCCCCGCGTCAAAATCCCTGTTGATTGCACCCTCAACCTTACAATCCCAGTCTAAATCGAACCCGGGGGTCGTTTTCCAAATGAGGATTGTCGACGTGGCAAAGGATGGCCGAGATTGGTTGCGCTGCGAGGCGTGCACGACGAAGACTGGGCCGGCCCAGTGAGGCCTAGCTCACTGTCTACTTCGAGCACTCCGCGAGACCTGGGTGGCCTACCAACCAACTCTCAAACAACAAACTCAAAAGAAAAAGGGCACAAGTTATTAATTTGTGAGTAGCGAGATTTGAATTTCAGACAGGTACGTTGATGACTATGGTCATTAACCACTAGGTCGACTTCACTTAGTTGTGCACTATCATGAAAATACACCTATTTGACTCTTCTTTAGTTTACGGAAATGAAAAAGATCAGTAGAAAATCGAAAAAATTTACGGAAATGAAAAAAGTCCACGAATTTGGCAAAAAGTTTATCAAGTTTGGAAAAGTTTGCCGGTTTTGAAAAACAGTTTATCATTTTTTTAAAGAACTCATGAATATGAAATAAAGTTCATCGGTTTTGGAAAAAGCTCATCAATTTTCAAAGAAGTTCACATATCCGAAAAAAGAATCATCAATTTAGAAAAAAAATCACAGATTCAGAAAAAAGTTCAATGATTTTTAAAAGAAGTTCATGGATTTTCAAAAGAAAAGTCCATGGTTTGGAAAAAATATTCACAAATTTTGGAAAAAAATTATAAAACTGGAAAAGAGTTCACAAATTTGAAAAAAAGTTCATGGATCCGGAAAACTCCATGAATTCTGTAAAAAGGTTCGCGAATTTGAGAAAAAAAGGAATTGAAAAAAGTTTCACGCATTAGATTAAAAAAAACTCGTATAAGAATCATCTAGCTAAGGAGTTTCAACGAACAAAATAAAGAAGAAAAGAAGAAAAAGGAATAAAGTATTCACAAGAGGCGAGGCGACCGTGTTGGTTAGTGCAGCTTGCACCGAAAGTCGAGGTAGCGAGTTTGAATCACTTTGCGTGCATCTTTTTTAGCAATGTAACAGACAAAAATGACAAATGGGCCGGCCTAGCGCGAAGTACCGCCGTGGTCAACATTGCCGCTCACTGGCCCATCGGTCAGACGAATCCTGGTTTTCATTTGCCACGTCGGCGTTTTTATGCCTCAAACAATGTCGGGGTTTGATTTAGATCGGGTTGGCATAGTTCATGGTGCAATCGATATGGATTTGAACGTGGGGGTTCGATTCTGACCGAGATTGTATAATTCGGGGTGCAATCGACAGGGATGATTTGAATGTAGGGATTCATTTCGCCTAACCTCCACAAATTCAAGGTTTAAAATGGCCCTTTTTCATATGAATCATGGTGTGTTTTATTAATCCAACACTGTGCTCGTGAACGAGACCAAACTAAGCTAGCTGAGATTTAGCAACCCCACGTCAAATTGTAGTGTTGATGCCTATGTCTGCCGTGAAATTCATGTATACACGAGCTTGGTCGCCTCACGGTGACTGTTCTGGTTTCGCCTGGTCGCCTCACCTCACGACTGGCACGGCACAAGAGTCGGCCGGCTACTTTTCTGTGTGTATATCAGGGAAAATATCCTGTGATACGGTCCCTGTCATGATACCATGCTCCCGGGCTGCATGGTGTGTCCGTTCTGCGTGGATGGCATACGATCAACTCTCTTGCCTTTTTACACATGCCTGATAGGACCTCTGGGATCACTAGGCTAGATTAGATCAATAGTCTACCTTCTCCTTGGCTCGATGAGCTCGAGCAGGTGGCCATGGCGGAGCTGCGGCGGCGGTGAGTGTGCAGTGGAGGTGGCCGTGCTTCCCGTCGCTTCTGCGGCACCCTAGATCGGTAGGGAATATTGATTGCTCATATTCTGATATATAATCTGCTTTTCTACCTTACCCGCTTATCCTATATACTTAGTATAGGTTGGTTAGTGATCCACAAGTGGCCCTTCACCTTGTCCTCGTTGCCCCCGCTGGAGAACGATGACCACCACGCGGGAATAAGTATGAGCACTCGATGTCGCACGTTTCTTCCGAAAGCTCTGTCAGACGTCCAGTTCAGTATTGCGGCATGGCTGGGCCGGTGCCATCCAGGACAGAGGTGGTGCCTGGGTCCGCCCTGCACGCAACGACCCGGAGTGCAAAGGGCGATGGGCCTGAGACCCCTGAGCGCTTAGGATATAGACCGACGGGGACCTCTGTGTGGAGCCTACACTACAAAAAAAAGACACATCCGTGACATTTTGGGCCGAACGAAATTTTTTCTGTCATACATATGACACTTCTATGACGATAATTGTGAGAAAACCCGGTATCATCATAGATGTGGTGGGCTCCTACTGTCGTGGTTCTAAGTCTGACAGTAGAATTGGGGGGTAGGTATGGAGAGGCAAGGTACTAGCTATGGAATAGTTGGTACGCACGAGTTTTTACGAGTTCAGGCCCTTCTCGGAGGAAGTAACAACCCTACGTCTCGGAGCCCGGAGGCGGTCGACTGGATTATATGCGTATGAATTATGTGGGTCCGAACCCTTCTACCGTGGAGGGTGGCTTATATAGAGTGCGCCAGACCCAGCCAGCCCACATAGCGGAGGGTTTAAGGTACATTAAGGCTAGGCGTTCGGTAACGCCTTACATAAAGTGTCATCATGACCATAAAGACTACTTAACTACTGCACCGTTTGGACACCGAGTGGCTCTTGAACTCACGGTGGTCGAGTGGGTCTTCATGGTCGAGTGTCTTTGAATCTGTCGAGTGGAAACCTACCAGGTCGACTGGTAGACAGTCTATTCTAAGGATGCCCTTGGGGAGGGTATCTTGGACTGGTCCATGACCCTACCCTAGGTATATGACTTCATCATTAGCCCCCGAATGGATTGAGGTTTGAGTGAGGAAGAAGTTGATAATCTTTCCGACCTGCTTTTCACGCTGCGAGTGTGCTTTACTCTGGATCAGTGACCTTTCAGTGACGGTGTCAACTTTTCTTTCAGTCGCCTTGATCCATTCTTTACATCTGGCGAGTGAACTTTATGAACTTGGAGATTTCCGAGCGACGGATCGGAGGAAATCTGCCGTCTGACAAGTTGCTCTGCTGTTAGCGGATTTAGTGGGATCCGAATTTCGGGAAGCGCGCGAAGCGGAGAAGGCCGCGGCACTCGGATGGATAAGGCAAGGACGCCTCGATCTCCAAGCCACCTTTTTCGCCACGTATCGCGTAGCTGCTATTCTGGATTTGTGAGAATTGCCGGGCCTACCATTGACCACTCGGAAGCGACTTCATATAAGGCGCCGGGCGGGGTATTTTGAACAGTCGCCCTCATTTTCCCTCCTCCGTCCTCAGATTCATCCGCCGTACCAGAACCTGCTCAGCGCTGCCCCGCTCGCCTCACGGCGACAATGGTGAAGGAGAAGACGGCGGCCTTGAGCGGGCGAAGAAGGCGACGGCGAAGGCGAAGGGAGAGCGCCATCGGGCGGATCCTCGTCGCGGTCCAAATTTCGCCGCAAGGTTGGGTCCAGGGAAATTGGATCCGCTCGACCATCACCCAGAAAGACCTCAACGACCTAGCCAACAAGGGATTGATCCCCCACGGGTCAGCAAGGCTTCCGGGGACAGACTGGCAGCCGCAGCCTCAAGAGGGTGAGTGCGTCCTCTTAGCCACCCATGTGGATCGCGGATTTTCTCTTCCGCGAATCTTTTCTTTCGTGGTTTTCGAACTTCTTTGGAGCACAACTCCATCACTTTACACCCAACTCCATTGCCTATCTCGCCGCTTGTGTCTTTGTGCGAAAACTTCTTGGGTTGTCGACCACACTGGGCCTCTTCAAACACATATTCACTTGTCGCTCTCGGGACGGTGAAAAAGGCTAGTCCGAATGATGAAAGAACCCAAGTAATCCAGATGTGTGGGGTCTTGGGGTCCAGATGAGGGGTAAAAGTGCCTTTCCAGCCATGATTCTTCCCGATTCGATCCGGAGGGGGGCAGTCGACCTGGTTCTACTGCCAAGACCAGTCGACGCCAGGGCAGTCGACTGGACTCCCTCCTTTCTCCATGGATCGAGTGAACAAGCCGTCCTCTCTGAAGGTGCTTTCGGAGGAGAAGGCCCAGGTTAAGTTGTTGATGGAGCGTGTAGTCCAGCTCATTCGCGACGGAGTGACCGACATGGATCTTCTGGAGGTTTTCGTTCGACGGCGCATTCAGCCGCTCCAATACCGAGATCACCCGATGTGGATGTACTCTGGTACCGAGGACACCACCCGGGTCCACCCAGAGTTGGTCGACGACGCCACATTGGAGAGGTGGATGACTGCCATCACAGGGAACAAGGATAACCCTCGCGGGGCTAGGAGGATCCCACCACATGACCAATCTTATGAACCAGACCAGGTATGACCACTTATCTCCGACTGTGATCCTGTTGCATTTGCTTTGTTCCGTTGCGATCGATCGTCGTCTTGTTTTGATGTCTTCTAGGTCACCACTGAGATGTACTCGATGCCCAACGGGGCGCAAGAACCAGTCGAAGAAGAAGAAGGAAGCGGAAGCGAAAGCCAGGAGGAATGGGAGTCTGAGGAAAACGACAGCGGCGATGAAGAGGAGGAGGAGGAGGTGGAAGAGGAGGAGACGTGGATCCACCCCACTCGGAAAGGCGATCCAAGTCGACGCATGATCCGGTGGTCGGCGTGGTAAGGCTATCGCGCCCATCGGGCGGTCGACGCGCCTTTTCGGACGACTTCTCCAAAGGCCGATCGATAAACCGCCAAAGCAACCCCGAGCAACGTCATCAAAGACGGCGAAGGCCTTGCCCAAGATGAGGATGGTCATTCCCACCATTTCCGGGTAATCAGCAGAACTTGTGTTTTCCTGTCTACCATGAGTGCACTTTTGGTCGACTCGTTTTGACTGATCAATTGACTTCTGAAATCTGCAGTGCTGACACCTCCGAGACCTCAGCTAAGCACGAGGATCAGGAAATGGAAGATGCCGCCACCTCCAACCTTGGTATGATCTCTGTAGTTTCGCTTTACGGTCGATTGGATTTCTGTTTTTACCTTTGAATCTTACTTGTAGTTCCACCTCATGTCATTGATCTCCTTGATGATGACGATGAAACACCGCTGAGGAAGAGGAAGGACAAAAAGGTGCCTGCTGGCAAGGCTACTCCAGTTGTATCACTGCCCGAGACGCTAGTTCACGAGGGAGGTGACACCACTCGGACTTCTGTGTCCTTTCTTTGTCACCGACGAGTGTCCGCCTTCGTCGTCGATCGCTGACCCGCCATCCCTTTTGCCACACACCACGTCCCGGAAGACCAAGTGAGTGCTGCCAAGGAGGCCATATGCCGTGCAGGGATCATGATGGAGCAAGTGAAGGTGGTCCGGAGGCCAGCCAGCGGCTTATGATGCAAGCTCGGCTCTTGAGCAATGTCCAAGTAAGTTGCTTGTTCTGTTAGGATATGCTACTGAAATTTCTTCTTCTCAAGATTTCCATATCTGCATCTGTACACCCACTGGGTGGGTGTGTCGATTGAATTTTTGAACTGGTGGGGGCACGCTGAGTGCACCCACTGGGTGTAGTCCCCGAGACTATGGTGGACTGCGTGTTGGGGAACGTTGCAGAAAATTAAAATTTTTCCTACGGTTTCACCAAGATCCATCTATGAGTTCATCTAAGCAACGAGTCATGGGAGAGAGATTGCATCTACATACCACTTGTAGATCGCGTGCGGAAGCGTTCAAGGGAACGGTGATGATGGAGTCGTACACGCCGTGATTCAGATCACCGATGACCAAGTGCCGAACGGACAGCACCTTCGCGTTCAACACACACACGGAGCGGATAACGTCTCCTCCTTCTTGATCCAGCAAGGGGGAAGGAGAGGTTGAGGAAGATGGCTCCAGCAGTAGCATGACGGCGTGATGATGGTGGAGAGGCAGTACTCTGACAGGGCTTCGCCAAGCACTCAACGGAGGAGGAGAGGTGTTGGGGAGGGGAGGGGCTGCGCCTTCAAGTGTGTTGTAGCCCTCCCCTCGCCCCTCTATTTATAGGGGAAGGGAGAAGGGGCGGCCTCTAGATGGGATCTAGAGGGGGCGGCGGCCAAGGGAGGGCTTGCCCCCAAGCAAGGCGCCCCCTCGGGGTTTCCCAAACCCTAGGCGCATGGGCCCTAGGGGAGTGGCACCCCAGCCCACTTTGGGCTGGATCCCTTCCTCATACAACCCATAAGGCCCTCCGGGAGAGGTGGCCCCTCCGATGGACCCGGAACCCCTCCGGTGGCCTGTGTACAATACCGATATGCCCCGAACCTTTCCGTGACCGTATGATGACTTCCCATATATAAATATTTACCTCAGGACTCTTCCGAACTCCTCGGACTCCGAACAACATTCGGTAATCACATACAAGTCTTCCTAATAACCCTAGCGCCACCGAACCTTAAGTGTAGACCCTACGGGTTCGGGAGACATGTAGACATGATCGAGACGGCTCTCGGGCAATAACCAACCGCGGGATCTGGATACCCATGTTGGCTCCCACATGCTCCTCGATGATCTCATCGGATGAACCACGATGTCGAGGATTCAAGCAACCCCGTATACTATTCCCTTTGTCGACGGTATGTTACTTGCGAGACTCGATCGTCGGTATCCCAATACCTCGTTCAGTCTCGTTACCGGCAAGTCACTTTACTCATCAGTAATGCATGATCCCGTGACTGCACACTTGGTCACTTTGAGCTCATTATGATGATGCACTACCGAGTGGGCCCAGTGATACCTCTCCATTATACGGAGTGACAAATCCAGTCTCGATCCGTGTCAACCCAAGCAGACACTTTCGGAGATACCGTAGTGTACCTTTATAGTCACCCAATTACGTTGTGACGCTTTGGTACACCCAAAGCACTCCTACGGTATCCGGAGTTACACGATCTCATGGTCTAAGGAAGAGATACTTGACATTGGAAAAGCTCTAGCAAAACGAACTACACGATCTTGTGCTATGCTTAGGATTGGGTCTTGTCCATCACATCATTCTCCTAATGATGTGATCCCGTTATCAACGACATCCAATGTCCATAGTCGTGAAAACCATGACTATCTATTGATCAACGAGCTAGTCAACTAGAGGCTCACTAGGGACATATTGTGGTCTATGTATTCACACGTGTATTACGATTTCCGGATAATACAATTATAGCATGAATAAAAGACAATTATCATGAACAAGGAAATATAATAATAATCCTTTTATTATTGCCTCTAGGGCATATTTCCAACAGTCTCCCACTTGCACTAGAGTCACTAATGTAGTTACATTGTGATGAACCTAACACCCATAGAGTTTTGGTGTTGATCATGTTTTGCTCGCGGAAGAGGTTTAGTCAACGGATCTGCGACATTCAGATCCGTATGCACTTTGCAAATTTCTATGTCTCCATCTTGAACATTTTCACGGATGGAGTTGAAGCGACGCTTGATGTGCCTGGTCTTCTTGTGAAACCTGGGCTCCTTGGCAAGTGCAATAGCTCGGTGTTGTCACGGAAGAGTTTGATCGGCCCGACGCAATGGGTATGACTCCTAGGTCGGTGATGAACTCCTTCACCCATATTGCTTCATGTGCTGCCTCCGAGGCTGCCATGTACTCCGCTTCACATGTAGATCCCGCCACGACGCTCGCTTGCAGCTGCACCAGCTTCGCTTCCACCATTCAACATATACACGTATCCGGTTTGTGACTTAGAGTCATCCAGATCTGTGTTGAAGCTAAGCGTCGGCGTAACCCTTCTGACAGAGCTCTTACGTCACCTCCATAAACGAAACATGTCCTTTTTCCTTTTCGTGTACTTCAGGATATTCTTGACCGCTGTCCGGTGTTCCTTGCCGGGATTACTTTGGTACCTTCCTACCAAACTTACGGCAAGGTTTACATCAGGTCCGGTACACAAAGATGGCATACATAATAGATCCTATGGCCGAGGCATAGGGGATGACGCTCATCTCTTCTTTATCTTTTGCCGTGGTCGGACATTGAGCCGAGCTCAATCTCACACCTTGCAGTACAGGCAAGAACCCTTTCTTGGACTGATCCATTTTGAACTTCTTCAAAATCTTATCAAGGTATGTGCTTTGTGAAAGACCTATGAGGCGTCTCGATCTATCTCTATAGATCTTGATGCCTAATATATAAGCAGCTTATCCAAGGTCCTTCATTGAAAAACTTTTATTCAAGTAGGCCTTAATGCTGTCCAAGAGTTCTATATCATTTCCCATCAAAAGTATGTCATCTACATATAATATGAGAAATGCTACAGAGCTCCCACTCACTTTCTTGTAAACGCAGGCTTCTCCATAAGTCTGCGCATAAACCCAAACGCTTTGATCATCTCATCAAAGCGAATGTTCCAACTCCGAGATGCTTGCACCAGCCCATAAATGGATCGCTGGAGCTTGCATACCTTGTTAGCATTCTTAGGGTCGATAAAACCTTCCGCTGCATAATATACAACTCTTCCTTAAGATAACCGTTAAGGAACGCTGTTTTGACGTCCATCTGCCATATCTCATAATCATAGTATGCGGCAAGTGCTAACATGATTCGGACGGACTTAAGCTTCGCTACGGGAGAGAAAGTCTCATCATAGTCAATCCCTTGAACTTGCCGATAACCCTTAGTGACAAGTCGAGCTTTATAGATGGTGACATTACCATCCGCGTCCGTCTTCTTCTTAAAGATCCATTTGTTTTCTATCGCTCGCCGATCAACGGGCAAGTCTGTCACAAAGTCCATACTTTGTTTTCATACATGGATCCTATCTCGGATTGCATGGCTTCAAGCCATTTGTTGGAATCTGGGCCCGCCATCGCTTCTTCATAGTTCGAAGGTTCACCGTTGTCTAACAACATGATTTCCGTGACAGGGTTGCCGTACCACTGCAGTGCGGAACGTGTCCTAGTGGACCCACGGGTTCAAGAGCAACTTGATCCAAGTACCTTAATCATCATCATTAATTTCCTCTCCGGTTGGTGTAGGCACCACGGAACATTTTCTGAGCTGCACTACTTTCCGGTTCAAGAGGTAGTACTTCATCGAAGTTCTACTTTCCTCCCACTTACTCCTTTCGAGAGAAAATCTTTTTCCAGAAAGGATCCGTTCTTGGCAACAAAGATCTTGCCTTCGGATCTAAGGTAGAAGGTATACCCAATGGTTTCCTTTGGGTATCCTATGAAGACGCATTTTTCCGACTTGGGCTCGAGCTTTTCAGGTTGAAGTTTCTTGACATAAGCATCGCATCCCCAAACTTTTAGAAATGACAGCTTAGGTTTCTTCCCAAACCATAATTAAATGACGGTGTCGTCTCAACGGATTTAGACGGTGCCCTATTTAAAGTGAATGTAGCTGTCTCTAGTGCGTATCCCCAAAATGATAGCGGTAAATCGGTAAGAGACATCATAGATCGCACCATATCCAATAGAGTGTGATTACGACGTTCGGATACACCATTACGCTGAGGTGTTCCAGGCGGCGTGAGTTGTGAAACGATTCCACATTTCCTTAAATGTGTACCAAATTCGTGACTTAAGTATTCTCCTCCACGATCTGATCGTAGGAATTTTATCTTTCGGTCACGTTGATTCTCTACCTCATTCTGAAATTCCTTGAACTTTTCAAAGGTCTCAGACTTGTGTTTCATTAAGTAGACATACCCATATCTACTCAAGTCATCAGTGAGAGTGAGAACATAACGATATCCTCTGCGAGCCTCAACGCTCATTGGACCGCACACATCGGTATGTATGATTTCCAACAAGTTGGTTGCTCGCTCCATTGTTCCGGAGAACGGAGTCTTGGTCATCTTGCCCATGAGGCATGGTTCGCTTGTGTCAAATGATTCATAATCGAGAGACTCCAAAAGTCCATCAGCATGGAGCTTCTTCATGCGCTTGACACCAATGTGACCAAGGCGGCAGTGCCACAAGTATGTGGGACTATCGTTATCAACTTTACATCTTTTGGTATTCACGCTATGAATATGTGTAACACTACGCTCGAGATTCATTAAGAATAAACCATTGACCATAGGGGCATGACCATAAAACATATCTCTCATATAAATAGAACAACCATTATTCTCGGATTTAAATGAGTAGCCATCTCGTATCAAACGAGATCCAGATACAATGTTCATGCTCAAACTTGATACCAAATAACAATTATTAAGGTTTATAACTAATCCCGTAGGTAAATGTAGAGGTAGCGTGCCGACGGCGATCACATCGACCTAGGAACCAATCCAGACGCGCATCGTCACCTCGCCCTTCGCCAGCCTCCGCTTATTCCGCAGCTCCTGCTGTGAGTTACAAATATGAGCAACGACACCGTATCAAATACCCGGGAGTTACTACAGTAATCGGTAAGGTACACATCAATTACATGTATATCAAATATACCTTTAGTGTTGCCGGCCTTCTTATCCGCTAAGTACTTGGGGCAGTTCCGCTTCCAGTGACCCTTCCCTTTGCAATAAAAGCACTCTGTCTCAGGCTTGGGTCCATTGTTTGACTTCTTCCGGCAACTTGCTTTATCGGGCGGCAACATCCTTGCCGTCCTTCTTGAAGTTCTTCTTACCCTTGCCCTTTTGAACTTAGTGGTTTTATTGACCATCAACACTTGATGTTCTTTCTTGATTTCAACCTCTGCTGACTTCAAAGATTGAGAATACTTCGGGAATGGTCTTCACCATCCCCGCATATTGTAGTTCATCACAAAGCTCTTGTAGCTTGGTGGGAGCGATCAAGGATTCTGTCAATGACCGCCTCGTCCGGAGGTTTATGTCCAATTGGGACAGGCGGTTAGCAACCCGGACATTTTGAGTATGTGCTCACCGATGTAACTGTTTTCCTCCATCTTACAACTATAGAACTTGTCGGAGACTTCATATCTCTCGACCGGGCATGAGCTTGGAAAACTAGTTTCAACTCCTCGAACATCTCATATGCTCCGTGTTGCTCAAAACGCTTTGGAGCCCCGGTTCTAAGGCTGTAAAGCATGCCGCACCGAACGAGGGAGTAATCATCAAGACGAGACTGCCAAGCATTCATAATGTCTTGGTTCTCTGGGACGGGTGCATCACCTAGCGGTCCTTCTAGGACATATTGTTTCTGGCAGCTATGAGGATGATCCTCGGGTTAGGACCCGATCCGTGTAGTTGCTACCATCATCTTTCAGCTTGGTTTTCTCTAGGAACGCGTTGAAGTTCATGTTGACATGAGCGTTGGCCATTTGATCTACAAGACATATTTGCAAAGGTTTTAGACTAAGTTCATGATAATTAAGTTCATCTAATCAAATTATTTTAATGAACTCCCACTCAGATTAGACATCCCTCTAGTCATCTAAGTGTTACACGATCCAAGTCGACTAGGCCGTGTCCGATCATCACGTGAGACGGACTAGTCATCATCGGTGAACATCTCCATGTTGATCGTATCTTCCATACGACTCGTGTTCGACCTTTCGGTCTTCGTGTTCCGAGGCCATGTCCGTACATGCTAGGCTCGTCAAGTTAACCCTAAGTGTTTTGCATGTGTAAAACTGTCTTACACCCGTTGTATGTGAACGTAAGGATCTATCACACCCGATCATCACGTGGTGCTTCGAAACAACGAACTTTAGCAACGGCGCACAGTTAGGGGAGAACACTTCTTGATATTGTTGTAAGGGATCCTCTTATTTACTACCGTCGTTCTAAGTAAACAAGATGCATAAACATAATAAACATCACATGCAATTATATAGTAGTGACATGATATGGCCAATATCATATAGCTCCATTGATCTCCATCTTCGGGGCTCCATGATCATCTTGTCACCGGCATGACACCATGATCTACATCATCATGATCTCCATCATCGTGTCTTCATGAAGTTGTCACGCAAACGACTACTTCTACTTCTATGGCTAACGCGTTTAGCAATAAAGTAAAGTAATTTACATGGCGTTCTTCAATGACACGCAGGTCATACAAAAATAAAGACAACTCCTATGGCTCCTGCCGGTTGTCATACTCATCGACATGCAAGTCGTGATTCCTATTACAAGAACATGATCTCATACATCACAATATGTCATTCATCATTCATCACAACTTCGCCATATCACATCACATGACAATTGCTGCAAAAACAAGTTAGACGTCCTCTAATTGTTGTTGCATCTTTACGTGGCTGCAATTGGGTTCTAGCAAGAACATTTTCTTACCTACGAATAACCACAACGTGATTTTGTCAACTTCTATTTACCCTTCATAAGGACCCTTTTCATCGAATCCGCTCCAACTAAAGTGGGAGAGACAGACACCCGCCAGCCACCTTATGCAACTAGTGCATGTCAGTCGGTGGAACCGGTCTCACGTAAGTGTACGTGTAAGTTGGTTCGGGCCGCTTCATCCCACAATACCGCTGAAGCAAGATAAGACTAGTAGCGGCAAACAAGTTGACAAAATCTACGCCCACAACAAAATTGTGTTCTACTCGTGCAATAGAGAACTACGTATAGACCTAGCTCATGATGCCACTTTGTTGGAACGCGTTGCAGAAAATTAAAAATTTTCCTACAGTTTCACCAAGATCCATCTATGAGTTCATCTAAGCAACGAGTCATGGGAGAGAGATTGCATCTACATACCACTTGTAGATCGCGTGCGGAAGCGTTTAAGGGAACGGTGATGATGGAGTCGTACACGCCGTGATTCAGATCACCGATGACCAAGTGCCGAACGGACAGCACCTCCGCGTTCAACACACGTATGGAGCGGATTACGTCTCCTCCTTCTTGATCCAGCAAGGGGGAAGGAGAGGTTGAGGAAGATGGCTCCAGCAGCAGCACGACGGCGTGATGATGGTGGAGAGGCAATACTCTGACAGGGCTTCACCAAGCACTCAACGGAGGAGGAGAGGTGTTGGGGAGGGGAGGGGCTGCGCCTTCAAGTGTGTTGCAGCCCTCCCCTCGCCCCTCTATTTATAGGGGAAGGGAGAAGGGGCGGCCCTCTAGATGGGATCTAGAGGGGGCGGTTAAGGGAGGGGCTTGCCCCATGCAAGGGGGCGCCCCTCGGGAGTTCCCCAAACCCTAGGCGCATGGGCCCTAGGGGGGAGTGGCACCCCAGCCCACTTTGGGCTGGATCCCTTCCTCATACAGCCCATAAGGCCCTCCGGGAGAGGTGGCCCCTCCCGGTGGACCCCCGGAACCCCTCCGGTGGCCCCGGTACAATACCGATATGCCCCCGAACTTTCCGGTGACCGTATGATGACTTCCCATATATAAATCTTTACCTCCGGACTCTTAGGAACTCCTCGTGATGTCCAGGATCCCATCCGGACCAACAACATTCGGTAATCACATACAAGTCTTCCTAATAACCCTAGCGTCACCGAACCTTAAGTGTGTAGACCCTACGGGTTCGGGAGACATGTAGACATGATCGAGACGGCTCTCGGGCAATAACCAACAGCGGGATCTGGATACCCATGTTGGCTCCCACATGCTCCTCGATGATCTCATCGGATGAACCACGATGTCGAGGATTCAAGCAACCCCGTATACTATTCCCTTTGTCAGACGGTATGTTACTTGCACGAGCATCGATCGACGGTCTCCCAATACCTTGTTCAGTCTCGTTACCGGCAAGTCACTTTACTCGTACCGTAATGCATGATCCCGTGACCAGACACTTGGTCACTTTGAGCTCATTATGATGATGCACTTCCGAGTGGGCCCAGTGATACCTCTCCATTATACGGAGTGACAAATCCCAGTATCGATCCGTGTCAACCAAACAGACACTTTCGGAGATACTTGTAGTGTACCTTTATAGTCACCCAGTTACGTTGTGACGTTTGGTACACCCAAAGCACTCCTACGGTATCCGGGAGTTACACGATCTCATGGTCTAAGGAAGAGATACTTGACATTGGAAAAGCTCTAGCAAAACGAACTACACGATCTTGTGCTATGCTTAGGATTGGGTCTTGTCCATCACATCATTCTCCTAATGATGTGATCCCGTTATCAACGACATCCAATGTCCATAGTAAGTACACCATGACTATCTATTGATCAACGTGCTAGTCAACTAGTGGCTCACTAGTGACATATTGTGGTCTATGTATTCACATGTGTATTACGATTTCCGGATAATACAATTATAGCATGAATAAAAGACAATTATCATGAACAAGGAAATATAATAATAATCCTTTTATTATTGCCTCTAGGGTATATTTCCAACACTGCGGGCAGTCGACTGTAGTCTTTATACTTTGAACTTCTTCACTCGGTCTGGTCCGGCCATGTCAAATGGATCTTTGGAACCGGTGGGGGCACGCTGAGTGCACCCACTGGGTGTAGTCCCCGAGACTATGGTGGACTGCGGGCAGTCGACTATAGTCTAAGAACTTCTTTTTCTTTTCTTTTTTTACACAGCTGTCTGCTGACAGTTATCTATGTTTTTAGGATCATAACCTTTTTGCCTCTTTCGGTCGACTAGTCGAACCGAATTGGTAAAACCAGTGGGGGCACGCTGAGTGCACCCACTGGGTGTAGTCCGAGACTCTTTAATGTTTTGATTCGACTGTAGTCTTAGAAATGCTATGGTTTTTCTTTAGTCACTCGGAAGTGACCTGTCTTTGATGTTTTGTCGATTGACTCTTCGCAGAAATCTTGCGAGCTCGTGGCCCGCTATACCGAATTGGAGAACAAGCAGATCCAGCTCAACCTTGACTTGAAGCTTTCTCGGGAGAACTTGCAGAAGGCGAGAGACGAAGCAAAAGTATGGCTGGTGAGAACTTGACGACTGTCTTTGTCTTTCTACCCATTCTCAACTCTGGACTTATTGTTATTTTGCGACAAAGCTGGAGGAGGCTCACGAAGAAGAAAGACCACGACCTTGCGAGAGCCTGAAGGAGGCTTTGGAGAAAACAAAGCTCATGGAAGAGAAACTGGCCTCAGTCGGAAAACTCAAAGAGGAGAATACCAAACTGAAGGCTGCTCTCGACGCGGCCAACAAGGAGGCTAGCCGACTGAAGAATGACAAAGTTGCTCTGACTGACAAGGTTGGCGAACTGGCGGGGAGGAGGAACGATCTGGAGGTTTATCTGGGAGGGCTCGCCAAGAAGCTATTCCTCACGCTTGAAGGTAATTCCTCTTATCCGACTGACTTGTCATCATCGACTCACCATAGAACCCTTAGCTTGAACTTGAGTTGTATTTGCAGAATTCTGCCAGAACTTCGAAGAGGAGACCAGTCGAGTGGAGACAAGCCTAGACCCCATCAAATCTCCCGTGAAGGATGAAGCCGCTATGAACGTGCTCCGACTGGAGTCTCGCATCGCTGGTGTGGTGGACTATCTCGCTCGACTGAAAGCTGCGGTGTCACGGATCGACTCAACCCTCTGGCCGGACCAGACGCTTTAGAATAACCTTGGGTCCTTAATGACTCGACTAAACGAGGTTCCAAGTCGAGTGCAAGAATGGAAAAAGTCTTACGCCAAAAGTGCGGTCTTGATGTTGCTCGCTCTCGGTTCGTGTCCACCGCAAGGAAGTGCGGGAGGAAAAGCTGGCGGCCCTCAAAGTTGCCAACACCAAGAAGTATGATTTCCAATCTTTCATGGAAACTTTCATCGCCGCTGCCACCAGGATCGCCGATGGGATCGACCTTGACCAGTTTGTGGCTCCTTCCAGTCCTCCACCCGAGGAGTAAAAAACTTTTATGCTCTACCTTAAATTTGCCTCGGAATGCCGAGTGATTTTTGTAACCGATAAACTTTAGCGGGCTTGAGGCATGGATACTTCTGCATCCTTAGGATGCTATCCGAACTTTACTTATCGTCAAAATATGCTTTTTTTTGCCTTCGAGTGAACTTTGCTCTTCACTCGGATTATGCTTCAATGTTTGAGATGCAGCTCTGAGGTGGATCCAATCGACCTACACTTTGTGGCTCTTGCAGGTGCAGGAGAAGGAAGCAGTCGATGTGTACCTCGTCGTCCTTGCGGATCAGGATGGAGCGCACGTTGTACTTGTGGCGCAGCTCCGAAGGAGAAGGTAGCAGTCGACCTGCACCTCGTCGTCCTTGCGGAGCGGTATGTTTTCAAACTTAGGCGAGTCCCGGACTGCAGCTAAGCCCCCGAGTGAGAGGTTTGCTCTCCACTCGGTAGGATTTTCAAAACTTAGGCGAGTACTGGACCGCAGCTAAGCCCCCGAGTGGGAGGTTTGCTCTCCACTCGGTAGGATTTTTCAAACTTAAGTAGTCTTGGACTGCAGCTAAGCCCCCGAGTGGGAGATTTGCTCTCCACTCGGTAAGATTTTTCAAACTTAGGCGTCTTGGACTGCAGCTAAGCCCCCGAGTGGGAGGTTTGCTCTCCACTCGGTGGGATTTTTCAAACTTAGGCGAAATCTTGGACTGCAGCTAAGCCCCGAGTGGGAGGTTTGCTCTCCACTCGGTAGGATTTTTCAAACTTAGGCTAGTCTTGGACTGCAGCTAAGCCCCGAGTGGGAGGTTTGCTCTCCACTCGGTAGGATTTTTCAAACTTAGGTGAGTCTTGGATCAGCTAAGCCCCAGTGGGAGGTTTGCTCTCCACTCGGTAGGATTTTTCAAACTTAGGCTAGTGATCTTGGACTGCAGCTAAGCCTCCAAGGAGGATTTTTGTGTCATAGCTTTGAAGGGGAAGGCGACAGTCGACCTGTACCTCGTCGTCCTTGCAAAGTGCACATTGTATTAAATACTTAGGCGAGTACTTGGACTGCAGCAAAGCCCCCGAGTGGGAGGCTGTCTCACCACTCGGTAGGATTTTAAACACTTAGGCGAGTACTTGGACTGCAGCTAAGCCTCTGAGTGGGAGGCTGGCTCACCAGCTGGTAGGATTTTGAATACTTAGGAGAAACGGATTCACAGCTAAACCCCCGAGTGAGAGGCTGGCTCACCACTCGGTAAGGATTTTTTTACAAACTTAGGCGAAACGGATTCGCAGCTAAGTCACCCACGGGGGGGGGGGGGATTTTTACCAAAAGTAATAACAATCACAGGGAAAATTATAATCTTCTTGATTTAGATAGACAAACTACAGGTACTTTTATTACATCTCACCCGAGTGAGCTCTTAAGTGTAAAAGGCGGAGCAGCTCCGCATTCCATGCCCGAGGCTCATCGATCTGGCGTTCGACGTTGTAAAGATGGTAAGCCCCATTGTGAAGAACTCTGGTGACAATGAAGGGACCTTCCCAAGTGGGAGCGAGCTTGTGTGGTTTCTGTTGATCCACTCGGAGGACCAGATCTCCTTCCTGAAAGGCTCGGCTCTTCACATTTCTGGCATGGAATCGACGCAAGTCCTGCTGATAGATGGTCGAGCGGATCAGGGTCATCTCTCTCTCCTCTTCAAGGAGGTCGATTGCATCTTGACGGGCTTGCTCGCTTGACCGAGTAGAGTTCGACTCGGGGGCATTGTGAAGCAGTGTCACTTGGCGTAATCGCTTGACTCCATAGACCATAAAGAATGGAGTTCTCCCAGTCGAATGATTAGGAGTGGTCCTCAATCCCCAAAGAACCGATGGAAGTTCGTCAACCCACGCTCCTGCTGCATGCTTGAGATCACGCATCAGTCGAGGTTTCAGTCCTTTGAGAATTAGGACATTTGCTCGTTCAGCTTGTCCATTCGACTGAGGGTGAGCGACTGAAGCATAGTCGACTCGTGTGCCCTGAGAGGCGCAAAAGGCTTTGAACTTGTCGGAATCAAAATTTGACCCATTGTCCGTGATGATGCTGTGCGGAACTCCATATCTGAATATCAATTCTCTGATGAAAATGACAGCGATTACGCATCAAGGTTCTTGATAGGTTTAGCTTCGATCCACTTCGTGAACTTGTCGACTGCCACAAGCAAATGAGTGAAACCACTCCTGCCAGTTCTCAGTGGTCCAATCATATCCAACCCCCAAACAGCAAAAGGCCGGGGCAGTGGAATGGTCTTCAATGCCGAGGCGGGCTTGTGTGACATATTGGAGTAGAACCGACATCCTTCACATTTGTCGACTATTTCCTTTGCCATTTCATTTGCCTTTGGCGGTAAAATCCCGCCGGTATGCTTTAGCCACGATGGTCCGAGGGGACGCATGGTGACCACAGGTCCCCGAGTGGATATCCTCAAGGATTATCTCGACCTTCTTACGGCGTTATGCACTTGGGCGACTCGATCCACGCTTTCTCACGAATAATCATCCCTTGATCACAGTAAAGGCCTTGGATCGACGGACGATCTGTCTAGCCTCTTCTTCATTCTCCGGGAGCTCTTTCCTCAGGATGTATGCGATGTACGGTACTGTCCAGTCGGGAGTGATGACCACGACTTCCATGACTAGGTCGACCACCGGGACCTCAACTTGATCGGATCGGTGGCACTTTTTGGCTGTGGAGCTTCTTCAAGAAAGGATCCTCTTGAATCGACGGTGTGCGGATGTGCTCCAAAAACACATCACTGGAATGGCTTCCCTCTTGGACCCTATTTTCGCCAAATCATCGCTAGCCTTGATTTTTCACCGGGGTATGTGATGGAGCTCTAACCCTCAAACTTCTTTTCTAGCTTCCTCATTTGCATTACAAGAGCAGTCATGGCTGGACTTCGACGTCCCACTCCTTCATCACCTGATTAACCACCGTGTCTGAGTCGCCATAGAACTTGAGGCGATTTGACGCCGAAAGTGAAATGGCCATACGCAACCCATGCAACAGTGCTTCAGTATTCGCTTCATTGTTGGAAGAATCAAAGTGAATCGAGCACATATCCGAGCTTATCTCCTCGGGGAAACCAATACTACCCCAAAGACCGGAACCATTTAGCATCTTGGAACCATCAAAGAACATAGTCCAAAGGTTCGAGTGAACTTGAGTCGGTAATCGTTGTTCAATCCACTCGACGATGAAATCTGCTATTGCTTGGGACTTGATGGCTTTCTTTGCCTCAAACTTGATATCAAGGGAAGAAGTTCAATCGCCCATTTCACCACTCGACCGATTCGTCCATGTTATGCGTAATCTCTCGATAACGGGCGTCACGACGATCGTAATGGAATGATCGGAGAAGTAGTGAGCAACCTTCTTTGCGGTCATATAAATCCCATACACAAGCTTCCGATAATGAGGGTATCTCCGCTCGACGGGTTAACACTTGAAAGATAATATCTTTGGGCGCTGAACTTTGAAGGCTTTTCCTTCCTCTTCCCGCTCGACCGTAAGTACTGTACTGACAACTTGTCCTGTGGCTGCAATGTAAAGTAGCAACGGCTCTTTGCTGATTGGGGCAGCAAGCACCGGATGGGTGGAGAGCAGAGCTTTGAGCTCTGCAAATGCTGCATCAGCTTCAGGAGTCCACTCGAACTTGTCTGACTTCTTCATCAGTCGGTAAAGAGGCAATGCCTTTTCACTGAGGCGAGAAATGAATCGACTTAAAGCAGCCAAGCATCCAAGAAGCTCGGACATCGTGCACACGCATTGTATGCGTTTCATTCGGAGAATAGTGCCAACTTTTTTTGGGTTAGCGTTGATTCCTCGTTCAGAAACGAGAAAACCGAGTAACTTTCCACCAGGAACTCCGAATGTGCACTTTGATGGATTAAGCTTGATATCATACCACCTGAGATTGGCAAATGTTTCAGCAAGGTCAGTCAATAGGTCGGAACCTTTCCGTGACTTGACCACAATGTCATCCATGTATGCTTCCACATTCCGACTGATTTGAGTGAGTAAACACTTCTGAATCATCCTCATGAACGTGGCTCCGGCATTCTTGAGGCCGAATGGCATGGTGACATAACAGAAGCACCCGAATGGAGTGATGAAAGCTGTTTTGATCTCATCGGGTCCATACAGACGGATCTGATGGTACCCGGAATATGCATCCAAAAAAGACAACCGCTCACATCCCGCATTCGAGTCGACTATTTGGTCGATGCGGGGGAGAGGAAAATGATCTTTCGGGCAGGCTCGATTGATATGTTTGAAGTCGATGCACATGCGCAGTGAATTGTCCTTCTTAGGGACCATGACCACATTGGCGAGCCACCGGAGTGGTAAATTTCTCGGATAAACTCTGCTGCTAAGAGCCGAGCCACCTCCTCGCCTATGGCCTTTCTCTTACGGACGGCGGACCGTCGAAGATGTTCTTTGACAGGTTTGACTTTTGAGTCGACTTCATGAGCGGTGCTCGGCCAGCTCCACAGGAACACCGGCATGTCAAGAGGCTTCCATGCAAAGATGTCCCATTCTCACGGAGGAACTGGACGAGCGCTTCTTCCTATTTGGAGTCGAGTGTTGTTGAGATGTTGGTCGGAGCAGCATTGGGGTCGGTCGGGTGAATATGAACCTGCTTCGTCTCACCGGACGACTGAAATACCGACTCCGTAGCGGGCTTCTTGGCTCGCAACAAATCACTCCAGATATGCAGTCTTCGATATTCCTGCAATTCTACCATCGCCATCCGAGCATCGGCAATCTTAGAGCCTTTGGAAACACTCTTCCGCTTTCTTCCGATTGCCGCGATGGTGATCACACCCTTAGGGCCGGGCATCTTCAGCTTGAGGTACACATAACATGGTCGGGCCATGAACGGGCATACGCCGGCCTTCCCGAATAAGCGTGATAAGCGCCTGAAATCCACGACCTCAAAGGTCAACTTTTCTTTGCGGAAATGCTTGAATCACCAAAACCACATCAAGAGCAATTTGACCGAAAGTGACTCAGCCTTCTTTCCGTGAATGACTCCGGAAACTCATGTTATTGGTCTTGAGTCCGGACATCAGAATGCCCATCCCTTTCAACGTCTCTGCATACAAGATGTTCAGGCCACTGCCGCCATCCATCAAAACTTTGGTCAATCGAGTGCCTTCGACGACTGGGTCGACCACCAACGCTTGCCTCCCAGGGGTGGCAATGTGTGTCGGATGATCAGACTGGTCGAATGTGATGGCGGTCTGGGACCATTTCAGATAATTGGGCGTCGCCGGAGCGACCATGTTCACTTCTCGGTTGATAACTTTCAATCGACTTTTGCTTTCAACGTCAGCAAAAATCATCAGGGTGGAATTGACCTGGGGGTATCCACCATCACTATCTTCTTTGCCCTCAACTTTATCCGACCCCTTTTCCTTATCCTTGGGTTGCTTCCCTTGGAACTGTTGAATCAAGAGCCGACATTGTCGAGTGGTATGCTTTGGGTAAATGAGTTTACCCTCTTCATCTTTCTTCGTGTGAATGTGACATGGTAAGTCCAACACATCATTCCCATCTTGGTCTTTCACCTTCTTGGGGTTCCACGGACCCTTGGGTTTCCCCTTGAACTTTCCCGGGGTCACAGCCAAGGCTTCTCCGGAGCGGGCTGGCTTCGGCTTTGCGCACGCTTCCATTGGAATTTCCTCCGCGGCTTCATTAGCGGCTGACTTGTACTTACCACTCGGAGCCGATCCTCTTCTTCACCATTAGCACACTTGGTGGCAATCTCCATCATCCGACTCTGTGGTCATATCTCTGTCCGAATCAATTTCAAACTCAACTCTCTGTTCTTGACACCTTCCTTGAAAGCACTGGTACTGGTGACCAGACACATTCTCAACTGTGTGGTGCAAGGTTATCCACCTCTGGATGTAATCTCTCAAAGTTTCATTCGACTTCTGCACACACGACTGCAGCTCTGTCAATCCTGCTGGTCCCTTGCAAGTCCCTTCAAATGTCCTGACAAACACTCGGGCCAGATCTTCCCAAGTGTAAATCTTGTTGGGCGCTAACCGATTCAACCATGCTCTGGCGAACCCTCCAACATAAGGGCAAATGCTTCATAGCTACCTCATCGTTGCCGCCGCCAATCTGGACAGCCACTCGGTAGTCCTCAAGCCAAGTGTCGGGCTTGGACTCACCAGTGAACTTATTGACTCTAGTCGCCAACCTGAAGTTGGGAGGAATCACTGCGGCTCTGATGGCCCTGCTGAAACACTCTGGCCCTGAGACATGAACTCTGCAGCTGGAGGGAACATCTCTGTCATGACCTTATCGGTGAGCTCTGTTCCTGTCGACCAAGCCTTGAACGATGATGGAAATTGCATCAAAGCCTGGCTCTCTGGGGTCGACTGGAACCCTTCGCCCAACACTGTGCTGGCGTCTGTCATCTTGTCGCCGAGGAGCGTATGATCCACCCCTTGGGGGAGGGGTGGGCACTCGACATCGATCATTGCGATCGACTCGGTGCTCATACGGCTCGCGATTCCTGTACTGATCATCACGCCGGCCTCCACGTTCCTCACGCCTCGGTGGCTATCTTGGACTATGGGCCGACTGGACTGAATTCGCATGACGGATCTCTGTGAATCCTGTTCGTGGATCGTAATCTGACTGAGTTTTGATCTCCTGCTGCCCGGAGTAAATCTCTGATCTGTTGCAAACCTCTACCCGCCTCCGACTAGGAAGGCTGAATTGATTCTGCTATACGGGCAGCAGCTGCTAAATTCTGAATCGGAGTTCGATATACCTGAGTTGGTTGTGGAAAGAGCAGACGTCGACTGGATTCTGGAACCCGTGGTCGCGTGCGCTCGTCGAGAACTCGCTGGAGGTTCTCATGTCGAGTGCGCTCAGCCAAGTTGGCCAAGCGCGCATCCTCCAAGGCACGAGCCTCGGGGGTTTCTCCAACGATTGGAGTGTGAAGCGCATCCATGTTTCAGTGGCGAAGTTCCTCCCTCTGCAACGAAGTGAGGGGCTCGGGTTGGTACTCTTCGTGATGTTGCGCCGGATCACCTCCACCATCGCCTCCGTCGGTGCGGGGGTATCCAGGAGGACTGCGTGGTCCGTCGACCATCAGAACCTCTGCTGCCGGATCGCTGCTACCGCACTCGGATGCAGTCTCTGTGGAGCCAGTCGACAGGCCGAACAGGCCGTAGAGAGATTCGTCGGGCTCGATTGCCGCAACTTGGGAAGTGGCCGACTGGCGAGCCACCGCATGTCTCACCCACCGCTGAATCCTCGACCGACCGGAGCGCTTGCGCCGGCAGGAGACTGGGAGTGAGGACGACACAAGAACCGACCAATACTGGGTCGATGGTTGCCGCAGGAGGACGCCGCGGACGCATGCGTGAAAGTGCGTTGCCCCGCGGACGGGGAGCGCGTCGACGTCGAGAGGAGCCTCCTGAAGCCAAGCAGAGTCGTCGGCGATGAACGTGAGTGCATCGAGACGGATCTCGCGGCCCTCGACCAAAACTCCACCTGAAACCATGATGTAGGAGATCGGAAGAATCCCAACTTCTCCAACAAATCGCTAGAACACCTGCCCCATGGTGGGCGCCAACTGTCGTGGTTCTAAGTCTGACAGTAGAATGGGGGGTAGGTATGGAGAGGCAAGGTACTAGCTATGGAGTAGTTGGTACGCACGAGTTTACGAGTTCAGGCCCTTCTCGGAGGAAGTAACAGCCCTACGTCTCGGAGCCCGGAGGCGGTCATTTGGATTATATGCGTATGAATTACAGGGTCCGAACCCTTCTACCCGTGGAGGGGGTGGCTTATATAGAGTGCGCCAGACCCCAGCCAGCCCAATGAAGCGGAGGGTTAAAGGTACATTAAGGCTAGGCGTTACTGGTAACGCCTTACATAAAGTTTCATCATGACCATAAAGACTACTTAACTACAGACCGTTTGGACACCGAGTGGCTCTTGAACTCCTGGTGGTCGAGTGGGTCTTCATGGTCGAGTGTCTTTGAATCTGTCGAGTGGAAACCTACCAGGTCGACTGGTAGACAGTCTATTCTAAGGATGCCCTTGGGGAGGGTATCTTGGACTGGTCCATGACCCTACCCTAGGTATATGACTTCATCACCTACTTCTATGACAAAAAATCATGACAGAAAATGGGCTTTTCGTCCTGGGCGGGCCGGAGACGCAGCTGCATGACATTCTTTGGGCCGTCCATGACGGAAAAAACCGTGGTAGAAGCGAGGGGGAGAAAAATTTCGGGGAGTTCGATTACGGTGGGAGGTCGGGGCCAAGCGATGCACGCTTTCTCAGACACGTGACGCTGCAGCGTGTGTGCGAGGCGTTGGCTCTAATCGAACCCGAAGCGAGGCGTTGGGCTCTAATCGAACCCGGCGATTGCAGTTACGCTGCTATCGAACTCGAGCGATCAATCGATGGCTGTTAATCGAACCCGATGGAGCGATTCGCCGCTCTGCTGCTAATCGAAGCCGATCGATTGGATGAATAGTGAGTGTTGCGGGGGGTTGGATGAGCGATGGCGGTGGCGTTGCCTCTGGATGAACAGGACCCCGTGGTGTGGAGGGATGGATGAGCGATGAAGCGGTGGAGGGTGGGCTGTGGAGGGTGGTTGAACAGGACCCCGTGGTGTGGAGGGCTGGATGAACAGTGAGACGGTGGAGGGGTGCCCATGGAGGGGTGGTTGAGCGATGGCGGTGGAGTAAGCGGCGTGGTGGAGGCTGGATGAACAGGAGCCCGTGGAGGCTGGAGGAGGTCGACGGTAGCCCGTGGAGGCTGAAGGAGGTCGACGATGGAGATGAACAGTATCCCGTGAAGTCCTGTTTTGCGGTACGCCACACCCCTCCCGATGAACAGGACCCCCGTTTTGACCGTAGCACTCCAACACAAGTCCGTTTCGTCTGTTTTGCGGTACGCCACACCCCTCCCGATCAACAGGACCCCCGTTTCGGCCGTAGGAGGTCCGTTGCCTCCGTTTTGCGGTAGGTCACACCCCTCCCGATCAACAGGACCCCGTTCCGAACGTGGCCGGTCGAACACAAGGCCGTTTCCTCCGTTCTGCAGTACGTCAGGCCTAGTTTCCGTCGCCTATTCCGTCCAAGCCGGTTGGCTCCCACGCGTTCCGTTGCCTCCCGATGAACACGACACATTCCGCTGCCTGAACACGACACACTCCGTTGCCTCCCCATGAACACGAAGACAACGCTGTTTCTCCGTTCTGACCCAGCCATGTACACGAGCCCTGGCCATACGTATGCGCGAGTAGGCGTTCGAGACCCTGCCCGTATGTACGTACGTGGCCGTATTTTCTTTCTTGCACCCTGGTCGCTGTACGTACGTGTACATGCTACGTGCGCGCCTCTACTACGACAAGTGCGCGCCTCTACTACGACACGTGTGTGCCTCTACATCGACCAGTATGTACGTACACGTTCGCGACCAGAATGACAATGCTACGTACGCTTCGACCAGGTGGGTCCCGACTGTCAGGCACTTCCTTGCTTGCGAAGATGTAGCTGGTGGGTCCCAGCAGTCAGGGGACGATTCGTTTTGGGTTGTTTTTGCCCGGACGCACTTCCTTGCATGCAAAGATGTAGCTGGTGGGTCCCAGCAGTCAGGGGGAAACGTTTTTTTCACGAAATACTGGTGGCCCGTCAGGTGGGTCCCTGCTGTCAGGTGGAGGAATAATTATTTTGTGCGTAATAAGGAGGCACTTTCTTGCGGCCGCCATGGACCCAGCTGTCAGCCTCTCCACACACAGTACTCTTCCGATGGAAGTCGGTCGTTGACCACATTGACCACGCCGCGCCGAGAGCACCACAGCGGTGGATGACGGCGAGGCCTAGGAAGGGGACGACGCAGAGCCGGGGAAGACGCAATAGTGGATGCCCACGCAAAGAGGAGTACGAGGGTGAGGCTGCTGTCGCCGCAGAATAACAGGGGTGTGGGTGAGTAGAGGGATGGCCTGGCCAGCGGTGGGAGTAGTAGGGGGCGGTGAGGCCTCCGCGGCATCACAACCGGCCACGGGAGGCAGGAGCACGCGACACGACCGGCGCTGCTTTGGGCGGCTGGAGCACGAAGACCAGAGGTTGAAGAAGCACTACGGCCGTTGGATGGACATCGTACGGTCACTGGAGCTAGAGTCATTCATATTGACTAAGTTGACAAAGCCCTCCGTCCCCGTAAACTTAGTAGGCCCACAAGTCAACCTCCCACCAAGGTGAGTCCCAGCTAGCAGGGGAGTATTCATTTTTGTGCGTAATAAGGAGGCATTTCCGGTGGGTCCGAGCGGACAATGGGGAGAGCGTTTTTTTCGCGAAATCTGAGACCCTTCCGGTGGGTCCCAGCTATCGGTGGATGAATCATTATTTTGCGCGTAATAAGGAGGCATTTTCTGTGTGGGCCCCTCTTGTCGGCCTCTTCGATGGCTGTTGTTTGTTGACCATGTTGACCTCGCCATCTTTGAGAGCACAAACGGGTGGACGAGGGCGAGGCCCAGAAGAGAACCACCGGAGTCGGGCGAAGCAGCCGGATGCCCACGCCGAGGGGAGAACGAGCCGACCGGTCGGCTGCGGGTGAGGCCGACGCCATCGGAAAATAACAGGATGTGTGGGTGGTTAGAGGATGGCTGGCGGCAAAGACAACCAACCACGGGAGGAGAGGGAGCAGTCCCGCCGGCGCTGGTTTGGGCGGCTGGAGCAGGAAGATCAGAGATTGAGGAAGCACGGCGGCCGTTGGATGGACATCCAACAGTCACTGCTGTGTGTTGACTAAGTTGACAAAGCCTTGCATACGCGTCAAAAAAATTGAGGACAGTGTCATCGTCAACCTAGTAGGCCAATTCAGCCTCCAAATCATGGAAAACAGCATATAGCCCATTAGCCATTATTTTCAATAATTTACAGCCCATTTGCTAATTCTTAAGGATATTTGAAGCCCATATTCTTTTTATTAGCATTACAGACCATATATTCTGGGCACTACTAAAAAATCAACGAAATTTTGCATATTTCGGTGGGGTCCGAACTCTTTTAATCACAAAATTTCGAGTCACGTTAAAAATATTTTTCAAAAAATTATATCAAAATAAAATTAAAAAAACAATTCTCCGAAAAAAATGAATGAAATTTAGAATCTTAACTAGCAAGATGCCCGTTCGTTGCACTGAACAAGAAGATGCATTTGTATGAGTAGTTTATCTTGTGGGAGAAAAGATGATATTTTAATGTAATTGCCCGGTTGGCTTTGGTTTTTATAAGAGTAGAGAGTAGAGAAATCCTGAAAAAGTGATATTTTAATGCAATTGCCGGTTAGCTTTGGTTTAAAAATTTACAGCCCATTTCTTACAACTTATAGCCCGTTTTCTGGGGAAGCCCATTTCTTACTACTTACATCCCTCCTCGTCTTGAAAGATTTGCAGCCCAGCAGGGCTGAGAAAAGCAAGTAGGCCTCAGTTTTGGTATGCTAAAAAAAAGAACTGGGCTAGCCAATTTCAGAAAGAAAAAATATATCAACTAGGCTCGTCATGTGCTTAATAAAAGTGTAAGCGTGGGCTAGACGGGCCACAGCCCCCGCACAGCGCACAATTGAGCTCCGTCTCTGAAACTGAAAAACAACTGGGCGAGCTGCTGGGTCCCTGGTGTTATCCGCTCGTTGTGTAATTTTCTCATTTATTGACTACATTGACAATGGCGTGGAACCTAGTTGTCAAACAATTAGGAGGAAGTATTTTTTTGGCTTGTAATAACGAGGCACCTGCTTGCAAAATGCAATGACCCTGGTGGGTCCCTACTGTCAGCCTCTCCATGTACAGTCATCTCCTAATTCCTCTTAGTTGTTGACCATGTTTGACAACGCCAGACGGCGACGGGCACAGCAAGCTAACCAAGGCGGAGAACGACGGCAAGGCCTCGGACAGGAATGAACATCAGCCATGGAAGATGCGGCAGTGTAGTGGCAGGTGGAGGGGAGTACGAGGGCAACAACATGCAAGTCAAGCATACAAATGGTGCAAAAATCCCAAGGATTAATTGTTCATCAAATTTTTAGACAAAACCCAGATTGAACATGAAAGTAACATCTAACCCAACCACTCTTTTTTGCAGTCACAAACAAATGGATCGGTCTGATCCATAAAATCAACATCTGTGCAAAAAATTTATTTCGGGATGTATACAACTTATTGTAAATATAAGCCAAGCACGTTTAGAAGCCCATTTGTCCACCTGAAACTTCTTTTTTGCTGTTCAACATGTTAAATGCGTGAGAAATATCTTGCTGTAAAAATTAAGCCTCATGGACAATAGTAATCTCGCGTTCAACGGGAAGAATGTGACAAAGCTTACATTTTGCCTGGTTGGATGCATATCGTCCCATCGTTATTGTCCTCAAAGGAATGTCATGAGAACTGAGAAAATCCTTGTGCTTATTACGCCAACGATTGGTTATATGTTTTCCTCCATGTGGTTCTCCCTAAGTAGACATGAAGATGGAAAACAGTTAAGGTCTGAAAAAAGAGTATGTCAAAAGAACGACAGCTGAACAGTTAATTCTAGTGCAATATATACGGGCTTTCAATGTGCATGAAATCATCACCTCTATGTATAAATTCTCCAGAGATCGAAAGCATCGCAGCAAGCCAATAATTATGTCCAGATCAAAACTATACATTCTGATATATATGATCTTGACAGAATCCAGCAGCATTGATAGGCTATCAATGGACGAACTCTTCACTGAGCATATAACTTAACCCAAAGTGTACTCCAAGATGATATAAAACTTATGCGCACAAATGAAAAATGCAGCATATGATGACAAATGTGTAGATGATAATATACGGTACCTGAAAAAGTGAGGAGCCAAACACCAACTCCTTGTGGTTATTAAACGGGTCACGAATTACACCCAAGGTCTCCAGTTTGGGCGCAGAGACGACCGTTATTTCTGAAGGTGTATAACAACTATGAAGGAGCAACCCTTCAAGTGAAGGGGCATCTTTGATGATGAGCTGCTGTCCTTTAAAACAAATTCCAATGATTTTAAGCTGAGGTGACTTTATTTGGAGACAACTGATATCGATTTCTATTCCCAAAACAATCAGCAAGCGCTCGGGGTGGCAAGCTGGAGTGGATGATGCTGTCTTGATGAGGCCTCCGACGGATAAACCACCACAAGCGAAAGTTTTTTAGCGATTGGGGAGTCGAAGCATTTGTACCAGATCGTCTGGTAGATGGCACCGGGCGAAGGTGGATGTGTGGAGAGAGGAGTAAAACCGCGAGATGGACAATGGTGGTGTGGGCACGAATTTTTGGTATGTTCATGGTATGAAACTTTCGTGGTAATGGTAGAACTCAAACTGCTGGAGTTTTCCGAATTCAGGGGATGTCGATAGCGTCCACCTTGCCGGGTATGGACAGCAGGTAGCTTGTCGGGATGCAGGGGCATTGAACGGGGCCCTGCTGGTGAGAAAAGACGATGGCTCTGATGAGATCAAATTCAGGAAGGACATATATCTGACGACAGTCGAGATTGAGGGGCGCGGTGCGCCATAGAGGGCGCCACCGAGTTGAGAGGACTTGTGTGCGGCAGCAATCCTTGGTGGGGAGAAGCGAGATGATCTCCTCAAGGATGGCCTTGGGAGATCGCTGATGCGGTCCACCGGAGATTCTACCGTTCCTCGGATCCGGGGGCTCGCCGCTTCTCCCTGCGCTACCGGGTGCGGGATCTACAACCGGCGTCGCAGCTGGCGGGAGCCTCATCTTCTTGGCACTGGGGCCAGCCGACTCCATTTTCCTTGTGGGCGTCGTGCCGAGCTCACGGGTTTGAGCAGAGTAGCCAAAGACGAGACTAGTGGCAGTGCGAGTGGGGAAGAAGGAGGGCTGGGGATTTCTGTATGAGTGGAAGAAGAGGAGCAGACGTTTTATGTAAAAGTGAGGAAGAAGGCGAGCGTGGTTTTCTGGACGAGTGAGGAAGATTGGGGAGCATGGGGAATTGGGTGGGGAAATGGAAGCGGGAGAGCGAGCTGTTCGTGTTTATAAGGCCCGTTGCACTAACTACTCGCTTTTTCCCAAGAACCGCTCTCTTCTTTGAAGTTGCTGCATTGGAGCTGGTGCATGGGCTTGGCTGACTGGCCATGCATGCAGGATGCATGTGCCCGCCGGCCACTACATGCGCCTGGTTTGTTACTAGGCCTATTTAATAGGGTGGTTATGGAGTAAATTAAGGAGATTTATTTTCTCTGTGTGCATCCACCAAATTAGAGGATGCTTGATGCTGGATCTGAACACTCACATTAAAGTAACATTCAGAAGAACAAAAGTTCAGCATGTCTATGCATCTCAATGATTCACCACACTATAACCAATATACAAAGCTGTGAGAAGGTGTGGAAATAAAGAAAATCGGTTGATGCTTCTCTGAGCAAAGGGCCTCCCAAGCGCGCATTAATTTCTGGGCATGCTTGTTTATACTCAATGTTGCGAGCACTTTGAGCATGTTGGCAACTCCACAGCTAGCTAGCTGCCTCATCTTGCAATTGATCTTTGACACATTTGCAGCAAACACATGAGGCAATAGAGATTACTCAACATGGGTCCATATTGTGCAGTTCCCCGATATCATATTCATTGTCACGAATCTAAAAGATAGGAAAACAGTAGCTATACTTAAGCGGTGTTGCAAAACAGTAGCACATATCAATAGCTCGGCATGACAAAACACGATCATCTGGATGAAGGGGATCTTGACCTGCACGAGGAAGATTACATATAATTTCATAAGTCCTTGCTTGATTTCCACCTTCGGCTTCACTGCTTGTTTGCTCCTCCACACATGACAGGATAGTTCCGCACTGCATTCAGCAAGTCAACGTAAGAATAAGCTAATTTCATATTGCGGTGGTCATTGTACCTGAATTACGAATGTAGGAATACGGAGCACCATGAGGTTAGGCGATAGCGGTAGATGCAGCCATATAAATTTTGTGCGGTGCTACCAAAATTGAGGTTTGTATCCCTTCCGTTATGAGAATTCTTCTTGAAGTTGGTAGAATGTGATGGCTTGTTCTTTGCATCAAACTTGCCTTTCCCTGAGATTGTTCTCGTTGTTTTGGGGCTGGTTGGGCTGGAAGTTCTTCTCGTGTACCATGTGGGCGCTAGAAGCTCCCTCTGACCCGAGCATGTGTGTCTTTGCTCTCGCCTTCTCCTCAAAATCAAGAGTGCTAATGAGATCCAAAACAGAAAACTCATGTCTCTTGTTTTTCAGAGAAGTAGCAAAATCGTTCCACGAAGGTGGAAGCTTGGCAATGATGGTCCCATCAACAAATTTGTCCGGCAACACACACTTAAAGTACTCAAGTTCCTTAGAGAGTGACTGTATCTCATGAGTCTGCTGAACAACAGAGCGCTCATCAGTCATCTTGTAGTCACATTGCTCCATGACGTACAACTTCGTTGCGGCCGAGGGCCCGAACATGGCCTCGAGCGCAACCCACATGTCTTTGACGCTGTCAAACGACATATATGAATCCACGATGGAATCGTCAAGAACACTCAACAGGGCGGCTTTGAAGAGGGTATCCATGTTCTGAAAAGCTTCCTGCTATGTAGGATTAAGATCGCCTCGGGCTTACCCTTAGTGGCGTCATAGCGGTACATGATCTGAAACCAATATACTGCTCTTGTGCGCCACCTTTTATATTGCACCCCTTAAAAGTAGGCGGCTTCAAAAGCGCAGCAAAACCACTCGGAGTAAATTGCACGTGATCAGGTTTTCGGATTGGATTGTTGAATATATGAGCAATTTAGTATGAGATTTAATCCGAATCAGCGATAAATAGATCATGGCGACAATTGCAAACATCAAAGTAATGATGCGGACTAAACCAGGAGGACAAAATCACATCTTTGTCTGGGGAAGCAGAACCGATGTGGTTGATGTTGTCACTCATGTCGTTGATGAAGAGGTTACCGAGGTCAGGGAAGAAGGCTGTCATTGAGGAAGTCATCGCTGGCAGCAGTCACAGGAGTGTGCTCTCGAAAAACCTGATCGCCCCTCTCCCATACAGGATCACGAAAGGCGGGGTTCGGAGGACTACTGTCCCTTCTCGCGGTGCACGCCGGAAGGAGGGCTGGAGAAGAATTGCGTGGCGGCGCTAAGATCTGGAACGGTGCGAAACCATATGATACAGCAGCAGCTAGGGTAGAGCATGTCAAGTCGGTCGTGCGAGTATAATAGTAGGCCTTTGGCCCCCAAACCCCACGTCCAAGTCAATAATAGCTCAAAAAAAGTCAATAATAGGCCCACCAAGGTTTGTCCCAAAAAAAGGAGTAATTAAGGCGTCTGTTAGTCCCTTTAGTATAAATACAATATCATTAATAATGGCCCCACCTTTTGTCTCACAAAGTATGTTGGAGTACAACCGGCTACACGTTTACAATCCGCTCCTCTTATCTCTCCTCTTCTCTCTCCTTCAACTAAGCACAAATACTATATTTAAATCCTTATAGCCTGCTTATGTCATCTAATTGTAGTACTTGCTCTAAAAGTTACTATCCACTGTGTAGTCTGAAATGTCAAGGGCGTGCGTGGCGGTGCCCTCGGTCGGGCGCACCGCTTCAACGACGGACGCAGTGAGAGGCCGCGTCGCGCTGACTTGCCATCAATGTTGAGCGGCAGGATCAGCTGGCGCCGGGTGGGAAGCGCCTTGGAGGGGGAGGGTTTTGTTGGGCCAAGAAGGTGAGTAGCCAACTTGGGATCGGTCCGGACAGGGAAATATCATGTGCTCCCATACTCTGCATATGACACTAGTCTATGTTACTACTCCCTCCTTTCCGGTTTATATAGGTGTTTAGAGTAACATAGTAATATGTTACAGTACAAGTTACTCCCCACTATGACCAGCCTTGGCCTCTCGGTGCTCCACCATGTATAGCTGCTAAGCACCTTGTGTAGGCATAAAATATGATGTGGCACCAATAAACTAAGCACCTATGCATTGAAGACTTGAGTTACTAAGCCATTTAATGCACTTAGCACCTCATCTAAAGAGCATTAATAGTATAGCCATTTCTTTGGCTATAAGCCCGATGCCATGTCATCTACAGCCCATCTTATAGTCAACATGTACAATAGTAGATCAAAAGAGTGTACTACTACTACTTTTTTGTTCTGTGGAACACCTTTCATTCTCACAAAGTGCCTAGGAGCATGTGCTAGAGCTGACTCTTCACGAAGAGCCCGCTTACCTTCTCTCTCCTCTTCTCTTTTCTCCAACTAAGCAGAAATATACTATAGTTTATTCTTACAGCCCGCTGACTCAGCTCTATTGTACTTGCTCTAAGCACATGTAAGCACTTACTAGCACCCCCTTGACCGTGGACCTTGACGGTGTACGTCACCTTGTGTCTCATAATTTTCCTCGTCATCATCTGAGTCCTAGAAGATCTCACCCACATCATCATTAGCATGCAGCCGCCTTGATAGACAACGTGCGTAGAAGGAGTAGAGGCGACTGGGGACGCACCACCACCACGTCGTGGGCACTCCGTATGTGCTGGGTAATGCGTGCAGCGTGCGTGTTTTTCCATCGGTGCTAGCTCTAAAGCCGAGGTTGCGGTCGTCTTCGTCTCCGACTAGTAGTTGAGCAACGACGGCAAAGAGGTGTTGCAAGAGATGCGTATGCGCCGTTGCGTGCGAGCTTCGCCATAGCACAATGGACCGGACGTCGCCGCGGATGGCGCACGCCTCCATGCAGCCGAGTGTGTGCGCATGCATGTGTTATTCATGTGCATTCTGCGGCCGAGCGTGTGTGCATGCACGTCTTGTGTACGTGCGTTGTGTGCTCCATGCTGTGCACGTATGTGCATGAGTTGGATTGGATGGAGTTAGTGCGTTGGCTTGTGTATGTGTGGCTTGTTGCGTGGTTATCAATAATTCAATATAAACTACTCCCTCTGTTCCTAAATATAAGTCTTTCTAGCCATTTCAAATCGACTACAACATACGGATGTATGCAGACATATTTTAGAGTGTACATTCACTCATTTTGTTTCGTATGTAGTCCCTTATTGAAATGTCTAAAAAGACTTATATTTGGGAATGGAGGGAGTATAAAACATCTTCAACTTAGCATCCTGATGTACTGTTTCTAGTGGTTAGCGAAAAGTTCATGTTCTTTTAGTTGTTTATAGGTGGGCAGGCGGCAAAAAACAGGGGAAAACGCGCAAGGTTCCTTGCTCCTCCTCGGTCATCGGGAATCTATGCTCTTCAACTCTTTTCTTTTACGTGAGCTTTGTTCATCCTTTTCCCAACACGCGAGACATCTAGCATCAAGGTGCACGTGTCATGCAAGAAAATGGAGATAATCAGATCAACAGTGCGTAAGAGAGTCGTGTGTGTGGGGGGGGGGGGAAGCGGGGGGAAACCCTTTTTCGTAAGTGAGTCGTGCACTTCGATGGCACCTACGCAATATTTTTTCTCCTCGATGGCACGTGAATAGTGCACGTACTCAACGACGGAGCACAGGATGATAGCAATGACATGGTCAGCCCTTTTTTGGAGAGAGTACGTACTACTAGTAAATAACTTTGATGTGTCCCCTCAACTCGCAGAACGGCGAGAAGCTTGATTACGCCTTCTCCCTCGCCAACGCATGCGCGGTGGCTCACAGCATGAGGAGAAACTTTTGCTTACAAGCGGTGGACGTGCAACAGTTCATTTGGTGTCAGATTGCGGAAGCACTCTTGTAGAACCATCGACTTAGGAAGGCGAAGAGCCAAGCACAAGGTCACCTACTAACCTTAGGCTAGGCGTAGTGGGAGTAACATAAGTAGGGGTACCTCCTTTTTTATTCTAGAAACAACCACCTTGAATATCAAGGTCTTTGGTTATGTAGAACAAATTTCCTGCGATCCGTGCTCAGCCCTCCTCTATCTCTCTTCTCAGCCAGCCAGCGGACGCGCGAAGCCCATCGTCTGTTTGCTCACATGCGGCCCCACATGTCAGTGAAAATGCAAGAGGACCCACTGAACCTGCACATCTTTCACCTCGACGTGCTAGCGATGAAAAACAAATCCAATAAAGATCTTCGGTGGCCACTTTTGGAGTTACTCAAGAGTAGTAAGATTCTATTTACAGTTTAACCTAAGATGCACATCTCGTGGATTCAACTTATCAACTACTAGTACCACTCTATTTTCTTTCATGACACGACCTGGATGCTGGATGTCCCACGTGTCGGCAAAAGGAGGAAGAACCCGACCAAATCTTCGGTTGTGCTCTCGGATTAGACTAGTTGTGCTAACTTAAAAAAATTATTGTGTACTCCCTACATTCCAAAATACTTGACTTCCATTTGTCCAAAAATGGATGTGCCTATATACTAAAACATGTCTAGATACATATATATTTTGACAAATACTACCTTCGTCCGGGTTTATTGGTCCCCATTATATTTCGTGGCAAATTTTGACCATAGATTAAATTAACAAAATGTTTACGCATGTCACCAAACATTATATTTTTGAAAACTATGTTCAAATACGAATCCAATGAGATAATTTTTCTTGACATGCATTAACATTTTGTTAGTTAAATATTTAGTCAAAATTTGACACAAACTACAAAGGGGACCTATAAACTAGGACGGAGGTAGTAGAAGGCATGTATTGTGCAACGGAGGGAGTAGAATGGATGCATGTTTTTGTATTGGGAAGAAGAGTACATCCATATATTGATAGAGCGTTGGAGTTGGCCTTACAAGTGGTACCGTAGTTGAGGAAACCGACTATCGGCAAACCCCCACCTCGCCCGCCGCACGATGGCTGAGTTAGAGAAACGATGAGGTTGAAGAGATTGCTCTATACGAACTCCAAGAAATATGGTGTCGGATGGAAGTCGTCTTTGGTGGCGTGTGTCATACTCTGAACGTGAATGCTTGTTACGGCCCATGCCACCCTCTTGCTCCTACTACTTACTATATAGTACTACTAGTATCGAGGATTCGAGGTGCTGGTTATGTAGTACAATATGACTACTGATAAAAACACCATACGCCTTGAAGCATGTGAAGCTAGTACAAATAGTGTACTACTATTGTTGATTGGCATCATCCAATAACCTGTTGCAATGCTGCATTACAATTATGTATTAGGAAAATATTTTTTTGCCTCGTCACCACTCACTCACAGAAGCAACTCGAAAGCCATTCATAAATTTAGTAAGTTTATCACAAGCATATCATTTTATTACATACAACAGGTCATCAACCCACATCGACAATGAGGATACATTATAAATACTAAAGTTTTCACCACACAACAAATAACAAGCAATGAAATGAACTTCAACTCAACCATTCCTCGGCGTTGGAAACACTTGCTTTGAACCACAAGTGATTCTCTGGGACGGGGCATCTATTGTCGATCTCGAGACCAACGCAGGACTGATCATCCAGGCTGAAGCGGCCTACTATATCAGTACCAGGGTAGGGAACCATGCTAATGTCCGAGGTATAGACACAGTTGCTTCTCATAAATGGTGCTAGTAACGTTGTGTCAACAGCAGTTGGATCGCCTTTCACCATCATCAGATAGTTTTGTCCAAGGAAGAGCGAGTTTTCTCCAAGACTATCAATTACATGTACCAGGGAGAAGGTGTTGGCGCTAGCACACTAGTATACATCACGAATACCATGCAGCGGGTGTTGGAATAGGTCCGGAGAGTGCGACGATGGGAGACTACACCTGCTTCCTTAGCGATAACATCATCGATGGGCTGTATACACACGAGAAGAGGTGATCCATCGGAATTAGTTGCGGTGCCAAATAGTATATGGGCCTTTGCCGTCCTCATGCTCGTGATCATCACCATCATCATCTCCCCCTTGGTTATAAAAATCTTCAAGTATAGGTGGTGGAATGTTCACAGGACCTTGGAAACACAAGAAGAAGGTTAATTAGTAAGGCTGGCCATAGTGGGGGTAACATAAGTACTACCTCCGTCCGGGTTTATTGGGCCCATTAGCCAAAATACAAAGACCAAGGCAGAGCATTAATAACAAACTGTGCGTACTTTCAGATAATAACAACAGCCAATCAAATTGCTTAGCAATTTTGCATGCAGCTAGCGGCACGTCTCCCTTTTACATGCAACCAATCCAGCACTTGCTAGCATTTACCTGTGATGATAGTCGCCTCTTCGGGTTTTGCATGCCGCTAGCCACACGCGTCCCGCAGCCAATCAAGTGCACGTCCAGCGGCCAGATCAAGGAAAAGTACCTGCATATAGCTAGCGGCCTTGTAAAATCGTACTCGTCTCGCTGGCTTACAGGACTTATAATCCCGGACGGAGGTAGTAGTATCATGCACTTGGGACTCGCAAACATGCTTATGTGGCAGGCAATTAAGGAAGAGAGAGAGATGGTTATAGTAACATAGGTAGATACCGTAACATAATAAATGTGATGCTACTATGTGTCATGCATGGAAATAAATGAGACCACCTATGATACTAATCTAAGATACTATGCACTATAGAGGTAGTAACATAAACTAGTAACATATGCATGTTACTAGTCTAAGTTACTCCCCACTATGACCAGCCTAAAGGGAAACTTGCTAACCCGCATGCATGTGGATGAAACAATTATAATTATGGTGGAAGACAAGCGTGCGAAACAACGAGGATGCCATGCAAAAAGCGATTGCCACAGTGGTGGCAGCAAATACAAGGCCCTCGTATTGAATTGCATCACAGTACTCATTCGTGTACTGAAACTGATTTTTGAGCAATGTCCATCGAGTCAAACCAGCAGCAGCGGCAACAAGCTTGTCGAAGATAGCAACAACTTCATAGTTGTTGTAATTCCAAGAGCAGTTGGGAACTCGAGAAATTGCTATCTTCCATAGAAGACAGTCACCATGATTGTATTTGAGCGATGCGTACAATATCGGGCGTGCTCAACCTCCGGGCGGTCTGCTGAGATTTTTGGAAGTGGAACCCGGTCACGAGTGTACACATTCACTAGTTCCCACTCATGATTGGACCCAATGTAAACAACCCAATCTCCATTTGCTTTGCCCAAGCCTTGCCCTCAAGCGATGGCATCTTAACATCATACGATATCATTATCAAGCGGCATCAACTTGCATAGGGCGAGGCCTCCGTCGTGACGGCGCCAGTCATCAGGGTCACGGCAAAGAAGATAGGGGAGATCAAACCGCTCCTTGACTCTTGGGTTCCTTGTAATGATGTTATTAGTTGATTTGAGAATGGGCTTGAACGAACCTGCCATGCTAGCGGAGGTGATGACGTCGCACCGATCAATGAGTTCCTCCACCACGTCATCTTTCAGACCGGGGCAAGAATAACGGGGTCGTTTCCGTCCTGTTCCCTCCATGGAGAATACGATCGAACAATGGCAGAAGAAAGGGTGAAGGGCTGAAGGAAAATGGAGGAGGGAGAGGAAGAGAGTGCGATAGCAGTTCCAAATCGAGAGGGAAAGGCGAAGAGTCGGTGGACGGTTGCCAGTTTGCCACAGTTCACGAAGGCGCCCGACCTACGTTGGTTCGGAAATACTCCTACTACTCGCCGTCGTCTCACTGATATGTTGGAACGGGACCACATGTCAACGAAACATGGTGTGTAATTTCTCGTGCAAAATGCGATCTCTCCGCGTTGGCCCGAGGTGCCGCATTAGTTTTTTTTGGAAGTTCTCCGCATTAGTTATCGACCTTTATTTTTTTTAACATGCAATCTGAATGGATAGCTCCTGTGGTCATCACACGTGAGCGGATATAGTGATGGTTGATTCGCCCGAGCAACTTATTACTGTGGGAATATGGGAGTACCGGTAGTTCAAGGAACGGAGAAATGATGGTTGCTTCGTCCGAGCAACTTACTGTGGCGAAGGTGGGGCTCTGTGATTTGACTGCTCACTAGTCATTACTAATGCGGTGCAACGACCGGGGTGAATCTTTCCCTGAAGTTGTGTTGTGCACTCAATATTGCTGCATGACAGGTGGAGCCGGATGAAGGATGTCCAACATGTCGTGAAACAAAGTTGAATTGTTTACGGCATTGCTATCAATCCTTGAGGATTTGTTTATATGTACGCATAATTTTGATGAAATTGTCTTGTGATGCTATGAAGGTTTCAACTCTGGTTCCCTTGAGGAAAAAAAGGTTTCTACTTAGGATTCATGTGTCTTGCCTCGAGATTATCTCGTTACAACATTCCATCAAATACAAATGAAACTACCATGGCTAATGCATCTCAATGGTTCGCAGATCAGCGCCAATATTCACATCACAACTGAAGACAAAGTCGTGAGAAGGTGTACAAATAAAGAAAAAATATATAATTGATCGATGTTGTTCGTAGGCATGGCTCCATTTCCTTGGCACAATGTTCATTGCTTGGCAGCTAGTTTCACCCAGCTCTGTAGCCAAAAAAGAGGTGTATGAAGGACACCACAATCCGATCATTTTGTGCAGCTCCACTAAAATTGGGCGGACCATCCCTGTTTGCAAAGATATCCAGTCAGTGTGATTACAATAATAGTGGAACTAGATGATGAAACATAACACACATAAATAGAAGCCGATCACCTCTACGATCTCTCTTCAGGACTAACTTCTTGTTGGAGAAGATTAGGCACGGAGTTGGATGAGGAGGATAGCAAAACCAATCTCCCTTTCCGCAGTCCCATAGAAATGTAAAAACGTTGCCCGTGTGACATTTTGGCGGAACTGCACCAAACACTCTTCAGAAAAGTGATTTGTGCAGTTCACCAAAAGGTCGCAATAGCAACAAGGTGAAAATGGATAGCCCTGTTTGCAAAAGGAGGTCGAAAGGAAACAATTATTGCCCAATAACACGAGTTGAAGACACATACGCCGACAAAAAAGAAGCATGTCCCATGTAAAAAGGGAAAGATAACACATGGTGGTTTATCAAAAATGGTTTGAGGACGAGATTGCAAGATGGAAAGTACGCCGGCCGAGATACGATTTAAGCAAAGAACTAAAGAATATCCACATGCAGCAACGTGTGAAGATGGGCAGTGGAGCAAGGCCAGAGGAAGCTGTACCTGAGGGTCGTCGGGATGTTACTACGAGGGCGCCGGCGGCCGGGATCTGCCCATACTGTGGCAGCGAGCAAGTGGCGAAGGCCCTACCGCACCGGAGCTTGGTCAGAGAGAACGGCGGATACCGCAGATCGGGACGAGCTGCCTCAACACCGTCGAACGGAGAGACGATGCGCATCCTCCCTTTCCGCCGGCGGACGAGATGCGGCCGGATCACTGACCAACGCTGAGAGAGAGAGAGAGGCCACGGCGGCCTTGTGTGAGATGGTGTGACGAGAGACAAACCCATTTTTCCATTTCCCCACGGCAATCGCTTTATATTCTAGGCGTGGTACCTGACCCTCCTTCGAGTAAACAACCGCTACTGCGTCAAATTATCACGTGGGCTGCCTTTTCGTGCATGAAGCGAACTCCACTTTGTGTACCAGCGGGTGTGGCGGGAGCGAGGCGTTACGCGTGCGTCCTGCGTGCACTTCTTCTTTAGGTGCAGGTATATGCGTGGGTGGGTGTGAGAGAGATGGTTTGTGCGAACAGAGGCAATGTGTTGATGATATCTCAATCAGAAAACGTAACATATGCAATGTGTGTGAAACAGAGTCATGGACGTGAGATATCGATAGAATTGAAAACAGGGATGAAGTGTGTGGCTGCGCAATCGATAAAGAGTGCCATCGAATTTGTGTTTGCCCACGTCAAAGATACAGGGCGGCTGGCCTACTAGAATTTGAGAGGGCAGAGGTGCAGTTCTTCTCCGTGGCATGGATACCTACCTACAACGTTCGACTATCGGTGTGTGTGTGGGGGGGGTAGAGACCGGTCGACTAGTATATGTCTGGGGAAGGAGAGACCTAGCTATGTATGAGGGAGATCGATCGACATCCATGGATATGTGTAAGAGGAATAAGGTTGGGACAAAGACAAAGGTAGAGCATCGGAGGGTTGGTGGTGGAGTGGCGTCTCACAAATGGTGGGAGAGGCCTGCTAGACAAGCGGAGGGTATGAGTGCAATATCAATAAGAGAGGCGGGGGATGTGCATGCGTCTATGCGTGCGTGTGAGAGGCGGGTCGGGGGTATTCAAGGATGATGAGGGGAGAAGATATGGTTGTGGTAAGCATGCGTAACTACATAGGAAGATCAACCGTCGTGTGTCCGAGAAAAGGAGAGACATAACTAGCGAGGTAAGTGTATCGATGCTTGGTGAAAATGAATTATAGTCGACATGGCTATATGTAGGGAGATCAGTTCATATACACGCCTGCATATGTAGGGAGAGGCAGACATGGGGAGAGGGTGTGGCTAGGAGGTGGTGCGAGAGGCCTACCTTGTCGGGGGGGAGGGAGGATTGTTCGAGCATGTGATTAATGAAAAGAGGGGCGGGAGTGTGCACCTGCGTGGAATCTTATTGGACATATGGGGGCATGGACGGTGAGAAGAGAAGAGGGGAAGTATATATGTGTTTGTTGTAGGCACACTTGGCTAGAGAGGTATATCGACCGATGTGTGCCAGAAAGAAGGAGCCGGGGGCCTACACACACCGCTGGTGGACGACCTAAAGAGAAATAATGAACGTCTTGCGATGGAGGGACGCTAAGGGGTGTGTGAGGGGGGCGTGTGCATGCATGATAGAAAGTTAGCGCTAGCTAGCTACAAATATAAGAGGACCGTGAAGGTGTAAAAGACGAACAAAGATCATAATTCATTATAAAAAAGTGGATACAGATACTTGAAAGAAGATATCATAATGTAGAACACTGATTATAATTTGGGCTAATGTGTGGCTTTTGCAACTCAAGTCTAAATACTTGTCATAATGTAGGGGGCGGGGCACTATACTTTGTGTGATAAACACGGTGTACGTATGGAACATGGTTTAGATTATTAATATATAGTTAGTACATCAAATGTACTATTATTTGGAATCAACATCAAGTGTATTCAAAAAATAGAATTCGAGTTCACGTAGTACACATAGTTCATATCTATCTCTATAGTAATCATGTGGTGTGTTATTAAGGTAATACACGAATGATGGTTGAAGTTGGCAACAATCATGATTGTAGATTCTTATTGAAATAGAGAAACGAATTCAAATTTAGTTCAAATTGCAGCGGTAGTATAGACATTTGGAATGCACTAAAATGTTGGTATGAGTAGGTTACATGCATTATACAAGCGAAAAAATTTAATCGGACATAACATGGATTCATACTCCCTCCTTCCATCTATATAGGGCGTAATGAGATTTTTAAGACCGCCTTTGACTATTGACAAGATTAATAGTACATGACATGCACAATGTGAAAATTATATCATTGAAAGACCCTTTCACAGACGAAATTGACGGTGTGCTTTGTGTAAGTTGCATGTCATATATCATTGCTCTAATATTTGGTCAAAGTTAGCATCGAAAAACGCATTAGGCCCTATATAGATGGAAGGAGGGAGTAGCTTTGAATAGCATTTGTATAGTAAAGCGGGCAAGACTCTCTCTTTGTGTGGTGTGCATAGTTTTATTTTTTCGTTTTCTTTTGGTTGAGGGAAGTGCGAATTGATTTAGTACATACAAGTACAATATTACTACACGTTAGGCTTGTCCCTAAAATTCAACCCGCGTCTTGTTATATCCCGAAAATTCAGATATCGTGCTCCCAAAACTGGCGCCTTCACAACCCGCGCCTTGCTATCCCGAAATTACGACGCGCGTGAAAACTCCCTCCAGCTACCAAATCCCGACACGTGAAATCCCCCTTCTAACCTCGAGCGAAAGGGCCGCTAGTTCAAATCGGTGGGGGTACTTTTGTAACACACCCTACATTTTGGACAAGCGCGTCCCTAAGTCATGCTTCACCCTCCCATCGCCCCTTTTCGCCATTCAAATCCCAGGCCGCCATAACCTCTCCGCTCCAGCCACGAAACCCCACCTCCTCCGTCCGCCACGCCACCGCTGCCCAGCCGGAGCCTCTTCCCCGGCAGCGTCGTCCACATAACAGCTCGACGTCCCTCGTCCACCTCCCCGGATGAGGATCCGTCGTCCATCTCACCATCCCGTCGGTTCAGGCGCCCCGTCCTCCACCTCCAAGGAGCTGCTCCGACGATCGCCTCGTCTATCGCGGCTACTCCATCCCCACAGCGCCGCCTTAACCTGCTCCACCGGAACCGCATCATCCTCACCGACTCCTCAGACGAAGCCGAGGCCTACTCAGCGCCACCAAAAACAGGTTGTACACTCATCGCATCACACCTTCTCCTTAACTCGACCTCCCGGCGTCGACGGTGCTCCATCCCGCACCCCCATGGAGCGACTACCTTGAAGCCAGCGCCACGGGCGACATCTCCACGACGGCTCTCCCCCAGTGCGAGGCCCCTTCGGCGGCGGCGTCCATACCAGCCGGATCTGCTACTGTTGCTCCGGCTCTTGCTCGCTCGCTCGCGCTGCTGCTGCTGCCCTGGCTCTCGCTCGATCGCTCGCTCGCCCAGCTGCTGCTGCTGCTCTCCCCCTCGCTTCGTCTTCTTTGCCTGCTCGATTAAGCCACACTTGATCGGTAGAATCGACTTTTGGGTGATCGATTTTGAGGGTTGGGGAGGGGCTCACGGAGTTAAGGAAGAACCACCCAGCGGGGACGGGGCTCATGGGAGAGGTACCCCACTATCTATCTTACGGTTCAGGCGGGGGGGGGAGGCCAAGAGGGCAGGCCGGGCGGCGGTGGTGAGTTGTTTCGAGGCGGCGGCGGCTGGGCAGTGGTTCGGCCGTTGGTGGTGGCGGCTGGGGGTGCAGGTTGAAGATGAACTGCAGGCCCTCCTAAACTACATGTCAAGTGCCTCTCTGCTACCATTGCGTTCAGTTTCGGCGGTAGCATTCAGATTCCTGATGAAATTTCAGTTTGACGATTAATTTCAGATTCAACAGTTTTTACCTCATCTGTTGTAGTCGGTGGTTTTTGGTGATGTTAATTTTACATCCATTTTACATCATCTATTGGAGATGCTATTAGAATCCCACTTGAGATTGACGATGTACGTCTTGTGCTTTGCTTCAGCCTTAACGTCTTCTGACTCACCGGAGCTGCTCCAACGATAGAACGATCCATCACAACAGTAGTGCCACAGGCGCCCGTCTCTGATTCCTCGGATCTTCCTCCACACCTCCGACAGCCACCTCTGCCTCAAGCGCTTGACAACCAACCCAATGATGCTAAAATTAAACACGACTACGGCAAAGAGGTTGTACACTTGTTGCATCATTTATTACTATACATTCACGTCGATCCATTAGGGCTATTTTGGTTCAACGGAAAAACATAGCAATAGGGAATTTTCCAATGGCACTCTACTACTCAATTATTCATGCATTTTGTTGAAAGGAATGAAGCAAAAAGTCCACCTGGACCTACTTTTCAAAATCCTATGCATGAAAACAAGACCAAGTGCATTAGTGCCAGAATAACATTCTAACTGTACTGCGCTTTCATATGGTTTCACTTTATTTTGGCCATGTTTCTTTGCATTCCTCTGCTCTTCCAATTCCTGTAAACCAAACACCCAAGTTGACAAAATCATGTGTTTACAAATGCTACATTTACCATGTGCATTTTCCTATCCTATTCCGGTGTTTTTCCTATCCCTGCGTTTTAAGAATCATGCAAGCCAAATGAGCCCTTACTGAATTACTTCAGTTACAGGTACGTGTCGAAGGGAACTTTATGTGGTTTGTCCTGCTCCTGCCGCGACGTCGTCCACCTCATCTGAGCTGCTCCATCGACAGAAGCACCCACCAAACCAGACATCACGACTCCTGACCGTCTTTCGCCGCCTCAGATCTCCTTCCCTGCCGCCGGCACCCACATAACAACATCACCATCATCGACTCAGCAGATGAACCTGAGGAGTACACGGGTCCACAAGACAGGTCGCACTCTTTTGTTTCTTCTTATGTTATGCATTGCTTAAACTTACCTGCTACTTTATCGTCCTGTTAAGCTATTGGACTCCCAAGTCAGGTCCAAATTAATGTTAAAACTTGAGTTCTAAATTAGTTGTGGGGCACATATCGAGGCAGCAATGAATAGTATGTTTGTCTAATATCTGGTTCACCTAGGGTATGCCTATGTTGTTCATCTTGGGTGGGAAACAAATAGTAAAGCAATCATCATCTGGCTTTTTGTTAATTTTAAGCAATCATCAGCCTGCTATCATTATTTTTGGATCCATCCACTGGTTGTTACCATCACTCTAAATTTCTGCATGCTCTGCTTACATAATCTCACCATATTTTTTTATGCATGTCAGATATTGTACACGGTCATGCTGAACATGTAGAGAAAAAGAGAAGAGTTTTGCGCGGAAATACAATGTCATGCAGGCATCGCTCCATGGTGGGTTCAATGGCAAACCCTCCCCACCCCTCTCCAGTTATGTCGAGAGGAAGATATCTGATACGAGGCGGATTCAGGCGCCGACCACTCCTTTTACCCCCCAAGGTGTTTGCTCTACCTTGGCATGATGATGTTAGTCATATCATGCATATGTTGCCTTGCAGTGCCTACTTTTGACATCATATATGTCATTTGCTTAGATTAGACATGTTCTGTAACGCCACCTGTTTAGTTTCGATATCATATATGGGAATTATGCAGTCTCATGTCTTTTAGCCAGCCATAATATATGTGAAATGTGCAATGCCATCCTGTTTAACCAGGCATCATATATTGGAATGATATCTTGCCCATCCTTTTATTCATTACATTTCCATTTGTCGACAATGTTTGTACATTAAACTACTCTTCCTGTGAATTAGCCATTTGGGTGGGAGATGGAAAAATCTGGAGTGAAAACAAGGCCTTCAGAGCGAGCAGTGCTACACACCGAGCAGATCTCTTGTTGGGTCGATAGCTCCTCGAGAGATGGATTGAGAGAGCAGATGACCAGTCCTATTCCCCCACTGAGGTGTATGCTCTAACTTGGCATGGTTATACTGCTCATATCATGCATACGGTGTCTTGCATTGCATAGTTTAGACATTATATACACAATATTCAACACCATGTTCTTAGTTCAGACATCATATCGAAAGCCCTCTGTTTAGCATATAAATCACATATGTGAATTAAATGATGCGATCCTGATTACTTAGATCACATGTATGTGAATTATGTCATGCGATCCTGTTTAGTTATTCATCATATCTTTGAATTATGTTATGCTATGCTATCCAGTTTAGATAGACATCATATATGTGAAATTATGTCATGCTATCCGTTTTAGTTAAGCAGTATACATGTCAACTATTTCATGCCCTCTTTTTCCACACTATCTATTGCATCATCTCTCATACAATGTACGTACATTCAACTATGTTTCTGTTTATCAGCCCATTTGAATTGGAGCGGGTGATGCGATATCTAGCGAGAATAAAAACACGGTCTTCAAATAAAAGCAGTGCTACCTCTTGGTGGAGATAGCACCACAGTTGTACATGCACAAGAACCGGCCCTACCACACATAACCCAAACTCTTGCAGATTGTACCCCTCTGCGATGGACGGAGAACCAGCTTCACCCAATCTAACCCCAACCCTGTACCGATAGTAACTCAGCCTGCTGACACAGCACCATCTCCACCACAGAGCTCCCAAACAAGAGCAGTTAGTAAGGCAGCTCCGGTGCCCAAAGGGCGATTACTATCACGATGAACCCCAACTCCACCGGTTAGTACGCCTATTCCTGTGGAGGAAGCACAACCAGCTAGTCGTAGTTTAGCATCTATCGCATTCGATGTTGTTAAATCGTATATACGTATCTTCCCATCGTGGAAATATTATACTGAAGATGAAGGAAAATGCCAGTTGCAGGTGTTTGTCCAGGAGTTATGTGTAAGTAATGTTATTCATGGCAATTACTTTGCTTCGTCCCATACATCCTACCTCCATGATTATTATAATACAGCAAATTTTCCCATTTTTCTCTATAGAGAAGGACCGATTTGGAAACTCAGGATGAGGTAACCTGTGCTAATACCTATGCTATCTTCAAGAATGCTTGGTGGCGATGTCGGAATTACCTCAAGAAAACGTACTTCACCGGCAAAAGAAACTCATCAAATTCCCTTACGTTCTCTGAGACACATTCTTTGGACGATGGTAGGAACGCCTTGTTCTTTACTGGTCCCAAACCAAGAATGTGGTAAGGTCTATGAGCTCATTTTCTATTTTTAAGTATTATATTCTCGTGTCTTACTGTACTTTGTTCATGTAGAACAAGTGCCTAAACCTGAAGAACAACTGTTCTAATTTAAGATTCCATTGCTATCATAGTTCAAAAAAGCGTTAGGCGTTAATTGTGTGTTTTGCCACCGCCTTGCACTTTACTGACCAAAGCGCATGCTTATGCGCAGTTATGCACAAATTAAGCGTAGTTATCTTAATGCGTTTTATAACGCCTAGAGCCTAGGCGCGCTTAAGCACTCGCTTAGGCGCCCCTTTTTTAACTATGATTGCTTCGCTCTTGTATCACTGTATTTACTGATACAAACTTTTTTTAAATTGAAGGATCTAATCGAAACTCCAATGGCATAGCAGGTATGTTCACGCATGTTTCTTTAATAGGTTTGCTCTTATCAATAGCTCTTTTGATTTCACTTTCAATGGTGTATACAGTTGACTTTCATATCATGCACATTACTAGCATCACAACAGAGCCAATAGTGTTGTTGTACATGTAGACCCGTGGTACCCATCTGAAATCTTGTTGTGCCGTGTAGTTTCCCACGCTTTGTATTCTTTCACCGCTGCTTTGTCTTGAACTGCTATGATTTGAACCGTGTCTCTATTTTGATTTGGCAAGACAATGCAGTGACCATAGGACATAGATATATGTTTGTTTGATGCTTTTATTATGTTCTAGTACTTGGCAATAGAAGACTTGGTAGTTTAATCCTATCCACCTTACTAATGAAGTGGTTCACGAAATGAGTTTCATATACTAGTACATGCTAAACTTGTTATGTGTCTCGCTTGTTTCTTCTTTTAGAATCTTGTGAGAATATTGGGGAAGAGTGCCTTATTAAGCAATGGTAAAGGAAATGTCTGAGATAAGGTTCAGGATAGTGACACATCCTTGTTGGTCTCCAACAAAGCTGATAAAACAGCTAAGGAAGACTATCTTGAAGACAATGAGACAACCCCAAAGTCCTATCTTGGTTTAGTGTTAGGATTCTTGGCCACTACGGTTGCACAAGCTATTCAAACTCCTTTATGCGAATCAGTTCGGTTTCTTGAGTCTCAACTACAAGGTGAAAGACATCGATCGGCTGTGTTGCGACAAGCGAAAATCTGCGGAAGTCCCTGGAGCATTCAGATGCATACTTTCTAGTGCAACAGCAAGCGTTGGAGGATTTTAGCGCCAAATAGGACAAAGCTAATCAGCTTGCTAAGCTTATTGCCAGCATGGTGGATACCCAGGATAATGTTTCTTGAGCTCTTATGAAGTTGTTTCAGTTATGCTCTTGTTTTGTTGCCGCGTTTATTTGCACTGGTGGCCAATTTTGACGGCCAGTGTATGTAATATGCTGCTTTGTTCCCTATATTTGCCTTTGGTGGCGAACTTTGATGCCCGTGAGGATGTAATATGTGTAATAAGCGGTACTAGGCTAGCATTAATTGCTTGCTTATTTATTTCCTTATTGTCTTGTTTAGTTGTTTGCTTGTAGTCACTGCAATTCTTTTACATGTTTTTCTAGTGGCCACAATAGCCTATTTTGGTAACTAGGCCAAAATAATCATGCCAACACACGGAATTTGTTGTAACCATGGGCCTCCTGCAGTCGTATGATCCATGGGCCTTCGTCCGCCGTAGGATCCATCGACCTTCTATATGGGCCGTAGGATCCATCGGCCTTCTATACGGGCCTTAAGGTCCATGGGCCTTCTACGGGCCGTAGGGTCCATGGGCCTTCTACGGGCCGTATGACCCATGGGCCTTCTACGGGTCGTAGATCCATGGGCCACATACGGGCCGTAGATCCAAAGGGCCTTCAGCGGGGCGTATCATCATTTCACCAATCATGGGCCGTACAATTCGTGGACCATAACGGGCCGTTAATAGGCCGTATTTGATAACTCTATGAAAACAGCCCAACGGGTTTTTTTGACATGAAAATGGCCCAACGTATTAACGGTCCGCAAACGGGCCGACTATAACGACGGGCTGAATTTGGCCCACAAGCAGAAAATGACAGTAATGGGCCGTATGTAGCCGAATGCTGCAAATGAGCCCAACAATCAATGGGCCCTGAGAAGGCCGAAAGATAACTTGGGCTGGAAACGGCCCAATAGAATAACGGGCCGTTAATGGGTATAAAGTGATACACTGTTCATTACAGGCCAGTTACACCACGGGTCGTTAATGGGCCAAGAGTTACAAAGGGCCTCATATGGGCCGAAAGAAGTCATGGGCCACACATGGGCCGGAAGTTAAAGCAATTTGGAATCATATTGACGGCCCAGATGATGCTCTGGGCCTAATTCGGATAGGGCGTAATGGGCCCCGAGTTAGCGAAATTTGTAAATGGGCTATATGCGAGCAAAGCCGTTAACAGGCTTTCCGTGGGCCGGCCCGCCACCTTTTGACCAAGTCAAATGGGTTGGCCTTTTCACAGGAATGGGCCTCTGTTGGGCCGTGCCACGTGTCGCCATATCATAGGCGCCTTCGGTCCAATGAGCGAATGACATCTGTCCTAATGGTGAGCCGACACATGTTTCCTCCAGCCAATGATGATTTTACACATGGAAAATCCCCATCGGTCGGGGCTGTTAACGGGTTATCGGATCCAAAACCCGACCCGATAGCTTAACGGCTTTCCGTTACGGTGGATGCCACGTGTCGGTCACCCATGACGAAAGCACTTCTGTGACGCGCGATTTATCGTCATGGAAGTGGACACTTCCGTGATGACAATTTTGGTAATGTCATGGAACACTTCTACGACAGCACAGGTATGACTATCTTGATTCTGTCATAAATTTGTCATGGATGTACATGCATGACAAAAAACGCGACCTACTGTGACAAACACGTATCATCACGGAAGTGTATTTTTTTTGTAGTGCTAGGTAGGACTACGGTGTGTTGATCGGCCGAGGCTGGTCATGACCTGATGGTGTGTCCGGTCAGAGTTGATCGAGCGTGTTGGGTAAGTTGGTGCACCCCTGCATGGAAGTATATCTATTCGACTAGTCATGTCCACGGTAACGGACGCTCGGAATTGTATCCCGATCGATACAACTAAAACTGGATGCTGAGGCATGTAATGGATATGATGGCTCCGGGATTGCTTTCTCACAGGGAGTCGAGAAAGGATATCTGGGCGTTAATGTTACAACATACTTGCTAATTATAATATGCTATTTTTTACTCTTCTAAATGCTGCAAGATACTTGAAGATACCAGTCTTTGATAGGCTAGACTTTTTCTTCTCTTCTGGCATTCTGCAGTTTAGTCCACAGATACAACCCATTCCTTTGATACTGATGCATACTTAGTTTAGATCTGATGTAAGTCTTGCGAGTACTTCATATGAGTACTCGCGGTTTCTTTGCTACCTCTTTTCCCACATACTCGATTGTTGTGATCAGATGACGGAGCCCAGGAGCCAGACGTCACCGCCGACGACTACTACTACCCCGAGGGTGCCTACTACTACATGGAGACCACCGACGACCAGGAGTAGTTAGGAGGCTCCCAGGCAGGAGGCTTGCGTCTTTTCGATCTGTATCTTGTTTCTACTTGACTTCTTAAGTCAGTCTTGTTTAACTTATGTCTGTACTCAGATATTGTTGCTTCCGCTGACTCATATGTATTCGAGCTTATGTATTCGAGCCCTCGAGGCCACTGGCTTGTAATATGAAGCTTGTATTATTTTAATTTGTGTCTAAAGTTGTGTTGTGATATCTTCCCGTGAATCCCTGATCTTGATCATACACATTTGCGTGTATGATTAGTTTACGATTGAACCGGGGGCGTCACACGTAATCTTCCTTTTGTTTGTGTGGCTCACTTCACTTGAAAGATGCATACAGGTGTTTTTTTGTCATCGGATGGTGTCTTTCCAGTGTGATATAACTTTTCAATTCTTTTCAATTCATCTGTGTCTGTGAGACTGAAATTCCCTCCTCGGAAAATAAAAGAGATGTGAGGCTAACATGGTGTAATACAAACTTGCAATTACAAAAGGTTCCAAGGTTTGTTTTGTATATTTGCTAATGGACTGTTTGGATGTCCAATCTTGTCCTTTCAACACATATCCAATGGACCACATCTTCCAGGATCACCGTATCATACCAGTGGCAATATCACTGGATATGCACTTGATGCTTGCGTTCTGAGCCCGGCCGTTCGTTCGACCACAAGGGAATGAGATGGGATATTCGGATCACATTGGAATCTCTACTATTAAAGGGGGATCTGCAGTCGTCGTGATGGTTCGACCATCCTCCCACCCCCTTGATCGCACATAGTAAAAAAATTGTCCATCCCGCACGCGCGACTGCACGGTCTCGTTAGACCACCCACGCTACATTAGTTTGACCTCCCCAAATCCTTGGCTGCACGCCCGAACCCAGAACCTCTCCCCTTCCCCTGGTGGACCAAAGCCGCTGGACGTGCGCGAGGTGGGGGATCTCCCAGCATGGCATGGCCGATCGCGCTACCAACCACCTCCACCCGGTGATCCCTGCCCAAACCTCCGCCCCATCTTGCACGAAGCCCGTCCATCGCGCTCCCTTAGCAGGGGAAGCCCTCTGCATCCTCTCGGCGGCACTATGATCCCGCCACTGCTCGTGTCGACCTTCATTGCCGACGTGCACCGGCGACGCCCCGTGCTAGCCTCCCCTGAGGTCCATGGCAAGGCACATGCATAGCCACCACCTCTGCTCTGCACGGCACCTGACACGTAGCGGCAGCTAGGTGAGATCGAGGCGGGGTAGGTGTGTCTCACGTAGGACTTGGTCTGGACGGCTGCCCGTGTTCTTGGCGTGAAGAGTGACTATCATTTGATTTAACCACTACCCTCCGGTTCCACGGCTGACAAGCGCGTCTCGAGCTCCTCATGCGCCTGGGTGCCCCGTGTGCCACTCCGAGCTTCAGCGCCTCTTCATTGCCAACGTTGAATCCATGTCAGTTGCTGCAGCACGAATGGCGTGTCGATAAGCTCATTATCCAAAGGCAGAGTGCACCTAGCATACCAAGAGTTCCTGAGGAAGATCAAGGAGAAGGAGAGTGACGACGTGCACATGAAGGGCACCAAGAAGTAAGTGGGATGATTCTGTACCGGCCTTCTTTGTTCCTCGCCATGGCAATCAAACTCATGTTGAATCTTTCGGTACTAGCCGTTTCATTATTGCTGGATATATATGTAGAAAATGGAATACTGTCAGACCTAGTTTTACAGCTACAAACATTGATTCTTGATGGTTTTATATGAAGAAAGAATGTACTGTATTGTGATGTATATTGTTTTTGAAGGAAATATGCCCTAGAGGCAATAATTATGTTATTATTTATTTCCTCATATCATGATAAATGTTTATTATTCATGCTAGAATTGTATTAATCGGAAACATATTACATGTGTGAATACATAGACAAACATAGTGTCACTAGTATGCCTCTACTTGACTATGTCGGCGTTCTGGGAACGGGGGTCCCCAGACTTGCCTGCCTGCGGCCTGCGTCGTGGCTCAAAGGGGGGCCCAGCACAGCCCATCTTCATCAACACAAGCTCAAGACCCTCGCGAGGGGCCAAGCCTCGCGGGGCGAACGACAGGGAGCTTCCTTAGGCACGGCCTCATCAGGCTGGCTCGCGAGGAGGCGGAGAGATCAAGGCGGGGTACCTCACGAGGTGCCCATGACGCAAGCCGTGACGACCAAGGGCGCCAGGCGGGCGCCAGCCAGCAGTGTCCTCCTTTCCTCTTTGGTGCAAAGGGAGCAAGCACAAAGTAGAGCATCAAGCAAAGGCATCCATTTCGGTGCAACAAGACCAAGACCAGCCCAACAGCAGGGAAGGAAGTCATTGTGGAGCCCAAGCAAAGGCCACCACCAGAGCCTTTGACAAAGCGAGGACCAACTTTAGTCGGGATAAGTGTACCCGATGTTCCCCTTCAAAATGGCCAATTGTTGGCGCCCTTCCCGCTCAATATTTGGGTAGAGGCCCAGGGCCTCTGTCTATAAATAGGACTAGCCTCCCACAGGGTAGAGAGATCTCGGATCCAAGAACAGAGCTAGAGGTCAAGCAATCTAGAGAGAGAGAGCGACTGAACTCCTCCAAGCAGTTCATCACCCCGGCCAAGAACAGACCTTCGCGAGGCTGTTCTTCCTTGTATTGTTCATCATCATCAGCCCAAGAGGGAATCCACCACACCACAAACTAGAGTAGGGTATTACACCACAATGGTGGCCTGAACTAGTATAAACCTTGCGTCTCTTGTGTTGTTCCTTTCGTAGTTTAGATCCTAGCGAGGCGCCGGGTGCGAGTAGGTAGAGGGCGAGATCTCCGACGCACCCCAAAGTGTTCGAACCTCAAGGGTCTGCCGAACCCGAAATCCGACATTTGGCGCGCCCGGTAAAGTGCGCGGGTCGAATCTTCCGCCGCCCTATTCTCCTTCGACCACCGCCTCCATGTCTGACGCTCGTCGGGCCCGCGCCGAGCGCCGAGCCGCTCTCGCTTCCCGCATCGCCCAGACGGCTCCCGTCGGCGGGCGCCCTCGTCGTTCCCCGTCGCCTGCCGTCAACGCCGCCACCGGCCCGGCGGGGAATGAGCAGCAAGCATCGTCCCAGCATCCCTCCGTGAGGCAAGACGGCCGCACTGCTACCCCCTCACTCGCCCCGACTGGTTCTTCGTCTCGCGCATTCCGCGCGCCCATGGAGGCTCGAGCTGCGCTCATCGCGGCAAACGAGCTCCTGCGCTACCGTCCTGTCGACGACGTCTACGAAGAGTGGCTCGACCGCGTCGCCGAGCTCATCGCTGGCCAAGTAGGGGCTCCCCAGCTGCCGTCTCCCCCGCTGACCGCACCCGCCTCGCTGGCGATGAAGCCCGGGGCGCCTCGGCCACCTCCCCCTCAAGAAGGCGCCTGCCCCAAGGCGCGTGGTCCTGGGCGAAACCCGCTCCGTCCGTGCAAGGTAGCGGCAAGAGCAGAGCTGCCAGGAAGTCCCTCGCCCGCAAGAAGCTGCCCGAGTGCTCCCCGCTCCAGCTCGCCGCGACCTTGCTCCTGCTCCAGCACGTCATGAACCCGCGTTGCTCCCAGCTGCAGCGCATGGGGACCCGCAAGACCAAGCCCTTCGTCACCCAAGGCCTCCCGTGGCCACAGCAGGCTGCCGTGCCTTCACCACCGAGCTGCGCAGCGTCGCGTGGCCCGGCAAGTTCAAGCCAGACCTGCCTCCTCGCTACGACGGTACGGCCGACCCTGCAGAGTTCCTCCAGCTCTACGAGTTGGGCATCGAAGCCGCCAACGGAGACGAGAAGGTCATGGCGAACTGGTTTCCCATGGCGCTCAAGGACGGGGCCCGCACCTGGCTCCTGAACCTGGCTCCAGGCACGATCTCCTCCTGGGACGAGATGCGCACCCGCTTCATCGCCAACTTCCAAGGTACTCGTGACCGGCCACCCGCCGTGAGCGACATGCGCCGCATCAAGCAGCAACCAGGGGAGACCCTGCAGAAATACATCCAGCGCTTCAACAACACACGCCTCAAGATTCCCAAGGTGACCGAGGAGGCCATCATCTCCGCCTTCTCCGACGGTGTGCGCGATGTCAAGATGAAGGAGGAGCTGGCGATGCATGAAGACTTGTGCACTTCCTTGGAGCTGTTCAACTTGGCGACCAAGAGCGCCAGGGCCGAGGAAGGGCGTCTCTCCCTCCTCGAGCTGCCTGCCGCAACCCAGAAGAGAAGAAACCCAAGGCCAAGGATGTGAAGCGCAAGGGGGCTGCCGTGCTCGCGGCGGAACCGGACACCAAGCGGGACACAGATCAGCCCGAGTCTTCCAAGGGCAGCCGGTACTGCGTGTACCACGACCTCCACACCCACAACACCAACGAATGTCAAGAGCTCCGAGCCGTGCGAGAACGGGGGATCGGCCGACGTACCGACCGTAGCGACCGGGGCTACGGTCGAGGAGGAGGAAGGAACACAGGACACTGGGAAGACCGCGGCCCTCGCCAAGGGTGGCGCGACCAACCTCGCGAGGATCGCTGGCGGGACCCGCCTCGCGAGGGAGGCTGGAGGGATCAGCCTCGCGAGGATCGTCCGCAAGGCAACGCAGGCCTCCCTCCTCTGCCGCCGCAGCCAAGGAGAAATGAAGACCATCATCAGGACGAGGGGGCTGGGGGCTTCCAGGAGCCGCACGCGATCACCTGCATCCTGGGCGGAGCTCAAGCCCCAGCCTCTCAACGCATCTTCAAGCAGTTCGCCCGCGAAGTGAATGCAGTCCTCCCCAAGCTCGAAGCCACACGCCCCCTCAGGTGGTCGGCGTGCGCCATCACATTCAGCTCAACGGATCAGATCAAGTGTGTGGCCACTGCCGGAGTCCTCCCGATGCTTTTCTCCCCAATCATGAGCAACGTGCTAGTCACCAAGACCCTCATCGAGGGCGGGCGGGGGCTCAACGTCTCCGTCTGCGTGGAAGCGTTCAACAATCTCCAAGTGCCTTACAATCAGCTTCAGCCGACCAAGCCTTTCTCTGGGGTCACCGACGGCTCCATGGTCCCGATTGGGCAGGTTCGCCTCCTGTCAGCAACTTCGGGCGACAACTACCGCACCGAAGCTCATCGACTTGACGTCGCCCACATTCGCCGCCATACAACGCCATCCTCGGGTACCCAGCGCTGGCCAAGTTCATGGCCGTAACCCACCACGGCTACAACGTCCTCAATATGCCCGAAGTGGCGGAGTCATCACGGTGCCTGCGAAGAGAAAGACGCGGTGTGCTCACAGGGCGAGCCTTTCAGCCGCATCAACTGGAAGACCCGGATCACAGGCAGGGAGGCTTCCGAGACCGCCCAAAGAAGAAGAAGACATCGTTCGGCCCGGCCCCTCGGGAGGCAGCCCTCGAGTCGCGCGCTGCTCGGGGAACCTCCTTATCGCATGATAGGAAGCACGGCGCCCTCCTCAGGCAGGGCTGGGGGCTCCACAGAGGGCCACCAACCTTGCTAAGGTCACGAGCGAGGCGCTTGGGCACCACTTGGAGGCGTGTTTCGAAGCACGTTTCCCTCAAGAAGGAGCAAGGCAAGGAGGGCCAAACCCTCAGGAGTTCGTCAGCAAGATCATTCACGAGCTGCAGGAGTCAAGAGTCATGAGTGGCAACCGCGATACCTGCCAGTAGCTCCCCATCCAGCGAGGATGGTGGGCTGCAGCGTCTGCATCGACATACCAGTGGCTCAACCGAGCCGCCTCTCGAGGCGCCTCTGGCCCTCTCGCGTGGCGCCGCAAAGGTCCAGCCCACAGCTACATTCGCATGCCTTACGGCTTGTCAACACGGCTGCCACGCCAGCCTCCTCATGAGGAGCATCTGGAGGCTCAAGAGGCCAGGGCACGCAGCCTGGCAGAGATGGAGATGGTCCACGAGGAGCCACCAGCGCCTCGGAGCCTCCCGAGGCCCCGAGCCTAGGGGCTCGTGGAGGATCGGCTCCGCAGCCCACCGAGTCTGCTGCACCAACACCCTTTCATCTTCAACGCTATCGGTGACATCTTTCAAGTTCCATTTCCAGTGGGAGCGCCTCAGGACTGCATTATTCCCGGGCGCGTGGGTCCGAATCCTGCGGCGTCTATCCCTTTTACTTCATGTTCCTAGCTTATCTTGTTGGGCGCCCTCGGCTGCATCATCCCAGTGTCGCTCGGGCCCGACCCGGCGATGTCCGCTCTTCTTTGCGCTTATCTAAATGGACTTGCTCCTTCGTGATTAACATGCTTGACCTAGTTGCCCGCTCAATCGACACCAACCGATGGGGCTGCTCCCTAACGGCACGACAGCTTGCGCATGGGTCCGCCCCAAAGAACGCCGACAAACTGAATGGCTGAGCTCGGCGCGGCAGCCTCAAGCATAGCGCCACCTCGTCAAGACTTGGTGCCTCGTCACCCTCCGGGCAACTAACGGTATTGTCGATTGTCACGGCGAACTTTCGTTCTTTCTGTGATGAGCCTGCAGGATCTCTTCAAGGAGCAGCGTCAGGCGAGGCCCCCACGGTGTCTCCTTGACTCTCATCTGCGCGAACCGCTTACACGTTAAAGGGGGGGGGTGCCTGAGCATCGCGACTCAGGGATCCTACTGGCTCTCCAGCCCTCACCCTCTGGCCTTGACCACGGCATCGCGACACAGCATACCAGCTGACGGCCGAGACTCGCTCGAGGGCCGGGACCCGAGGACGTAGAGCAGAAAGGGGAGCAAAGACAAGAGGGGAGGGACACACGAGGACCTCGCCAAGCGACCCCTCGCCTGCTGATGCACGGACCCGGCAACACGCCAGGAAGCGGCTCCTGATCCTTGAGATAAGTCACCCCCCGGAAGCACTAGCTAACACGGCACCATCCCCTCACCCAACACAATCCCGTGTTAGCAACGTCGCTCTCCTTTCTCACCGAACGATGGCTGCTTGAGCGCCAAGGGGGACCTCTTGAGCATCGTGACTCAGGGGCTCTTACGGACCTCGGGCCGCTCACCTCGCCTTGACCACGGCATCGCGACTGGCATACCGGTGGATTTGAAGCTTGCCTTGGGACTGGGACCTGTCGGCGCAGAGCGTCGAGCTCTCGCAAGGTTCGAAAGGGAGAACTGAGCTAAGACGGAATGAGAAACTCGCACTGCTTCACGACAAGGATCATATTAACAAACAGGACCACACGCACCTTACAAGCCCCCACGGGACAAGCTTTTGATTCCTCGCAGGGAGCAGATCCTAAAGAACGCTAACTACACGCGCCCCTGCAAAAGACGCCATCATCAACAGTGGGCCGTCGGGCACCGGCGCCAACCCTATCCAGGTCGAGGCGGCGACGGCTGACGAGCCCGCCTGCTCCGAGAGCGCGAGCTCGGGGCTCAGGGCTGTCGCCGACTGCCTCCGAGTCGTGAAGAGCTCGGCAGAGTCGCTGGATCCTCCGACGCCTCCACCGCCTGAGGAGCTGCCGAGGGAGCGGTCGGCGAGCCTAGCACTCGCCGTGGCAGGACCTCGATCACCTCTCCCGGGGCAGCACTCTAGCCGGTGCCCTTCCTCATCATGAAGAGCATGACCGAAGCGCCGTCGTACTCCAGGTGGATCACGAAGGCACCCCTTGTCCTGCAGACCCGGGCGATCTCGCCCCAGCCTCGAGTCATGAATACGTCGCCCGAGGCAACGACCGCAACCTCTGCCCCGGTCGCAAGGGTGCTGCAGTCGGCGTGCTGCAGCCAGAGCTCTAGGGATCCTCCCCGCGGAATCGCGGAGGCGAAGAAGGGAGGAAGGCGAATCCAAGACTGAGGAGACATGGTGGCGTGGAGCACGAACTCTCGGGAGGAGCCCTCGGCGTGGACCCTAGGGGGAATGACACCACACCTTCGTGACCTCGCCGGCGCCGACGGCGGCGTCGCCCGTGGCGTTCGGCATCAACTCCTTCATAGCCCTCGATGTGGGCGTACAAGGGAAGCGGGAACCCTGGTGGTGGCCGCTCGCACCAGGGCCTCGACACCACCTGGTGGGCACCCTCATTCTGATGGCAAAGGGCTAGCCGTTTCTTCAGCGGGAGCGGGTCAGCACCCTCTCGGGGAGTGAGGGAGTCCTGGACTAGGGGGTGTCCAGATAGCCGAACTATCATCTTTGCCGGACTCCTAGACTATGAAGATACAAGATTGAAGACTTCGTCCCTTGTCCGGATAGGACTTTCCTTGGCGTGGAAGGCAAGCTTGGCAATACAGATATGTAGATTTCCTACCATTGTAACCGACTACGTGTAACCCTAACCCTATTCGGTGTCTATATAAACCAAGGGTTTTAGTCTCAGAGACGAACAACAATCATACCATAGGCTAGCTTCTAGGGTTTAGCCTCTCGATCTCGTGGTAGATCTACTCTTGTACTACCCATATCATCAATATTAATCAAGCAGAGTAGGGTCTTACCTCCATCGAGAGGGCCGAACCTGGGTAAAACATCGTGTCCCTTATCTCCTGTTACCATCCGCCTAGACGCACAGTTCGGGACCCCTACCCGAGATCCGCCGGTTTTGACACCGACATTGGTGCTTTCATTGAGAGTTCCTACGTATGCGTCACCTATAGGCCCGATGGCTCCTTCAATCTTCAAAGAACGACGCAGTCCGTGGTGAGGCTTTTCTCCCGGACAGATCTTCGTATTCGGCGGCTTTGCACTGCGGGCCAATTCGCTAGGCCATCTGGAGCAGATCGAAAGCTACATCCCTGGCCATCAGGTCAGATTTAGAAGCTTGAACTATACGGCCGATCTCCACGGAGACTTGATCTTCGACGGATTCAAGCCATAGCCGAGCGTGCCGCACTGTCTCGATGGGTATGATCTAGCTCTGCCACCGAATAGTGCCCTGGAGGCCGCACCAGTGCCCGCTCCGACCCTTAATCCGGAGCCGGTTTCGCCGATCGAGGACGGTTGGTTGGACACCGCCTCGGGGGCTGAAATCTCTACGGCGATTGAGCCGAACACCATCCTGTCCTTTGCGAAGCTCGTGACTCCTGTGTGCGGACTCCTTTCCGGACTCCGAACCTCCAGCGCCCTGCGATCGAATCCGGTGGCGCCCGATTATGGAGTTCACCGCCCGCGGACATCTTTCGCACTCGCCCTTTGGCGATATCCTGAACTCATTAAAGTCTCTCTCTTTGTCGTGGGAGCCACTGGCGAACTACGGTCGAAGGTTGGGATTCGGACGACTAAGAAATTCAACGCCCACCCACCACCCACTTTGTAGCCACTGTCGACGACTTAACAGACATGCTCGACTTCGACTCCGAGGACATCGACGATATGGACGACGACGCCGGAGACGACATTTAACCAAATACCATTGTGGCACTGGATGGCCACCTCAACTTACGGTATATATATATATATATATGGTGGACACACCTAAGGGAAGCGATAACGAGGAATGACGAGACGCTGCGAAAGAAAATTCCCTCGGGAAGCAGTCAAAGCGGCGGCGTAAGCGCCGCTCAAAACCCCACCTCGACAAAGATAGCGCCGACACAGACCCAGCCATAGAGCATGGTGATCCGGCCGACGATTTAACATGCCATTGAGCAACCATCCGAACAGGCCAACTTGGACAAACAACCCGTCCCGCAAGCAAGGACAACAGTCCGGACGATCTCACGCCGGACACGTCATTGGATCGGAAGAACCTCCACAAAGAGCTCCTCGCCATCGCTGCGTAGCTTGAAAAAAGCGAAAACAGAGGCTCGTAACAGCGGAAGACGACTCCGAATGAGATGGAGTAAATTACTCAACACTGCAGACAAATATGGCGGCTGTACCGCCAAGCAAAGAGCTACCCAAAGCGCAAACATACGCCTGAATTCGATGAGGAGGCCATAGAGCCCCACGATCAAAAAACAAAGAGGCCGGGTGGGATAGACGACCACATGGCAAGCGAAGCGCAAGCGGCGCCACACACAAGCCGGCAAGCGATCCGCATAAGGATTCGCACCAAAAGGATGGCCCAGTTAGATCTATCTACGGGCCAAGGAAACAAGTTCTGGCGAGCAATACAAGACGTCAAATATCCGAACATCACGGAAAACCAAAATACAGGGGCGCCGCACACCCTCTATGTTTCACCGATGAGGTGCTGGATCATGAATTTCCAGCGGGATTCAAGCCCGTAAACATAGAGGCATACGACGGAACGATGCACTCGAGTCTGGATTGAGGATTATATCCTCCACATACACATTGCCGTAAGATGATCTCCACGCCATAAAATACCTACCCTCAAGCTCAAAGGGCCAGCCCGGCATTGGCTTAAAAGCCTCCCGAAAACACCATTGGTAGTTGGGAAGAGCTTGAGGATGCTTTTCGGCCCATTTCAGGAACCTATGTCCGACCTCGGACGCAGACGATCTAAGTCACATAACCCAACAGCCTGTGGAGTCATTTCGAAAATTCGGAACAGGTTCCTCACCAAAAAGAACCAAATAGTCGATTGTCCGGATGTCAAGCCTTAGCAGCTTTTAAACACAACGTCCGAGACGAATGGCTTGCCAGACATGTTGGCCAGGAAAAGCCAAGAACAATGGCCGCACTAACAAGCCTAATGACCCGCTTATGTGGAGAGGATATTGGCTAGCAAGATGCGATACCAGCGATCCAAGTACATCCAAAGTCAGGGATGGAATGGGAAACCACGACGCAGCAAGGACCAGCGCGGATTAAGGAACGGTCAAAGAGCACGGCAGTCAACGCCGGATTCAAAAGCTCACGACGAACAATAAAAACTGCCCTTAAGGACAATAGCGATGAGCTATCCAACTTAAACAAAATCTTGGACAAGATATGCCAAATCCACAGTACTCTGGAAGCCCGCAAACCATACCCATAGAGATTGTTGGGTCTTCAAGCAGACCGGCAGACTCAATGTCGAACACAAGGGTATAGACACACAAAGTGAGGATGATGATGAGCACCACAAGCAGAGCCCCGAAAACAAAAGAATTTCCCACAAGAGGTCAACTTACTTCAAGTAACAAAAGGGGAAAACAGAGCGGCACCCATTGAATTACGCGCCGCACAATCTACCCCAGCGGAGTCCCAACACTGGTTGTCAAAACCAATTACCTTCGACCATCAGGACTACTCCGAAAGTATCCGGAACGCAGGATGGACTGCCTTGATACTAGAACCTATAATCGACGGTCTTCAATTTACGCAAGTCCTAATGGACAGCGGCAGTGTTTTAAACCTTCTATGTCAGGACACAATCCGCAACATGGGGATAAACCCAAATAGGATTAGCCATAGCAACACTTCCTTCCAAGGAATAATGCCAGGCACATATGCCCATTGTACGGGCTCCCTACTATTGGAAGTTATGTTCGGCTCACCCGACAACTTCCGTCGGGAAAAGTTGGTCTTCCACATCGCCCCATTTAAAAGTAGCCATCAAGCACTACTGGGGACGCAAAGCTTTCACCCGCTTTAACGCAATACCGCATTATGCATCTCTTAAACTTAAAATGCCCATTCCACGAGGCATCATTTCATTAAAGGGAAGTTGCGCGTGTCCCTCAAGGAAAGAATGTGAGACTGCCTTAACAGCCTCACACTAATACGGCCTTCCTGGCCAAAAGCGTCTAAAGCAGGTCGTTCAGACCCCGGACACGGTTAGGCGAGTCCGGCATAAAGAAACATGATGCTTACTAGTCACAGTACTTCCCCTTACAAGGGGCTCCACGCATGTACAACAAGAGACAATAAAGCTCAATTTTACTCATTTTTGAATCATACTCTATTTTATTTCCAATTACATTTTAGCGCCGATCTTTTTCAAACTAAGTTCCTCTCTTTTACAGATGAACGCCGTGCTATACCCGTCCAGGATACGGCACAACGGAGACACAGGCGCAGACGTGCAGCAGGGACCCGTTGCAAGGATTCTTTTTAGATTAAGACCCTGCGTAAACCTTTTTTACTATCTCTTTTTGTTACTCATCCCCCGGTCTCTTATTATAACCGAGGAGGAGGCTGGCGAAGTTTGCACGTACCTGGACACCAGGGGCTTGTTACCAAGGGCATTGTTCGGCCCGCTTTATAAAAGACCGAATACCTTAGGGAGTGTTCGGCGTCTCGAGTTAGGCCTTATATGCATCAGCTCCGAATCATGTCTTCGGTCAAATGTTGGGTTTGCGGCTCACGTGTTTTGCTGCCTTACGCCCGTTCTATCGGCTAACGCGGCACCGTGGAGAACTACTACGATTGTGCCCGGTTCGAATGCAAGCGAGCACCTCAGTAGAGAAAGCCGAAAACTGACTGTCATGATATAGCGAGAGACTGGTCAACCACTCGATGACTCACCGGAATGTTTAGAATTCCTCCGCATTAACGAAGGACCGTTTTCCGGTCAGGCACATACGCACCCCGACCGGGACAAGCATGGTAGTGCCCCTGTGGGCTATATAGTAGCCCCACCATCGAACTCCTATGGCTAAGTGAAAGTGATAAAGCATTATAGTCCGGTTGCCTAGTTTGCTACGCTACCACCTCCTTTATAGGACCAAGACGTTGGATTAAGTGTGAAAGCGCGACTTCTTTGCAAACACCCCCGCACTATGTGCGTGGGGGCTGAAGCCGAAGACTGCCATCTTTCAGGTTATATATATATATACATCAACGGCCGCACAGGAGGTACTTTGCTACTTGAAGGCACAAGTATAAAAAACTCTTACATTAAATTGAAACGTTGTTTCACAAAATTATACATGTCATTCAAACATAACATCCTTCGAGCACTGCGTCTCTATTAAACAAGCGCCCGGAAGAACTTCCTCAAAATAGCGCTCGACTGGTACTTTCGGCTGCCGTCCGAATCTGGGGCGCATAATATCGGTGGCCTTCATCTCAGCCCAAGTATCCCTTGACACGGGCAAGAGCTATCCGCGCCCCTCAATACACGCCGACCGCTTCATTGCGTCGATACGCTGATACCGCACCAAGGAACTGCTGCACTAAGCCAAAATAACTCTTGGCCGGGTCCGCTGGCCACAAATGAGTCATGACATGCTTCATGGCAAGTCCGGATAATCGATTCAGCTCGGCCCATTCGCCAACCGATCGGTCAACGGAAGAGGACGCTCAGACTATTGAATTGCGACCAAAATAGCTCTTCCCTTCCGCCCCTTCCGCCTCGGAAGTGCTCAATCGCGTTCGCGCTTCGCCGCTAAGTCCAGATAAGCATCCTCCGAACTCCACAGCTTGTCCATCCGAGCATACTTCGGATCCGTATATTTCCTCCGCGTTAGAACGGTTTTCCAGCCGCAATATCTCCGCCCGAATCAGCTCCTCCTTGGCGGCTCTCATAGCGGAGCGGGCATCCTTGGATTCGGCGGTGGCCTTTACAGGACCTCTTGTTCCGCTAGACGTTCATTTTCAAGAACCTCGCAGCGGGCGGTAGTATTCTTGATTTTAGGGCCAAATCGGCCATTTCCTCTTTGCTTGGCGATGAGCAGCCCGTTAAACTTTCAGCTCTTCGCCGCCTTTAAAGCGGCCGCATTACTCTTCGGGCTTGCTCTTTAGCTTCGGGCAAGTTTACCGCGACCTCTCCACAGCAGCGGCACCGTCTGCATCAAAGCATACAAATAGTAAGGCATGGGCGTCAAGCTCCCTTACCAGGTGTCCGCGGAGAAGTCGCATACCTTGTGACTCGTCAAACCGTTTATTGACCAACGTGATGTCCGAATCCGCCTCGTCAAGTTGCCGCTTTAGTTCGGCAAATTCATCAATCCGGCTAGCCACCGGACGCCCCGCCACCTACATAGGAACCGAGACATGTTAGTACTGAGATTATGATCCTCGGCACGCTGTCAGTTGTGACAGCATACCGAGTCTCAGGGGCTACTATCTATACAGGGCGCATTCTATATGCATAACTGTCAGAAGGTACATCATTTTTTTCGTACCTCAAACCCGTCAGTAAACTTCTGGCGGCTTCATGCAATCCGCTCTCAGCGGATGCAATTCCTTCAATTACCGTAGCCATTAGCGCACGATGATCTTCTGAGATATACGCTCGCCCGAGCAGGTCCTTCAGCTCCTCCGACCGCACACCAGTTGGCGTCGGACCGTCCGGCCCCGCCAGACTAGGGGAAACTCTCCATGACGACACTTCAGGGTCACCCGCCTCGCACGAAGGCGCGATAGGTGTAGGCGTTCCGCTCTCTATCATCTCCGGACGAAGATCCCCCGAAGACGAGCTCTGCTGAGAAGGGCTGAGATCCGAACTACAAGGTACAATTTCGGTTATGTTCAGAAATAAATACAGGGATGTTCTATATTCACAGGACCCCTTCTTTTTACTTACGGCTCATTGGAGGGCTGATCCTTGGGGAAATAGTGCGGCTGGGGTACTTCCGGCGCCGGACTTTCTGACGAAGACTTCTTTCCCGCTTTGAGGCCTTGGCTTCGGGTCTTGGAAGTGGTCCTCTTCTCCCCTTGGAGGGAGGATCCTGATCCCTCTTCCTTGAAAGCCTCCTTCATGGAGGCGGTTGCTTCTGCTCCCCCTTCGCCTTCTTTAAAAGGCGCGGCCTTCAACATCTTGGTCAACATGGGATCCGGCGTGGTCTCTGGGAGTGGAGCCGGACACCTTATCAACTTTGCCTTGGCTATCCACTCCTGTTCAAGAAACGGCTCCCTTAAAGGGCATATATATGATAAATAAATGAACAGCCTGTCCGGTTACAGGGTTACTTACTTGAGTATCTGGGTGATTGCAGCTTAGACCCGCGTCCTCGATCAAGTCCGGACACTTCTCTTGTAATCCGAAGAACAGTTTGTACATCTCCTTGGGCGTCGCGCCCATAAAATGTTGGAGAGCTCGTGGTCCCTCCGGATTAAACTCCCACACACGGAGGGGGCGACGTTTGCAGGGCAGAAGGCGCCGAATCAGCATAACCTGTGCCGCCACGACCAGATTGATCTCTCTTTCTTGGAGGTCTCGAATACGGCCCTGCAATGAGGAACGTCCTTGGGCGGCCCCAGTCCGAGCCCCGGTTGACCCATGATGCCGGCCATTGTGGTGGAGCTGAGCGGAAGGCGGGTGGCGCTACCCATTTGGTGCCCACAGGAGGCGGTGATATAAAACCACTCCCGTTGCCACAAACCAAGCTCCTCTCGAAAAGAGCCCTCGGACCCACGGATCATCGACACTTGCTTATGACCGCCCCTCAAGACTCTGCTTGTTGCCCCTCGATCATCTTTGGCTCCACCTTGAAGGTCTTGAGCCACAATCCAAAGTGAGGGGTAATATGGAGGAAGGCTTCACATACGACAATGAATGACAAGATATGCAGGATGGACTCCGGATTCAAGTCAAGGAAATCCAGCCCATAATAAAACATGAGCCCCCACACAAAGGGATCCGTCAGGAAGCCTAAACCCCGAAGGAAGTGAGACAAGAACACCACGCTCTCGCCGGGCTCGGGAGTAGGAATGACCTGCCCTGGAGCATGCAGCCTATGCGAAATCTCGCTGGTTAGATACCTGGCGTCTCGCAACTTCAGCACATCTTCTTCTGTGACGGAAGAAGACATCCATCGGCCGAACTGGTCAGAGCCGGACATCGTCGAAGGTCCGAAGCGCCTAAATATGAAGCTTTGGGTGTTAGAACTCGAAGCGCGAGGCGAATTCGATGGAGGATGGAAAAAAGAAGAGGGCCTTGGTCTCATTATAAAGAGGTTGAATACCAAGAGCCCTCCCGTGGTCGCTTGGGACTCGCCGATAGAGGCGTGCCAGCTAACGCACGGTTGGGTTACCTACATTCATATTGATGAGAATCCGGAATAAGGGGGCACGATCTATGCTTTGATAAGACGTGCCAAGGAAACCGCCTCGCTAAAATGCTGTTTGAGGTGGGACAAGAAAAACGATTCAAATAAAGGCTTGGCCGTGGTGTGATGTCACGCCCTTGGAATACGTCAGCAGATCTGTGCAAAAATTATTCTCTCTACGGTGGTATGTGGAACTTGTTTTGTAGAGCCGGACACTATCCTTGTGTTCAAAACCTTCTAAGTATTCGGAGGAGGAACCTGCCTTGCAACGCCGAAGACAATATGCGCGCCGGACTCGTCGTCATTGAAGCCTGGTTCAGGGGCTACTGAGGGAGTCCTGGACTAGGGGGTGTCCGGATAGCCGAACTATCATCTTTGGTCGGACTCCTAGACTATGAAGATACAAGATTGAAGACTTCGTCCCTTGTCCGGATAGGACTTTCCTTGGAGTGGAAGGAAAGCTTGGCGATACAGATATGTAGATTTCCTACCATTGTAACCGACTCTGTGTAACCCTACCCCTATTCGGTGTCTATATAAACCGAAGGGTTTTAGTCCGTAGGACGAACAACAATCATAACATAGGCTAGCTTCTAGGGTTTAGCCTCTCACGATCTCGTGGTAGATCTACTCTTGTACTACCCATATCATCAATATTAATCAAGCAGGAGTAGGGTATTACCTCCATCGAGAGGGCCCGAACCTGGGTAAAAATATCATGTCCCTTGTCTCCTGTTACCATCCGCCTAGATGCACAGTTCGGGAGCCCCTACCCGAGATCCGCCGGTTTTGACACCGACAGGGAGCCTTTCCCTTCTCTGCTGCGGAGAACCGGCGGATCGGAGCCATTGCAGCAAGATGGAGCAAAGACCGGGAAGAAGGAGAAGCAAGAAGAAACGGACCAGAGGAGCGCTCACCGTTCCGTACTTAAAGCGAGAGGAGGCCAACCGCCGGCCTCCACAATCACAGGTAATCATGACCCGCTTTGCGTGCAGGGACTTGTCAATTCGTGCAGTTGCCGAGGCGTCATGGGGAAGTGGAGACGCCCACGTCCAATCAACCGCCACACGGCGCCCAAGGCCGCAGGCTGTTAGGGCTCGTGGCGCTTCGCACTTGCCGCTTCGCCTCTCTGCTCGGCCAAGCCCGGGCATGCCTTGGGCCCGGGGGCTACTGTCGGCGTTCTGGGAACGGGGTCCCCAGACTTGCCTGCCACGCCTCGCTGGGCGTGGCTCAAAGGGGGCCCAAAGACGGCCCATCTTCATAAACACAAGCTCAAGACCCTCGCGAGGGGCCAAGCCTCATGGGCGGACGACAGTGGAGCTTCCTCGAGCACGGCCTCATCAGTGGCTGGCTCGCGAGGCGGAGAGATCAAGGCGGGTACCTCACGAGGTGCCCATGACGCAAGCCATGACGACCAAGGGCGCCCGGCGGCGCCCGCGCAGTGTCCTCCTTTCCTCTTTGGTGCAAAGGGAGCAAGCGCAGGCGAGAGCATCAAGCAAAGGCATCCATTTCGGTGCAACAAGACCAAGACCAGCCCAACGGCAGGAAGGAAGTCATTGTGGAGCCCAAGCAGGCATCACCACCAGACCCTTTGACAGGCGAGGACCAACTTTAGTCAGGATAAGTGTACCCGATGTTCCCCTTCAAAATGGCCAATTGTTGGCGCCCTTCCCGCTCAATATTTGGGAAGAGGCCCAGGGCCTCTGTCTATAAATAGGACTAGCCTCCCACAAGATAGAGACATCCCGGATCCAAGAACAGAGCTAGAGGTCAAGCAATCTAGAGAGAGAGGGAGAGTGACTGAACTCCTCCAAGCAGTTCATCGCCCCGGCCAAGAACAGACCCTCGCGAGGCTGTTCTTCCTTGTATTGTTCATCATCATCAGCCCAAGAGGCAATCCACCACACCACAAACTAGAGTAGGGTATTACACCACAATGGTGGCCCAAACTAGTATAAACCTTGCGTCTCTTGTGTTGTTCCTTTCGTAGTTTAGATCCTAGCGAGGCGGCGGGGTGCAGGTAGGTAGAGGGCGAGATCTTCGCGCGCACCCCAGTGTTCGAACCTCAAGGGTCTGCCGGAACCCGAAATCCGACGGACTAGCTCGTTAATCGAAGATGGTTAAGTTTCCTAGCCATGGACATGAGTTGTCATTTGATTAACAGGATCACATCATTAGGAGAATGATGTGATTGACTTGACCCATTCCGTTAGCTTAGCACTTGATCGTTTAGTATGTTTCTATTGCTTTCTTCATGTTTAATACATGTTCCTATGACTATGAGATTACGTAACTCCCGTTTACCGGAGGAACACTTTGTGTGCTACCAAACGTCACAATGTAACTGGGTGATTATAAAGGTGCTCTACAGGTGTCTCCGAAGGTACTTGTTCGGTTGGCGTATTTCGAGATTAGGATTTGTCACTCCGATTGTTGGAGAGGTATCTTTGGGCCCTCTCAGTAATGCACATCACTATAAGCCTTGCAAGCATTGTGACTAATGAGTTAGCTGTGAGATGATGTATTATGGAATGAGTAAAGAGACTTGCCGGTAACGAGATTGAACTTGGTATTGAGATACCGACGATCGAATCTCGGGCAAGTAACATACCGACGACAAAGGGAACAACGTATGTTGTTATGCGGTTTGACCGATAAAGATCTTCGTAGAATATGTAGGAGCCAATATGAGCATCTAGGTTCCGCTATTGGTTATTGACCGGAGACGTGTCTCGGTCATGTCTACATAGTTCTCGAACCCGTAGGGTCCGCACGCTTAAAGTTAGATGACGGTCGGTATTTTGAGTTTTGTGTTTTGATGTACCAAAGGTAGTTCGGAGTCCCGGATATGATCATCGACATGACGAGGAGTCTCGAAATGGTCGAGACATAAAGATCGATATATTAGACGACTATATTCGGACATCGGAAGTGTTCCGGGTGGTTTCGAAGAAAACCGGAGTGCCGGAGGGTTACCGGAACCCCCCCGCCCCGGGAGAAGTAATGGGCCTTATGGGCCTTAGTGGAGAGAGAGAGGGCTGGCCAGGGCAGGCCGCGCGCCCCTCCCCCTTTCCTTCTCCCTCTCCCCCTTCCTTTCCACCTCCTAGTAGGAGTAGGAAAGAGGGGAGTCCTACTCCTACTAGTAGGAGGACTCCTCCTCCTGGCGCGCCAACAAGGGCCGGGCGGCCTCCCCCCTTGCACCTTTATATACAGGGGCAGGGGCACCCTAGAACACAACAATTGATCTCTTGATCTCTTAGCCATGTGCGGTGGCCCCCTCCACCATATTCCACCTTGATAATATCGTAGCGGTGCTTAGGCGAAGCCCTATGTCGGTAGCATCATCATCACCGTCACCACTCCGTCGTGCTGACGGAACTCTCCCTCAAAGCTCGGCTGGATCGGAGTTCGAGGGACGTCATCGAGCTGAACGTGTGCTGAACTCGGAGGTGCCGTACGTTCGGTACTCCGATCGGTCAGGTCGTGAAGACGTACGACTACATAAACCGCGTTGTGCTAACGCTTCCGCTTTCGGTCTATGAGGGTACGTGGACACACTCTCCCCTCTGTTGCTACGTATCACCATGATCCTGTGTGCGTAGGATTTTTTTTTGAAATTACTACGTTCCCCAACAGTGGTACCAGAGCCAGGTTTTATGCGTAGATGTTTATGCACGAGTAGAACACAAGTGAGTTCTGGGCGATACAAGTCATACTGCTTACCAGCATGTCATACTTTGGTTCGGCGGTATTGTTGGATGAAGCGGCCCGAACCAACATTACGCGTATGCTTACGCGAGACTGGTTCTACCGACGTGCTTTGCACACAGGTGGCTAAGCGGTGTCGGTTTCTCCAACTTTAGTTGAACCGAGTGTAGCTACGCCCGGTCCTTGAGAAGGTTAAAACAACACTAACTTGACGAACTATCGTTGTGGTTTTGATCCGTAGGTAAGAACGGTTCTTGCTCAGGCCGTAGCAGCCACGTAAAACTTGCAACAATAAAGTAGAGGACGTCTAACTTGTTTTTGCAGGGCATGTTGTGATGTGATATGGTCAAGGCATGATGCTATATTTTATTGTATGAGATGATCATGTTTTGTAACCGAGTTTTTACAATCGGCGAGAGCCATATGGTTGTCGCTTTATTGTATGCAATGCAATCGCCCTGTATTGCTTTAGTTTATCACTAAGCGGTAGCGATAGTCGTAGAAGCAATGGTTGGCGAGACGACAACGATGCTACGATGGAGATCAAGGTGTCGCGCCGGTGACGATGGTGATCATGACGGTGCTTCGGAGATGGAGATCATGACGGTGCTTCGGAGATGGAGATCACAAGCACAAGATGATGATGGCCATATCATATCACTTATATTGATTGCGTATGATGTTTATCCTTTATGCATCTTATTTTGCTTTGATTGACGGTAGCATTATAAGATGATCTCTCACTAAATTTCAAGATAAAAGTGTTCTCCCTGAGTATGCATCGTTGCCAAAGTTTGTTGTGCCGAGACACCACGTGATGATCGGGTGTGATAAGCTCTACGTCCATCTACAGCGGGTGCAAGCTAGTTTTGCACACACAGAATACTCAGGTTAAACTTGACGAGCCTAGCATATGCAGATATGGCCTCGGAACACTGAGACCGAAAGGTCGAGCGTGAATCATATAGTAGATATGATCAACATAGTGATGCTCACCATTGAAAACTACTCCATCTCACGTGATGATCGGACATGGTTTAGTTGATTTGGATCACATGATCGCTTAGATGATTAGAGGGATGTCTATCTAAGTGGGAGTTCTTAAGTAATATGATTAATTGAACTTAAATTTATCATGAACTTAGTACCTGATAGTATTTTGCTTGTCTATGTTGATTGTAGATAGATGGCCTGTGCTGTTTTCCGTTGAATTTTAATTCGTTCCTTGAGAAAGCAAAGTTGAAAGATGATGGTAGCAATTACAATTAATCGGGTCCGTAACTTGAGGATTATCCTCATTGCTGCACGTAAGAATTACATCCTGGAAGCACCGCTTGGGTGCTGTGCCTGCCGCAGATGCAACGAACGACGTTAAGAACGTCTGGCAGAGCAAAGCTGATGACTACTCAATAGTTCAGTGTGCCATGCTTTACGGCTTAGAACCGGGACTTCAACGACGCTTTGAATGTCATGGAGCATATGAGATGTTCCAGGAGTTGAAGTTAATATTTCAAGCAAATGCCCGGATTGAGAGATATGAAGTCTCCAATAAGTTCTACAACTACAAGATGGAGGAGAATAGTTCTGTCAGTGAACATATACTCAAAATGTCTGGGTATAACAATCACTCTATTCAACTGGGAGTTAATCTTCCGGATGATATATAGTGTCATTGACAGAATTCTTCAATCACTGCCACCAAGCTACAAGAGCTTCGTGATGAACTATAATATGCAAGGGATGGATAAGACAATTCCCGAGCTCTTCGCAATGCTAAAGGCTGCGGAGGTAGAAATCAAAAAGTACCATCAAGTGTTGATGGTCAACAAGACCACCAGTTTCAAGATAAAGGGCAAAGGGAAGAAGAAGGGGAACTTCAAGAAGAACAGCAAACAAGTTGCTGCTCAAGAGAAGAAACCCAAGTCTGGACCTAAGCCTGAGACTGAGTGCTTCTACAGCAAAGGGACTGGACACAGGAAGCCGAACTTCCTCAACTATTTGGCGGAAAAAAAGGATGGCAATGTGAACAAAGGTATATGTGATATACATGTTATAGATGTATACCTTACTAGAGCTCGCAGAGCACTGGTATTTGATCTTTGGTTCTGTTGCTAATATTTGCAACTCGAAACAGAGACTACGGAGTAAGCGAAGACTGGCTAAGGACAACGTGACGATGCGCGTGGGAAATGGTTCCAAAGTCGATGTGATCGCTGTCGGCACGCTACCTCTACATCTACCTTCGGGATTAGTTTTAGACCTGAATAATTGTTATTTGGTGCCAGCGTTGAGCATGAACATTATATCTGGATCTTGTTTGATGCGAGACGGTTATTCATTTAAATCTAAGAATAATGGTTGTTCTATTTATATGAATAATATCTTTTATGGTGATGCACCCTTGAAGAGTGGTCTATTTTTGTTGAATCTCGAAAGTAGTGATACACATATTCATAATCCAAAAGAGGCAGAGTTGATAATGATAGTGCAACTTATTTGTGGCACTGACGTTTGGGTCATATTGGTGTAAAGCGCATGAAGAAACTCCATACTAATGGACTTTTGGAATCACTTGATTATGAATCACTTGGTACTTGTGAACCATGCCTCATGGGCAAGATGACTAAAACGTTGTTCTTCGGAACTATGGAGCGAGCAACTGATTTGTTGGAGATCATACATACTGATGTATGTGGTCCAATAAATGTTGAGGCTCACGGCGGGTATCGTTATTTTCTCACCTTCACAGATGATTTGAGCAGATATGGGTATATCTACTTAATGAAACATAAGTCTGAAACATTTGAAAAGTTCAAAGAATTTCAGAGTGAAGTGGAAAATCATCGTAACAAGAAAATAAAGTTTCTACGATCTGATCGTGGAGGAGAATATTTGAGTTACGATTTTGGTCTACATTTGAAACAATGCAGAATAGTTTCGCAACTCACGCCACCCGGAACACCACAGCGTAATGGTGTGTCTGAACGTCGTAATCATACTTTACTAGATATGGTGCGATCTATGATGTCTCTTACTGATTTACCGCTATCGTTTTGGGGTTATGCTTTAGAGATGGCTACATTCATGTTAAATAGAGCACCATCAAAATCCATTAATACGACGCCTTATGAACTGTGGTTTGGCAAGAAACCAAAGTTGTCGTTTCTTAAAGTTTGGGCCTGCGACGCTTATGTGAAAAAGCTTCAACCTGATAAGCTCGAACCCAAATCGGAGAAATGTGTCTTCATAGGATACCCAAAGGAAACTGTTGGTTACACCTTCTATCACAGATCCGAAGGCAAGACATTCGTTGCCAAGAATGGATCCTTTCTAGAGAAGGAGTTTCTCTCAAAAGAAGTGAGTGGGAGGAAAGTAGAACTTGATGAGGTAATCGTACTGCTCCCTTATTGGAAAGTAGTTCATCACAGAAACCGGTTCCTGTGAGACCTACACCAATTAGTGAGGAAGCTAATAATATCGATCATGAAACTTCAGATCAAGTTACTACTGAACCTCGTAGGTCAACCAGAGTAAGATCCGCACCAGAGTGGTACGGTAATCCTATTCTGGAGGTCATGTTACTTGACCAAGGTGAACCTACGAACTATGAAGAAGCGATGGTGAGCCCAGATTCGCAAAATGGCTTGAGGCCATGAAATTTGAGATGGGATCCATGTATGAGAACAAAGTGTGGACTTTGGTTGACTTGCCCGATGATCGGCAAGCCATTGAGAATAAGTGGATCTTCAAGAAGAAGACTGGCGCTGACGGTAATGTTACTATATATAAAGCTCAACTTTCACACTCGTAGCAAAACTTAAGTTTGTCCAAATCATGTTAGCAATTGCTGCATTTTATGATTATGAAATTTGGCAAATGGATGTCAAAACTGCATTCCTAAATGGATTTCTGGAAGAAGAGTTGTATATGATGCAACCAGAAGGTTTTGTCGATCCAAAGGGAGCTAACAAAGTGTGCAAGCTCCAGTGATCCATTTATGGACTGGTGCAAGCCTCTCGGAGTTGGAATAAACGTTTTGATAGTGTGATCAAAGCATATGATTTTATATAGACTTTTGGGGAAGCCTGTATTTACAAGACAGTGAGTGGGGTCTCTGTAGCATTTCTGATATTATATGTGGATGACATATTGCTGATTGGAAATGATATAGAATTTCTGGATAGCATAAAAGGATACTTGAATAAAAGTTTTTTGGTGAAGCTGCTTACATATTAGGCATCAAGATCTATAGAGATACATCAAGACACTTGATAGGACTTTCACAAAGCACATACCTTGACAAAGTTTTGAAGAAGTTCAAAATGGATCAAGCAAAGAAAGGGTTCTTGCCTGTGTTACAAGGTGTGAAGTTGAGTTAGACTCAATGCCTGACCACTGCAGAAGATAGAGAGAAAATGAAAGATGTTCCATATGCTTCAGCCATAGGCTCTATCATGTATGCAATGTTGTGTACCAGACCTGATGTGTGTATTGCTATTAGCCTAGCAGGGAGGTACCAAAGTAATCCAGGAGTGGATCACTGGACAGCGGTCATGAACATCCTGAAATACCTGAAAAGGACTAAGGATATGTTTCTCGTTTATGGAGGTGACAAAGAGCTAGTCGTAAATGGTTACGTTGATGCAAGCTTTGACACTGATCCGGATGATTCTAAATCGCAAATCGGATACGTGTTTACATTGAACAGTGGAGCTGTCAGTTGGTATAGTTCTAAACAAAGCGTCGTGGCGGGATCTACGTCTGAAGCGGAGTACATAGCTGCTTCGGAAGCAGCAAATGAAGGAGTCTGAATGAAGGAGTTCATATCGATCTAGGTGTCATACCTAATGCATCGGGTCCAATGAAATATTTTTTGTGACAATGCTGGTGCAATTGCCTTGGCAAAGGAATCCAGATTTCACAAGAGAACCAAGCACATCAAGAGACGCTTAAATTTCATACGGGACCAAGTCCAGGTGGGAGACATAGAGATTTGCAAGATACATACGGATCTGAATGTTGCAGACCCATTGACTAAGCCTCTTCCACGAGCAAAACATGATCAACACCAAAACTCCATGGGTGTTAGAATCATTACTGTGTAATCTAGATTATTGACTCTAGTGGAAGTGGGAGACTGAAGGAAATATGCCCTAGAGGAAATAATGAAGTTATTATTTATTTCCTCATATCATGATAAATGTTTATTATTCATGCTATAGTTGTATTAACCGGAAACATAATACATGTGTGAATACATAGACAAACATAGTGTCACTAGTATGCCTCTACTTGACTAGCTCGTTAATCGAAGATGGTTAAGTTTCCTAGCCATGGACATGAGTTGTCATTTGATTAACGGGATCACATCATTAGGAGAATGATGTGATTGACTTGACACATTCCGTTAGCTTAGCACTTAATCATTTAGTATGTTGCTATTTGCTACCTCTTGAGCACTGCGTTGGATTTCCTTGAAGAGGAAAGGATGATGCAGCAAAGTAGTGTAAGTATTTCCCTCAGTTTTTGAGAACCAAGGTATCAATCCAGTAGGAGGCTACGCGCGTGTCCCTCATACCTGCACAAAGCAAATAACTCCTCGCAACCAACGCGATAAGGGGTTGTCAATCCCTTCACGGTCACTTACGAGAGTGAGATCTGATAGAGATGATAGATAATATTTTTGGTATTTTTGTGATAAATAAGCAAAGTAAAATAAAAAGCAAAGTAAAAAAGCAAAGGCAATAATAAAGTGATGGAAGATTAATATGATGGAGATAGACCCGGGGGCCATAGATTTCACTAGTGGCTTCTCCCAAGAGCATAAGTATTTTACGGTGGGTGAACAAATTACTGTTGAGCAATTGACAAAATTGAGCATAGTTATGAGAATATCTAGGTATGATCATGTATATAGGCATCACGTTCGAGACAAGTAGACCGACTCTGCATCTACAACTATTACTCCACTCATCGACCGCTATCCAGCATGCATCTAGAGTATTAAGTTCAGGAAAACAGAGTAACGCCTTAAGCAAGATGACATGATGTAGAGGGATAAATTCATGCAATATGATAAAAACCCCATCTTGTTATCCTCGATGGCAACAATACAATACGTGCCTTGCTGCCCCTCATCCTTTGGGAAAGGACACCACAAGATTGAACCCAAAGCTAAGCACTTCTCCCATTGCAAGAAAAACCAATATAGTAGGCCAAACCAAACTGATAATTCGAAGAGAGTTGCAAAGATAACCAATCATACATAAAAGAATTCAGAGAAGATTCAAATATTATTCATAGATAATCTTGATCATAAACCCACAATTCATCGGTCTCAACAAACACACCGCAAAAAAGAAGATTACATCGAATAGATCTCCACGAGAGGGGAGAACATTGTATTGAGATCCAAAAGAGAGAAGAAGCCATCTAGCTACTAACTATGGACAGAAGGTCTCGAGGTATACTACTCACACTTGATTGGAGGGGCTATGGTGATGATGCAGAAGCCCTCCGTGATGGATGCCCCCTCCGTGAGCTCGAACAGGCCCCAAGATGGGATCTCGTGGATGCAAGGAAGGTTGCGGCGGTGGAATTAGGTTTTTGGCTCCATATCTCGATCGCTTTTGGGGTAATGAGGTATATATAGGAGGAAGAAGTACGTCGGTGGAGCATCATGGGGCCCACGAGGGTGGAGGGCGCGCCCTGGGGGGTGGGCGCGCCCCCCTACCTCATGCCCTCCTCGAAGCTTCCTTGACGTAGGGTCCAAGTCTCCGGGATCATGTTCGGTGAGAAAATCACGTTCTCGAAGGTTTCACTCCGTTTGGACTCCGTTTGATATTCCGTTTCTTGAAACTACGAAATAGGCAAAAACAGCAATTGCAGGCTGGGCCTCCGGTTAATAGGTTAGTCCCAAAAATAGTATAAAAGTGGAAAATAAAGCCCAATATTGTCCAAAACAGTAGGTAATATAGCATGGAGCAATCAAAAATTATAGATACGTTGGAGACGTATCACTATTGCTTTCTTCATGACTTATACATGTTCCTATGACTATGAGATTATGCAACTCCTGTTTACCGGAGGAACACTTTGTGTGCTACCAAATGTCACAACGTAAATGGGTGATTATAAAGGTGCTCTACAGGTGTCTCCGAAGGTACTTGTTGGGTTGGCATATTTCGAGATTAGGATTTTCACTCTGATTGTCGGAGAGGTATCTCTGGGCTCTCTCGGTAATGCACATCACTATAAGCCTTGCAAGCATTGTGACTAATGAGTTAGTTGCGAGATGATGTATTACGGAACGAGTAAAGAGACTTGCCGGTAACGAGATTGAACTAGGTATTGAGATACCGACGATCAAATCTCGGGCAAGTAACATACCGATGACAAAGGGAACAACGTATGTTGTTATGCGGTTTGATCGATAAAGATCTTCGTAGAATATGTAGGAGACAATATGAGCATCTAGGTTCCGGTATTGGTTATTGACTGGAGACGTGTCTCGGTCATGTCTACATAGTTCTCGAACCCGTAGGGTCCGCACGCATAAAGTTAGATGACGATTGGTATTATGAGTTTTGTGTTTTGATGTACCGAAGGTAGTTCGGAGTCTCGGATATGACCACGGACATGACGAGGAGTCTCGAAATGGTCGATACATAAAGATCGATATATTGGACGACTATATTCGGACACCGGAAGTGTTCCGGGTGGTTTCGGAGAAAACCGGAGTACCGGAGGGTTACCGGAACCCCCCCCCCCCGGGAGAAGTAATGGGCCTTATGGGCCTTAGTGGAGAGAGATAGGGCTGGCCAGGGCCGCGCGCCCCTCCCCCTCTGGTCCGAATTGGACTAGGAGAGGGGGGCGGCGCCCCCTTTCCTTCTCCCTCTCCCCCTTCCTTTCCCCCTCCTAGTAGGAGTAGGAAAGAGGGGAGTCCTACTCCTACTAGGAGGAGGACTCCTCCTCCTGGTGCGCCAACAAGGGCCGGCCGGCCTTCCCCCTTGATCCTTTATATACGGGGGCAGGGGGCACCCTAGAACACAACATTTGATCTCTTGATCTCTTAGCTGTGTGCGGTGCCCCCCTCTACCATATTCCACCTCGATAATATCGTAGCGGTGCTTAGGCGAAGCCCTGCGTCGGTAGCATCATCATCACCGTCACCACGCTGTCGTGCTGACGGAACTCTCCCTGAAAGCTCGGATGGATCGGAGTTCGAGGGACGTCATCGAGCTGAACGTGTGCTGAACTCGGAGGTGCCGTACGTTCGGTACTCGGATCGGTCGGATCGTGAAGATGTACGACTACATCAATCACAGCGTTAACGCTTCCGCTTTCGGTCTCACGAGTGCGTGGACACACTCTCCCCTCTCGTTGCTATGCATCACCATGATCCTGTGTGTGCGTAGGAATTTTTTTGAAAATACTACGTTCCCCAACAGTTCTATCCTGACGAGATGAATCAATTGGTGGCATTTATGTATCTGAAAATGATGTCATAGATGTTGGGGAACGTTGCATAAAATAAATATTTTCTACGGTTTCACCAAGATCTATCTATGAGTTCATCTAGCAACGAGAGAGAGGAGTGCATCTACATACCCTTGTAGATCGCGAGCGGAAGCGTTCAAGAGAACGGGGTTGAGGGAGTCGTACTCGTCGTGATCCAAATCACCGATGATCCTAGTGCCGAATGACAGCACCTCCGCGTTCAACACACTGACGGTTGAGGAAGACGTCTCCTCCTTCTTGATCCAGCAAGGGGGAGGAGAGGATGATGGAGATCCAGCAAGAGACGGCGCGTGGTGGTGGATGCAGCAGGATCCCGCAGGCTTCGCCAAGCGTCTGCGGGAGAGAGCGGTGTAGCAAGGGGGAAGGGAGGCGCCAAGTGCAAGGGTGCGGCTGCCCTCCCTCCCCCCCTCTATATATAGGGTCCCCAGGGGGCGCCGGCCCTAGGAGATGGGATCTCCTAGGGGGGCGGCGGCCAAGGGGGTGCCTTGCCCCCCAAGGCAAGTGGAGGCGCCCCCTCCCCTAGGGTTCCCAACCCTAGGCGCAGGGGGCCCAAGGGGGGCGCACCAGCCCACCAGGGGCTGGTTCCCCTCCCACTTCAGCCCACGGGGCCCTCCGGATAGGTGGCCCCACCCGGTGGACCCCCGGGACCCTTCTGGTGGTCCCGGTACAATACCGGTGACCCCCGAAACTTTCCCGATGGCCGAAACTCGACTTCCCATATATAATTATTTACCTCTAGACCATTCCGGAACTCCTCATGACGTCCGGGATCTCATCCGGGACTCCGAACAACTTTCGGCTTACTGCATACTCATATCTCTACAACCCTAGCGTCACCTAACCTTAAGTGTGTAGACCCTACGTGTTCGGGAGACATGCAGACATGACCGAGACGCCTCTCCGGTCAATAACCAACAGCGGGATCTGGATACCCATGTTGGCTCCCACATGCTCCTCGATGATATCATTGGATGAACCACGATGTCAAGGATTCAAGCAACCCCGTATACAATTCCCTTTGTCAATCGATACGTTACTTGCCCGAGATTCGATCGTCGGTATCCCAATACCTCGTTTAATCTCGTTACCGGCAAGTCACTTTACTCGCATCAGTAATGCATGATCCCGTGACCAGACACTTGGTCACATTGAGCTCATTATGATGATGCATTACCGAAAGTGGGCCCGTAGATACCTCTCCGTCATATGGAGTGACAAATCCCAGTCTCGATCCGTGCCAACCCAACAGACACTTTCAGAGATACCCGTAGTGTACCTTTATAGTCACCCAGTTACGTTGTGACGTTTGGCACACCCAAAGCACTCCTACGGTATCCGGGAGTTGCACAATCTCATGGTCTAAGGAAATGATACTTGACACTTGGAAAAGCTCTAGCTAAACGAACTACACAATCTTTGAGCTATGCTTAGTATTGGGTCTTGTCCATCACATCATTCTCCTAATGATGTGATCACGTTATCAATGACATCCAATGTCCATAGTCAGGAAACCATGACTATCTGTTGATCTATGAGCTAGTCAACTAGAGGCTTACTAGGGACATGTTGTGGTCTATGTATTCACACGTGTATTACGATTTATGGATAACACAGTTATAGCATGAATAACAGACAATTATCATCACTACTAGGAAAAGGCCTACTAATGGCGCACCGGTTTTGCCTACTAATGGCGCACTACCTGTGCGCCATTAGTAGCACGCCATTAGAATTTTTTTACTAATGGCGCACCACTGGTGCGCCATTAGTATTCAGATATACTAATGGCGCACTGGCGATGCGCCATTAGTATGTAACTCCATGCGCCATTAGTATGCCTCCCAGGGGGCCATATGTAACCATGTGCTTTGTCACACTAATGGCGCACTCTGCCTTGATGCGCCATTAGTATCCTTTGGCATACTAATGGTGCACTCTACCTTGATGCGCCATTAGTATGAATATTTGGTTTTTTTTTGCTTTTCTGATTTTTGCACACGTTACAAAATATATTATTGGACAGAATATAGACAATAGCACACAACAACATCAGATTCATCGAATACAATAGAAGATTAGTCTCTGAATACAATTCATCATATTAGTCTCCGAATTCAAAAGACCGAACAAAGATAAAACATTACAAGTCTCAAGACCGCGAGTATCGAGTTTGTCTTCACATTACAAGTCGATATCGATCATCTAAACTACCATCACATAAAAGAGAGTTGTGGTCATCACGATGAGCATCATCGCAATCAAACTGGTCTTCATCCAGTTCCTCCAACGCTCCCTCCTCTCTCCCGCTAGATAGCGGGCATATCTAGATTCGGCCTCCGCCCTAGTGGTGTACCCTTTGTAACTGTTACCGCTGAAACGGTGAACCTGTCTCCGACACTCCTCCCAGTCATCGTAGACTCCGGGAACCTTACCCTTGTACATGACATACGACGGCATCTCTATGCACAAGCCAAACAACAGACAATACATAAGCAATATGTAAGTATGCAACAAAAGGATCGGAAGAGAAAAGCAAGACATTTAATAGCACGATTCATGGTCCTACTAATAAATAGCATCGATTACATCTAAGTTGAACGACTGTCCAAACCAAAGAGACATACGAATTCATTAAAGTTTAATTACAACATGAGCCAATCAATGTTTCAGAACTGCACATCACTACTTTCGACTCGACTCATCGGACAGGAGCGTGGATGTAGCCGTCGTCTGTCGTGATGGTCATGAAATCTCGGTCGTTGTCACCCTGCATTTGTAGCATTCCATCTATCTCATTGTTGGACGGTTGATATCTGAGGTAGAACTGCCCCGACGTATGAAGGACATCTTGATGGATGATGTCCGCAAAGTCCGATTGGATGCGAAAGAATTCTTGTCTCGAGGTCCACGTCCCGGATTGCCGACAAGTTCGCGGCCCAATCTTTGAGATTATCTGTAGCGAAGTTGATGATGGTCCTCACGATCGCCCGCATGTGATGGAGGGCGTAGTAGGCATCCTTCGATCACAAAGCGGCTGCTTGACGCAGCAGAACTTCGTATTGTGTGAGAACATGTGCTTGCCGTACTTACGAATAGTCCTGAAGAAGGTGCCTCCAGATTTGGCGTAGCCGGGGAGAACATCATCAAGAACTTTCTTGAAATTTGTGTAGTCTATCTTGGAGTTACGGTTCGGGTCGAAATACGTGGCCATGGAATATTTCGGGCTTAAGAGGATGAGTGTGCAATGTGTGTCACTGCACAGAACACGGAATGTTAGAAAAAAGAACGATCGAAATCTAAGAAATCATATGTTACGGGGCGGTTAAGGGATGACTTACTCGGGAAAGTAAGCCACAAGGAAGTTATCCTTATCTGGGTTTGCGAATGATGCCTTCGAGGTGTGAACTCGCAACTTGGCGGTCCCAGCGCTGCTCAAGTGCTTGCACGCATGTAGAAGGGGTCGACTATCACGATGTCACGGGTCTTGTCTCTAATGATCCGCATCTCCATACTCAAAACAGCCGAACGAAGGTGCAAAGTGCAGCGGATGAAGGTTAAACATAGCAAAGATGTCATCAAACCGCAGGACGATCGCATTACCCCGATGTCGCCATCCACAAAGCCCTTGCCCTCGCACCTTGGCCACGAAAACCGGTGCACGCCACATCCTTCTCTACGAGACGCCGCTTCTCCAAAGAAAGAATACTGTCGTGCAGACTCCGTGATAGCACCGGTTGCAGCATTCAGCATATTTGGCGGTAGCATCGCCCTACCCGCCACATGCACCCTCCTCGAGATATCCTTAGGTGAATGTGGCCTGTCCTGAGCACGGATCGAACTTGGTGCCGGCTGGCTCGCACCGGCGCCCTTGTTAGTCTTTCGTTTCCATCCCTTCTTCTTGATCTCCTGTAATGGGACAGAGTTCTGCTCACAGACCGCCTTCTTGAGCGTGTTGGGGCTGATAATATTTCGCACCTCAGCTATCTGAGGCTCGGTGAAGGCGGGAGCTGGAGGCGTCTCGAGAACTGAACGCCGCATTTACGCCTATTGCAATTGGATTTCTCCGCCGCATCAGCTAGATTGCGGTCGTCTTGGTTGGAGTTCTTGAGAAAGAGGCCCGCAGAACTTGTCAGCGTACCCATGTTCGGCAAAGTACTTATCGACTTTGGTAAATGTACCATCGTCGTTGTAAATGCGTCGTCCGGATCTCATGCCATAGGGATGTCCGACATAGGGATGTCCGGCAGGTCCGGTAGCCTTGCGGCGTTCTTGCCATGGCTTGGCGCCAAGACGATCGCGATCTTGTTCGTGGGTGGTGTCCCCGCCCCAAACGAATCTGGCTCTTCAGCCAAAGCGGCGCCAGTTTACGCAGCGCTAAGGGTCATCTCATCTTCTTCGGCCGGCCCCGGTGGTCGAACCGGAGGTAACAGCTCGTCGCAGCCCTGGCAGCACCGAACCACTTCAACCCTATACACCGTGGGTGGCATCGGATTATCGTGGAACATGCGGTTGCCCGGTTGAACGATTCTCGCCCTTGGCGACATCGACCAACTTGGCGCCCACGGCGCGAAGAGTGCAAGGAACGCCGGCGGTGCCCTCGCGAAAACATGTATGTGGCGTCGTGGATGCCTACCAAAGTCAAGGAGATGAAGTCATCGGCCGAGAGGCTTAGTTACCGTGATGCCGTCGAGCTCGGCTAATGTCGAGGCACCACCAACGGCGGGCGTGCAACTGACGGAGGTGGCGCTTGCTGGCGAGGTGCCGCCCAGCATACACCCGGGTGCATTAAGCTCCAATGCCCGTGCCGGTGCCGGAGACATGAATACCGCCTCCGCCGAAGACACCAATGGCGCCGCCGCCGGAGACAACAATGGCACCGCCTGCGCGCTGTGCGAGTTGCTGGCCATGAAGCTGGGAACCGTGGGAGGCCCCTGTTGGCCGCCCACAATCCACGTCGTCAGCCCATGAATCAACGTAGGCACCATGGCGTTGAGCTTCGTTCCCAGTTGTTGTTCCACCTGCTCTTGGACAAGCTCCGGAATCCACGCCACTTGTGCCTTGAGTGCTTCAACCTCGCGGGCTTTCCGAGCTGGCCTTTTTTCTCCTTCCGCACACCAGCGGTATAGTATGACCCCATTTTGTGGACAAGCCTTTGCCGGCCACACGACCGGTGACGTCGGCTTAGTGAGCTTATCCTTGCTTTTCATTATGTTCAACGCCCTATTTAAAGGGGTGTCGAAAGGGGAGCTCGAGGCGACCCCACGCCATCGCTTTCAGCTTCTGTGAAAGGAACGTGAACCATTTAGAAATATTGGGGATTAATTAGAGTGCAACCATATGGAGCTAATTACGGCGGGGTGTATTCCTTACGAGAACAAGCTCAAGCGCCTGGTCTTCGGATCTGTGGTAAGCTCCTTTGTTATCGGGTCCTCCTTGTACCGGCCCCGACATAGTTCTGGTCCGCTTGTTACCGCTGTATTTGTCGAAGCGGGGCGGTAGGCCTTGCTCGGCACGCCTCCGCGTCCTCCTTGTCCCATATAGGCTCCACCACTCAGAATCGCCGGGACCGAAGTTTGTGTTCCCCTAAGTTCAACTCCGCATTTCTTTCCCCAATCGACTTGATTCGGAGGTTGCACTAGTCGAGCACTTGATCTTGAACTCCTTGTACTCATATTCGCTCATCAAAGGATATTTCGCCTTGATCTTCTCATAACTATCACCTTTATCAATCATTTTCTTCACCGCGCTTCTCCAAGTAGATGTGGCCGTGCTCATCTTCGTGAGGGCGGCACTGTTCACTTTATTCCCTGAGAGGCGTGTGTTTTCAAGTTCGGCGGGGAACTTGTATTGTTCGTGCAGCTTCGTGAAGAGGAGGTTGCGCAAATTCCCTTGGTCCTTATGCCTAAGGTTCTCGGTGTTGATCGAGACGGTGCTCCGGAGAATGCACCCGAGCTGAACCGAGTATCCCTTGACTATATGTTTGGGCTCCGTTGGATTCCCGTCGGAGTCCACTTGAGTGAATTCCTCCTTGACGGTGCGGAGCGCATTCGGACGCCGGTCCTTCCTTTGCTTCTTCGATTGGCTGTCATCTGTGTGTGCGCCGCCATCATCAGTGGTGGCATCCTCGGCGGCACCATCAGTGGTGTCATCCCCGACGCCACTAGGGGTTGTGTAATCAGGATCGGTGTCTTCCTCAACGTCCTCATAGCGGTGAGGTTGTTCCTCCATCTCTTGAGATAGCTCCCAGAATTGCTTGCCGCCCGAACCACCGGCCTCATCGTTGTGGGCCATGTTTCGCTCTAAATAGGAAAAAAGTTTGGTCAAAAAGTTGGTTATTGTCACGGAACAAGATCATGGTCTCATCATTTAGGGTTTGTTGACACCGAGGCACCCTAAAATCCTAAGCTTTCATCATTTAGGGTTTATCGATGCCGAGGCACCTTAAAAGCCTAAGCGTACATCATTTAGGTTCTCATCGACACCGAGGCATCCGGGGCAGCCAAGTTAAGTTTTCATCATTTAGGGTTTATCGATGCCGAGGCACCCTAGGTTGGGCCTAATCACTTGGCACTAATCACTTGGCTCTATTGCCACCTATGGTTTAATACAGCAAGAATAAAGGGGCAGTTGATCCTACTTAATTAAGTACTAAGATACCCCGGCCCATGCATTAGTAGCAAGTACCTCATATGTCCGATTTTTAGCAAAATCATGCTAAAATTCATGGAAAATTTCAGCATGACCTTTGCTGAAAATAGGACATATGGAGTACCTGAATCTGCCGGAATGGAAGTTAATCGACATTCCGGCAAACTCAAGGGCCTCTCGGGGTACCTGCAAAATCATCACGACACGAAGGGCCTCTCAAGGGCCTCAAGCAGCAGCGGCGTCTCCCAGGACCCCATTTTTTTGCTAAATTACTTTGAGCAACAATCGAGCAGAAAATTCAGCATATTTCTATACAACAAAGACCTTTGTAAAGATGAAGAACAGTTCTACAATAGCCCATTTATATACAATAGCATCTTTGGTCATACCAATTTCTGAAACAATTCAAAGATGAAGAAATTAACTATGTATAGTTTATTCTTTTTGTATCAGGAACTATTTTAGTTTATTATTTATTGTAGCAGGGAGGAATATAACAATCTTTTTTGGTATATATATCCTAGTTATACTACTGCAGGAAAGGAGGATCATCATACACATATATATGTGCATAAAAATCATAAAAATTCAAAATCACTTGAAACCTGATCACTCGGACCACACCACATGCCACATCATACATAGTACATAGAGTTGACAATTCAGTTGCAATCATGTAGTAATGGATTGTTCTACCTAGCGAGTTGTTGGAAATGGATTGTTCTACCTAGCAGGTTGTTGGAAATTCAGTTGCTTTTTTCATTAGGGCTGGCAACGGACATGGTCAAATTTCAATTAAGATTATCTATTGGTTCAAGACTGGCAACAAGACTTGTTCTACAAAATCAATTATCTATTGAGTAGTTCTTGTGCTCATCCAGTAGCAACAGCTTTCATACATGATCAGTAGTCATGTACCAAATTTTTATTTAAATTGAATTTGCAAATCACCAAGAGCTCTACTAGTTTCAGACTAGATTTACACTAAATACACTAGAGTATTTGACCAAAGAGTCGATTACATTTACACTAGATCAAGAAATTGCTGCATCACTAGATGAAGAAATTGTGTTGTCGATTAGGGAAGAAGAAAATGTGTTGCAGATTTTGATTTGCTTGTTGATCTTTGGTTAACTCCATAGAAGAGTTTTGTCTTGATTCAGTTAACCGACAAAGTAACAAAGATGTTCTAACAAAGAACAGTTTGAGTACTACTCCAAAATCCTCCTAGTTGTAGCTCACCTAAATGGTTGAATTCAAAGAACTACAGTGGCCTTCAGTGATTGAGAGCTTAAAATTTCCAACAATCTGAACAAACAAAGTAAAAAAGGATCAATATCTCATTTCAGCTAATTTATTCTTCATAAGCATAGGCTTTGTTTGTTGGAAACTAGCTCGTGAAACTGAAATTTAACGATAAACTGAATTCTTGTCATTTAACAAGAAACTGAATTTTAAATCGAGTCTTGGAGTAAACTTCTTTGGAGTACAAATTTATCAACGGGCCATATATCGATAACATCGAAATCATGCATTGGTGCAAAGTTGCTCCTGTACACTATAACATCTGAAAGATGGAGATCACAGAGTTGCATCTGAAAGAATCGGGGGCGAGGGGGAAGATGGAATCGGGGGCTCTGTACCTGCGACGGCTGCGGCTGGAGGACAGCGTCGTCGACAAACTCGAGGGCGGGGGCACCGGATGCTCCTCTCGTTGATGGGGGAGGGGAGAGGCTGGAGGCAAACCCAAGCCGCCAAGCGCACGAGTGCTGCAGCTAGGTGGAGTAACCTCACGGAGACGACGGAGCAGGTGGCCGACGTCGTGGTTGGTGAGGAGCAGGTGGCCGGCGTCGTGGTTGGTGAGGAGCAGGTGGCCGGCGTCGTGGTTGGTGAGGAGAGTGCGAGAAAGAGCGCCCCGTCCGAGGAGGTGGTTGGTGCCTTGGCGGCCGGCGGCGGCGGAGGCCTGGAGAATGTGGAAGAAGGCGCAGACGGCGAGGAGGAGTCCGGCGAGGGTCGGGCGGCGGGGTGGGGCGCGGGCGCTGGGGCGCGGGGTGGAGTCCGGTGAGGGTCGGGCGGGCGTCGTGGGTCGGGCAGCTGGGTGGATCTGGTGGCGAGGAGAGAGGGTCAAGGATCTGGCGAGAGAGGGAGGATAGCTAGGGAGGGTTCTAGTGGCGCACTGCCCGGTCAGGCGCCATAAGTATGACTATTCTAATGGCGCACCTCCCTCGGTGCGCCATTAGAATTTTGTTTTAATCTAGCCCACTAACCATATCTACAACCTAACCCTATCTACAACAGAACCCACCCACTAGCCCGACTGGTCAAGACGTTAAAGACACACACCAGAGGTCCCGGTTCGATTCCTGTGCTCCCAATATTTTTTATGCATTTTAAATGCTGTTTTTATATTTATTTGTGTTTAAATATGTTCAAACTTGTTTAAATCATAACAGTAATATTTTTTATAAAAACAGTAATAACTTTTTAAAAATATGTTCAAATTTCTTACTTGAAAATATCATCGCCAGTGGCGGTGGAGCGGGAGGGTGCGGGGATCGAGATCGAGATGGTGGGGGAATCGAGATCGAGATGGAGGGGGATCGAGATCAAGTGTCCTCATGAATTCAAAAAGTGCCCATGAAATTTAAAAATATTCATGATATCAAAAAGTGCCCACGAAATACAATCGAGAAATTAAGACTACGATTTAAATACAATCGATCTTAGCTAGCTATCTGTTCACAATCTTCTTGCCCTTCTTTTTCGGAAATGGAGTTCTTCTATGGAACGGACGCCCTTTAGGTAGGGTGGTCCTGCTTCTTCTTGTGGTGTGTGCTGCTACTTCATCGTCGTCGTCATGTTCGATCTTCGGGTCACCGTACTTGTCGAAGTCTTGCTCATTGGCTACTCCATCCATTCCGATGATCTTCCTTTTGCCTCTCCTCACTGGGCTTTGGCGGGTCGGTAATGAAGAAGCATTGGTCCACTTGGGAGGCCAGTACCCATGGCTCATTTTTCGCGGTGACGTTATGCGCGCGGTCTTGGATTTGACTTGGGTATAACCATGGTGGTGAAATATCGGTCTTCTTTTAGGACGCTCTTGGCCCATCGACACGGAACATCGGCACCTTCTCTCCAAATAGCTCAGCTCCCAGATCTCCTCGATCCTTCTATAGTATCTGTCCTTGTCCTTACCGGTGTAGGATTCCATCGTTACCCCGGAGTTCTGATAACCATCGCTCTTCGTGTCCTTGTCCTCGGTGTAGAATGTGTAGCCATTGATATCGTACGCCTCATAGGTCATCAGGTTGTGCTTGGCGCCCTGTGACAAGGCAAATATGAGTTGTTCTTCCGCGGAAGAATCTTCATGTAAAGGGTACGACAGAAGCTTCTGCTTGACCCAACGCGTGAAACATGAGTTGTGCTCTTTGAGTATATTTCCGTCCGTCCTCTGTTGGCCTCAGTCATTGTACGTCTTCTCAATAAAGGTTTTGTGCTCTACCACCCAAGGATCGGCCACGTCTATGTGTTGTAGCACGACTAGGTTTGCTCTTTCAAAGTCGGCGAGTCGACCCTCGAAGTCGACATGCATTTCGCGGCGACCCTCACGGTGACCCCATCCAGCGAGCCTGCCGAGGTGCCCGCTGACAGGCGGACCAACGGGGTTCTCGATGCCTAGATAATTCGTGCGATGGGAGATGCACTCTTCGGTCAGAAAGCCCCTGGATATACTTCCCTCTGGACGTGACATGTTCCGAACGTATCCTTTGATGACACCATTCATCCTTTCGAACGGCATCATGCTGTGAAGGAACGTCGGCCCGAGTTGGATGATATCCTCCATGATATGGACCAGCAAATGCAACATAACGTCGAAGAATGTGGGCGGGAAGTACATCTCAAGCTCGCATAGTATCACCACGATCTCTTCCTGTAGCCTTCTGAGTTGCCTCACGCCAATCGACTTCTGAGAGATGACGTCGAAAAAGTTGCATAGGCCAAATAGCGTTTCACGGACGTGCGCGTCCATGATTCCAATGGATTGCAACCGGAAGTATTCTGCATCATCAAGACGTGATGTCGTGAGACTTCATCCCGCTGAACTTCGCTTATTTGGGTCTAGGTATCTCGCTTATCTTCCCAGCGTAACCGTAAGGGAGTTTTACTCCTAGGAGGCAGGTGAAAAACTGCTCGATCTCCTCCTCGACTTAGAGTGAAGCACGCGGGAGGGTAGTCATTTCCGGTCTTCTTGGCCTTTTTGCCTTTGGCGACGACTTCTTCGTGGTCTGCTTCGCCTCATCATCATCATCATCATCATCATCATCATTAGCGTGAAGCTCCTGCCTGATGCCCATTGATTTCAAGTATGCCCTTGCTTTCAGCCCATCTTTGGTCCTCTCTGGCATGTTGAGCAGGGTACCAAGCAGACTCTCGCACACGTTCTTCGTGATATGCATGACATCAAGGCTGTGAGGCACACGGTGGATCTTCCAGTACGGCAAGTCCCAGAAAACATACCTTGTTTTCCATACCTTCAGCATTGGCTCTGGCGCCTTTCGCTTCTTTCCCGGCCCTGGTGCCTATTGCTTCTTTCCCGACAGTGGGCAGTCTTTCCAATTTTTCAACAGCTCGTCTATTTCCTCGCCGCTCCTCGTACACGGGCGTTTTCGGGGTTCGGTTTCACCATCGAACAGATCCTTGCGTTTCCTCCACGGATCATCGTCGCGAAGCCACCTTCGATGTCCCATGAACACGGTTTTCGAAGACCCGGGATCTCTATCTAGCTGGCGATACGTTGTGTCATCCATGCACCCTACGCATCCAGAAAATCCGTGGACTACACGCCTGCGAGATATCCGTGAATCGAGATAGTCGTGCACCGTCGTGAGCAGTGCGGCTCTCATAGGGAAATATTCTTTCTCTGCGTCGTCCCACGTATTGGCTTGCGTTTTCCACAGCGTGTCTAGCTCCTCCTTCAGCAGCCCCAGATACAGATTGATGTCGTTCCCTGGTTGTTTCGGCCCTTCAATTAGCATACTCATGTGAATGTAATTCATCTTCATGCACAACCAGGGGGAAGGTTGTACATCCACACAAACACAGGCCAGGTGCTATGTGTGCTTCTCTGGCTGCCAAACGGATTGACTCCATCGGTGTTCACGCCCAGCATGATGTTCCTTGGATCCTTCCCAAATTCTGCGTATTCGAAGTTCAACGCTTGCCACTGGCTCGCATCCTTACGGTGACTCAGCATCTTTTCTTTTTATTTATCTTTGGATCATTTCCATCATCTTCCCGCTTCTTCTCCTCCCTATCCGGCGTACAACGCAGGGAGCTTTGCTACCTTAGGGTCCGCGAAATACCATCGCAGCGAGGAGTGATCGGAAAGTACCACACCGATTTTCGAGGAGCTTTCTTCCTCTTCTTGTATCGAGTGACGCCGCAACACCGGACATATGGTAGACTCCGCGTGCTCGTCCCGATAAATGATGCAATTGTTCATGCACACATGGTATTTCACGTGCGGTAAATCCAAAGGACACACGATTTTCTTCGCCTCCTCGAAACTGGTCGGGCACTTGTTCCCCTTGGGAAGACGTTCGTGCGTAATGACATGTTCTCGTCGAAGCATCGTCGGTCATTTTGTGTTTTACCTTCATCTCGAGCCATGAGCGTTACTTTCAGCGGGTATCCTCGGGCCTGCATCCTTCATACAATGGAGTAACCGTGTCTATCTCCAGTTGATCCAGCTTGGCTTTCTCTCGGGCGGCAGCTCTTGCATTATCCGTGCGCTTGCGGCAGCTCTTGAATATGAGGGTCCTGCACCCAGCCTCCATCGCCGTCTGCTCCGGCATCTTCATCTTCATGATCATGCCCTTCGTCTTGATCTTCCTCATCATCATGTACGACATCTTCTACATGATGATTGTGTACATCATCACCGTCGTGATCATGTCACGGAGATTCTTCGTCTTCTCGCCCGCCTCGCGGTGGTTGTCTTGTTGCCCTTCCTCATTTCTTGCCCGGCCCCATGGACGACTTCATAGTCATCTTCATCACCTTGCCACCGATAGCCATCCATGAAACCACGCAAGAGCAGGTGGTCCCCACCTGCCGAATCTGGTCCGCAATAAGGCTCTTGACTTGCATCTTCGACACGGACATCTTATTTCCGTCTCGTTCTTTTGAAGCATCTCGGCCTTGGCGGAGCTCAAAAACCTATTCATGATGCCTTCGGTCATCGTGCGGACCATGGTCGCCTCAAGGGTAGAGCAAAACGATATTTTAGAACCAAGAAAAAAGTTGGCATGACCTTCCTAAAAATAGGACCAAAAGAATGCATAGTGCCAAAATTCTCACTAAACGGAAATGAATCAACATTCCGCAAAATATTGGCAACTATCGCATTTCAAATACCGTACCTGCAAACACAAACATATATGCAACACCACAAACACAAGCAACACCACAAACATACATAGCTCTAGCTAGGCCACAAAAAGTGCATGTGCACGTTGTTGGAGCGAGCTAGGGAGAAAAAAAGTAGATCTACATCATGAAGATAGCTTTCCCCTTACTTACCTATCAAAAAAAGGATATTTCACCACTTAATTTTGATGAATCTATGGTGGAAATGAGGTGAGGAGGAGGAGGCAGCCGAGACAAGCTTGGAGGAGGAGGTTGAGAGAATGAAGTGGGGAAAGTGAGTGGGTAGGTGGGCTGTCCAAAATATCTTGTTGGTCCCATGTTACTAATGGCGCATCACCACAAAATGCGCCATTAGTAACCCTGGTTACTAATGGCGCACCGGCTGGTGGTGCGCATTAGTACTTTTTGCAAAAAAGTAAAAAACATATGTATACTAATGGCGCCTTGTGGAAGCGCGCCATTAGTAGTTTAAACTAGTAATGGCGCACTTTGGCGTAGTGCGCCATTAGTAGGTTTGCAAAAAGTAAAAATATATATACTAATGGCGCCTTTGTCTTGGTCGTGCGCCATTACTAGTTCTAACTAGTAATGGCGCACTTTGCCATCCTGCGCCATTAGTTTGTATGGAAAAATGGGGAAAAAATCAATAGTAGTGGCGCACCGTGAGCACGGTGCGTCATTAGTATCTTCCACACCAATGGCGCACGAGCAACCGGTGCGCCATTAGTATATAGTAGTGGCGCACTATTTACCTGGTGCGCCATTAGAATCAGTCCTATCTATAGCCCTTTTCCTAGTAGTGCATGAACAAAGAAATATAATAATGACCATTTTATTATTGCCTCTAGGGCATATTTCCAACAGTCTCCCACTTGCACTAGAGTCAATATTCTAGTTACATTGTGATGAATCAAACACCCATAGCGTTCTGGTGTTGATCATGTTTTGCTCTAGGGAGAGGTTTAGTCAACGGATCTGCTACATTCAGATCTGTATGTACTTTACAAATATCTATGTCCCCATCTTGAACATTTTCACGTATGGAGTTGAAGCGACGCTTGATGTGCCTGGTCTTCTTGTGAAACCTGGGCTCCTTGGCAAGTGCAATAGCTCCAGTGTTGTCACAGAAGAGCGCGATCGGCCCCGACGCATTGGGTATGACTCCTAGGTCGGTGATGAACTCCTTCACCCATATTGCTTCATGCGCTGCCTCCGAGACTGCCATGTACTCTGCTTCACATGTAGATCCCGCCACGACGCTTTGCTTGCAACTGCACCAGCCATCGCCTCCATTCAAAAATATACACGATCCGTCTCGTGACTTAGAGTCATCCAGATCTGTGTCAAAGCTAGCATCGACGTAACCCTTTATGACGAGCTCTTCGTCACCTCCATAAACGAGAAACATATCCTTAGTCCTTTTCAGGTACTTTAGGATGTTCTTGACCGTTGTCCAGTGTTCCTTGCCGGGATTACTTTGGTACCTTCCTACCAAACTTACGGCAAGGTTTACATCAGGTCCGGTACACAAAGATGGCATACATAATAGACCCTATGGCTGAGGCATAGGGGATGACACTCATCTCTTCTTTATCTTACGCCGTGGTCGGGCATTGAGCCGAGCTCAATCTCACACCTTGCAATACATGTGCAAGAACCCTTTCTCGGGACTGATCCATATTGAACTTCTTCAATATCTTATCAAGGTATGTGCTTTGTGAAAGACCTATGAGGCGTCTCGATCTATCCCTATAGATCTTGATGCCTAATATGTAAGCAGCTTCTCCAAGGTCCTTCATTGAAAAACACTTATTCAAGTAGGCCCTAATGCTATCCAAAAGTTCTATATCATTTCCCATCAAAAGTATGTCATCTACATATAATATGAGAAATGCTACAGAGCTCCCACTCATTTTCTTGTAAACGCGGGCTTCTCCATAAGTCTGCATAAACCCAAACGATTTGATCATCTCATCAAAGCGAATGTTCCAACTCCGAGATGCTTGCACCAGCCCATAAATGGATCGCTGGAGCTTGCATACCTTTTTAGCATTCTTAGGGTCGACAAAGCCTTCCGGCTGCATCATATTCAGTTCTTCCTTAAGATGGCAGTTAAGGAATGCCGTTTTGACGTCCATTTGCCATATCTCATAATCATAGTATGCGGCAATTGCTAACATGATTCGGACGGACTTCAGCTTCGCTACGGGAGAGAAAGTCTCATCGTAGTCAATCCCTTGAACTTGTCGATAACCCTTAGCGACAAGTCGAGCTTTATATATGGTAACATTACCATCCGCGTCCGTCTTCTTCTTAAAGATCCATTTGTTTTCTATTGCTCGCCGATCATCGGGCAAGTCTGTCAAAGTCCATACTTTGTTTTCATACATGGATCCTATCTCGGATTGCATGGCTTCAAGCCATTTGTTGGAATCTAGGCCCGCCATCGCTTCTTCATAGTTCGAAGGTTCACCGTTGTCTAACAACATGATTTCCAAGACAGGGGTTGCCGTACCACTCACAGTGCGGGCGTGTCCTTGTGGACCTTCGAAGTTCAGTAGGAGCTTGATCCGAAGTATCTTGATCATCATCATTAACCACCTCTCTTGTCGGTGCAGGCACCACAGGAACATCTTCCTGAGTTGCGCTACATACCGCTTCAAGAGGCAATACTTCATCAGGCTCTACTTTCCTCCCACTTAATTCTTTCGAGAGAAACTCTTTCTCCAGAAAGGACCCGTTCTTGGCAACAAAGATCTTGCCTTCGGATCTTAAGTAGAAGGTATACCCAATGGTTTCCTTAGGGTATCCTATGAAAACGCATTTTTCCGACTTGGGTCGAGCTTTTCAGGTTGGAGTTTCTTGACATAAGCATCGCATCCCCAAACTTTTAGAAACGACAGCTTAGGTTTCTTGCCAAACCATAATTAATACGGTGTCGTCTTGACGGATTTAGACGGTGCCATATTTAAAGTGAATGTAGCTGTCTCTAGAGCGTATCCCCAAAATGATAGCGGTAAATCGGTAAGAGACATCATAGATCGCACCATATCCAATAAAGTGCGATTACGACGTTCGGACACACCGTTCTGTTGAGGTGTTCCAGCGGCGTGAGTTGTGAAACGATTCCACATTTCCTTAAGTGCGTACCAAACTCGTGACTTAGATATTCTCCCCCACGATCTGATCGTAAGAACTTTATCTTTCGGTCACGTTGATTCTCTACCTCATTCTGAAATTCCTTGAACTTTTCAAAGGTCTCAGACTTGTGTTTCATCAAGTAGACATACCCATATCTACTCAAGTCGTCAGTGAGAGTGAGAACATAACGATATGCTCATGAGCCTCAACGCTCATTGGACCGCACACACATCGGTATGTATGATTTCCAATAAGTCGGTTGCTCGCTCCATTGTTCCGGAGAACGGAGTCTTGGTCATTTGCCCATGAGGCATGGTTCGCATGTGTCAAATGATTCATAATCGAGACTCTAAAAGTCCATCAGCATGGAGCTTCTTCATGCGCTTGACACCAATGTGACCAAGGCGGCGATTGCCACAAGTATGTGGGACTATCGTTATCAACTTTACATCTTTTGGTATTCACACTATGAATATGTGTAACATCACGTTCGAGATTCATTAAGAATAAACCATTGACCATCGGGCATGACCATAAAACATATCTCTCATATAAATAGAACAACCATTATTCTCGGATTTAAATGAGTAGCCATCTCGTATTAAACGGGATCCAGATACAATGTTCATGCTCAAAGCTGGTACTAAATAACAATTATTGAGGTTTAAAACTAATCCCGTAGGTAAATGTAGAGGTAGCGTGCCGACGGCGATCACATCGACCTTGGAACCATTCCCGACACGCATCGTCACCTCATCCTTCGCCAGTCTCCGCTTATTTCGCAGTTCCTGCTTTGAGTTACAAATATGAACAACCGCACCGGTATCAAATACCCAGGAGCTACTAAGAGCACTGGTAATGTACACATCAATTACATGTATATCAAATATACCTTTGGTTTTGCCGGCCTTCTTGCCCGCTAAGTACTTGGGCGATTCCGCTTCCAAAGGACCACTTCCCTTGCAATAAAAGCACTCGGTCTCAGGCTTGGGTCCATTGTTTGACTTCTTCGATGGCGGCTTACCGGACGCGATAACTCCTTGCCGTCCTTCTTGAAGTTCTTCTTACCCTTGCCTTTCTTGAACTTAGTGGTTTTATTCACCATCAACACTTGATGTTCCTTTTGAACTCTACCTCGCTGATTTCAGCATTGAATATACCTCGTGAATGGTCTTTTCCATCCCCTGCATATTGAAGTTCATCACAAAGCTCTTGTAGCTCGGTGGAAGCGGCGAAGGATTCTATCAATTATCCGCGTCATCCGGGAGATTAACTCCCGGCTGAGTCAAGCGGTTGTGCAACCCAGACATCTTGAGTATGTGCTCCTTGACAGAACTATTTTCCTCCATCTTACGGTGAAGAACTTGTCGGAGACTTCATATCTCTCGACCGGGCATGAGCTTGGAAAACCATTTTCAGCTCTTGAACATCTCATATGCTCCGTGTTGCTCAAAACGCTTTTGGAGCCCGGTTCTAAGCTGTAAAGCATGCCGCCCGAACGAGGGAGTAATCATCGACGAGACCGTCAAGCCGTTCATAACGTCTTGGTTCTCTGGTATTGGTGCCTCACGTAGCGGTGCTTCTATGACATAATCTTTCTTGGCAGCTATGAGGATGATCCTCTGGTTGAGGACCAAGTCTGTATAGTTGCTGCAATCATCTTTCATTCGGTTTTCTCTAGGAACGCGTTGAAGTTGAGGGTAACGTGGGCCATTTGATCTACAAGACATATTGTAAAGATTTTAGACTAAGTTCATGATAATTAAGTTCATCTAATCAAATTATTTAATGAACTCCCACTTAGATAAGACATCCCTCTAGTCATCTAAGTGAAACATGATCCGAGTCAACTAGGCCGTGTCCGATCATCACGTGAGACGGACTAGTCGACATCGGTGAACATCTCCATGTTGATCGTATCTTCTATACGACTCATGCTCGACCTTTCGGTCTTCCGTGTTCCGAGGCCATGTCTGTACATGCTAGGCTCGTCAAGTCAACCTAAGTGTATTGCGTGTGTAAATCTGGCTTACACCCGTTGTATTCAAACGTTAGGATTTATCACACCCGATCATCAGGTGGTGCTTCGAAACAACGAACCTTCGCAACGGTGCACAGTTAGGGGAAACACTTTCTTGAAATTATTGTGAGGGATCATCTTATTTACTACCGTCGTTCTAAGTAAACAAGATGCAAAAACGTGATAAACATCACATGCAATCAAATAGTAGTGACATGATATGGCCAATATCATATAGCTCCTTTGATCTCCATCTTCGGGGGTCCATGATCATCTTTGTCACCGGCATGACACCATGATCTCCATCATTATGATCTCCATCATCGTGTCTCCATGATGTTGCTCACCAACTATTACTTCTACTACTATAGCTAACGGTTTAGCAATAAAGTAAAGTAATTACATGGCGTTGAATCAATGACACGCAGGTCATACAATAATTAAGACAACTCCTATGGCTCCTGCCGGTTGTCATACTCATCGACATGCAAGTCGTGATTCCTATTACAAGAACATGATCTCATACATCACATATATCATTCATCATTCATCACAATTTTTGGACATATCACATCACAATCACATGCTGCAAAAACAAGTTAGACGTCCTCTAATTGTTGTTGCATGTTTTACGTGGCTGCAATAGGGTTCTATCAAGAAAGTTTTCTTACCTACGTAAAAGCCACAACGTGATTTCTCAACTTCTATTTACCCTTCATAAGGACCCTTTTCATCGAATCCGCTCCAACTAGAGTGGGAGAGACAGACACCCGCTAGCCACCTTATGCAACTAGTGCATGTCGATCGGTGGAACTTGTCTCACGTAAGCGTCGTGTAAGGTCGGTCCGGCCGCTTCGTCCCACAATACTGCTGAAGCAAAATAAGACTAGTAGTGGCAAGAAAGTTGACAACATCTACGCCCACAACAAATTGTGTTCTACTCGTGCAAAGAGAACTACGCATAGACCTAGCTCATGATGCCACTGTTGGGGAACGTTGCAGAAAATAAAAAAATTCTATGGTTTCACCAAGATCTATCTATGAGTTCGTCTAGCAACGAGAGAGAATGCATCTACATACCATTGTAGATCGCGAGCGGAGCGTTCAAGAGAACGGGGTTGAGGGAGTCGTACTCGTCGTGATCCAAATCACCGATGATCCTAGTGCTGAACGGACAGCACCTCCGCGTTCAACACACGTACGGTTGAGGAATACGTCTCCTCCTTCTTGATCCAACAAGGGGGGAGGAGAGGTTGACGGAGATCCAGCAGCATGACGGCGTGGTGGTGGATGCAGCAGGGATCCCGGCAGGGCTTCGCCAAGCGTCTGTGGAAGAGAGAGGTGTAGCAATGGGGAAGGGAGGCGCCAAGTGCAAGTGTGCGGCTGCCCTCCCTCCCCCCCTCTATATATAGGGTCCCCAAGGGGGGGCGCCGGCCCTAGGAGATGGGATCTCCTAGGGGGGGCGCCAAGGGGTGCCTTGCCCCCAAGGCAAGTGGAGGCGCCTCCCTAGGGTTCCCAACCCTAGGCTAGGGGGCCCAAGGGGCGCACCAGCCCACCAGGGGGCTGGTTCCCCTCCCACTTCAGCCCATGGGGCCCTCCGGGATAGGTGGCCCCACCGGTGGACCTCGGGACCTTCCAGTGGTCCCAAAGACAATACCGGTGACCCCCGAAACTTTCCCGATGGCTGAAACTCGACTTCCCATATATAATTCTTTACCTCCGGACCATTCCTGAACTCCTAGTGACGTTCGGGATCTCATACGGGACTCCGAACAACTTTCGGGTTACTGCATACTCATATCTCTACAACCCTAGCGTCACCTAACCTTAAGTGTGTAGACCCTACGGGTTCGGGAGACATGCTGAACATGACCGAGACGCCTCTCCGGTCAATAACCAACAGCGGGATCTGGATACCCATGTTGGCTCCCACATTCTCCTCGATGATCTCATTGGATGAACCACGATGTCGAGGATTCAAGCAACCCCATATACAATTCCCTTTGTCAATCGGTACGTTACTTGCCCGAGATTCGATCGTCGGTATCCAATACCTCGTTTAATCTCGTTACCGGCAAGTCACTTTACTCATACCATAATGCATGATCACGTGACCAGATACTTGGTCACATTGAGCTCACTATGATGATGCATTACCGAGTGGGCCCAGAGATACCTCTCCGTCATACGGAGTGACAAATCCCAGTCTCGATTCGTGCCAACCCAACAGACACTTTCGGCGATACCCGTTGTGTACCTTTATAGTCACCCAGTTACGTTGTGACGTTTGGCACACCCAAAGCACTCCTACGATATCCGGGAGTTGCACAATCTCATGGTCTAAGGAAATGATACTTGACACTTGGAAAGCTCTAGCTAAACGGACTACACGATCTTTGAGCTATGCTTAGGATTGGGTCTTGTCCATCACATCAATCTCCTAATTATGTGATCCTGTTATCAATGACATCCAATGTCCACAGTCACGAAACCATGACTATCTGTTGATCAACGAGCTAGTCAACTAGAGGCTTACTAGGGACATGTTGTGGTCTATGTATTCATATGTGTATTACAATTTCCGGATAACACAGTTATAGCATGAATAACAGACTATTATCATGAACAAAGAAATATAATAATGACCATTTTATTATTGCCTCTAGGGCATATTTCCAACAATAGACTGGTTGCAAGTTGTGAGCACCAAGGTGTTTGATTGAGATGCAGCCACTGATGGTGGATGATGTGCTCTGGCAGCTGGAGGGTGTCGAGAAATGACTTTTCCACCTTGTGAAACGATTCCACATTTCCTTAAGTGCGTACCAAATTCGTGACTTAGATATTCTCCCCCATGATCTGATCGTAAGAACTTTATCTTTCGGTCATGTTGATTCTCTACCTCATTCTGAAATTCCTTGAACTTTTCAAAGGTCTCAGACTTGTGTTTCATCAAGTAGACATACCCATATCTACTCAAGTCGTCAGTGAGAGTGAGAACATAACGATATCCTCCGCGAGCCTCAACGCTCATTGGACCGCACACATCAGTATGTATGATTTCCAATAAGTTGGTTGCTTGCACCATTGTTCCGGAGAACGGTGTCTTGGTCATTTTGCCCATGAGGCATCGTTCGCATGTGTCAAATGATTCATAATCGAGAGACTATAAAAGTCCATCAGCATGGAGCTTCTTCATGCGCTTGACACCAATGTGACCAAGGCGGCAGTGCCACAAGTATTTGGGACTATCGTTATCAACTTTACATCTTTTGGTATTCACACTATGAATATGTGTAACATCACGTTCGAGATTCATTCAGAATAAACCATTGACCATCGGGGCATGACCATAAAACATATCTCTCATATAAATAGAACAACCATTATTCTCGGATTTAAATGAGTAGCCATCTCGTATTAAACGAGATCCAGATACAATGTTCATGCTCAAAGCTGGTACTAAATAACAATTATTGAGGTTTAAAACTAATCCCGTAGGTAAATGTAGAGGTAGCATGCCGAGGGCGATCACATCGACCTTGGAACCATTCCCCGACGCGCGCATCGTCACCTCATCCTTCGCCAGTCTCCGCTTATTCCGCAGTTCCTCGCTTTGAGTTACAAATATGAGCAACCGCACGGTATCAAATACCTGTGAGCTACTAAAACCTTCGGTAATGTACACATCAATTACATGTATATCAAATATACCTTTGGTTTTGCCGGCCTTCTTGTCCGCTAAGTACTTGGGCAGTTCCGCTTCCGATGACCACTTCCCTTGCAATAAAAGCACTCGCCTCGGGCTTCGGTCCATTGTTTGACTTCTTCCTGGTAACTGGCTTACCGGGCGCGACAACTCCCTTGCCGTCCTTCTTGAAGTTCTTCTTACCCTTGCCTTTCTTGAACTTAGTGGTTTTATTCACCATCAACACTTGATGTTCCTTTTTGATCTCTACCTCCGCTGATTTCAGCATTGAATATACCTCAGGAATGGTCTTTTCCATCCCCTGCATATTGAAGTTCATCACAAAGCTCTTGTAGCTTGGTGGAAGCGACTGAAGGATTCTATCAATTACCGCGTCATCCGGGAGATTAACTCCCAGCTGAGTCAAGCGGTTGTGCAACCTAGACATCTTGAGTATGTGCTCACTGACAGAACTATTTTCCTCCATCTTACAGCTGAAGAACTTGTCGGAGACTTCATATCTCTCGACCCGGGCATGAGCTTGGAAAACCATTTTCAGCTCTTCGAACATCTCATATGCTTCGTGTTGCTCAAAACGCTTTTGGAGCCCCGGTTCTAAGTTGTAAAGCATGCCGCACTGAACGAGGGAGTAACCATCAGCACGAGATTGCCAAGAGTTCATAACGTCTTGGTTCTCTGGTATTGGTGCTTCACCTAGCGGTGCTTCTAGGACATAATCTTTCTTGGCAGCTATGAGGATGATCCTCAGGTTCCGGACCCAGTCCGTATAGTTGCTACCATCATCTCTCAGCTTGGTTTTCTCTAGGAACGCGTTGAAGTTGAGGGTAACGTGGGCCATTTGATCTACAAGACATATTGTAAAGATTTTAGACTAAGTTCATGATAATTAAGTTCATCTAATCAAATTATTTAATGAACTCCCACTCAGATTAGACATCCCTCTAGTCATCTAAGTGAAACATGATCCGAGTCAACTAGGCCGTGTCCGATCATCACGTGAGACGGACTAGTCGACGTCGGTGAACATCTCCATGTTGATCGTATCTTCTATACGACTCATGCTCAACCTTTTGGTCTTCCGTGTTCCGAGGCCATGTCTGTACATGCTAGGCTCGTCAAGTCAACCTAAGTGTATTATGCGTGTAAATCTGGCTTACACCCGTTGTATTCGAACGTTAGGATTTATCACACCCGATCATCACGTGGTGCTTCGAAACAACGAACCTTCGCAACGGTGCACAGTTACGGGAACACTTTCTTGAAATTATTGTGAGGGATCATCTTATTTACTACCGTCGTTCTAAGTAAACAAGATGCAAAAACGTGATAAACATCACATGCAATCAAATAGTGGTGACATGATATGGCCAATATCATATAGCTCCTTTGATCTCCATCTTCGGGGCTCCATGATCATCTTTGTCACCGGCATGACACCATGATCTCCATCATCATGATCTCCATCATCGTGTCTCCATGAAGTTGCTCGCCAACTATTACTTCTACTACTATAGCTAACGGTTTAGCAATAAAGTAAAGTAATTACATGGCGTTGAATCAATGACACGCAGGTCATACAATAATTAAGACAACTCCTATGGCTCCTTCCGGTTGTCATACTCATCGACATGCAAGTCGTGATTCCTATTACAAGAACAAGATCTCATACATCACATATATCATTCATCATTCATCACAACGTTTGGCCATATCACATCACAATCACATGCTGCAAAAACAAGTTAGACGTCCTCTAATTATTGTTGCATGTTTTATGTGGCTGCAATAGGGTTCTAGCAAGAACGATTTCTTACCTACGTAAAAGCCACAACGTGATTTGTCAACTTCTATTTACCCTTCATAAGGATCCTTTTCATCGAATCCGGTCCAACTAAAGTGGGAGAGACAGACACCCGCTAGCCACCTTATGCAACTAGTGCATGTCAGTCGGTGGAACCTGTCTCACGTAAGTGTACGTGTAAGGTCGGTCGGGCCCGCTTCATCCCACAATACTGCTGAAGCAAAATAAGACTAGTAGTGGCAAGAAAGTTGACAACATCTACGCCCACAACAAATTGTGTTCTACTCGTGCAAAGAGAACTACGCATAGACCTAGCTCATGATGCCACCTTTGTTGGGAACGTTGCAGAAAATAAAAAAAAATTCTACGGTTTCACCAAGATCTATCTATGAGTTCATCTAGCAACGAGAGAGAGGAGTGCATCTACATACCCTTGTAGATCGCGAGCGGAAGCGTCCAAGAGAACGGGGTTGAGGGAGTCGTACTCGTCGTGATCCAAATCACCGATGATCCTAGTGTTGAACGGACAGCACCTCCGCGTTCAACACACGTACGGTTGAGGAAGACGTCTCCTCCTTCTTGATCCAGCAAGGGGGAAGGAGAGGTTGACGGTGATCCAGCAGCATGACGGCGTGGTGGTGGATGCAAGAGGATCCCGGCGGGGCGCCATGGCGTGCGTGGAAGAGAGAGGTGTAGCAATGGGGAAGGGAGGCGCCAAGTGCAAGTGTGCGGCTGCCCTCCCTCCCCCCCTCTATATATAGGGTCCCCAAGGGGGGGCGCCGGCCCTAGGAGATGGGATCTCCTAGGGGGGCGTCGGCCAAGGGGGTGCCTTGCCCCCCAAGGCAAGTGGAGGCGCCCCCTTCCCTAGGGTTCCCAACCCTAGGCGCAGGGAGGGCCAAGGGGGGGCGCACCAGCCCACCAGGGACTGGTTCCCCTCCCACTTCAGCCCACGGGGCCCTCCGGGATAGGTGGCCCCACCCGATGGACCCCCGGGACCCTTCCGGTGGTCCCGGTACAATACCGGTGACCCCCGAAACTTTCTCGATGGCCGAAACTCGATTTCCCATATATAATTCTTTACCTCTGGACCATTCCGGAACTCCTCGTGACGTTCGGGATCTCATACGGGACTCCGAACAACTTTCGGGTTACTGCATACTCATATCTCTACAACCCTAGCGTCACCTAACCTTAAGTGTGTAGACCCTACGGGTTCGGGAGACATGCAGACATGACCGAGACGCCTCTCCGGTCAATAACCAACAGCGGGATCTGGATACCCATGGTGGCTCCCACATGCTCCTCGATGATCTCATTGGATGAACCACGATGTCAAGGATTCAAGCAACCCCGTATACAATTCCCTTTGTCAATCGGTACGTTACTTGCCCGAGATTCGATCGTCGGTATCCCAATACCTCGTTTAATCTCGCTACTGCAAGTCACTTTACTCGTACCATAATGCATGATCCCGTGACCAGACACTTGGTCACATTGAGCTCATTATGATGATGCATTACCGAGTGGGCCCAGAGATACCTCTCCGTCATACGGAATGACAAATCCCAGTCTCGATTCGTGCCAACCCAACAGACACTTTCGGAGATACCCGTAGTGTACCTTTATAGTCACCCAGTTACATTGTGACGTTTGGCACACCTAAAGCACTCCCACGGTATCTGGGAGTTGCACAATCTCATGGTCTAAGGAAATGATACTTGACACTTGGAAAAGCTCTAGCTAAACGAACTACACGATCTTTGAGCTATGCTTAGGATTGGGTCTTGTCCATCACATCATTCTCCTAATGATGTGATCCCGTTATCAATGACATCCAATGTCCATAGTCAGGAAACCATGACTATCTGTTGAGCAACGATCTAGTCAACTAGAGGCTTACTAGGGACATGTTGTGGTCTATGTATTCACACGTGTATTACGATTTCCGGATAACACAGTTATAGCATGAATAACAGACTATTATCATGAACAAAGAAATATAATAATGACCATTTTATTATTGCCTCTAGGGCATATTTCCAACAATAGACTGGTTGCAGGTTGTGCGCACTAGGGTGTTTGATTGAGATGGAGCCACTGATGGTGGATGATGTGCTCTGGCAGCTGGAGGGTGTCGAGAAATGACTTTTCCACCTTGAGGAAGGTGGAGCTAGACCGGTAAACTTAATATCTGCATTTGCTTTCCTCCATGAAACAGTTATTGTGTACATACATGCATGCATGATTGACAGCGACTCAACTGTTTCTAAAAAAGAGTTATTCAACTGACCAAACCGAACTGAAGCTCATGGTGGTGTACCGTGTATGGGTGTGTGCATATAGTGTAGTGCATGGGAGGTTAACCAACATGGGATGTTAACTGCCATGTCTGCAAGGAGATCTGAATCGGACGGTAAAGAATGAGAACTCTGCTTCACCGGCTAACTGCACGTCTCATGACGGGCGTCGAGCAGAGACCCAAATCGCAATGACGACTCACCTCGAGGTTCATCTATTCAAAATCCTGGTGTGTGCCTCTTCATGATACAATGCCCACTTGATCGTTGTCGGATGCGCCAAGGTCCTACGCTAAAGAGATTGTTCCTGTCATGGTCGACAAGATGATGAAGTCCAGCCATTACCATACCAAGGCCATGTTGGTCATTCTCTGGGCGATATAACAAAAGTAGAGGGGCAACAACCAAATATGTTGTGACCAATAGATTGTGTAACAACTTCCGAGGCGGGTTGATGAGGCTGCCTCCTAAGAAGACACAGTGTGACACCCAGATAATTAAGCTACAGTAACCCTCTACTAATGATGCCACATCACCTCGGTTATTGTTGATAATCTCGCGATAGTTCAAAACAATTTGAATTAAAGGCAAACAACAAAGGTTTTCAAACAATAAAACTAAAATGTACACACTATTATATAAATTCCCCTGATCATTGCCATGATGGTACCAACTTCATTTGACTCACAAATAAATCCCTAGGAAATTAATAAGTGGTCCAACAACAAATAAATTAGCCATTTCAAAATAAATGAATGTTTATGTATTTACAAACCACTTGAAATCGTGTGTGCTAGCTCAAAAATTGCCTACGATTTATGTGACAAGTTTTGTATTCAATAAAACTTATTTGGACTAAATTAAAATACAAAATGGTGGAGAAAATACAAAACAGAAAATTAGAAGAAGGAAAAGGAGCTAAGTGCACACTGTGCACTAGAGGCCCAGTGCTATAGTGCACGGCCCAGCCCACCACAGGCCTTTCCTCTTCTCCTGTACAGAGGAGAAGGCAGAGGCCATGGCGTGGCGGCCATCCCACGGCGGCACGGCTGGATGACAGACAGCTGCTCCTCTCGAGTGCCCTAGAGAGGATAAGGATGACACCCACGACCCTCCTGCCGAACCCTAGCCACTTCCCCTCTTCTACAGCGTCCCCCACACTCGATCCCGATCTCGACCGTCTGCATCCATGGTCGCGCCGCGTCGATCCCGCAGCCACCAGCCTCCCCTCATCGCGCCAAGGCATCCAGGAGCTGCGCCACCTTCCCCTGCTTTGACTACGAGCGTCGGCTCAAGCTAGGAGGCCCCGAGCTCGCCATCGGGCGTCTTCCCCGTGTCCGGTCACCGCTTCCTCGTCTCGGATCTCCTCCCTCGGTGCTCCTCCGTCCTCCCGAGCATGTCATCGAGGACCGCTGTGAGGCCCTCGTCCAATTCCCCTTTGTTCCCGTCTACTTTATCGTCGTTTGGCGCTGCTACTGTCGCGCCCACGCTCGCTGTGCCCTAGGCTCCCCTAGCTTCGCCTTGCCCTGCGTGCCACGCCACGGCCGTGTCCACCAGCGCCTTCCACGCAGCGTCGGTCGCCGCGCCCGCTGCCCGCTTAGCGCCGCGCCTCCAGCGCCTTGCCTTAAGCGCGCATTTCTGCTCAGCCGCTGGCGCTCATTGTTTGGTGCCACTAATGTCTGTTGCCTTTGCCTGGCTGCTGCTCCCTCGTTACTATTTGGCGCTCCGTTGGTTCTTTGCTCTTTGGATGTTCTTCTTTGCTCTTTGCGTCATGCTTTGCTATCGCTACTCTGTTGCTGGTGCATGCTACCGCCGACTGCTACTGCTAATGGCCATGGCCAAGTGTGTGCGTGGTGCTGTTTGTGTGCGTACGTGTGTGTTAGGGCCGGCCCAGTTAGTAGTGCTAATTAATGTTAGTTAGATTAATTAGTGGTTAGGTTATCCTAATGGCCCACTGACATGCGGGTCCCATTTAGTGAAAAAAATCTAAATGCAACTACTCTCCATGACAGCTGGGACCCACACGTCAGTTTGACCCAGTCAATTCCCTGTTGACTATTGACGTCATGATGATGTCAGCAAACACTATTCTGGATAATGTTGATTTAAAATAATTAAATAAATCTAAAAATGATTAAAACTTTAGAAAAACATAGAAAATAAACCGTAGCTCATATGAAAATGTTTTCTACATGCAAGTTGCTTAGAACGACGAGACGAATCCGAATACACAACCCGTTCGTCCGCCACACATCCCTAGCATAGCAAACTCGCAACCTTCCCCTCCGGTTCATTTGTCCGTAAATGTGAAACACCGGGAATATTTTCCCGGATGTTTTCCCCCTTCACTGGTATCACCTACTACCACGATTGGGCACCCTTAGCAACGCTCATTGTGATGTCATGCATCGTCATGCATATGTTCGCATTATATTTATTGTTTCTTCCCCCTCTTCTCTCGCCAGACTCTGAGACCGACGCCGCTGCTACCCAGACCGACTACGCTGTTGACGACCCCTCCTTCTCGGCTGAGCTACCAGGCAAGCCTCCCCCCCTTGATCACCAGATATCGCATATTCCTTCTCTCTACTGCTTGCATTAGAGTAGTGTAGCATGTTACTGCTTTCGGTTAATCTTATTCTCGCTGCATAGCCTTTGTCATTGTTGCTGCTGATTGTTACCCTTACCGCAATCCTAAATACTTAGTATAGGATGCTAGTATTCCATTAGTGGCCCTACACTCTTGTCCGCCGCCATGCTATATTATCGGGCCGTGATCACTTGGAGGTGATCACGGGCATATGCTATATACTTTATCTTGTTACATTACTTATGATACTTGTTCGGAGATGAAATTTGAAGGGGCAGGTGGCTCCATCCCGGTAGAGGTGGGCCTGGGTTCCCGACGGCCCCAGACTGTTACTTTGTGGCGGAGCGACAGGGTAGGTTGAGACCACTTAGGTGAGAGGTGGGTCTGGCCCTGGTCGGCATTCGCGGATACTTCAATTAACATGCTTAACGAGATCTTGGTATTTGATCCGAGTCTGGCCACTGGCCTATACGCACTAACCAACTACGCAAGAACAGTTATGGGCACTCGACGTCGTGGTATCAGCCGAAGCCTTTATGACTTAGCGATTGAGCGGCGCGCGCCGGATTGGACTGGAATGCCTGCTCTTGTATTAGGGAGGCTAGGTCTGCTTCCGGTCGCCCTCGCAACGTGCAGGTGTGCAATGGGCGATGGGCCTGCACCCTGCGCCATAGGATTTAGACCGGCGTCTTGACCTCTGTTGTGCCTAGGTAGGGCTGCGACGTGTTGATCTTCCGAGGCCGGGCATGACCTAGGAAAGTGTGTCCGGCCAAAGGAGATCGAGCGTGTTGGGTAATGTAGTGCACCCCTGCAGGGAAGTTTATCTATTCGAGTAGCCGTGATCTGCGGTAACAGGATGACTTGGAGTTGTACCTTGACCTTATGACAACTAGAACCGGATACTTAATAAAACACACCCTTCCAAGTGCCAGATATAACCCGGTGATCGCTCTCACACAGGGCGACGAGGAGAGGATCGCCAGGTAGGATTATGTTATGCGATACTACTTGGTGAACTTACCATCTACTCTCTTCTACATGCTGCAGGATGGAGGCTGCCAGAAGCGTAGTTGATACGTCTCCAACGTATCTATAATTTTTGATTGCTCCATGCTATATTATCTACTGTTTTAGGCAATATTGGGATTTATTATACACTTTTATATTACTTTTGGGACTAACCTATTAACCGGAGGCCCAGCCCATATTGCTGTTTTATTGCCTGTTTCAGTATTTCGAAGGAAAGGAATATCAAACGGAGTCCAAACGGAATGAAACCTTCGGCATCGTTATTTTTGGGAAGAATATGATCCTGGAGACTTGGAGATCAAGTCAGAAGATCCTCGAGGAGCCCAGGAGATAGAAGGGCGCCCCCCCCCCCTTGTAGGGCGCGCCCCCTGTCTCGTGGGGCCCTCGAGCAGCCCTCGACCGACTTCTTTCGCCTATATAAGCCTACGTACCCTAAAAACATCGAATATCAAGATAGATCGGGAGTTCTGCCGCCGCAAGCCTCTGTAGCCACCAAAAACCTCTCGGGAGCCCGTTCCGGCACCACAGCCGGAGGAATCCATCACCGGTGGCCATCTTCATCCCGGCGCTCTCCATGACGAGGAGGGAGTAGTTCACCCTCGGGGCTGAGGTATGTACCAGTAGCTATGTGTTTGATCTCTCTCTCTCTCTCGTGTTCTCTCTCGTGTTCCCTCTATGCCACGATCTTGATGTATCGCGAGCTTTGTCATTATAGTTGGATCTTATGATGTTTCTCCCCCTCTACTCTCTTGTGATGAATTGATTTTCCCTCTTGAAGTTATCTTATTGGATTGAGTCTTTATTTGAGAACACTTTATGTATGTCTTGTCGTGTTTATCTGTGGTGACAATGGGATATCATGTGCCTCTTGATGTATGTTTTGGTGACCAACTTGCGGGTTCCGCCCATGAACCTATACATAGGGGTTGGCACACGTTCTTGACTCTCCGGTAGAAACTTTGGGGCACTCTTTGAAGTACTTTGTGTTGGTTGGATGAATCTGAGATTGTGTGATGCATATCGTATAATCATGCCCACGGATACTTGTGGTGACAATGGAGTATCTAGGTGACATTAGGGTTTTGATTGATTTGTGTCTTAAGGTGTTATTCTAGTACGAACTCTTTTATAGATTGATCCGAAAGAATAGTTTTGAGGTGGTTTCGTACCTACCATAATCTCTACGTTTGTTCTCCACTACTAGTGGCTTTGGAGTGACTCTTTGTTGCATGTTGAGGTATTGTTATATGATCTATCTATGTTATTATTGTTGAGAGAACTTGCACTAGTGAAAGTATGAACCCTAGGCCTTGTTTCCTATCATTGCAATACCGTTTACGGACACTTTTATCATTAGTTACCTTGCTGTTTTTATTATTTCATATTACAAAAACCTATATCTACCATCCATATTGCACTTGTATCACCATCTCTTTGCCGAACTAGTGCACCTATACAATTTACCATTGTATTGGGTGTGTTGGGGACACAAGAGACTCTTTGTTATTTGGTTGCAGGGTTGTTTGAGAGAGACCATCTTCATCCTACGCCTCCCACGGATTGATAAACCTTAGGTCATCCACTTGAGGGAAATTTGCTACTGTCCTAAAAACCTGTGCACTTGCGGGCCCAACAACGTCTACAAGAATAAGGTTGTGTAGTAGACATCAAGCTCTTTTCTGGCGCCCGTTGCCGGGAGGCTAGGTAAAGGGCACTCACTCACACCCGTCAACTAAGCTCTTTTTCAAGGCGTCGTTCTTTGGGGAGGTGAGTGCTTGAAGGTATATCTTTAGATCTTGCAATCGAATTTTTTTGTTTCTTGTTTTATCACTAGTTTAGTTTATAAAAGAAAACTACAAAAAAAGATGGAGTTAAGTTTGTCGCATACGCTTCGTCTTTTTAATATCTTTCGTGAGTATGATGGAAAGGAAATTTGTGCTCAAGTGCTAGAAGAAGAGTGCATTAAAATGCTTGGTACTGAATCTTTGAATGATGAGCATGATTGCAATGTTGTTAGTATGAATTCCTTGAATATCCATGATGCTAATGATATGCAAAGCCACAAGCTTGGGGAATCTATGTTTGATGAAGATGATACTTTTTTCCCCAAGCTTTGATGCGCAAATTTACTATGATGAAAGCATGCCTCCTATATATGATGATTATTGTGATGACACGTATGCTTTAAAGAATAATGATAACCATGAAACTTGTCATCTTGATCTTAATTTTCAATCACATGATAGTTATTTTGTTGAGTTTGCTCCCACTATTGTTGATGAGAATAAATTTGCTTATGTGGAGAGTAGTAAAATTTCTATGCAAGTAGATCATGAAAAGAATGCTTTAGGTGCTGGTTATATTGTTGAATTCATTCATGATGCTACTGAAAATTATTATGAGGGAGGAACATATGCTTGTAGGAATTGCAATAATATCAAGTTTCCTCTCTATGTGCTTAAATTTTTGAAGTTATGCTTGTTTTGTCTTCCTATGCTTGTTGATTATTGTTCCCATAAGTTGTTTGCTCACAAAATCCCTATGAATAGGAAGTGGGTTAGACTTAAATTTGCTAGTCATATTCTTTGCTCTCTTTATGTTTCAATTCTTATGTCTTATGTGAGCATCATTGAAATCATCATGCCTAGCTAGGGGCGTTAAACGATAGCGCTTGTTGGGAGGCAACCCAATTTTATTTTAGTTTCTTTCTTTTTGGTTCTGTTTAGTAATAAATAATCCATCTATCTTCTGTTTAGATGTGGTTTTATGTTTTAGTTAGTGTTTGTGCCAAGTAGAACCTTTGGGAAGACTTGGGTGAAGTCTTTATGATCATGCTGTAAAAAACAGAAACTTTAGCGCTCACGAGATTAGCTTCAAATTTTTACTGGAGAGTGATATTTAGTTGATTATTTTTGAAGATGATTACTAGACAAATTCCTCATATCCTCCAATTTATTTTAGAATTTTTGGAGTTCCAGAAGTTTGCGTTAGTTACAGATTACTACAGACTGTTCTGTTTTTGACAGATTCTGTTTTCATTGTGTTGTTTGCTTATTTTTATGAATCTATGGCTAGTAAAATAGTTTATAAACCATAGAGAAGTTGGAATACAGTAGGTTTAACACCAATATAAATAATGAATGAGTTCATTACAGTACATTGAAGTGGTGTTTTGTTTTCTTTCGCTAACGGAGCTCACGAGTTTTCTGTTAAGTTTTGTGTTGTGAAGTTTTCAAGTTTTGGGTAAAGATTCGATGGACTATGGAATAAGGAGTGGCAAGAGCCTAATATTGTGGATGCCCAAGGCACCCCAAGGTAATATCCAAGGACAACCAAGAGCCTAAGCTTGGGGATGCCCCGGATGGCATCCCCTCTTTCGTCTTCGTTCATCGGTAACTTTACTTGGAGCTATATTTTATTCACCACATGATATGTGTTTTGCTTGGAGCGTCATTTTATCTTGTTATTCTTTGCTTGATGTTATTTAGATTAATGTTTTGCATCTTTAGTTTCAATAAAAATGTCAAGGATAGCCTTTGCCATGCTTATTTTGCTAGTATACATGTTGCTGTTTGAAAACAGAAAGTTTACCGCTGTTGCAAAAATTCCCTAGAAAAGTCAGAGAGTGGTATAATGTTGAATATTTTTTCATATTGAGATCTGATAAATTTATTACAGTGGGAATTTTAGTTCATAATTTTTGGAGTCAGGGAAGTATTGATACTCTTGCATCCTTTACAGATTGTACTGCTTTGGCAGATTGCTGTTATGTTTGCATTGTTTGCATATGTTTGCTTGTTTAATGATTCTATTTGAGGATAGGAGTATTAAATATGCGGAGGAATTTAGTTTGCAATGTTGAATAATAATGTTAGTGATTTGTTACAGTAGAAAATGATAAGGTTTTGCATTGGTTTATACTAACCTATCTCACGAGTTCTTGTTGAGTTTGGTGTGTATGAAGCTTTTGAGAAATAGAGAAACCATGATACGAGAGGAATTAAGGAGACACAAAAGTTCAAGCTTGGGGATGCCCAAGGCACCCCAAGATAATATTTCAAGAAGTCTCAAGCATCTAAGCTTGGGGATGCCCCGTTAGGCATCCCACCTTTCTTCTTCAACAATTATCGGTTAGTATCGGTTGAGCCTAAGTTTTTGCTTCTTCACATGAGTTGTGCTATCCTTGCAATGTCATTTTATTTTGTTTTGCTTGCTGTTTGAATAAAATACCAAGATCTGAAATTATTAAATGGGAGATTTTTCACATAGTTGTATAATTATTCGACTGCTTATTGATCTTCACTTATATCTTTCGGAGTAGTTTGTTGTTTGCTCTAGTGCTTCACTTATATCTTTTAGAGCACAATGGTGGTTTTATTTTGAAGAAATAGATGAACTCTCATGCTTCACTTATATTATTTTGAGAGTCTTAAATAGCATGGTAATTTGCTTAAATAATCCTAATATGCTAAGCATACAATATTTGTAAGAATTCTTATGAGTGTGTTGAACACTATGAGAAGTTTGATGCTTGATAATTGTTTTGAGATATGAAGTAGTGATATTAGAGTCATGCTAGTTGAGTAGTTGTGGATTTGATGAATACTTGTGTTAAAGTTTGTGATTCCCGTAGCATACACGTATGGTGAACCGCTTTGTGATGAAGTCGGAGCATGATTTATTTATTGATTGTCTTCCTTATGAGTGGCGGTCGGGGATGAGCGCTGGTCTTTTCCTACCAATCTATCCCCCTAGGAGCATGCGTGTAATACTTTGCTTTGATAACTTCTAGATTTTTGCAATAAGTATATGAGTTCTTCATGACTAATGTTGAGTCCATGGATTATACGCACTTTTCTCATCCTTCCACCATTGCTAGCCTCTCTAATACTGTGCACCTTTCGCCGGTATCATACACCCCCCATATCCTTCCTCAAAACAGCCACCATACCTACCTATCATGGCATTTCCATAGCCATTCCGAGATATATTTCCATGCAACTTTCCACCATTCCGTTTATTATGACATGCTCCATCATTGTCATATTGCTAGCATGATCATGTAGTTGACATCGTATTTGTGGCAAAGCCACCGTTCATAATGCTTTCATACATGTCACTCTTGATTCATTGCACCATCCCGGTACACCGCCGGAGGCATTCATATAGAGTCATATCTTGTTCTAGTTTTGAGTTGTAATTCATGAGTTGTAATAAAATAAAAGTGTGATGGTCATCATTATTAGAGCATTGTCCCAGTGAGGAAAGGATGATGGAGACTATGATTCTCCCACAAGTCGGGATGAGACTCCGGACGAAAAAAAAGAGCCCATAAAAAAAGATAAAAGGCCCAAATAAAAAATAAAAATAAAATAAAATAAAATGAGAGAAAAAGAGAGAAGGGACAATGCTACTATCCTTTTACCACACTTGTGCTTCAAAGTAGCACCATGATCTTCATGATAGAGAGTCTCCTATGTTGTCACTTTCATATACTAGTGGGCATTTTTCATTATAGAACTTGGATTGTATATTCCAATGACGGGCTTCCTCAAAATGCCCTAGGTCTTCGTGAGCAAGCGAGTTGGATGCACACCCACTTAGTTTCTTTTGTTGAGCTTTCATATACTTATAGCTGTAGTGCATCCGTTGCATGGCAATCCCTACTCACTCACATTGATATCTATTGATGGGCATCTCCATAGCTCTTTGATACGCCTAGTTGATGTGAGACTATCTTCTCCCTTTTTGTCTTCTCCGCAACCACCCTTCTATTCCACCCATAGTGCTATATCCATGGCTCACGCTCATGTATTGCGTGAAGATTGAATTTTTTTTGAGAATGTCAAAAGTATGAAACAATTGCTTGGCTTGTCATCGGGGTTGTGCATGATTTAAATACTTTGTGTGGGGAAGATGGAGCATAGCCAGACTATATGATTTTGTAGGGATAACTTTCTTTGGCCATGTTATTTTGAGAAGACATGATTGCTCAGTTAGTATGCTTGAAGTATTATTATTTTTATGTCAATATGAACTTTTGTCTTGAATCTTATGGATCTGAATATTCATATTACAATTAAGAAGAATTACATTGAAATTATGCCAACTAGCATTCCACATCAAAAATTATCTTTTTTATCATTTACCTACTCGAGGACGAGCAGGAATTAAGCTTGGGGATGCTTGATACGTCTCCAACGTATCTATAATTTTCGATTGCTCCATGCTATATTATCTACTATTTTGGGCAATATTGTGCTTTATTATACACATTTATATTACTTTTGGGACTAACCTATTAACCGGAGGCCTAGCCCATATTGCTGTTTTTATTACTGTTTGGTATTTGAAGGAAAGGAATATCAAACGGAGTCCAAACGGAATGAAACCTTCGGCATCGTTATTTTTGGGAAGAATATGATCCCGGAGACTTGGAGATCAAGTCAGAAGATCCTCGAGGAGCCCAGGAGATAGGAGGGCGCGCTCCCCCTTGTAGGGTGCACCCCCTATCTCATGGGCCCCTCGAGCACCTCCCGACCGACTTCTTTCGCCTATATAAGCCTACGTACCCTAAAAACATCGAATATCAAGATAGATCGGGAGTTCCGCCGCCGCAAGCATATGTAGCCACCAAAAACCTCTCGGGAGCCCGTTGCGGCACCCTGCTTGGGAGGAATCCATCACCGGTGGCCATCTTCATCATCCCGGCGCTCTCCATGACGAGGAGGGAGTAGTTCACCCTCGGGGCTGAGAGTATGTACCGGTAGCTATGTGTTTGATCTCTCTCTGTCTCTTGTGTTCTCTATCATGTTCCCTCTATGGCACGATCTTGATTTATCGCGAGCTTTGTTATTATAGTTGGATCGTATGATGTTTCTCCCCCTCTACTCTCTTGTGATGAATTGAGTTTCCCTCTTGAAGTTATCTTATCGGATTGAGTCTTTATTTGAGAACACTTGATGTATGTCTTGTCGTGTTTATCTGTGGTGACAATGGGATATCATGTGCCTCTTGATGTATGTTTTGGTGACCAACTTGCGGGTTCCGCCATGAACCTATGCATAGGGGTTGGCACACGTTCTTGACTCTCCGGTAGAAACTTTGGGGCACTCTTTGAAGTACTTTGTGTTGGTTGGATGAATCTGAGATTGTGTGATGAATATCGTATAATCATGCCCACGGATACTTGAGGTGACAATGGAGTATCTAGGTGACATTAGGGTTTTGATTGATTTGTGTCTTAAGGTGTTATTCTAGTACGAACTCTTTTATAGATTGATCCGAAAGAATAGCTTTGAGGTGGTTTCGTACCCTACCATAATCTCTATGTTTGTTCTTCGCTATTAGTGGCTTTGGAGTGACTCTTTGTTGCATGTTGAGGGATTGTTATATGATCTATCTATGTTATTATTGTTGAGAGAACTTGCCTTTGGTGAAAGTATGAACCCTAGGCCTTGTTTCATATCATTGCAATACCGTTTACGCTCACTTTTATCATTAGTTACCTTGCTGTTTTTATTATTTCAGATTAGAAAAACATATATCTACCATCCATATTGCACTTGTATCACCATCTCTTCGCCGAACTAGTGCACCTATACAATTGACCATTGTATTGGGTGTGTTGGGGACACAAGAGACTCTTTGTTATTTGGTTGCAGGGTTGTTTGAGAGAGACCATCTTCATCCTACGCCTCCTACGGATTGATAAACCTTAGGTCATCCACTTGAGGGAAATTTACTACTGTCCTACAAACCTGTGCACTTGCAGGCTCAACAACGTCTACAAGAAGAAGGTTGTCTAGTAGACATCATTAGTCTTCGACAAGACTAGCTATCCCCCTCTTATTCTGGCATTCTGCAGTTTAGTCCACCGATATTGCCCCTTTACACAGATACCCATGCATATGTAGTGTAGATCCTTGCTTGCGAGTACTTTGGATGAGTACTCATGGTTGCTTTTCTCCCTCTTTCCCCCCTTTCCATTCTACCTGGTTGTCGCAACCAGATGCTGGAGCCCAGGAGCCAGATGCCACCGTCGACGACGAATCCTACTACGTCGAAGGTGCCTACTACTACGTGCAGGCCGCTGACGACGACCAGGACTAGTTTAGGAGGATCCCAGGCAGGAGGCCTACGCCTCTTTCGATCGGTATCCCAGTTTGTGCTAGCCTTCTTAAGGCAAACTTGTTTAACTTATGTCTGTACTCAGATATTGTTGCTTCCTCTGACTAGTCTATGATCGAGCACTTGTATTCGAGCCCTCGAGGCCCCTGGCTTGTATTATGATGCTTGTATAACTTATTTTTATTTTAGAGTTGTGTTGTGATATCTTCCTGTGAGTCCCTGATCTTGATCGTACACGTTTGCGTGTATGATTAGTGTATGATTGAATCAGGGGCGTCACACACAGATCGGAGAACGCTACGAGCGGCCTCGCTGGTTACGGTTCCAAGATGACACATATCACGTTGTTCTAACCAGAATGAATGTCTTGTAGGCTCGAAAAGGGGATTTCAATTCCTTATATTCATGTGTTCTTATGTTTTTAGTGAGATTTAATAGAGAAAAAGAATATTACAGTAGTGAGTTTTTGCAAAAGCAAATGTTAATTGTTATCCCAAAAACTATATGTTCGATTGTATATGATAGATCATTGCAATTGCTAAGAAGAGATGAAAAAACAAAGTATCATGGCCGATCGTGCTACCCACCACCTCCACCCGGTGATCCTTGCGCAAACCTCTACCCTGTCTTGCACGTATCCCGGCCATCGTGCTCCCTTAGCAGGCCAAGCCCTCTGCATCCTCCCCGCGGCGCTGCGATCCCGCCACTGCTCACATCAACCTTCGTCGCCGACATGCACCGGTGCCGCCCTGTGCTAGCCTCCCCTGAGGTCCATGGCAAGGTACATGCATAGCCACCACCTCTGCTCTGCACGGCGCCTGGCGCGTAGCAGCGGCTAGGCAAGATCAAGGCGGGGTAGGTGTGTCTCGCGTAGGACTTGGTCTGGACGGTCGCCCGTGTCCTTGGCGTCGAGAGTGAATGTCGTTTGATTTAACTGCCGCCCTCCGGTTCCATGGCTGACAAGCGCGTCTCGAGCTCCTCATGCGCCTTGGTGCCCCATGTGCCACTCCGAGCTTCGCCTCTTCATTATAACGCTGAATCCATGTCGATTCTTTGCAGCACGGATGGCGTGTCGATAAGCTCATTGTCAAGTCAGAGTGCACCCAGCACATTCGGTAGTTACCGAGGAAGATCAAGGAGAAGGAGGGTAACGACGTGCACATGAAGGGCACCAAGAAGGTAGTGGGATGATTCTGTACCGGCCTTCGTTGTTCCTCACCATGGCAATCAAACTCATGCTGAATCTTTCGGTACTAGCTGTTTCATTGTTGCTGGGTATATATGTAGAAAATGGAACCATGTCAGACCTATTTTTACAGCTACAAACATTGATTCTTGGTGGTTTTATATGAAGAAAGAATATATTGTATTGCGATGTATATTGTTCTATCCTGACAAGATGAATTAATTGGTGGCATTTAGGTATCTGAAAACGATGTCAGAGACTGGTTGCAGGTTGTGCGCACCAGGGTGTTTGACTGAGGTGGAGCCACTGACGGCGGATGATGTGCTCGGGCAGCTGGAGGGTTTCGAGAAATGACTTTTCCACCTTGAGGAAGGAGGAGCTAGACCGGTAAGCTTAATATCTGCATTTGCTTTCCTCCATGAAACGGTTGTTGTGTACATACATGCATCCATGATTGATAGCGACTCAATTGTTTCTCAAAAAAAAAGTTATTCAACTGAGCAAACCGAACTGAAGCTCATGGTGGTGTACGGTGTATGTGTGTGTGTGCATATGGTGTAGTGCATGGGAGGTTAACCAACGTGGGAGGTTAACTGCCATGTCTGCAAGGAGATCTGAATCGGACGGTAAAGAATCGAACAACGCTTCGCTTGCCTGCACACGTCTCATGACGGGCGCCGAGCAGAGATGCAGATCGCAATGCCTACTCACCTCGAGGTTCATCTATTCAAAATCCTGGTGTGTGCCTCTTCATGATACAATGCCCACCTGATTGTTGTCGGATGCACGAAGGTCCTGCGCCAAAGAGATTGTTCCTATCATGCTCGACAATATGATGAAGTCCAGCCATTACCGTACCAAGGCCATGTTGGTCATTCTCTGGGCGATATAACCAAAGTAGAGGGGCAACAATCCAAATATGTTGTGACCCATAGATTGTGTAACAACTTCCAAGGCGGGTTGATGAGGCTGCCTCCTAAGAAGACACAGATTGGAGAACGCTAAGAGCGGCCTCGCTGGTTACGGTTCCAAGATGACACATATCACGTTGTTCTAACCAGAATGAATATCTTGTAGGCTCGAAAAGGGGATTTTAATTCCTTATATTCATGTGTTCTTATGTTTTTAGTGAGATCTCATAGAGAAACAAAATATTACGGTAGTGAGTTTTTGCAAAAGCAAATGATAATTGTTATCCGAAGAACTATATGTTTGATAGTATATGACAGATCATTGCAATTTCTAAGAAGAGATGAAAAAATGAAGTATAATGGCCGATCGTGCTACCCACCACCTCCACCCGGTGATCCTTGCCCAAACTTCCGCCCCATCTTGCACGAAGCCCGACCATCGTGCTCCCTTGGCAGGCCAAGCCCTCTACATCCTCCCTGCGGCACTGCGATCCCGCCACTACTCGTATCGACCTTCGTCGCCGACGTGCACTGGTGACACCCCGTGCTAGCCTCCCCTAAGGTCCATGGCAAGGTACATGCATAGCCACCACCTCTGCTCTGCACGGCGCCTAACATGTAGCAACGGCTAGGCGAGATCGAGGCGGGGTAGGTGTGTCTCGTGTAGGACTTTGTCTGGACGGTCGCCCGTGTCTTTGGCGTCGAGAGTGAAGTCGTTTGATTTAACCGTCGTCCTCCGGTTCCACTGCTGACAAGCGCGTCTTGAGCTCCTCATGCACCTGGGTGCTCCGTGTGCCACTCCAAGCTTCAGCGCCTCTTCATTGCCAACGCTGAATTCATGTCAGTTGCTTCAGCACGGATGGCGTGTCGATAAGCTCATTGTCAAGTGCATCTCAGTGCACCCAGCACAGTCGGTAGTTCCCGAGGAAGATCAAGGAGAAGGAAAGTGACGACGTGCACATGAAGGGCACCAAGAAGGAAGTGGGATGATTCTGTACCGGCCTTCTTTGTTCCTCACCGTGGCAATCGAACTCATGCTGAATCTTTTGGTACTAGCCGTTTCATTGTTGCTGGATATATATGTAGAAAATGGAACCATGTCAGACCTATTTTAACAACTACAAACATTGATTCTTGATGGTATTATATGAATAAAGAATGTACTGTATTGCGATGTATATTGTTCTATCCTGACGAGATGAATCAATTGGTGGCATTTATGTATCTGAAAATGATGTCATAGACTGGTTGCAGGTTCTGCGCACCAGGTTGTTTGATTGATTTGGAGCCACTGACGGTGGATGATGTGCTCCGGCAGCTGGAGGGCGTCGAGAAATGACTTTTCCACCTTCGGGAAGGAGGAGCTAGACCGGTAAGCTTAATATCTGCATTTGCTTTCCTCCATGAAACAGCTGTTGTGTACATACATGCATGCATGATTGATAACGACTCAACTGTTTCTCAAAAAAAAGTTATTCAACTGACCAAACCGAACTAAAGCTCATGGTAGTCTACCGTGTATGTGTGTGTGCATATGGTGTAGTGCATGGGAGGTTAACCAACATGTTAGGTTAATTGCCATGTCTGCAAGGAGATCTGAATCGGACGGTAAAGAATCAGAACACTACTTTGCCGGCTGACTGCACGTCTCATGACGGGCGCCAAGCAGACAATCAGATGGCAATGCCTACTCACCTCGAGGCTCATCTATTCAAAATCCTGGTGTGTGTCTCTTCATGATACAATGCCCACCTGATCGTTGTCAGATGCGCCAAGGTCCTGTGCCAAAGAGATTATTCCTGTCATGCTCGACAAGATAATGAAGTCCAGCCATTACCATACCAAGGCCATGTTGGTCATTCTCTGGGCGATATAACAAAAGTAGAGGGGCAACAACCAAACATGTTGTGACCCATAGATTGTGTAACAACTTCCGAGGCGAGTTGATGAGGTAGCCTCCTAAGAAGACACAGATCGGAGAACGCTAAGAGCGGCCTCGCTGGTTACGGTTCCAAGATGACACATATCACGTTGTTCTAACCAGAATGGATGTCTTGTAGGCTCGAAAAGGGGATTTTAATTCCTTATATTCATGTGTTCTTATGTTTTTTTAGTGAGATCTAATAGAGAAACAAAATATTACGGTAGTGAGTTTTAACAAAAGCAAATGTTAATTGTCATCCCAAAACTAGATGTTCGATAGTATACGAAGATCATTGCAATTGCTAAGAAGAGATGAAAAAATGAAGTATCATGGCCGATCGCGCTACCCACCACCTCCACACGGTGATCCTTGCCCAAACCTCCGCCCCGTCTTGCACAAAGCCCGGCCATCGTGCTCCCTTAGCAGGCCAAGCCCTCTGCATCCTCCCCGCGGCACTGTGATACGTCTCCAACGTATCTATAATTTTTTATTGTTCCATGCTATTATATTATCTATTTTGGATGTTTAATGGGCTTTATTATACACTTTTATATTATTTTTGGGACTAACCTACTAACCGGAGGCCCAGTGCAAATTGCTGTTTTTTTGCCTATTTCAGCGTTTCGTAGAAAAGGAATATCAAACAGAGTCAAAACGGAATGAAACCTTCGTGAGGATCGTACTTGGAACAAACGCAATCCAGGAGACTTGGAATGGACATCAAGGAAGCAACGAGGCGGCCACGAGCTAGGGAGGCGTGCCCAGGGGGGTAGGCGCGCCCCCACCCTCGTTGGCCCCTTGTGGCTCCACCGACCTACTTCCTTCGCCTATATATACTCTTATACCATGAAAACAGCCAGGAGCACCACGAAACACTATTTCCCCCGCCGCAACCTTCTGTAGCCATGAGATCCCATGTTGGGGCCTTTTCCGGCGCTCCGCCGGAGGGGGGATCGATCATGGAGGGCTTCTACATCAACACCATAGCCTCTCCAATGATGTGTGAGTAGCTTACCACAGACCGTCGGGTCCATAGTTATTAGCTAGATGGCTTCTTCTCTCTCTTTGGATCTCAATACGAAGTTCTCCTCGATTCTCTTGGAAATCTATTCGATGTAATACTTTTTTGCGGTGTGTTTGTCGAGATCCGATGAATTGTGGGTTTATGATCAATATTATCTATGAACAGTATTTGATTCTTCTCTGAATTCTTATATGTATGATTTGATATCTTTGCAAGTCTCTTCGAATTATCAGTTCTGTTTGGCCTACTAGATTGATCTTTCTTGCAGTGGGAGAAGTGCTTAATTTTGGGTTCAATCTTGCGGTGTCCTTTCCCAGTGACAGCAAGGGCATGAAGGCACATATTGAATTGTTGCCATCGAGGATAAAAAGATGGGGTTCATATCATATTGCTTGAGTTTATCCCTCTACACCGTGTCATCTTGCCTAATGTGTTACTTTGTTCTTATGAACTTAATACTCTAGATGCATGCTGGATAACAGCCGATGTGTGGAGTAATAGTAGTAGATGCAGAATCGTTTCGGTCTACTTGTCGTGGACGTGATGCCTATATACATGATCATGCCTAGATATTCTCATAACCATGCACTTTTCTATCAATTGCTCGACAGTAATTTGTTCATCCACCGTAGAATTTGCTATCTTGAGAGAAGCCACTAGTGAAACCTATGGCCCCGGGTCTATTTTCCATCATATTAATCTCCGCCAACTAGCTATTTCTGTCGCCGTTTATTTTGCAATCTTTACTTTCCAATCTATACCATAAAAATACCAGAAATATTTATCTTATTATCTCTATCAGATCTCACTTTGGCAAGTGGTCGCGAAGGGATTGACAACCCCTTTATCGCGTTAGTTGCAAGGTTCTTATTTGTTTGTGCAGGTACGAGGGATTTGCGTGTAGTCTCCTACTGGATTGATACCTTGGTTCTCAAAAACTGAGGGAAATACTTACGCTACTTTGCTGCATCACCCTTTCCTCTTCAAGGGAAAACCAACGCATGCTCAAGAGGTAGCAAGAAGGATTTCTGGCGCCATTGCCGGGGAGATTTACACCAAGTCAAGTCAAGAGTTGATCTCCCAACAACTAGCCATTTCTGGCACCGTTGCCGGGGAGATATAAGCTCAAGTCAAGGCATACCAAGTACCCATCATAAACTCTTATCCCTCGCATTACATTATTTGCCATTTGCCTCTCGTTTTCCTCTCCCCACTTCACCCTTGCCGTTTTATTTGCCTTTTTCCGTTCTTCTCTTTTTGCTTGCTTCTTGTGTGCTTGTGTGTTGGATTGTTCCAATACCAACAACAATGATTTTCTTAGCACCCCGATTGCTCCTATTAACGATGCTAAATCTTGTGAAATGAATGCTACTTTGTTGAATCTTGTCATGAAAGATCGATTCTCTGGCCTTCCTAGTGAAGATGCCGCTACTCATCTAAACAACTTTGTTGATTTGTGCGATATGCAAAAGAAGAAATATGTGGATAATGATTTGTTAAATTGAAGCTATTTCCGTTTTCGCTTAGAGATCGTGCTAAAACTTGGTTCTCTTCTTTGCCTAAAAATAGTAATGATTCATGGAATAAGTGCAAAGATGCTTTTATCTCTAAGTATTTTCCTCCTGCTAAGATCATCTCTCTTAGAAACGATATTATGAATTTTAAGCAACTTGATCATGAGCATGTTGCACAAGCTTGGGAGAGGATGAAATTAATGATATGTAATTGTCCTACACATGGTTTGAATTTATGGATGATTATACAAAAATTTTATGCCGGATTGAATTTTGCTTCTAGAAATCTTTTAGATTGACATGGGGAGGCACTTTTATGGAAATCACTTTAGGAGAAGCTACTAAACTCCTAGATAATATTATGGTTAATTATTCTCAATGGCACTTGAAAGATCTACTAGTAAAAGGTTCATGCGATTGAAGAGATTAATGTTTTGAGTGGAAAGATGGATGAACTTATGAAATTGTTTGCTAATAAGAGTGTTTCTTGATCCTAATGATATGCCTTTGTCCACTTTGATTGAGAATAATAATGAATCTATGGATGTGAATTTTGTTGGTAGGAACAATTTTGGTAACAAGCGGCATTATAGAGGAAACTTTAATTCTAGGTGGTTCCTAGTAGTTCCTCTAATAACTATGGTAATTCTCTGATAACTCTTATGGAAATTTTAGTAAGATGCCCTCGATTTTGAGACTAGTGTTAAAGAATTTATGATTTAGCAAAAGAATTTCAGTGCTTTGCTTGAAGAAATATTGCTTAAGGTTGATGAATTGGCTAGGAGCATTGGATAGAATTTCTCTTGATGTTGATTCTTTGAAACTTAGATCTATTCCACCTAAGCATGATATCAATGAGTCTCTCAAAGCCATGAGAAGTTCCATTGATGAGTGCAAAGAAAGAACCGCTAGGATGCGCGCAAAAAAAGATTGCTTTATGAAAGCGTGTTCTTCTAGTTATCATCTTTAATAGGGGACACATCAATCACTTTTAGATCTTCATCTTTATTATCATGAAAACTAGAAGAACACGCTTTCATAAGCATTAGCATCGTCTTTCAAGCATCAAAACTCAAAGTATTATTCTCATCAATGACAAATATCATCAGAATCTTCTTGGCGCATCCTGGCGGTTCTTTCTTTTGCACTCATCAATGGAACTTCTCATGGCTTTGAGAGACTCATTGATATCATGCTTAGGTGGAATAGATCTAAGTTTCAAAGAATCAACATCAAGAGAAATTCTATCCACGTTCCTAGCCAATTCATCAACCTTAAGCAATATTTCTTCAAGCAAAGCACTGAAATTCTTTTGCGAAATCATAAATTCTTTAACACTAGTCTCAAAATCAGAGGGCATCTTACTAAAATTTCCATAAGAGTTACTGTAGGAATTACCATAGTTATTAGAGGAACTACTAGGGAACGACCTAGAATTAAAGTTTCCTCTATACGCGTTGTTACCAAAATTGTTCCTACCAACAAAATTCACATCCATAGATTCATTATTATTCTCAATCAAAGTGGACAAAGGCATATCATTAGGAATCTTTTTTTGCGCGCATCCTAGCGGTTCTTTCTTTGCACTCATCAATGGAACTTCTCATGGCTTTGAGAGACTCATTGATATCATGCTTAGGTGGAATAGATCTAAGTTTCAAAGAATCAACATCAAGAGAAATTCTATCCACGTTCCTAGCCAATTCATCAACCTTAAGCAATATTTCTTCAAGCAAAGCACTGAAATTCTTTTGCGAAATCATAAATTCTTTAACACTAGTCTCAAAATCAGAGGGCATCTTACTAAAATTTCCATAAGAGTTCTTTGTAGGAATTACCATAGTTATTAGAGGAACTATTAGGGAACGACCTAGAATTAAAGTTTCCTCTATACGCGTTGTTACCAAAATTGTTCCTACCAACAAAATTCACATCCATAGATTCATTATGATTCTCAATCAAAGTGGACAAAGGCATATCATTAGGATCAGAAGAAACACTCTTATTAGCAAACAATTTCATAAGTTCATCCATCTTTCCACTCAAAACATTAATCTCTTCAATCGCATGAACCTTTTTACTAGTAGATCTTTCGGCGTGCCATTGAGAATAATTAACCATAATATTATCTAGGAGTTTAGTAGCTTCTCCTAAAGTGATTTCCATAAAAGTGCCTCCCGCGGCCGAATCTAAAAGATTTCTAGAAGCAAAATTCAATCTGGCATAAAAAATTTGTATAATCATCCATAAATTCAAACCATGTGTAGGACAATTACATATCATTAATTTCATCCTCTCCCAAGCTTGTGCAACATGCTCATGATCAAGTTGCTTAAAATTCATAATATCGTTTCTAAGAGAGATGATCTTAGCAGGAGGAAAATACTTAGAGATAAAAGCATCTTTGCACTTATTCCATGAATCATTACTATGTTTAGGCAAAGAAGAGAACCAAGTTTTAGCACGATCTCTAAGCGAAAACGGAAATAGCTTCAATTTAACAAATCATTATCCACATATTTCTTATTTTGCATATCGCACAAATCAACAAAGTTGTTTAGATGAGTAGCGGCATCTTCACTAGGAAGGCCAGAGAATTGATCTTTCATGACAAGATTCAACAAAGTAGCATTCATTTCAGAAGATTTAGCATCGTTAATAGGAGCAATCGGGGTGCTAAGAAAATCATTGTTGTTGGTATTGGAAAAGTCACACAATTTGGAGGTTAACTGCCATGTCTGCAAGGAGATCTGAATCGGACGATGAAAAGAATCGAACCTTTGCTTGCCCGGTATTTGCCGTCTCATGAATGGTAGGCGCCGAGCGAAGATGCAGATCGCAATGCCTACTCACCTCGAGGTTCTTCTATTCAGAATCCTGGTATGTGCCTCTTCATGATACAATGCCCACCTGATCGTTGTCGGATGCGCCAAGGTCCTGCGCCAAAGAGATTGTTCCTGTCATGCTCGACAAGATGATGAAGTCCAGCCATTCTTAGTACCAAGGCCATGTTGGTCATTCTGGGGCGATATAACAAAAGTAGAGGGGCAACAACCAAATATGTTGTGACCCATAGATTGTGTAACAACTTCCGAGGCGGGTTGATGAGGCTGCCTCCTAAGAAGACACAGATTGGAGAACGCTAAGAGCGGCCTCGCTGGTTACGGTTCCAAGATGACACATATCACGTTGTTCTAACCAGAATGAATGTCTTGTAGGCTCAAAAAGGGGATTTTAATTCCTTATATTCATGTGTTCTTATGTTTTTTTAGTGAGATCTAATAGAGAAACAAAATATTACGGCAGTGAGTTTTTGCAAAAGCAAATGTTAATTGTTATCCCTAAAACTATATGTTCGATAGTATATGACTGATCATTGCAATTGCTAAAAAGAGATGAAAAAGCGAAGTTCTTCGGTTGGAGGTTTAATATTTGGCCATATCTTTGTGTAGCTTTGATGTGCTTGAAGAGGATAACATAATGTGGTATTGGGATCCATATGGTGAATGTGGGCATGTAGCCACTACTATCTCTTTTAGTGTTCCAAATTCATACTTTAGGATGAAGGTATGTGCACCGGCATGACTTACATTTGAATACATGCACTTTGCTTTTGAGTTCTCAATTAGTTGCTCATCTTTGGTAGATTGTGTGTGTCGTGTGATGTGTGCAAGAAAGTCATTTGAAGATTTGACTTACATACTTTCACAGAGCTGCTTCTAGAAGAAATTGTCCTAATACATGCATGAATAAGTAGTCAAACTGATGAGAGAGAAGGAGGGATATAGAGAGAATAACAAGAAAAACAATTAAAAAACTCAATCACAATTGATGTTGAATCATAAGAATATATATGTCTCATGGCAACGCATGGACAGTTAACTAGTATTAGTAGATGCCGTTCTGAGCCCGGCCGGACCATTTTATGGCAATTTTGAAGGACAACAGTCTACAGACGAGTTTTTCAGATCTGCTATACTAGATGAAAACAAGCGAGTTGGCAATAATGGAGCACTGCGACGCGCGCACATAGTGCCGGTGAAGTGTTGGACCATTCATGCCCCAACCAGATCTAGCCTTTAGCCCATGCATGACTCAGCAACTCAGAGCACGACAGCGTTTATTATTCATCATTCATCACAAGTGTAGGTGCGAACGGACACCGACCGGCCAGCACGCCCGTGCATACGCATACGCAGCAAGGACGTGCCAACACCACACACGTTACTCTGCGCACATACTGTACATCAGCCCGAGGCGACCTTATCGTCGGAGCCCGGGCGGCGGAGCATCTGGATCGCCCCATCGTAACCGGACGAAGAGGTGGAGGACGGGTTGACGATGCTGCAGTTGAGGCGGATCTCCCCCTGCGTGCCGGTCTTGGGGGCGATGTTGCCCATCTTGATCATGGCAGCGATGAACTTCTCCTTCCACAGCGTCTCGTTGGCGGCGAAGGTGTCGACGAAGCCCTTGAGGGTGGCGTTGCGGATGAGCTGGTCGTCGGAGAAGTGCAGGCCCAGGTTGAGCTGCACCAGCTTGTAGTAGTTGTTGTCCAGCACCACCGGCGTGCTCAGGTCGATCTCCGTCGTCACGTTGGTGAACTGGCTCGTGTTCGCCGGGCACAGCGCCTCCAGCAGCGCCTGGTACGCCGGGCTGATGGTGCCGCTCGCCAGCCGCTCCCGGTTCCTCACGATGAAGGAGTTGCAGTGGGAGCGGCCCAGGGTGTGGGAGCCGGACAGGACCACCATGTCTTCGGCGGTGAGCCCCCTGTCCTGGAACCCGCTGACGAGGCCGTCTGCCGTCAGGTTCGGCCCCGGGAGGGTGAACGCGCCGGCCTGGGTCGAGAGGTTCCCGTCGCGGCGGCCGGAAGGGACCTGGTAGAAGGCGTTGCTGCCGGTGATGTTCACGCTGTCCCGGGCGGCGAAGGCCAGGATGTCGGCGCATGACACCGTGCGCGGGCAGCTCTGCTCCAATGCGGCCTTGGCGGCGTCGACGACCGCGAAGCCACGCAGGCTCGGGTTGTTCGGTGCCGCGTCACGCTCCGGCGTGCCTCCGCCGGGGTTGACGGACAGGAGCACCGAGGAATCACAGCCCTGGTGGGTTCACATGGATAATATCAATTTGATGCATTATTAATTGCACTGATTAATCTGACTAAAAATAGTCTTTTTAAGAGGCTAAAGTTTCAAGCACCCCTGAGTAAAGAGGGGCTAAAACTAGTCTTGAGACTAATTTTTTTAGTCAATGGTACCCCTACTAAAATATGAATTAGTCCTCTCTCTCCTCATTTAACTCCTTTTCTTTAACACATGCGAGTTCTGGATTGAAGGATTTGAAGGATAATAAATGCTCATTAACTTGATTTTAGTCTCTTTAGTATTTGGATCCAGGTATTTAGTCCCATTACTTTTAGTCATAAGACTAAAACGTATCAAGCATCCTTATCCTTAACCTAGTGTATTAATCTTTTGTTTATGTAAGAAAGGAAATTGCCGGCTTACCATTCCTGAACCTAGCTGTTGCAGAGACAGGCAGGTGCTGGACGCGGACAAATTAGACATTTTCCACGTACGTCCACGACACAGTAGGTACGACGTAGCAAGCATAAATATAACAGTTTTGCTAATCATCTGTGCATCATATACCATGTTTGACTAGTCGTAGTTAGAGTATTTGGTAGTCGCATGTACGTATACTTCAAACAAGTATGTGGACAATTGTCCAACTTCACTGAATAGTTATCTGTCAAAACGTGACACCTAACCTACCACATGGTAGGTACGACGTAGCAAGCATATACTACTAATATTCATCTAATCATCTGTGCATCATCTCATGTTGACTATTTGTAGTTAACTTAGTATTCGCATGTATAATTGTCTAACTCGCTGAATAGTCCAAACATGTGAAATGTGACACCTAACCTACCAAACTAGCGAGGTGACACGTCGTCAACGGATGATACGTGGTCAAAACAAACAAGAGTGACCTCCACATGTTCACTCGATCAATTGGTTAGTATTAGTAGTCACCGTCGCCTACCGTGTTGTTCAACTCAAAATCTTTACGTTCCAAGTTAATTGTCTTTGTGTACACCTTTTAGCACGTCCTTCCCTTTCAAGAAGGATTACAAGCTTATCGCTACCCTGACGCAGGGACGCGGCTTGCCTGCTCCGCCCTCGTACTCCCATCCGTGCTCCGCTCATGTCCTTCCGCATCGAACGGTTTCAGTTTTTTCTCTCCGTGGCCCTTTCCTTATAGAAGAAATAAATCACAAACAACTATGTATAATTTTCCTCCATAATACTCGCACGTCGTTAAAACTGGAGCACGATCACAGTGGCTACGTCCATGTCGACCTCGTCGACGTCGGCGATACTCCCGGCCTAGTGCCAAGAGGACAACTCTTAATGTCGGCGTAAAGCCCAAGGCCACGAGAACTGCCTCTTCCATCCGACGCGACGAGCTCGTCGTGCTGCCGCCGCCGGCTAGCCGTCTTTGAGGAGATCACAGCCGTGCAGCTGGTGGCCAAGGTCAAGGAGAACATCCCATCCATGCACAGCTTGCTCGAGTACGCGCGTCTGCTTGTCCGTCGGCGCTGGAGCCACGGCGACCAACGACGACGGCCCCATCGCTGCTGCAGCCGCTCTCCCCATTGATGCTGCTTCCGACCTGCCGCCAAACAACATCGGCAGCCAAGCTAGATGAGTACGATGGCAACTTGAGAGTTGAGACTAGGAGCCGCAGCTACCAGACCATCGAATCCATCGGGTATATAATCAGATGTGATGAGATACGTTTGTACGGGTATGGGAAGGACACAGAATACATGGTTGTTTGTGATTTTTTTCTTCGAAGGAAAGGGCCACGGAGAGGAAAAACTGGAACCGTTCGATGCGAAAGGACGTGCGCGGAGCACGGATGGGAGTACGAGGGCGGAGCAGGCAAGCCGCGTCCCTGACGCAGATGTAAAGTTTTTAGTTAGTTGGAAAGTTTCTAGTTACCATGCATGTGACTCCAAAGGTGCCATTTTGTTACTATCTTCTCCAGAGAACTCTTCTTTAGTTTCTCCTCCATTTCAGGCCAAAAATAAAGCTGGTTAGCTGTTCTCGGTAGAAAGATGAATAAAGAGTTTGGGAATTACATGAATTATATTTAGTTTCATTAATCAAATATGTACGTGACAAAAGGCAGAAAAGATACACACCGCCACCGTGTATATGGTAGCTTTGCATGCAATTGCAAACTAAGCATAACTTATGGTAGAACCAGCCCGTCAGAGTTTAAATCCTTTAATTGACATAAGTGCTTCCACATTTTTCGGAATTATTTTAGGCTTTTCAACGTATTCTTTCAATGATATGATGTGCCTGCGGACTATGAAGTGTTTGTGATGACTTTGCCATATGATTAGTATCACGAAATCCTCATTAAAAATAAAAATAATGTATGCCTGTGTATATTTATAACTTATAACGTTATGAGCATTTGTTTTGAAAAAGAAAAATAGCTCTTGGAGTACAAAAGCAAAGCAGCTGTACGTGCGGCTCCTGATCCTATACATGCAACCGGCACGCACGCACGTACCTCGACGAAGCAGTCGTGGAAGTGGAGGCGGATGAGGCCGGCGGCGACGCCGGAGTTGGTAGCGAAGGCGGCCGTGACGGCCTGCCCGACGATGGCCTCGGCGTTGGGGCAGGTGGTGTTGTAGAACCCCACGCGCAGCTGCGCGCGGCTGTGGATCGGCAGCTGCAGGCACAGCACGGCGGTGAGCAGCACCGCCAGACCGGCCAGGCCGCTGCTGCTCGCCATGGCCGTCGTATGCACGCTGTAGCTAGCTAGCGTAGCTGGCACTACTATTGCTCACCCTCACGAGGAAGGTACAGTGAGCGTCGACTGCACAACGATAATGGGTGCTTAACTCTCCTGGCCTGAGTAGTTTTTATAGAGCGAGAGGCAGGGTTTTTTGTTTGACAAGTCGTGCGTGCTGTGCAGTGCAGGTGCGGTGTACTCGTGCTGGCCACGGTACCAGAGGGCCCGGCCGGCGAGAAGAGGAACAGTCCTAGATATCGGATAGGCGAGGCTTACTGGTGTTGGGTGGTTTTATTATTGCGCTGGATCGCCTTTCTTGAATACTCGTGGGCGTGAGGTGGACGCCTTGCCTCGTGAGTTCCCACCGCCATCATGGCTGCTAAAGTCAAGCTCCGGAACTGTAGGCCGGCCTGTGCTACGTAGGGACCCTGATTGATGAATGATCATGTGCCTGCGTCGACCCGACGTGGTGCTGGATTGATATATACACACGGAAAAGTAGCCGGCCGGCCTCTTCTCCCGTGCCAGTCGTGAGGCGACCAAGCGAAACCAGAACAGTCGCCGTGAGGCGACCAAGCTCGTGTATACATGAATTCCACCACAGATATCTAGGCATCAACCCCGACAATTTAACAAGGGATTGCTAAGGCTGGCCACAGTGGGGGTAACATCACTAGTAACATCACACTTTTTAAGATAAATTTGCTTATATGGCATATTTTTAATTATGAAAGAGGTGATGGTGGTAACTTAGCTAGTTACTGTAACATCACACATATCAAGACAATATGAGTCTATAGGCTAATAAATGAACCATAACATGACAACATACATATGTTACTACCCACTATGAAGGTAGTAACATAGCCTAGTAAAATGTGATGTTACTAGTCTAAGTTACTCCCCATTGTGACTAGTCTAAAAACTTACCTTTTTTATGAATGGGTCGATAGGATCAACAACTTTTGACAGAAGATGCTTTCTTCTAGAAGTAATAATTTTCTTATTTGTATAGTTCGGGATCCATGCATTTCTTCAAATATCAATATTTTGTCCATTTCCGACTCTTTAAATATAACCATTTTTTAGAGAATCAACTCCCTATAATGCTTTGCCAAGTAAAGGAAGAACCCTCTTTTAGACTTACATTCATTAACTCGCCATCCGAAAAATATTTAGTTCTCAAGATGGTGGCACATAGGGAATCAGGATTATCAAGCGGACGCCGCGCTTGTTTGGCTAATAAAGCCAAATTGAAATAATGTATATCTCGTGAGCCCATTCCTCCTTGGTCTTTTGGCACACACATCGTCCATCATGCCATCCAATGCATTCTCTTCTGATTGTCATCGTCACCGCACCAAAATTGCGACATCGTGTCAATGATTCCTTTGAAAGAAAATAGGATTTTAAAGACAAAGATGGCATAAGTTGGGATAGCTTGTACAACCGATTTGAGTAAGATTTCTTTCCATCCACTAATTTTCTTAATAATTCAATCAATTAAGAGTTGGAAACAGTCGCTTTTGTCCATGCCCACATTTGCAGGCAAACCCAAATATTTGTCATTGAGGCCTTCACTCATAATGTTCTGAATAGTACAAATTTGCCCTTGTCTTTCACTTTGTGTTGGGACTAACAAATATAGATTTTTTAACACTCGACATTTGCCCGAAGGCGGCGCAATAAGAATCCAAAACTAATTTCAGCGCTTCCGCATTCATCGAATTAGCTTGCACAAGGACCAAAGAGTCATCTGCAAAGAGAAGATTTGAAATTGATGAGGCATCTCTACTAACCTTAATTTCATAAATACTTTCATTCGCCTATGCATTAGCTAAGAGAGCAGTCAAGCCCTCCGTCTGCCGAGCAACACACTCCTGATGCTTTGTTGGCCTTTTTGTTAATGTGTTACCTAGCTAGTTTTTCTTTGATCATCTCATAATAATCATAAATCCGGACGGGACCGCGGGTCAGCGAGCTCGACGGTGACCAAGACGACGAACAAGAGGCGGGAGGAACGCCGGTGGCAGCAGGCCAATAGAGATGTTTAGGGGCAACCGGCGGCGGCGGCAGGCCGGTAGAGATGGTCGGGGGCGGTCGGGGGCGGCAGAGATCGTCAGGGGCAGCCTACAGAGTTCGTCAGGGGCGGTTGCACATAGATGGACTAGCGAAGAGCGAGACGGCTGTGTCGACCCGTCTGGTCCATCGGGTCACACGGTGCCAGCTCCCACTGACCCGTTTTTGATTCGAGGCCGACCCACCTGGCCCATTGGCCTCGAGATTTTGGGCTGGGTCAGTGACTCAGCGGGCCGACCCGGCCCATTCCCATCTTGACATATATGAGAATTTCCGGCCCTGTTGTTTAGCATGCTCTCAGAGAGCCCTGCTCCGGTGCTCCCCCCTAACCTAATTTCGGAGGGGTATTTTTGTCCCCGCGAGTTTGTTTTTTCCTGGCCCGCCGTAGCCCAGATCCAAGCCCTGTCTAGCCCTGCCAAGCCCTCAGATAGCCCGGACCGTATCGTCTGATTACACAGTGGGAAAAAAACATCACACGACCCCACGACCACGTAGGACCTACGGATCCAATCATTCACGCACCTCCATCAATCTCGCGAGCATTCACGCAGCTCCATAATTCACACGGTAGATCTCGATTGTCGTGGCGGCTATCTCGTGCCGGCGATCTCGTCGGACGTGGCGTGGCAACATCATGAATCTCCAGCTCACAGTACCGCATCCTGCATCCCCGCACCCCTCTAGTCTCGCTCGCGGCAACATCGAACGAACTGCCGCCGTCAGATATAGTGGTTAGCCTAGCGGGGAGGGTAACCTACCTACCCGGCGGCGCATGCAATCGTGGATCTTGTTCCGGTAGTGCTGCTCCTCGTGATCTGGGTTTCTTCAGTGTAGGATTCACGTAGCGTCGGTTGCCGTCAATTTGTGTCCACCGGACTATCATTATTTGATGTGGCGGCTAACCTAGGTATCCGTGGCAGAGGTAATCACCAGATCTAGCTAGGTTTTGTAGTGCTGCTCCTCGCGATAGAAAGTGATCACGACGGTGCCGTGGCCATCTTCCTGGCTTGGTTTGGCAGATCTGAGCGGCCTCGGTTGGGGTTGTTTACTGAACATCCGTGATCGTTAGCTATGTGTTGATATTTCATCATTGATAATGTTTTCATCATTTGTTGTAGGAAATGGCGGACGAGGAGTTAAGCGATATGATGGTAGACATGGAGTTTGGAGAAGCGATGAAAGATTGGATAGAAGATTGGTCGGATGATGACAATTCAGATCTTGGAAATCGGTCAGAGAATGGGAACGAATGGGAAGATTTTAATGTGAGTGGCATTACCATGTTGTAATTTTTTGGTGCCATCGTACAACATTATATTTTTGTGTTGAAAATTTGTAGATGGATGAGCATGATGATGGTTAGGAAAACAATTGAGACTCTCAAATGAAGATTACATTAGTCAGTGCGTAAGTGAAAAAATTTATTGGCATGCAAATTGAATTCATTACGGAATATTATATGATAAGTAATTATGTATTTGTGTTGTATTTTTCAGTTCATTTCCGAATGTCATAATGCATACGACTATTACGGTGAATCCGGCGGAGACAGGCCTTATGACGAATCATCGGATGCACTGATTACGGGGATTCACAGTCGTTGGTCACCATGAGTGAGGTATTTGTGTAATCAATGTTCTATGAAAGTAATGTTAAACCATACAAAACAATTTTCATGGCTATGTTTTGATTGTGTAGGTGATGATGATGGTGGGGTAATGAATGTCCAAGATCTTGCGGTGCATATGATAAGAGGGATATGTTCATGCGGATAATGGACATGCCTTTTATGACTCGAGGATGCTGCGTATGATTTCTACAACAGCTATGCTAAAGCTAATGGTTTCAGCATTAGGAAGAATAAGGTCGGTACACCAAAACCGAGGCACATCTTATGCGTTATAGGAGGTTTGTTTGTTCGGACATAAGGGAAGCGTGACAGCAAGTTGCTAACTTAGGAAGGGCACTGCCGTCGGCTCGAGCCGAGACACGCTGCTTTTGAAGCACAATTGTCAATCTTGACCAAAAGCGTGGGGTTTGGTATGTTGCAAGTTTTGAGGACAAGCATAGCCATATGTTGGCAGGACGGACGAGGTACCTTTTCTTTGGTCCCACAGAAAAATCAAAGAGTTTGAAGCATGAGATAATGTCCATGGGAGGCTGCGAGGATTAGAATTCACGACATGATGGATTCCCTCATCGGCAAACATGTATGGTATGGCGGTGTTGGTTTTACGCGTGAAATATACAACCTTTGTGCGGGGAGAAGAGGAAGCTGCTTTCAAAGGTGATGCTGCCACAGCCATAGGCATCATGGCCATGAGGAAGCAGAGGGATCCTAGCTTCTTTTTCGAGTACATGCTAGATAAGGAAGGACACTTGAATAGGATGTTACGGTGTGACTCCGGTCTCGTCATGACTATGAGGACTTTGGCGGCGATGCTTGTATTTGACAAAGACGCATTACAAGATGAACCGCTATGATATGCCATTCATACCTTTTGTTGGTCTTAACAATCACCGGAAGACCACTGTTTTTGGTTGTGCCATAGTTTCGGACGAGACCGAGCAGACATACGATGTGGCTGCTGCAGACTTTTTGAGGTCCATGTGTCAAAAGATGCGAAGAGTGTAATCATAGACGCCGACGGCTGCGATGATCAAGGCAATTTGCGAAGTCTTGCCAGACGTGTGGCACCGTATATGTACGTGGCATAAAGAAAAAAAATGAAGATTCACCTCGGTCCCAAGTCCTTGAAGGAGTTCCGAACCCTTCTGTACTACAGCACGTCCACGGCCACGTTTGAGGAGAGATGGCACGCGTTTACCAAAAGATGGCAGTCGGAAAAAGCGGTAACATGGTTGAGACGGATGTATAAGAAGAGGAGGCGTGGGCGGCTTATCTGACAGAGGGTTTTGGCTTGGCATGAAAAGCAACCAGCGGAGTGAAAGCCTAAACTCATGCCTTCACCTCCACCTAGGCGGTGAAATGGCGCTGGTGGATATGCTTTTGCATTATGAGAACGCCGTTATGCGTGTCCGTGAAAACGAGGCGCGAGATGACTGCTGACCTCCACAGAGTTTACCGGTGCTAGTTACTACATCGAGGGAACTTGAGATAGCTGCTTCTCATGTCTTCACTCCAGCAAACTTCTATATGTTGCAAGAAGATCTTAGAAAAATTGATGGCATGGAGATTGTAGAAATTAAGCTGGGAGATGGATCACAACAGTACATCGTGGCCTGGAAGAATAACCGGAATAGTCGTTTTTGGAGTATACTGAAGATAAATTCCATGAGAACCTATACGGTGCAGCTGCAGAAGAATGTTTGAAAGGGTCTACCTTGCAAACACATATTCCACGTCTTGAAGTACTTGAACATATCTGAAATACCAAAGTGTTTAGTTCTTCTTGGTTCACGAAACAAGCAAGGTTGGGACTGCTTGCATGGCGCACAAGCGATCTGTTGGGATATGGTTGGGGGGCGGAGGAAAGAATGAAATATAGCCGGTCGGTGTGTTAGCGTCGAAGCTATGCATGCGGCATGCAAACACCCAGCTTTGTGGGATCGATTCTGAGGATAGTTTGAAGGCTGTGATAGCTAAGAGTCATGAGTATGATGCGCTCTGAGGAAATTTGAGCAAGAATATAAATGACTTGATGAGTGTGCGATTGAATATGTAGACGATGGTGAAGGAAACATGGTCGTAGTTAAAGATCCTATGAAAGTGTCAAGCAAAGGTGCAACGAAGGTAGATGAGAACCGCCCTATCTCGAAAAATGGTAGACCACTCTCTTTTGATGAGTTGAAAACCGGTGCTTGGTAGCTTGCAAATTGCTAGGACACACTAAGCGTAGCAAGAAATACAAACTAAATCAGAAGTAAGTGTTTGTATGCATTACGGATTATTGAAAAATTTTTCATTCATAAACTTATATTGTCTTCTATGATGTGCGAGCAGTGGAGAAGGAAGAAGTGTAGAACACTTGCTTCAATTTTTCTTGATGAATCGAGTGAACAGGCAGTATATCCTTTTCATATTATGTCATCAATTTTAGTTCGACGTTTAACATCGTGTTTGGATCCTATATATATCTTCTATACCTAAATACCTAGCCCCCAGTACTAGATTTGTGTACACATGCAGTGGCGGAGCTAGCCAGAATCAACTGGGGGGGGGGGGGCAAAAGGTAAAATATTATTTTTTTGGGGGGCCAAAAGCTAAAAATCTCTCATCTAAGCCCTCACAATTTTTTTTTCACAAGTTGCATCAATGTTGGGGGGGCACAGCCACCCCAGAGCCTACATAGCTCCGCCCTTTGTACACATGCCACTCCCCACCACACATTCACCCACCTAAATAAACAACAAAATCGGACCTAAATAAATTAGTTATAAATTAGAAAGAATATTGTACATTTCCCCTCCCCACGTCCTAACTGCCATTAAATCACCTAACTTACCACTCCCCATCACACATTCACCCACCTACCTCGCGCGCCGGTTCGAACTCCCCTTATCCCCACCTACCTACAGTAGATCGAGAAAACCACCGCCGGCGACCGCTACAGCCGCCTCCAAGGAGAAAAGCCTCGGTGGCAGAGAGCGATGATGAAGCTTCGCCCGGCGATAGCGAGGTGGCGCCCGATTGGCGGAGGTGTGCGGCTGGTTCCCAAAGACGGAGATGTTGGTCAACCACGCGCGTGGCCTCGTCAAAGTCCTGACCGACGCCGAGAAGAAGCGCGCCTTCCCCTACAGCTGCGGCGTCCCGCCGGCTCTCCTCCTCGTCTGGGTAATGCGAGAGGCCACGCTGAGTGACTCCCCTGTTCAGCGCGCAAGGTGGTGGATGTACCGCTCCACCATCATGACGCTGCGGCCAGATCCAGCACGCTGCGTCGCGAGGGCGGAGCACGCGTCGACGCCGAGCTCGCTTCTCCCTGCGCCCGTCGGCCGGACTACCAGTCCGCCACGCCGAAGCCATCCTGCCCGTTGGGCTCGGCGTCGTGGAGGACGACGGCGTGGACGAGGTACTGCTCATCCTCGATGACCCCGAGGAGGGCGAGGAGGATGCCGTGCGAGATGGTAGCGCTGTCGTCGTCGAGGGTGGCAAAACAATGCCCATCGACGCCGAGCTCCTTCCCTGCACTCGACATAGTGAAGGTGGAAGAAGAGGAGGTGGCTCAGGATCGGTGGCTCGGGATCCGGTGGCGCGGTTGTCGAACAGACGGCGGTCAAGAAGAAGGCTTCTCCGTGTGTGGTGCGCCGCTCACACCGCCTCAAATTTCTGAAGAAGTGAAGATGGGCACGATTCTTTGAAGGAGGAGGAAGCTGCTGGTTATCTTAGGTATCTTTGTTATATGTTTGACATATAAGTTTGCTGTTCTCCTAGTTGCTCTTGGGCTCCTTCAGCTCCATGCTTGCTTTTGATGTAATAATGATCGATGTAGGGTGGATTGTTTCGTAGCTTGTGAACTTGTTTGGGTCATTGCGCGGTTTGGCTGGCCTGTGTTGGCCTTCTCTTTTTAGACTGAACTTCGTTCTGAACTTTCGTGGTTTTCAGTAATGAAAATCGAAAGGGGCAAGCCCTTATTTGATAAAAAAAATTGGGCTTGATGTTGGTTAGGTGTGCTTTTCTACAGGTAATTATATAAGTTATGGAATCGGTACGGTTTGGTCGGGTTCTTTGTGGCTAAAGAACTGAATATCTCTTGCCTAGCCTAAGTGTGAAGTTCAGTTAAATTTTGAGAATATTGAATATGTACCGTTGTTTTGCTTGAGTGTTGAATCAAAGGTGTAGGTGTTGCTAGATGTTGATCCTATGTTGCAACAAGACAATGAAGTGGGCTGCTGCACAAATCAAGTAGTGTTGCTATGTGATGTGCCCATGTGCATCACTTACCAAATATAGAACATGACAAATGTGCGATTATGCGCCAAATGTAGAACATGCCAAAAGTGCATTGTCTACCAATCATGATGGCACCATGTTATTTCTGCTGCAATGTCTATTACACTTTGCCCATAAACTGAATAGCAAATAATTCATCAGGATTTCATCATGTCAACTACAATGATGTCAATAACTTTATGAACAATCTACTTGGTAACTATGACAACAATTATAGTGGCAAGCAGGCCAAGACACAGAAGACCTCCAAATCCTAAAATACTATCCACAGAGAGCAATATTTCCTTGTGCATCTTAACCATTGCCCTCTTTTCTTTCTCATTCCTTTTAATTTCAGCTTCACATTACGTAATCTTAGTCTCCAGTTTCTTGTTCTTCATGGCTAGATACTTAATGACTGAATTTGCTTTGCTATCCTACTCCCCATCAACCCATTCAACATACTCAGAAGTGACATCATCCTAAATAAATCATGAGCAATTCAAGTCAATTAATAATGCGGTAGAGCGAACGAGCGGACATGACTAATTTTCATCTGTAATGTCGTTACGCCTCGATATATTTACATTGCTAACATGATTACTTTTCATAATCATGTATGAGGGGAAATTACCAGGAGATTATTGACATGCAGATAGCTAAGGCAGAAGGCAAAAGTTTTATAGAGTTTTTAAAAAAGTAAAGAATGTGAAAATTTTAATATGAAACTTCCGAGAGCAGTTGAAGAGAAAAATAGAATGCGAATACTATGAATGTGATAATTACAATTATAAAAAAATTGAAGAACGAGAACAATATTAAGCAAGAACAATTGATAGTTGAAGCCAAAACTTTATTGGTAGGACGAAATTGTCTTCTCCGAGCGAATTGTATGACCGAATTGTCAGGTACGAGCCTATTGTTTGACAGACACATACACATGTATGTGTCACAATATTCGAGATTCCTTGATTATTACATAAAAATGATAGAAACAGTAAGATAATCATGCCGTCGAAACCATCGACCGGACTAAATCCAAAGCACTAAAACTTGACCCTTGCATGCCGCAAGAACTCTTCATGCACGCCTTTTCCTTGCGATTTCGCGAATTTTGTTCTTCACACACTCCATCGTGTTGAAGGTGACATAATCAACTCGGCGATTTAAACGTCTTCTCCTTGCGTCAACGCTGGCCTGCAAAAAATGACATACAGGTTACATGAACCGAATTTTGTACACGACCATAGTAGCTACTCTACAAACGTAAATAACAACATACCTGTGAAAAATCGCGGGTCATTCGGTCCCCGTCCCAATGCTGTAGACATTCTATGACAAAAAGGCCACAAGAGTTCCTGGTATATATGCAAACATTAGCGGCGTGCTATACGAACATGTGTATTGTTGTTTGAATGTGCATGATGTCGTACTAACTCACCCATCCTCTTGCTGAGGCATGTCATACTCGTTGATAGGCCACTTACTTACGTCCGGATATTTCCCTGGTGTAATAAGATTTGCTTGGCGAAAATCGTTTGCTATAGCCATTCGCTATAAACAGGATAGTGTTAAAGAAGAATCATAAACAACATGGAAGAGCAATGGTACAAATGTTGGTTATATTACCGATGCTTTGTGACAGTCTTTTCTGTCAGCTCGAGATAGAGTGAATCGAGAACTTGGAATTCTTTCTTGATCATGTGCATGACCACGGTCATCCAGTGGGCATTTTCGATATTCAACGCGATATCGTCTGATGCCAAAAACCATTATGGATCAAATGAAATACTAGATGAAATGTCACGAAGTGAAGAATTACAAACATAACGTACCTTATCACGCACGGTATACTCTTGTGTGACTCTATTAATCGCTCGACTTTGGATGAGAGCATCGTCCATATTGCAGCTCGACGGCAACGGATCGTCTCGTAGCGATAGCACGATCTACAAGGAATTTGGACCTCCATGCTGGAATGAGGTAACGATCATGACCAACGCTCAGCTCCAAATGTCCCATATAAGCATCAATAATCTTCATAGAATATCAGGGCATTACATGTTGAAATTTGAGACATAGATTATTGACAATTTAAATAACAGAACATGCAAGTAGTACTTACATCGTCCGACAACCATCTATGACTTAGTAGCGGTCGAATCCTTTCGGATGTCAGAGATATGCCACGAGCTTCACTGTAGTAAACTTTCTTCCCCTTATTCTTGTCGGTGCTAGAAGCTAACTCGACAAATGAAACAATGCATCAATTATTTCGGCGTCAACTCATCTCGCCACACCCTTCGCTCATCAATCTCGGAAAAAAGAGCTGCATGAAATTATATGAACGTCAACAATGGTGATCATATGCATTCATAGTATACAACAAACCGAGAAAGTTAGTTACGATACCCTACTAGCGAGCGGGTACCGGTGGATTCGACCACGGTTGAATGCGCTGCTGGGCTTTTCAAGTGCGTAGGGGGATTCAAATTTCTTGGGAACGGTCCGCTTCCGCTTACCGGACATAACTTCCTCATCCTTATCAACTATTGCACCCTTTTTTCCGTTCGCCTTAGCCATTAACTTGTTGACAGAAGATGGACAAATGTCTATGTCCGATGAAGGTGCTTGTGTAGAATTACCAACGACCCAAGGGTTTTCGGGTGTAGCGCCACATTCATCATTACGCTTAATAGGTGCAGCTTCCTTGTGTCCATTCATCTTTGCTGGGGTTTTCTGTTTGGCAAACAATATGGTGTGAACATTTCAGCCCATATAAAAATGGAAGGAGAAAATTATAGGCAGAAATATATATACATAGTACCTCAGTGCGGATTTATGGTTGGGAACCACTTCATCGAGCTGCGTCATGTCAATCACGGGCTCTCCGTGTGAGTCTATGTCATCCTTGTAAACGAATTCCTTCTTTTCTTATGGACCGTTCTCGAACGAATCCACTTCTTGATCCACATCATTGTCCACGGATGGCACGGCAGCAGCCGGCTTGTACATGACACCTGATTTGTTCATCTTCTCCAACAACCTCTGTAATAGATATATAAAGTTAAGAATGCTTGCATGGTTTAAAACAGTGAACAAACTGTAAACTATTATGTTATGGTGTGACACCTCAGCAACTTGATCAGGGATTTGCCTCATCTGGGTGTGTATGAAGTCCATGCACCGCTTCATTAGAAGCTCCATCAAATCTTCCGACATTGGGGCTGTAAATGGACTTCTTTGCGTTTCCATTTGCAGGTTTGGTTTTGGCTTCATGGTAGGCACATTATATGGGATTTTGGGCTCCTGCGCCCTATACTCTTGGGTGATATTATTTTCGATCTGCATGCGATATACAAGTACATGTGATGAATTAAAAATAAATATTATTTAGTTACAAAACATTTAAGAAAGACAGAGCAGAATGACTTACCTTGGCGTTACCACGGCGCGCCCATTGTCATAGTCGAACCGATCTCTCCTAGTGGCTGCACCTTCTGTCCGATTCCTCATAAGAGGTTGTATGGACAAGTTGGGATTATAGGCATGTCGCCTTGACAGGTTGCACCTTCTCCCGGTACAAGTACTACAAAAAAATATAAGGATTTAGAGTTAGTTCAATACGGCACATAAAATTGCAATGATATTATAATTGACATTATTCAACAGGCCTCATTTGTGTACACCTGTGAGCCAAATTGCCTTTTGGCCATTGGCGTAGGTGTTTGCCTTTCTTCACTATGCGAAGGCAATCGAGTAGAACACGTAGGGTGAAGGCATTCCAGTTAATCTTTGAAATACGTTTCACATCATGGACCAAAGCGTAGTACTGCTTTGGCACAATCTTGCTCGACATGTGAGCAATAATTGTTCCTAACAGGACAAGGACTAATTTCCAAAGAAAATCGTCGTCGGTGGCTTTACTTTTAATTATGTCCTCAATGAGATAATCTATCACTATGTTTTCTGATGTCTTACTGAGAAATTGTGGTGGCACCCGCTCCTTCATGTCCTCTCCTTCAATCAGAATGTCTGAAGCGGAGAGTCCTTGGTTCTCGAGGTTAAAGATGCACTCGACGTCGACCGCACCGAGTCACCTCCCAACCTGATCTTGTATAATGAATCGGACTTGCGGCATCAAAATTCTCAATCATATACCTAATCGAGAAGATGCGCATCTTAATAGATGGTATCTGGAGCATGCTGCGTAATGTTGTATCGACCACTCTAAGCGCGTTGACCGCTCGATAGAGTGGCAACAAGCTTGCACCATTTTTCAGCAGCGCACACTATTTCTCCATTCAGCTAGTCCATCCTATAGAAAGAAAATATAAAACTTCGTTACATTTGCCAACACAAATGCAAAAATAACAATAGACATGTAAAAATATAAAACTTTCTGGCAGCAACAAACAAAAATGCAAAAATAACACTAATGCAAATATAAAACTAGCACCATGTATACAGCAACATGCACCCAAGTATGTGCTGATATGAGGCAATAAAAAATAACATTCTGTTTGCATAATATTGAATATATTTTTGAAAGTTAGTTTTTAGACAACTAAATAACCATGCTTCAATCTTGTTTTGTATAATTGTTTTAGTTCCATGCATTTTTTAATAATGTTGCATTCTATTTCGTAAAGAAAAAAATCTAACTAACACTATGGCTCGCCGTGTTACATTGTGTATCATAATGTTACATTGGCTGCCGATTCTTCTTAATTTTACAGTGTTTCATCATGATTCAGAACATGAATCTTTAAACTTGTTAAAATATATTCAAAAGTGGTCTCGTATTAAAGTTCTCGTTGTCATAAACACATATATGCATCGGATCTTCAAGAAAATCAACGGCTCTTCCATGCACGGTACCTCCCGAGCATGGGAGATTTGCTTTCTCTATTCTACCTGATATGAAAGATTTATTTCATGTATGCCTTACGGTCGAACGCATCTAGTCGAGTTGATACTAGCTACTTGAAACTATGTGGTAAACCTAAGTCCATGAGAGCAACAAGGCGATAGAACTAGCTTGCTATGAAGGCACGAGGTAAGGAGGACAACTTACTTGATCGGTCGACGAAGATGAAAGAAGTCGGCGATGCGTTGTTGGCGTAGTTCGTCGACGGCGGCCAAAGACGTGGGGACGACCTTGATCTTCTCGGGGTTTTGTGGGCGTGTGGGATGCGGCGGACGGAGCTGTCGACGACTTCGCCGGGAGGCGATCTAGACGACGACATGTGCGAGGAGGTTGAGATTATATACGAGGTCGTCTCCTAGGTCGTCGTAACTTCCCTATGGCCAATCTCGCGATCTATATTTTCCTCCGTTGAATCGAGGCTGAACGTGCTCCTCAATCGTAGGGATTAGGAACATAAGGATTAGCACGATCCCGGAATTGTGTAACCGAACGGCAACTACTCCCGTGATCGACGTGCATGGAAAGCGCAGCGTGGTGGGCCCCCACAATATGGATCGGACAATTATTTATGGTCTGGGCCGGCCCACCTACCTCTACATTGTTTTTTCCTCAAAATTAATATCATTGTTTCTTCCCTCAATAAAAAATATTTGTGATACCTATTAGTTATTGTATACTTGTATATGTTCAACAATATTTATAGTATCTCTATCGATTCTGCAATATTATATATTCAAATGTATCTCTATCGGTGTGCACAAATTCGGACACAAAGCATACGTTAAATCACGTGAAGCGATGTTGTAGGGTTTTGTCGCCGGATAAACCCTAGAATATGGTTCGAGTGTCGGAAATGAACGATACTTGTCATGCATGCATGCCATGATCATCCTTGGGTATGCATAAAGTTTGGGATCATTCGGTGGGACTGGGAAGGTAAACCACTTTCGGACACGCCCTCGGCGTAATTCGAATGGTCCTGCTTGTACATGGTGCATGTGGAGGCATGCATGAGATGACCCCAACTATTGGGACCATGTGGGTATGGCCAATGTGGTCCCCCCGGCAAGGTGTGCACAAATTCGGACACAAAACGCACGTTGCGTCACGTGGGGGCAGTGTTGTAGGGTTTTGTCTCCGGATAAACCCTAGAAAATGGTTCGAGTGTCGGAAATGAACGATACTTGTCATGCATGCATGCCATGATCATCCTTGGGTATGCATAAAGTTTGGGATCATTCGGTGGGACCGGAAGGTAAACCACTTTCAGACCTGCCCTCCGGCAGACCCGAATGATCCTGCTTGTACATGGTGCATGTGGAGGCATGCATGAGATGACCCCAACTATTGGGACCATGTGGGCATGGCCAATGTGGTCCCCCCGGCAAGGTGTGCACAAATTCGGACACAAAACGCACGTTGCGTCACGTGGGGGCAGTGTTGTAGGGTTTTGTCGCCGGATAAACCCTAGAAAATGGTTCGAGTGTCGGAAATGAACGATACTTGTCATGCATGCATGCCATGATCATCCTTGGGTATGCATAAAGTTTGGGATCATTCGATGGGACCGGGAAGGTAAACCACTTTCAGATCTGCCCTCCGGCAGACCCGAATGGTCCTGCCTGTACATGGTGCATGCGGAGGCATGCATGAGATGACCCCAACTATTGGGACCATGTGGGCATGGCCAATGTGGTCCCCCGGTAAGGTGTGCACAAATTCAGACACAAAACGCACGTTGCGTCACGTGGGGGTAGTGTTGTAGGGTTTTGTCGCCGGATAAACCCTAGAAAATGGTTCGAGTGTCGGAAATGAACGATACTTGTCATGCATGCATGCCATGATCATCCTTGGGTATGCATAAAGTTTGGGATCATTCGATGGGACCGGAAGGTAAACCTGCTTCTAGTACATGGTGCATGTGGAGGCATGCATGCGATTGTCCCAACTACATTTAATTTAATAATATTTCAAGTATGAAACAGAAAATAAAATTTATAATTGAAAAGACAACCATGAATAGTGAAATAAAAGACAACATTATATCATACATTATTTAAATTTATAACCGTCGAGAACAAAGAAAAGAGGAGAATATAGAAAGCAGAAGAAAAATTGAAATGAATAAGTGCGATAAAAGCCAACATATTATCTTACATTTATTTAAAAAGAGAAACGAACAAATGAAATAAAACGCAACAAAATTTGGCATACTCTTTTTATTTTAGTAAACACTATTAGAAATACTAAAGAAAAAAAGAGATTTGATTTTAAATATAGAAATATAAACAAGAAAATAAATTTTGAAGTTAAGAAGTGAAAAACAAAGTAATTTACAAAACACAGATCTGCGCGCCACGGGTAAGGTTCCCTGGGCCAGCCCGCCCAAATTGGGCCCAAGGCGAGGCAGCAGAGGCCTGAGCAGCGCCTGACCGTGGGGTGGTGGGAGTTTAGTCCCGCCTCGCCAAGCGAGAGAGCGCCGCACCGGTTTATATACCGGTTGCGACTCCTCCCAAGCTTCCATCATATGCAGGCGGTACATTGCCTAACTCTCGTCACCTCTGCCCGTGGGGCCTTCTAGCAACAGAGTTATTACACTGCACAGGCCTGCATCCTGGCCCATGAACAGCCTGGGTTCCTAGTCGTATGCAGGCCGTGGTGTATGAATGAACCTGCTCTGGTAGGTGGGCACTTTTTTTCGCATATTGCCACGTGTTTTTGGCATATTCTCCTGTTCAAATCACACACTAAATTATACACATGCTCACTTGCATTCAATGCACATTCTTTTGCATATATGCCAAATTAATGTTTCTACCTTCAAAACACCTAGTATTTTTATTATACACATGCTCACTTGCATTCAATGCACATTTTTTTTGCACACATGACCTCTTGCACAAACAAAGCCATGTTTTTCCAAATATTCTTTTTCCAAAAACTGGCTTAAGTTAGACTAAATGGCCCCTCCGAAATGCGGTGATTTTTTCGACCACCTCCAAATCACCTCTATTTTGGCACACATGACCTACTGCACAAACTAGGCTAGGTTTTCAATTTTTTGATTTTTTTTGAATTGATACTGCCCTCTAGACTGACTGCTCAAAACATCGGTCTATACCTCAAGGGGGCCTTGTAAAATATTCTTTTTCCAAAATTTATTTGATAGCCATGTTTGGCACATGTGGGCCACCATGTACAAGAAAATTTGGGTGATTTGGAGGTGGTGGAAAAAATCACCTATGTTCAAAAACTGGCTTAAGTTAGACCAAATGGCCCCTCCGGAATGCGGTGATTTTTTCGACCACCTCCAAATCACCTCTATTTTGGCACACATGACCTATTGCACAAACTAGGCTAGGTTTTCAAGGTTTTATATTTTTTTAATTTTTTTTGAATTGATACTGCCCTCTAGACTGGCTGCTCAAAACATCGGTCTATACCTCAAGGGGGCCTTGTAAAATATTCTTTTTCCAAATTTTATTTGATAGCCATGTTTGGCACATGTGAGCCACCATGTACAAGAAAATTTGGGTGATTTGGAGGTGGTGGAGAAAATCACCTATGTTCAAAAACTGGCTTAAGTTAGACCAAATGGCCCCTCCGGAATGCGGTGAGTTTTTCGACCACCTCCAAATCACCTCTATTTTGGCACACATGACCTATTGCACAAACTAGGCTAGGTTTTCAAGGTTTTATATTTTTTAATTTTTTGAATTGATATCGCCCTCTAGACTGGCTGCTCAAAACATCGGTCTATACCTCAATGGGGCCTTGTAAAATATTCTTTTCCAAATTTTATTTGATAGCCATGTTTGGCACATGTGAGCCACCATGTACAAGAAAATTTGGGTGATTTGGAGGTGGTGGAGAAAATCACCTATGTTCAAAAACTGGCTTAAGTTAGACCAAATGGCCCCTCCGGAATGCGGTGATTTTTTCGACCACCTCCAAATCACCTCTATTTTGGCACACATGACCTATTGCACAAACTAGGCTAGGTTTTCAAGGTTTTATATTTTTTTAATTTTTTTTGAATTTATACTGCCCTCTAGACTGGCTACTCAAAACATCGGTCTATACCTCAAGGGGGCCTTGTAAAATATTCTTTTTCCAAATTTTATTTGGTAGCCATGTTTGGCACATGTGGGCCACCATGTACAAGAAAATTTGGGTGATTTGGAGGAGGTGGAAGAAATCACCTATGTTCAAAAACTGGCTTAAGTTAGACCAAATGGCCCATCCGGAATGCGTTGATTTTGTCGACCATCTTCAAATCACCTCAACTCTTGCAAACATGACCTTTTCCACAAACAAAGCTAGGTTTCCAAAATTTTATATTTTCTATTTTTTTTGAATTTATACTGCCCTATAGACTTACTGGTCCAAACATCGGTCTACACCTCAAGGGGGCATTGTAAAATTTATTTTTCCAAATCTATCTTTCATAGCCATGTTTGGCACATGTGGGTCACCATTTAAAAGAAAATTTGTGTGATTAGGAGGTGGTGCAAAAATCACCATGTAAGCTAGACCAAATGGTCCCTCCGTATATGCGGTGATTTTAGCGACCACCTCCAAAATTTCCACTTTTAAAATATATCGAAATGGAAGATTCAATCTTGCTAACTTATGAATTGACAAAAAATATTTTCAAAATTTTCTAATTCTTATAATATATTTCAAATGGATTATTCAATCATGCTCACTTATGAACATTGACAAAAACAAATTTCAAAATTTTCTAATTTTAAAAATATATTAGAAATGGAATATTCAATCATGCTCACTTATGGACATTGACAAAAAAAGGATTTTTCAACATTTTCTAATTCTAAAAATTATTTGAAATGGAATATTCAATCATGCTAACTTATGAACATTGACAATAAAGGATTGTCAACATTTTCCAATTTTTTTATATTATATTTGAAGTGGAATATTCAATCATGCTAACTTAAGAACATTGACCAAAAATGATTTTCAGCATTTTCTAAATTTAATAATATATTTGTAATGGAAGATTCGATCATGCTAACTTATTAAAACCTCAAGTCAATGTTTTTTAGTATCTATCCTATGTAGATAAGGCTGGTTCTTTGCACACACCATTACCAAGCACATGTCCACTGTATGCAACATGTCTCATCAGTGAAGCAACATTGAAGCACCCCATCTGTGATCATTGTAGCATCAGAATATAGACACTGCAACAAAGCATAGCTGACCTGCTTCTAGACAGTTGATATACTTCAGAGACATACTAGAATAATTAAGTCTCTGCCATAATTAAGAGTCTGCCATACTACTTAACAGTTCATAAACACTTCCACCTTCCAGATTCACAGTTCACAACCATACGAGCGCAAAAGTTAAACATCATCAACTATACTAACGATGATAAGTTCCACTACCAGCTTCACAGATGGTGACTAGATGGGACCCATAGCCTTCAGGAGGGCTGCATGCTCTGCCCTGACCTTCACGTCGCTCCCACTCCTGGTTAAACCGCGTGCATGTGCCATAAGGTGCTCATACAGCCCATCCTTGGGAATTGGCTTAGTGGTGCAGTATGGGCACCTGAACTTGCCCCACTTGTAGTACGCCGCCTTCCCTTCTCCCTGATCTTGTTGGCTTCATGCTCAATGAAGGACCTGTGGTTCCACTCTTCCACCTCATCTCCAGAGTTGTACTGCACATACAAAAGATTTGCATAAATACATACTTCCCTAGTAATGTAATTAACAAACATCAGATAATTGCCATCTACTGGAATGTAATGAACAAACAAACATAATATCCCATTTACAACTACTTAATGCACAAACAACTAAATAGTTCCATTTATAAGAATTTAGTGGACAAATAACTGAATAGTTCCTTTATATGCATTCATATATGGTTTCATGAAAAAACATCACACATATCCAATTTACAGCTAACTAATGCACAAACATCGATAATTGCCATTTAATCGGAATGTAATGAACAAACAAACATAATATCCCATTTACAGCTACTTAATGCACAAACAACTAAATAGTTCCATTTAGAAGAATTTAATGGACAAATAACTGAATAGTTCATTTATATGCATTCATATATGGTTTCATGAAAAAACATCACACATATCCCATTTACAGCTAAGTAATGCACAAACATCAGATAATTGCCATTTACTGGAATGTAATGAACAAACAAACATAATATCCCATTTACAGCTACTTAATGCACAAACAACTAAATAGTTCCATTTAGAATAATTTAATGGACAAATAACTGAATAGTTCATTTATATGCATTCATATATGGTTTCATGAAAAACATCACACATATCCCATTTACAGCTAAGTAATGCACAAACATCACAACTTTCAGAGCAATTAATTGAAAGTATAACAAAACATTCCATTTTAGAATAATTCAATGGACAAACAACACAATATTTCCATTTATGAGCATTCAGATATGATTTCATGATCAAAGACTACAAATATGCCATTTAGAGCTAATTAATGACCAAACAACACAACTTTATGATAGAAGTGAATAAACTACATAACATTCCAATTTAGAGGCATTCATATAGGGCATCATCAACAAACAACGTCTCACACAGATTGATAAACAGACATAAAACAACTTGTGGTTACCTCCAAGTCGTCGTCGAGAATCGAATTCGTCGAACCCAGCGATGTCCAGCTTCCTCTTGTTGCTAGCACCTTCCTCATTGACCTAAAATGATACTTTGACCAATAAGTAATTAATTCATTTATACTACTAACTACATAACACAGTATGCAAAGGTTAAGCAATCTGCAATGTGCTTCTAATAACCTAAAATGATACTTTGACCTAAAATTAAACTATATCAGTGATGCATTGTGGTTGACAACAAGTAATTGCATTGACTTCATCTGGCTCATCTAATGTACATAGTGGTGCATCAGCTGCCCTATTCTCTCAACCGTATATTGGATGGTATATTGTAATGCCATGAGCTTCAGGAAAGGAAATATTTGTGCAATTTTTGGTGCTAGGTGTGAAACTATTTCATATGACATACATGCATGGAGATAGGCAACATAAATTTAATATGACTTGGTCATCTGGCATAGTTGCATGTCTACCAAACCTACTTATGGTTTACTTTGTAACTCTGACAATCCTCTGAGATCAAAAATAAACCTACCTACAATTTGAGTTTATAGATAATGAAGTGAAGCTCCTAACTATTTTAAAATTGCGCACTAGTTAAACATACTGTGTTCATTTTAACAATTAATTGATACACTTCATCACAGAAAGTAGGATTTAAACCTCATTTCTACAATATCAACTTTAATAGATACACTTTGGGTAGCTGCTCATTGTCGTCATTGGCCATCGAGTGAATATGCACAACAAATCTAACAAAATATACTGACCTGAGAACATAAATCGGGCACATGCGGCAATCCAGATTCTAATATAAATTAACTAACTCTCATTATGATGTCTCTAGCATTCAATCACGAATCAACTTGAAAAAATCCTAACTCTGAAATGGGGTTCACCATTCAATCAAAAAACCCTAACAAGCAGAAGGGGTGCCGCAATCAATCACAAATCTACTATAAAAATCCCATCTACTAAATCTTCTGCTTATCTGCTACAAGTATGAAAAGAGGGGAACGAGAAGCATTACCACATCCACCACCTGCCTTCCGCCGCCTCCGCACCTACATCCATGAGCCGCCAGACGCCGTCACCACCAGTTCGCCACGACGGAGTCCGAGCCCACCACCCCTGCGCCACGGATCTGCCGCGCGAGACCGATCCGGCTGCGGGTGCGGCATCTCCCGCCAACGGCGGCAACTATGGGCGGCATCTGTGGCGGTCTCGCGCCCTCGACCACATCTCCGTGCGCGGCGGCAGCATTACGACCTTGCTCCATTGAAGCTCGAGAGAACCCGCCGGAGAGAGGGAGGCGGTGGGGTTGAGCAAGTAGGTGCGGTGGCGGGCGATGGAGACGAGGGGAGACGATGCGGCAAGGATAGAGGGACTGAGCCGATTTGGGGGTAAATGGTGGGGGTGATGCGGCCGGTGGTGGTTCCCCTCCCTCTTTATAGGATGTGACGTTTTTGGAAGTTTTCATGTGATGCGTGGCCGCGTGGCTAGCCCACGACCGCCGCCGCCCACGCCTAATGACCGCAAAGACGTGACAAGGGAAAACGAATCGCCCACGCATTACAATACATGTATACCCTCGGTGTACAAAAATAATCGGGCGGTGCGGGGCTTGTACAGGGCTGTCACGCGCTGGTTCGGGCTTCTCTGAGGGCTGTACGGCGCTCTCCTCCGGCATAAAAAGACGATCGTGCCCCTCTTCACGAAGCGTTTTTGACACATCTCAGCCGTCCTTGTGTTTCTCCCCCTCGCGTTCAACCCAGGGAGCAGAAACCACTACTAGAAAAATGCCTACTAATGGCGCACCGGTTTTGCCTACTAATGGCGCACTACCGGTGCGCCATTACTAGCACGCCATTAGTATTTTTTACTAATGGCGCACTAATCGCGCCATTAGTATCTGATATACTAATGGCGCACCATGTAATGCGCCATTAGTATAGCCTGATGCGCCATTAGTATCTGGTATACTAATGGCGCACCCTAGAAGTGCGCCATTAGTATACGGTATACTAATGGCGCTTTCCTAGAAGTGCGTCATTAGTAACATTTTTTTAAATTTTTTTTCAAATTTTTTCAGAATTTTTTTTATTTTTTTTTTCAAATTTTTCTTAATCTCATTTCACTATGGCTTAATCTCGGGTCAATATGCTTAATCTCAGGTCAAATCGCACTCCGTGGTCAAACTTCTCAAAAGGTCACCCATCCTCACACTACTCCAGCCCAAGCACGCTTAACTTGTAGTTCTATCCAACCCCAAAGAAGCTCACTTCACAGGCACTTGTTGATATATCTAGCATATCAATCCTGTTATACCTTGTTGATGTCTAGGACTTTGTTCATGTTCATGACTATGATGAAATTTTGAAAAATATTTCAAACTTCCCAGTCATATTACGTATCATTTTTTGAAAAAAAATTCAAAAAAAAATTCAAAACCATTTTTTTTTCTGTTACTAGTGGCGCACCACATCATAGCTTCATATCATCATAGCTTCATATTTTTAAACAAAATTTTCCAAACAATATCTTCATATCATCATATCAACATGCATCATCAAACTAGGGTTCATCTTCACACTAGAGCATATCATCATATCAACATGCATCATCAAACTAGGGTTCATCCCTTTATCAACAATACATCATAATTTTTTAACAAAAAATTATGAACTAGGGTTCATCTTCACACTAACATATGAACTATTGATTAGAGTACATATCCAATACCACTACTTACTAAAGAACTAAGAACTACAACTACAATCAATCTTAGGTGAAAAAAAAATCAATCTAAGTTCAAAAACATGAGGGATTTCAAGCAAATAATGCGTCGAATCGGTAGCAAGTTTGCAAAAACTAATTGGAGGGATCGGAGGAGCTTACGGTTCTCTCCTCGGGGCCATCTCGATCCGCCAAAGCGGTGAAGAATCGTTGAAGATCCAAGGGGAGTGGAGGAGATGAGAGAGGAGAGAGGCGACTTGGGGAGAAAGAAAGGAGAAACTGCCGACTTGGGGAGGGAGGGTGGGTGGGGAGAAGGGAAGGCGCGGTCTCGGTGAAATAACTTGCCCGCACCCTACCGGGCCAGCGTGGAGTTAGACAGCCTACCGCCAGGGCCCATGTGATGAGGGTGCGACGGAGGGGAGACGGCGCCGTCTCCAGCGTCTTGGCGTGGATAAGTTTCCTACCGCCATGGGACTGGCGGTAGGCTATCTAACCTCATCACGGATGCCTGGCGGTAGGCAAAAGGGTCAAATCTCGAAAATTTTTCAAACCGGGACTAGATCCTGAAATACTTTCTAAAAAGGGTCAAAACACGAAATTCGGCCCCGAGCAGTCCATCTGTGCTCTAAGATTAGCACTTAATATAGCGAATTAATAAATACCAAAATTATACGGCAGGTTAATTGGACGGATACATGTATGTGATACTCGAAGTACGTGGTTGAGCTAGGCATCTTAAATGGGTTGGTGGGCTAGGCATCAATTTTAATGGTGTTGTGTTAATGCAACGCAGGCCATTTAAAACGTTGGTTGGCGTTTGAACGTGTCTATCTGGAACCTGTACGCCTTTGGTGACACTTAAAACAGGTGTGGGCCTATCATTTTTGTTGATGGTTTGTTTTGCCAAGTTCAGTTTGTGTGGGTTGCACTGGTGTACCAATTCATTAGAGCCATGTGTATCAGTTCATCTGAGCCATGCATATATTAATACTTCTTTATTACATGTGTGTTGACAATGTTGACTCAGCTAAGCTATCACTTGCTATTCACCTAGCACGCACTTGCTCAACTGTTTCTTGTTGTTTGACACTGTTCGGACATAACACTAGCTTCGTATGTTCACCAGCTTCTTGGTCCTCGGTGAGTTAGTGGTGTACGTGCATGTGACTGTTGTCCAGGCCTTAAATGCCATCAATTTAGATGTAGCCGCGTTCAATCAATGGTGCGTTTAAATTCTGCCAGGCATTGATTGTGCGTGTTAAAGATGTATTAATACTCCCTCCTGAGTGTGAACGATAGCATGGATTAGAGAGCACACATGTTTTGCTTATAATTTGTGGAGAAATTTAAAATTTTAGTATGCATAAACAGTAACTCACACTGACATCAAATATTTATAATTAACTTGCAGGGAAATATAACATTTAGGCGAGCGCTAGACAGAATAAAGAATGGTAAACTACTAGTATTAGCTAATTATGTTTCCCTAGAAGATACATCTGCACATTTGACTCCAGGACATGAAAATCAATTTCTGGTGATTAGTGTTAGTAGAGCAACCCCATCGCTATAGGCGTCGCTCGAGGAGCTAAAGAATTACTATGATCTCTTATTTTGCTTTGGGGCATTGATGAACATATGAATGATACTAGGACATGAACATAAAATACTGGTGCTGGAGGAGCTACGGAGAGGGTCGAGAGAGAGAAAGAGAAGACGAGGAATATGGACTGTAGTATAGCCACGACTCTATATCTTCAAAAAAAAAAAAACTCAAAAAAGAGCCATCTCCACGGATGAGTTCCACCTAGCTACACATGAACAGAGCAATGAACTGGAGAAGGAGGACGAGTGAGAGAGGATCTGTTGTATTTGGATGGAATAAGGATGGGGAGCAAATGCAGCCTGCAGGTGGTGGTGCAGGCTGTCCATTAACTCTTGTAAACAATAACTTGGAATCAATGCAGTTATTGTGTGATGGGGCATGCACATTTATTGACCGTGTAATATGTGAACTATACGACATTGACATGATGCCGAGAAACTGATATACAAGGCTTGTTGTATACAAACTGCATGCATCACGCGCCAACGGACGGAGGTGATACCATCCTCGCACGGAACCATGTCCACTCGTCATTTATCGGAAAAATTGGCTATTAATTCTGGACCCCCATAGAATAGCTGGCTGTCGTCAGCTGGGAGCGATCCTCCAACGAACGAAATCGTTCGCTGGAGAAGTAAACAAAAAGCAACGAGGGGAGCAACTAGTTAACGAGGGGAGCCTCGTAACAATCAGCGCCATTTGGCACGCTCTCAGCCATTCCCCACGTGTCGCGCTCTGGACGCTCCCTCCGTATTTTGTTTTTTTATTTTTTTCACACGCATTTTTGGCTTTTTAAACGATTTTTTACAGGTTTTTTCGACGTTTTGGTTTTCCCGCGGTCTTTCTTAGCTTTTCGATGGAAAAAAAATTCAAAAAAAAAATTTTGCGCAAAAAAACGTGTTTTCTTTTTTTTTTCTTTTGCGAAAGTCACGGTTTTTCTTCCGCGAGAGGCACGGTTGTGCTTTAGCGAGAGTCACGGCCGTGCCTTTCAGAAACAAAAAAAACACGTTTTTTTTCTTTCACGAGAGTCACGACTTTGCTTTCGCGAGAGGCACGGTTGTGCTTTCGCGAGAGTCACGGCCGTGCCTCTCGGCAAAGGGAAAAACAAAATGCGTTTTCTGTTTTTTTTCTTTCGCGAGAGTCACGATTTTGCTTTCGCGAGAGACACGGTTGTGACTTCGTGAGAGTCACGGCCGTGCCTCTCGGAAAGGAAAAAGATATGCGTTTTCTGTTTTTTTTCTTTCGCGAGAGTCACAGTTTTGCTTTCGCGAGAGGCACGATTGTGCTTTCGCGAGAGTCACGGCCGTGACTCTCAGAAAACGAAAAAAACGAGTTTTCTGTTTTTTTCCTTCCACGAGAGTCATGATTTTGCTTCCAGGAGAGGCATGGTTGTGATTTTGCGAGAGGCACGGGCGTGCCTCTTTCGGAAAGGGAAAAAAACCGTGCTCCCGGTTCTGTTTTTTCGCCCGGTTTTTTTCGTCCGGTTTTTTTGTGAAAAAAAAGTTCATCAAAACCTATCAACATGGGATCTAGTTTTGAAGATCTCGACGCGAGGAATCCAATGGTGAAAACGGTTCGAGATTTGGACGCACGGTTTAAGAGATAAAACATTTTGAATAAATTGATCTACGAAAAAAGGGAAAACTCCCTGGTTGCGACAAGTGGCGTTGCATGTGCGTCACTTGTCGCAACCTGAGAAAGTAGAGTGTTCTTTGCAATGAGTACTCCTTAATTAGTGATTTCGACGAGAAGGAATGCCTGGATCGTTCGCTCCTGTAGCGCTCCAGCGCGACCCCCCTCGATTGGCCCATGGAGCGTTGACCCATGAAGCACGCCAGAAAAATGGAGATAGGCCCAACTACCTCAATTTTTGGACACATGTTTTGCGGGATTTTTTTCCAGGATTTTTGGAAAAAAATTGCCACCAATAAAATGCTATGAACAAAAAAATAGGAACAAATTTATAAATTGGGAAGATGCCATGCTCTGAATTTTTTGCAGTGCTACATTGTAAAACAGCCATCCTCTAGTCTTGATAAAAAGTTTTATCTCCAAAAAAAATATGTCATGCCACTAAAAAAATGCCATCCTCTCAAACATTAAAAAATACCATCCTATTTACAATAAAAAAATGACATACTCTCAATAATAAAAATGCCATCCTCTCAAACATTAAAAAATGCCATCCTGTCTGTAATAAAAAATGACATCCTCTCAATAATAAAAATGCATCCTATTATTGATTAAAATGACATCCTATTGTTAATAAAACTGCCATGTCATTCAAAATAAAAATGCCATCTCTCAAATAATAAAAATGTCATCTTCTCAATAATAAAAATGCAATCCTATTATTGATAAAACAGCACAATGCCCGTGCGTTGCTACGCCACAAAAACGATGATGGGATACTATTGGCTTAGGAAATCATCAAAAGATGATGATGTCTTACGTCTGTTGCATGGTTTATGATTAAAAAGGGAGTGTAAATACAACGAAACGTCATGTTGTAGTCACTAATAATTTTTAAGCGACTATTATAGGTCCTTTGCAAGTTTTACAGTGAGATAAATATTTTAAATTTTAAAAGATAAGTGAATGGACTTGAGTAATTTGAATGCACAAGATCTTGGATTAGGACAACGTGAACTTGATTGGACAGAGAAATTAAAATAAAGACCATAATTTTAAATTGGAATCGTATGCATTTATATGTGTTTTTATAAGAGTGTTATGCTCATATTGGGGTAGCAATGTATATATTTATCTAGGATATGTCTCACAATAGTCACATTTGTTTATTATATCTTTTGGAAGGTAGCTAGTCTCACATGTGGGTAGAAGTGCATTTGTTTATTTGTATGGTCCCACATATGAACTCATCACCAACTCCAATCTTTATAAGTAGAAAAGATACCATCCTATTGGTATTAAAAATGCCATGCGGTTGGTAATAAAAAATGGCATGCCATGAGAAATAAAAATGCCATCTCTCAAAAATATAAATGTGATCTCTCAATAACAAAAATGGCATCCTCTAAATAACAAAAATTGCTATCCTCTTAAACAAATGTCATGCTATAAAACATAAAACTGCCATGCGAGGAAATATATTATTTTTTTGTATTTTTTGGACGAACTAAAAAACAAATGAACTTCAAAAAACTATATGTGGCATTTCAAACACAAAATGTTCACAAAGCCCTCTCAGCCTAGTGCCCATGGGTGCTTGTGCATGCACAGGAGGTTATCCATTCGACCCCCCCCCCTCACCCCCCTCACCCCCCCACACACACACAAACACACCTCGTGACATTTGCGTGCAGTTTTAGGACAAAAATGGCGTGTTTGAATTAGGAAAAAGTCCATCCCTGAACTCGTAGAGGTTCGGCGAAATGAACCCCCAAGTCAAAATCTCGGTCGATTGCACCCTGAACTATGCAATCCCGGTCTAAATCGAACCTTCGGGTTGTTTGGATGGCCGGGATTGGCGGCATTCCGCAGAGGACGCACACCTGCTCAACGCTGGGCCGACCCGCTTTATTTTTTTCGTCAAGAAATAAAAATTCGCAAAGGGCGCTACACCCTTCTCCCTGTTGGGCCCGCCGGCTTCATTTTTTCGTTAAAAAACAAAACTAAAAAAGGAATAAAGAATCACCACCTCACCTGAATAAAGAATAAAGTAGAAATCACGTAAAGATCGACATGATAAAACTGAAAAGATAGCAGAACATCTCTGAGCTTGACACCAACGCTCATCAACTGCCTCCAGTACCATCATAGCAGCCACCGAAAAAAGGAATGACGAATCACCACCTCACCTGAGCTGGACGAACGACAACTGGTACTACTTAATCTGGTGTTGGTTCATAACTTGTCAAGCCCTTATATTTTTAGCGTTACAAGCTCGCGCGAGTTCCGCCTGTGCATACTTTTTTTTGAGCAAACAAAAAACAAATGGGCTGGCGCCCTGGTAAACATTGGCGCTCATTGGCCAACCAGCCAGACAAATCCCGGTTGACACTTGGCAGGGTTTAATTTAGATCAGGATTGCATAGTTGAAGGTGCAATGGAGCGGGATTTTGACTTGATGGTTCATTTCGCCGAATCTCTACAAGTTTAGAGTTTTAAATGGACTTTTTTCAGTTTGAATTAGCGTACAACGAATGACTGGATGAGATCTTTGTGGCAATGGCTTTGCGCCAAGATCCGTGCATGTGCAATGTACGACAATGAGGGCGTTTGCTGGCTCTTGACTCCTGGCTGACCTACGCCAGTTAGTTTCCGTTAAATTTTGTTCTCAACTTTTGGTAAGTAATAGTTTTGTCAAAAAACTGACATGCCAAATCTTGGTATCAAGCCAAGCAACTTCTAAGAATAATCAGTGACACTTAATATGGAACAAAGGGAGTATTTGATAAACTCGTCTAACCCCAATTTTTTGTACGAATCGAAGCCTGGTGGGGTTCTACTGGTCGGAGCTGAAGCAACCTCCCTTGTTCCAGGATGCCAGCCTACCCCAGTGTCATCTTCATATTTTAGTATGTCATCTTCATACTTTAGTTTTCAACTGGCCTTAAAATGCTCATAAAGAACTCTTCTCCATTAAATTACGTCATTAATAGATCTTCCCCAATATATGGTTATTGGGTTGGGGACCATAACAAGCAGAAATATCATATGGTTAGCTGGCCTGACATTTGCAAGCCTCGGGAGCAAGGCGGCCTCGGTATCATGTGCTCCAAGCGCATGAATATCGCCCTCCTCTCCTGCTGGCTGTGGCGCATCTCGCAAGGGCACGGCGGGTTATGGCTTGACATCATCAGGAATAAATACCTGTGTGGCCAACCTCTGGCTTTCTGTCAATGGTCCGGTGGATCCCAGTTCTGGCAATCACTCATCCAGCTGCTTCCCGTCCTCCGCATTGGGACGTCGATATCTGTCGGATCAGGATCAGCGACCATGTTCTGGTTTGACCATTGGGCGGGAGACACCCCCTTTACGGCTCGCTTCCCCGACCTCTTCTCCATCGTTGTCGTCCCGACGATCTTCGTGGAACGAGCCCTTATTGACTTAGGGCGCCTCGCGTTCCGGAGGCCATTTGGGCCTCGGGAAGCTGCCGCTTGCCAGGAACTTCTCGACTGCATCGCTCTCCACGAGCCGGCTGTCGACGCAGGCCCGGATGAGGTCAGGTGGCGTCTTGAGCCCTCGGGCCAATTCTCCACCAAATCCCTCTACTTGGCCATTGCCCCCTCCTCCGCCCGGCCCCCCTCCAGTCGGTGTGGCCCATTCGTCTGCCCCTGAAGATCCGGATCTTCATGTGGCAATGGATCCGCGGGTGGCTCCCGTCTGCGATCAAGGTCCGCAAGCGCAATGGCCCCGGATCCGGACTTTGCCCTCTTTGTGGTACTCCCGAGGATTCAAACCACATCTTCTTCGAGTGCGTGTCTGCTCAGTTCATTTGGAGTTGTTTTAGAGAGGCTGTGGGTTGAGATTGGTGCCACACCAACTTCCCCGACCTCTTCACCGAACTCCAGACCTCCCCTCTTCCTAGTCGCCACATTAGGTGGCTTGAGATTGGGGCTATCGCGTGGACTCTCTAGACAATTCGCAATAAACTTGTGATTCAGCGCACTCCTCTTCGATGGGCTACTGACGCTCTTTTCAAACTGTCTAGTTACTTACAGCTTCGGCGGCCGCTTAGTCGCCCTCGGGACTGGGACGCCATCTCCGCCTTCATCGCCGACCTTCGATCAATGGCCGTCCGCCTGTCACCGCCGCCCCCGCCGCCTCCTCCAGAGCCTGATTAGATGTCTGCCGACCCCGCGGCCCTGGCCCCGGCTGCGCCTCTTGTGTTCTCTTGTGTGTGTTGTGTTGGGCTTGTTGAGCTGTGCCCTCAGCAGTACCTTTGGACCTCTTGTTGTGTGGTGTGGGTGTGTGTGCTCTGAACTAGACCATGTATGTGTGCTCTTGGCGGTTTGCTTTATTTATAAAGTGGGGCCAAAGCCTTTTTCGGTAATATATGGTTATTAGAATTGTTCCAATATTCTTTTGCTACTCCCTTCGTTCTAAAAAGCTTAGTTCTAGATACATCCATTCGAGCGACAAACTTTTTGTGACGGAGGGAGTATATAGTGAAGGAAATATGCCCTAGAGGCAATAATAAAGTTGTTATTTATATTTCCTTATATCATGATAAATGTTTATTATTCATGCTAGAATTGTATTAATAGGAAACTTAGTACATGTGTGAATACATAGACAAAACAAAATGTCCCTAGTATGCCTCTACTTGTCTAGCTCGTTAATCAAAGATGGTTAAGTTTCCTGACCATAGACATGTCTTTTCACTTGATGAACGGGATCACATCATTAGGAGAATGATGTGATGGACAAGACCCATCCGTTAGCTTAGCATTATGATCGTTCAATTTTATTGCTATTGCTTTCTTCATGACTTATACATGTTCCTCTAACAATGAGATTATGCAACTCCCGAATATCGGAGGAACACCTTGTGTGCTATCAAAGCGTCTGGCGAATCTGGGTGATTATAAAGATGCTCTACAGGTGTCTCCGAAGGTGTTTGTTGGGTTGGCATAGATCGAGATTAGGATTTGTCACTCCGTGTATCAGAGAGGTATCTCTGGGCCCTCTCGGTAATGCACATCACTATAAGCCTTGCAAGCAATGTGACTAATGAGTTAGTTGAGGGATGATGCATTACAGAACGAGTAAAGAGACTTGACTGGCAACGAGATTGAACTAGGTATGAGGATACCGATGATCGAATCTCGGGCAAGTAACATACCGATGACAAAGGGAACAATGTATGTTGTTATGCGGTTTGACCGATAAAGATCTTCGTAGAATATGTAGGAGCCAATATGAGCATCTAGGTTCCGCTATTGGTTATTGACCGAAGATATGTCTCAGTCATGTATACATAGTTCTCGAACCCGTAGGGTCCGCACGCTTAACGTTCGATGACGATTTGTATTTTGAGTTATGTGATTTGATGACCGAAGTTTGTTCGGAGTCCCGGATGAGATCACGGACATGAAGAGGAGTCTTGAAATGTTCGAGAGGTAAAGATTCATATATTGGAAGGCTATATTCGGACATCAGAAAGGTTCCGAGTGATTGGGTGTTTTTCGGAGTACCGGGGAGTTACGGGTGAGGGAGTCCTGGACTATGGGGTCCTCGGGCATCCGGCCTGTTAGCCATGGGCCAGATTGATGGGCTGTGAAGATACGAAGAGTGAAGACTGCACCCGTGTCCGGATGGGACTCTCCTTGGCGTGGAAGGCAAGCTAGGCGACCGGATATGTAGATTCCTTTCTTTGTAACCGACCTTGTGTAAACCTAGATCCTCCCGGTGCCTATATAAACCGGAGGACTTTGTCCGGAAAGGGGAGATACTCATTACCACAGTCATACATGCTATACTTCTAGGGTTTAGCTATTAGGATCTCATGGTAGATCAACTCTTGTAATACTCATATTCATCAAGATCAATCAAGCAGGAAGTAGGGTATTACCTCCATAGAGAGGGCCCGAACCTGCATAAACATCGTGTCCCCTGTCTCTTGTTACCATTGACCTTAGACGCCTGATTCGGGACCCCTACCGAGATCCGCGGTTTTGACACCGACATTGGTGCTTTCATTGACAGTTCCAGTGCCGCCGACAACGAGGATCGATGACTCGCCTCGTCCTTAAAGACAATATCACTACGGAGGAGAGGCGGCCCAGTGCCAAACCCTCCGGTTGGGCAGCTTTACCATGACCACCCGTTCGGCCGTTAAGCTGACGATGACCTCTCGGGCCATCGAAAATCTTCTTCTTATCGACCCCAAACACTCCAAGCAGATGGATCCGGCGGAGTTTTCATCTTTAAACGAGCTCCTGGATCATATCGCCGCCCTGGGAATCGCCACAGATTACGATCGGATCAGGCTTAAACCCGACCAAAGAGAAATCAAATCTCCACCGATCACCCACCAGATAGCGGTAGTAGAGGAGCAAGACAACCACTCTGCCCCTATACTGAAGACGGACTATGTCCGGATCGCCGACCCTACAGAGCCGGATAGCCACCCCAAAAGGAGGTGACCGGCCTTCCGAACATAGAATCGAATGGAGGGCAAAGACAACCAGAAGATACTCCGGAGCTTAGACTGTTAAGTCTGGAAAACTTCAGACTCCGGATCATGGATCGGGTTAGGGTCCAGATCCAATTCCACCCACCCACCCATACATAAGCGCTCTCACGAGCATACAACAGCAGTCTCAGGAAACGGTCCACCACTTATGGGCCAGATTCCTCCTTGTTAAGGACAAGGTTAAAAATTGCCGCAACGAGGACGCGATATCAGCGTTCCGCAGCAATTTCCTGAACGAAGGAATCCTCAACGCCACTAATCACCACCGCATACTACACTTCGCTGACTTGGCAACTATTGTACAGAAGTACAGCGCAATGGAAAGCGCCTGGAGGGATTAGGCAGCTTGTTGGGAGCCATCGCTCCCAGCATCAATGCGGGGGAGGGGGAAGGGATCCTTAGGGCAAGCCTTATTGAGGTCTTTAAAATCATTGACGCTACCGCAGGACATGACTCACTGTGTTTCCTTGATGCATATTCCGGATACCATCAAATCAAAATGAAGGAGTCCGATCAAGCTGCAACATCATTCATTACCCAATATGGGCCATTCTGCTTCAACACCATGCCCTTCGGGATCAAGAACGCCGGCGCCACATACCAACACATAATTCAAACATGCCTGGAGAAACAAATCGGCAAGATAGTTGAAGCTTATGTGGACGACATCGTCATCAAGACTAAGCGCGTCGAAACACTGATAGACGATTTGTGTCTCACATTTGATAACCTCCGCGCGTATGACATTAAGCTCAATCCGGAAAAGTGCGTTTTCGGCGTCCCCGCTGGAAAGCTGCTGGGCTTATCATTTCTAACAGAGGAATTGAAGCAAATCCAGCCAAAATCTGAGCTCTGTCACAATTAGCTACGCCAACAAACCTTAAACATGTCCAAAAGCTCGCAGGTTGCATGGCAGCTCTAAGCCGCTTTATCTCCAGATTGGGAGAAAAGGCACTGCCACTCTATCGCCTTCTATGGCGAACCGATTACTTCGAGTGGACGAACGCGGCAACAGCCGGACTGGAGGAAATAAAAACCCTTCTTGCGAGCAACCCAATCCTGGCCGCGCCAAACATCGGCGAACCGATGTTATTATACAACACATCAGGTGGTGAGCATCGTGCTCGTCGTTGAACGAGAACAGGACGGACACAAATTCCCGCTTCAGAAGCCAGTATACTACGTATCCACTGTCCTTACACCATGCAAATCCTGGTACCCCCATTTTCAAAAGATAGCATACGCGGTCTTCATGGCATCCCGAAAGCTCCGTCACTAATTCCAGGAGTGTTCGATCACAGTGGCTTCCGAAGTACCACTCAATGACATTATAAACAACCGCGATGACACGGGCCGGATTGCCAAATGGTCCATTGAGCTCCTTCCATTTGATATTACATACAAACCACGTCGAGCTATTAAATTCCAAGTACTAGCTGACTTCGTCGCCGAATAGACACAGGCCAAACTCCCTAAAGAGTATAGCACATATTCCAATTGGGTTATGTATTTCGATGGCTCCAAAATGCTGGCGGGGCTATGAGCGGGCGTCGTTTTAACATCACCTACTGGAGACGTCGTTCAGTACATACTCCAAATACTATACGCAGACTCCAACAATGCAGCCGAATACGAGGCCTTATTGCATGGTCTCCGGATGGCTGTCTCCATGGGCATACAACACCTAGAAGTGCGTGGGGACTCAAACCTTGCAATATCTCAAATAAATGGAGACTTCGACGCTAAGGATCCGAAGATGGCAGCTTATCGTAATGCCGTCATAAAAATGTCGTCCCGGTTCGAGGGGTTCGAGTTCCATCATGTGGCTCGAGAAAGTAATCAAGCAGCGGACGTTCTTGCTCGTATTGCTGCTAAGCGCGTCCCTATCCGGCCTAATATCTTTCTAGAAAGGCTTTTTAAGCCATCCATGGTGTGGCAGGGGGAAAACGACAACACTAGTCCGGATCCGAACATAACCCCAGATTCCGAAAACACCGACGTCATCAGAGGCTCAGCCACCGAAATAACACCGTCGGTGCATCTCATCATGGCAGTCATTGCCCCATGGACCGAACCCTTCCTGGCCTACCTTAACAGGAAGGAGCTTCCTGAGGACCAGAATGAGGCCTGCCGCATTGTCCGGCGTTCGAAGGCCTACAAGGTTCACGACGGAGAGCTCTATAAGAAAAGTGCTATCGAAGTCCTTCAAAGATGTATCTCCGAGGAGGAGGGGCGGCAACTCCTGGCTGAGATTCATGCCGGTCTTGGCGGGCACCACGCCGTAGCTCGGGCCCTTGTTAGCAAGGCCTTTCGTACAGGATTCTATTGGACGACGGCCCGAGCGGATGCACAGGACCTTGTCCAACGTTGCGTTGGATGCCAACTCTTCGCCAACCAAAGCCATATGCCCCCCACCATCCTACAAACAATCCCCATCACTTGGCCTTTTGTGGTCTGGGGACTGGATATGGTTGGACCCCTTAAAGGAGTAAGCCATAAGAAAAAAATATTTGCTAGTCATGGAGGACAAATTCACCAAGTGGATAGAGGCTAAACCAGTTAAAACGGCCGAGTCCGGGCCAGTAATAGACTTTATATCCGACGTCGTGCACCGTTACGGTGTTCCGCACAGCATCATCACTGATAACGGCTCCAATTTCACAGCCGACCAAGTGAAAACCTAGTGCGCTAATCTGGGCATTAAGCTCGATTACGCCTCTGTATATCATCCACAAACAAACGATCAAGTCGAAAGAGCCAATGGTCTTATTATGAGCGGCATTAAGCCTAGACTAGTGCGGTCTTTGAAAGAGTCAGACAAGCACTGGGTTGAGGAGCTCGACTCTGTACTCTGGGGGCTGCGGACCACGACCAATCGCACTACCAGATACACACCTTTCTTCATGGTGTACGGCGCAGAGGCAGTACTACCCTGCGACATTATTCATGACTCACCTCGAGTGTGCATGTACGAAGAGAGAGAGAGAGAGAGGCTAAGCTCGATCAACAGGATAGCTTAGTTGCCCTGGAGGATGAGCGCGATGTCACAAAAGCCCATTCCGCATTTTATCAACAGCAGGCTCGCAGGTACAAAGCAGAGAGGTGCGGGCCAAAACTTACAACATCGGCGAACTCGTTCTGCGCCTGCCGGAGAAGAAAAAGGACAAACTCAAGCCCAAATGGGAGGGTCTCTTCATCATCGACGAAGTTCTCACCGGAGGGGCGTACCGCCTACGTGACGCGTCAGACAATCGAGTAGAGCCTAACCCCTGGAACGCGGCCAGACTCCGAAGATTCTATGCCTAGCGCGGAAATCTTTGTTCGTCTCCTTCCCCCTATTGTTTCCGTCATTTTTTCTCTCTCTTTCTGTTTTTTTCTTTTTAGCTTTAAAAGATTTCATGCGGTTAGACCGTACACCCCCGACGCATACATCTTGAAGTATCTACGTCTATTAAACCGGGGGCCTTCTTGGACAGATGCTTGCTATTGTTATTTTCCGAGCATCAAGCTCTTCACATATGCGTTTTCTCCCATATGTACCTTTTCTTCGCCATTATATGCATCGATATGACTTAAGTTTTGGCCAAGCTGGGTTGCTTGGCTCGTGTGCTTATGCCCTACGTTCCCGTTAGTTCGGCTAGGGCATAAAGGGAGCAACTCTGCGATTGTTACTGCCGGGTCATCCAGATGTGTACCTCAGACTGGGTGAAGCCGAAAGCTAGCGTTCTTAAGGGAATATTCGGTCGGTGAACTAAAGATGTTTTTGCATTCGTCCCATCATGAACCCCCAGAAGCTATACACATTGTGATTGCTTCATCACATTTCGGACATGACATCAATGCATGCACACCCAGGGAAAGGAACCCTTAACGAAACTATTCTCTCTGGAAGATGTTTCTTACACTCTTACTGTAATATAACATAACTAGCCGGATAATTGTTTGTTCAAGCAACTATGACCCCTACGCCTGGTTTCCACGCATACCCCAGTTTCTTTTGCCGCTCAGGTATTCGGAAACACTCCGCACCTTCGGGTCGAGAGATCGAAGCGAAAAGGTCGGCCATGACAATCGTTTTACAATCCAGCTAGAAGGAAAAATACATAGTCACTTAGGACTTAAAAACTTCCTCCTCTATCTTTGTCCAACGAGCGGTCTAATCTACAATCTGTTGGGAGTATCTAGGAGCCACCTCTACTTGGCCATATACTAAACTAACGAAATTTCTTCCCCATTTGACCCTAGCGGTCCGACCCGGGCCATGTGATTCGGATCCAGCTTGGTATATCATGTTTTTACCATGGCCCAGGCCTCTCGCGCACCCTCTCGGCAAGCCGATATCGTCCATAGTCGGATACACCGCCGCGCTCCCTTGAACAGCTCTACAAGCTTCTCCATACTCCCTGGAGGGGAGTCGGATGGCCATAAGGCCTTGGCTACACTCCACATTACCTGCTGAGCTTGCTCGTGCAACTGCGACAGCCCTTGCAGGAGATCACTTGATGATCCGGACACTTCCTCTTCGGGACGTCCCGTCAATATACCTGCAATCACATCTATAGCAGCTACTTTTACCTCCAAACTGTTATAAGGTCAATTTGGCCACGTATTGAATATGCCGGCTCGCAGCCTTTTGTTCTCCTTCATGGAGTCGGCTAGTTGGGTTCGTACATCTTTCAGTTCTTTGCCCAGTTTGGTGTTTGAATCTTGGAGTTTGTTTTTCTCCTCTCTGACTCGGGCAGATATCGCTGCGCGTGCGGCGTGTAGTCTTTTTGCCTCTTTCTCTCCCGCTTGAGCGGTTTTCAACTTCTCTTCCAGTTGACCTGATGATCCTATTATGAGATAAGCAACAGTATTAGCACAACTACTGTATAATTGTTATTCCTCGATGGAGGGGATCCTTACCAGAAGATGCCTTCTTGGACACTTTCAGTTCGACGGTAGAAGCATTTAGCTGTGTCCGACACTGCTCCAGCTCTTGAGCTAGCAGGTTGGTCCTCTCCGTCAGAACCTGGTTATACATCGATCCTTAAATCACTTGTGCCAACTGCTTTCAGTCTCGGGGGCTACTAGCACGTGCTTATCCTTTTCGGACAAAATAAATCTTACCTGCACATCCGTTAAATGCTGCTTTGTGGCTCTGCCAAGCCCATCTCGAGCAGCTCAGATGTATGCGTCAGCCAAGCTGAAGGCATCAAACGCCTCTTCCGAACCGCGGGGGTCTCGTAAAATGGCCCTCTAGCACTGATGATTCATGGCGCGTGATACGTCCATTTTGCATCATGCTTTTATATCGATATTTATTGCATTATGGGCTATTATTGCACATTATGTCACAATACTTATGCCTATTCTCTCTTATTTTACAAGGTTTACATGAAGAGGGAGAACAAGCGGTGGAATTACGAATTTGGAAAAGGAGCAAATATTAGATACCTATTCTGCACAACTCCAACAGTCCTGAAACTCCACGGAAGTCTTTTTGGGGATTTATAAAAAATACCGAGCGAAGAAAATACCAGAGGGAGCCCACACCCTGGCCACGAGGGTGGAGGCGCGCCCCCTACCTCGTGGGCCCCCTGGCAGGCCTCCGGTGTCCATCTTCTGCTATATGAAGTCTTTTACCCTGAAAAAAATCATAAGCAAGCTTTCGGGACAAGACTCCGCCGCCACGAGGCGGAACCTTGGCGGAACCAATCCAGGGCTCCGGCAGAGCTATTCTGTCGGGGAAACTTCCCTCTGGGAGGGGGAAATCATCGCCTTCATCATCACCAACGATCCTCTCATCGAGAGGGAGTCCATCTTCATCAACATCTTCACCAGCACCATCTCCTCTCAAACCCTAGTTCATCTCTTGTATCCAATCTTTGTCTCTAAGTCTGAGATTAGTACCTGTAGGTTGCTAGTAGTGTTGATTACTCCTTGTAGTTGATGCTAGTTGGTTTATTTGGTGGAAGATCATATGTTCAGATCCATTATGAATATTAATACCCCTCTAATTATGAACACGAATATGATTTGTGAGTAGTTACGTTTGTTCCTGAGGACATGGGAGAAGTCTTTCTATAAGTAGTCATGTGAATTTGGTATTCGTTCGATATTTTGATGAGATGTATGTTGTCTCTCCTCTAGTGGTGTCATGTGAACGTTGACTACATGACACTTCACCATTGTTTGGTCCTAGAGTAAGGCATTGGGAAGTAATAAGTAGATGATGGGTTACTAGAGTGACAGAAGCTTAAACCCTAGTTTATGCGTTGCTTCGTAAGGGGCTGATTTGGATGCATATGTTTCATGCTATGGTTAGGTTACCTTAATACTTGTTTTGTAGTTGCGGATGCTTGCAATAGGAGTTAATCATAAGTGGGTTGTTTGTCCAGGTAAGGATAACACCCAAGCACCGGTCCACCCACATATCAAATTATCAAAGTACCGAACGCGAATCATATGAGCGTGATGAAAACTAACAGCGATAATTCCCATGTGTCCTCGGGAGCGCTTTTCTCTATATAAGAGTTTGTCCAGGCTTGTCCTTTGCTACAAAAAGGATTGGGCCATCTTGCTGCACTTTATTTACACTTGTTACTTGCTACCCGTTACAATTTATCTTATCACAAATCTGTTACCTCTAATTTCAGTGCTTGCAGAGAATACCTTGCTGAAAACCGCTTGTCATTTCCTTCTACTCCTCATTGGGTTCGACACTCTTACTTATCGAAAACTATGATTGATCCCCTATACTTGTGGGTCATCAAGAATCTTTTCTGGCTCCGTTGCCGGGGAGTGAAGCGCCTTTGGTAGGTGGAATTTGGTAAGGAAAAATTCATATAGTGTGCTGAAATTTACTGTCACTTGTTACTATGGAAAGTAATCCCTTGAGGGGCTTATTCGGGGTATCTTCACCCCGACCAGTAGATCAAAGAGTTGATCCTCAACCAATTGAACCTACTGAAATTGAAAACTTTTACTTCGAAATTCCTTCGGGTATAATAGAGAAACTGCTAGCTAATCCTTTTGCAGGAGATGGAACATTGCATCCGGATTTACACTTAATCTATGTGGATGAAGTTTGTGGATTATTTAAGCTTGCAGGTATGCCCGATGATGTTATCAAGAAGAAGGTCTTCCCTTTATCTTTGAAGGGATTTGCATTGACATGGTATAGGCTATGTGATGATATGGGATCATGGAACTAGAAACGATTGAAATTGGAATTTCATCAGAAGTTTTATCCTATGCATCTTGTTCATCATGATCGTAATTATATATATAATTTTTGGCCTCGCGAAGGAGAAAGCATTGCTCAAGCTTGGGGGAGGCTTAAGTGAATGTTATATTCATGCCCCAATCATGAGCTCTCAAGAGAAATGATTATTCAAAAATTTTATGCTCGGTTTCTGACAACAATCGCTCCATGCTCGATACTTCTTGTACTGGTTCTTTTATGATGAAGACTATTGAATTCAAATGGGATTTATTGGAAAGAATTAAACACAACTCTGAAGATTGGGATCTCGACGAAGGTAAGGAGTCAGGTATAACACCTAAGTTTGATTGTGTTAAATCTTTTATGGATACCGATGTTTTCCGTAAATTTAGCACTAAATATGGGCTTGACTCTGAGATAGTAGCTTCTTTCTGTGAATCATTTGCTACTCATGTTGATCTCCCTAAGTAGAAGTGGTTTAAATATATTCCTCCCGTTGAAGTAAAAGTAGTTGCACCTATTAAAGTTGAAGAAAAGACTATCACTTATAATGATCCTGTTGTTCCTACTGCTTATGTTGAGAAACCACCTTTCCCTGTTAGATTAAAGGATCATGCTAAAGCTTCAACTGTGGTCAACAAAAGTAATATTAGGACATACAAACCCCCTGAGCAAGTTAAAGTCGAACCTAATATTGCTATGGTTAAAGATCTCTTGGCTGATAATATTGATGGGCATGTTATTTATACGTGATGAAGCTGCTAGAATTGCTAAACACGGTGCTAAAGATAAACATAGACCTGTTGTGGGCATGCCTGTTATTTCTGTTAAAATAGGAGATCATTGTTATCATGGCTTATGTGATATGGGTGCTAGTGCTAGTGCAATACCTATTTATTTATATCAAGAAATTATGCATGATATTGCATCTGCTGATATAGAAGATATTGATGTTACCATTAAGCTTGCCAAGAGAGATACTATTTCACCAATTGGGATTGTTAGAGATGTTGAGGTCTTGTGTGGGAAAGCCAAATATCCTGCTGATTTTTTTGTTCTTGGTTCCCCTCAAGATAGCTTTTGTCCCATTATATTTGGTAGACCCTTCTTGAATACTATTAATGCTAAGATGGACTGCAAGAAGGATGTTGTTACTATTGGATTGGATGATATGTCTCATGAGTTTAATTTTTCCAAATTTCGTAGACAACCTTGTGATGAGGAATTGCCTAGTAAATATGGAATTATTGGTCTTGCTTCTATTGTCGTACCCCCTAATGATCCTTTAGAACAATATTTGCTAGAGCATGAAAATGATATGTTTATGAATGAAAGAAGGGAAATAGATGAAGTATTCTTTAAACAGGGACCTATTCTGAAACATAACTTGCTAGTTGAAATCCTAGGGGATCCTCCTCCACCCAAGGGTGATCCCGTGTTTGAGCTTAAACCATTACCTGATACTCTTAATATGCTTATCTTGATGAAAAGAAGATATATCCTGTTATTATTAGTGCTAACCTTTCACAGCATGAAGAAGAGAAATTATTGAAAACTCTGAAGAAGCACCGTGTGATACGTCCATTTTGCATCATGCTTTTATATTGATATTTATTGCATTATGGGTTGTTATTACACGTTATGTCACGATACTTATGCCCATTCTCTCTTATTTTACAAGGTTTTCATGAAGAGGGAGAATGCCGGCAGCTCGAATTCTAGGCTGGAAAAGGAGCAAATATTAGAGACCTATTCTGCACAACTCCAAAAGTCTTGAAACTCCACAGAATATCTTAAAATAAATAAAGAAAAATCATCGCCAAAGATGAAAGCCAGGGGGCCCACACCCTGCTCACGAGGGTGGGGGGCGCACCCCCCCTTGGGGGCGCCCCCTACCTCGTGGCCCCCCTGGTGGCTCTCCGATGCCCATCTTCTCCTCTGTGAAGTCTTTCGATGAGAAAAAAAATAAGAAGCAACCTTTCGGGATGAAACTCCGCCGCCACGAGGCGGAACCTTGGCGGAACCAATCTAGGGCTCCGGCAGAGCTGTTCTACCGGGGACACTTCCCTCCGGGAGGGGGAAATCATCGTCATCATCATCACCAACCCTCCTCTCACGGGAGAGGGCAATCTCCATCAACATCTTCACCAGCACCATCTCATCTCCAAACCCTAGTTCATCTCTTGTATCCAATTCTTGTCTCCAAGTCCGGGATTGGTGCTAATAGGTTGCTAGTAGTGTTGCTTACTCCTTGTAGTTGATGCTAGTTGGTTTAATTGTTGTAAGATCATATGTTCAGATTCATTATGCATATTATTACCCCTCTGATTATTAAAATGAATATGCTTTGTGAGTAGTTACGTTTGTTCCTGAGGACAAGGGAGAAGTCTTGCTATTAGTAGTCATGTGAATTTGGTATTCGTTCGATATTTTGATGAGATGTATGTTGTCTAGACTCTAGTGGTGTTTTATGTGAACATCGACTACATAACACTTCACCATTATTTGGGCCTAGAGGAAGGCATTGGGAAGTAATAAGTAGATGATGGGTTGCTAGAGTGACAGAAGCTTAAACCCTAGTTTATCCGTTGCTTCGTAAGGGGCTGATTTGGATCCATATGTTTCATGCTATGGTTAGGTTTACCTTAATACTTTTGTTGTAGTTGCGGATGCTTGCAATAGAGGTTAATCATAAGTGGGATGCTGGTTCAAGTAAGAACAGCACCCAAGCACCGGTCCGCCCACATATCAAATTATCAAAGTATCGAACATGAATCATATGAACGTGATGAAAACTGGCTTGACGATATTCCCATGTGTCCTCGGGAGCGCTTTTCCTATTATAAGAGTTTGTCCATGCTTGTCCTTTGCTACAAAAAGGATTGGGCCACCTTGCTGCACTTTATTTACTCTTGTTACTTGTTGCTCGTTACAATCTATCTTATCACAAAACTATCTGTTACCACTTATTTCAGTACTTGTAGAGAATACCTTGCTGAAAACCGCTTATCATTTCATACGCTCCTCGTTGGGTTCGACACTCTTACTTATCAAAAGGACTACGATAGATCCCCTATACTTGTGGGTCATCAAGACTCTTTTCTAGCGCTGTTGCCGGGTAGTGTAGCGCCTTTGGTAGGTGGAATTTGGTAAGGAAAATTTTATATAGTGTGCTGAAATTTTCTGTCACTTGTTACTATGGAAAGTAATTCTCTGAGGGGCTTGTTCGGGGTATCTTTACCCCGTCCAGTAGAGCAAAGAGTTGCTCCTCAACCTACTGAATCTATTGAAAATGAAACACCTTTTGAAATTCCTTCGGGTATGATGGTAAGACTGCTAGCTAATCCTTTTACAGGAGATGGAACAAAGCATCCTGATGAGCATTTGATATATGTGGATTATTTAAGCTTGCAGGTATACCCTATGATGTTGTTAAGAAGAAGGCCTTCCCTTTATCTTTGAAGGGAGACGCATTGACATGGTATAGGCTATGTGATGATATGAGATCATGGAACTATAAAAGATTGAAATTGGAATTTCATCAAAAGTATTACCCTATGCATCTTGTTCATCGTGATTGCAATATATATATATATATATATATATATATATATATATATATATATATAATTATAATTTTTGGCCTCGCGAAGGAGAAAGCATCGCTCAAGCTTGGGGAGGCTTAAATCAATGTTATATTCATGCCCCAATCATGAGCTCTCAAGAGAAATAATTATTCAAAGTTTTTATGCTCGGCTTTTTGATAACAATCGCACCATGCTCGATACTTCTTGTGCTGGCTCTTTTATGATGAAGACTATTGAATTTAAATGGAATTTATTGGATAGAATTAAACTTAACTCTGAAGATTGGGACCTCGATGAAGGTAAGGAGTCAGGTATGACACCTAAGTTTGATTGTGTTAAATCTTTTATGGATACCGATATTTTCCGTAAGTTTAGCACTAAATATGGACTTGACTCTGAGATAGTAGCTTCTTTTTGTGAATCTTTTGCTACTTATGTTGATCTCCCGAGGAGAAGTGGTTTAAATATCATCCTCCCATAGAAGTAAAAGTAGTTGCACCTATTAAAGTAGAAGAAAAGACTATCACTTATAATGAACCTATTGTTCCTACATCTTATGTAGAGAAACCACCATTAACTGTAAGATTAAAGGATCATGCTAAATCTTCAACTGTGGTTCGTAAAAGCAATATTAGAACTTATACACCTGCTGAGGAAGTCAAAGTAGAACCTAATATTGCTATTGTTAAAGATCTCTTGTCTGATAATATTGATGGGCATGTTATTCAGTTTTGCGGTGAAACTGCTAGAATTGCTAAAGATAAACATAGACCTATGGTAGGCGTGCCTGTTATTTCTATTAAAATAGGAGATCATTGTTATCATGGCTTATGTGATATGGGTGCTAGTGCTAGTGTTATACCTATTACCTTGTATGAAGAAATTAAGCATGAAATTGCACCCGCTGAGATAGGAAATATTGATGTTACAATTAAACTTGCCAATAGAGATACTATATCTGCAATGGGAATTGTTAGAGATGTTAAAGTATTGTGTGGAAAAACCAAATATCCCGCTGATTTTCTTGTTCTTGGTTCTCCACAAGATAGCTTTTGTCCCATTATATTTGGTAGACCCTTCTTGAACCTTTATTAATGCTAAGATAGACTGCAAAAAGAATGTTGTTACTATTGGCTTGGATGATATGATTCATGAGTTTAATTTCTCTAAATTTAGTAAACAACACCGTGAAGAAGAATTGCCTAGTAAGGATGAAATTATTGGTCTTGCTTCTATTGCTGTACCTCCTAGTGATCCTTTAGAGCACTATTTGCTAGACCATGAAAATGATGTGTTCATGAATGAAAGAAGGGAAATATATGAAGTATTCTTTAAACAGGAACCTATTCTGCAACATAATTTGCCTGTTGAAATCCTAGGGGATCCTCCTCTACCCAAGGGTGATCCTGTGTTTGAGTTTAAACCGTTGCCTGATAATCTTAAATATGCTTATCTTGATGAAAAGAAAATATATCATGTTATTATTAGTGCTAACCTTTCAGAGCATGAAGAAGAAAGATTATTGAAAACTCTGAAGAAGCACCGTGCCGCTATTGGATATACTCTTGATGATCTTAAGGACATTAGTCCCACTCTATGTCAACATAAAATAAATTTGGAAGCGGATACCAAACCAGTTCGTGATCCTCAACGACGTTTGAATCCTAAAATGAAAGAAGTGGTTCAGTGGGTAAGTCCTGTCCATTGTGTCCCTAAGAAGGGAGGTATTACTGTTGTCCCTAATAATAAAGATGAATTGATCCCTCAAAGAATTATCACAGGTTATAGGATGGTAATTGATTTCCGCAAATTAAATAAAGCTACTAGGAAAGATCATTACCCCTTACCTTTTATTGATCAAATGCTATAAAGATTATGCAAACATACACATTATTGCTTTCTAGATGGTTATTACGGTTTCTCTCAAATACCGTGGTCGGCTAAAGATCAATCAAAGACTACTTTTACATGCCCTTTTGATACTTTTGCTTATAGACGTATGCCTTTTGGTTTATGTAATGCACCTGCTGCCTTTCAAAGATGCATGATGGCTATATTCTCTAACTTATGTGAAAAGATTTGTGAGGTTTTCATGGGCGACTTTTCCGTCTATGGTTCCTCTTTTGATGATTGCTTGAGCAATCTTGATCGAGTTTTGCTGAGATGTGAAGAAACTAATCTTGTCTCGAATTGGGAAAAGTGCCACTTTATGGTTAATGAAGGTATTGTCTTGGGGCACAAAGTTTACGAAAGAGGTATTGAAGTTGATAAAGCCAAGGTTGATGCTATTGAAAAGATGCCATGTCCCAAGGACATCAAAGGTATAAGAAGTTTTCTTGGTCACGCGGATTTTATAGGAGGTTCATTATGGACTTCTTAAAATTTCTTGGCCTCGACTAATTTATTACAAAAGATGTACCATTTGTCTTTGATGATGATTGTGTAGAAGCATTTGAAATACTTAAGAAAGCATTAGTCTCTGCACTTTTGTTGTTCAACCACCTGATTGGAATTTACCCTTTGAAATTATGTGTGATGCTAGTGATTATCTTTGTAGGTGCTGTTCTAGGGCAAAGAGTTGATAAGAAATTAAATGTTATCCATTATGCTAGTAAGACTCTAGACAATGCTCAAAGAAATTATGCTACTACCGAAAAGGAACTTTTAGCAGTTGTATTTGCTTGTGATAAATTCAGACCTTATATTGTTGATTCTAAAGTAACTATTCACACTGATCATGCTGCTATTAAATATCTTATGGAAAAGAAAGATGCAAAACCTAGACTTATTAGATGGGTTCTCTTGCTGCAAGAATTTGATTTGCATATTGTTGATAGAAAAGGAGCTGAGAACCCCGTTGCAGACAACTTATCTAGGTTAGAGAATGTTCTTGATGACCCACTACCTATTGATGATAGCTTTCTTGATGAACAACTAAATGTCATAAGCACTTCTCGTAGCACTCCATGGTATGTTGATTATGCTAATTATATTGTTGCTAAATTTATACCTTGACTTCACATACCAACAAAAGAAAAAGTTTTTCTATGATTTGCGGCATTACTTTTGGGATGACCCACATCTTTATAAAGAAGGAGTAGATGGTGTTATTAGACGTTGTGTACCTGAGCATGAACAGGAACAAATCCTACGCAAGTGTCACTCCGAAGCTTATGGAGGACACCACGCTTGAGATAGAATTGCACATAAGGTATTGCAATCCGGTTTTTATTGGCCCACTCTCTTCAAGGATGCCCGTAAGTTTGTTTTGTCTTGCGATGAATGTCAAAGAATTGGTAATATTAGTAGACGTCAAGAAATGCCTATGAATTATTCACTTGTTATTGAACCATTTGATGTTTGGGGCTTTGATTATATGGGACCTTTTCACGCCTCTAATGGATATACACATATTTTAGTTCTTTGTTGATTACGTTACTAAGTGGGTAGAAGCTATTCCAACTAGTAGTGCTGATCATAACACTTCTATTAAAATGCTTAAGGAAGTTATTTTTCCGAGGTTTGGAGTCCCTAGATATTTAATGACTGATGGTGGTTCACACTTTATTCATGGCGCTGTCCGTAAAATGCTTGCTAAATACGATGTTAATCATAAAATTGCATCTCCATATTACCCATAGTCTAGTGGTCAAGTAGAATTGAGCAATAGAGAGCTCAAATTAATTTTGCAAAAGACTGTTAAAAGGTCTAGAAAGAATTGGTCCAAGAAACTTGATGATGCATTATGGGCCTATAGAACTGCATATAAGAATCCTATGGGTATGTCTCCGTATAAAATGTTTTATGGAAAAGCATGTCACTTACCACTCGAACTAGAACATAAGGCATATTGGGCTACAAAAGATGGCATGACAAAAGGATACAAAAGCGTGAGTTTAATGTAGGTGATTATGTATTGCTATACAACTCTCGTTTAAGATTTTTTGCAGGAAAAATTCTCTCTAAATGGGAAGGTCCCTAAGTTATCGAGGAGGTCTATCGTTCGGTGCCATAAAAATCAACAACGAAGGCACAAATCCGAAGGTGGTAAACGGTCAAAGGATCAAACATTATATCTCAGGTAATCCCATAAATGTTGAAACCAACATTATTGAAACCATAACCCCGGAGGAATACATTAGGGACACTTTCCAGACCGTTTCAGACTCCGAAAAGGAATAGGTATGTGATACGGTAGGTAAACCGACTCCAAAACAATTTTTAAGGCAATATTTCTCCGTTTTGGAATATTTATAAAAATAGAAAAATAAGTGGCGATGCAGGGGCCGGACCACGAGGGCCCCACGAGGGTGGTGGGCGCCCTACCCCACAGGCGCGCCCCTACCTCGTGAGCACCTCGTGTGCCCTCAGGACTCCGTTTTCTTGCACGATATGTATTTTGGTCGGTAAAAATTCATTATATATTCTCCGAAGGTTTTGACTCTCGTATCACGCATAAATATCCTCTGTTCTTGTTTTGAGTTGTTGCTTTGCAGATTAGAGCAAGATGTCTTCTCAAGAGTCGGTCGGGGAGAGCCGGGTATCTAATCCGCACGGAACCAAGGGCAAACAGCGATCTTGACCACTTTGGGCCAACAGCGGAGGAAGAGATGGAGACTGACTTGATGAGGGTAGATGCCATGGAGGATCAAGAAGTCACCTCTCGCCTCCGAGCTGGGTTTACGATGGGGGAACTGCAGAGCTCAGCTATTCCAAACTCGGTTATCCCTTCCAATGTTAGATTTCTTTCTTATGAAAATATGAGGAGAGTGTCTCTTGTTCTCCCGCAGCTATGCAACACCCTTGGGTGCAAGGAGCTTTAGCAGTTATAGGAAAGCTTCGCAAGGAAATAATGGACCTCAAGCAGCAAATCAATAAGCTCGAGGAGGAGAACCGTATCTTGAAGGGAATCATCGCCAAGAATATTACACCAACAACAAAGAAGGAGACATAATCACATGGGTATGGGCACTCCCCTTGGCAACTGCCAAGCTTGGGGGAGGTGCCCCGGTATCGTATCACCATCACAACTCCTATCTTTACCTTTTTCATAGTTCGATCCTAGTAGTAGTATCTTGATCTAGTAGAATAAAGTTTATGGCATGATCTAGTTTCGAGTTTTGCTTTATGATCTCTCTATGTAATCGAGTCTGTGAGCTATATATATAATAAAGTTTAGTGTTGAGTCAAGGGCTTGATTATTTTGCCATGATCTTGGGTGAATATAAGAATAGAAAGAAGTAAAATAATAAAAAGAACCAAAGAGTTCATATTGATCTTATTGAGAGTAATGACTTCACATAGAAAGAGTATGATGATTAAAAGTTGTTGCAATTAATAGGAAGTAATTAATAGGAAAGAGAGGTCATTGTTGACCTGCTGCCTTTCAAAGATGCATGATGGCTATATTCTCTGACTTTTGTGAAAAGATATGTGAGGTTTTCATGGACGATTTCTCCGTTTATGGATCCTCTTTTGATGATTGCTTGAGCAACCTTGATCGAGTTTTGCAGAGATGCGAAGAAACTAATCTTGTCTTGAACTGGGAGAAGTGCCACTTTATGGTTAATGAAGGCATTGTCTTGGGGCATAAAATTTCTGAAAGAGGTATTGAAGTTGATACAGCTAAAATTGATGCTATTGAAAAGATGCCGTGTCCTAAGGAGATCAAAGGTATAAGAAGTTTCCTTGGTCATGCCGATTTTTATAGGAGGTTCATTAAGGACTTCTCAAAAATTTCTCGGCCTCTGACTAATCTCTTACAAAAAGATATACCTTTTGTCTTTGATGATGATTGTGTAGAAGCATTTGAAATACTTAAGAAAGCATTAATTTTTGCACCTATCGTTCAGCCACCTGATTGGAATTTACCATTTGAAATCATGTGTGATGCTAGTGATTATGCTGTAGGTGTTGTTCTAAGGCAAAGAGTTGATAAGAAATTAAGTGTCATTCAATATGCTAGTAAAACTCTAGACAATGCCCAGTGAAATTATGCTACTACTGAAGAAGAATTCTTAGCAGTTGTATTTGCTTGTGATAAGTTCAGACCTTATATTGTTGATTCTAAAGTAACTATTCACATTGATCATGCTGCTATTAAATATCTTATGGAAAAGAAAGATGCTAAACCTAGACTTATTAGATGGGTTCTCTTGCTACAAGAATTTAATTTGCATATTATTGATAGAAAGGGAGCTGAGAACCCCGTTGCAGACAACTTGTCTAGGTTAGAAAATGTTCTTGATGACCCACTACCTATTGATGATAGCTTTCCTAATGAACAACTGAATGTCATAAATGCTTCTCGTACTGCTCCATGGTATGCTGATTATGCTAATTACATTGTTGCTAAATTTGTACCACCTAGTTTCACATACCAGCAAAAGAAAAAGTTTTTCTATGATTTAAGATATTACTTCCGGGATGACCCACATCTTTATAAATAAGGAGTAGATGGTGTTATTAGGCGTTGTGTACCTGAGCATGAATAGGAACAGATCCTACGCAAGTGTCACTCCGAGGGTTATGGAGGACACCATGCTAGAGATAGAACTGCACATAAGGTATTGCAATCCGGCTTTTATTGGCCTATGATGACCCACAAGTATAGGGGATCTATCATAGTCCTTTCGATAAGTAAGAGTGTGGAACCCAACAAGGAGCAGAAGGAAATGATGAGCGGTTTTCAGCAAGGTATTCTCTGCAAGTACTGAAATAAGTGGTAACAGATAGTTTTGTGATAAGATAAATTGTAACGAGCGACAAGTAACAAGAGTAAATAAATTGCAGCAAGGTGGCCCAATCCTTTTTGTAGCAAAGGACAAGCCTGGACAAACTCTTATAATAGGAAAAGCGCTCCTAAGGACACATGGGAATATCGTCAAGCTAGTTTTCATCACGTCCATATGATTCGCGTTCGGTACTTTGATAATTTGGTATGTGGGTGGACCGGTGCTTGGGTGTTGTTTTTACTTGAACAAGCATCCCACTTATGATTAACCTCTATTGCAAGCATCATAACTACAACAAAAGTATTAAGGTAAACCTAACCATAGCATGAAACATATGGATCCAAATCAGCCCATTACGAAGCAACACATAAACTAGGGTTTAAGCTTCTGCCACTATAGCAACCCATCATCTACTTATTACTTCCCAATGCCTTCCTCTAGGCCCAAATAATGGTGAAGTGTTATGTAGTCGACGTTCACATAACACCACTAGAGGCTAGACAACATACATCTCATCAAAATATCGAACGAATACCAAATTCACATGACTACTAATAGCAAGACTTCTCCCTTGTCCTCGGAACAAACGTAACTACTCACAAAGCATATTCATGTTCATAATCAGAGGGTAATAATATGCATAAAGGATCTGAACATATGATCTTCCACCAAATAAACCAACTAGCATCAACTACAAGGAGTAATCAACACTACTAGCAACCTACTAGCACCAATCCGGACTTGGAGACAAGAATTGGATACAAGAGATGAACTAGGGTTTTGAGTGGAGATGGTGCTGGTGAAGATGTTGATGGAGATTCCCTCTCCCGATGAGAGGATCGTTGGTGATGATGATGGTGATGATTTCCCCCTCCCGGAGGGAAGTGTCCCCGGCGAGCAGCTGCGGAGCCCTAGATTGGTTCCGCCAAGGTTCCGCCTCGTGTCGGCGGAGTTTAAATCGAAAGGTTGCTTAATGTTTTTTCTCATCGAAAGACTTCATATAGGAGAAGATGGGCGTCGGAGAGCCACCGGGGGGCCCACGAGGTGGGGGCGCGCCCGAGGCGTCCCCACCCTCGTGAGCGGTGTGGGCCTGGCCTTCATCTTTGGCGATGATTTTTCTTTATTTATTTTAAGATATTCCGTGGAGTTTGAGGACTTACGGAGTTCTTGTGAGAATAGGTCTCCAATATTTGCTCCTTTTCCATTGAGAATTCCGATTCTTGCGGCATTCTCCCTCTTCATGTAAACCTTGTAAAATAACAGAGAATAGCCATAAGTATTGTGACATAATGTGAAATAACAGCCCATAATGCGATAAATATCGATATAAAAGCATGATGCAAAATGGACGTATCAACTCCCCCAAGCTTAGACCTCGCTTGTCCTCAAGCGAAAAGCCGATAACAATAAATATGTCCTCATGTTTCGAGGTAGAGGCGTCGATAAAAATAAAATACGGACATGAAGGCTTCATGATTGTTCTCATAACAGCAACATATATAGATTTTGTCCTATGATTACTTATGTTCAAGTGATGATCTTTTCACAATGCGATAGTATGAATCAGAAACCTTATTGAGCACCAACAAATTATAACCCCAGTCATTGAAGCAATTGCAATTTATCATAACATCGGAAAGTGTCTATGTCAGAGCTTAAAAGCAAGTCCACATACTCAACTATCACTTAGTCCTTCATAATTGCTAACACTCACGCAATACTTGTGGTTATGGAGTTTAATTCGGACACAGAGAAAGATAGTGGCTTATAGTTTTGCCCCACAACCTTTTACCTCAAGGGTAATGTCAACAATAATAATTCATGCTCCCCTACATCCAATTAGATACATATATCATGTTCTTTCCAACATGCTGGGCTTGCCAAAGGATAAAATGAAAAAGGGAAAGGTGGTGATCACCGTGACTCTTGCATAAGGTAGAGGGTAATAATAAAAGATAGGCCCTTCGCAGAGGGAAGCAGAGGTTGCCATGCGATTTTATGGTTGGATGCACAAAATCTCAATGCAAAAGAACGTCACTTTATATTTCCCCTTGTGATATGAACCTTTATTATGCAGTCCGTCGCTTTTATTTCTTCCATATCACAAGATCGTATAAAGCTTATTTCTTCCACACCAATCAATCATACATATTAAGAGAGCAATTTTTATTGCTTTGCACCAATGACAACTTACTTGAAGGATCTTACTCAATCCATAGGTAGATATGGTGGACTCTCATGGCTAAACTGGTTTAAGGGTATTTGGAAGCACAAGTAGTATCTCTACTTGGTGCTGAGAATTTAGCTAACATGAGGGGGAAGCATAAGCTCAACATGTTAGAGGATCCATGACAACATACTTTATCTCAGATATAAGAAAACATAACTCATCACGTTGTCTTCCTTGTCCAACATCAACTCTTTAGCATGTTATATTTTAATGAGTGCTCCCAATCATAAAAGATGTCAATGATAATATATCTATATGTGAAACCTCTCTTTCCTTATTACTTCCTATTAATTGCAATGATGACCAAAGCTATATTTGCCAACTCCCAACAACTTTTAATCATCATACTCTTTCTATGTGAAGTCATTACTCTCAATAAGATCAATATGAACTCTTTGTTTCTTTTTATTCTTTTTCTTCTTTCTTTTCTCTAATTCACCCAAGATCATGGCAAAATAATCAAGCCCTTGACTTAACACTTAACTTTATTATATATATAGCTCACGGACTCGATTACATAGAGGTATCATAAAGCAAAACTCAAAACTAGATCATGCCATAAACTTTATTCTACTAGATCAAGATACTACTAAAAGGATCGAACTAAGAATAACGGTAAAGATAGGAGTTGTGATGGTGATACGATACCGGGGCACCTCCCCCAAGCTTGGCAGTTGCCAAGGGGGAGTTCCCATACCCATGCGATTATGTCTCCTTCTTTGTCGGTGAAGGTGGAGGTGATGGATAGTCGCACATCTAGCGTAAGAGGCGCTCCAACTGGCGAATAATTCCCTTGAGTGCAACGATATGCTCCTTCAACAAAATATTTTCACTTGTGAGATACTTGTTTTGAGTACGAGCTAACTCAATCATCTTGAAAGCTTCGATTTCAGTTGGGGTAAGAAGGTTGTGATCAAGTTGAAGGATGTCTACTGCTGCCGGGGTTTGGTTCTCCGTGGCCTTCTTGATCCCTTCATCCTTGTTGATCTCCATGGGTTCTTCCCTCTTCAGCTCTATCTTCATTAGCCAAGCATCTTTGTCACTATTGTTAGAGGAGGAGAGCGACATGATGCCTGGCCTTGACAACCCTGACAGAGAACAGCTCGAAACAAGAACAGAAGAGATTTGCGTGATACGAGAGTCAAAACCTTCGGGAGAATATGTAATGAATTTTTACCGACAAAAATAGGTATCATGCAAGAAAACAGAGTCCGGAGGGCACACGGGGTGCTCATGAGGTAGGGGGGCGCGCCCAGGGGGGTAGGGCGCGCCCACCACCCTCGTGAGGCCCTCGTGTCCTGTCGTGGAATTGTCACGGCAGATGTCCTCTTGTAAGGACTTAGTCGTGAGGCCAACGCATCTATGTGGTAGCTTGAGAGGGGTTGGGCGGAATCGAGAGACGCGAGGCGGATCATCACACAAGACGAGGATTTAGACAGCTTCGGGCCCTAGGAAACATCATCCGGAATAGCCCTACATGCTGTTTGAGGCTAGGTCTCATTATGCTCATGGGGGAGCCGCCGCATAAGCTGGCTCCCCCTTTGTATCTAGCCCTAGATATTGTTTCTTGTTCCTTGTCCCTCCTGGGGAGCCCTGCCCCTCCTTATATAAGTTTAGAGGGGCGGGTTACATGTGGAGTCCAAATAGGATTAGGACTAGCCTATCTTCTACTACAAGCCGGATACAAGTCCGGGTCTTGATTCCTTGTAAGGAAGATATTCCTCACACCTTTCCTCTCAAGCCGGCCTACCATAACGTAAGCCGGCTGTCGGTGTACTAGAGTAGGGGTACCCTAGTATCCCGAACTTGTGCACGGGCAGTTGCAGCCCTCCGTGGCAAGGCTTACCGGGTGACCGCCAAGGTCCTCCGTGGTTCCTTTGGAGCCATTCAAGAACAAAGTATTCAAGCCAAGGAGACAAGGCCCGGCAAGAGGAGCTTGCGGAAGGCCACCCAAGGCACCTAGGAGACAAGGCCCGGCAAGAAGAGCTTGGGGAAGGCTGATGAGCGACAAGCTTCCGGACGCAACAAGACAACAACATGGCAAAGGCGCTTGCCGCGCAGACCACCACTGTACTGTGCTCCGGCACATCCACTAACGTGTCGCATACAGGACCTTTCGGTAGCAGCGTGGCAAGACCCGTCTTGCGGCTAAGCGGAATGATGTGATGTGGCCGACAAGATTGCCATCGTGGCAAGCGGTGGCGCCCGACGGTCCCTTTACGCCTTTGTTAGAGGCGTCGTGAGCGGGCATTTAATGCCTTTGTCCCTGCCGTCGAGGGGTTAGGTATGATACCTTGTACAAGTAGTTGTACCAACCACTCCTTTTCCATTTTTACCCTTGTCTACGTTGCCACAGCCGGAGACCCTTTAGCATATAAAAGGAGGCCCATGCATAGCGTAGAAGTCAAAAGGTTTGAAGCGAGAGAACACTCACGCTCGGTCTCGTTAGCAGCTTGTGTGTCTTGTAGCACTCAGCGCTCTGAGCAAGAACTCAATACACTCGGACATGCAGCGGTAGGAGTGTTATCTCTCCGGAGAGCTCGAAGCTGGGTAAACTGCTCGTGTGCTTCGCCTTGATCTGCTCTTCGATGCGACCTCCGCCCCGCCGAACGAAAGGGGCTCGGTCCGCCGGTCCCATAGGTGTTCGTGGGCGGAATCAGCATCCCGACATCTTTGGCGCGCCCGGTAGAAGGCGTCGAGATTGTGTGAACCTGATCCGGCATCCACACGAGCTAGATCTTCATCATCTTCATCGACATGCCGAAGAAGAAGGCTTGGCGGCAGATGTTCCGTCGCGTTGAACCCACCACCACCGGAGCAAGCGGGTGGTGGGGTAGACGCCGGCGGAAGAATGGACGTCGACAGAGCCCACGGTGCTGCCAAGTCCAAGGACAAGGCTGCGCAGACCTCGGCGTCCGTACATGCACCGCGCCCATCTCGGAGGCGCGGGACCGGCAAGCGTCATGGTATTGAGCGCCATACGCTCGTTGGACCAAGATCGAGCTGGTGGATCTCGGGATGCTCAAGACCAGCATGCACGCCAACATCTTTGGCGGCGAAACGGCACGGTCGCTGGATGGGATACTTCTCCTTCTAACATAGTTAGAAGTCCGAGCATATCCGCTCCTCGCGTCGTTCGCCATCGCCACCCACCACTCCAGCGAAGCTTTGGCGAGAGCTCAAGCTGCTCTGGATTACCCTCCAACAGCCGACAAGGTCGATGAATGGAGGGCCACCATTCAGTCTCATCGGCTTTGCTAACGGCGACGCTCCGCAGCAGCCGAGTGCATCGCCGCAGCGGCAGACTGCCAAACACGAGCCGGTGGCGGCAGAAACCGTGGGGGTGCAACCACCATGCACTCTCGGCCTCGAAGGCCAAGATCGCTGACTTCGCCGGATCCACCTCGACAGCGACTCCACCGCATCATCGGATCCACGAGCTGCGTCGCGATCAGCGCCAAGTTCTTCACGAACGACGGCAAGAAGACGCCGAACTTCGCGAGCGCCCGAAGAGAAGCGCGGTGTCAATCCGACCAGCGCTGGGCCCTCTGTCGACATGCATGCGCCCGAAGAACCAGCGACTTGCCAGACACGGTAGGTTGCCCTGCGTTCACTCGTGAGCTGCGGCAAGTCGATGGCCCGGAAGAAGAATTTCAAGCGGGCGTGCGAGAGAAATGCGGCGAGGCGCATCCGTCGGAGTTCCTCAACATCTACACCATCGCGGTGCAAGCTGCTTTGGGGCAAGGCGACAAGATCTGGCCAACTACTTCCCGCTGGTGCTTAATCCCAATGTCTGATCCGGGCTCATGCACTTGCAGGACAAATCCATATCTTCTTGGGCAGATCTATGCCATCAGTTTGTCGGCGCCTTTACAGGCGGCCACAAGCCCCATGGCCAAGAAAGCGACCTTCATCTGCTCGCCCAGAAGGAAGGAGAGCCCCTGCGCAAGTACATTCAGAGATTTAGCCGCGTATAGCACAACATCTTAGATGTCCACCCTGCCCTTGATAATCAGCGCGTTCCATCGAGCGTCGCGAAACCGCAGGATGCGGGAGGAGATGGCGATGTGCAAGATCGAGAGGCGTCGATGAGCTATATGCCTGGCCGACAAGTGTGCACGTCTTTGAGGAAGGAGGAGACTCCCGTAGAGAATCTTTGAAGCGGGAGGGTGCGAGTGAGGAGACCGCCCGGCAAAGAAAAACCGGCGGCGGAACAACGGAAGAAGAAAGGCAAAGATGTGCTAGTTGTTGAGCAGTCCGACAGCGGAGGTGGCGCCAAGAAAGCCAAAGCTGGTAGTTCCGGCAAGGAGGTTTCCGGCACCAAGCTGCCCGGTGTGGCGGTCGCCGACAAGCGGGACAGCTCCAACAAGCGATCTTGCAAGATCCACCGCACCAAGGGCCATGACCTCGAGCTGCAAAAGGTCGAGCAGCTTGTCGAGCAGCGAAGGCTGAATCTGAGCGACACGACAAGGAGAAGACCGGGAAGGTGCTGGAGGAGCTAGCAAGAAACGTCCGGCCGAGGAGGATGCCGCGGCAAGGCCAAGCGATGGCAAGGAGACAGACCTCCAGCGGCGCGACAAGGATGAAGACGGCGGCGATGATGAAGACATGGATGATGGCGAGACCGATGAGCGGGAGTTCGAGAAAGCCACGAGAGGTCCTGTGCGTTGGCGGCGGTGCTTCTGCGCATACTTCACACCGCCAGCTCAAGCGGTGGATGCGGGGAAGTCAATGCGGCCGAGAACCATCCGTCGAGTCACGCAAGCCTACGAAATGGTCCAAAGACGCCTATCATCTTTGATATTGAGGACCACCACGATCGGCGTAGCTGCGGTCGGTGCTTGCCGATGTTGGTTTCACCAACTATCCGCAACCTCAAGGTCACTAAGATGCTAGTTGACGGGGGCGGCTTGAACCTGATCTCCTCCGCGGTGCTCGAAACTCCGGATCCACGATGGCGAGCTCGAAGAGACCGGCACATTTCAAGGAATCAATCCGGGAAGGAGCAAGCCGAAGGGAAAGATCACGTTGCCGGTGACATTTGGCAGCGAATTGTACTTCAGGACTGAGAGGGTCACTTTTGACATTGCTGACTTTCCATTGCCTTACAATGGGATACTTGGCCGTCCAGCACTCGCCAAATTCATGGCGGCCTCTCACTATGCATACAACATCTTTGAAGATGCGAGCCCGATAAGTGTCATCTCTATCCTGGCGACAAGAAGGATGCTCTTATCTCTGCGCCGACAAGATCTACCGGAAGCGGCGGCTGCAGCAGATTGCAAGCCACTTGCCGCTGAAGCTCCCGGGGCGAAGAAGAAGACCAAGTCCGGCAAGAGGTCTAATGCCCACTCCGGCAAGCGCACCTCTTCGGAGTGCTGCACTACCGTCGAGGACGCACCACCGAGCTCCACCGGCAAGTGTAAGAAGGCGATGGCAGCTCCACCAGAGACCAAGAAGGTGTCCGCCAAGGAGGACGGCACTGGTGGTACCTTCACCATCAATGCCACTCTCGACCCTAAATAGGAAGGCGCGCTCGTTGCTTTCCTGCGGGCGAACGTCGACGTGTTTGCGTGGCAACCGTCTGACATCCCCGGTGTTCCCAGGAAAGTAATTGAGCACCATCTTGCCGTTTGTCCTCATGCGCGGCCCGTCAAGTAGAAAGTCAGGAAGCAGGCAGTGGAGCGCCAAGAATTCATCGCAGAAGAAATCAAGAAATTGGAAGCAGCAGGCCTTGTCAGAGGAGTGCTCCATCCTACGTGGTTGGCCAATCCTGTAGTTGTACGCAAGGCAAGCGGGAAAAGGAGGCTTTGTATCGACTTTACCGATGTCAATAAAGCTTGTCCCAAAGACCCATTTCCCTTGCCGCGCATCGACCAGATTGTTGACTCCACGGCCGGATGTGATTTGCTTTCATTTACGGATGCATACTCAGGATATCATCAGATCTTCATGGCAGAAGAGGATGAGGAGAAGACCGCATTCATCACCCCATGTGGCACATACTGTTTCGTACGGATGCCTTTCGGATTAAAAAATGCTGGTTCAACATTTGCAAGAATAGTCCATGACGGTTTTGAGCCGCAAATGCACAGAAATGTGGAAGCCTACATGGATGACATAGTGGTCAAAAGCAAAGACAAGGCGACTACGATTCAAGATTTAGAGCGAAACCTTTGCAAATTTGCATAAGATCAACCTCAAGCTCAACCACGAGAAGTGTGTGTTTGGAGTCCCTTCCGGCAAGCTTCTCGGGTTCTTAAATCTCTCGGGAATTGAAGCCAATCCCGACAAGATCAAGGCCATTGAGCAGATTGAAGCACCAAAGCGCGTCAAGGATGTCACGAAGACTTGCGGTTACGTAGCTGCTCTCGGCAGGTTTATCTCTAAGTCTGCTGGCGCCCTGCCATTTTCAAAATTTTGAAAAAGGCAGGTCCGATGAAATGGACTCGAGCGGAGGCTGCTGACTGCGAGACTTGAAGAGATACATCCTCCACTCCAACACTTGTCGCACCTAAGCCACAAGAGAAGTTGCTCCTATATATAGCGGCAACCAATCAAGTGGTTAGTGCTGCGTTAGTAGCGGAGAGGGAGGCGGATGATGAGCTAGCAACCATGGCAGATGCATCCAACGACGGCGGCGAGGGGCTTCACCGGCAAGCTCTGGTCCCGACAAGGATAGATCTCTGTGAGCGCATGAGAAGATGTAGAAAAGAATGGTGCAGCGCCCAGTTTACTTTGTCAGTGCCCTTCTGCAGGGGGCTAGGTCAAGGTACTCTGGTTTGCAGAAATTGCTTTTAGGCCTCCTCATGGCCTCGAGAAAGCTGCGCCATTAATTCCAGGCACATGAGATCACAGTCGTCACTCGTTTTCCATTGAAGAGGATCTGCAAAATCCAGAGGCAGCAGGCGGGATTGTCGAGTGGGCCTTTGGAACTGTCAAGCTTTGGCCTCAAGTTTGAGAGCACTTCAACTATCCAAAGCGAGCATTGGCGGAGTTCATAGCAGAATGGGCGCCAACACAAGATGAAGAAATTCGAAACGAGCATCCCGTCAAGGAAGCAAGCAAAGAGTGGCTGATGTACTTTGATGGTGCCTTCTACCGCAAAGCGCCGGTCTGGCGTGCTACTTGTTGCACCCACGGAGAGCACCTCAAGTACGTAGTTCATTGCACTTTCCCAAGGAGCAAGCAACAAACAATCTGCAGTATGAAGGTTTGCTTGCGGTCTCGAGATCATGATAGACCTTGGGATCAAGAAGCTCATTGTCGGGGTGACTCACGACTTGTCATCCGCCAAGTGAACAAGAGTTATCGAGTCCGTTGATGGAAGCTTATGTTGATGAAGTGAGAAAGCTAGAAGAGCACTTTGACGGCCTACAAATGGAACATGTTCCAAGAGCTCGAGCGACATTGCCGATGGTTCGTCGAAGTCGCTACACTTAAGTTACACAATGGAACCAGGGATTTTTGTGCTCAAGCTGACTCAACCGTCTGTAACACCATCAACCGGACAGAGCAAGAAGAGGAAGTTGATCTCTGGTGACTATTTTCCGGCAGAGCTTCCCGAAGTCGCCGTCAAGAAGGTCCTCAAGATCAACACCAAGGGTGCTGAGGAGTAGTCTGCTACGGCAAGCCCTAGGGTTTGTTTCGTTGAAGCAGACGCTCCCGACGAGTTTTGCTCCGGCAAGCTTGCCGGGGAACGTCAAGCTTCGGCTGAGCCGCAGGTTCTCGCCGTGGAAGCAGATGTTCCCGCAGCAGCAGATGTGCCTTTAGTCCTTGTTGTCGAGCTGCAAGCTCCAGCATGGGCACAGCGGATTGTCCGTTTCCTTCAGACAGGAGAACTTCCCGAAGAGCAAGAAGAAGCGGAAAGAGTAGCCCGGCAGTCAAGTATGTACCAGTTTGTCGACAACACCTTTATGCAGACGAAGACTCAGCAGTGTGAAATTGAAGTGTATTCACGGGAAGAAGGACAAAAGCTGTTGGCAGAGATACATGGAGGCATATGTGGTCACCACATTGGCGCCCGAGCACTGCCGACAAAGTGTTCCAAGAAGGCTTCTTTTGGCCGACAGCCCTCGAGGATGCAAGCTGCACAAGTAACCAAGTGTGAAGCGTGCGATTCCATTCCAAGCGAATACACCGGCCAGCTCAAGCTCTAGGCGATCCCTTTATCACGGCCATTTTGATGCAGGGGCTCGACATCCTCGGCCCCTTTCCCGAGCTGTCGGGGCTTTGAGTACTTATGCGTTGCAATCGACAAGTTCACAAAGTGGCGGAAGTGGAAGCGATGAGGAAGGTGACAGCCACGATCGGCGATCAAGTTCTTTAGGTCGATTGTTTGCCGTTTGGAATCCCTAACAGGATCATCACCGACAACGGCACACAATTCACGAAGTCGCACCTTCATGCGACGTCCAAGATCTTGGTGCCAAGGTCTGCCCGCTTCCATTGCTCATCCGAGAAGTAACGGTCAAGCGGAGAGGGCGAATCTGAAGTGCTACGCGGGCTCAAGACGAGAACTTTCGACGAGCTGCACAAGTGCGGAAAGAAGCTGGATTGAGGAGCTGCCGGTGGTTCTTTGGTCGATCGGGACGGCGTAAATTGAGCCTTGGCGAGACACCTTTCGCTCTAGTCTATGGAGCGAGGCAGTTCTCCCCACGGAACTTCGTATCTGGATCACCTCGAGTGCTCGGTTATGATGAGCTTGAGCAAGAGCGATTGCGGCAAGATGACGCGCTTCTCCTTGAGGAGGATCGTCTTGAGCTCTTTGTCTGAGCTGCTCGATACCAGCAAGCTTTGGCGCCGCTACCATAGCCGCATAAAGTTAATGCGAAGTCTCGAGGAAGGCGACCTTGTTCTTGGTAGCGTTCAGTCCGCCAAGAATTCCAACAAGTTGGCGCCAAAGTGGGAAGGCCCTTACGGGTGAAACGAGTCACTAGGCACTGGCGCTGTCCGCCTTGAGACCGAAGATGGCATTCGGTGCAACTCTGGAACATTGAGCATCTTCGTAAGTTTTACTCAGAGGCGCGGTTGCGGAACCTGTTCCGGCAACCACCTTTTGTACAAGTCTTGCCGATGTTGCATGTAATCCTTTGTACAAAGCCGAGCGCAGACCCGTGCATAGGTAAAGCTCATGTGCCGCACATCTTGTCAATTTCATGCTTTCTACTTCTATTTTGCATGCGTTATCGACACTTTGTGCAGCACCTACCCCGGTAAGCAATAACGAGCCATAAGGCTCCATATCTTTATTTTCTCTTCTTTCTCTTTCTCAAAGAAAGGAAGGTTCCCTCGCCCACAAGTTTGTCGGGGCGAAAGGAGAAGATAATGGTGTGGACCAAGCGTCGCTCAAGGAAGTCTAGCCTTACCGAGAAGCAAACGACAGAAAAGCTAAGTTGCTAAAGTTTGAGCAATCAGTTTTAAGATTTTTAAGTTATCTTCCTTGAACGACCGTACTTTGTATGGAAAACCTGTGCGCAGAGGAACCAACTCGTAGCTAGTTGCGCCCTTACTTTGTTTCGAGTCCGCTCAACAACTTAAGTGAGCTGCGACTATAGCTAGTTGCGCCCTTACTTTGTTTCGAGTCCGCTCAACAACTTAAGTGAGCTGCGACTAGTTGCGACAAGGTTTCTTGTCGGTAGCAGCACCGCTTGACGGCCTGACGTCCCTTTTCGGCGCTCGCGACCCGGGTGCCTGCGACAAGTTCCCTAAAAGCGTAGGGCAAAAACATACAAAGGAAGGAACCAAGTACAGGAAATAACATAGCAATTGCTACCCGAAATAGAGTTATATTACAAGATAGCTTGTCGCAGCTCTAATAGATTGTTCTCATAACATGACCAGCAGCGGCAAGAAAAAAGAAAGCGGGCGGCCTAATCTACGCGATCGCCCTCAACCCTCTTGATCCCGCTCACCCTGTCCACGATGGGTGCGACAAGGGTCTTGAGCGCTTCCACATCAGCATCCGGCGGCAAGGACTTGAGCGTCAGTCCAGCGGAGGCGAGCAGTTCTTCATCAAAAGTTTCTCCTTCGGCCGGCGCCCTGGAGCTCGACGCCCATGGGAGCTTGATGAAGACGACATCGCCGGCCTTCAAATAGGCGCCGGGCTGGGGCTCTTGAGCCGGCGCTGCCTGGCGGCGGAGGGATCAGCGGTCAGCATAGCGCCTGGCGCTCCTGCAGCCTCAGGGCCGTCAGTGCGATCGCCGGACCCCTCGCCAGCTTCTGCGGTGGCAGCTTTGGCGGCCTCTTCGCCGGCGGGCTCGTCAGCACTAGCTTCTTCTTCGATGGCAGCGGCGTCGTCAGTATTGCCGCGCGCGTCCTCCTCGCCAGCGACCTCGGTCTCCATTGGCTCTGTGGCGGATGGATCTGACGACCGGAAAATGAAGAAAAGTCAAGCAAATATTCAAAAAGAAAATCAGAAGAAGAAGAACACAAGGGAAGTTTTCAAGCAAGAGGATTACATGCTAGGGTCTGCAGTCATGGTCTCCGCCACCAGGGGATCGCTGGTGCTGTCCCTTGCCGGAGAGCTGTCCCTTGCCGGAGAACTGCCCCTTGCTGGAGAAGTCTCCTTTGCCGGAGAACGCTCCCTTGCCGGGGAATCCTCCCTCGGCGGTGTAGTCGAAGCAGAAGGCATGTCATGAGCGGCTTCAAGGCACTCCTGGTAAGGCTGCTCTGCTCCAACACAAATCAGCAGTCAGATATCACCAAAGAAAGGGCACCCATGCACGCCTAACAGCAGGAAGTAAACCATATACTTACTGGCTGGGGCTCTGGGGCCGAGCAGCAGCGTCTCCGATGCCTGTTTTGGGCTGGCCCAACAGCGCTTCGGCACCAGTGTGTGGCCCAGGGGGGCTCTGTCGGTGTACTAGAGTAGGGGTACCTTGGTATCCCGACTTGTGCCTGGCGATTGCAGCCCTCGCGACAAGGCTTACCGGGTGACCGCCAAGGTCCTCCGTGGTTCCTTTGGAGCCATTCAAGAACAAAGTATTCAAGCCAAGGAGACAAGGCCCGGCAAGAGGAGCTTGCGGGAAGGCCACCCAAGGCACCCTAGGAGACAAGGCCCGGCAAGAGGAGCTTGCCAGAAGGCCAGTGAGCGACAAGCTTCCGGACGCGACAAGACAACAACCGCGGCAAAGGCGCTTGCCGCGGCAGACCACCACTGCATCAAGGCGCTCCGGCACATCCACTAACGTGTCGCCATACAGGACCTTTCGGTAGCAGCGTGGCAAGAGGTCGTCTTGACGGCGGGCCTTGATGTGGCAAGCGGCGACAATATTGCCATCGTGGCAAGCGGTGGCGCCCTAACGGTCTCTTTACGCCTTTGTTAGGGCGGCGTGAAACGGGCATTTAATGCCTTTGTCCCCTACCGTCGGGGTTAGGTATGATACCTTTGTACAAGTAGTTGTACCAACCACTCATTTTCCATTTTACCCTTGTCTACGTTGCCACACTGTCGGAGACCCTTTAGCATATAAAAGGAGGCCCATGCGCATAGCGTAGAAGTCGAAAGGTTGAAGCGAGAGAACACTCACGCTCGATCTCGTTAGCAGCTTGTGTGTCTTTGTAGCACTTAGCGCTCTGAGCAAGAACTCAATACACTCGGACATGCAGCGGTAGGAGTGTTATCTCTACGGAGAGCTCCGAAGCTGGGTAAACTGCTCGTGTGCTTCGCCTCGATCTGCTCTTCGTGCGACCTCCGCCCCCCGCCGAACCGAAAGGGGCTCGGTCCGCCGGTCCCATAGGTGTTCGTGGGCCAGATCAACATCCCCGACACCGGCCTTCTGGGCCTTGAGCCTCCTGGGCCCCTGGGTCTTGTCGCTCCTCTGATCCGCTTGCCAGGTCACCCATAAGTCGCCAGGATCTGGCGGGTCACTTTAGTGTGTAGTCCAGCCAGGGCGGGTCATTAGTGAGTCGCCAAGTCCGGGCGGGTTACACCGCGGGGTATATCCCCGACATTAGCCCCCAAGTTTAGCTCGGATTTATCCATGGTAAACTTATGCTGCAAAATAAACACAAGAACAAATTTGACAGGTTGTGCTCCGGGTTAAGAATTCTTGTAAACCGGCACCTGAACAACCTTAAGTCCTTGCCATTTCCTTCTTCTAGAAAATCCGGGTCAATAGACCAGCTTCACAATCAATTTGATGATGTTGGTTTCTCACAGAAAAATATTGTGAAGAATAATCCACTTGAGTCGGCTTCCAAGGCGCCGGGTTAAATAATTTTGGTCTTCAAATACTCATCTAATATTCAGCCGGCTTGAAGATATAAAATTGCCGGTTTATCATTACCAAAAACTGCCGTATTATAAAACAGACGATGCCGGGTCATAATTGTTGTTAACACTGGTTTATGTAATTGATCCTCCTGATTTGCTCAAAATTGATAATTTGAAGATTCATATAAATTGAATATTCCACACATGTAGCCCCCAAGTGCCGGTTTGTCATGCTTGCAGCAACCTGGGACTTGTAATTGCTTTATGCTCATGAAAATTTCAACCAGTGTAGCCCCCAAGGGCCGGGTCATTATGAAATAATGAGTTGGGACTTTGTAGATATAACCATGTAAATTTGAACAGCAATGTGTAGCCCCCAAGGGCCGGCTTAGTAAGATAATATTGAGCTGGGACTTTATATAGTCTCCACCATAGTGCTTGAACCCACGTCCACAAGGTTAAGAGCTTTGTACTCCACCAACTGAATAATGGACCATTCAATATAATGGATTAATGCTTGTGTACCTTGAATTTTTGACAGGAGCAATTGGTAACCCCCAAGGGCCAACTCATTTAGTCGGGTCTTCAATAAGTTGAGCAAAAAATGACTTTGCATTAGCCCCCAAGTGCCATGGTGCATGCTGGCAGTGACATAGGACTTGCATATTTTATATAATCCCAATCTGAATAATATAGCCCCTGAGTGCCGGGTCGTAAGCCTGCAGCGACTCGGGACTATTCCTTCCATTGTAGAATAAATCATATCCATTGATAAAAATAATAGCCGTTGCACTAAAGCGACTTTGAAAACCTCAATCATAACACTGGTTATTGATAATCACAATAGAAATCCGGCCATGTTGGCTATTCGAGATTTGAATATTATACTCCGGTATGAAAACCTCAATCATTCAATATCATCATGAAAATCCAGCCAGTCTTGGCTATTAAAGATTTGAATACCTCATCAGTTGACAAGTATATCCGGAGTTTAAATTCCTGGCGGCTCTTGGCCGATGACGACTTAATACGCCTCCATTGTAAGCCGGAATTTTTATAACCCGGCGGCTTATAGCCTTTGAGAAAATCAAGAATTGATAACCCTTTTGAAACACCAATTTCAATCTTTGATGATGGGCTTGAACTTGATCATTTATGTAAGCCATAGCTCTGTAAATCCTGCACAGAGTTTAAACAACATATGCCCTGGCGACTTTAAGTCAAAAAGCCAGGGCGGGTAACCACCCAAATATAGTCTTATCCTGCACGCAAGTAGATCACAAGATCCATATGATCCTTTGAATGATACCGCCAGTTTATGTGACCCGAGCAGTGAAGTTGATAACTCAACTCTGTAAGAGCTGGCACATATGATATTTGTGACAATTGAAATATTTGTGATTGTATAAAAACAGATAAAAAATTTTAGGCTTCTGATTCGAATACGATCAGTAAACCGTTCCAAAGGGGTTAAGCTAAGATTCGAATACGATCATATAGCCCCCAGTGGCGTTGGCATTGCCGATCAAAGTGGGTATCAACAGCTATGTTCTCTTTGGTTCGAATACGACCTATGTTTGAACAGGAAGCCCCCAAATGACCTTAAGAGTTGTTTAGTGACGCTGATTCGAATACGATCCACGTCGATTCCCAAAGGGGTTGAGCTATGATTCGGATACGATCAAGAAGCCCCCAAGTAGGTTCAGCAGTTTGCTAATCAAAAGGGTATCGTGACTATGTTCTCTTTGGTTCGAATACGACCTATGTTTGAACAGGAAGCCCCCAAGTGACCATATAAGTCTTTGCATTGCACCGATCAAGAGGGTACTGATAGCTATGCCCGATGAGCAGGAAGCCCCCAAGTGACCATATAAGATAAGCCGTAAGGCAGGATACCCATGTTTGAACCGCGCATCATGGCAGCAAGTTCTTTTTGGCACCCTTTAATCTTTCTGAGAACTCGAACTTGCGAGAGATTAATTCTTTTTGAACTGGAACTTTAAACTGGATTTGAAAGCTTCAAAACTTTGTGAGAGATAAATTTACCTTGAACCAGAGTTGAGAGCTTCAAAGCTTTGTGGTAAATAAATTTCCCTTGAACCGGTTTTAAACCGGATATTAAGAGCTTCAGTTCTTTGTGGGAGAAAGATGTCTCTCGAGCCGGATTTTTAAACCAGAAGCATCATTGTGAGCCGGAATTTTTCTGACGGCCTTTTAAATTTTCATTGATAGAGCAGTAATCTCCGGGGCCGGGTTACTTTTCCCTCCAATGACCCGTAGTTCTTGAATGCATTGAAACCGGCTAATTTTTCCGAGTCATACCATTGTAGCCCCCGAGTCTCAAGACGACTCGAGGAGTTGACTTGAGATTCATCATATTTGACCAGAGCAGAATGTGTATATCATCGGCGTTGATAGCGTGATGTGAATCCGCAGAAGGTTGAGGTGACTGCGGCGGGTTATAAATGATCCCTTATGAACCGTGTCAGCAACTCGGCCAATGGTTCCTTCCAACTGGTTGTTTGAAGTTAACCAAACCTTAGTGCGGCGACTTGTGCGCCTGCCCATTTTGCCATCCAGTGCAGACGGCGGCTAATAATACATGATAATTTGCCTCCAATTTGTTGGAAGAAAACCGGGCTTCCCAAGTAGTGACTTGCTCATACTCAATAAACAACTGATCCAGACAGGTGCGGCCCGATGTGTTGATGTAGACCAGGCCACGAGAGACGGGCGGTAAAGACGACCGCAACATCTCAGGCGGCACAGACAGATAAACCGGCCGTGGCGTTGTAAGCCGGTAAGGACGGGTAAGTCAACCGCAGGCGCGGACGGGCGAGTCAACCGCAGGCGCGGTAAAACCGCTCGGACGGACATGTCAACCTCGTCGTGTTGATGTAAACTGGGCCGCAGAAGTAGCGACTTGCACATATTTTTGTTTAGCATTATGGTGGGTCAGATGCTGACTCATGATATCCATGTCATGACCATCGCTCTTACAGTAAGTACTTGTCCTGCATCAAAAAATATCACAAGCCAAAGTAATTGCCCTTTTTTATGAGATTAATATGTAATAAAAATATACTGGATGGATTTCACCTGATATGTTAGGTCGAAAATTAAAAACCAATCACGGATGAGTCGCCCGTAGGAGCAGACGGATGAGTCGGCCGTGGCATTGTAAGCCGGCGCAAACGCGCAAGTCGTCCTCCTCGTTGTAAGCCGGCGCAGTCGCGTGAACCGGCCGCGAGAGCGGACGGGCGAGTCGTCAGTGGCGTTGTAAGCCGGTGCGGACGAGAGAGTCGGCAACGGCGTTGGAAATGGCACGGATGCAGGCAAGTCGATCACGGGCACGGACAATGTGTCAGTCCCGTGTGTTGATGTAGCGGGGGTGGCAACTTGCGCAGGACGAGCGCTAGTGCCAAAATAATATTTGCTCACGCCCCTTTTGCGACACCTTTTGTAAGGAATAATGGTCCTGCAAAAAAATACCACAGACCAGAGTAATTGTTTTGAAATAAAATATGTAATGATAAAATACTTAGAAGAATAGCACCTGATGTTTGTCGGATGAGTGCAGACTTTGATAATGTGCAACATGGACAAATAATGGATGAAATTATGCTCTGCGAATGTCATAGCACTTGTAGTATTGTACCAGGCCTCCACACGTGGTAGCAGTCCACCAATAGTTAATCAAAAGGTCTTGACGTAATTGATCTACCAGTGTACTTTGCTTCTGGTCTTTGGGATTTAATCCAGCATTTTGACCGCCATCAACCTGTTGTAAACATAATAGTAGTATTTGCCCACAGCAGGGGCGCCTTGGCAACACGGAGACGAGTCTTGGCAGAAGAAACAACAGGAGCGGCCGCGCATGGCATCTCAAGGTGGAAACCGGATCCGGCTCAGCGTGCTATAGCAGAGGACGGCCTGGGTGGCGGCGACTTGAAGCTCGGGCAAGGCAAGAATGAGTCCCTGGCGGCTCAAGGCAAGAAGTACGCGACGGCAACGGCGACTTGGCAGCGCGGCAGTGCGGCGATTCACCTGCTGCAGTTAAAACGAGCGGCAGTTTAGCACTGCTGTGGTTGCCGCAGCAGGGGAAGCCGGCCATGGCTACGCGCGAAGGCAGACAACGGCTCACGGCGGTGGAGTGACCCAGAGGCGCGCCAGCCACAGCGGCTCGATGCAACGGGGAAGACCGTGGTGATGGTGAGGCGGCGATGGCCGGTGAGGCCGCCCATGCCTAAGCAGGCGATGGGCTGCTCGCACCGGGGCGGCTCAGTGGCTCGGCAACCGGCAGTTCGAACGACGGGGCGCGACGGCGGCGACCGGCCCAGAGGTGATGGGAGGTCGTGGCGGGTCGGCGAAAGCGATGGCGCGGCCGGCTTCGACGTGGTTGGAACGAGGGAGGCACCTGGTTCAGTGGCAGCGACTCAGGGCCAGCAGAGCGGCGCATCCGACGGAGACGGCTAGCGGAGCGAGCCGCGGCGACGGGTTGAATCATGTCACAAGAAATCAACTCCCATCACGACTCAGTAAACAGGCATGGAGGCGCTGCGGCGACTCTGGCGGAGGATCGAATCCACGTCCGCTTTCCGTGTCGTGGCCGGCTTAATCAACTCTTGTCCATGTCCTCCTTCTAGTCGTGGTTGGTTTGACTCTTTTTTTTGACTTGGTTGTTTCTCAGATCCGACTCGTACTAGCAATACTTGATAGCTTTGTTTGTACGACCATAGGAAACGGGGATCAAACTCTGTAGCTTGACATGATGAGTTACCAGTACTTGATAATTTGGTATGGGCTATCTGACTAGCTCTGTCTCCATGTGGACGGGTTGATGATTCTGATGGATTTGATGTGTGCGCTTTCAGCGGCGTTGCTTCTGATTGTCCATCCGTCCTGGCGCGAAGACGGCCATAGCAGAGAGAGCGGCCATGGTTAAGACCAACAGAAACAGCTCCGCTCGAGGTAGAGGTGACACGAGCCATCGTCGCACGGAGTCCATGACCCGGAGGCATGGCCGAGGCGACCCGGAGCAAAGCTGGCCGAGGGGGCAACTCGAGGCCTTGGACGCCGAGTCAGGAGGCTTGGGGACGCCGAGTCATCAATCTTTCATGCCAGCTCCTGTTGATCCGGCGAGTCATATCTTCGCGATCCTTAAAAGCGATTCCTTCAAGAACTTAACACCACCGTGCGCAGGCCCCATGGTGGGCGCCAACTGTCGTGGAATTGTCACGACAGATGTCCTCTTGCAAGGACTTAGTCGTGAGGCCAACGCATCTATGTGGTAGCTTGAGAGGGGTTGGGCGGAATCAAGAGACGCGAGGCGGATCATCACACAAGACGAGGATTTAGACAGCTTCGGGCCCCGGGAAACATCATCCGGAATAGCCCTACATGCTGTTTGAGGCTAGGTCTCATTATGCTCATGGGGGAGCCTCCGCATAAGCCGGCTCCCCCTTTGTATCTAGCCCTAGATATTGTTTCTTGTTCCTTGTCCCTCCTGGGGAGCCCTGCCCCTCCTTATATAAGTTTAGAGGGGCGGGTTACATGTGGAGTCCAAATAGGATTAGGACTAGCCTATCTTCTACTACAAGCCGGATACAAGTCCGGGTCTTGATTCCTTGTAAGGAAGATATTCCTCACGCCTTTCCTCTTAAGACGGCCTACCATAACGTAAGCCGGCCTTCTGGGCCTTGAGCCTCCTGGGCCCCCGGGTCTTGTCGCTCCTCTGATCCGCTTGCCAGGTCACCCATAAGTCGCCAGGATCGGGCGGGTCACTTTAGTGTGTAGTCCAGCCAGGGCGGGTCATTAGTGAGTCGCCAAGTCTGGCCGGGTTACACCGCGGGGTATATACCCGACATGTCCTTCCCGGACTACTACTTATTTTTCTATTTTTCTAAATATTCCAAAACGGAGAAATATTGCCTTAGAAATTGTTTTGAAGTCGGTTTACTTACTGTACCACATACCTATTCCTTTTTGGAGTCTGAAGTGGTCTGGAAAGTGTCCCTTATGTATTCCTCCGGGGTTACGGTTTCAATAATATTGGTTTCAACATTTATGGGATTACCTGAGATATAATGTTTGATCCTTTAACTGTTTACCACCTTCGGATTTGTGCCTTTGAAGTTGTTCATTTTTATGGCACCGGAACGATAGACCTCCTCGATAACGTAGGAACCTTCCCATTTAGAGAGAAGTTTTCCTGCAAAGAATCTTAAACGAGAGTTGTATAGCAATACATAATCACCTACATTAAACTCACGCTTTTGTATCCTTTTTTCATGCCATCTTTTAACTTTTTCTTTAAACAACTTGGCATTTTCATAAGCTTGGGTTCTCCATTCATCAAGTGAGCTAATATCAAATAACCTCTTCTCACCGGCAAGTTTGAAATCATAGTTGAGCTCTTTAATAGCCCAATATGCCTTATGTTCTAGTTCGAGAGGTAAGTGACATGCTTTTCCATAAACCATTTTATACGGAGACATACCCATAGGATTCTTATATGCAGTTCTATAGGCCCATAATGCATCATCAAGTTTCTAGGACCAATTCTTTCTAGACCTATTAACAGTCTTTTGCAAAATTAATTTGAGCTCTCTATTGCTCAATTCTACTTGACCACTAGACCGCGGGTGATAAGGAGATGCAATTCTATGGTTAACATCATATTTAGCAAGCATTTTACGGAAATCACCATGAATAAAGTGTGAACCACCATCAGTCATTTAATATGTAGGGACTCCAAACCTCGGAAAGATAACTTCCTTAAGCATTTTAATAGAAGTGTTATGATCAGCACTACTAGTTGGAATAGCTTCTACCCTCTTAGTAACGTAATCAACAACAACCAAAATATGTGTATATCCATTAAAGGCAGGAAAAGGTCCCATATAATCAAAGCCCCAAACATCAAATGGTTCAATAGCAAGTGAATAGTTCATAGGCATTTCTTGACGTCTACTAATATTACCAATTCTTTGACATTCATCGCAAGACAAAACAAACTTACGGGCATCCTTGAAGAGAGTGGGCCAATAAAAACCGGATTGCAATACCTTATGTGCAGTTTTATCTCCAGCGTGGTGTCCTCCATAAGCTTCGGAGTGACACTTGCGTAGGATTTGTTCCTGTTCATGCTCAGGCACACAACGTCTAATAACACCACTTACTCCTTTATAAAGATGTGGGTCATCCCAAAAGTAATGTCGCAAATCATAGAAAAACTTTTTCTTTTGTTGGTATGTGAAGCTAGGTGGTATAAATTTAGCAACAATATAATTAGCATAATCAGCATACCATGGAGTGCTACGAGAAGTGCTTATGACATTTAGTTGTTAATCAGGAAAGCTATCATCAATAGGTAGTGGGTCATCAAGAACATTCTCTAACCTAGATAAGTTATCTGCAACGGGGTTCTCAGCTCCCTTTCTATCAACAATATGCAAATCAAATTCTTGCAGCAAGAGAACCCATCTAATAAGTCTAGGTTTTGCATCTTTATTTTCCATAAGATATTTAATAGCAGCATGATTAGGGCGGATAGTTACTTTAGAATCAACAATATAGGGTCTGAATTTATCACAAGCAAATACAACTGCTAAAAGTTCCTTTTCGGTAGTAGCATAATTTCTTTGAGCATTGTCTAGAGTCTTACTAGCATAATGGATAACATTTAATTTCTTATCAACTCTTTGCCCTAGAACAACACCTACAGCATAATCACTAGCATCACACATAATTTCAAAGGGTAAATTCCAATCAGGTGGATAAACAACAGGTGCAGAGACTAATGCTTTCTTAAGTATTTGAAATGCTTCTACACAATCATCATCAAAGACAAATGGTACATCTTTTTGTAATAAATTAGTCAGAGGCCCAGAAATTTTTGAGAAGTCCTTAATGAACCTCCTATAAAATCCGGCGTGACCAAGGAAACTTCTTATACCTTTGATGTCCTTGGGACATGGCATCTTTTCAATAGCATAATCCTGGGCTTTATCAACTTCAATACCTCTTTCAGAAACTTTGTGCCCCAAGACAATACCTTCATTACCATAAAGTGGCACTTTTCCCAATTCAAGACAAGATTAGTTTCTTCACATCTCTGCAAAACTCGATCAAGATTGCTCAAGCAATCATCAAAAGAGGAACCATAGATGGAAAAGTCGTCCATGAAAACCTCACAAACCTTTCTAGCATTTGATCAATAAATGGTAAGGGGTAATGATCTTTCTTAGTAGCTTTATTTAATTTGCGGATATCAATTACCATCCTATAACCTGTGATAATTCTTTGCGGGATCAATTCATCTTTATCATTAGGGACAACAGTAATACTTCCCTTCTTAGGGACACAATGGATAGAACTTGCCCACTGACTATCAGCAACGGGATAAATTATACCTGCTTCCAGAAGCTTGAGTATTTCTTTTCTTACCACTTCCTTCATTTTAGGATTCAAACGTCGTTGAGGATCATGAACTGGTTTGGCATCCGCTTCCAAATTTATTTTATGTTGACATAGAGTGGGACTAATGCCCTTAAGATCATCAAGAGTATATCCAATAGCGGCACGTTGCTTCTTCAGAGTTTTCAATAATCTTTCTTCTTCATGCTCTGAAAGGTTAGCACTAATAATAACAGGATATATTTTCTTTTCATCAAGATAAGCATATTTAAGATTATCAGGCAACGGTGCAAGTTCAAACACGGGATCACCCTTGGGTGGAGGAGGATCCCCTAGGATTTCAACAGGCAAATTATGTTGCAAAATAGGTTCCTGTTTAAAGAATACTTCATCTATGTCCCTTCTTTCATTCATGAACACATCATTTTCATGGTCTAGCAAAGAGTGCTCTAAAGGATCACTAGGAGGTACAACAATAGAAGCAAGACCGATAATATCATCCTTACTAGGCAATTCTTCTTCACGGTGTTGTTTACTAAATTTAGAGGAATTAAACTCATGAACCATATCATCCAAGCCAATAGTAACAACATTCTTTTTGCAGTTTATTTTAGCATTAACAGTGTTCAAGAAGGGTCTACCAAATATTATGGGACAAAAGCTATCTTGTGGAGAACTGAGAACAAGAAAATCAGCAGGATATTTAGTTTTCCCACACAAGACTTCAACATCTCTAACAATTCCCATTGCAGATATAGTATCTCTATTGGCAAGTTTAATTGTAACATCAATATCTTCTAACTCAGCGGGTGAAATTTCATGCTTGATTTCTTTATACAAGTCATAAGGTATAACACTAGCACTAGCACCCATATCAAATAAGCCATGATAACAATGATCTCCTATTTTAACAGAAATAACAGGCACGCCTACCACAGGTCTATGTTTATCTTTAGCACAAGGTTTAGCAATTCTAGCAGATTCACCGCAGAATTGAATAACATGCCCATCAATATTATCAGACAAGATATCTTTAACAATAGCAATATTAGGTTCTACTTTGACTTGCTCAAGAGGTGTATAAGTTCTAATATTGTTTGTACGAACCACAGTTAAAGCTTTAGCATGATCCTTTATTCTAACAGGGAAGGGTGGTTTCTCAACATAAGAGGTAGGAACAATAGGATCATTATAAGTGACAGTCTTTTCTTCAACTTTAATAGGTGCAGCTACTTTTACTTCTATGGGAGGATGATATTTAAACCACTTCTCCTTGGGGAGATCAACATAAGTAGCAAAATATTCACAGAAAGAAGCTACTATCTCAGAGTCAAGTCCATATTTAGTGCTAAACTTACGGAAAATGTCGGTATGCATAAAAGATTTAACACAATCAAATTTAGGTGTCATACCTGACTCCTTACCTTCGTCGAGGTCCCAATCTTCAGAGTTGCGTTTAATTCTATCCAATAAATTCCATCTGAATTCAATAGTCTTCATCATAAAAGAGCCAGCACAAGAAGTATCGAGCATGGTGCGATTGTTATCAGAAAGCCGAGCATAAAAATTCTGAAGAATTGTCACTCTTGAGAGCTCATGATTGGGGCATGAATATAACATTGATTTAAGCCTCCCCCAAGCGTGATGCTTTCTCCTTTGCGAGGCCAAAAATTATATATATAGTTGCGATCACGATGAACAAGATGCATAGGGTAATATTTTTGATTAAATTCCAATTTCAATCTTCTATAGTTCCATGATCTCGTATCATCACATAGCCTATACCATGTCAATGCATCTCACTTCAAAGATAAAGGGAAGACCTTCTTCTTAACAACATCATCGGGTATACCTGCAAGCTTACATAATCCACAAACTTCATCCACATAGAGTAGATGTTCATACGGATGCTTTGTTCCATCTCCTGTAGAAGTATTAGCTAGCAGTTTTTCCATCATACCCGAAAAAATTCAAAAGGAGTTTCATTTTCAATAGGTTCAGTAGGTTGAGGAGCAACTCTTTGCTCTACTGGACGGGGTGAACATACCCCGAACAAGCCCCTCAGAGAATTACTTTCCATAGTAACAAGTGACAGTAAATGTCAGCACACTATATAAATTTTTCCTTACCAAATTCCACCTACCAAAGGCGCTACACTCCCCGGCAATGGCTCCAGAAAAGAGTCTTGATGAACCACAAGTATAGGGGATCTATCATAGTCCTTTCGATAAGTAAGTGTTGAACCCAACGAGGAGCAGAAGGAAATGATAAGTGGTTTTCAGCAAGGTATTCTCTACAAGTACTGAAATAAGTGGTAACAAATAGTTTTGTGATAAGATAAATTGTAACGAGTGACAAGTAACAAGAGTAAATAAAGTGCAGCAAGGTGGCCCAATCCTTTTTGTAGCAAAGGACAAGCCTGGACAAACTCTTATAATAGGAAAAACGCTCCCGAGGACACATGGGAATATCGTCAAGCTAGTTTTCATCACGTTCATATGATTCGCGTTCGATGCTTTGATAATTTGATATGTGGGTGGACCGGTGCTTGGGTGATGTTATTACTTGAACAAGCACCCCACTTATGATTAACCTCTATTGCAAGCATCATAACTACAACAAAAGTATTAAGGTAAACCTAACCATAGCATGAAACATATGGATCCAAATCAGCCCCTTACGAAGCAACGTATAAACTAGGGTTTAAGCTACATCACTCTAGCAACCCATCATCTACTTATTACTTCCCAATGCCTTCCTCTAGGCCCAAATAATGGTGAAGTGTTATGTAGTCGACGTTCACATAACACCACTAGAGGCTAGACAACATACATCTCATCAAAATATCGAGCGAATACCAAATTCACATGACTACTAATAGCAAGACTTCTCCCTTGTCCTCGGGAACAAACGTAACTACTCACAAAGCATATTCATGTTCATAATCAGAGGGGTAATAATATGCATAAAGGATCTGAACATATGATCTTCCACCAAATAAACCAACTAGCATCAACTACAAGGAGTAATCAACACTACTAGCACCAATCCCGGACTTGGAGACAAGAATTGGATACAAGAGATGAACTAGGGTTTTGAGAGGAGATGGTGCTCGTGAAGATGCATATGGAGATTGCCCTCTCCCGATGAGAGGAGCGTTGGTGATGACGATGGTGATGATTTCCCCCTCCCGGAGGGAAGTGTCCCCGGCAAAACAGCTCTGCCGGAGCCCTAGATTGGTTCCACCAAGGTTCCGCCTCGTGGCGGCGGAGTTTCATCCCGAAAGATTGCTTAATGTTTTTTTTGTCATTGAAAGACTTCATATAGGAGAAGATGGGCGTCTGAGAGCCACCAGGGGGCCCACGAGGTATGGGGGCGCGCCCTAGGGGGGGCGCCCCCACCCTCGTGAGCAGGGTGTGGGCCCCCTGGCCTTCATCTTTGGTGATGATTTTTCTTTATTTATTTTAAGATATTCCGTGGAGTTTCAGGACTTTTGGAGTTGCGTATAATAGGTCTCCAATATTTGCTCCTTTTCCAAAATTCCAAATGCCGCATTCTCCCTCTTCATGTAAACCTTGTAAAATAACAGAGAATAGCCATAAGTATTATGACATAATGTGAAATAACAGCCCATAATGCGATAAATATCGATATGAAAGCATGATGCAAAATGGACGTATCAACCTACTCTCTTCAAAGATGCCCGTAAGTTTGTCTTATCTTGTGATGAATGTCAAAGAATTGGTAATATTAGTAGATGTCAAGAAATGCCTATGAATTATTCGCTTGTAATTGAACCATTTTATGTTTGGGGCTTTGATTATATGGGACCGTTTCCTGCCTCTAATGGATATACACATATTTTAGTTGTTGTTGATTACAATACTAAGTGGGTAGAAGCTATTCCAACTAGTAGTGATGATCATAACACCTCTATTAAGATGCTTAAAGAAGTTATTTTTCCGAGGTTTGGAGTCCCTAGATATTTAATGACTAATGGTGTTTCACATTTCATTCATGGTTCTTTTCGTAAGATGCTTGCTAAGTATGACGTTAATCATAGAATTGTATCTCCATATCACCCACAGTCTAGCGGTCAAGTAGAATTGAGTAATAGAGATCTCAAGTTAATTTTGCAAAAGACTGTTAATAGATCTAGAAAAAAATGGTCCAAGAAACTTGATGATGCATTATGGGCCTATAGAACTGCATATAAAAATCCTATGGGTATGTCTCCGTATAAAATGGTTTATGGAAAAGCATGTCACTTACCTCTCGAACTAGAACGTAAGGCATATTGGGCTATTAAAGAGCTCAATTATGATTTCAAACTTGCCGGTGAGAAGAGGTTATTTGACATTAGCTCACTTGATGAATGGAGAACCCAAGCCTATGAGAATTCCAAGTTGTTTAAAGAAAAAGTTAAAAGATGGCATGATAAAAGGATACAAAAACGTGAGTTTAATGTAGGTGATTATGTGTTGCTATACACTACTAGGGAAAACCCTAGTAGTAGCGCGGGTTTAATGCCCACTAGTTGCACGGGCAGCCGCGCTACCAATAAGGCGCTACAGCTATTACTTAGCAGTAGCGCGTGTGACAAGCGCTACTGCTAAGACACATAGCGGCAGCGCTTGTTCTGTCCCGCGCTGCTGCTAGTCTAGCTAGTTGTAGCGTGTTTACTATCCATCGCTACCAGTACTCTTTTTTTCATTTTTAGTGTATTTATACGCTGTTATACAAATTTTGGTACAATACCAATTATGAGGTTTATATCATTATGTCCATAATAGTGTGTCAAATGAAGGTGGAGTAGGTTCAAGTGGAGGCAATATGTGGTGCATGTCAAAAGTATACTACTAATCCAAACTTGATCTAGTTTGGACTAGTAGTACTTTCGATGTGCACCACATGTTGCCTCCACTTGAATCTAATCCGCCAGCATAAGCTATTTAATCATCATCATAGTCATTACCACCAACAGTATTTATTTAATCACCATAGTCATAGTGTAGCACATCATCATGTTCAAACCCATTCAAGCTAGCTAATCACCACCAACACTAGATGCGGTAGCTATCTAATCACCACCAACACTAGCTAATAATAATCATCATAGTCATTACCACCAACAATAGCTATTTAATCATCATACTCATAGCGTAGCACATCATCATCTTCAAACTTATTTCTAGCTAGCTAATAACTCCTGCTGCTCTCTCTCGGGTAAAATAACATAAAACATGTGTAGCTCTCCTCCTTCATCAAGTTGGAGCATGCAAATGAACCTGTCTTCTAATCGTGGTCTGCGTTTGTCATTGCTGCCCCCTAGTACTTCTCTGCGCTCCTCCATCACAAATTTGGTCTTGTCTTTCACTTTTAAGACTTCCTCGCTCTTAGAAATCCTGAATGCACTAAAGTGCATTGTAGGATATCTTGGCCGTAAGCTAACAATACTCATGGTACTATTAGTATCAATCCCATGAGGCACAACATTCATCGGGAGTCCCTGTTGAAGAACCTCGTATAGTAACATACTTAGCAATGAAGTTTAGCTAAAAAAATAATGTATGCAAAAGATGCATTGAGGACAAATAGTAAAAATCTTACCATCTTTCCTAAATAGATGTGACCGTAGTTCATTACAAACACTATTGGTCGCACATTTTCAGTACTAACATTTCTAAGTGCAGGAATAAAATTTGTCTTGACAGTATCAAGATCATCAAGCCATGAAACATAATGACTTAGCTCCTCGCAGTTTAGTTCAGCCCCGGGACAGTAGTAGGTCCTGTCTACCAAGCGATGGACATGTTTGCTTGAACCAAAATAAGCTGACAATAGAAATTAGTTGTCAACTATTTTTGAATAAACAATATCAAAGGCATAAATATGGTTGAGAAACTCACATAATGGTATAATCGAGGCGATCGCACATCGACCGGATGTCGGTATTACCTTCAATATCATCTTCCGGACGAATATCAAAGGTGATAACCATATCAGGCTCAAATGCATAAGTCTTAGTGCTCGCCAATTTTTGCATCCAAAATAGGTGTAGTCGTCTGTGTTGTATAATTTTGCGTGGAAAATACATGCTCGGTCTTCAAGTAAACTTTCTTTACCTCCATAGTACGACTGAAACCTATCTTATCCAAGACAAAAACTCTTGCATGGCAGGGGATGCGCTAGTAGAATAGTAAAAAAATTAAATTATAAGTTGAAGGAAATGAAGCAGATGTCATGCTTAATTACGAAAAAACCCTTGTCGTTGTGACTTACTATATCCACTTTGAAGTTCACGTCCAGCTTGATGCTGAAGCGCCAATTGTCGGTGTACAAAAGTAGGGGCTCTCCTTTCGACCCCTTTACTTGTGCATGGGCAGTCAGAGCCGCTCGCCATGACCACTCATAACATGGCAGGGAAGGGAAGCCGGAGGGAAGCCGAAGGCACAAGTCAAATAAAGCAACGACAAGGACCAAGGCCACAAGGATTGGATGGGCGAAGCAAGTTTCCTCGGCAAGGACCCTTGCCGGGGCAGCCTCAGCGGCCCCGGCAAGACCCTTGCCGGGGCAGCTCGCCCATGCTAGTCGAGTGAGCCACCCTTGAGCCCACCAACGCTCGACGAACGCATTGGGACAGGGCTCGGGAGGCACCTCCGTGGTGGCATGCAGATCTTTGTGAAGACAAAGAATAGTCAAGATCAAGTGAGGATAGGAAGGCAATCATCCTCACCGAAGAAACCCACAAGACCCCTGGCGAGATCCTTGCCGGAGACGCCCGCGCGCCACGGCAAGGCCCTTGTCGGGCCACCCGGCAAGGCCCTCGCCAAGCGCGCCAGTAGGGCCACTGCCAGGTCCGCACCAGCCAAGTCTCCGCCGCCGTTCGCATGCGGCTGCCGACCCAACCAGCTGGGCAGGCACCTGCGTGGCAACATGCAACCCTTCATGGAGGCTCCACCACGCGCCACCTCAGCTGCTGCACGCCTACATGGCACCGCATGCATCGATGGCGAGCGCGTGTCGAGCGAGGAGGAGGCGGCGACGGACGGGACGGGCCTCGCTCCCGCCCCCGATAAAGCAAGAGGACACCTAAGCAATGCATTAAATGCATCTTGTCCTGTAATACGAGGGATAACCTCGCGACACTGTACCCTTTCCACCTCCTGCTTGCCACTGTGGTGACCCCTTTTTCTATAAAAGGAGGCCCGAGGCGACTAGGAGAGGGATTCGGCTTTTTGGAGCTCGTTACACCCCATAGCTAGCTCAAGAACTTAGATTACATCCACCAAAGCAGAACTAGGGTTTTACGCATTCTCGCGGCCCGAACCTGGATAAATGAACCGCGTACTCTCTGTCAGATCCGCTCTTCTCTCAACCCCGCGCCAAGAATTTGTAGGGATCCTTGTGATCCCATAGGTGTCGTTCCCACCGACATCTTTGGCGCGCCAGGTAGGGGGCGCAGTTGTGAGAATTGGCTTTAACAGCTAGTCCGACATTTTCTTAATCGCCATGGCGCCCAAGAAGAAGATGACGGTAGCGGTCGGCTCGTCGGTAGCTGAACGGCCTGTCCCGATGCGGGCGAGCAGCGGACCGATCGCAGAGAGGACCAGGGGCGCGGCTCGCGAGCACCAACACCACCCCAGCAGCCGGAGCTGGGAAGGCGGTGACGTTCGTGTGCCTGGCAACGGGCCGCACATCGCCAAATCCAAAGATGGAGCCAGACCCTCCGCAGGCGGCGCGGGGCCCTCCAAAGGCGCCGTCGCACCACCCAAAGGCGATGCAGTGGCCTCGAAGACACCCACGCCGGCGCCCACAGCGCGCTCCTCTCAGGCCGCGCGCGACGAACGGCGTCATCATGCCGAAGATCCTGGGCGCCGCCATGAGAAGACTCCCGAACGTCACTCACGGGACGCAGAAGACCCGCCCGCTCGCCGAGGCACTGGCGAAAATGGCATGCGACCGCGGGACCATGATAGAGCTCCTTCTAACGTGGTTAGTAGTCAAAGCGCATCGCGGTCCGTGCAGGTTTCTCCACCGCCGACACCAGCAGAGGCCCTAGCGCGCGCAGTTGCTCCTCGACTTCCCTCCCGTTGCGGGGAAGCTCGACCAATGGAGAGCCACCATCCAGAGCCTTGTTGCGGTCGCCAACAAAGGCGAACCAAGGCCGACGCTCCGGAGGAACACCACACGCTGGTGGCGGGAGGACTGGTGGCGCTGCGGCCACGATACACTCTCCTCTCCGCCAATTGCCATGGACGTTGACCCGTCGCAATGACGCGTGTGACGACATCTCCATAGCGTCTTCCGACCCACGGACCCGCTACGACCAACGCCAAGTTCTTCGGGAGCGAGCCCATGAAGACGCTCGAACCACCATTGAGTGCCGGCGCGAAACACGCCACCAGTCAGACAGGCGAGCAGGGCCTGCTGTGAACCACCCGGCTCCGGTAAGCCCTGAAGGTTTACCTTACGGGGTAGGCTGCCCGGCTTTTACCCGTGATCTAAGGCAGTTCCAGTGGCCCAGTCACCGTACCTTCAAGCCTGACGTTGGCGAGAAGTACAACAGCAAGACCCACCCGTCGGAGTTCCTCAACATCTACACCATCGCGATGCAACCCGCCAGAGCCCGCGACGATAAGGTGCTTGCGAATTACTTTCCATTGGCCCTTAAGCCCAACGCCATGTCATGGTTGATGCACTTGCCAGTAGATTCTATTTCTTCTTGGTCGGATTTGTGCCATGAGTTTGTTGGCGCCTTTACGGGAGGTCATCAAGCTCATGGCCAAGCAAGCGACTTGCATGTCATTCCCCAGAAGGAAGGTGAGAGTCTGCGCAAGTACATACAGAGATTCAGCCGGGTACAATACAATATCCCAGATGTTCATCCTGCCGCCATCATCTGCGCGTTCCATCAGAACGTGCGCAACCGCAAAATGCGCGAGGAGTTGGCGATGAACAAGGTGAAGGATGTGGCGAAACTCTACATTCTTGCCGACAGATGTGCCCGGGCTGAAGAGGGAAGGAAGTACCCCGCCGAAGATGCTGGCATGGAAACCGACACTTCGGACGAGGATGCTGCCGCCCCGGTGAAGAAAAGTCGGCACCGTAACAGGAAGCATAAGGGTAAAGCTGTGCTTGCCGTCGAGGGATCTGATGACGCCGGCACCGCCAAGAAAACAAGGCGAACGACCCGGCAAGGAGATTGCCGGGTGCGTCGCCTGCCGGGCCTTGGCGGCTGCCGAGAAGCCAGGGAACTCCGACAAGCAATACTGCAAGATCCATCGCACCAAGGGCCATGACCTCCAGAACTGCTGATAGGTTGAGCTGCTCGCTGAGACGCAAAAGGCTGAATATGAAAGGCGGGATAAGGAGAAGGGCCAGGATGGTGCCGAGGGGTCCGGCAAGAAGCGTGATGGCCAAGCAAGCCGCCGCGGTAAAGATAAACAACAAGAGAGGCCCGCCCGGGGCCGCGACAAGAAGCAGGAAGATGATGATCATGACGAGGACGACGAGTCCGGCGACCACGAGTTTCAGAAAGCCACAGAGGCCATGTGCGTCGATGGTGGCGCCTAGCTGCATTAATCCCACCGCCAACTCAAGCAGTGGGCGCGTGAGATTACAGCGGTGGATCCATCGTTCGACGCACGGAAGCCGCTGAAATGGTCCAGCACACCCATCATCTTCGACACCGAGGACCACCCTGACCGCGCCACTGCGGTCGGGTGCTTGCCGTTGTTGGTTTCACCAACAATCTGCAACCTCAAGGTGACAAAGATGTTGGTCGATGGCGGGGCCGGCCTGAACTTGATCTCGCCTGTTGTGGTCAAGGCTGCAGATCCCGATGGGGACCTCGAGGAGACGGCAGTGCGTTCCAAGGGGTTAACCTGGGGAGGAGCCAGCCAAAGGGAAAGATCCCGCTGCCCGTGACATTCGGAGGCGAGCTGAACCACAGGACGGAGAGATCCCCTTGCCTTACAACGGGATCCTCGGCCGCCCAGCACTGGCTAAGTTCATGGCAGCTTCACACTACGCCTACAACATGCTGAAGATGCCTGGGCCGATGAACATCATCACCGTCCCCTCCGACAAGAAAGATGCGTTGATCTGCACCGACCAACTCTACCGGGAAGCAGTTGCAGCTAAGTTACCTGCTCCTGCCGACGGAGCCCCGGGGGCGGGGGGGGGGGGGGGGGGGGGGAAGACCGGCGAGACTCCTAGAACCCACTCCGGCAAGCGCACCTCTTCAGGATGTTGCGCTCCCGTTGAGGACGTGCCAGAGAGCTCCGCCGGCAAGAGCAAGAAGTCCAAAGCCACGCCACCAGAGACCAAGAAGGTGCCCGTCAAGGCGGACGGTTCGGGAGGAGTTTTTACCATAAGCTGAAGGAAATATGCCCTAGAAGCAATAATAAAGTTATTATTTATTTCCTCATATCATGATAAAAGTTTATTATTCATGCTAGAATTGTAGTAACCGGAAGCATGATACATGTGTGAATACATAGACAAACTTAAATGTCACTAGTATGCCTCTACTTGACTAGCTCATTAATCAAAGATGGTTATGTTTCCTAACCATAGACATGTGTTGTCATTTGATTAACGGGATCACATCATTAGGAGAATGATGTGATTGACTTGACCCATTCCGTTAGCTTAGCACTTGATCGTTTAGTATATTGCTATTGCTTTCTTCATGACTTATACAAGTTCCTATAACTATGAGATTATGCAACTCCGTTTACGGAGGAACACTTTGTGTGCTACCAAACGTCACAACATAACTGGGTGATTATAAAGGAGCTCTACAGGTGTCTCCAAAGGTACATGTTGAGTTGGCAGATTAGGTTTTGTCACTCCGATTGTCGGAGAGGTATCTCTGGGCCCTCTCGGTAATGCACATCACTATAAGCCTTGCAAGCAATGTAGCTAATGAGTTAGTTACAGAATGATGCATTACATAATGAGTAAAGAGACTTGCCGGTAACGAGATTGAACTAGGTATTGAGATACCGACGATCAAATCTCGGGCAAGTAACATACCGATGACAAAGGGAACAACGTATGTGTTATGCGGTTTGACCGATAAAGATCTTCGTAGAATATGTAGGGGCCAATATGAGCATCCAGGTTCCGCTATTGGTTATTGACCGGAAACAGTTCTAGGTCATGTCTACATAGTTCTCGAACCCGTAGGGTCCGCACGCTTAAGGTTTCGATGACAGTTATATTATGAGTTTATGAGTTTTGATGTACCGAAGTTTGTTCAGAGTCCCGAATGTGATTACGGACATGACGAGGAGTCTCGAAATGGTCGAGACATGAAGATTGATATATTGGAAGCCTATATTTGGATATCGGAAGTGTTCCGGGTGAAATTGGGATTTTACGGAGTACCGGGAGGTTACAGTAACCCCCGGGGCTTAATGGGCCTACATGGGCCCTAGTGGAGAGGAAGAGAGGAGGAAAGGGCTGGGCGCACCCTCCTCCCCTAGTCCGAATAGGACAAGGAGAGGGGCGGCGCCTCTTCCTTCCTCTCCTCCTCCTCCTTCCCCCCTTCTCCTATTCCAACTAGGAAAGAAGGGAGTCCTACTCCCGGTGGGAGTAGGACTCCCCTTAGCGCGCCCCTCCTTGGCCGGCCGCCCCCTCCCCCTTGGCGCCTTTATATACGGGGGCAAGGGGGCACCTCTAGACACAACAATTGATCCTTGAGATCTCTTAGCCGTGTGCGGTGCCCCCTTTCACCATAATCCTCGATAATATTGTACCGGTGCTTAGGCGAAGCCCCGCGACGGTAGAACATCAAGATCGTCACCATGCCGTCGTGATGACGGAACTCTTCTCCGACATTCTACTCGATCGGAGTCCAGGGATCGTCATCGAGCTGAACGTGTGCTAGAACTCGGAGGTGCCGTAGCTTCGGTGCTTGATCGGTCGGGCCGTGAAGACGTACGACTACATCAACCGCGTTGTTATAACGCTTCCGCTTTCGGTCTACGAGGGTACGTGGACAACACTCTCCCCTCTCATTGCTATGCATCACCATGATCTTGCGTGAGCGTAGGAATTTTTTTGAAATTACTATGTTCCCCAATAGTGGCTGTGCTCCGATCGGACGCGGTTTGCCTGCTCCGCTGCTGTGCTCCGATCCATACTCCCGCACCATCGAACTTTCATCCAGCGGTTGTGACACATTTCGTCCCGGGCGTCAATCCTCAGCCGGAGTACTTATGTACTACATGTAGTACCCGCCGGTGTGGCTATCTACGCCTCGTAACACGCCGACGCCCAGCTGTGGTCCCCTCGCCACGGCCACGCGACCACCGGCCGGTTCATCTCGAACGAGTGAGTCGCGAACCACGCCACCACCATGATAATGACATGTGGGCCAGCCGCATTTAAGGCCCGCATGTCATTGCCTCATAGGCCGGGCACTAAGCCACTGAAGTTTGGTCCCATGGGCCCGAGAGGGAAATGTAACTCCTGCGGCAGGCCTTTTGGTGCTCCCGCAGTACGAGCTCGTGCCAGAACTGGAATCTATTTCTTATTACTACCAACTAGTACTAGTAAGGTACACGTGCATTGCACGCATGAGATTCTGGTGGTTTGTGCATTATGCTTCTACATGTGGAGTTTTCTGGATTCTAACATGTGGCAAAATCTGGTGGAATGTAAGGTTAGGCAAGTTTGATTAACTCGGGTGAGTGATAGGATCAAGCCACACCTTAGGCAAGCCACACTGGCCCCACATGACATACACACAAAAAATGTGGCAAGCTTCCCTTAGGCTTGCCAACTTGTGGCTCTCATTTTGAAGAACTTATTAATAACTTTGCCTGAGCTTTGTTGTGGCAAAGTTAGTCATGAATTAAGTTCAACCATGGAGGCTTCTAGATTATACATGTGGCAGAATATCGTGGATGATATCCAATGGCCAGTAGTACTCGGATTTGCCATCTTTGTACCGTCGGATTGGCTTCATCCAACGACCAACTTTCAAAGTTTTTCGCACACTATATAGGGGGTATAGATATAGATGTGCCGGTCCGTTGCAATGGATTCAAAGTATATCTATTTAGTGGAGTGCACTCTAAACACATTATCTATTTATTTTTCTCTAACCTTCTGTAGCCGTGCAACCAAGCCACATAAGCTTCATGGGTGCCCCCCACATCATATTATTCATACTACGTTGATTGAAAAAAAAAACATAAATCACCCAAAACAAGATCTTCCCGTTTTTTGTTCCTACGATGTTGTGCCGTGCACGTATCTACTAGTTGTATAGTGGTAGTACTAGTAATATAGTATTAGGAGTACAAACTTGGTAAGTACTAGTAGGAGTAGTACTAGTACGGAATGCTCCTACTCTATCAACTTGAGCCACGTCTGACACAAAATTTCTTGGCTTCCGTGCTACAGCTAGATCTTCCCCTTGTTTCTGTTTTCCAACCCGGCGGCGGGCGGGGTGTCGGTTTGCTCAACGGGCGGTCCCACATGAAAGTGAAAATGCTAGGCACAGGGGCGGAGTTGCGTGAGGGCCAACACGTGCCCTGGCCCGCCCAACCTAGCAGGATTTTCGTAGTTGTACATCCAGTTTTGAGGCATGGAACGTCAACGCAAGGGTAATTTCTATAGCTCGCTAGATCGGCACGCCCAACATTTTGCTTCAAGCTCCGCCATCGCTAGGCAACACGCCTTCCCTAAGCTATGTGCCGTGCGGACGGTCCGTGTTGTACTCGATTCACAGGCGTGTGGGGTGCGGCCTTGAACGTGTGAGCCTTTTCCTTTACTAGCAATGTGCCCGTGCGCTATGCACGGATCCAAAGTAGTAGAATAGTAGTATTTGTTCACAAACTTGAAAGAAATCATTACTGTTTTGATATACTCCTAATATATTGCTCCCTCCGTACCTAAATATTTGTCTTTTTTGAGATTTCAAATGGACTATCACATACGGATTATATAGACATATTCTAGTGTTTCTAGCAAGATGCCCGTAGCGTTGCGAAGTTGATGGAAAAGGTAAGCACAACTTATAAATTGATGGATGGAGTACTAGTTACTGATGCATATAATTAAGCAAAGGGATCGCACATGTCGGTATTGACCGAGCGAGAATGCAACAACACAGTAAGAATTAAGGCCACGATGATGAGATCGCAGTGGTGGTTACAGAAGGCAAGAAGAAAGATGGATCCACGAAAGTACGACCTCCTCCTCCTCAACTTAGTGCGCCGGGCCACCGACCAGCGGCTAAGGAGCGGCAGCTTTTGTGGCGAGGTCGAGGTGCTTCTCAACAAAGGCATCCAAGGCTTCCAGCCGGTTGAGGAAGGCCAACGTCGTAGCGTCCTCACTGGCCTTGTAGATACATATGTACACGATTTGCTCGTACGCGTGGATGTGTAGGTCGACGAATTCTTGCAGGGCAAGGCGCCTCGCAGCGAGCGCGACCTCCAGGTGGACATTCTTCGTGGCGTTGGCGGGCAGTCGCAGGGCCACCAATGCTTGAAAGAGGTTCCGGCAATGGAGGCCGATTAGGGTGGCAGGCAATGAGGAGCCCGGGCGCGCGGGCTAGAGGAGTACGGCGATGTCGTCCGCGAGCTTCTTGAGGACGGTGAACTTGCTGCTGGTGGCAACGATCATATGGTTTAACTGAGAGTCGTAGTTGGCGTTGACGGCGGCCATCCACCAGCCGGTCTCCAACAATGTCTGGAGACGATCCTCGGCGCCGTGCCGCAGGCCGGCGTCGTGGACCATCTGGCGCAGCCGCTGGCCGCTCACACGCATCGCCGCCATGGGTCTGGAGCGAGCTCTTTTGCGCTAAGTGTAGGTGCTTAGGAAAGTGCTTAGGTACGTACGATGTGGTAGATGCATTGGAATGGAGGAGGGGAGCCTTTATATGAGGGCAATGAGGGCAAACTGCGTTGCATTCACATCGTGCAGCCTCTTTTCCCGCACCTCCTCCCATTACTTCCCTCATGCATTAATTTAAGGAGGATGCATTGGCCGTTCAACATATCGGGAACCGCTACTCCCTCCCTCGTCTGCATTAAAGGCGTACTGGGAAATGCGCCGCCCGCTGTCAAATCGAATACTCCTCCGTCTAGGTGAGTATTAGGCTGCTCATAGTGGGAATAACATAGGTAGTAACATAGTGCATTTCGAGAAAATTCTGCTTATCTGGCAAGTGATTAATGAGAGGTGGTAACATAATATGTTACTGTAACATAGAGCTTTCCAAGACAAGATGAGTGAGGGAGTCCTGGATTAGGGGGTGTCCAGATGGCCGGACTCCTGGACTATGAAGATACAAGATTGAAGACTTCGTCCCGTGTCCGGATGGGACTTTCCTTGGCGTGGAAGGCATGCTTGGCGATACGGATATGTAGATCTCCTCCCATTGTAACCGACTCTATGTAACCCTAGCCCTCTCCTGTGTCTATATAAACCGGAGGGTTTTAGTGCGTAGGACGAACAACAATCATACCATAGGCTAGCTTCTAGGGTTTAGTCTCTCTGATCTCGTGGTAGATCTACTCTTGTACTACTCATATCATCAATATTAATCAAGCAGGAGTAGGGTTTTACCTGCATCGAGAGGGCCCGAACCTGGGTAAAAACATCGTGTCCCTTGTCTCCTATTACCATCCGCCTAGACGCACAGTTCGGGACCCCCTACCCGAGATCCGCCGGTTTTGACACCGACATTGGTGCTTTCATTGAGAGTTTTGATGTGCCGTCGCCATCAGAAAGGATGCCTCATCCCGTCTTTAAAGACGGCACTATTGCTAAAGGAGCTTTGGCTATCGGCCAAACTCTCCGGCTAGGCGGTTTTCTTATGACCGCCTGTTCGGCCGCCACGCCGACGATGACTTCTCGAGTCATCGAAAGCAATCTTCACGTCAACTCGGAACTCTCCGAGCAGTTAGATCCGATGGAGCTCTCTTTCTTAAACGAGCTCTTGAATCGCATCGCCGCCCTGGGAGTCGCTACAGACTATGATCAGATTGGGCCTAAACCCGATCCAAAGAGAGATTAACTCTCCCCAGGTCACCCATCACGTTGCAGTGGTGGAGGAACAATGCGGCAAGCCTTCATCTATCTTAAGGACTAGTTATGTCCGGATTCCCGATCCCTCCAAGCCGGATACCATGGAGGGGAGGACGCCACTCAAGCCACGAACCTAAAGTCAGCAAATGGGCTAGATTCATTGGACAACATCCAAGAACCCAAGCTTCCGAGTTCAGAAACTTCTTGGCCTCGAGTCTCAGATTGGGCGAGGTTCCGGATTTAATTCCACCCACCCACCCAAACATAAGCGATCTATCCCAAATTCGGCAAGAGCCCACAGAAACAGTACACCATTACTGGGCCAGATTCCTCCTGGTCATGAACATGATAAGGGACTGCCGCGAGGAGGATGCAATTTCATTCTTCTGCAATAATTGCACGGACAACGGAATCCTCAACGCCATAAGTCGCCGTGAAATTACACGCTTCGCTGACTTGGCATCCATAGTACGAAAGTACTGTGCGATGGAAAGCGCCTGGAAAACCGAAATAAAATTTTGGGACAATCCGGCCCTGAATACAACCCCAGTCCGAAATAAAAGGGTGCATTATCGCCAGGCACCTGGGTTAAACACCAAAAAGCATAAACCCCTACAGTAAGGTGGAACTGCATCGAGGGATGGCTCAATGGACCTGTAAAATTCATAGTACAGAGGGCGCCACGCCAACTCATAGCCTTAGAGCATGTTGGATACTCCGGCAGGTGGCCAGAAGTGGCGAAGAGCTTCTAACTCCAGAATCCACAGAGCACCAGCCCAGGGATACCAGTACGGTATTAACAGTCTTCGAGACTTTTGCATCAAATAATATGCGGAAACGAACACTTCGCAGCCTTACCGAAGTCTACCAAGTAGCAATAATAAACCCATGGAGTGACACGGCTATTACCTTTAATGCCGTTGATGAACCTAAATTCGAACAGCCCGAGCACGAGCCGCAGTGGTCCTCAGTCCTCTAGTGGATGTCTTTCGCCTTTACCATGTACTCATGGACGGTGGCCGATGATTGAACTTCCTTTATGAGGACACCCTTCGATAAATTGTAATAGACTGGAGCCGCATTGAGCGAAGCAACACAACCTTTAGAGGAATAATCCACGGTCGGGGAGGCGTATTTGTATAGGAAAAATCACCTTTGGATGTGGTGTTCGCACGCCGGATAATTACAGGTTCGAGGAGGTTCCAAGTGGCCTCGTTCAAAGAAATGGATACCACACTCTATTAGGGCGAGAGGCATTCACAATTTTTCAAGCTATACCCCATTACGGGTACATGAAGCTCAAAATGCCCGGGCCCAACGGAATCATCACTCTTGCTAGTGACCCAGACATAGCACTCCGCACCGAAAATAAGACAGCCGCACTGGCCCTTGAGGCACTATCCGAAGCCCTAGCGGCCGAGGAACTGACTGCGCTGCGCTCCACGGTGAACAGGAACGACGTGATACTCGATAAAAGATCCAAGTCCACCTCCTTTAAACCGGCGGACAAAATAGTCAAATTCCAAGTCCATCCAACGGACCCTACAAAAACGGCCTCCATCGGGACGCAATTAAACCCTGATGTAGACGCCAGACCACGAGAATTCCCTACGAAAATTGGGACATTTTTGCCTGGCACCATTTAGACATGCCAGGAATCCCACGCCGGCTAGCCGAGCACAGCCTAAACATCCTAAAAGGATTCAAGCCAGTCAAGCAGGCTCTTTGGCGCTTCTTCGAACCTAAGAGACAAGCCATGGGAGAGGAGCTAGCCAAACTACTGGAGGCCAGATTCATCAGAGATATAAAACATCCCCGACCGCTAGCAAACCCGGTGATGGTACCAAAGAAGGACAAATCCTGGCGCCTATGCGCCGATTTCAAGGACCTCAACAAGGCTTGCCCAAAGGATCCCTTCCCCCTCCCCCGCATCGATCAAATTATCGACGCTACCGCAGGACACGATTCATTGTGTTTCCTTGACGCATACTCCGGCTACCATCACATTAAGATGGCAGAGCCAGACCGAGCCGCAACGGCATTCATCACCCCATACGACCCATTCTGCTTCAACACAATGCCCTTCGGCCTCAAAAACTCCGGCACAACATATCAGCGCATGATTCAGACATGTCTGGCAAACCAGATCGGCAAAACAGTGGAGGCATACGTAGATGACGTGGTCGTCAAAACCAAGCATGTCGAAAATCTAGTAGACGACTTGAGGCTCACATTCGATAACCTCCGAACATATGACATCAAGCTTAACCCGGAAAAATGCATTTTCGGCGTACCAGCTGGAAAGCTCTTGGGCTTCATTGTATCCGGTAGAGGAATTGAAGCAAACCAAACCAAGATCCGAGCTCTATCACAATTGGATATCCCAAAGTACCTTAAAGAAATACAAAAATTGACCGGATGTGTGGCGGCTCTAAGCCGCTTTATCTCCCGCTTGGGAGAAAAGGTATTACCCCTTTATCGCCTCCTCCGGCGCACCGAACACTTCGAGTGGATGGATGCTGCCATGGCCGGACTCGAAGAAATAAAAGCCATATTGGCAACAAACCCGGTCCTGGCCGCGCCTAACATCGGCGAACCAATGCTATTATACATCACGACAACTCATCAAGTTGTAACCCCAGTGCTCGTCGTCGAACGAGAAACGGACGGACACAAATTCCCCCTTCAAAAGCCAGTTTACTACGTGTCCACTGTCCTCACTCCATGCAAGTCGCGGTACCCGCATTATCAAAAGATAGCGTACGCGGTATATATGGCATCCCGGAAGTTGCGACACTACTTTCAAGAGTGTTTGATAACAGTAGCCTCTGAAGTACCTCTTAACGATATTATAAACAACCGCGACGCGATGGGATGGATTGCCAAATGGGCCATTGAGCTCCTCCCGTTCGACATAACCTATAAGCCACGGCGAGCCATTAAGTCGCAAGTTTGGCCGACTTCGTCGCCGAATGGACTGAAGACGAACTCCCTAAAGAGTACGACACATATTCCAACTGGATCATGCACTTCGACGGCTCCAAAATGTTGGCTGGCACAGAAATTTGGCGTCGTTCAGCGTCCCCAACAGGAGATCTGAGTTCAATACGTACTCTAGATAATGTATACGGACTCCAACAACGCAGAATAACACGAGGCCCTTCTACATGGTCTCCGGATGGCAGTCTCCATGGGCATCCAATGCCTAGAGGTGCGCGGGGATTCAAACCTCGCGATATCCCAAATAAATGGAGACTTTGATGCCAAGGATCCAAAAATGGCAGCTTACCGCAACGTCGTCCTAAAAATGTCAGCTTGGTTCGAGGAGCTTGAATTTCACCATATAGCCCGGGAAAACAATCAGGCAGCAAACGTCTTGGCACGCATTGGCGCAAAGCGTGATGCAGTCCCCCCAACATTTTCTTGGAGAGGCTATTCAAGCCATCTGTATTATGGGAAGGGGAATCCGGAAATAACAGCCCAGACCCACCCGCACTGCTCGACACCGAACATTCTGACACAACGGGAGGCTCTGGCAATGAAGTAACATCCTCAGCCCACGTAATAATGGCAGTCATTCCCCATGGACAGAACCATTCCTAGCCTACCTAACCAGGCAGGAACTTCTCGAGGACCAAAACGAGGCACGCTGCATAGTGCGGCGATCTAAAGCCTATAAAGTCCACGAGGGAGAGCTTTATAAGAAAAGCACCACCGGAGTCCTTCAAAGGTGTATCTCCGAAGAGGAAGGGCGGAATCTTCTGGCTGAAATTCAGGCCGGACTCGGCGGGCACCATGACGCAGCCCGGGCCCTTGTAAGCAAGGCCTTCTGTACAGGATTTTATTGGCCGACGGCCCGGGCAGATGCTCAGGACTTAGTCCAAAGATGCGTCGGTTGCTAGCTCTTTGCTAACCAAAGCCATATGCCACCCACCTCCCTCCAAACTATACCCATCACCTGGCCCTTCACGGTCTGGGGGCTTGACATGGTTGGACCCCTTAAAGGAGGAACCCACAAGCAAAAATACCTACTGGTCATGGTGGATAAGTTCACGAAATGGATAGAGGCCAAGCCTGTTAAGACGGCCGAATACGGACCAGTGATAGACTTCATATCCGGGGTCGTACACCGTTACGGCGTCCCCCGCATCATCATCACTGATAACGGCACGAACTTTACGGCCGACGAGGTCAAACTCTGGTGCAAAAACATGGGCGTCAAGCTCGACTATGCTTCAGTCTATCACCCACAAACTAACGGTCAAGTCGAGCGAGCAAATGGTCTAATCATGAGCGGCATCAAACCCAGCTTAGTGCGGTCCCTCAAGGAATCTAACACACACTTGGTAGAGGAGCTCAACTCCGTGCTCTGGGGGCTGTAGACCACGCCGAATCGCACCACCGGATACACACCATTCTTTATGGTATACGACGCAGAGGCGGTTCTGCCCTGCGACTTAATTCATGACTCACCTCGCGTGCGCATGTACGAAGAAAGAGAAGCCGAACTCGATCGGCAGGACAGTTTGGACGCCTTGGAGGAGGAGCGTGGTGTGGCAAAAGCCCGTTCCACATTCTATCAACAGCAGGCTCGAAGATACCAAAGCAGAGAAGTACGGGCCAAAACTTACAATGTTGGCGAGTTAGTTCTACGCCTGCCGGACAACAAAAAGGACAAACTCAAGCCCAAATGGGAAAGTACCTTTATTATTGACCAAGTCCTGACTGGTGGAGCGTACCATCTGCGAGATGCATCGGATAACCGACTCGAGCCGAACCCATGGAACGCAGCCCGTCTTCGAAGATTCTACGCCTAGCGCCGGACTCTGTGTTCGTCTCCTTCCTTTGTCTATTTTTTACACATTAGTTGTATTATATTTCTCTCCTTCTCCCTCCCTTTCTCTTACAGCCTTTAAGGGCTTGTTCGCGCCCTGTTCAAGACATTACAACCGACGCGCTATCCGCGCTCATTATACACAGGGGCTTCTTTAATGAAGCTTATTTATACGGGCTTCATGCCCAACACATGTGTCACACTTCCGCATGTACCTTTTATTCACCATTATATGCATCGATATGACTTAAGTTTTGGCCAAGCTGGGTTGCCTGGCTCCTGTGCTTACCCCTACGTTCCCGATTGTTCGGCTAGGCGGTAAAGGGAGCACCTCTGTGATTGTTACTGCCTGGTCAGCCGGATGTGTACCTCAGACTAGGTGAAGCCGAAAGCTAGCGTTCTTAAGGGAATATTCTGTCGGTGAACTAAAGATGATTTCTCACTTGTTTATTTATCCGCCCGCAGATGCTTTTCTGCTTTTTTCGCAGTCCGGACATGCACTTTAGGGCATGCCTCCCAGGGAAAGGAACCCCTAATGGAACTATTCTCCCTGGAAGATGTTTCTTACTAACCATGTAATATAACATAACTAGTTGGGCACTTATGCATTCAAGCACTAATGACCCCTACGCGGTCTCCATGCATGCCCCGGTTCTTACATAACCGAGAGGGTATTCGGACACACTCCGGACTATCGGGTCCCGAGGTTGAAGCGAAAAGGTCCTCCATGACAAACGATCTACAATCCGGCTAGAAGGCATTTTACATGTCATCTTAAATTACATAGTCAATTTGACTTGGTATATTCCTCTTCAATACCATCCAACATGCTGTCTAGTTTACAGTCCTGTTGGGAATATTTAATGCCAACTCTACGGCCTTACACTAAGCTCACAGGATCTCCTTCCCATCAGGCCCCATGTGTCCGACCTCGGCCATGTGGTTTGGGTCAGGCTTTGTGTACCGCGTCTTCACCATGGCCCAGCCTCCTGGCGCCTTGACGGCAGGCCGATATCTTCCATAATCAGAAGTGCCGCCGCGCTCCCTTAAGCCTCTCTGCAAGCTCTCCAAGGCCTTCGGGCATGGAGACAGATGGCCACAAGGCCTGGGCGACGCCTTTCATCACCTGCCGAACTCGTTCGTGTAGTTGTAAGAGCTCGGGAAGAAGGTCACCCATAGAACCGGGCATTTCCTCTGCAGGACGACCTGTGAGCATACCTACAGACATAACTCTGTTAGTCGACTTCCTCGCCGAACTCTTTTTCAAAAGTTCGCTCAAGCACTTACTAAACATGCCGCGTCAAAGCCGCCGTTTCTCCTTAACGGAGTCCGACAGTTGGGCACGAACATCCTTTAGTTCCATGCCCAGCTGGGTGTTGGCATCTTGGAGATCATTCTTCTCCCGCCTCACCTTTGTCAAGACGCTCTCACCAACCTCTAGGCTGGCGTAGGAGTTGCTTCTCCGGATCTAATCCGGCGCCATCTGCAATTTTATTGTCAGACTTGCCTACACGCCGCACTCTACATAATACTTAACAATTGAGGCATATAATACCAGAGGGGGTCTTCTTGGGCTCCCCTACTGCGGCTAGTGCGGCCTGAAGTTGGGCTTTGCACTCTTCCAGCTCCTAGGACAGTAGGGTATTCTTTTCTGTAAGAACCTGTATAATAAATGATCCTTAAATCAGTTATTCTAACTGTTTCAAGTCCCAGGGTCTACTGATATATATATATATATATATATATATATATATAATCATTGAATTTTCTCACCCGTATGTCTTTTACATCTTTGCTCATTAGCCAAGCTAGACCATTTTGAGCGGCACGGAGGTACGCATCTCCCGAGTTGAAGGCATCCAATGCCTCTTGGGAGAAACAAGCGTTGCGAAGAACTATCCGGCGGCGCCTATGATTCATGGCACTCTCCACCTCGGAATTGGCGGCGGACAGTCTGTCCGCATCCTCTGTCGGAGGAGCGTCCGACGCACGCCTCGTGTTCGCCTCTGGTTTTGGACCGGGCTTTGGAGCCTGGCTGGTGCATGCGCGATTGGCAACCTCTCCGGATATAGTCCGACGAGCCCTCTTTTTCCTAAAAAGAGCACGGGCATTAGTATGCATCGCAAGAATAATACCTTGGAATAAGGCGGCGCGCCTTACTGCTGAGCCGGTGCCTCGACCCGAACTGCGTGTCTCTTTAGCCTGCCCGCCCTCGCGGTCCCTTGTTGGCTAGTCGCCGCAGGCTCGGCATTCCGCCTCGAGATCCTCCCATGCGAAACACCATTGATATACGGTGATCAATAATAAGCACAGACAGATCATCTTCGAAGTATTGGGACTTCGGTCTCGGTTACCTGTGAGGCGGGGAGCAGTCCGGGATAATCGGCTGTAATAGCCACCAAGGCATTGTCGATGCTCAGTTGGTAAAATACCCCATCGATCAGCTCCACGGATATGTCCGGATCCTCTTGGGAGGCCGGATCGAGGGACCGCTCCGGATCCTCGGGTTGTGGAGGAGGGCTGTTTATATCCTTCTACGGCTGGCGCGGTTCTGCGTCGAAATCACAAGATGAGATACTTAACCATGGGAATATGGAGCGGATGGGCAAAAAGAAGTGTCCGCTACCCAGTTTGGGGGATTGTGCATAGAAAATCCGCCTGTGGATTGACGCGAGAAATTCCTCCTCTTCTCCCTTGTACAATGCGGACAAGATCTTCGTCGAGCGGCAACCGTTTCCGGCCCCTTACGGCCGCTGCGAGTGGCATAATCCTCCCCGTTTAAATCCCACATGGGGTGGCCTCTATACTGAAGCGGTTGCACCCCCCCCCCCCCCCCGCATAATGCATGTGGCCATGACCTCGATCATGGTCAGTCCGGAATGAGCTAACAACCTTATCCGGCTCATCAGGTGAAGGACGTCCTTGTCATTTTCCTTCTGAGGGCTCCGTGGACGCCAGCTTAGGCGCTTCTTTAAAGGAGCATTATCGAACTCAGGAGGCCGATCCGAATAGGGTCCGGCAGGGGGACATCTTCTATATAAAACCATTCTGAAGGCCAGTATTCGGACGCCTTCTTTGGGGTTCCGGATAGATATCCGTTCCCGGTGATGCGCCATAGTTTGGCTCCGCCCACTTGATATATCGACCCCCCTGAGAACGGGGCACGAGCCAGAACAGCTTCTTCCACAGCGCGAAATGAGCCTCACAGCCCAAAAACAGCTCGCAAAAGGCTACGAAGCCCGCGATATGCAATATGGAGGCTGACGTAAGGTTGTGCAGCTGGAGGCCATAGAACTCCAACAGCCCCCGGAGAAACGGATGAATTGGAAATCCGAGCCCTCTTATCAAATAAGGGATAAGGCATACCCGCTCTCCTTTTGAGGGATTAGGGACTCTCTCCGCTTGCTCTCCGCCGTTATAGGTGGCATGTCCGGCTCAAACCGGGACCATGTAGACTGGGGGAAGGAATCCCTTGGCTTGGAGCGCCACTAGCTTGCTGTGCGGGATGGAACATCTCTTCCAATCTCCAGGTTGAGGACTGGGAGGGCGATAGGAGGAGCTACGACGATTGGCCATGATGGAATGGATCTCTGTCGGGTGTGCTCTGATGAAAGCTCGCGGAGGGAAGGTGGTGTGATTTGGATCTAAATCCTCGTCTCTTTAATAGACAGCTCATTTGCGCAGCTAGGGGGGTAAATGTAAAACACCCTAGCCTTTCGCATTCATTTGACACGTGGAAGAAGGCCATTATTGGGCGCGGAAGCCAAGGAGCGCAATATTCACCAGGAGCTGAACACTATTCAACAGGTACACGGAATTTGGAGAAGAACCCGCCTTGCAATGTCGAAGACAATCCGCGCACCAGACTCGCTGTCATTGAAGCCTGGTTCGGGGGCTACTGAGGGAGTCCTGGATTAGGGGGTGTCCGGATGGACGGACTATAACCTTTGGCCGGGCTCCTGGACTATGAAGATACAAGATTGAAGACTTCGTCTCGTGTCCGGATGGGACTTTCCTTGCGTGGAAGGCAAGCTTGGCGATACGGATATGTAGATCTCCTCCCATTGTAACCGACTCTATGTAACCCTAGCCCTCTCCGGTGTCTATATAAACCGGAGGGTTTTAGTCCGTAGGACAAACAACAATCATACCATAGGCTAGCTTCTAGGGTTTAGCCTCTCTGATCTCATGGTAGATCTACTCTTGTACTACTCATATCATCAATATTAATCAAGCAGTAGTAGGGTTTTACCTCCATCGAGAGGGCCCGTACCTGGGTAAAAACATCGTGTCCCTTGTCTCTTGTTACCATCCGCCTAGACGCACAGTTCGGGACCCCCTACCCGAGATCCGCCTGTTTTGACACTGACAATGATTCTATGAGCTAATAAATCAAGCCATCTATGATACTACTATTATGTTACTTTGCATTATAAAGGTAGTAACTTAGACTAGTATCATATACATGACACTAGTCTAAGTTACTCCCTACTATGACCAGCCTTAAGTCATCTTACGAAAACCAAATACTAGTAAACACATAGGCGTGGTGCATTAACTCTCACGTTGTTTCTTATTTTTTAACATAAATAGAGGAATCAACCAAGAAGAGATGTGGGGCTTGTATGTTTTTAATGACTTGAGACTATCAAACATGACATGTAGTGGTCAGTTAGATTGCACAAGAACAAATACAACCCACGTCAGCACACACGCATCTTATAGCATCACATCCAATGGCTATAAAAGATGAATGAGACCAAATTATATCTCATATAGATGAGTTCTAGCAAAATTGTATGAATAATACTTAGTACTCTTGCGCCATGTATCATATAAGTATCATGTAGTACTTTATTTATTGCCATGCATGACACATAGTTCACGAGCGCTCTCTATATGTACCACCTTTTTTTTAATTTCAAGTTTTGCTCCATGGCGCAATCCATCGATACTACTACTATAAAAAGTGGAGTATATACATTTTTAAAAGGCTAGAGGGCGGGCAGTCTAGCTCGGTCGGTTTCACGAGAGGCGAGGCCTTTGTGATTTGACGGCTCATTAATGTCACAAATCGAATAGGCATCAAGGCCGCTCACTGCACGCCCGGCGCCTCCATTAAACCCTCCGTTAAACCCGCATGCAAACCGAGAATCCTACTCCGCCACACGTCCGTTCATGAGCGGGCCGGAATTAAACGCAACACCGCCGAAGCTCCTCCCGTCCGCCCTCGCTTAAACGAGGCCAGACGCCAAAGCTCCTACCGTCCGCCCTCTATTTACACGAGGCCAGACAGACAACGGGCAAGAATCGCACCCCTCCGCCACTCCTCTATCTCCTTCTTCACCATTTTCTCCACCCTTCCGATGGCTTCCGATGAGCCGTTCTCCGGCATATTACCCGGCTGGGTGGCCCGCCGAGCCCTCCGGATACGGGCGAGGCCGCTCGGTGCTTCACCAACCTCACTTGGCCCGACGGAGCCAGTTGCTGCCCCAAGCAAGCGCGTAGTTTAGCAACTCGCCGCTCCAGTTCAGCTCAATGAGGAGTGGCGAGTTGCTCCACACCGGCACGGGCGGCGTAGCACGCCAGATAGCGCCGCCGCTGCTGTTGCATCAAGGCCACCAGTGTCTGCGGTGGCCGCGCCTCCCGTGTCTGTGGGCGCGCCTCCCATGCCTGCGGTAGCGCCATGCAGGCAGAGACAGAAGCTGGGTGCATGGAGAGCGATGAGTCGGTGGCCAGCTTCTCCGTGTCCGCCGCCATCATCGAGGTGAAGTAGAACACGGGAGGCCGCCGCCACTTGGGACCCATGAAGGCCGCCGCCGAGGCGACGACCGCGGATTCATGTGGTTTCTTTGCTGCTTCGTCTCTTCCGAGGACCTTCGTCGACCCCGCAAGTGTCTCGACGGACATGAGGAAGACAAAGGGATCATGGTGCCATTTAGAACTAAAATAAGTCTAGATATATCCATTTCTAGGACAAGTATTTCCGAACGAAGGGAGTATTAATTATACAAGAGAGCCGGATTGGCACCTCTTAGTTCATGTAAATGTAATGAAATCCATCATGTTTATATGAAGATCCGCTTTTTATACGAAATCCTTCATGCTTATATGAAATCACGTGTTTGCACGAATTTCATCTGGTTGGTTAGAGTTGTAAAATGTCTGTTACCGGGCGTTTGATGTCGTCATCTGCGGAAGGAAGCGGGAGGAAATTTGCCGGCTGCCGTTGGAGATGCTCTTTATGCTGGAAATAATAGAGTGACATCCAATCCATTTGAGTTAATTGCCTGTAAGATTATCCCTCTATAAAAACTTAATTGCATGTACAAAGGTACACGTGACTTGCGGTGGGTGGCTACTGACTGCATGTAAAGTAAAAAAAACAAGTCCATCCTTAATATTCTAAGTACTGTGGGTTGCAATCACAAGACAAAGAGCGAAAGAAGTATATATTAAATAAGTAGAGTAATATATGATATACAAATCTAAAGTTAAAAGATAGAATTGAACTCATGTCATCGCTGCGAGCATCCGCGCTAACCAGCCCAACACATTTTTGTTGTAGACCATGCTGGAGATATATCTCCATGTCTACTCTTATATATACTCCATTCGTTCCTAAATATTTGTCTTTTGCAGATTTCAAATGGACTACCACATACGGATGTGTATGTAGACATATTTTAGAGTGTAGATTCACTCATTTTGCTATGTATGTCTTTTCAGGAAGGGGTCAGATTTTTCCTTGATTTATTTATGAGGTATCCAGATGGCACTGCACCGCCAAGAAAAGAGGGTAACATCAAAATTATGGACTACTTTTTTGAGTATGTTGGTAAGGTCGGTCATAGTCACTTGTTGGAATCTCTAAAGACAATATTCTCCGTCTCAGAATACTTGTCATCAAAATGGATGAAAGGAAATGTATGACGTATTTTAGTTTTAGATACATCTATTTTTATCCATTTTGATGACAAGTATTTTCGGACGGAGGGAGTAGAAAACAGAGTTGGTGATGATGGCGTGCGTGCCATCCTGCAATATAGGCCATCGGATTTATATCTAACGGATAGGAAAGAAACTCTGGCAATTTTGCAAAAATATACCCACACGTCTCTCCATGTTCACAAATAAGGCCTTCCCTCATTCAGCCTTTTCTCTCACAAGATAAACTACTCATACAAATGCATCTTGATGTTCCGTGCAACGCACGGGCAGCTAGCTAATTTCTTTTAAAATAGTTGCTGCGATAATTTGGTTGAAGTGATATATTTTATGTCTGCTCCGAATGATTTCAGATTCACTAGCAGTAACAAAGAAAAGGTTGCCTTGTTAATTAACAGAAAACAGGTTGAAAACTATCACATGAGGCCGGTAAAAACAAGGCACACTGGGTTTAGCGTCATCGTCACTACAGCTGTGCGCGCGCAAGAAGTCTACATATCGACGGGGCTACCGAGTGAGGCACCGAGACACAATGTTTGAGAGAGAAACCAATTGACAGATTATGATCAGATCGAGTTTTCACCCTTCTACTGTCATTGTTGGGGGGGGGGGGGGAGAGGGAGAGAAAGACGTATCGAGAGTGTGTGCGGTAGGCACAGAGGCACAACTAGCGAGTGTGTGTGTGTGTTTGAAAGAGGAGTCGATAGATTATTATCAAGATCGATGTGCCACCCTACTCCTTCGGTGCCGGGTAGTGTGTGTGTGTGTATGTTTGAGAGAGAATCCAGTCGATAGATTAGTATCAAGATCGAGGTGTCACCCTACTCCTTTGGTGCCGGGTAGTGTGTGTGTGTGTATGTTTGAGAGAGAAGCCAAAGAGATAGATTAGTATCAAGATCGAGGTGTCACCCTACTCCTTCGGTGTTGGGAAGTGTGGGTGTGTGTGGGGGGGGGACAGTGACACTCACATATCTCTACTCTTATAAAAAAACAGAGTTGGTGATGATGGTGTTCCTGCCATCCTCCAATATAGGCCATCCGATTTATATCCGATGGATAGGAAGGAAAATATGGCAATTTTGCAAAAAGATACCCACACCCCTCTCCGCATTTGCAAATAAGGCATTCCCTCGTTCATCATTTTCTCCCACAAGATAAACTTATCATACAAATGCATCTTGATGTTCCGTGCAACGCATGGGCATCTTGCTAGTAGGGAGAAGGAGTTTGTGTGACACATATCTAGCTATATTAAGGGATAGGTAGATAGCATATGTGTGAGAGACATTATTATACTTTGAGACATTAGTGGCTGTGGGTGGGCAGAATTAAAGGGGTGGGCGTGTTAGACATAGAGAGCGTGTGTGTTTCTGTGTGAGAGACTTGTAGGACGGGGTAGAAAGACGAATTTAACCCTGACGGAGGGAGAGAAATACACGAAGTGCACGTGTGTGATTCCGATGCCCACAGGGAAATGAGATATGTAGATTGAACAATTCATTCACGTATCACTATCTAGCGATCGTCGACGTGCATCGCTTGAACATAAGTCAATCTCTACTTCATATCGTGGCCAAAGGTACAATATCGATTCAACGCTATAAAGATTGGACACTCACATATCACATTTTTTCTATTTAAATAAACCTTTTGAGTTGTGCATACCAAAGTTACAGTGATGTTTCTTCAAACAACCAATGTAGCTATCATGCACATGCACCATTGTTACTCTTGCATTCAAATTCATTAGTCTTGGATGATTTACGTTTCTATTTTGAAGTAATATATGTAATATTCATATATGAATTCAACGGGTACGCAATTTATGAAATGGAAGCTATGTAATCATATGAGGTAACACTTTTAAGTAGCTAACTACAATATCCATTTCTTTTTGTGCGCCTCTACACTAACACGTCAATGCATTATGTTTAAAGTAAATAACCAATGGCACTAAATTATCTATTTACATGAGAAATACATAGGCTGATCGTTTGATCTCTTTTTTGTGAACGCGCCACTACACCCGTCACGATTGGCGCGCCCGTGTGAACGCCAAGTTATCGGCGCATCATCCCGAGTTATTGTCTTTTTTCCGGGTGGACTTCACACCAGTTATTAATCACGACGCGTGCACCGTGTACACAGTCTAGCATGACCTTCCCGCTAGCACGGTCCAAAATTAGTTGAAACTGGATACGAACGATCCCGCGGGCGGCAAAATCTCCCACCTCCTTCTAAAATTTCCGCCACCGTAGTCTTTAGCATGCGAAATCGCCCTTTTGTCCTTGGTGCATGGAGACCAACAGTTACAATACCGCCCTCATCTACATGATAGGTCGGGGCTGCTTTGGTAACTTCCGGTGACCCCCACTACACGACACCCCCATTTCCTCTCCCTCCCGCAAAAAACAACTAACTCCACAAAGACCAGAGCATCATACATCACGTCGCGTGCATTTCATCGCCTCTTTCTCCCCTCCCCTCTCGAAACCCTAGACTGCTCATCCACCGGCGTACCATAGCCCATTCACTGCCAGCGGCGTCCACCTCGTCGGATCTGCTTCTGTGGCCGCATCTACCCCTCCCACCTCCCCTAGAAACAAGTAGACTGCTCATCCACCACTGTACCACAGCCCATTCAATGTAGGCCTTGTCCACGGCGCCGGATCTGCTTCATCGGTACTCTCGTCAACCTCCGTGCATCTACAGCGGCTCATTCATACTCCCCACCGGAGACGCTTCGTCCACACCCCCCGGAGCCGCCCCACCGACGGCCTCTGATCCTCTTCGCCGACACCTTCCTCAACCCTACCGGAGCTGCTTCGCCGACACCTTCCTCAACCCTACCGGAGCCGCTTCGCGGACACCAGCGTCAACCCTACTGGAGTAGCTTCGCCTATACCATTCTCAACCCTACCGGGGCCGCTTTGCCAACTCACAAGTCCAGGGCCTCAGATCCGCTTCCTCGCACCCTCATCCAACCTACCGGAGCAGCTTTTGACGCCCCGTCCACAGCCACAAATCCGCATTGTCGACACCACCCTTAACCCAACCACTGGAGAAGCTTCTAACGCCCCGTCCACGGCCGCAGATCCGCATCATCGATACCATCCTTAACCCAACCATCGAAGCAGCTTCTGACGCCCCGTCCACGGCCGCAGATCCGCGTCGTCGACACCATCCTTAACCCAACCACTGGAGCAGCTTCACCTACGCCCTCGTCCACGGCCACAGATCCGCTTCGCCCACATCGTAGTCCACCCTACCGAGCCGCTTCCACAAACACCCTACTCGACGGTTCTAGATCTCCTTACGGACCTCGGCCGGTACAAAGGTGTCATCACCCTCGACGATTCTAACCTGATTCCCACCGTCTAGAGAGATGCCAAGCACCCGCCACGGCCTAGGTACTTGTCACCTTTAAACCCGCCCAGCATCACCTGCTCGATGTACTTCAAATATACTAACCGGTCGCTGTTACCTATTATGCAGCTGGCAAAAACTACAAGGACGGTGTTTCTTCTGGATCTAACAGCTTGGCCAACCAAGATCCTGGACTGAGGCATTGCTATGATCTTGTAAGTACATCTCTCTCTCTTGTATTGTTGTATGCCTGCCAGCGTGCTTTTCTAGGATTTTCGACCAGTTTTCCCTTTGTGCAGACAATGATTTCTACTACTAGATGCTAAATTAGATATGTAGATGTCATACATGATACTACCTCGTACCTCCGTTCCTAAATATAAGTCTTTCTAGAGATTCCACTATAGGCTACATACGGAGCAAAATGAGTGAATCTACACTCAAGATGCATCTATATACATCTGTATGTGGTCCATAATCGAATCTCTACAAAGACATATATTTAGGAACAGGGCAAGACATTACACAAAATCGTAGGTGGCATGTAGGAATTCCAAAGTGCACTACATTAGGCTCCCTTAGAGTGCCCGCCATCCGACATCTGAGAGTCATGGCTAGTTTATGGTACGCACACAATCGTTAATTGGTGGTTTAAATATGCGCAAGGGATATGCAATGTAGTATCATGTAGAGATGTCCGAAATTAGCCGTGTCAACTTGCGATAGGGTAACACAATGAAAAAGTACAAGATGTATGTGGCAATTTCATGGAACATCGCAAAAAAGGAGAGGCAGCGGTGAGCCTATACGATTGTGCTATGGTACGTCACTCCTCCATTGCAATCATCGTGACATGTTATTTGTATGCCAGTTCTATTAGCCAAGTTTCTTAGGGACAGTTTTACGAGTTATCCTAAGAAAATAAGCACCTGTGAATATAAGCTCCATGTAATACGCCAACCAGTTCTTTTCATTGCGTTTTCAGCTTATCTTTGGTATGATTAGTGGAAAGTCTAGATTGCATTATATATATATTTCGTTTTGCTGCCCATATGGAAATTAATTTGACTTGCAAACATCACAAATTGAACCCAGTGCAGTAATTAATATGATAGGAAAACAGACCATCACTATTTGCTCAAAATGCAAATACAAAGATACCATCTACTTGGCACAATCTACTTTGGTCAATGTTTTCCATAGAGATCCCATTGCCTAATTTAAACGAAGAACGCATGACCCACATTTAAATGAAGAACAATTATTTATTGAAATTTGATGGTCCAAGTGGCTGGTTATTATCATATAGCAGCACCACCTGAAAGCATCATATAGCAGCAGCAACAGCTCATAGCAACTCATCATACAACAGCAGCAGTCTGCAATTCATCATATACCAGCAGCAGCTCATAGCAATTCATCATATAGCAGCACCAGGAGCAGCTCATAGCAATTCATCATATAGCAGCAGCATGAGCATCTCATAGCAATTCATCATATAGCAGCAGCAGGAGCAGCTTGTAGCAACTCATCATATAGCAGCAGCAGCTCATAGCAATTCATCATATAACAGCAATAGCAGCTCATAGCAATTCATCATACAGCAGCAGCAACTCATAGCAATTCATCATATAGCAGCAGTAGGGGCAGCTCATAGCAATGCATCATATAGCAGCAGCAGAAGCAGCTCATAGGAATTCATCGTATAGTGAATCAGAATGAAAATTTGGCAAAAAATCAGAGGAGCTCCTCACCTTGTTGGATGAGCTCATCCTTCAACAGCACCTCAAGGCCATGGCACGGGAGGAGGGAGGGGGAACAAGGTGCCTTACGCAGTTGTGGCATCGTCTCAGAAGTTGTGCAAATACCACCGGAGTAGTGCGTTGGACGAACCACAATGGAGCAGCTGCTAGAGACCATGAGAATGAGGGGCAGCGCCAGAGGGAGGAGTAGCCAGGGAGATTTGCCCCTACCCGCCGGCCATGTAGCCTAGCTGGACATAGCATCGTCGAGGACCAGGCCAGATGGGACCAGTGGCGACGGCTCGCTGGAGGAACCCTAGTCGAGGTAGAGAGAAAGGGGAGAGGAGATGCAAGCGGGCAGGGCAATGAATGCTTGCATGTTTGTTTTTACTTGAGGGTCAGGTGTGACACGGGCCAAGTGATTGCATTTTGAGTGTAATATAGGCGGACAACATAGTCATTTCACTATTCCCTTCCCTTCAATTTTAGTGAGGTTCTACCCAAACACCCCCTCCAAAGAGAAATTAGTTAAGCCCAAGCCCATAACTCAAAAATGTCTTCTTTACATCTTTTATGGCTTATTTTGACAATATGCCACGAAAAGGAGGAATCAAATCGCCCTTAACACGCAATTCAATTGTGCGTGCAATGATGAATCACTCCCGCCCGCTATCTCGTACATTTAGGCATCATCATACATGGCATAACCTAATAAATGTGCATTCCATTGTAGAATCTAGAATATGCAATGTTTATGTTAGTTCACACGTTGCACATGATGTTTAAATGCCCCTTAAATCTGGCCACCAAGTGATGGTCTTTAAGCCTCCTTCTTTGCTTCTTTTCTTGATATGTAAGATTTGCTCACACATCTGTTCAATTGCTTGTTTGCATCAGCCAGTCATACTAGGACTGTTTGCTTTGATTACTTATTGTTCTTGACCTAACACTCTAACAGAGCTTGTCAACGATTTAAACACTAAGGGCTGCTGTTGTGGGGCCTTGTCTAACTCATAGGTGACATAAAGGTTTGGTCAGACACTACAAGAGGGCTCTCCAAGAGTACCTGGAGATACAGTTCGAAGGTATGCCTAGTTTTTACATAGTGCAGACATAGTAAATGCTCATTTCATTGTGTGCAAGTGCAAGAGATGCGGCATGTTTCATTATGTGGTGTCGTTTTGTTATAATCTCATCCTTTTGTGTTCACAGACTCGAAAGTATGCATATTTATCTTCCAAGGAGACGAGTAACTAGTTTGTATCACCTTGCAGAGGGGGTGCAATGAAGATAAGATTGAGGATTTCCAAGTACAAGATGTTAGGAAGGAGCCTTGCAAGAGAAGTAGGAGCCGCGCTGAGTCTCTTCAACCTGCTAAGGTAAGTCACTTTATGCAACTCAACAGTTCAATTCCTTGTTTGTTTCAGGCATAGTTAATTTTCCCTTTTCAATTGCTTTATTTGTCCTCACTTAATGAGATGCCCAAATAATTATGCCTGATGTTCGGTACTTGTATCACTATTAGTTGACATAATTAAAGGCCTTACCATTTAATTACTCTGCCAAGTGTGTGAAGCTTTGAAGTCTATTAACCAACTATTATTGCATGAGGCTCACAATCTAGTTTATACTACGCTAATGATTGCATAGTTTTGCTCTTTGCTGTAGTATGTTTGTATGAAAGCCTCTCGCTGTTCATTATGCTCCCTAAGACTTTAATTGAGGTACGTAATGGCCAAGTGCTTGCTTACTTATACGCAACATGCTGTCTAAATTTGTAACTTGTCTGTGTTTTCGATTGGGCCCCAACATCATGCTCCTCTGGTGAGCTAAGAGGGATTTCTGTATGCAAAGCGGCATGACTATCTTTTTTATAATTTTTGAAATATCACCTGCTTATGCTTCATGACGTGTAACATTTTTTTCGTGAAAGTGACGTGTAACATTATTGTTAGTCCTGTTTTGCCGTGTAGTACAAAATAGTGTCTTGTTCGCTTCACTGTTGTAACTATATTTTTGCCCTAGTCATGTGTACTTACAGAAACATTTCATGATGAAGTGACATCAACACAAAATTCATCTGAGCAAAGGCGGCATGGCCGTTACCGAATGATTATGGATTGAATTGGAATGTCGATGTTCTCGAGCATCAACTAGAGGTGGCAAGACAACGTGTACATGATTGTCAACATATAATCAACAAGTTGAGACTGGACATGCAGTATTAGATGCAGGAGTCAAAAAATGAAACAAGACACCGAGGTAACCATGAAGGAATTGGAGATTTTGCAGACTGAAATTTGTGCTATCTGAATCCGGCCAATCCTATTTTCTGAAGAGATTATAGTTCAAATGGAGTTAAGTTGATGCGCGTCCATGATGTATGAGCGTATTTGCCTAGTGTATGTAATTTGTTGTTTGTGTATGCTTTTATTATCTCACATGTGCCATACCATAATGCCCAGTGGGTATAATCGGCTGTAATTTCTTTATTGTATAGTGTAGGATTATTCTACCTTTCTATGCCTTGATCTCTTTGTTGTATAGTGTATGCTTTTTAGAGGTGATAGTATTGAGTATGATAATTCTTTGAATATGCTATATCGTTCAAACGGGGGCCAACTCGCCCGACCATGGGGCTTCTACGTCTCGTAGGTTCCATGGGCCTTCTACATCTCGTAGGATCCATGGGCCTTCTATGTCTCGCAGGATCCATGGGCCTTCTACGTCTAGCAGGATCCATGGGCCTTCTACGTCTCGTAGTGTCCATGGGCCTTCTACGTCTCGCAGGATCCATGGGCCTTCTACGTCACATAGGATCCATGGGCCACCGACTCATTTATGGGTCTTGTACTGGCCTTTAATGGGCCATAGACGGGCCTATAATGGAAATCATACGTTTTATGGGATGACCATAACAGGCCGTTAATAGGCCATATTTGGTGATGCTATGAAAATGGCCCAACAGACTAACGGACCACAAACGGGCTGACTGTAATGACGGGCTGAATTTGGCCCACAAGCAGAAAATGACAGTAACGGGCCGTAAGTAAACGAATGCTGCAAATGAGCCCAAGAATAAATGGGCCCTCAGAAGGCCGAAAGTTAACTTGGGCTGGAAAGGGCCCAACGGAATAACGGCCCGTTAATGGGTATAAAGTGTTACACTGTTCATTACATGCCAGTTTCATCGCAGGCTGTTAATGGGTGTAAAGTAATACACTGTTCATTACGGGCCAGTTTCAACACGGGACGCTAATGGGCCAAGAGTTACAAAGGGCCTCATATGGGCCAAAAGACGTCACGGGCCATACATGGGCCAGAAGTGAATACGGGCTGGAATCATATTGGATGGCCCAGATGATGCTACTGGGCCTAATTCGTATAGGGCGTAACGGGCCTTGGGTTAGCGGGCTGTAAATGGGCTATATGCTAACGTGCCGTTAACGAGGCTCTCTCCATGGGCCGCCCGCCACTTTTGACCAAGTCAAACGGGCCGGCCTTTTCACGAGAATGGGCCCTTTGTTGGAGTGCGTGCCGCGTGTCGACGTATCATAGGGCCTTCATCCGGTGAGTGGATGACATCTGTCCCAATGATGAGCCGACACGTGTTTCCTCCAGCCAATGATAATTTTACACATGGAAAATCCCCATTGGTCGGGCTGTTAACGGGTTATCGGATCCAAAACCCGACCCGATAGCTTAACAGCGTTCACGCTACGGATGCCACGTGTCGGTCACCCTTGACGAAAAGCACTTCGTGACGCTACGATTTATCATCATGGAAGTGGACACTTCCGTGATGATAATTTTGGTAATGTCATGGAACACTTCTACGACAAAGACATGTATGACTATCTTGATTCTTTCATAAATTTGTCATGGATGTACATGCATGACAAAAACGCGACCTCTCTTGTGACAAACACGTATCATCACGGAAGTGTATTTTTTTGTAGTCTTTGCTTGAGAAGCACTCGATCTCGTGCTTAGGTCCAGATTTGGGTTTCTTATCTTGAGCAGCAACTTGCTTGCTGTTCTTCTTGAAGTTCCCCTTCTTCTTCCCTTTACCCTTTTTCTTGAAACTGGTGGTCTTATTGACCATCAACACTTGATGCTCCTTCTTGATTTCTACCTCCGCAGCTTTTAGCATTGCGAAGAGCTCAAGAATAGTCTTGTCCATCCCTTGTATATTATAGTTCATCACGAAGCTCTTGTAGCTTGGTGGCGATGATTGAAGAATTACATCAATGACTCTATCATCGTGAAGATTAACTCCAGTTGAATCAAGTGATTATTATACCCAGACATTTTGAGTATATGTTCCTCGACGTAACTATTCTCCGCATCTTACTGACTATAGAACTTATTGGAGACTTCATATCTCTCAATCCGGGCATTTGCTTGAAACATTAACTTCAACTCCTGGAACATCTCATATGCTCCATGACGTTCAAAACATCGTTGAAGACCCGGTTCTAAGCCATAAAGCATGGCACATTGAACTATCGAGTAGTCATCGACTTTGCTTCGCCAGACGTTCTTAACGCCGTGAGTTGCATCTGCAGCAGTTCTGGCACCCAGCGGTGCTTCCAGGACGCAATTCTTCTGTGCAGCAATGAGGATAATCCTCAAGTTACGGACCCAGTCCGTGTAATTGCTACCATCATCTTTCAACTTAGCTTTCTCAAGGAACGCATTAAAATTCAACGGAACAACAGCACGAGCCATCTATCCACAATAAACATAGACAAGAAAAATACTATCAGGTACTAAGTTCATGATAAATTTAAGTTCAATTAATCATATTACTTAAGAACTCCCACTTAGACAGACATCTCTCTAGTCATCTAAGTGATCACGTGATCCAAATCAACTAAACCATGTCCGATCATCATGTGAGATGGAGTAGTTTCAATGGTGAACATCACTATGTTGATCATATATACTATATGATTCATGTTCGAATTTCGGTCTCCGTGTTCCGAGGCCATATCTATATATGCTAGGCTCGTCAAGTTTAACCTGAGTATTCCGTGTGTGCAAGGGTTTTGCACCCGTTGTATTTGAACGTAGAGCCTATCACACCCGATCATCACGTGGTGTCTCAGCACGAAGAACTTTCGCAACGGAGCATACTCAAGGAGAACACTTCTTGATAATTAGTGAGAGATCATCTTAAAATGCTACCATCAATCAAAGCAAGATAAGATGCATAAAGGATAAACATCACATGCAATCAATATAAGTGATATGATATGGCCATCATCATCTTGTGCTTGTGATCTCCATCTCCGAAGCACCGTCGTGATCACCATCGTCACCGGCGCGACACCTTGATCTCCATCGTAGCATCGTTGTCTTCTCGCCAATCTTATTCTTCTATGACTATCGCTACTGCTTAGAGATAAAGTAAAGCATTACAGGGCGATTGCATTGCATACAATAAAGTGACAACCATATGGCTCCTGCCAGTTGCCGATAACTTGGTTACAAAACATGATATCATCTCATACAATAAAAAATAGCATCACGTCTTGACCATATCACATCACAACATGCCCTGCAAAAACAAGTTAGACGTCCTCTACTTTGTTGTTGCAAGTTTTACGTGGCTGCTACGGGCTGAGCAAGAACCGTTCTTACCTATGCATCAAAACCACAACGATAGTTCGTCAAGTTAGTGTTGTTTTAACCTTCGCAAGGACCGGGCGTAGCCACACTCGGTTCAACTAAAGTTGGAGAAACTGACACCCGCTAGCCACCTCTTTGCAAATCACGTCGGGAGAACTGGCTCGCGTAAGCGTACGTGTAATGTCGGTCCGGGCCGCTTCATTCAACAATACCGCCGAACCAAAGTATGACATGCTGGTAAGCAGTATGACTTGTATCGCCCACAACTCACTTGTGTTCTACTCGTGCATATAACATCTATGCATAAAACCTGGCTCGGATACCACTATTGTGAAACATAGTAATTTCAAAAAAATTCCTACGCACACACAAGATCATGGTGATGCATAGCAACGAGAGGGGAGAGTGTTGTCCATGTACCCTCGTAGACCGAGAGCGGATGCGTTATAACAACGCGGTTGATGTAGTCGTACGTCTTCACAGCCCGACCGATCAAGCACCGAAACTACGGCACCTCCGAGTTCTAGCACACGTTCAGCTCGATGACGATCCCCGGACTATGATCAAGCAGAATGTCGGGGAAGAGTTCCGTCAGCACGACGGCGTGGTGACGATCTTGATGTTTTACCGTCGCAGGGCTTCGCCTAAGCACCACTACAATATTATCGAGGACTATGGTGGAGGGGGGCACCGCACAGGGCTAAGAGATCTCAAGGATCAATTGTTGTGTCTATGGCGTGCCCCTGCCCCCGTATATAAAGGATCAAGGGGGGGTGCGGCTGGCCAAGGGAGAGGGCGCGCCGGGAGGAGTCCTACTCCCACCGGGAGTAGGACTCCCCCTTTCCTAGTTGGATTAGGACTTGGGAGGGGGGAGGAGTGGAGGAGTAGAAGGAAGGGGGCCGCCGCCCCCCTCTCCCTGTCCTATTCGGACTGGGCAGGGAGGGGCGCACGGCCCAGCCCTAGCCGCCTCTCCTCTCTTCCACCTAGGCCCACTAAGGCCCATTATTTTCTCGGGGGGTTCCGGTAACCTCCCTAAGATTCTCGATAAATCCGGTTTCACCCGGAACACTTCCGATATCCAAACATAGGCTTCCAATATATCAATCTTCATGTCTCGACCATTTCTAGACTCCTCGTCATGTCCGTGATCACATCCGGGACTCCGAACAAACTTCGGTACATAAAACCTCATAAATTCATAATATAAGTGTCATCGAAACCTTAAGCGTGCGGACCCTACGGGTTCGAGAACTATGTAGACATGACCTAGAACTGTTTCCGGTCAATAACCAATAGCGGAACCTGGATGCTCATATTGGCTCCTACATATTCTACGAAGATCTTTATCGGTCAAACCGCATAACAACATACGTTGTTCCCTTTGTCATCGGTATGTTACTTGCCCAAGATTCGATCGTCGGTATCTCAATACCTAGTTCAATCTCGTTACCGGCAAGTTTCTTTAATCGTTACGTAATGCATCATTCTGTAACTAACTCATTAGCTACATTGCTTGCAAGGCTTATAGTGATGAGCATTACCGAGAGGGCCCAGAGATACCTCTCCGACAATCGGAGTGACAAAACCTAATCTCGAAATACGCCAACTCAACATGTACCTTTGGAGACACCTCAGAGAGCTCCTTTATAATCACCCAGTTATGTTGTGACGTTTGGTAGCATACAAAGTGTTCCTCCCAGAAACGGGAGTTGCATAATCTCATAGTTATAGGAACTTGTATAAGTCATGAAGAAAGCAATAGCAACATACTAAACGATCAAGTGCTAAGCTAACGGAATGGGTCAAGTCAATCACATCATTCTCCTAATGATGTGATCCCGTTAATCAAATGACAACACATGTCTATGGTTAGGAAACATAACCATCTTTGATTAATGAGCTAGTCAAGTAGAGGCATACTAGTGACATTTAAGTTTGTTTATGTATTCACACATGTATCATGTTTCCGGTTAATACAATTCTAGCATGAATAATAAACATTTATCATGATATGAGGAAATAAATAATAACTTTATTATTGCCTCTACAACATATTTCCTTCAATACTTTGGTTCAGCGGTATTGTTGGATGAAGCGGGCTGGACCGACATTACGCGTACGCTTACGCGAGACCGGTTCTCCCGATGTGCTTTGCACAGAGGTGGCTAGCGGGTGTCAGTTTCTCCAACTTTAGTTGAACCGAGGCATACGCTCGTCCTTGCGAAGGTTAAAACATCACTAACTTGACGAACTATCGTTGTGGTTTTGATGCGTTGGTAAGAACGGTTCTTGTTCAGCCCGTAGCAGCCACGTAAAACTTGCAACAACAAAGAAGAGGACGTCTAACTTGTTTTTGCAGGGCATGTTGTGATGTGATATGGTCAAGACGTGATGCTATATTTTATTGTATGAGATGATCATGTTTTGTAACCAAGTTATCAAGAATCGGCAGGAGCCATATGGTTGTCGCTTTATTTTATGCAATGCAATCGCCCTGTAATGCTTTACTTTATCTCTAAGCGGTAGCGATAGTCGTAGAAGCAATAGATGGCGTAACGACAACGATGCTATGATGGAGATCAAGGTGTCACGCTGGTGACGATGGTGATCACGACGGTGCTTCGGAGATGGAGATCACAAGCACAAGATGATGATGGCCATATCATATCACTTATATTGATTGCATGTGATGTTTATCCTTTATGCATCTTATCTTGCTTTGATTGGCGGTAGGATTTTAAGATGATCTCTCACTAATTATCAAGAAGTGTTCTCCCTGAGTATGCACCGTTGCGAAAGTTCTTCGTGCTGAGACAACACGTGATGATCGGACGTGATAGGCTCTACGTTCAAATACAATGGGTGCACAACAGTTGCACAGGCGAAATACTCAGGTTAAACTTGACGAGCCTAGCATATACAGATATGGCCTCGGAACACGGAGACCGAAAGGTCGAACGTGAATCATATAGTAGATATGATCAACATAGTGATGTTCACCATTGAAACTACTCCATCTCACGTGATGATCGGACATGGTTTAGTTGATTTGGATCACGTGATCACTTAGATGACTAGAGAGATGTCTGTCTAAGTGGGAATTCTTAAGTAATATGATTAATTGAACTTAAATTTATCATGAACTTAGTACCTGATAGTATTTTGCTTGTCTATGTTTGTTGTTGATAGATGGCTCGTGTTGTTGTTCCGTTGAATTTTAATGCGTTCCTCGAGAAAGCTAAGTTGAAAGATGATGGTAGCAATTACACGTAATGGGTCCGTAACTTGAGGATTATCCTCATTGCTGCACAGAAGAATTACGTCCTGGAAGCACCGGAGTGCCGAGCCAGCTGTAGATGCAAGCGGCGTTAAGACGTCTGGCGGAGCAAAGGCGATGACTACTCGATAGTTCAAGGTGCCATGCTTTACAGACTTGGAACCGGTCTTCAACGACGCTTTTGAACGCGTCATGGAGCATATGAGATGTTCCAGAGTTGAAGTTAATATTTCAAGCAAATGCCTGGTTGAGAGATATGAAGATTCCAATAAGTTCTATAGCTGCAAGATGGAGGAGAATAGTTACATAGGAGCATATACTCAAAATGTCCGGGTATAATAATCACTTGATTCAACCGGGAGTTAATCTTCCGGATGATAGCGTCATTGATGTAATTCTCCAATCATCGCCACCAAGCTACAAGAGCTTCGTGATGAACTATAACATGCAAGGGATGGATAAGACGATTCCCGAGCTCTTCGCAATGCTAAAGTCTGCGGAGGTAGAAATCAAGAAGGAGCATCAAGTGTTGATGGTCAACAAGACCACCCGTTTCAAGAAAAAGGGTAAAGGGAAGAAGAAGGGGAACTTCAAGAAGAACAGCAAGCAAGTTGCTGCTCAAGAGAAGAAACCCTAATCTAGACCTAAGCCTGAGACTGAGTGCTTCACTACTACAAAAAGGGCTATAGATGGAATGGCTACTAATGGCGCACCTGTGATGTGGTGCGCCATTAGTATATTCTAATGGCGCACCATGTCTCGGTGCACCATTAGTAATATATTACTAATGGCGCACCTGGTGTGTGGTGCGCCATTAGTAGTTTGGGAAAAAAACATAAGAAAATTTTTTGTTACTAATGGCGCACCTTGGGGTGGTGCGCCATTACTAGTTTTAACTAGTAATGGCGCACTTTCCGCTGGTGCGCCATTACTAAGTTTTTTTTTTTAAAATCAAAAAAAAATATCATTTTTTTTATTTTTTTCAAAACTACTAATGGCGCACCGCGGGAGTGGTGCGCCATTAGTAGTTGAACAACTACTAATGGCGCACCACCCCACGGTGCGCCATTAGTAACTTGGCCACCTTCCACCTTCCACAAGATGTCAAATGGGTGGAAGGTGGCCATTACTAATGGCGCCGTGGGAGTGGTGCGCCATTAGTAGTTCAACTACTAATGGCGCACCACTCCCACGGTGCGCCATTAGTAACTTGGCCACCTTCCCCCGAATGCACCCCCCCCCCCCCCCGTGGATCGCCTTTTCAGTTTTATAAAAAATAAAAGAAAATGATGAAAATGTCAAAAAAATAAAAGAAAATAAGTTTCCCATGTGATATGTGGTCTAGTTGTTGGGAAAATTTGCAAATATAAATTTCGACTTCATTTGCAAAATCTCTAGAATTTGTAAAATGGGCATAACTTGTGCATACTAACTCGGATGAAAAAGTTTTTTATATGAAAAATCATCTACTCGAAAAGTTACATCCAAATTTAACTGGGGGAACCCCGTTAAACATTTTCAAAATCCCCAAAAACCTAACAGAAAAAAAAGTTACGGGCCTTTCAAGATCTAGCGGCAAAAAAATTCAAAAAATTTCAAAAAAAATTGGTTTTGAATTTTTTTTTTGATTTACGTAATATGATCGAGAAGTTTGAAATATTTTTCAAAATTTCATCATAGTCATTAACATGAACAAAGTCCTAGACATCAATAAGGTATAACATGATTGATATGCTAGATATATCAACAAGTGCCTGTGAAGTGAAATTTATTCTTTGGGTTGGATAGAACTACGAAGTTAAGCGTGCTTGGGTTGGAGTAGTGTGAGGATGGGTGACCTTTCGGGAAGTTTGACCACGGAGTGCGATTTGACCTGAGATTAAGCCATAGTGAACTGAGATTAAGAAAAAATTAAAAAAATTGAAAAAAAAATGAAAAAAATTAAAAAAAAATTGGAAAATTTTAAAAAAAAATTGAAAAAAATGTTACTAATGGCGCACTTCTGTATATGGTGCGCCATTAGTATCTCAGATACTAATGGCACCGTGGGCTATACATGGTGCGCCATTAGTATCTGTATATACTAATGGCGCACCGGTGGTGCGCCATTAGTAAAAATTACTAATGGCGTGCTATTAATGGCGCACCACAAATGCGCCATTAATAGCCATAATAGGTGCGCCATTAGTAGGGGTTTTTCTAGTAGTGCTTCTACTGCCAGCATACTGGACAATGGAAGCGGAACTACCCCAAGTATTTGGCGGATAAGAAGGATGGCAAGGTGAACAAAGGTATATGTGATATACATGTTATTGATGTGTACCTTACTAATGCTCACGGTACCACTGGTATTTGATCTTGGTTACATTGCTAATATTTGCAACTCGAAACAGGGACTACGGATTACGCCAAGATTGGCTAAGGGCGAGGTGACGATGCGTGTGGGAAATGGTTCCAAAGTCGATGTGATCGCTGATTGCACGCTAACACTACCTCTACCATCGGGATTAGTTTTAGACCTGAATAATTGTTATTTGGTGCTAGCGTTGAGCATGAACATTATATCTGGATCTTGTTTGATGCGAGATGATTATTCATTTAAATCAGAGAATAATGGTTGTTCTATGTATATGAGTAATAACTTTTATGGTCATGCACCCTTGAAGAGTGGTCTATTTTTATTAAATCTCGATAGTAGTGATACACATATTCATAATGTTGAAGCCAAAAGATGCAGAGTTGATAATGATAGTGCAACTTATTTGTGGCACCGCCGTTTGGGTCATATTGGTGTAAAGCGCATGAAGAAACTCCATACTGATGGACTTTTGGAACCACTTGATTATGAATCACTTGGTACTTGCGAACCGTGCCTCATGGGCAAGATGACTAAAACGCCGTTCTCCGGTACTATGGAGAGAGCAACAGATTTATTGGAAATCATACATACATATGTATGTGGTCCGATGAATGTTGAGGCTCGTGGCGGATATCGTTATTTTCTCACCTTCACAGATGATTTAAGCAGATATGGGTATATCTACTTAATGATGCATAAGTCTAAAACATTTGAAAAGTTCAAAGAATTTCAGAGTGAAGTTGAAAATCATCGTAACAAGAAAATAAAGTTTCTACGATCTGATCGTGGAGGAGAATATTTGAGTTACGAGTTTGGTCTACATTTGAAACAATGCGGAATAGTTTCGCAACCAACGCCACCCGGAACACCACAGCGTAATGGTGTGTCCGAACATCGTAATCGTACTTTACTAGATATGGTGCGATCTATGATGTCTCTTATTGATTTACCGCTATCATTTTGGGGTTATGCTTTAGAGACGACCGCATTCACGTTAAATAGGGCACCATCAAAATCCGTTGAGACGACGCCTTATGAACTGTGGTTTGGCAAGAAACCAAAGTTGTCGTTTCTTAAAGTTTGGGGCTGCGATGCTTATGTGAAGATACTTCAACCAGATAAGCTCGAACCCAAATCGGAGAAATGTGTCTTCATAGGATACCCAAAAGAGACTATTGGGTACACCTTCTATCACAGGTCTGAGGGCAAGATTTTTGTTGCTAAATTCGGATCCTTTCTAGAGAAGGAGTTTCTCTCGAAAGAAGTGAGTGGGAGGAAAGTAGAATTTGATGAGGTAACTATACCTGCTCCCTTATTGGAAAGTAGTTCATCACAAGAACCGGTTCTTGTGACAACTACACCAATCAGTGAGGAAGCTAATGATATTGATCATGAAACTTCAAATCAAGTTACTATCGAACCTCGTAGGTCAACCAGAGTAAGATCCGCACCAGAGTGCTACGGTAATCCTATTCTGGAAGTCATGTTACTTGACCATGGCGAACCTACGAACTATGAGGAAGCGATGATGAGCCTAGATTCCGCAAAATGGCTTGAGGCCATGAAATCTGAGATGGGATCCATGTATGAGAACAAAGTATGGACTTTGGTTGACTTGCCCGATGATCGACAAGCCATCGAGAATAAATGGATCTTCAAGAAGAAGACTGACGCTGATGGTAATATAGCTGTCTACAAAGCTCGACTTGTTGTGAAAGGTTTTCGACAAGTTCAAGGGGTTGACTACGATGAGACTTTATCACCCGTAGCGATGCTTAAGTCTGTCCGAATCATGTTAGCAATTGCTGCATTTTATGATTATGAAATATGGCAAATGGATGTCAAAACTGCATTCTTGAATGGATTTCTGGAAGAAGAGTTGTATATGATGCAACCGGAAGGTTTTGTCGATCCAAAAGATGCTAACAAAGTGTGCAAGCTCCAGCGATCCATTTATGGACTGGTGCAAGCCTCTCAGAGTTGGAATAAACGCTTTGATAGTGTGATCAAGGCATATGGTTTTATCTGAGACTTTTGGAGAAGCCTGTATTTACAAGAAAGTGAGTGGGAGCTCTGTAGCATTTCTGATATTATATGTAGATGACATATTGTTAATTGGAAATGATATAGAATTTCTGGATAGCATAAAATGATACTTGAATAAAAAAATTCAATGAAAGACCTCGGTGAAGCTTCTTACATATTGGGCATCAAGATCTATAGAGATAGATCAAGACGCTTAATTGGGCTTTCACAAAGCACATACCTTGATAAAGTTTTGAAAAAGTTGAAAATGGATCAGGCAAAGAAAGGGTTCTTGCATGTATTACAAGGTTTGAAGTTGAGTCAGACTCAATGCCCGACCACAGCAGAAGATAGAGAGAAAATGAAAGATGTTCCCTATGCTTCACCCATAGGCTCTATCATGTATGCAATGCTGTGTACCAGACCAGATGTATGCTTAGCAATAAGTTTAGCATGGAGGTAACAAAGTAATCCGAGTGGATCATCGGACAGCGGTCAAGAATATCCTCAAATACCTGAAAAGGACTAAGGATATGTTTCTCGTTTATGGAGGTGACAAAGAGCTAGTCGTAAATGGTTACGTCGATGCAAGCTTTGACACTGATCCGGACGATTCTAAATCGCAAACCGGATACGTGTTTATATTGAATGGTGGAGCTGTGAGTTGGTGCAGTTCTAAACAAAGTATCGTGGCGGGATCTACATGCGAAGCGGAGAACATAGCTGCTTCGGAAGTAGCAAATGAGGGAGTCTGCATGAAGGAGTTCATTTCTGATCCAGGTGTCATACCTAGTGCATCGGGACCAATGAAGATCTTCTGTGACAATACTGGTGCAATTGCCTTGGCAAAGAAATCCATATTTCACAAGAGGACCAAGCACATCAAGAGACGCTTCAATTCCATTCGGGACCAAGTCCAGGTGGGAGACATAGAGATTTGCAAGATACATACGGATCTGAATGTTGCAGACCCATTGACTAAGCCTCTTCCACGAGAAAAACATGATCAGCACAAAGACTCCATGGGTGTGAGAATCATTACTGTATAATCTAGATTATTGACTCTAGTGCAAGTGGGAGACTGAAGGAAATATGCCCTAGAGGCAATAATAAAGTTATTATTTATTTCCTCATATCACGATAAATGTTTATTATTCATGCTAGAATTGTATTAACCGGAAACATGATACATGTGTGAATAGATAGACAAACTTAAATGTCACTAGTATGCCTCTACTTGACTAGGTCATTAATCAAAGATGGTTATGTTTCCTAACCAAAGACATGTGTTGTCATTTGATTAACGGGATCACATCATTAGGAGAATGATGTGATTGACTTGACCCATTCCGTTAGCTTAGCACTTGATCGTTTAGTATATTTCTATTGCTTTCTTCATGACTTATACAAGTTCCTATAACTATGAGATTATGCAACTCCCGTTTACCAGAGGAACACTTTGTGTGCTACCAAACGTCACAACGTATCTGGGTGATTATAAAGGAGCTCTACAGGTGTCTCCAAAGGTACATGTTGAGTTGACGTATTTCAAGATTAGGTTTTGTCACTCCGATTGTCGGAGAGGTGTCTCTGGGCCCTCTCGGTAATGCACATCACTATAAGCCTTGCAAGCAATGTAGCTAATGAGTTAGCTACAGAATGATGCATTATGTAACGAGTAAAGAGACTTGCCGGTAACGAGATTGAACTAGGTATTGAGATACCGACGATCAAATCTCGGGCAAGTAACATACCGATGACAAACGGAACAACGTATGTTGTTATGCGGTTTGACCGATAAAGATCTTCGTAGAATACATAGGAGCCAATATGAGCATCCAGGTTCCGCTATTGGTTATTGACCGGAAACAGTTCTAGGTCATGTCTACATAGTTCTCGAACCCGTAGGGTCCGCGCGCTTAAGGTTTCGATGACAGTTATATTATGAGTTTATGAGTTTTGATGTACCGAAGTTTGTTCGGAGTCCTGAATGTGATTACGGACATGACGAGGAGTCTCGAAATGGTCGAGACATGAAGATTGATATATTGGAAGCCTATATTTGGATATCGGAAGTGTTCCGGGTGAAATCGGGATTTCTGAGTATGCAGGAGGTTACCGGAACCCCGGGGCTTTATGGGCCTACATGGGCCCTTGTGGTGTGGAAGAGTGGAGGCACGGGCTGGGTGGCGCGCCCCTCCCCCCTAGTCCGAATAGGACAAGGAGAGAGGGGGCGCCTTCCTTCCTCTCTCCCTCCTCCTTCCCCTTCTCCTATTCCAACTAGGAAAGAAGGGAGTCCTACGCCCGGTGGGAGTAGGACTCCCCTTGGCGCGCCCCTCCTTGGCCGGCCACCCCCTCCCCCTTGGGTCCTTTATATACGGGGGCAAGTGGGCACCTCTAGACACAACAATTGATCCTTGAGATCTCTTAGCCGTGTGCGGTGCCCCCTTCCACCATAATCCTCGATAATATTGTAGCGGTGCTTAGGCGAAGCCCTGCGACGGTAGAACATCAAGATCGTCACCACGCCGTCGTGCTGATGGAACTCTTCCCTGACATTCTGCTGGATCGGAGTCCGGGGATCGTCATCGAGCTGAACGTGTGCTAGAACTCGGAGGTGCCGTAGTTTCGGTGCTTGATCGGTCGGGCCGTGAAGACGTACGACTACATCAACCACGTTGTTATAACGCTTCCGCTTTCGGTCTATGAGGGTACATGGACAACACTCTCCCCTCTCGTTGCTATGCATCACCATGATCTTGCCTGTGCGTAGGAATTTTTTTGAAATTACTACGTTCCCCAACATAAGCTCCACCCTCGACGGCAAATAGGAAAGCGAGCTCGTCGCCTTCCTGTGGGCGAATGTCGATGTGTTTGCATGGCAAGCCTCCGACATCCCCGGTGTTCCCCGGGAGGTGATTGAGCACCACCTTGCTGTCTGTCCTCATGCGCAGCCCGTCAAGCAGAAGGTCAGGAAGCAAGCTCTAGAGAGGCAGGAGTTCATCATGGAGGAAATCAGAAAGCTAGAGGCGACAGGTGAGGAGTACTCCATCCAATGTGGTTGGCCAATCCGGTAGTGGTGCCCAAGGCAAATGGGAAATGGAGGCTGTGTATTGATTACACAGACATCAATAAGGCATGCCCAAAGGATCCTTTCCCGTTGCCGTGCATTGACCAGATTGTTGACTCCACGGTTGGGTGTGACCTCTTATCGTTCCTGGACGCCTACTCAGGATACCACCAGATCTTCATGACAAAGTAAGACGAGGAAAAGACAGCATTCATCACCCCATGTGGTACGTATTGCTTTTTACGGATGCCTTTCGGGTTGAAGAGTGCTGGCTCGACCTTTGAAAGAGCAGTCCAAATTGGTTTTGAGCCCCAGCTACATAGAAATATGGAAGCTTATATGGATGACATAGTGGTCAAAACCAAGGACAAAGCAACGCTTGTGCAAGATCTGGAGGAAACATTTGGGAACCTGCGCAAGATCAACCTCAAATTGAACCCTGAGAAGTGTGTCTTCGGCGTCCCGTCCGGCAAGCTTCTCGGGTTCTTTGTGTCCCAGCGCGGGATTGAAGCAAACCCAGATAAGATCAAGGCTATCGAGCAGATTGAGGCACCCAAACGGAGCAAGGACGTGCGTCGGCTCACTGGCTGCGTTGCCACCATGAGCCGGTTCATCTCCAAGTCCGCGGAGCATGCCCTTCCTTTTTTTCAAGATCTTGAAGAAAGCAGGGCCGATGGAGTGGACCCCAGAGGCCGAGGCAGCGCTGCAAGATTTGAAGAAATACCTCTCCTCTACCCCAGTGCTGGTTGCGCCCAAAACACAAGAAATGTTGTGCTTTATCTAGCGGCAACGAATCAAGTGGTTAGCACCGCACTAGTGGCGCAGAGAGAAGTTGATGAGGAGACAGCAGCAGCGGCAGAGTCGACGGTTGGCGGGCCAGAACCCTCCCGTGAGGCTAGGCCCAACAAGGCGGAGTCCCGGCAAGGCTCGGCCCGGCAAGGCCCAGCGCCCGGCGACGGGACCCACGCGACCCGGTGAAGAAGCGCAGAAGAAGATAATGGTGCAGCACCCAGTTTGCGCCGTCGGCTCCCTTTTGCAGGGGGCTAGGTCGAGGTACTCAGGTGTGCAAAAGCTGCTCTTCGGCCTCCTTATGGCTTCGAGCAAGCTGCGCCATTACTTCCAAGCGCATGAAATCACGGTGGTCACTCGCCTCCCATTGCAACGGATATTGCATAACCCAGATGCAACGGGGAGGATCATGGAATGGGCCCTGGAGCTGTCAAGCTTCGGTTTAAAGTTCGAAAGTACCTCGACAATTCAGAGCAGAGTCTTGGCGGAGTTTGTTGCAGAATGGACCTCGACGCCCGACGAAGAGGTACCAGAGACCACTCTCCCTGGCAAGGAAACGAAGTATAAGCTGGATCATGTACTTTGATGGTGCCTTCTCGGCGCAAGGCGTCGGTCTTTGGTGTCTTGCTTGTCGCACCCACCGGAGAGCACCTCAAATCGTCATCGAATGCACTTCCCCGGAGATGTCAACCAACAACACCGCCGAGTACGAGGGTTTGCTTGCCGGTCTCAGGATCGCGGCGTACCTCGGAGTTAAGAAGCTCATTGTCAGGGGCGACTCACAGCTCATCGTCAGGCAGATCAATAAAGATTATCAAAGCCTGTTGATGGAAGCTTACGTAGATGAGGAGAGGGAACTGGAGGAACGCTTTGACGGTATACAAGCGGAGCATGTCCCTCGGGCGGAGAACGACATCGCCGACCACCTGTCAAAGCGCGCTGCCCTAAAGCTACCCGTGGGACCAGGTACTTTTGTGCTTCAGTTAACTCAACCATTCGTTGAGCCGTCGACCGGGCAGAACAAGCAAAGGAAGCTAGGCCCCGGCAAGTACTTCCCCATCGAGCTCCCCGGAGCCGCTGGCGAAGGTGTTGCTGTGGATGCCGATCCTGCCACGGGGCGACCAACTCCGGCAGGACCTCAGGTCATGGCCTTGGAGGCGGGCGCTCCCGTGGCAGAAGAAATGCCTTTGGTCCTTGTCATCGAGCCACGGGCTCCGGCATGGGCACAACACACCGTCCGATTCCTTCAGAAAGGAGAGCTTCCCGAGGAGCAGGAAGAGGCGGCAAGAGTAGCGCGCTGGTCTGCCCTATACCAGTTCGTTGATAACGAATCGTATGCGAGAAGAAAGACCGAATGGGGTGAAATTGAAGTGCATCTCCCGGGAGGACGTACTAAAGCTGTTGGCAGAGATACATGGAGGCATATGTGGCTCCCACATAGGGTCGAGGGCCCTTGCCGGCAAGGCTTTCCGGCAAGGTTTCTTCTGGCCCACCGCCCTCCAGGATGCGACGGCACTAGTAACCAAGTGTGAAGCGTGCCAGTTCCATTCGAAGAAGCTCCATCAACCATCTCAAGCCCTTCAAACTATCCCTCTCTCCTGACCCTTCTCGGTCTGGGGGCTCGACATATTGGGCCCTTTCCCCCGTGCTGTCGGGGGCTTTGAGTACTTGTACATCGCAATCGACAAGTTCACAAAGTGGCCAGAGGTGGAGGCAGTGAGGAAGGTGACAGCGCAGTCAGCCATCAAGTTCTTCAAGGGACTAGTGTGCCGTTTTGGGGTGCCCAATAGGATCATCACCGACAACGGCACGCAGTTCACAAGCCATGCCTTCATGCAATACATTGAGGATCTCGGCAGCAAGGTCTGTTTTGCTTCCGTGGCACATCCACAGAGCAACGGCCAAGCGGAGAGAGCAAATGCTGAAGTCCTGCGAGGCTTAAGAACAAAGACTTTCGACAGGCTGCGCAAGAGTGGAAGCTGCTGGATTGACGTGTTGCCGGCGGTTCTTTGGTCGATCAGAACGACGTCAAATCGAGCCATCGGCCAGACACCCTTTGCCCTGGTTTACGGGGCAGAAGCAGTTCTCCCCATGGAACTCATATATGCTCGCTTATGATGAGCTTGAGCAAGAGCGATTGCGGCAAGATGACGCGACGCTCCTTGAGGAAGATCGTCTCCGGGCGGCTGTGAGAGCAGCACGCTACCAGCAAGCCTTGCGCCGCTACCATAGCCGCAAGGTTCATGCCCGGAGCTTTGAGGAAGGCGACCTTGTTCTGCAGCACGTTCAGTCGGCCAAGAATTCCAACAAGTTGGCGCCGAAGTGGGAAGGCCCTTATCGGGTAACACGAGTCACCAGGCCCAGCGCAGTACGGCTGGAGACCGAATATGCCATTCCAGTGAGAAACTCCTGGAACATCGAGCATCTCCGCAAGTTTTACCCATAAGGCGTGGCTTGCCGGGCCTCCTAGCAAGCTACCCTTTTGTACAATCCTTGCTGGCAAGGCATGTAACCCTTTGTACAAAGCCAGGGGCAGACCTTGAGCATAAATAGATGATGCGCTGGCGCCCTAAGTTATAGCATGCATGCTAGGTTGAGTCTCGTCCTTGGTTAGGGTCGATAGTGCTTAGCGGTGGCTAACCCCTAGCTTAGAGGCCGAGTGCGCGTCTCTCTGTTCTTCTCTATCTTCTTTGGTTCGCAGGACACATGAATATCCTTGCCGAGCTGCTTTGGAAGAAAGGGGATGGACCGGCGTGCGGGTCCGGGCAAGCCAATACTGCCGAGGGGCTACAAGGGCGGAGATCCACCCGCGGCAAGCCAAAGTTGCCGGGGGATGCAGATTCAGATAAGTTCTCTATCCCTTATCATGCGTTTAGTTATGGACTGAGGGATGTGAAACCTCGTTTTATCCTTAGGCTACTGTGCTCTCCTCATTCTGGACCCTAGGACTCGTCTCCTAGGACCGAATTTGGTCGTAGTCGCGGCAGCAAGGAATTAAAACAAGGAGCCTAGGTCGAGCGAAGTGGGGGGGGGGACGACAAGGTTTGTTGTCGGGAAAAAAACGTTTATCTTAAGGATAACAAGGATTCATTCCTTGTCGTGGGTTCCACCCGCGAACGAAAATCATGGCAAACATCCCTTTTTCATTAAAAAACATCCCGTATAGGTACAGTTCATACAAAATGAAAAACATGAGCAATGGGATTACAAGCTTTAAATTCTACTAAGGCCCGAAGGCTTACAAACTAAAAATAGATAAGGTTCCCGTAATCCCTTTCTTGTCCCTCTCCTCAGGAAATGGAGCAAGAAAAGAAGGAGGGCAAAAGGAGCACCTAGGCGAGCTACGAGTGGCAGAAGACACCAAGAGAACATCTTGGTGGCCGTCCAAGGGCTGGATGGTGATGGCGGCACCGGAGGCAGAGCTCGAAGGCAGCAGGCGGGGCGTCAAGACGTCTGACGAAAGGCGTTGGTGCCTGCGTACTCCGACTTGACGGCCTTGCCGCCCGCCCTCTTCCTCTTCCGTAGCCTCCCAACGCCAGCCGCCCAAGGAGACGACCCTGAGAAGTTCAAGGAGCCGGCGACACGGATGATGGGGTCGTCGGTGCCGCCCGAAGCAACGCCCGACGCCTAGTCGGACCCCTCATCCTGCCGCCCGCTGACCTCGTTGTCGCTGCCGTTGTCCTCCTCGTCACTCTCACTCGAGGAGGAATCTTCGTCATCAGAAGAGCTCGAAGATCTTGACGGAGAGGAGGCCACCCTCCATTAGTTTGAAATGGAGAGTGAGCCCATCCGTCAAGCTGTGGAGGCGAGTGAATGTCTTCCACCCTCGATGAAGATACATGACGTGAGGGGTAGGGAACTCGACGTTGGCCCATGTGTTGCTGTTCCCGCAACCCCTCATATGCAACGCAACGCCTGCGGCGGATCCAGCTCCATCTCCCGCGCGAATGGGGTCGGGAGGCGAAGGCGACGACGCGGTGGCCGTCGCAGCCTGACGAAGAATTCGCAAGGGTTGTCCCCGGCGTGGCTGTCCATCGGAGGAGGGGCTGCTGGCGGAGGCGAGGCTGATCTGCCGCCCCGTCCTCCTCTCCCTCGAGCACCACGACGGCCTCAACCTCGCCCCCTCCCCCTTCCTCTAGCGGCCGGCTCCGCCGCTACGAGCTCTTGGGGAGGCGGCGCGTGTCTGGCCAAAACCCTCGCCGCCACCGATGAAGCGTCGCCCGCCCCTCGCCATGGCAGATGGGAAGGAAGAAACAAGAATGGGGAGAGGCGGATGGCGGAGGGTTGAGAGGCACCATTCCTCCCGCTCCCCTCTTTATAAAGGAGTGGGGGCGAGACTCGGCCGCCCCCTCTCGGCCAATCCGACCCGCTGAAGTGACAGCGAGCGGGGCCGTCGACCGCCCTCCCCGCTCCATTGAAGGCGCGTGGAAATCGACCCACGCGCACGCATGACTTCCCACGTCCCGTGCTCCTGTCATCTGCTCTGCATTATGCATGCAGCGAACATGGCACAAGGGGCAGGCGTAGTGGGGCGCGTGGAGCGACGGTTCCCAAGTGGGGGCAGTAAATGGGAGGCAGCCCTGGAGTCTCAAAGAGACACGCAAGCTGCCTCTTTACTATCCACCGCGAGGTGACGCCAGCATGCTTCCGTCGCGCGCGCGCGCATGACCCCCACGTCGCGCGTTCAGCATGGGCCGTGGAAAAGCGCAGCGGATGGACCAGTTACCACAATAAAATCCGCCCCTCCTGCCCACGCACCGTTCTGGGCCTGGCCCAACAACTTGTCGCGCTTATGTGTGGGCCAGGCCCGGGGGCTCCTGTCGGTGTACAAAAGTAGGGGCTCTCCTTTTGTAGGATCTTGAGAAGAGGTGTCTAGAGGGGGGTGATTAGACACTATGTACCAAAGTTGCAGTTTTTAACCTTATTAAAGTTTAAGTGGAGTTTAGGCACAAGTTTAACTTTTTCAATACATAACAAGCAAGCATGCAAAGAGTATATGAGCAGCGGAAAGTAAAGCATGCAACTTGCAAGAAAGTAAAGGGAAGGGTTTGGAGGATTCAAATGCAATTGGAGACACGGATGTTTTTGTCGTGGTTCCGATAGGTGGTGCTATCGTACATCCACGTTGATGGAGACATCAACCCACGAAGGGTAACGGTTGCGCGAGTCCACGGAGGGCTCCACCCATGAAGCGTCCACGAAAAAGCAACCTTGTCTATCCCACCATGGTCGTCGCCCACGAAGGACTTGCCTCACTAGCGGTAGATCTTCATGAAGTAGGCGATCTCCTTGCCCTTACAAACTCCTTGGTTCAACTCCACAATCTCTTCGGAGGCTCCCAAGTGACACCTAGCCAATCTAGGAGACACCACTCTCCAAGAAGTAACAAATGGTGCGTTGATGATGAACTCCTTGCTCTTGTGCTTCAAATGATAGTCTCCCCAACACTCAACTCTCTCTCTCATAGGATTTGGATCTGGTGGAAAGAGGGTTTGAGTGGAAAGCAACTTGAGGAAGGCTAGAGATCAAGATTCATATGGTAGGAATGGAATATCTTGGCCTCAACACATGAGTAGGTAGTTCTCTCTCGAAATAGGATGTTGGAAGTGTAGGTTCACCGATGGCTCTCTCCACGAATGAAGAGGAGGTGGAGGGTATATATAGCCTCCACACAAAATCTAACCGTTACACACAATTTGCCAAACTCGGTGGGACCGAATTGAGAAACTCGGTTGGACCGATTCAGCAAATCTAGTGACCGTTAGGATTTTCGGTGGGACCGAAATGCAACTCGGTAGGACCTATATGGTTAGGGTTAGGGCATAAGTAATCTCGGTGAGACCGATTACACAAAATCGGTGAGACCGATTTTGGTAATTAGCTAACCATTGAGTTGGTCAGGCAAACTCGGTTGGACCGATTACTCAAACTCGGTGAGACTGATTTTGATAATGAGTCAACCAGAAAGTTTGCATTGTAATCTCGGTAGTACCGATTTCTGAAACTCGGTGAGACCGATTTTGATAATGGACATACACAGAGAGATTACAATCCCATCTCGGTGAGACCGAGATCCCTATCGGTGAGACCGATTTGCCTAGGGTTTGTGGCGATGGCTAAGACATCCAAACTCGGTGGTATTTGGATAGGAAGAATCGGTGGGAAGCCGAGTTGGACTTTAGGTTTAGGTCATATGTGTGGAAATGAGAAAGTAGTTGAGGGTATTTGGAGCATATCACTAAGCACTTGAAGCAAGAGGCTCATTAAGCAACACCTCATCCCTCCTTGATAGTATTGGCTTTTCCTATAGACTCAATGTGATCTTGGATCACTAAAATGTAAAATGAAGAGTCTTGAGCTTGAAGCTTGAGCCAATCCTTTGTCCTTAGCATCTTGAAGGAGTTCCCACATCCTTTAGTCCATGCCACTCCATTGTTGAACTTATCTGAAACATACTAGATAAAAGTGTTAGTCCAACAAGAGATATGTTGACATTAATTACCAAAACCACGTAAGGAGCACTTGTGCTTTCAATCTCCCCCTTTTTGGTAATTGATGACAACATACATCAAAGCTTTAGATAAAGATATAAAGAATAGCAAGTAAAGCTTTGGAAAGACATGTAACAGGCATAGGCTCCCCCTACATGTATGCAATCATGTGAATATGGAATATAGAAGCATGTGATAGCATAACCATGATAGAGCAGGCAATGTGTTACATGTATCTTGGCCATATGCATCAGAGCAAAGAATATTAAAGAAAATACCTTCATGCCCATGAGTCCTTCTTGCAAACAGTATGTACATCAGCAAGAATTCCTCATACACATGATTGTGATGCATATACTTGCCTTGTAGTCTTGAGTTGGCTTAGGATGGAATGAACCTGCGTAAACAAGGTTAGATAACCCAGATTCACCTACTAGCCAGAGAAAACAAAAGAAACCACAAGAATACCAAGACTAGGATGACATGTAGAGAGTGATTACTAATTACTACATTGGATTTGACATGTCCCCAAGAGTAAAGATATGCAATGAATTTAGATGATTTCTTTCCCTTAGATGTCTTGCTCCCCCTGAATCTAGCATGGGATCTTTGGGAGAAGGTAGGGAACAGAAAATCAGAGCTGAAAGATATAAATGAACAGAGCTAATGCAAGCTAATGCAAATAAGCACATATGAACATGTCTTTCCCCTCAACAAGACATGTGGCATCTCTCCTCTTGAACACCAAGCATCTGGAATCCTTGAGAAATACTCTCTACTAGTATTCTCTCCCCCTGGAGATCTCTCTCTCTATCCCTGAAGGATCTCTCTCTCCCTCTGAGATGTGATCTCTTTCTCTGATGTGATCTCTCTCTCTAAATGATAAGCTTTGATGTGATCTCTCTCTCCCCCTTTGACATCAATTTCCAAGAAGGGCCTGATAAAAAAATGTGAGCTCTCTATCCCCCGCTGGAATTTGTCGTGAATGGGTTTGATCCTTGAGTCATAACATAAAGTAATGATAAAAATGTGATGCTTGTAGAGGACAAGATTCATTGAGTGGAGCTGGATCAAAAGAAACACAGAATAAGTGGCAAACTGATTTTCCTGTTGTGAAATCGGTGGCACCGAGTGGTATGCTTCGGTGGTACCGAAAGTTTTCGGTTGGACCGAAAATAACAAATCGGTGTAACCGAGTTCATTGCAGAGAAAACACTTGTCACCTCAGCTCACTTGACTAATAAGATCTCACAAAGATTTGCAAGGAATTTACTGAATGATATGCAATGAATTGGAATGCAGAAAATGCAGAGCAAACAGAAAGAAATCTAGATGCAGTTTTTTTGAAAGGGAAACACATATGCATGAGACAAATGCAAAAACTCAGAAAAGAACACAAGAGAACTTTATCTAGAGATGGTCGACATAAAGTCACCTATGTTAGAGTATATTGACTTAGGAGTCAAGTGAGATCACTTGATCATAGGTCATACTCGTCGTTTAAGCTCAAAATGGGGTTGCCATTTTTCGTTTAAGCATTTTGATGTATTCACATCTTGTCGAGTTGCTTTAACTCGTGACTTGGAGTAAAGCTTCTCTAAAATGGAATAACATACCTTTGTTGGTGGTGCCGTCCATGTAGTTGAACTTGTGTGGGTTGCTCAAGGTTGATGTAGCTCATCATGAATTTGGAGCACCACTTGGAATTTGAGTCCATCTACCTACATGGGTTAGTACGTGCAAGGAAGAGCACTTGTGTATCCAACAATGACAATCATGAAGCTCAACATAGAATTTGTCAAAGGATATGTTTAAATGGTTTTGTGCTTCCTTGGCTTCAACCACCTTGTGTAGAGACTTGGTGATGTAGAGATTGCTCAAGATATGAGTAGGTTACAACCTCATGAAATTTGATTCAACTAAGTACCTACATGGGTTAGATAACATGCAAGATACAAATATATCCAAGACATAAGATTTCCATCATAGGAGAGATATCAAGGATTAGGCATAAGCTCATGTCTTGCATGTATCCAATGGAGTTTCTACTCCAAGTTTGAAGCATCAATGATGTTCAATTCTCCTCTTAACCTGCAAAACACTTTCTCATCAAGAGGTTTAGTGAATATATCCGCTAATTGCTTTTCGGTGCGAACATGCTTAAGATCAATGTCACCCTTAGCAACATGATCTCGAATGAAATGATGACGAACTTCAATATGCTTAGTTCGAGAATGTTGTACGGGATTATGACCAATTTTGATAGCACTTTCATTGTCACAAAGCAATGGAACATGTTTCACATATATCCCATAATGTTTAAGAGTTTGGGTTATCCAAAGTAATTGAGCACAACATGAACCAGCGGCAATGTATTCCGCTTCGGCAGTGGATAAGGATACTGAGTTTTGTTTCTTGGAGGACCAAGACACAAGAGATCTACCAAGAAATTGACAAGTACCCGAAGTGGACTTTCTATCAACCTTGTCACCGGCATAGTCCAAGTCGGAGTAGCCAACAAGATCGAAACAGGCCCTCTTAGGATACCAAATGCCAAAATTTGGTGTATGGATTAAGTATCTCACTATCCTTTTCACGGCCTTAAGATGACATTCTTTAGGAGCAGCTTGATATCGTGCACACATGCACACACTTAGCATAATATCGGGACGTGAAGCACATAGATATAACAATGAACCAATCATAGAGCGATAAACCTTTTGATCAACCGGTTCATCATCTTTGGTTAAGTCAAGATGTCCACTAGTAGGCATGGGTGTAGTCATACCTTTGCATTCTTGCATATTGAACTTCTTGAATAAGTCCTTGGTGTACTTCGTTTGAGAAACAAAAGTACCTTCCTTAGTTTTCTTGATTTGCAACCCAAGAAAGAATTTGAGTTCACTCATCATAGACATCTCAAACTTCTCCGACATTAGCTTCCCAAACTTTTCACTAAAATGAGGGTTAGTTGAACCAAATATAATATAATCAACATAGATTTGGCACACAAATAGTTCACCATTAACCCTTTTAGTAAAAAGTGCGGAATAAATTTTCCCAATTTCAAAGCCTTTTTCAATAAGGAACTTGGTCAAGCATTTATACCATGCTCTAGGAGCTTGTTTAAGACCATAAAGAGCTTTGTGAAGTTTGTAAACATGATTGGGTTTCTTAGGATTGACAAAGCCGGAGGTTGCTTAACATAAACTTCCTCCTCTATTTCACCATTTAGAAAAGCACTTTTAATGTCCATTTGGTACAAGGTGATATCATGATGATTAGCATAGGCAAGTAAGATGCGAATGGACTCAAGTCTAGCAACGGGGCGTAAGTCTCACCATAGTCCATACCTTCGACTTGTGTGTAGCCTTGGGCTGACGAGACGTGCTTTGTTGTGAACTACTTGTCCATCTTCATCTTGCTTGTTGTGAAACACCCATTTGGTACTGATGATGTTGTGGTTGTTGTCGGGCTTCTCAACCAATGTCCAAACTTGGTTCCTCTCAAAGTTGTGTAGCTCTTCATGCATAGCATTTATCCAATCCGGATCTTTCAATGCTTCTTCGACCTTCATAGGTTCAATGCTAGAGATGAAAGAATAGTTTTCACAAAAGTTAGCTAAACGAGTTTTAGAGCGAGTGATTCTCCCATTTTGAATATCATTGTAGATTTGCTCGACGGGATGGTCTTTAGCAATTCTTGCTCGAACTCGTGAAAGCTTTTGCTTGGGTCTTTGTTGAACATCTTCTTCATCTTGTTCTTCTTCTTGGCCTTCTTCATTGTTGGTGTTGTCGTTCTCTTATCGTGGTGGAGAAGGAGGTCGTTGACGTTCATCTTGATGCACTTCCTCGTTTTCTTCATTTTGGTGTGTCCCACTTGTGGATGCTTCCGTATTAACTCTTGGTTCACCTTGTTGTGAAGTAGAAGCTTCCACTTGGACGGACGAGGTACTCTCCTTCACCTCCGTTGGACGAACCTTGCCAATAAACAAGTCTTGGATTGCTTCCGAAGGATCTTTGTCTCCTACATCAATTGGCAATTGCTCTATTTGCGAGCCGTTAGATTCATCAAACTTCACATCTACCGTCTCTTCAACCTTTCGGGTGAAATTGTTGTAGACACGGTAAGTGTGAGAGTTTGAGCCATAACCTAGTAGGAAACCTTCATGAGACTTAGGAGCAAATTTAGAACGACGATGCTTATCAAGAATGTAGCACTTTGAGCCGAATACTCGAAAGTATCCAACTTGGGGTTTGTTAACGGTGAGGAGCTTGTATGCCGTCTTGCCGAGTAGCTTGTGAAGATACAAGCGATTTGTTGCATGACAAGCTGTCTCAACCGCTTTTGCCCAAAAGTGCTTCGGCGTCTTGTACTCATCAAGCATCGTTCTCGCCATTTTGATGAGCGTTCGGTTCTTCCTCTCAACAACTCCATTTTGTTGAGGTGTGTACGTAGCCGAGAACTCGTGTGAAATCCCTTCTTCGTCAAGAAAGGTGTCCACATTTGCGTTCTTGAACTCCATTCCGTTGTCGTTGCGAACCTTCTTGATCTTCACTTCAAATTGATTTTGGGCCTTTCTAGCGAAGTTTTTGAATATCTTTTGGACCTGCGATTTATCATCGAGAAGGAACACCCACGTAAATCTTGAAAAACCATCAACTATAACTAAACCAAAAGAATTTCCACCGAGACTCTTGTAGGAGTTGGGACCAAAGAGATCCATGTGAAGTAGCTCGAGTGGCCTCTTTGTGGTCATGATGTTCTTCACGGAATGCCTTCCTCCAACCTGTTTACCTGCTTGACAAGCACTGCAAAGTCTATCCTTATCAAATATGACATCGTTAACTCCAACGATATGATTCCCTTTAATAAGCTTGTCAAGGTTTCTCATGCCAACGTGACCTAATCGTTTATGCCATAACCAACCTTTTGAGGATATAGCAATGAAGTAAGTTTTAGGTTGAGCCTTTTTAGTGAAATCAACAATGTATAGATCACCTCTACGTATACCGGTAAATACCATTTTATGATTGTCTCGACGAAACACTTGGCAATCAATTTCAGTAAATAGGACATTGAAACCGAAATCAGCAAGTCTAGAATCTGAAAGTAGGTTGTAGCCAAGAGATTCAACGAGCATGACATTACGAATGGAGCTATCATGTGATATGGCCACCTTACCGAGACCAACCACCTTACCCTTTGAGTTGTCACCGAAGGTGACATACTTTCGAGGACTATCATTATCGCAAGCTCACGAAACATGTCTTTATCTCCGGTCATGTGATCGGTACATCCACTATCAAGAACCCATTCCTTTCCTCGACATATATCCCGAAGATTTGCCATAAGACCAAAGTGTCTCATTGCATCATCAAGATCGAAGTCACTATCATCATCCTCATCATAGTATCCATGTTCAACATCGTCATGTGGTGGATCATATCCTAGAGAGGGTAATTCGTTAGAGTGAGTTTGACAATGATCTTGCTTATGAATTCTTATAGCTTCGGAAATAATATCACTAACAATACCAACATTTCCTTTGGCACGCATAAGGTTTCTAAGCTCAAATAGACGATCACCAAACATAGGATCACTAGTATTCATTTTACTCAAAGCAATAGACTTATGGAGAATTTCATCTAGATTTTTCAAGGAATAATTTGGAAATCGTTCCTCAAGAAATTTCCATATAGTATAGGCACACTTAAAAGTAGGCAAACATCCAATCAAGTTTCTAGGCAATCCTCTAATGATAAGTTTGGCAGTTCTAAGATTCCTAATCATGTCAATAGACTCATCATGGGTAGGATGCATAGGATCAACATGAGGTGCACAAGGGCTAGCAATGTACTTGTTCAAATGATATTGATTGAAAATTACAAGCATCTCAATTTTCCACTCATGAAAATACTCTCCATCAAGAATAGGCACTCTATGTCTAAGACTCCCCAAAGTAGACTCATCCATCTTCCTCCAATGGTGATTAAACCAAGGCAATGGAGACTAACGCTCTGATACCACTTGAAGGATCTTGAGAAGAGGTGTCTAGAGGGGGGGTGATTAGACACTAAGTACCAAAGTTGCAGTTTTAACCTTATTAAAGTTTAAGTGGAGTTTAGGCACAAGTTTAACTTTTTCAATACATAACAAGCAAGCATGCAAAGAGTATATGAGCAGCGGAAAGTAAAGCATGCAACTTGCAAGAAAGTAAAGGGAAGGGTTTGGAGGATTCAAACGCAATTGGAGACACGGATGTTTTTGTCGTGGTTCCGATAGGTGGTGCTATCGTACATCCACGTTGATGGAGACTTCAACCCACGAAGGGTAGCAGTTCTTGTGAGTCCACGAAGGGCTCCACCCACGAAGGGTCCACGAAGAAGCAACCTTGTCTATCCCACCATGGTCGCCCATGAAGGACTTGCCTCACTAGCGGTAGATCTTCATGAAGTAGGCAATCTCCTTGCCCTTACAAACTCCTTGGTTCAACTCCACAATATTTTCGGAGGCTCCCAAGTGACACCTAGCCAATCTAGGAGACACCACTCTCCAAGAAGTAACAAATGGTGCGTTGATGATGAACTCCTTGCTCCTGTGCTTCAAATGATAGTCTCCCCAACACTCAACTATCTCTCATAGGATTTGGATCTGGTGGAAAGAGGGTTTGAGTGTAAAGCAACTTGAGGAAGGCTAGAGATCAAGATTCATATGGTAGGAATGGAATATCTTGGCCTCAACACATGAGTAGGTAGTTCTCTCTCAGAAATAGGATGCTGGAAGTGTAGGTTCAGTCTGATGGCTCTCTCCACGAATGAAGAGGAGGTGGAGGGGTATATATAGCCTCCACACAAAATCTAACCGTTACACACAATTTGCCAAACTCGGTGGGATCGAATTGAGAAACTCGGTCGGACCAATTCAACAAATCTAGTGACCGTTAGGATTTTCGGTGGGACCGAAATGCAACTCGGTAGGACCGATATGGTTAGGGTTAGGGCATAACGTAATCTCGGTTTGACTGATTACACAAACTCGGTGAGACCGATTTTGGTAATTATCTAACCAGAGAGTTGGTCAGGCAAACTCGGTTGGACCGATTACTCAAACTCGGTGAGACCGATTTTGATAATGAGTCAACCAGAAAGTTTGCATTGTAATCTCGGTAGTACCGATTGCTGAAACTCGGTGAGACCGATTTTGATAATGGACATACACAGAGAGATTACAATCCCATCTCGGTGAGACCGAGATCCCTACTAGTGAGACCGATTTGCCTAGGGTTTGTGGCAGTGGCTAAGACATCCAAACTCGGTGGCGCCGGATAGGAAGAATCAGTGGGGCCAAGTTTGACTTTAGGTTTTAGGACATATGTGTGGAAGTGGGAAAGTAGTTGAGGGTATTTGGAGCATCTCACTAAGCACTTGAAGCAAGAGGCTCATTAAGCAACACCTCATCCCTCCTTGATAGTATTGGCTTTTCCTATAGACTCAATGTGATCTTGGATCACTAAAATGTAAAATGAAGAGTCTTGAGCTTGAAGCTTGAGCCAATCCTTTGTCCTTAGCATCTTGAAGGAGTTCCCACATCCTTTAGTCCATGCCACTCCATTGTTGAACTTATCTGAAACATACTAGATAAAAGTGTTAGTCCAACAAGAGATATGTTGACATTAATTACCAAAACCACCTAGGGAGCACTTGTGCTTTCAATCTCCCCCTTTTTTGTAATTGATGACAACATACATCAAAGCTTTAGATAAAGATATAAAGAATAGCAAGTAAAGCTTTGGAAAGACATGTAACAGAGCATAGGCTCCCCTACATGTATGCAATCATGTGAATATGGAATATAGAAGCATGTGATAGCATAACCATGATAGAGCAGGCAATGTGTTACATGTATCTTGGCCATATGCATCGAGCAAAGAATATTAAAGAAGATACCTTCATGCCCATGAGTCCTTCTTGCAAACAGTATGTACATCAGCAAGAATTCCTCATACACATGATTGTGATGCATATACTTACCTTGTAGTCTTGAGTTGGCTTAGGATGGAATGAACCTGCGTAAACAAGGTTAGATAACCCAGATGCACCTACTAGCCAGAGAAAACAAAAGAAACCACAAGAATACCAAGACTGGGATGACATGTAGAGAGTGAGTACTAAGTACTACATTGGATTTGACATGTCCCCAAGAGTAAAGATATGCAATGAATTTAGATGATCCCCAAGAAGGCACAAGACAAATAAAGAAACGACAAGGACCAAGGCCACAAGGATCGGATGGGCAAAGCAGGCTTCCCCGGCAAGGACCCTTGCCGGGGCAGCCCGCCCACGCCAACCGAGTGAGCCACCCTTGAGCCCACCAACGCTCCACAAATGCATTGGGACAGGGCTCGGGAGGCACCTCCGTGGTGGCATGCAGATCTTTGTGAAGAAAAAGAATAGTCAAGATCAAGTGAGGATAGGAAGGCAATCATCCTCACCGAAGAAACCCATAAGACCCCCGGAGAGATCCTTGCCAGGGACGCCCGCGCGCCATGGCAAAGCCCTTGCCGGGCCACCCGGCAAGGCCCTCGCCAAGCGCGCCAGCAGGGCCACTGTCAGGTCCGCACTAGCCAAGTCTCCGCCGCCGTTCGCATGCGGCTGCCGACCCAACCAGCTGGGTAGGAACCTGCGTGGCAACATGCAACCCTTTGTGGAGGTTCCACCACGGCGCCACCTCAGCTGCCTGCCTGCCTACATGGCACCTCATGCATCGATGGCCAGGGCGCGTGTCGATGCGAGGAGGAGCGGCGACGGACGGTACGGGCCTCGCTCCCGCCCCCGATAAAGCAAGAGGACACCTAAGCAATGCATTAAATGCATCTTGTCCATGTCTGAGGGATAACCTCGCGGCATTGTTCCTTTCCACCTCCTCGCCGCTTTGTGGCGACCCTTTTTCTATAAAAGGAGGCCCGAGGCGACCAGGAGAGGGATTCGGCTTTTTGGAGCTCGTTACACCCCGTAGCTAGCTCAAGAACTCAGAATACATCCACCAAAGCAGGACTAGGGTTTTACGCATCCTCGCGGCCCGAACCTGGATAAACAAACCGCGTACTCTCTGTCAGATCCGCTCTTCTCTCAACCACGCGCCCCGCAACCGCAGTAGGGATCCTTGTGATCCCATAGGTGTCGTTCCCACCGACACCTGTCATCATCTAGGAAGATTCCGTCGCACAGGCCGCACTCGTCTTCGTAGTATTTGCAAATACCGAAATCCTTTTCGTTGTCAGACATTTCCTATGTTCATAGTTGAAACATTAATTGAAAATCGATCGAAGACAACTCCAGGATAATCAAAATATCTTATAGGATCATATTGACATGAGCATTCAATAAGCAAAACCAAATCGTAAAATAAATAAGTATTCAAATTAGCATGCATTCAATAAGCAAAAGTAAATCATCTCATGCGTCTGTACATCATCGAATATTATCACTAATACATCCCAAATAGTATCATACATATAACATCACAAATACAACTAAAACCCTAGCGCACGACGGGTATTGGCGCGGGCGGTGGACACCCAAAGAGAAGGAACCATCACAGGATCATAGCTCCAATGAGATCCCTGGAGAACCTGCCAAGTATTGGAGAACCTGTGCTCCAACGCAAACAAGTAGCGACGGACGTGCGCATCCTCCTCACTGACACGGTGACGCACCACCTCTGAGGTCCTCGAGCCTCTAGACAAATCAACCGCCCACGACCACCACCAAAAGAAGGTTCGGGTCAACGACAGTGGCTTCTCACCAACCTCGCCCCCGGTAGATGGCGCCTCCAGTACCACCCGGCGGAGCCCAGGTCCGGACATGGCCCATCTGGTGACGCAGGTGTCCTCCACCGACTCGGCAGCGAGGATGCGGGATAGGCATCGTCGGCGCCGATGCGCCGAAAAATTTCTTTAACTAAAAAAATAACAACAAATGTGACATGTTCAACTAGTTCTATTAATTCAACTAGTTCTTATGATTAAATCTAGTCAATTAATTCTATACCTAATAAAATGAATAATGACATCAAAAAAGGCCTATGCTTTGCAGGAACGTTGACTCCTTCCCGGTGCGGCAAATCCTGGGCACTCGATATGTCCTAGTTTGTAGCACAAGTCATGCCGAAATTCACGGAAAATTTTGGCATGACTTTTGCTAAAAAGTGGACAAATCGAGAACCTGAAATTTGCCGGAACAGAAATGAATCAACATTCATGCAAAACATAGGACACTCGGCTTTATTTCCTGAAAACAACAAAGCCAGTTGGGCAAAATCGAACCACTTCAATAATGGAATATGCAAATGAACATCAATGACATATATCATATAACAACAATATGCAAATGAAATTACTGTTTAGGCATTTTCATAAAAATTTGGCCTAGCTAATTTCCTAAAAAAATTTGCTAATCATTTTTCCTAAATGCTAAAAAATGCCTACTGCCCTAAACAAATCTAGGGTTCATATGAACACCTAGGGTTCATATGAACATCAACACAGCATCAACACATATATAAATTGCCCTAGCAGAGAGAGAGAGGAGGGTAGGGGAGAGGAAAGGCAGAGCCTTACGGTGACTGTGGCGAGGGAGGGGCAGGCAGCATCGAGGTCGGGGTCAGGGCTCGGGCGCGCGGCGGAGGGTGGCGTCGAGGTCGGGGTCGGGGCTCGGGCGCGCGGCGGAGGGTGGCGTCGAGGTCGGGGTCGGGGGCGGCGTTGAGGCAGGAGAGCGCGCGTCGGCCGACGGGCGACGACGGTGGCGACAGCGGAGGAGATGTGATTTGGGGGAAGTGGCCGTTGGGGAAAACGAATCGAGCGGTTTAGTCAGAAGTAGCAGTAGCACATTCCGGGAAGTGCGCTACTGCTAACATAGCTACAACAAGATTCATGGATACGCCGCCATCGCTATACCATTCTCCTTTTTCCACTTTTTCATTTATTTTTCTTTACATTTTATTTTTTTCCTTTCACCTTTTTGTATTTCTTTCAATTTCATTTACTTTTCTATTTGCTTTCCATTTAATTTTATTTACTTTAGCAGTAGCGCGTCTCAGCATAAACGCGTTGCTACAAAGCAAATAGCGGTAGCGCTGTTTGGCGAAGATCGCTACTACTATGTGCAGCCTATCGGCTAAGCCGTGGGAATTTTAGTAGTAGCGCTTTTGTACGCGGGCGCGCTACTGCTATAACTGTATCTGTAGCATGGTTTACAACACCGCACTACTGCTAATTAGCACCAGCGTGCGTTTTTAGCCTGCGCACTGCTTATGTTCCGTGTATAAGGTTTTCCCTAGTAGTGATACAACTCTTGTTTAAGATTTTTTGCAGGGAAACACCTCTCTAAATGGGAAGGTCCTTACGTTATCGAGGAGGTCTATCGTTCCGGTGCCATAAAAATCAACAACTTCGAAGGCACAAATCCAAAGGTGGTGAACGGTCAAAGAATTAAACGTTATATCTCAGGTAATCCTATAAATGTTGAAACTAATATTATTGAAACCGTAATCCCGGAGGAATACATAAGGGACACTTTCCAGAACCATTCAGACTCCAAAAAGGAATAGGTACATGGTACGATAAGTAAACCGACTCCAAAACAGTTCTAATGGCAATTTTTCTCTCTTTTGGAATATTTAGAAAAATAAAAAAAAGAAGCAGTCCGGGAAGGACACGAGGCTTCCACGAGGGTGGGAGGCGCGCCCTACCCCCCTGGGCGCGTCCCCCTGCCTTGTGGGTACCTCGTGTGCTCTTCGGACTCTGTTTTCTTGCACGATACGTATTTTGGTCGATAAAGATTCATTATATAATATCTCGAAGGTTTTGACTCCTGTATCACGTAAATATCCTATGTTCTTGCTTCGAGTTGTTTCTGCCGCAGATTAGAGCAAGATGTCATCTCAGGATTCTGACATAGAGAGCTATGTCTCACATCTCACTGCTGACCCCAAGACCTATGGAGATCTATCTCCTTGTGGTCGAACTACGGATGATGAGGAGGATGCTCATTTGATGAAGATCAAAGATTCAAGTTCGGAGGAGGAAGATGTCCCTCTACCACAATCTTGGGATATTGACGTGAAGTTTAAGAAGTCTAGTCTCCCTAAGAGGGCTAAACTGTCTAACAATCGATCTATTTCTTCTCGTTTTCGGAAGAAAAGCAAGGGAGATTTATGCGACAAGATCTTGAAGCTGGAATCGGAGGTCAATGATTTAAAGGAGGAAATCGCTCTTCTCAATTACAGCATGAAGAAGCTGAAAGCACAATTGTCATCACCACCATCATCTTCCTCGCCTCTTAAGAAAGAGATATAATCACATGGGTATGGGCACTCCCCTTGGCAACTGCCAAGCTTGGGGGAGTAGCCCCGGTATCGTATCACAATCACACTCCTATCTTTACCGTTTTTCTTAGTTCGATCATTTTGGTTTTATCTCGATCTAGTAGAAAAAAGTTTTAGTATGATCTAGTTGTGAGTTTTGCTTTATGATCCTTCTATGTAATCGAGTCCATGAGCTATATATAATAAAGATTAGTGTTGAGTCAAGGGATTGATTATCTTGCTATGATCTTGAGTGAATAAAAGTAAAAGAAAGAACAAAAAGAAATAAAGAGATCATATATATCTTATGAAGAGTAATAATTTCACATAGAGAGTGTATGATGACTAAAAGTTGTTGGGAGTTGACAAACATAGTTTTGGTCATCGTTGCAATTAATAGGAAGTATTAAAGAAAGAGAGGTTTCACATATGAATATACTATCTTGGACATCTTTTATGATTGTGAGCACTCATTAAAATATGACATGCTAAAGAGTTGATGTTGGACAAGGAAGACAACGTAATGGGTTATGTTTTCTTATATCTGAGATAAAGTATATTGTCATGGATCATCCAACATGTTGAGCTTGCCTTTCTCCCTCATGCTAGCCAATTCCTTGCACCAAGTATAGATACTACTTGTGCTTCCAAATACCCTTAAAACCAGTTTTACCATGAGAGTCCACCATATCTACCTATGGATTGAGTAAGATCCTTCAAGTAAGTTGCCATCGGTGCAAGCAATAAAAAATGCTCTCTAAATATGTATGATTTATTAGTGTGGGAGAAAATAAGCTTTATATGATCTTGTGATGTGGAAGAAATAAAAGCAACGGACTACATAATAAAGGTCCATATCACAAGTGGCAATATAACGTGACGTTCTTTCGCATTAAGATTTGTGCATCCAACCCTGAAAGCGCATGACAACCTCTGCTTCCCTCTGCGAAGGGCCTATCTTTTACTATTATATTTTACATGCAAGAGTCATGGTGATCTTCACCTTTCCTTTTTACATTTTATCCTTTGGTAAGCACATTGTGTTGGAAAGATCACGATATATATATATATATATATATATATATATATATATATATATATATATATATATATATATATATATATATATATATATCAATTGGATGTAAGTTCACATGAGTTATTATTGTTGACATTACCCTCGAGGTAAAAGGTTGGGACGCGAAACTATAAGCCCCTATCTTTCTCTGTGTCCGATTGAAACTCCATAACCATAAGTATTGCGTGAGTGTCAGCAATTGTGAAAGACTAAATGATGGTTGAATATGTGAACTTGCTGAAAAGCTCTTACATGGACTCTTTCTGATGTTATGATAAATTGCAATTGCTTCAATGACTAAGATTGTAGTTTGTTGGTTTTCAATGAAGTTTCTGATTCATACTTGACATTGTGGATAGATTATTACTTGAGCATAAGAAATCATATGACAATATTTATATATGTTGCTGTTATAACAATGATCATGATGCCCTCATGTCCGTATTTTATTTTATCGACACCTCTATCTCTAAACATGTGGACATATTTATCATTATCGGCTTCCGCTTGAGGACACGCGAGGTCTAAGCTTGGGGGAGTTGATACATCCATTTTGCATCATGCTTTTATATCGATATTTATTGCATTATGGGCTATTATTACACATTATGTCACAATACTTATGCCTATTCTCTCTTATTTTACAAGGTTTACATGAAGAGGGAGAACGCAAATTTAGATTACAGAATTTGGAAAGGGAGCAAATATTAGAGACCTATTCTGCACAACTCCAAAAGTCCTGAAACTCCACGGAAGTCTTTTTTGGGATTTATAAAAAATACTGAGTGAAGAAAATACCAGAGGGGGCCCACACCCTGGCCATGAGGGTGGGGGCGCGCCCTACCCCCTAGGCGCGCCCCCCTGCCTCGTGGGCCCCCTGGCAGGCCTCTGGTGTCCATCTTCTGCTATATGAAGTCTTTTACCCTGAAAAAAATCAGAAGTAAGCTTTCAGGACGAGACTCCGCCGCCACGAGGCGGAACCTTGGCGGAACCAATCTAGGGCTCCGGCGAAGCTGTTTTGCCGGGGAAACTTCCCTCCAGGAGGGGGAAATCATCGCCATCGTCATCACCAACGATCCTCTCATTGGGAGGGGGTCCATCTTCATCAACATCTTCACCAGCACCATCTCCTCTCAAACCCTAGTTCATCTCTTGTATCCAATCTTTGTCTCTAAGTCTGAGATTGGTACCTGTAGGTTGCTAGTAGTGTTGATTACTCCTTGTAGTTGATGCTAGTTGGTTTATTTGGTGGAAGATCATATGTTCAGATCCATTATGCATAGTAATACCCCTCTGATTATGAACATGAATATGATTTGTGAGTAGTTACATTTGTTCCTGAGGACATGGCAGAAGTCTTGCTATAAGTAGTCATGTGAATTTGGTATTCGTTCGATATTTTGATGAGATGTATGTTGTCTCTCCTCTAGTGGTGTCATGTGAACGTCGACTACATGACACTTCACCATTGTTTGGGCCTAGAGGAAGGCATTGGGAAGTAATAAGTAGATGATGGGTTGCTAGAGTGACAGAAGCTTAAACCCTAGTTTATGCGTTGCTTCGTAAGGGGCTGATTTGGGTCCATATGTTTCATGCTATGTGTTGGGGATATTACTACTGGGCGTAAACCGGCCTATGTGGGCCGGGTTAACTTCATCAGTAGTTCAACGACAAAAGCCCAAGAGGCATGAGAGTAAGGGCCCAAGGCCTGTAGTCGGTTTAGAACCTGTAGCCGTAAACCGGCCTGGTATGTAAACTTGTACTATAAGTTAGGAATAGAGAGAGACCAACCTGGATACGAGTATGAGCCGGAGATTGGGACTCTCTGAACCGACGGGCGTCAGCCGTGTATATAAGGGGACGACCCGGGGCGGTTCAAGGAGAGACAACAACAACTCGAGGCCTAGGCGAAGCTTATTTGCTCCCTAGTCATCGAGACCACATCAATCCCATCACAACTAGACGTAGGCTTTTACCTTCATCGAAGGGGCCGAACTAGTATAACTCTTGTGTCTTTGCGTCCGCTTTAACCCCTTCAAGTTAACTCGTAGCGATGGCTCCACGACTAAGTCCTTTCATGAGGACATCTGCCGTGACAAAATCACGACAGTTGACGCCCACCGTGGGGCTATCGCACGATGGTTTGATGATCTTGGAGGGCAAGTTCGAATGACTCGAAGGCTACGCTGTGGGCCGGATGACCAAGAGTCGTCGCGGCAAGCTCTACATCGACGATGCAGGCTGGGGCCCCAAGGCCGGCTCGATTGAGTATGGGTACCGGGTCCCCTTTGGTGGCATACACGTTTTCATTGGCAAGATTGGTGAGCCAGGGCCTGAGCCGGACATCTGCACCGACCTCGTCGAGACGGCTCAGCGTACGAGATCTGCCCAGGTTAAACCGGCCGTGAAGCGTGCCTTTGTGGGAGTCATCCACGGAGGAAGTTATGAGGACGGATCAGAGTCTGGTGGTGAGACCGTCGTCTACTCCGACGGCGAGTCGTCAACCGGAGAAACTGAATCTCTGTATCAGCTACAAGATGGCCGGATTGGGGGCTATTCCGATGGTGACAGTATTCCGGACCCCTCTGATCTGCCCAACCGGGTTGGATTATTCATGGCCGGTACCCAAGCAGTGCTTCACTCTTCGACCGCTGCGGCGGTGATTACCGGTTCAGCAACGGCAACGGCTGCCGGGGAAGGAGGCCCTGTGTGCCCGCCGGCTCAAGTTTTATCAGATCTGTTCGATGCGTTGGCTGCGCTCATGGCAGAGGTTAACCCGGCGGATCAGGACGCCCACAACGCGGAGATTGCGAAGGTGAAGGAACAGATCACTCAGGTTAAAGCGGATCTAGTAGCTGCGGACGCCAGGATGACGGCAGAGCGAGCCGCTTTAGATGCGCAGGCTTACATGCTCGTGCTGGATCAGAGCGCGTCACATGAAGTCATGAAGAGGAAATACAGATCCCGTTTGCCTTTAGTCTTCGAGGGAAGAGACCTCTTCAACACCCCCGGAGCGGGAACCAGTAATCCGCCGGTGGTAAACCGGGCGGAAGCACTGGACGGGCGCCACGTTCAGCCCCGCTTAATAGATTTACCTCGCCATAACGCCGGTGTGCCTCAGGCTGTGCAAACACCTCCGGGTCATTACTCCAACCCGATGGATAACCTTGTTGCCGCTGCGGCACGGCTGGAGGCTATTCCAATTGAAGGCGATTCACCACAGGCAGTAGAGACGCGGCGGGTCAAGGAGCTCCTTAGGACAGCTTTGGTCCAACAGGAAGCATATTCGTACAGCCGCAACCGGATCCACTCTACCCCCCGCCCAAGCAGGAGCTATAGCAGGCATGTGGATGAACCGGCCGTATCAAGTAATGCACGGCGTGGTGCGCCCCGTGGCAAAAACCCGGCAGGTGGCGTCGATAACGCCCAGGAGGTGGTAGACCGGGCCCGAGCGCGCAGGGAGGCCGAGTTAGCAGCATAGCATCAGGTTTATCCGCTTACGCCGGTTCGTCCGACCATCTCGGTCGAGCCTAGGGTTACCTCTAGTTCTTTGGGGGTTCCTTGCCTCGTCCCCGCGTTACGCAATGTGCGCTTGCCCAAGGATTTCAAGGGTCCGCGCAAGGTGCCAAACTACACCGCCGATTTGGCTCCAGAAGCATGGATAGAGAGTTATGAGATGGCCATGGAGGTGCTGGATGTGGATGAGGCCGCGTGTGCAAAGTACTTCACCATGATGCTCGAAGGCATGGCCCGTACTTGGTTGAAGAGCTTGCCACCCAATTCTATCAATTCATGGGCCCAGTTGCGGACCCGGTTTATCCAGAATTTCAAAGATACCTGTAAGCAGCCCATGTCCGTGGTGGACTTGGCGGCTTGTTTCCAGGGTGAAGGGGAGTCAACAACCCATTGGGTACGCTGCGTTTCAGAAATCTTGCACTCGTCAGACCGGATCAACGTTGACTCTGCGATCTTAACCCTGGAGGGCAACTGCCGGTTTAAGCCTTTGAAGTTGAAGTTGGGGCGCATGAAGCGGTTTTGTAATGACATGGGCACTCTCATGGGCGCTTTAGTGAAGTATGCTGATTCTAATAGTACCAAGGATCCCGAGTCTGATGATGACGAGATAGGGAAGGGAAGGAAGAATAGCAACTCCAAGGGCCAGCAGCATCACTCGGCAGGTAATGGTGGGGGCAAGCGTAAAGCGAATGGCAACATGGACTTCATAGCTAACACCAACGCGCAGGACAAGGGCCAGCAGCGTAAAGGTAAACAGCCAAATCGAAGTGGAGCGCCTAATCCCAATCCGGACCGCTTGAACTATTTGTTGAATCAACCCTGTCTGAAGCATGGGACGAAGGAAACGCCAGCAAACCACCTCTGGAAGGATTGCTACATTATGCAGGAGTTCAAGAGTTCTAATGCTTTCTGGTATGATCAAGGTTCTGGCGGCGGTTCAGGGTCCGGGTCGGGTTACGGTGGAGGAAATTCCGGTTCAGGATTTAATGGTAATCCGGGCGGACATAACAATCAGAACAATCAGAATAATCAGAATAACCAAGGTGGTTACAACCAGCAGTAGCAACAGTCGGGTTATCAGAGCAACCCAAAGCAGTTGAATAGTGGGCAGTACCATGTCTTCACCACCAGCTTAGATAAGCGAGACCGGAAGCTTCAGAAGCGGGCAGTCAACGCTGTTGAACCGGCCGTGCCTCATTACCTACGCTGGTCAGAGCAGCCCATTGTATGGAGTAGAGAGGATCATCCTCCCCGGGTTGACAATCCGGGTCAGCTAGCCCTGGTGGTGGCACCTCAGGTGGGAGGTTATAAGTTCACCAAGGTGCTCATGGATGGAGGGAGCAGCATTAACATCCTGTACTATGAGACCTTCCGTCGTATGGGGTTAACAGATAAATATCTCAAACCGTCCAATACAGTGTTCCATGGTGTGGTGCCTGGCAAGTCAGCATATCCGGTTGGTAAAATAGCTCTGGAAGTGGCCTTTGGAGATGAATATGACTCCAGATCGGAAACATTGACGTTTGAAGTGGTGAAAATCCAAAGTCCATAGCATGCCCTGTTTGGGCGGCCGGCTTATGCCAAGTTCATGACACGGCCTTGTTATATCTATTTGCAGCTCAAGATGCCGGGTCACAAAGGGACGATAATGGTTCATGGGAGCCGCAAGATCGCTTTGGAATGTGAGGAAGGTGATGCGGCTTACGCAGAGTCGGTTTGTGCCACCGAGGAGCTGAAGTATTATAAGGACAATGTTGATCCGTGGACATGACTCCATTGAAGAAGCCAACTACAGAGCATGATCCGGCCCTGAAATTCAAATCGGCAGCAGAGACTAAGCTTGTTGACTTCGTGCCTAGCGATTCGTCCAAGCAGTTCAGCATCAGTGCCAACTTGGAGCCGAAATAAGAAAACGCGCTCATCGAGCTCATCCGTGAGAATCGGGACATTTTTGCATGGAAGCCTTCTGACATGCCAGGTGTACCGAGAGAACTCGCTGAGCACACTCTTAATGTTGATCCCAAGTACAAACCGGTGAAGCAGTTTCTCCACCGGTTTAACGAAGAAAGGCGTAAGGCCATTGGAGGAGGTGGCTGTGCTTTTAGCAGCCGGCTTTATCGTTGAAGTTTTCCATCCGAGTGGCTTGCTAATCCGGTCTGGTTCTTAAGAAAAACAGCACTTGGCGCATGTGTGTGGATTACACAGATCTTAACAAGGCTTGTCCGGCAGATCCTTTTGCCCTCCCCAAGACCGACCAGATTTTTGATGCCATCAAGGGTTGTGAGCGCTTGAGCTTTTTGGATGCTTATTCGGGTATCATCGATCAAGATGGCAGTTAAGGACCAGGAGAAGACGGTGTTTATCACTCCCTTTGGAGCCTTCGCTATGTGTCTATGCCTTTTGGCCTCAAGAGCGCCTAAGCAACTTATCAACGTTAGGTATGTAATTGCTCGCATAAACAGATCGACCGTAATGTGCACGCCTATGTTGATGATATTGTGGTCAAATCAAGGGAGAAGGAGACACTTATTGACGATTTGAAGGAAACCTTTGACAACCTGCGGGTTTACAAGATGATGCTCAACCCGGCCAAATGTGTCTTTGGTGTTCCGGCAGGCAAATTATTGGGTTTTCTCGTGTCTAACAGGGGAATTGAAGCTAATCCGGAGAAGATTACAGCTATCACCTCCCTGGCTAAACCGAAGTGTATTAACGATGTCCAGCGTTTGGCAGGCCGGATTGCCGCGCTGAGCCGGTTTATCAGCCGCCTCGGAGAGAAGGCCATCCCTTTGTACCAGATGCTGAAGAAGACAGATCAGTTTGTCTGGAGTGCAGCCGTCGACGAGGAATTGGAGGACTTAAAGCGGCAATTGGCCAACCCGCATGTGCTCGCTGCTCCCATTGACAAGGAGCCTCTTTTGCTATATGTTGCTGCTAATGCTAGGGCGGTCAGCGTGGCCATTGTGGTGGAGCGGAAGGAGGCAGGGAAGGAGCATCCGGTTCAACGTCCGGTTTACTATATCAGCGAGGTACTTATCGAATCTAAGCAAAGGTATCCGCATTGGCAGAAGCTGGTATATGGGGTTTTTATGGCAAGCCGGAAGTTGAAGCAGTATTTCCAAGGGCACCCCATCACGGTGGTCAGTTCTGCTCCCTTAGGCGATATCATCTGAACCGGAAGCGATCGGCTGGATTGCTAAGTGGGCTATAGAGCTTGGGCCGCACGGTCTGAAGTACGTGCCTCGGACGACGGTGAAGTCTCAAGCACTTGTGGATTTCATTAATGATTGGACAGAGTTGCAAGCGCCCGAAGAAAAGCCGGATCACACATATTGGACCATCCATTTTGACGGATCCAGGCAATTGGAGTGCTCGGGGGCTGGAGTCGTGTTAACTTCCCCACGAGGTGACAAGTTACATTACGTTCTCCGTTTAATGTTCCCTTGTACTAACAATGCAGATGAGTATGAAGCCTTGCTCCATGGTCTCCGGATGGCTAAGGAGATGAATCTAAGCCGGGTTAAGTGCTTCGGTGACTCGGACCTAGTGGCTCAGCAGGTGTCTGGCACTTGGGATTCAAAGGACCCACTCATGGTTGCATATCGTCGTGAGGTGGATATCGTCGCAGGTCATTTCAAGGGCTATCAGGTAGACCACGTGGACCGTCGGAAGAATGAAGCGGCGGACGCTTTAAGCCGGTTGGGCTCTCAACGCAAACCGGTCCCGCCCAATGTTTTTCTGGACGTGCTGCACAACCCGTCGGTCAAGCTCCCTGGTGAAGCGGATTTGGCTATTCCTGATCCGGAGGCTCAATTGGTGGCAGCTCTTCACGTCACTCTGGATTGGACGCTTCCTTATCTTGCGTACATGAACCGGGGCGAGTTACCAGAAGATGAGACATTGGCCCGGCAGATAGTCCGGCGGTCTAAGTCTATGACCATTGTTAATGGCGAATTGCATCATTGCAGCGTGTCAGGGGCGTTTCAACGTTGTGTGTCCCCTGAGGAAGGCTGTGAAATATTGCGTGAGATCCACGAAGGAGATTGTGGTCACCACGCCGGTTCAAAATCCTTGGTGGCTAAAGCGCCCGCCACGGTTTCTATTGGTTGACCGCCCATGCCGATGCGGAAGATCTGGTCAGACGATGTGATGGTTGCCAAAAGTTTTCTAGACGTGCTCATGTACCGGCCCAAGAATTGAGGATGATTCCAATTACTTGGCCGTTTGCAACTTGGGAGTTGGATATGGTTGGACCTTTTAAGAGGTCCAAGGACAAAAAGACCCACCTCCTCGTGGCAGTCGACAAATTTACAAAGTGGGTGGAGGCGTAACACATTAGCAAGTGTGATGCAGCTACGGCGGTTCGATTCATCAAAAGGTGATTTTCCGGTTTGGCTTTCCACACGGTATCATCACAGATAATGGTACCAATTTGTCCAAAGGTGCCATGAAAGAGTTCTATGACGTGAGCACATCCGCTTGACGTTTCTTCAGTAGCCCACCCACAGTCCAATGGTCAAGCGGAAAGGGCTAATTAAGAGATCTTGAGAGGCATCAAGCCCCGGCTTATGGTCCCTTTGCAGAGGACACCGGGTTGTTGGGTAGAAGAGCTACCGTCTGTGTTATGGAGTATAAACACTACGCCTAACAGATCCACGGGATACACACCGTTCTTTATGGTCTACGGAGCGGAGGCGGTTCTCCCCAGTGACATCCGTCATGACTCACCTCGTGTGGCAGCTTATGTTGAAGCGGACAACGAGACGACGCGACAAGACGCTTTGGACCGGTTGGATGAAGAGCGTGACATAGCAGCTGCCCGCTCGGCGATTTACCAACAGAATCTTCGTCGTTACCATAGTCGCCGGGTCAGAACCAGAACTTTTCAAGAAGGATATTCGGTGCTTCGGCTCATCCAAGACCAGACTGATATGCACAAGTTATCCCCACCTTGGGAGGGACCTTTCGTGGTCAGCAAGAATCTGCACAACGGGTCATACTATCTGATCGATATTCGAGAGCATAAAGACTCACGCACGTCAGAGGAAGAGACCAACAGGCCGTGGAATATAGCTCATCTTCGGCCTTATTATACCTGAGCCATCGGCTCTACTTATGTACATATTATGACAGTGTATATATTATGAATAAATAAACTGGAGCCTCAACTAAAGCGGGGTATCCTTTCTGTTACATCATGTGTGGTTACATGGAGTTGTTCTGTCTTAAAGTGGCCTCCGGTTTACCCCCTGAGTTTTCTTTTCAAAAAAGCTTTGTGATATCACTTGGGGGCTTGGTCGGTATGTAACCAATGCAACACCTCTTGATAGGCTTAACGCCACCAGATCACTTGGGGACATGGTCAAGTCTGAACCAGTCCACGCCTCTTGATCGGCCTAAGGCCATATTGTCACTTGGGGCTTGGTCGAACCCGAACCATTGCCACGCCACTTGATCGGCATAATGCCACGGTTTCGATTTGGGGACTGGCTGACTTGAACCATGGCTACACCTTATAGGGAGCTTGGTCGTGTCCGACCATGGTAACACCATCTGATCGGCTCAGTAAAGCCTTCTTTTTTTGCAAACGGTTTATCATTGCCTTTGCTTCCATGTTTTCTCATAACTATTATTTGATTTTGTTGCGTTTCTTAAATCGACAACATTTTTAAACCGGTTTCAAAACTATCAATTGACGAAGTTCGGTCCATTTTTTAATCCGGAGATAATTCTTCCGGTTTGATTTTTTCTGTTAACATCCCATTATGGAGTAACAGGGGGCTTATCATGATTCGCACGGTTTACATGGTAAACCGGCGTTATAAACACAGGAGCTGTTCTCCTTTGACGGTAAGGGTTTATGCAACCTCCGCTTCAAGATTGGCTAAGCCAACTTTATGCCCAACGATGGCAGGTATTTAGTATCACAAATTTCGATTATATACCTCAATATTTCATCTCATATATATATGAACGTCACAAGCCGGCTGGCGGCACAAACCGCCGTGGCGGTTTAAGATTTTGTGACTACAGGAAATATAGATTGAAAGTTTCGATCATTCAAGCAAAAAGTATCAGCACCTATGCACGAAGGCATATTCAAAGCAAGAGTGTTGACTATCCTATTACAAGGCAACATGTTTCCTGAATAAGATCATTGTTTCTTGGCGGAATATAATGAAGCAGCTCTTCAACCGGCTTCCAGTTCATGCTTGCTCGCCGCCTTGGCCCCGATGGTTGTGGGTCGCCCCGCCGCTTGACTTCTTCATCTCTACCCAAATGCTGGAAGTCAACGATGGTCGACCGATTCCCATTAAAGCTTGAAAGACAGCCTCCTCATGGATCAGGGAAGTGGGTTCAATATCGAGGCGTAAGTATGCTTACGGATCGGAGGGATCAGGTTCTCCGCTTCAGGAATAGGTGCAGCTACCGCTTGTTCTGGTCGTCATATTGAGCTTGATAATGCGACAAGTTTGCCTCTTCGCCAATTGGCAAGCCGAGGGCGACCGCCTGCTTTATCGCTCTCAGATCATCTTCGTTGAACTCTGAACCGTCTTCCTTCAAACTGGGATAGCCTTGAGCTGCTTCCACAGGATCGAAATCTGGCACCCACGCTTTTGCCCGGATTAAGGAGTTAATGGCGCCGGTTCGAGCAGCAGATTTCTTAAGCTCTTCAATCCAGGCGGGAAGCATTGACAACCTCCTAAGAGTATGTTGGATTAAGGAGGGTGCTGGATTGTTATGTGATGCAGTGGGGATGATCCGCTGCGCTCCAGTGTACAGCTGCTCTACTAAGGTATAGGCAGCCTTCAATTTCTTCCGAACATCTGGCCCCAAGTGACCAATGCGTGTGCCTACAGCATTGCAAGAGAAATCACAAACCGGACTTATCATAACAAGGTCAATATTATCATAGAAGCCAAAGGAGGCTTACCGAAGATGGCAGCAGTCATGGAATGCACTTGCCGCTTCACGCTGGTCAGCTCGTCTACCACCGGTTTAAGGGCAGCTTCAGCATTTTCAACCTTTTTGGTTAAAGCGGCCTTTTCAGTATCCCAGCCGGCCCGCTCAGACTTGAACCACTCCTTGAGCTGCTCCATGGTAGTCAAGGCGGTTTTTAGTTCATCCTTGGCCTTGGAGGTTTATGCTTGTTGAGACTTCAGATTTTCTTGAAGATCATTGATTTGGGAGGCTTGTTGGCCTATCTCATTCTGCAACAAAAGGGAGCATGTTAATATCTTCATTGCAAGTCCCAAATGCATAACCAGTCATACACATGGCACTTGGGGGCTAATGCATATTTGATCTTTGTCTATTAATAAAATCACAAAGTCCCAAGCTCAATACAGGTATTCAACTTGGTACTTGGGGGCTAATGGCTATTTGCTCGAACATGTTCTGATGCGGCGATATAAATTACAGTCCCGGTTTAACTATGCTAAGTTGAACCGGCCCTTGGGGGCTACATCAGTGGATTCTGAAGCATTAAGTTTATGTTAAGTCCCGGTTTAACTATACTAAGTTGAACCGGCCCTTGGGGGCTAGGAGAGTTAACAAAAATTGAAATATCCAAGCAGGAAAAGAACATGGAAGTTACCTCGAATTTTTCTTTCATCATCTTCACCAGGCCAGCTTCATAATCGATGCTGGTATACAGCCAGTTCAAGTAGCCAGAATGAAGGTCTTGGGGGTTCAGAGCGGCATAAGTTGCCAGATCAACATCCCACTTGCCCTTGCTCATAGTGGCAAACTCTTCTTTGGCAGAATGTTTGGATAAAGCGACTGGATTACCCGGTTCGCTGTGGCCAAAGCCAGTAATCACGACGTCATCGTCCTTGGTATCACCGGTTTGACCAGGGGCAGTCGGTTTGTCAGCAGGCCGGATTGGACTGGTGGATTTTTCAATCCGGGTCGGGCTTCTGGGCTGGTCAGCAGGAAGGGCGGTGTCAACAGGCCTTTCTTCAGCAACAAAATCGTCATCTTGCTGTGGCGGATCATTGGGCGTGTCTTCACCGATGGCCGCTTCAAGATTTGGGGTGTCTTTGTCCGTTTGTAAGCGATCTCTTCGTCGGCCGCTTTATCTAGACGAGCCTTTTTGCTCGGCCTAGGCTTGGCCCTGAAAAGGCACAACAACAGTCAAACACGGCATATACTACACAATGATGTAGTAGAAACAATATGAAAGGTATAACTTACCCAAGCACTGTTTTAAGTGGTGGCAGCTGAGTGGCTGATGACTCGCCAGATGAGGAGTGGGAAGTGACCTGATAATCGGAGTCAGACGGATTAAGGGGTTGACGAAAACAGCCTGCTTTAGGATAAGCACTGACAAGCAAATTAGAGACCTCTGAACGACGTTTCCGAACCGGACTGTTCGGTAAACCGGTGGAGGTAACTACCTGGCCACTGTGCCAAGTTGTGCGGCGAGCTTCATGTTGTTGAGTCTTCATAAGAAAGTTGGGATCCAAGTAAGCAAGGGGATGAGAAAATTTAATTTTTCGGTTTGCCCAACGGTTTTTTAGTGAAGGCAAGGGATTTGAGTCAGCGGAGAGAATAGTTACCTCTACAACATCAGCATTACTGGTTTCAGCATCATCCTGACAAACATCATCATTAATTAGGCGTGTGAAAAGTAAGCCAAGTGAATCAAGTTCTACCTCAAGGTTCGGATTACCCACATCATCGTCCGCAACGGATCGTAAGATGCGATGGTTTTCCTCTTATGAGTAGTCTTCTTGACAGCTTTGGTCTTTTGCGGATTGTTTTTTCCGGTTTGTCCGGCTTCTCCGGGTTTCTCTTGTGGATGTTTCTTACTCCGTAATGGATCATCACCCTGATTAAGCAGCAGTTGATGTTAAAATGATGCCGTAAATAGCAGTAATATATTCAAGAAAAATAATCGTAAGTCTTACAGATGGCGGTTTGTTGGTAGCACAGAAGGGGAGCAGACCGGTTCGGGCACAGAGGTGTTCCGGTTCATTCAACATTTTCTTCACAGCCTCGGTGACCCCATCATCGGTGAGCTGGATATTAACGTGTCGGAGGGTGTCGTCGACACTACCAGTGTACTCACACATTAAACCGGAGCGCTGGGAGAGGGGCAGTATGCTCCATGATATCCAACAGCGTGCGAGATCAATTCCGGTTAAACCGTTGGCCATGAAGGCTCTAAGCTTGGAGAGTTGAGGAGCATATTTACTTCTTTCATTGGCAGTTAATCTTTGCGGAAAGGGATGTGTGTTACTGAGTCGCTCCGGACGAAAACCGGGCAAAGGATTCTCATTGGAAGGTGAAGTGTCTCTGCAATAAAACCATGTTTGATTCCATTCCTTGGGGTGGCTATGCAGTTTGACATGAGGATAAGTGACTTCCTTCCTTTTCTGAATCGCCACACCACCCAATTCTGTGTTGGGCCCACAAGAAGTTACATGCGGCGTTTAGATGGAAGGGCCCCTAAACAGTTCAACTGTGGATTCTTCTTGAAAGTACGCCTCACAGAGCACTTGGAAGTGACAAATATTGGTAATGAATTGCGGCCTGTATATTGTGGACGGAGTTGAAAATTGGCTAACACATCCCGTAAAATTTTGAACCGGGCGGGGTTGAAACCCCGGCTAGGTGATCTCATGGAAACTACAACCTCTCCTTCTTGAGGTGTGGGTGGACATTCTTTGCCAGGAACCCTCCAATGGATAGTATTTCTACTGCCTAAAGCACTAGTCAGGACCAGATTGTTTAGTTGAGTTTCGGTGACACGGGAAGGAGCCCAGTTGCACTCATATACTTGTTTGGCCATCTACAAAAATATAAATCCGGTTCAAGAAATATGTTGGCACAAAGAGAGAACCGGTGTATGATGCTGAATCGGAGACAAATACATCTAAACCGGAGTTCTATGAAGCGACAGTGTCTGCTTAAGGAGTTCTGGCGGTTCAACAAGGGGACTAATGGTGTATACCGGTCTATTTAATTGTTTCTATGTTAAGTTAAACCGCCTGGTCTAAATATTGAAAACAATTGAGGTTGCGAACGGCTAAGTGTGCAGAAACAAGTTTCGCAAGATTTCTCTACAACGAAGGATCTGAAGCCAGATCAGAAAAGAAGAAAAATATCTGGAAAAAAATAAAGCAGAGCAGTATTGATGCCATGAGCAGGAGATAATGTGTGAGATCTATGAACGTAAGCACAAGACTACAGGCGGATGCTAAAAGCTACTACTAGTCAGAGCAAAGGTGTCATAGATCTATCCAGGAGTCTGGTATGAGCATGAACAGTTCATGGAGCACTGCAAAAACAGGAAACCCTAGAACGGATCTAGGTCGAGGGGAACCGAGGACCTACCTGAGTTGAGGAGATGCGGAAGAGTGTTGTGTTTCTCTGGTGTGTTCAGGTTGATGCAGCGGCTCAAGACGGTGCAGAGGTCGACGGCGGCGGCGGAGCTCCGAGGCTAGCGACGCGAGGAAGACGAAGAGAAAGGGGACGGAGGGGAGAAAAGGAATGACCCTTCGGTCCTATTTATAAGGCAAGATACATGTGTCACGCACGGGAATCAAGGAACCACAAATCTAGGAAGCAGAGCTATCGCCTCGGTTATTGCGGATCTCTTAAACAAAGAAGATATCGTGAATGCTATGTTTATGGGGACGTCATGCCGGTTTACAGCGACCGGAGAAGGTGACATCACGGCGGTTCAATGATTTCAAGAAGGTATTGAAGATGAAGGTTTTTTTATCAAGGATTGACATGAACCTGTTCAAATCAATCTGGGGCCTAATGTTGGGGATATTACTATTACGTAAACCGCCTATCTGGGCCGGGTTAACTTCATCGATAGTTCAACGACAAAAGCCCAAGAGGCATGAGAGTAAGGGCCCAAGGCCCGTAGTCGGTTTAGAACACATGGCCGTAAATCGGCCTGGTATGTAAACTTGTACTGTAAGTTAGGAATGGAGAGAGACCAACCCGGATACGAGTATGAGCCGGAGATTGGGACTCTCTGAACCGACGGGCGTCACCCGTGTATATAAGGGGACGACCCGGGGTGGTTCAAGGAGAGACAACAACAACTCGAGGCCTAGGTGAAGCTTATTTGCTCCCTAGTCATCGAGACCACATCAATCCCATCACAACTAGACGCAGGCTTTTACCTTCATCGAAGGGGCCGAACTAGTATAACTCTTGTGTCTTTGCGTCCGCTTTAACCCCTTCAAGTTAACCCGTAGCGATGGCTCCACGACTAAGTCCTTTCATGAGGACATCTGCCGTGACAAAACCACGACACTATGGTTAGGTTTACATTAATACTTCTTTTGTAGTTGCGGATGCTTGCAATAGGAGTTAATCATAAGTGGGATGTTTGTCCAAGTAAGGACAACACCCAAGCACCATTCCACCCACATATCAAATTATCAAAGTACCGAACGCGAATCATATGAGCGTGATGAAAACTAGCCTGACGATAATTCCCATGTGTCCTCAGGAGCGCTTTTCTCTATATAAGAGTTTGTCCAGGCTTGTCCTTTGCTACAAAAAGGATTGGGCCATCTTGCTGCACTTTATTTACACTTGTTACTTGCTACCCATTACAATTTATCTTATCACAAAACTATATGTTACCTATAATTTTCGTGCTTGCAGAGAATACCTCGCTGAAAACCGCTTGTCATTTCCTTCTGCTCCTTGTTGGGTTCGACACTCTTACTTACCGAAAGGACTATGATAGATCCCATATACTTGTGGGTCATCAGCGCTCTCCACTTCCGAGTTGGCGACGGACATATTTTCCGAGCCCTCGGCCGAAGGACAGTCCGGCATCACTCCCATACGGCCCCATCCCCTTGGCTGGGGTTGGATCCTGGCCGCTGGGAGTATTACTCCCCGTACCCTCGGACACAGTCCGGCGGACTCTTTTCCTGATACGGGATGAACATGGAAGTCACAGTTGGATGCGACTATTAAAAAACATATTTGCAAACCATACCTCTTTGACGAGGGCCCAACCGTGTCTTCGCCTGCCTTCCTCTTCGAAGGCTTGCCCGGTGCAGGAGCCGCTCTCTTTTGAGTCGCTCCTGGAGTAGCACGGTATGTAGAACGCCTCCCCTTCGAAGCATGAGACAGTGCGGTGGGTGAGGCGGAACGAGGGAATCCTTTCGGGGAAGATGTCTCCCGTCTACTTACGTGTGAAGTGGGGAGAAGACCAGGGTAATCGGCAATGATGGCCACTTCGGTGTCGTCGTAGCTCGCCTGGTAAAACACGCCATTCTCTAGCACAACAAATATATCCAGATCCTCTTCGAATCTAGGGTTAAGGTCCCGATTGTGGCCCTCGGGCTGCGGGGCGGGGCTGTACAGCCCCTCGGAAGTCTTTCGCCAGTGCTGTTATAAATAGACGGGTTAATAAAGCTAAGGGAGAGGAATGAGTGGAGCAAAAAAGTTGGGGGCTCACCCTGCTAGGAGGATTGTACATGGAATATCCTTCTCTGTGCGTGATGCGCAGGAACTCCTCTTCCTCACCTTTGAACAGTTCGGCCAATATTTTGGCTAGGGCGGCAGGGGTGTCCGGACCTTTCCTGCCGCAGCGGGAGGTGTCATCTTCCCCATTGTAATTCCACATGGGAAGTCCTTTGTATTGGAGTGGCTGAACTCCCCGTACTATGGAGGTCGCCATCACTTCGTCCAACGTATATCCGGACTGGGCGAGCGTCCTGATCATGCTCGGGAGTTGGCGAACTTCCGCACTATCTTCCTCCTCGAGGCTCCGAGGGCGCCAGCTGTGGCGCTTTTTCAGAGGAACACTCGCAAACTCGGGGAGACCTCTCTAGACTGGATCTGGAAGTACGACGTCATCAATGTAGAACCACTCGGAGGTCCACTTCTCGGAAGCTTTCTTCGGTGTGCCGAATAGGTATCCGGTAGCAGCAATACGCCATATTTCGGCCCCGCCCACTTCAAATATTGATCCTTCGTGGTTACGCGGGACAAGGCAGAACAACTTTCTCCACAGTTCAAAATGGGCCTCAATACCCAAAAATAGTTCGCATAAAGCAACATAACCCGCGATGTGCAGAATGGAGGCTGGGGTAAAATTGTGCAGCTGGAGGCCATAATACTCCAGAAGCCCTCGGAGGAATGGGTGAAGTGGAAATCCCATGCCCCTCAGCAGATAGGGGACGAAGCACACTCGCTCTCCCGCAGACGGATTGGGGAAATCCTCCGCCTGGATTTTTCCATTGAGGGAGGCCAATCCTGCTCGAACAGGGACCAGATCTGCAGGAGGGAGAAATCCCTGCGTTTGCAACTTCTCCAATTGGCTGTGGGACACAGAGCACCTCTCCCACTCGCCTCTCTCTAGGTTGGAACGGGAAGAGGAGCTGGGAATGTTAGCCATGTTGGAATGGTCTTTCCTGGCAGTCTCTGAGGATTTTCTCTGCGTGGTGCCGAATGGATCTGAGATCCAATCTCTTTAAAAGACGCTCTTTCTGGCATGGCTAGGGTGTTATTTGCAAAAAATACCCTGACCATCTGCATTCGCACCACACGTGGAAGATGAAGTCATAGATACGTAGAAGCCGAGGGACGCGGCATTGAATTAAAAGCCGAATACATTACTTGGAAGCCGTCGGAGGGGGAACCCGCCTTGCAATGCTGAAGACAATCTGCGCGCCGAACACCTCATCATTGAAGCCTGGTTCGGAGGCTGCTGAGGGAGTCCTGGACTAAGGGGTCCTCGGGCGTCCGGCCTATTAGCCATGGGCCGGATTGATGGGATGTGAAGATACGAAGACCGAAGACTGCACCTGTGTCCGGATGGGACTCTCCTTGGCGTGGAAGGCAAGCTTGGCGACCGGATATGTAGATTCCTTTCTTTGTAACCGACCTTGTGTAACCCTAGATCCTCCCGGTGCCTATATAAATCGGAGGACTTAGTCCGGAAAGGGGAGATACTCATTACCATATTCATACAGGCTAGACTTCTAGGGTTTAGCTATTACGATCTCGTGGTATATCAACTCTTGTAATACTCATATTCATCAAGATCAATCAAGCAGGAAGTAGGGTATTACCTCCATAGAGAGGGCCCGAACTTGGGTAAACATCGTGTCCCCTGTCTCCTGTTACCATCGACCCTAGACGCACAGTTCGGGACACCCTACCAGAGATCCGCCGGTTTTGACACCAACAACGGGAATTCATCGGGAGAAGTAATGGGCCTTATTGGGCCAGACGGGAAAAGAGGAGAAAGACCAAGGGGAGGTGGCGCTCCCCCCATGGGCCCGAATTGGACTAGGGGAAGGGGGCGGCACCGCCTTTGCCTTTTCCTACTCCCTCTCTCTTTCCCTCTTTCCTTCTCTCCTACTCCGAAAAGGAAAGGGATTCCTACTAGGACTTGGAAGTCCTAGTAGGACTCCATACTCTTGGCGCACCCCTAGGGGCCGGCCTCTCTCCCTCCCTCCTTTATATACGTGGGCAGGGGGCACCCCAAAGACACACCAAGTCTTCTCTCAGCCGTGTGCAGTGCCCCCCTCCACAGTTACACACCTCGGTCATATCATCGTTGTGCTTAGGCGAAGCGCTGCGTTGGTAACTTCATCATCACCATCGCCACGCTGTCGTGCTGACGGAACTTTCCCTTGTCCTCAACTGGATCAAGAGATTGAGGGACTTCATCGAGTTGAACATGTGCTGAACGCGGAGGTGCCGTACGTTCGGTGCTTGGATCGATTGGATCGTGAAGACGTTCGACTACATCAACCGCATTACTAAACGCTTCCGCTTTCGGTCTACGAGGGTACGTGGACACACTCTCCCCGCTTGCTGCTATGCATCTCCTAGATAGATCTTGCGTGATCGTAGGTAAATTTTTTGAAATACTGCGTTCCCCAACAGTGGCATCTGAGCCAGGTCTATGCGTAGATGTTATATGCACGAGTAGAACACAATGAGTTGTGGGCGATAATAGTCATACTGCTTACTAGCAACGTCTTACTTTGATTCGGCGGTATTGTTGGATGTAGCGGCCCGGACCGACATTACATGACCGCGTTCATGAGGCTGGTTCTACCGACGTGCATCGCACACAGGTGGCTAGCGGGTTTCTGTTTCTCCAACTTTAGTTGAATCGAGTTTGACTACGCCCAGTTCTTGTTGAAGGTTAAAAAAGCACACTTGACGAAAAATCGTTGTGGTTTTGATGCATAGGTAAGAACGGTTCTAGCCCGTAGCAGCCACGTAAAACTTGCAACAACAAAGTAGAGAACGTCTAACTTGTTTTTGCAGGGCATGTTGTGATGTGATATGGTCAAGACGTGATGAGATATAAATTGTTGTATGAGATGATCATTTTTTGTAAAAGTTATCGGCAATCGGCGTGGAGCCTTATGGTTGTCGCTTAATTGTATGAAATGCAATCGCCATATAATTGCTTTACTTTATCACTAAGCGGTAGCGATAGTCGTGGAAGCAATAGTTGGTGAGACAACAACGATGCTACGATGGAGATCAAGGTTTCAAGCCGGTGACAATGGAGATCATGACCGTGCTTTGGAGATGGAGATCAAAGGCACAAGATGATGATGACCATATCATGTCACATATTTTGATTGCATGTGATGTTTATCCTTTATGCATCTTATTTTGCTTAGTACGGTGGTAGCATTATAAGATGATCCCTCACTAAATTTCAAGGTATAAGTGTTCTCCCTATGTATGCACTGTTGTGAAAGTTCGTCGTGCCGAGACACCACGTGATGATCGGGTGTGATAAGCTCTACGTTCACATACAACGGGTACAAGCCAGTTTTGCACATGCAGAATACTTGAGTTAAACTTGAAGAGCCTAGCATATGCAGATATGGCCTCGGAACACTGAGACCGAAAGGTCGAACGTGAATCATATAGTAGATATGATCAACATAGTGATGTTCACCATTAAAAACTACTCCATCTCACGTGATGATCGGACATGGTTTAGTTGATATGGATCACGTGATCGCTTAGATCAGTAGAGGGATGTCTATCTAAGTGAGAGTTCTTAAATAATATGATTAATTGAACTTTAATTTATCATGAACTTAGTCCTGATAGTAAAGAGACTTGCCGGTAACGAGATTGAACTAGGTATGGAGATACCGACGATCGAATCTCGAGCAAGTAACATACCTATGACAAAGGGAACAACATATGTTGTTATGCGGTTTGACCGATAAAGATCTTCGTAGAATATGTAAGAGACAATATGAGCATCCAGGTTCCGCTGTTGGTTATTGACCGGAGATGAGTCTCTGTCATGTCTACATAGTTTTCGAACCCGTAGGGTCTGCACACTTAATGTTCGGTGACGATTGGTATTATGAGTTTATGTGTTTTGATGTACCGAAGGTTGTTCGCAGTCCCGGATGAGATCAGGGACATGTTGAGGAGTCTCGAAATGTTCGAGACGTAAAGATCGATATATTGGAAGCCTATATTCGGACATCGGAAAGGTTCTGAGTGGTTCGGGTATTTATTGGAGTACCGGAGAGTTACGGGAATTCGCCGGGGAGTATATGGGCCTTATTGGGCTTTAGGGGAGAGAGAGGGGCTGCCTAGGGCAGGCCGCGCGCCCCCCAAGGCCTAGTCCCAATTGGAGTAGGGATAGGGGCGGCGCCCCCTCCTTCCTTCTCTTCTCTCCTCCCCTTCCTTCTCTCCTACTCCTACTACTTGGAGGGGGGAATCCTACTCCCGGTGGGAGTAGGACTCCCCAGGGCGCGCCATAGTACAGGGTCGGCCCTCCCCCTCCTTCACTCCTTTATATATGGGGGAGGGGGGCACCCCATAGACACACAAGTTGATCATTGATCTCTTAGTCATGTGCGGTGCCCCCCTCCACCATAATCCACCTCGATCATGTCGTCGTAGTGCTTAGGCGAAGCCCTGCGCCGGCAGCTTCATCATCACCGTCATCAGGACGTCGTGCTGACGATACTCTCCCTCGAAGCTCTACTGGATCGTGAGTTCGCGAGACGTCACCGAGCTGAACGTGTGCAGATCGCAGAGGTGTCGTACATTCGGTACTAGGATCGGTCGATCGTGAAGACATACGACTACATCAACCGCATTGTCATAACGCTTCTGCTTTTGGTCTATGAGGGTACGTGGACAACACTCTCCCCTCTTGTTGCTATGCATCACCATGATCTTACGTAGCGCATTTATTTTTTTGAAATTACTACGTTCCCCAATAGTGGCATCCGAGCCAGGTTTATGCGTAGATGTTATATGCACGAGTAGAAAAAAAGTGAGTTGTGGGTGATACTAGTCATACTGCTTACCAGCATGTCATACTTCGATTCGGCGGCATTGTTGGATGAAGCGGCCCAGACCGACATTACGCGTACGCTTACGTGAGATTGGGTCTACCGACGTGTTTCGCACACAGGTGGCTGGCGGGTGTCAGTTTCTCCAACTTTAGTTGAATCGAGTGTGGCTACGCCCGGTCCTTGTGAAGGTTAAAACAGCACATACTTGACGAAATATCGTTGTGGTTTTGATGTGTAGGTAAGAACGGTTCTTGCTCAGCCCGTAGCAGCCACGTAAAACTTGCAACAACAAAGTAGAGGACGTCTAACTTGTTTTTGTAGGGCATGTTGTGATGTGATATGGTCAAGACATGATGCTAAATTTTATTGTATGAGATGATCATGTTTTGTAACAGAGTTATCAGCAACTGACATTAGCCATATGGCTGTCGCTTTATTGTATGAAATGCAATCACCATGTAATTGCTTTACTTTATCACTAAGCGGTAGCGATAGTCGTAGAAGCAATAGATGGCGAGACGACAACGATGCTACGATGGAGGTCAAGGTGTCGCGCTGGTGACGATGGTGATCATGACGGTGCTTTGGAGATGGAGATCAAAGGCACAAGATGATGATGGCCATATCATATCACTTATATTGATTGCATGTGATGTTTATCTTTTATGCATCTTATTTTGCTTAGATCGATGATAGCATTATAAGATGATCACTCACTAAATTTCAAGGTATAAGTGTTCTCCCTGAGTATGCACCGTTGCGAAAGTTCGTCGTGCCGAGACACCACGTGATGATCAGGTGTGATAAGCTCTACGTTCACATACAACGGGTGCAAGCCAGTTTTGCACATGCAGAATACTCGGGTTAAACTTGACGAGCCTAGCATATGCAGATATGGCCTCAGAACACTGGAGAATGAAAGGTCAAGCTTGAGTCATATAGAAGATATGATCAACATAGTGATGTTCACCATTGAAAACTACTCCATCTCACGTGATGATCGGACATGGTTTAGTTGATATGGATCACACGATCACTTAGATGATTAGAGAGATGTCTATCTTAGTGGGAGTTCTTAAGTAATATGATTAATTGAACTCTAATTTATCATGAACTTAGTCCTGGTAGTATTAGCATATTTATGTTGTAGATCAATAGCTCGCGTTTAGCTTCCCTGTTTTTATTTTTGATATGTTCCTAGAGAAAACTAAGTTGAAAGATGCTAGTAGCAATGATGCAGATTGGATCCGTGATCTGAGGATTATCCTCATTGCTGCACAAAAGAGTTATGTCCTTGATACACCGCTAGGTGACAGACCGATTGCAGGAGCAGATGCTGACATTATGAACGTTTGGCAAGCTCGATATGATGACTACTTGATAGTTTAGTGCACCATGTTTTACGACTTAGAATCGGGGCTTCAAAGACATTTTGAATGCCATGGAGAATATGAGATGTTCCAAGAGTTAAAATTAGTATTTCATACTCATGCCCATGTCGAGAGGTATGAGACCTCTGATAGTACTTTGCCTACAAGATGGAGGAGAATAGCTCAACCAGTGAGCATGTGCTCACAATGTCTGAGTACTACAATCATTTGAATCAACTGGGAGTTAATATTCTAGATAAGATAGTGATTGACAGAGTTCTCTAATCACTATCACCAAGTTATTAGAACTTTGTGATGAACTATAATATGCAAGGGATAACGGAAACGATTCCCAAGCTCTTCGTGATGCTGAAATCGACGAAGGTAGAATTCAAGAAAAGCATCAAGTGTTGATGGTTGACAAGACCACTAGTTTCAAGAAAAGGGCAAATGGAAGAAGGGGAACTTCAAAAAGAACGCCAAGCAAATTGTTGCTCAAGTGAAGAAGCCCAAGTCTAGACCTAAGCCTGAGACTAAGTGCTTCTACTGCAAAGGGACTGGTCGCTGGAAGCAGAACTGCCCCAAGTATTTGGCGGATAAGAAGGATGGCAAAGTGAACAAAGGTATATTTGATATACTTCTTATTGATGTGTACTTTACTAGTGTTTATAGCAACCCCTCAGCATTTGATACTAGTTCAGTTGCTAAGATTAGTAACTCGAAACGGGAGTTGCAAAATGAACAGAGACTAGTTAAGGGTGAAGGGACGATATGTGTTGGAAGTGGTTCCAAGATTGATATGATCATTATCGCACACTCCCTATACTTTCGGGATTAGTGTTGAACCTAAATAAATGTTATTTGGTGTTTGCGTTAAGCATGAATATTATTTGATCATGTTTATTGCAATACGGTTATTCATTTAAAGTTACAGAATAATTGTTGTTTAGTTTACATGAATAAAACCTTCAATGGTAATACACCCAAGGTGAATGGCTTATTGAATCTCGATCGTAGTGATACACATATTCATAATATTGAAGCCAAAAGATGCAAAGTTAATAATGACAGTCCAACTTATTTGTGGCACTGTGATACGTCTCCGTCGTATCTACGTTTCCAAACACTTTTGCCCTTGTTTTGGACTCTAACTTGCATGATTTGAATGGAACTAACCCGGACTGACGCTGATTTCAGCAGAATCGGCATGGTGTTATTTTTGTGCAGAAACAAAAGTTCTCGGAATGACCTGAACCTTCACGGAGATTATTTTTGGAAATAATAAAAAATATTGGCGAAAGAATCAAGGCCAGGGGGCCCACACCCTATCCACGAGGGTGGGAGGCGCTTTGCCCCCTGGCGCGCCCCCGCCTGGGGCCCCCCGGTGCTCCACCGACCTCAACTCCAACTCTATATATTCACGTTCGGGGAGAAAAAATCAAAGAGAAGGATTCATCGCGTTTTTACGATCTGAGCCGCCGCCAAGCCCTAATCTCTCTCGGGAGGGCTGATCTCGAGTCCGTTCGGGACTCGGAGAGAGGAATCCGTCGCCGTCGTCATCATCAACCATCCTCCATCACCAATTTCATGATGCTCACCGCCGCGTCGTGAGTAATTCCATCGTAGGCTTGCTGGGCGGTGATGGGTTGGATGAGATTTATCATGTAATCGAGTTAGTTTTCTTAGGGTTTGATCCCTAGTATCCACTATGTTCTGAGATTGATGTTGCTATGACTTTGCTATGCTTAATGCTTGTCACTAGGGCCCGAGTGCCATGATTTCAGATCTGAACCTATTATATTTTCATGAATATATGTGAGTTCTTGATCCTATCTTTTAAGTCTATAGTCACCTACTATGTGTTATGATCCGGCAACCCCGAAGTGACAATAACCAGGACCACTCCTGGTGATGACCATAGTTTGAGGAGTTCATGTATTCACTATGTGCTAAATGCTTTGGTCTGGTACTCTATTAAAAGGAGGCCTTAATATCCCTTAGTTTCCAATAGGACCCAGCTGCCACGGGAGGGTAGGACAAAAGATGTCATGGAAGTTCTTTTCCATAAGCACGTATGACTATATTCGGAATACATGCCTACATTACATTGATGAATTGGAGCTAGTTCTATGTCACCCTATGTTATAACTGTTACATGAATGATCGCATCCGACATAATTCTCCATCATCGATCCAATGCCTACGAGCTTTTCACATATTGTTCTTCGCTTATTTACTTTTCCGTTGCCACTGTTACAATCACTACAAAACTATCACTGTTACTTTTTCCACTGTTACCGCTACTATCATACTACTTTGCTACTAAAAACTTTGTTGCAGATATTAAGTTATCCAGGTGTGGTTGAATTGACAACTCAACTGCTAATACTTGAGAATATTCTTTGGCTCCCCTTGTGTCGAATCAATAAATTTGGGTTGAATACTCTACCCTCAAAAATTGTTGCGATCCCCTATACTTGTGGGTTATCAAGACTATTTTTTGGCGTCGTTGCCAGGGAGCATAGCTCTATTATTTGAGTCAATTGGGATTTATATATGCTGGTCACTATGAGGAACTTGAAAGACGAGAAAACCAAAAATTTTCCCTCAACTACGAGGGGAGGTAAGGAACTGCCATCTAGCTCTGCACTTGATTCACCTTCTGTTCTGAGTAAGCTTGCGACACCTGATGACCCACAAGTATAGCGGATCTATCGTAGTCCTTTCGATAAGTAAGAGTGTCGAACCCAACGAGGAGCAGAAGGAAATGATAAGCAGTTTTCAGCAAGGTATTCTCTGCAAATCTTTGAAATAAGTGGTAACAGATAGTTTTGTGCTAAGGTAAATTGCAACGAGCAACAAGTAACAAGAGTAAATAAAGTGCAGCAAGGTGGCCCAATCCTTTTTGTAGCAAAGGACAAGCCTGGACAAACTCTCATAATAGGAAAAGCGCTCCCGAGGACACATGGGAATATCGTCAAGCTAGTTTTCATCACGTTCATATGATTCGCGTTCGGTACTTTGATAATTTGATATGTGGGTGGATCGGTGCTTGGGTGCTGTTCTTACTTGAACAAGCATCCCACTTATGATTAACCTCTATTGCAAGCATCCGCAACTACAACAAAAGTATTAAGGTAAACCTAACCATAGCATGAAACATATGGATCCAAAACAGCCCTTACGAAACAGCATAAACTAGGGTTTAAGCTTCTGTCACTCTAGCAACCCATCATCTACTTATTACTTCCCAATGCCTTCCTCTATACCCAAATAATGGTGAAGTGTTATTTAGTCGACGTTCACATAACACCACTAGAGGTTAGACAACATACATCTCATCAAAATATCGAACGAATACCAAATTCACATGACTACTAATAGCAAGACTTCTCCCTTGTCCTCAAGAACAAATGTAACTACTCACAAAGCATATTCATGTTCATAATCAGAGGGGTAATAATATGCATAAAGGATCTGAACATATGATCTTCCACCAAATAAACCAACTAGCATCAACTACAAGGAGTAATCAACACTACTAGCAACCTACTAGCACCAATCCGGACTTGGAGACAAGAATTGGATACAAGAGATGAACTAGGGTTTGGAGATGAGATGGTGCTGGTGAAGATGTTGATGGAGATTGTCCTCTCCCGATGAGAGGAGCGTTGGTGATGATGATGACGATGATTTCCCCCTCCCGGAGGGAAGTGTCCCCGGCAGAACAGCTCTGCCGGAGCCCTAGATTGGTTCCGCCAAGGTTCCGCCTCGTGGCGGCGTTGTCTCGTCCCGAAAGGTTGTCTCTGATTTTTTTTCTCATCGAAAGACTTCATATAGGAGAAGATGGGCATCGGAGAGCCACCAGGGGGCCCACGAGGTAGGGGCGCGCCCGTGGGGCGCCCCACCCTCGTGAGGTGGTGTAGGCCCCCTGGCCTTCATCTTTGGCGACGAATTTTCTTTATTTATTTTAAGACATTCCATGGAGTTTCAGGAATTTTGGAGTTGCACAGAATTGGTCTCCAATATTTGCTTCTTTTCCAGCCTAGAATTCCAGCTGTCGGCATTCTCTCTCTTCATGTAAACCTTGTAAAATAAGAGAGAATAGCCATAAGTATTGTGACATAACGTGAAATAACAGCCCATAATGCGACAAATATCGATATAAAAGCATGATGCAAAATGGACGTATCAACTCCCCCAAGCTTAGACCTCGCTTGTCCTCAAGCGAAAAGCCGATAACAATAAATATGTCCTCATGTTTAGAGGTAGATGCATCGATAAAAAATAAAATATGGACATGAAGGCATCATGATTATTCTCATAACAGCAACATATATAGATTTGTCATATGATTACTTATGTTCAAGTGATGATCTTTTCACAATGCAAAAGTATGAATCAGAAACTTTATGGGGTACCGGCAAAGTATAACCTCGGTCATTGAAACAATTGCAATTTATCATAACATTGGAAAGAGTCTACGTCAGAGCTTAAAAGCAAGTCCACATACTCAATTATCACTTAGTCCTTCATAATTACTAGCACTCACGCAATACTTGTGGTTACGGAGTTTTAATCGGACACAGAGAAAGATAGGGGCTTATAATTTTGCCCCACAACCTTTTACCTCAAGGGTAATGTCAACAATAACAATTCATGCTCCCCTACATCCAATTAGATATATATATATCATGTTCTTTCCAACATGCTGGGCTTGCCAAAGGATAAAAGGAAAAAGGAAAGGTGAAGATCACCGTGACTCTTGCATAAAGTAGAATATAATAATAAAAGATAGGCCCTTCGCAGAGGGTAGCAGAGGTTGCCATGCGCTTTTATGGTTGGATGCACAAAATCTTAATGCAAAAGAACGTCACTTTATATTGCCCCTTCTATGTGGAACTTTATTATGCAGTCCGTCGCTTTTAATAATTCCACAACAAGTTAGGTACAAAGCTTATTTCTCTGCACTAATAAGTCATGCATAATTAGAGAGCAATTTTATTGCTTGCACCGATGACAACTTACTTGAAGGATCTTACTCAATCCATAGGTAGATATGGTGGACTCTCATGGCTAAACTAGTTTAAGGGTATTTGGAAGCACAAGTAGTATCTCTACTTGGTGCTGAGAATTTGGCTAGCATGAGGGGGAAAGGCAAGCTCAACATGTTAGAGGATCCATGACAACATACTTTATCTTAGATATAAGAAAACATAACTCATCACATTGTCTTTCTTATCCAACATCAACTCTTTAGCATGTCATATTTTAATGAGTGCTCCCAATCATAAAAGATGTCAATGATAACATATCTATATGTTAAACCTCTCTTTCCTTATTACTTCCTATTAATTGCAACGATGACCGAAGCTATATTTGCCAACTCCCAACAACTTTTAATCATCATATTCTTTCTATGTGAAATCATTACTTTCAATAAGATCAATATGAACTCTTTGTTTCTTTTTATTCTTTTCTTTGATTCACCCAAGATCATGGCAAAATAATCAAGCCCTTGACTCAACACTAATCCTTATTATATATAGCTCGCGGACTCGATTACATAGAGGGATCATAAAGAAAAACTTCAAAACTAGATCATGCCATGACTTTATTCTACTAAATCAAGATACTACTAATAGGATCGAACTAAAAAAAAAGGGTAAAGATAGGAGTTGTGATGGTGATACGATACCGAGGCACCTCCCCCAAGCTTGGCAGTTGCCAAGGGGAGTGCCCATACCCATGTGATTATATCTCCTTCTTTGTTGTTGGTATAATATTCTTGGTGATGATTCCCCTCAAGATACGGTTCTCCTCCTCGAGCTTATTGACTTGCTGCTGTAGGTCCATTATTTCCTTGCAAAGCTTTCCTGTAGTGGCTAAAGCTCCTTGCACCCAAGGGTGTTGCATAGCTGCGGGAGAAGAAGAGACACTCCTCCTCATATTTTCATAAGAAAGAAATCTAACATTGGGAGGGATAACCGAGTTTGGAATAGCTGAGCTATGTAGTTCCCCCATCGTAAACCCAGCTCGGAGGTGAGAGGTGACTTCTTGATCCTCCATGGCATCTACCCTCATCAAGTCGGCCTCCATCTCTTCCTCCATTGCTGGCCCAAAGTAGTCAGCATCGCTGTGTGCCCTTGGTTCCGGTGCCGGATTAGATACCCGGCTCTCCCCGACTGACTCTTGAGAAGACATCTTGCTCTAGTCTGCAGCAGCAACAACTCAAAAACAAGAACAGAGGATATTTGCGTGATACGAGAGTCAAAACCTTCGGGAGAATATATAATGAATTTTTACCGACCAAAATACGTATCGTGCAAGAAAACGGATTCCGGAGGGCACACGAGGTGCTCACGAGGTAGAGGCGCGCCCGAGGTAGGCGCGCCCTCCACCCTCGTGAAGGCCTCGTGTCCTTCCCGGACTGCCACTTATTTTTCTATTTTTCTAAATATTCCAAAATGGAGATATATTGCCTTAAAAATTGTTTTGGAGTCGGTTTACTTACCGTACCACATACCTATTCCTTTTCGGAGTCTGAGACGGTCTGGAAAGTGTCCCTTATGTATTCCTCCGGGGTTACGGTTTCAATAATATTGGTTTCAACATTTATGGGATTACCTGAGATATAATGTTTGATCCTTTAACCGTTTACCACCTTCGGATTTGTGCCTTCGAAGTTGTTCATTTTTATGGCACCGGAACGATTGACCTCCTCGATAACGTAGGGACCTTCCCATTTAGAGAGAAGTTTTCCTGCAAAAAATCTTAAACGAGAGTTGTATAGCAATACATAATCACCTACATTAAACTCGCGCTTTTGTATCCTTTTGTCATGCCATCTTTTAACTTTTTCTTTAAGTAACTTGGCATTTTCATAGGCTTGGGTTCTCCATCCATCAAGTGAGCTAATATCAAATAACCTCTTCTCACCGGCAAGTTTGAAATCATAGTTGAGCTCTTTAATAGCCCAATATGCCTTATGTTCTAGTTCGAGAGGTAAGTGACATGCTTTTCCATAAACCATTTTATACGGAGACATACCCATAGGATTCTTATATGCAGTTCTATAGGCCCATAATGCATCATCAAGTTTCTTGGACCAATTCTTTCTAGACCTATTAACAGTCTTTCGCAAAATTAATTTGAGCTCTCTATTACTCAATTCTACTTGACCACTAGACTGTGGGTGATAAGGAGATGCAATTCTATGATTAACGTCATATTTAGCAAGCGTTTTACGGAAAGCACCATGAATAAAGTGTGAACCACCATCAGTCATTAAATATCTAGGGATTCCAAACCTCGGAAAAATAACTTCCTTAAGCATTTTAATAGAAGTGTTATAATCAGCACTACTAGTTGGAATAGCTTCTACCCACTTAGTAACGTAATCAACAGCAACTAAAATATGTGTATATCCATTAGAGGCAGGAAAAGGTCCCATATAATCAAAGCCCCAAACATCAAATGGGTCAATAACAAGTGAATAATTCATAGGCATTTCTTTATGTCCACTAATATTACCAATTCTTTGACATTCATCACAAGACAAAACAAACTTACGGGCATCCTTGAAGAGAGTAGGCCAATAAAAACCAGATTGCAATACCTTATGTGCAGTTCTATCTCCAGCGTGGTGTCCTCCATAAGCTTCGGAGTGACACTTGCGTAGGATCTGTTCCTGTTCATGCTTAGGTACACAACATCTAATAACACCATCTACTCCTTCTTTATAAAGATGTGGTTCGTCCCAAAAGTAATGTCGCAAATCATAAAAGAACTTTTTCTTTTGTTGGTATGTGAAGCTAGGTAGTATAAATTTAGCAACAATATAATTAGCATAATCAGCATACCATGGAGTGCTACGAGAAGTGCTTATGACATTTAATTGTTCATCGTGAAAGCTATCATCAATAGGTAGTGGGTCATCAAGAACATTCTCTAACCTAGATAAGTTGTCCGAACGGGTTCTCAGCTCCTTTTCTATCAACAATATGCAAATCAAATTCTTGCATCAAGAGAACCCATCTAATAAGACTAGGTTTAGCATCTTTCTTTTCCATAATATATTTAATAGCAGCATGATTGGTGTGAATAGTTACTTTAGAATCAACAATATAGGGTCTAAATTTATTACAAGCAAATACAACTGCTAAAAATTCCTTTTCGGTAGTGGCATAATTTCTTTGAGCATTTATAGAGTCTTACTAGCATAATGGATAACATTTAACTTCTTATCAACTCTTTGCCCTAGAACAGCACCTACAGCATAATCACTAGCATCACACATAATTTCAAAGGGTAAATTCCAATCAGGTGAATTTGAACAACGGTCGAGAGACTAATGCTTTCTTAAGTATTTCAAATGCTTCCACACAATCGTTATCAAAGACAAATGGTACATCTTTTGTAATAAATTAGTCGAGGTCGAGAAATTTTTGAGAAGTCCTTAATGAACCTCCTATAAAACCCGGCGTGACCAAGGAAACTTCTTATACCTTTGATGCCCTTGGGACAAGGCATCTTTTCAATAGCATCAACCTTGGCTTTATCAACTTCAATACCTCTTTTAGAAACTTTGTGCCCCAAGACAATACCTTCATTAACCATAAAGTGGCACTTTTCCCAATTCAAGACAAGATTAGTTTCTTCACATCTCTGCAAAACTCGATCATGATTGCTCAAGCAATCATCAAAAGAGGAACCATAGACGGAAAAATCGTCCATGAAAACCTCACAAATCTTTTCACAAGAATCAGAGAATATAGCCATCATGCATCTTCGAAAGGTAGCAGGTGCATTACATAAACCAAAAGGCATATGTCTATAAGCAAAAGTACCAAAAGGGCATGTAAAAGTAGTGTCTGATTGATCTTTAGCCGACACAGGTATTTGAGAGAAACCAGAATAACCATCTAGAAAGCAATAATGTGTATGTTTGCATAATCTTTCTAGCATTTTATCAATAAAAGGTAAGGGGTAATGATCTTTCTTAGTGGCTTTATTTAATTTGCGGAAATCAATTACCATCCTATAACCTGTGATAATTCTTTGCGGAATCAATTCATCTTTATCATTAGGGACAACAGTAATACCTCCCTTCTTAGGGACATAATGGACAGGACTTACCCAATCGACTATCAAAGAACGGGATAAATTATACCTGCCTCCGTAAGCTTGAGTATTTTTTTTCTTACCACTTCTTTCATTTTAGGATTCAAACGTCGTTGAGGATCACGAACTGGTTTGGCATCCGCTTCCAAATTTATTTTATGCTAACATAGAGTGGGACTAATGCCCTTAAGATCATCAAGAGTATATCCAATAGCGGCACGATGCTTCTTCAGAGTTTTCAATAATCTTTCTTCTTCATGCTCTAAAAGGTTAGCACTAGTAATAACAGGATATATTTTCTTTTCATCAAGATAAGCATATTTAAGATTATCAGGCAACGGTTTAAGCTCAAACACGGGATCACCCTTGGGTGGAGGTTTCAACAGGCAAATTATGTTGCAGAATAGGTTCCTGTTTAAAGAATACTTCATCTATTTCCTTTCTTTCACTCATGAACATCTCATTTTCATGGTCTAGCAAATAGTGTTCCAATGGATCACTAGGAGGTATGGCAATAGAAGCAAGACCAATAATTTCATCCTTACTAGGCAATTCTTCCTCACGATGTTGTTTACTAAATTTAGAGAAATTAAACTCATGAACCATGTCATCCAAGCCAATAGTAACAACATTCTTTTCGCAATCTATCCTAGCATTAACAGTGTTCAAGAAGGGTCTACCAAATATAATGGGACAAAAGCTATCTTGTGGAGAACCAAGAACAAGAAAATCAGCAGGATATTTAGTTTTCCCACACAAGACTTCAACATCTCTAACAATTCCCACTTGTGAAATGGTATCTCTATTGGCAAGCTTAATTGTGACATCAATTTCTTCTAACTTAATAGGTGCAATATCATGCATAATTTCTTTGTATAATTCAACGGGTATTGCACTAGCACTAGCGCCCATATCACATAAGTCATGATAACAATGATCTCCTATTTTAACTTGTAAATAACGAGCACGCCTACCACAGGTCTATGTTTATCTTTAGCACAAGGTTTAGCAATTCTAGCAGTTTCACCACAGAATTGAATAACATGCCCATCAATATTATCGGACAAGAGATCTTTAACAATAGCAATATTAGGTTCTACTTTAACTTGCTCAGGAGGTGTATAAGTTCTAATATTGGTTTTACGAAGCATGATCCTTTACTCTAACAGGGAAAGGTGGTTTCTCAACATAAGAGGTAGGAACAATAGGATCACTATAAGTGACAGTCTTTTCTTCAACTTTAATAGGTGCAGCTACTTTTACTTCTATGGGAGGATGATATTTAAACCACTTCTCCTTAGGGAGATCAACATAAGTAGCAAAAGATTCACAGAAAGAAGCTACTATCTCAGAGTCAAGTCCATATTTAGTGCTAAACTTACGGAAAATATCGGTATCCATAAAAGGTTTAACACAATCAAACTTAGGCGTCATACCTGACTCCTTACCTTCGTCGCGGTACCAATCTTCAGAGTTGCATTTAATTCTATCCAATAAATTATATTTAAATTCAATAGTCTTCATCATAAAAGAGACAGCACAAGAAGTATCGAGCATGGTGCGATTGTTATCAGAAAGCCGAGCATAAAAATTCTGAAGAATTGTAACTTTTGAGAGCTCATGATTGGGGCATGAATATAACATTGATTTAAGCCTCCCCCAAGCTTGAGCGATGCTTTCTCCTTCGCGAGGCCAAAAATTATATATATATAATTGCGATCACGATGAACAAGTTGCATAGGGTAATACTTTTGATGAAATTCCAATTTCAATCTTTTATAGTTCCATGATCCCGTATCATCACATAGCCTATACCATGTCAACGCGTCTTCCTTGAAATATAAAGGAAAGAACTTATTCTTAACAACATCATCGGGTATACCTGCAAGCTTAAATAATCCACAAACTTCATCCACATACAGTAGATGTTCATCAGGATGCTTTGTTCCATCTCCTGTAAAAGTATTAGCCATCATTTTTTATATCATACCCGTAGGAACTTCAAAAGGAGTTTCATTTTCAATAGGTTCAGTAGGTTGAGGAGCAACTCTTTGATATACTGGAGGGGGTGAAGATACCCCGAACAAGCCCCTCAGAGAATTACTTTCCATAGTAACAAGTGACAGAAAATTTCAGCACACTATATAATTTTTTTCCTTACCAAAGGCGCTACACTCCCCGGCAACGGCGCCAGAAAAGAGTCTTGATGAACCACAAGTATAGGGGATCTATTGTAGTCCTTTCGATAAGTAAGAGTGTCGAACCCAACGAGGAGCAGAAGGAAATGATAAGCAGTTTTCATCAAGGTATACTCTGCAACTACTGAAATAAGTGGTAACGACTAGTTTTGTGATAAGGTAAATTGCAACGAGCAACAAGTAACAAGAGTAAATAAAGTGCAGCAAGGTGGCCCAATCCTTTTTGTAGCAAAGGACAAGCCTGGACAAACTCTTATAATTGGAAAAGCGCTCCCGAGGACACATGGGAATATCGTCAAGCTAGTTTTCATCACGTTCATATGATTCGCGTTCGGTACTTTGATAATTTGATATGTGGGTGGACGGTGCTTGGGTGTTGTTCTTACTTGAACAAGCATCCCACTTATGATTAACTTCTATTGCAAGCATCCGCAACTACAACAAAAGTATTAAGGTAAACCTAACCATAGCATGAAACATATGGATCCAAAACAGCCCCTTACGAAACAGCATAAACTAGGGTTTAAGCTTACATCACTCTAGCAACCCATCATCTACTTATTACTTCCCAATGCCTTCCTCTAGGCCCAAATAATGGTGAAGTGTTATGTAGTCGACGTTCACATAACACCACTAGAGGTTAGACAACATAAATCTCATCAAAATAGCGAACGAATACCAAATTCACATGACTACTAATAGCAAGACTTCTCCCTTGTCCTCAGGAACAAACGTAACTACTCACAAAGCATATTCATGTTCATAATTATAGGGTTAATAATATGCATAAAGGATCTGAACATATGATCTTCCACCAAATAAACCAACTACCATCAACTACAAGGAGTAATCAACACTACTAGCAACCTACTAGCACCCATCCCGGACTTGGAGACAAGAATTGGATACAAGAGATGAACTAGGGTTTGGAGATGAGATGGTGCTGGTGAAGATGTTGATGGAGATTGCCCTCTCCCGATGAGAGGCGTTGGTGATGATGATGATGACGATGATTTCCCCCTCCGGGAAGTGTCCCCGGCGAGCAGCTCACGAGCCCTAGATTAGTTCCGCCAAGGTTCCGCCTCGTGGCGGAGTCTCGTCCCGAAAGGTTGTCTCTGATTTTTTTTCTCATCGAAAGACTTCATATAGGAGAAGATGGGCATCGGAGAGCCACCAGGGGGCCCACAAGGTAGGGGGGCGCGCCCCAGGGGGGGCGCGCCCCCCACCCTCGTGAGCAGGGTGTAGGCCCCCTGGCCTTCATCTTTGCGAGGCGCGCCCCCCACCCTCGTGAGCAGGGTGTAGGCCCCCTGGCCTTCATCTTTGCGACGGTTTTTCTTTATTTATTTTAAGACATTCCGTGGAGTTTCAGGACTTTTGGAGTTGCACAGAATAGGTCTCCAATATTTGCTTCTTTTCCAAATTCCCTGCATTCTAGGCATTCTCCCTCTTCATGTAAACCTTGTAAAATAAGAGAGAATAGCCATAAGTATTGTGACATAACGTGAAATAACAGCCCATAATGCGACAAATATCGATATAGAAGCATGATGCAAAATGGACGTATCAAACCCCTAAACCTATGTCGCATGCTATTGATGATGCCACTTCTGCTATGCTTGATACTTATGTTGAAACTACTTCTATGCTTGATAATATTGTGCCACTAGGTGAATTTATTGATGAACAACTTGCTAGGGCTAGAGAGAATGAAATTATTGAAACTGATAATATTAATGAAAGTGATGATGAAGATTCTCCCTCTAGATATGAATTGCCTGTTGTGCCTGAGGGTTATGTTATGGATGAAGAAACTGCTAGAGACTTTCTTGCTTGCAATGATAGAAGTAATCTTAAGAAATTATTAGTTAAGCTGAAAGAAAAATCTTTGAATGCTAGAATGAAATATGATCCTGCTTATGCTACTTCACCTATCTTTGTTACTGATAAGGATTATGATTTCTCTATCGATCCTGAGATAATTACTTTGGTTGAATCTGATGATTTCTATGGCTATGAATCTGAAACTGTTGTGGCACATCTTACTAAATTAAATGATATAGCCACCCTATTCACTAATGATGAGAAAACTCGTTACTATTATATCCTTAAATTATTTCCGTTCTCATGAAAGGGTGATGCTAAGACTTGGTTTAATTCTCTTGATCCTGGTTGTGTGCGTAGTCCCCAGGATATGATTTATTACTTCTCTGCTAAATATTTCCCTGCTCATAAGAAACAAGCTGCTTTAAGGGATATATATAATTTTGTGCAAATTGAAGAAGAGAGTCTCCCACAAGCTTGGTGGAGACTTCTCCAATTACTTAATTCTTTGCCTGATCATCCTCTCAAGAAAAATGAAATACTTGATATCTTTTATAACGGACTAACCGATGCTTCCAGAGACCACCTGGATAGTTGTGCTGGTTGTGTTTTCAGGAAAAGAACTGTTGATGAAGCTGAAATTCTATTGAATAATATGTTGACAAATGAAAACAATTGGACACTCCCTGAACCAACTCCTAAGACAACTCCGAAGAAAAGGGGTATTCTATTTATCAGTCCTGAAGATATGCAAGAGGCGAAGAAATCTATGAAAGAAAAGGTATTAAAGCTGAAGATGTTAATAATTTACCTCCTGTTGAAGAAATACATGGTCTTAATTTACCGCCTGTTGAAAAAGCACATGGTCTTGATAACCCGACACAGGTAGTAAAGGTAATTCTCTCTATAGATATGATAAAGCTGAAATCCCTCCTACTAAGTTTGCTAGCCAATGCTTAGATGAGTTTGATAATTTTATGGTTAAGCAAGAAGATTTCAATGCTTATTTTGGTAGACAATTAAAACGCAATGCTTATATGATTGAACACTTGAGTGATTATGTGTCTAGAGTTAAAGGTGAACTTAAACTCATTAGTAAACATGCTTCTATGGTCACCACTCAAGTAGAACAAGTGCTCAAAGCTCAAAATGATTTGCTCAATGAATAAAGCAATAAGAAAAATGATAATGTTGTTAGAGTTGTGACTAGAGGGGGTAAAATGACTCAGGAACCTTTGTATCCTGAGGGCCACCCTAAGAGAGTTGAGCAGGATTCTCAGAGAAATAATGTAGAGGCACCTAGTCCTTCTAAGAGGAAGAAAAAGAAAAATGATAGCACTTTGCATGCTTCTAGTCAACCTGTTGTGGACACACCTGAGAATCCCAATGATATTTCTATTTCTGATGTTGAAACACAATCTGGTGATGAACATGAACCTAGTGATAATGTTAATGATGATGTTCATGTTGATGCTCAACCTAGCAATGATAATGATGTAGAAATTGAACCTCTTTGTTGATCTTGATAACCCACAATCAAAGAATCAACGTTATGATAAGTGAGACTTTGTTGCTAGGAAGCACGGTAAAGAAAGAGAACCATGGGTTCAGAAACCCATGCCTTTTCCTCCTAAACCATCCAAGAAAAAGGATGATGAGGATTTTGAGCGCTTTGCTGAAATGATTATACCTATCTTTTTGCGTATGCGATTAACTGATATACTCAAAAGGAATCCTTATGTTAAATACATGAAAGATATTGTTACTAATAAAAGAAAGATACCGGAAGCTGAAATTTCCACCATACTTGCTAATTATACTTTTAAGGGTGGAATACCTAAGAAATTAGGAGATCCAGGAGTACCAACTATACCATGCTCCATTAAAAGAAACTATGTTAAAACTGCTTTATGTGATCTTCGAGCCGGTGTTAGTGTTATGCCTCTCTCTTTATATCATAGACTTGATTTGAATAAGTTGACACCTAAAGAAATATCTTTGCAAATGGATGATAAATCAACTGCTATACCTATCGGTATTTGTGAGGATGTGCCTGTTGTGGTTGCAAACGTTACTATTTTGACGGACTTTGTTATTCTTGATATTCCCAAGGACGATAGTATGTCTATTATTCTTGGAAGACCCTTTTTGAATATTGCATGGCCTGTTATTGATTGCAACAAAGGCAATGTCACTTTTCATGTTAATGGTAATGAGCATACTGTACACTTTCGGAGGAAACAACCTCAAGTCCACAGTATCAACTCTATTGGAAAAAATCCATCGATTATTATTGGAGGTTTTGAATTTCCTCTTCCTACAGTCAAGAAGAAATATGATATTCTCATTATTGGGGACGTGCATATCCCCTTTGAGGTAACCTAGTGCTATTCGAAAATTCCCCGGTTTCATGTGATTCGGAAAGAGTTTGTTAACAAGATTTGATCAACCTTGGTTAGTGGATTCCTTTTGATGAACATGAGATGGATGAAGTTACAAAGCACAACCTTCTGTACCCTCCTTTTACTTTCTGTTATTTAGATTAAATAAAGTAAAAATAGTATTTTCTGTCTGTTTTCTGAATTATCCGTGCAATAAAAAATACCCCGAAAATAGAAGTTCTCCAAATGCCCAGAAATTGAAATATGGTTTTTCTGGAATATTTGAGAATATCTGGCACCGAGAACACAGCAGGGGGAGCAAGCACCTGGCCACGAGGGTCCAGGGCGCGCCCAACCCCTGGGGCGCGCCCCCTGCCTCGTGGGCCCATGGTGGCTCCCCTCCACTTATTCCAGCCACCACACACTCCTTCTTCCTCCCAAAAAAATCACCACCCAGCTCAAGCACGAGTTCTAGCTCATCTTGCTGCTATTTTCGATCTCCTTGCTCAAAGCCCCACTCACAAAACTGCTTTGGGGGATTGTTCTTCAGTATGTGACTCCTCCAATGGTCCAATTAGTTTTTTGCTCTAGTGCTTTATTCATTGCAAATTTTTGATGCTTAGGTGACCCTGTTCTTGAGCTTGCATATTAAATATATGGTCCCAAGTAGTTCTAATGCATGATATAGTCTCTAGGCACTTATGGGAGTAGTTTCTATCAATTTCGTTGAGTTTGGTTCACATTTATTTGAAGTTACTAGAAATTTCAGAAATTTTTTAGAGGAAGAAATATGTTTAGGAAAATGTACCAAGGCGGTTCTTCAAGGAAGCAAGGACCCAGGCTTGCAATACGTGAGTCGGACCTTGAACCACCAAGAGAAGCTCAATTGCGGCATTGCGAATGGCCGTCAGAAAACTTCATGGTCCGAGCAGGAATTAAGGAGGAGTTTGAGGCGTATGTGCGTAATGCTGATTTGGAGGGCTTCATGTCAGATAAGTGCCTCCAACACTATCACCTTATTGACTCCTTTGTGAGAAGATTTAGATTTTCATCATCACGCAACTCTCACACGGTCCTGTTTGATCTTTATGATAAATCCTACACCATGGACCTAGAGGATTTTAGTACTGCTTGTAAACTCCCGCAATGGGGGAGTCCTAGTGAACCTCGCAAATCTGAGTTTAGAGATTTTCTTGCTAGTATCACAGTGAGGGAATCTAGAGAAATAACACAAGCTACCATAGGGAGCATTCATTTTCCTGCTATACATTATTTTGCTCTCTTTATAGGCCAATGCATAAATGGCAAGGATGAGGCATGCCACATGTGTGTTCCTGATATCAGTGTTCTCAGGAGTGCTGTATTAGGAGATACATATTATAATTTGGGAGCCATTGTGGCGCGTAGGTTGCATAATAATAGTATTAATGGAGATTTCTTTGGTGGAATTTATGCAATCCGTTTAGCTAATTATCTTGAGATACCTATTCGTGATTATGATATGGAATTGCCTCCTGCTTATCTAGATTTCAATGCCATGGTTCGTCATCAGTTTGTTGAGAGGAAGAACCACCTCTCCAGTACCGACTAATCTTTGACAGGCGTCACACTGTCAATATTGTTCTCCCTGATCCTACTCTCTTTGACTTTTAGGCAAAGTGGAGATATATCATAACCAGGGAGGAGGCAAATGAGTACAAGAGGAGGACAAGGTCAGCTCGCCTCCAAGCTGCAGCCCACGATGCAATAGCCGCTGCTTCTCAGTACGACCCCATTTACAACTTCGGATATCCGCCAGGCCAGCCGTGGCCATAGACCAACTTAGGCCTAAGCTTGCGGGAGTACGTATTTCTCACCGACATTTCATTTATGTTCACATGCTCGTGCTAGTTGTCGGTGCTCATACTTTTTCACTGTAATATCCATGCTAGTTTATTTTCTTTTTCTCGCTTTCTTCTTGTGTGTTCGGTCGTGCAAGTGAAAGGCAATTATGACGATATATGATGAACTTATTGAGATAAGAGAAGCTGGTATGAACTCGACCTCTCTTGTTTTTGTAAATATGATTAGTTCATCGTTCCTAATTCAGCCTATTATGAATAAACATATTTGCAATGGCAATTAGAGATTATAGTTGCTTATGCCATGCTTAATTAGCTAGGAGTTTATAATGGTTTACCTTGCGTGCCAACATGCTATTAAAATGGTCGTGATGTGGTATAGTAGGGTGGTATCCTCCTTTGAATGATTCGAGTGACTCGACTTGGCACATGTTCACACATGTATTGAAACAAAATCAACATAGCCTCCACGATATTTATGTTCATGGTGGATTATATCCTACTCATGCTTGCACTCAATGTTTATTAATTTTAATGCATGTTCATGACTGTTGTCGCTCTCTAGTTGGCCGCTTCCCAGTATTTTGCTAGCCTTCACTTGCACTAAGCGGGAATACTGCTTGTGCATCCAATCCCTTAAACCCCAAAGTTATTCCATATGAGTCCATCATACCTTCCCAGTAAATTTGTATGTGCCAAACTCTAAACCTTCAAATGAAATTCTGTTTTGTATGCTTGAATAGCTCATGTATCAACTAGGGTTGTCTGTATCTTCCATGCTAGGCGGGTTATTCTCAAGAGGAGTGGACTCCGCTCCTCACTCACGAGAAAATGGCCGGTCACCGGGATGCCCAGTCCCATGCTTTAAGCAAATCAAATCAAAATAATTGCAAACAAAACTCCCCCAGGATTGTTGTTAGTTGGACGGTACCCGTTGTTTCGGACCAGCCGTGGAGTGTGCTTGTTGGTGGTGGGGGAGTATAAACTTTACCATTCTGTTTGGGAACCGCCTATAATGTGTGTAGCATGGAAGATATCGAGATCTCTCGGTTGTTATGTTGACAATGAAAGTATGCCACTCAAAATATTATTTATCTCTATTTCAAAAATCGAGATCTGGCACCTCTACAAATCCCTACTTCCCTCTGCGAAGGGCCTATCCATTTACTTTTATGTTGATCATCACCCTCTTATTAAAAAGCACCGGTTGGAGAGCACTGCTGTCATTTGCATCCATTACTTTTAATTTATATTGAGTATGACTATGACTGGATCTCTTTTACCATGAATTACAATGTTTAGTCAGTCCTTGATCTTTAGAGGTGCTCTGCATTTATGTTTTGCGATCTCAGAAAGGGCTAGCGAGATACCATCTTGTTATATCATATTATGATTGTTTTGAGAAAGTGTTGTCATTCGAGATTTATTATTATTGCTCGCTAGTTGATTATGCCATCGATATGAGTAAACATGAGACCTAAGTGTTATTGTGAATATGGTTAGTCATAATCTTTGCTGAAAACTTGAATGCTGGCTTTACATATTTACAACAACAAGAGCAAACAGAGTTTGTAAAAGTTTTTCTTTATCACTTTCAGTTTATCAACTGAATTGCTTGAGGACAAGCAAAGGTTTAAGCTTGGGGGAGTTGATACGTCTCCGTCGTATCTACTTTTCCAAACACTTTTGCCCTTGTTTTGGACTCTAACTTGCATGATTTGAATGGAACTAACCCGGACTGACGCGATTTTCAGCAGAATTTCCATGGTGTTATTTTTGTGCAGAAACAAAAGTTCTCGGAATAACCTGAAACTTCATGGAGATTATTTTTGGAAATAATAAAAAATACTGGTGAAAGAATCAAGGCCAGGAGGCCCACACCCTGTCCACGAGGGTGGAAGGCGCGCCTGCCCCCCTGGGCGCGCCCCCTGCCTCGTGGGCCCCCTGGTGCTTGCTACCTCTTGAGCACTGTGTTGGATTTCCTTGAAGAGGAAAGGGTGATGCAGCAGAGTAGAGTAAGTATTTCCCTCAGTTTTTGAGAACCAAGGTATCAATCCAAAGAGGAGGCTACGCAAGTCCCTCGTACCTACACAAAACAAATAGCTCCACGCAACCAACGCGATTAGGGGTTGTCAATACCTTCACGGTCACATACGAGAGTGAGATCTGATAGAGATTGTAGATAATATTTTTGGTGTTTTTGGTATAAAGATGCACAATAAAATAAAAGAAAAGTAAAAATCAAAAAGAAATAATAAAGTGTTGGGAGATTAATATGATGAGAATAGACCCGAGGGCCATAGATTTCACTAGTTGCTTCTCTCAAGAGCATAAGTATTTTACAGTGGGTGAACGAATTACTGTTGAGCAATTGACGGAATTGAGCATAGTTATGAGAGTATCTAGGCATGATCATGTATATAGGCATCACGTCCGAGACAAGTAGACCGACTCCTTCTTGCATCTACTACTATTACTCCACTCATCGACCGCTATCCAGCATGCATCTAGAGTATTAAGTTCAAGAAAACAGAGTAACGCCTTAAGCAAGATGACATGATGTAGAGGGATAAATTCATGCAATATGATTAAAAAAAACCATCTTGTTATCCTCGATGGCAACAATAAAATACGTGCCTTGCTGCCCCAACTGTGACTGGGAAAGGACACTGCAAGATTAAACCCAAAGCTAAGCACTTCTCCCATTGCAAGAAAAACCAATCTAGTAGGCCAAACCAAACTGGTAATTCGAAGAGACTTGCAAAGATAACCAATCATACATAAAAGAATTCAGAGAATATTCAAATATTGTTCATAGATAATCTTGATCATAAACCCACAATTCATCGTTCTCAACAAACACACCACAAAAACAAGATTACATCGAATAAATCTCCACGAGAGAGGGGGAGAACATTGTATTGAGATCCAAAAAGAGAGAAGAAGCCATCTAGCTACTAACTATGGACCCGAAGGTCTGAGGTAAACTACTCACACTTCATCGGAGGGGCTATGATGTTGATGTAGAAGCCCTCCGTGGTGGACTCCCCTTCCGACGGAGCTCCGGAACAGGCCCCAAGATGGGATCTCGTGGATACAGAAAGTTGCAGCGGTGGAATTAGGTTTTTTTCTCCGATTCGATCGCTTTGGGGGTAATGAGGTATATATAGGAGGAAGGAGTACGTCGGTGGAGCAATGGGGGGCACGAGGCAGGCGCGCCCCACCCTCGTGGCCACCTCCTTTCTTTCTTGACGTGGGGTCCAAGTCTCTGGATCATATTCGTGAGAAAATCACGTTCCCGAAGGTTTCATTCCGTTTGGACTCCGTTTGATATTCCGCTTTCTTGAAACAATCGAAATAGGCAAAACAAAGACTCGGGTTGGGCCTCCTATTAATAGGTTAGTCCCAAAAGTAATATAAAAGTGGAAAATAAAGCCCAATATGGTCCAAAACAGTAGGTAATATAGCATGGAGCAATCAAAATTATAGATACGTTGGAGACGTATCGCATACCCAAGCTTAATTCCTCGCCGTCCTCGAGTAGGTAAATGATAAAGAAAAGAATTTTTGATGCGGAGTGCTACTTGGCATAATTTCAATGTAATTCTTCTTAATTGTGGTATGAATATTCAGATCCGAAAGATTCAAGACAAAAGTTCATATTGACATAAAAATAATAATACTTCAAGCATACTAACTAAGCAATTATGTCTTCTCAAAATAACATGGGCAAAGAAAGTTATCCCTACAAAATCATATAGTCTGGCTATGCTCTATCTTCACCACACAAAGTATTTAAATCATGCACAACCCCGATGACTAGCCAAGCAATTGTTTCATACTTTTGACATTTTCAAAAAAAATTCAATCTTCACGCAATACATGAGCGTGAGCCATGGATATAGTACTATATGTGGAATAGAATGGTGGTTGTGGAGAAGATAAAAAGAGGGGAAGATAGTCTCACATCAACTAGGCATATGAACGGGCTATGGAGATGCCCATCAATAGATATCAATGTGAGTGAGTAGGGATTGCCATGCAACAGATGCACTAGAGCTATAAGTATATGAAAGCTCAACAAAAGAAACTAAGTGGGTGTGCATCCAGCTCGCTTGCTCACGAAGACCTAGGGCATTTGAGGAAGCCCGTCACTGGAATATACAAGCCAAGTTCTATAATGAAAAATTCCCACTAGTATATGAAAGTGACAAAATGAGAGACTCTCTATCATGAAGATCATGGTGCTACTTTGAATCACAAGTGTGGTAAAAGGATAGTAACATTGTCCCTTCTCTATTTTTCTCTCATTTTTTTATTTGGGCCTTTTCTCTTCTTTTATGGCTTCTCTTTTTTTTCGTCCAGAGTCTCATCCCGACTTGTGGGGGAATCATAGTCTCCATCATCCTTTCCTCACTTGGGACAATGCTCTAAAAATGATGATCATCACACTTTTATTTTTCTTACAACTCAACAATTACAACTCGATACTTAGAACAAAATATGACTCTATATGAATGCCTCCGGCGGTGTACCGGGATATGCAATGAATCAACAGTGACATGTATGAAAGCATTATGAACGGTGGCTTTTCCACAAATACTATGTCAACAACATGATCATGCTAGCAATATGACAATGATGGAGCGTGTCATAATAAACGGAACGGTGGAAAGTTGCATGGCAATATATCTCGGAATGGCTATGGAAATGCCATGATAGGTAGGTATGGTGGCTGTTTTGAGGAAGGTATATGGTGGGTGTATGATACCGGCAAAAAGTGCGCGATATTAGAGAGGCTAGCAATGGTGGAAGGATGAGAAAAGTGCGTATAATCCATGGACTCAACATTAGTCATGAAGAACTCATATACTTATTTCAAAAATCTACAAGTTATCAAAGCAAAGTATTATGCATGCTCCTAGGGGATAGATTGGTAGGAAAAGACCATCGCGTCCCCGACCGCCACTCATAAGGAAGAAAATCAATAAATAAATCATGCTCGACTTCATCACATAACGGTTCACCATACGTGCATGCTACAGGAATCACAAACTTTAACACAAGTATTTCTCAAATTCACAACTACTCAACTAGCATGACTCTAATATCACCATCTTCATATCTCAAAACAATTATCAAGCATCAAACTTTTCTTAGTATTCAACGCACTCAAAAGAAAGTTTTACAAATCTTGAATACCAAGCATATTATTATTAATAAGAAAATTACCATGTTATTTAAGACTCTCAAAATAATCTAAGTGAAGCATGAGAGATCAATAGTTTCTATAAAACAAATCCACCACCGTTCTCTAAAAGATATAAGTGAAGCACTAGAGCAAAACTATATAGCTCAAAAGATATAAGTGAAGCACATAGAGTATTCTAACAAATTACAATTCATGGATGACTCTCTCAAAAGGTGTGTACAGCAAGGATTATTGTGGTAAACTAAAAATCAAAGACTCAAATCATACAAGACGCTCCAAGCAAAACACATATCATGTGGTGAATAAAACTATAGCTCCAAGTAAAGTTACCGATGGAAGTAGACGAAAGAGGGGATGCCTTCCGGGGCATCCCCAAGCTTTGAATTTTTGATGTCCTTAGATTATCTTGGGGGTTCCATGGGCATCCCAAAGCTTAGGCTCTTTCCACTCCTTGTTCCATAATCCACCAAAAGATTTTACCCAAAACTTGTAAACTTCACAACACAAAACTCAACAGAAATCTCGTGAGCTCCATTAGCGAAAGAAAACAAATGACCACTTCAAGGTACTGTAATGAACTCATTATTTATTTATATTGGTGTTAAACCTACTATATTCCAACTTCTCTATGGTTTATAAACTATTTTACTAGCCATAGATTCATCAAAATAAGCAAACAACACACGAAAAACAGAATCTGTGAAAAACAGAACAGTCTGTAGTAATCTATAACTAATGCAAACTTCTGGAACTCCAAAAATTCAGCAAAAATAGTATGACCTAGGAAATTCGTTTATTGATCATCAGAAATTGTAATCACTATTTTATCAGGTTCTGGTGATTTTTAACAATTGTTTTCGTGAACCAAAAGTTTCTGGAAATTATAGCAAGATCAAATAACTATCATCCAAGAAGATCCTATAGGTTTAACTTGGCACAAACACTAATTAAAACATAAAACCACATCTAAACAGAAGGTAGATGGATTATTTATTCCTAAACAGAAGCAAAAAGCAAAAACTAAAAATAAAATTGGGTTGCCTCCCAACAAGCGCTATCGTTTAACGCCCCTAGCTAGGCATAAAAGCAAGGATAGATCTAGGTATTGCCATCTTTGGTAGGCAATTCTTCAATGAGACATCTACCTTCCTTAGAAATTTCTTTCTTTCTAGTAATTATCAAACTTTTAGGCACAAGATCAAAAAATTCATTCGTAGCAAATGGTTCCTTCATGATAGCAAAAAGATTGGGATGAGTACTTATAGATTTAAGATCGCAGTTTCCTTACCAGAGGATTCACCCTTATTTTTAGGAACATACATGACCTTGGCAATTTTAGTAGGAGGATTTGGGGTATTCTTTACGGAAGAAAAAGTGGTTCGCAATTTGGTAATGATACCCTCAAGTTTATCGATTCTAGTGGAATCTTGATTTATTCTCTCATTGACTATGGGTTCCTTCTCCTTAATATTTTCCAAAGTCACTCCTACCTTAGATCCATATTGGGTAATTTGATTGTGGATCTTTTTATCTAGATTTTCAATTAATTCAACGGTAGCAACTTTATTTTCAATAACTTCAAGTCTTTGCATTACATGCTCCAAAGTTAACATAGTTCCATTAACCAAAAGAGGTGTCGAGCCAAATAAATCTACCATAGCATTGTAAGAGTCAAAAGTGTGGCTACCCAAGAAATTCCCTCCGGTAATGGTATCAAGGATATATCTATACCAAGGATTAGCACCTACATAAAAATTGCGGAGAAGAACTGAAGTAGATTGCTTCCTGGTAGATCTATTTTGAGCATTGCAAATTCTATACCAAGCATCTTTTAAATTCTCTCCCTCCCTTTGCTTAAAATTTAGAACTTCATTCTCGGGAGACAACGGAGAAGATATAAGACTAGACATAACGACAAGCAAACGAGAAAAAGGAAAATGGAAAAGAGAGGGCGAATAAAATGGCAAGGGTGAAGTGGGGGAGAGGAAACGAGAGGCAAATGGCAAATAATGTAATGCAAGCGATAAGGGATTGTGATGGGTACTTGGTATGTTGACTTTTGCAAAGACCTCCTCGGCAACGGCGCCAGAAATCTTCCTGCTACCTCTTGAGCACTGCGTTGGATTTCCTTGAAGAGGAAAGGGTGATGCAGCAGAGTAGAGTAAGTATTTCCCCTTAGTTTTTGAGAACCAAGGTATCAATCCAGTAGGAGGCTACGCGCAAGTCCCTCGTACCTACACAAAACAAATAGCTCCACGCAACCAATGCGATTACACTACAACAAGAACCCCCCTTTAGCAACGCATTGATGCGTTGTCGTTTGCCCCTATAAGCATTGCTAAGGTCTACACCAACGGATTCATATGTGTTGCCGTTGGTGGCGTTGCAAGGGTCTACAACAACGCATATAGATCCGTTGGTAATCTGGGAAATAATGCGTTGCAAGGCAACAACAGATTCATGCAACGCTTCTATGCGTTGGTGGTTGCAAAATAGAATACCTCCATATAATCATTATGACACTGTTGTTCTATGCACTGGTGCTATCAAAATAGAATAACCTCCATATATAATCATTTATGACATTAGGTAGTTTGAATGGCGATTGCAAGGTGCAACTTTAGCAAAATTAGATGAGCCGAAATGAAAGTGATATATTGATTCAATGGAACAATCTGGTACATTACAATGCAAGTATCATTATTTAGGAGTACATCACTTCCTTATAGAAAAATATAAAATTTCTAGACATTCAAAGAACTATGTTGTTTCTCCTCCAAGTATCATGAATCATCATACATTCTCCAAGATCCAAGTAATCATCTAGTATTGAAATTCTCAACCTACAAAAAAACCACAATACTATTTAGGCATAAATTCGAAATGAAGTTTAAAAATATACATAGTATACATTATACCTAAAAGGATCCACATAAAAATTATCAGGTGTGCAAGAAAAGATTGTTGGGGGGGAGCATAATCTTATGTATGTCTAACAAGTAACTTAGTAGCATTACATGTTAAAACATGGATTATGTTTGACCGGTCAGATGTGCCTATTCACTGTGAACAACCAGCAGCATGTATTCACTACTAACAATTGTCCAAAGATTATATTATATCAACAATGAGATGAATTCAGTAACAAACTAAATGGTGAGTACACACGCAATAATATCGACTATACAAAATTGGATATTTCTATTTTCCAAAGGTTTCAACAATAAATAGCTTTGTGTCACCAAGACTCACGCATCTTTGCTCATGCTTGGTATGATGTATTAGGAGAAAAAACTCAATGGCAACAGCTCAAAAATCAGTAACTAATCTACATCTCACAAAACTCAGAGTTACCTAAGAACTACAATGTCACATTAGAAGTTCTCAATTCAAGAATAAGATTCTTAAAACCAGTACAAGAAAGAACACGAAATAGAAACGCATCATTAGATTTGTCTTCTCCAAGAAAAAGTAGTGGAGTTCTGTTTCTAGAAAAGGTAGGATCCAAGCTATTTACAGGGAAATAAAAATAATTTAATGTGGCGCTATTTAATTCTTCAAGACCAACCTAGCACTAAAGCTGAATACATATTTAAGAAAATGCATCAGGGGTGAACGATGTAATGGCTGTTCAATCTGAATCAAAGCAAACCTAAGTAATGGATGAACAATTTTATATTAGTACATACCCAGTTTTAAGAAACGCTACTCATTTGCCTTTGCTGCCAATGTGGCGTATCATATAACCAAGAGAATCTGATCTTTGTCCCAACTTAGCTCCATAATCATGTATGATTTACCATGTCATCGAATAACTGAATATCAATACCTATATGAACCTACAAAATATGGGCACGAACAAAAGTTAAGACCGGAAAAATAGACATATATTGGCACACTTAACTAACAAAGACTCATTGGACCAGTTAGTGTAAACATTAAGGACATGGAATAAATAAGAATGCTACGTCATGAGGAGAAGATAAGGAAATGGAGACCTTAGTGACCTGAACCAGGGAATGGTTTATCAAGTAAGCGAATGGGTTGCCCCACCTTCTGCGATGATGTCGTAAGCTCTATATTTCCATCTGCCCCTGAAGCTGCACGCCATTAAAGCAAGTTAATCCCTTTCGCAATCATCCAAGGCAAGTTAAATATTTCAACACAATCTTATCTATTTGCGCATCTATTATCAACAATTTGAAACCTGATTTGTAGGACAATTTCATACCAACATCACGGTTACTACAAGTGTTTAGAGACTAAAAGATTGTTAGCTGACATCTTGTCGGCACAAAATATGCAAGGGAAATAAACACATTGTGGAACAAATAATACAAACAACTGTAAGTACAAGGGACCATGGAATCAGTAAGGAGCTAGAAGGTTCCATGATTATTATTGTACGCATTGTAAAACATACAGATCTTCTTCATTTTCATTTGGGAATGCATTTTATCTTCTAATTTTTTTATTTCAGAACGCATATTATCTTCTACCTACTGTATAGGTTCTATAAGGAGCAGCAAAATCAACAGCAGCGGCAATAGCTTTCAATGGCAGCAGCAATAGCAACCAGCGGCAGTAGCAAACAATCAGAGTCAGCGGCAATCATCTTCTATCGACTGTATAGGTACTAAGGTGCAGCAAAATCAGCAGCGGTGGCAATAGCAATCAGCGACAGTAGCAAAAGATCAGTGTCCCCAAGAGTTGTACTTTTTCCATCAGCATGCACAAACCACACAGACACAGGCACATGAGCCAAGCACGCACGCATCTGCAGGGCAAACGCACGCAGGGCCACCAGAGCAAGACGATGCGGGGAGCCAAAATAAAAAGGCAAAAAGAGCACCATCACGGCCGAAGGCTTTTCGAGCCGCAAGAACCACCCGCATGCGTGGGATCCAATTGGCGCTTGAGGAACATCGCCAGAGCTCCACCCCATGCTCCTCTAACCTCGGCCCGTCTCCACTGCCGGCCACCGCCGAGAGAAGGGAGAAGCACCCTACATCACAACTTATTTCAGATCCATGACCGAGCCAGCGGCAGCAACGCGGGGTAGTGGCCTCCAAAACAGAGGCGAGCGAGCTGCACTGGCGATCCGTGTCAACTAGGGTTACTGCAGGGACCCGAGCAGTGGCGTGGAGGACATCGCCATGGAGGAATATTGGAGAAGAGCACTGGGGAAGACTGGCCTATGAGCGAAGGCGTGGGACAGCGCCAGATCTGGTGGCGGCGGCTCGCCATGGAAGTCAGGTGAGAGAGAGGGGAATCGGGGGAGAGAAGATGGTGCATATAATATTTGGCTGCGTGGTTTGGGTGGACGAGATATTGATGGAGGTGTGGGTACGGGGAGGTTTGATTTTTTTTCTAGAACGAAGGAGGTTAGCTCTAAGCACGGAACGAAGTGCGGGAGGTGGGACATGGGAAAAACAACAGATCATGTACTATCGTTGGTACAAATGCGTTGCTGTAGGGGGGTCTTTGTTGTAGTGTTAGGGGTTGTCAATCCCTTCACGGTCACTAACGAGAGTGAGATCTGATAGAGATGATAAATAATATTTTTGGTATAAAGATGCAAAATAAAATAAAAGCAAAGTAAAAAGCAAAAAGCAATAATAAAGTGTTGGGAGATTAATATGATGAGAATAGACCCGGGGGCCATAGATTTCACTAGTGGCTTCTCTCAAGAGCATAAGTATTTTATGGTGGGTGAACGAATTACTGTTGAGCAATTGACAGAATTGAGCATAGTTATAGGAGTATCTAGGTATGATCATGTATATAGGCATCACATCCGAGACAAGTAGACCGACTCCTGCCTGCATCTACTACTATTACTCCACTCATCGACCGCTATAGCATGCATCTAGAGTATTAAGTTCAAGAAAACAGAGTAACGCCTTAAGCAAGATGACATGATGTAGAGGGATAAATTCATGCAATATGATAAAAAACCATCTTGTTATCCTCGATGGCAACAATACAATACGTGCCTTGCTGCCCTCGGCCACATCGGGAAAGGACACTGCAAGATTGAACCCAAAGCTAAGAACTTCTCCCATTGCAAGAAAACCCAATCTAGTAGGCCAAACCAAACTGATAATTCGAAGAGACTTGCAAAGATAACCAATCATACATAAAAGAATTCAGAGAATATTCAAATATTGTTCATAGATAATCTTGATCATAAACCCACAATTCATCGGTCTCAACACACAATCAGGAAAAGAATGTTTCATCGAATCGATCTCCACGAGAGAGGGGGAGAACATTGTATTGAGATCCAAAAAGAGAGAAGAAGCCATCTAGCTACTAACTATGGACCCGAAGGTCTGAGGTAAACTACTCACACTTCGGAGGAGGGGCTATGATGTTGATGTAGAAGCCCTCCATGGTGGATTCCCCTTCCGGTGGAGCTCCGGAACAGGCCCCAAGGTGGGATCTCGTGAATACAGAAAGTTGCGGCGGTGGAATTAGGTTTTTGGCTCCGTATCTGATCGTTTGGGGGTACGTAGGTATATATAGGAGGAAGGAGTACGTCAGTGGAGCAACGGGGGGCCCACGAGGCAGGGGGCGCGCCCTAGGGGGGTGGGCGCACCCCCACCCTCGTGTCCACCTCCTTTCTTTCTTGACACGGGGTCCAAGTCTCCTGGATCATATTCGGTGAGAAAATCACGTTCTCAAAGGTTTCATTCCGTTTGGACTCCGTTTGATATTCCGTTTCTTCGAAACACTGAAATAGGCAAAAAAACAGCAATTCTGGGATGGGCCTCCAGTTAATGGGTTAGTCCCAAGAGTAATATAAAAGTTGAAAATAAAGCCCAATATGGTCCAAAAGAGTAGATAATATAGCATGGAGCAATCAAAAATTATAGATACGTTGGAGACGTATCAGTGCTCCGCCGACCTGAACTCCAACTCTATGTATTCACGTTCGGGGAGAAAAAAATCAAAGAGAGGGATTCATCGTGTTTTACGATACGGAGCCGCCGCCAATCCCTAATCTCTCTTGGGAGGGCTGATCTGGAGTACATTCAGGGCTCCGAAGAGGGGAATCCGTCGCCGTCGTCATCATCAACCATCCTCCATCACCAATTTCATGATGCTCACCGAGTGCCATGATGGGTTGGATGAGATTTATCATTTAATCGAGTTAGTTTTGTTAGGGTTTGATCCCTAGTATCCACTATGTTCTGAGATTGATGTTGCTATGACTTTGCTATGCTTAATGCTTGTCACGAGGGCCTGAGTGCCATGATTTCAGATCTGAACCTATTATGTTTTCATGAATATATGTGAGTTCTTGATCCTATCTTGCAAGTCTATAGTCACCTACTATGTGTTATGATCCGCAACCCCGGTTACAATAATCGGGACCACTCCCGGTGATGACCATAGGTTGAGGAGTTCATGTATTCACTATGTGCTAATGCTTTGGTCCGGTACTCTATTAAAAGGAGGCCTTAATATCCCTTAGTTTCCAATAGGACCCCGCTGCCACAGGAGGGTAGGACAAAAGATGTCATGGAAGTTCTTTTCCATAAGCACGTATGACTATTTTCGGAATACATGCCTACATTACATTGATGAATTGGAGCTAGTTCTGTGTCACCCTATGTTATAACTGTTACATGAATGATCACATCCGGCATAATTCTCCATCATCGATCCAATGCCTACGAGCTTTTCACATATTGTTCTTCGCTTATTTACTTTTCTATTGCCACTGTTACAATCCCTACAAAACTATCACTGTTACTTTTGCCACCGTTACTGCTACTATCATACTACTTTGCTACTAAAAACTTTGCTGCAGATATTAAGTTATCCAGGTGTGGTTGAATTGACAACTCAACTACTAATACTTGAGAATATTCTTTGGCTCCCCTTGTGTCGAATCAATAAATTTGGGTTGAATACTCTACCCTCAAAAACTGCTATGCGATCCCCTATACTTGTGGGTTATCACACCGTCGTTTAGGTCATATTGGTGTAAAGCGCATGAAGAAAATCCATCTTGATGGACTTTTGGAATCACTTGATTATGTTCGATTGATGCTTTTGAACCATGCCTCATGGGCAAGATGACTAAGACTCCGTTCTCGGAACAATGGAGCGAGCAATGACTTGTTGGAAATAATACATACTGATGTATGCAGTCTGATGAGTGTTGAGGCTCATGGCAGGTATCGTTATTTTCTGACCTTCACAGATGATTTGAGCAGATATGGGTATATCTACTTGATGAAACATAAATCTGAAACATTTGAAAAGTTCAAATAATTTCAGAGTGAAGTGTGAAAATCATCGTAACAAGAAAATAAAGTTTCTACGATCTGATCATGGAGGAGAATATTTGAATTACGAGTTTGGTCTTCATTTGAAACAATGTGGAATAGTTTCGCAACTCACGCCACCTGGAACATGTAATGGTGTGTCTGAACATCGTAACCATACTTTATTAGATATGGTGCAATCTATGATGTCTCTTACCGATTTACCACTATCGTTTTGGGGTTATGCATTAAAGACAGTTGCATTCAAGTTAAATAGGGCACCATCTAAATCCGTTGAGACGACACCATATGAGCTTGTTGGAAAAATGCCCTAGAGGCAATAATAAAAGGATTATTATATTTCCTTGTTCGTGATAATTGTCTTTTATTCATGCTATAATTGTATTATCCGGAAATCGTAAACACGTGTGAATACATAGACTACAATATGTCCCTAGTGAGCCTCGAGTTGACTAGCTCGTTGATCAATAGATAGTCATGGTTTCCTGACTATGGACATTGCATGTCATTGATAACGGGATCACATCATTAGGAGAATGATGTGATGGACAAGACCCAATCCTAAGCATAGCACAAGATCGTGTAGTTCGTTGTCGGGGCAGGCTGATATGGCCCACGAACACCTATGGGACCGCTGCATCGAGCCCCTTTTGGTTCGGGGGCGGAGGTCGCATGAAGAGCAGATCGAGGCGAAGCACACGAGCGGTTTACCCAGCTTCGGAGCTCTCCGGAGAGATAACACTCCTACTGCTTCATGTCTGGGTGTATTGAGTTCTTGCTCAGGAGCGCTGAGTGCTATAGTGCACACAAGCTGCTAATGAGACCGAGCGTGAGGTCCCGCCTTTCTGGAATCCCCCTCTATGTTGCGCATGGGCCTCCTTTTATATGCTAAAGGGTCTCCGGCTGTGGCAACGTAGACAAGGGTAAAATGGAAAAGGAGTGGTTGGTACAGCTACTTGTACAAGATATCATACCTAACCCCGACGGCAGGGACAAAGGCATTAAATGCCCGTTCACGCCGCCCTAACGGTCAGAAAGGGACCGTCAGGGGCGCCACCGCTTGCCGGATGGCAATCTTGTCGGCGCCGCCACAGCGCTCCGGCCGCAAGACCTCTTGCCACGCTACCGGAAAGGTCCTGAGGCGACACGTTAGTGGGTGTGCTTTGGAGCCTTGGTCTGAGTGGTGGTCTGCCGGCAAGCGCCTTTGCCGCGTTGTTGTCTTGTCGCGTCCGGAAGCTTGTCACTCACCGGGCCTTCCCGCAAGCTCCTCTTGCCGGGGCCTTGTATCCTAGGGTGCCTTGGGTGGCCTTCGGCAAGCTCCTCTTGCGGGGCCTTGTCTCCTAGGTGCCTTGGGTGGCCTTCCCGGCAAGCTCCTCTTGCCGGGGCCTTGTCTCCTAGGTGCCTTGGGTGGCCTTCCCGGCAAGCTCCTCTTGCTGGGGCCTTGTCTCCTTGGCTTGAATACTTTGTTCTTGAATGGCTCCAAAGGAACCACGGAGGACCTCGGCGGTCACCCGGAAAGCCTTGCCGCGGAGGGCTGCAACTGCCCGTGCACAAGTTCGGGATACTAGGGTACCCCTACTCTAGTACACCGACAGGAGCCCCCGGGCCAGGCCCAAAACAGGGCACGGGCACGCGCGGCCTGGGTTACGCCGTAACTCACCCCGGACCCACCACGCCCTCCACGAACGGCACGCGTCGAATGCGGCGTCATGTGAGAGATCGTGGGTGGTTTCTTTATTCGGAAAGACGGAACGTCTGCCCCCTCCCTCTTTATAAGCAGGGGAAATAGGGGCAGTTCGCCCATCTCGCCAGTTGCATCCGGTCTCGAAAAACCTCCGCTGCTCCCCTTCTCTCAAGGCTGAAAAGAGAGCAGCGCACTTCGCCCCATCGCCACCAAAGCATCACCAACGCCATTGATCTCCCTCACCACCTCCGCCATGGCTCAAAGCCGACAAGGGAAGGCCGTAAGTCGGCCGAGGCGGCGGCTTGCGGCCTGGAAGGAGCGGCAATCTTCCCCAGCTCGCCGCGAGGGAGCCGAGGGAGTACTACTACCTCTTGGTCGACGGAGACGCGGCGCATCCAGCGCACGAAGGTACTCCTACCGCTGCTTGAACTGGCTCCGGATGGGTACCCTTTCTTGGCGTTGTTCTTCTCTGCGGGCTCGCCCGCCTTTTCTCTGAATTTTTCATGGGTGAGCCCCTTTTGGTTCGGGGGCGGAGGTCGCCGAAGAGCAGATCGAGGCGGCACACGAGCGGTTTACCCAGCTTCGGAGCTCTCCGGAGAGATAACACTCCTACTGCTGCATGTCTGAGTGTATTGAGTTCTTGCTCAGGAGCGCTGAGTGCTACAGTGCACACAAGCTGCTAACGAGACCGAGCGTGAGGTCCCGCCTTTCTGGAATCCCCCTCTACGTTGCGCATGGGCCTCCTTTTATATGCTAAAGGGGTCTCCGACAGGTGGCAACGTAGACAAGGGTAAAAATGGAAAAGGAGTGGTTGGTACAGCTACTTGTACAGTATATCATACCTAACCCTGACGGAGGGGACAAAGGCATTAAATGCCCGTCTCACGCCGCCCTAACAAAGGCAGAAAGGGACCGTCGGGCGCCACCGCTTGCGGATGGCAATCTTGTCGCCGCTTGCCACCGCGCTCACGTCAAGACGTTTTCTTGCCACGCTGCTACCGAAAGGTCCTGTGGCGACACGTTAGTGGGTGTGCTGGAGCGTAGGTACAGAGTGGTGGTCTGGCGCGGCAAGCGCCTTGCCGCGATTGTTGTCTTGTCGTGTCCGGAAGCTTGTCGCTCACCGGGCCTTCCCGGCAAGCTCCTCTTGCCGGGGCCTTGTCTCCTAGGTGCCTTGGGTGGCCTTCCCGGCAAGCTCCTCTTGTCGGGGCCTTGTCTCCTAGGTGCCTTGGGTGGCCTTCCCGCCAGCTCCTCTTGCCGGGCCTTGTCTCCTTGGCTTAAATACTCTGTTCTTGAATGGCTCCAAAGGAACCACGGAGGACCTCGGCGGTCACGCGGCAAGCCTTGCCGCGGGGTGCTGCGACTGCCCGTGCACGAGTTCGGGATACTAGGGTACCCCTACTCTAGTACACCGACAGGAGCCCCGGCTGGGCCACACTGCAAGCCGAAGCGCTGTTGGGCCAGGCCCAAAAGCAGGCTGCAGACGCCTTGGCTGGGTTACGCCGTAACTCACCCCGGACCCACGCCCTCCACGAGCAGCCAGCGCGTCGAATGCGGCGTCGTGTGAGAGATCGTGGGTGGTTTCTTTATTCGGAAAAACGGAACGTCCGCCCCCTCCCTCTTTATAAGCAGGGGAAACAGGGGCAGTCCGCCCATCTCGCCAGTTGCTGTCTAGTCTCGAAAAACCTCCGCTACTCCCCCCTTCTCTCCAAGGCTGAAAAGAGAGCAGCGCTCCGCCCGCCATCGCCACCAGCATCACCAACGCCGTCGATCTCCCTCACCACCTCCGCCATGGCTCCGAAAGCCGACAAGGGGAAGGCCGTGAAGTCGGCCGAGGCGCAGCTTTGCGGTGCTGCGGAAGGAGCGGCAATCTTTCCCCCAGCTCGCCACGAGGGAGCTGAGGGAGTACTACTACCTCTTCTGGTCGACGGAGACGCGAGCGCATCCGCGACGAAGGTACTCCTACCGCTGCTTCGAACCGGCTCCGGATGGGTACCCTTTCTTCGGCTATTTGTTCTTCTACTGCGGGCTCTGCCCGCCTTTCTCTGAATTTTTCTGCGATATCATGAACACCTACGGGTTCCGCCTCCTTGACTTCACCCCCAATGCCGTTCTGACCATGGCAGTTTTCGCACATCTCTGCGAAAACTTTGTCGGAGTCCATCCAAACGTAGCCCTTTTCCGCCACTTCTTTATGCCCCGAGTTGAGAGAGGGGAGCCTCTTTCCGGTGGGATCGCCTGGATCTCGAGGACCGACAAGAAGGAAGCTTATCTGGAGGGAGAGCTCCGCAGCAAATGGGATGAGTGGAGAGCAGACTGGTGCTGGATTGTCGAGGAGAACCCGCAGCCGTTTACCGCCCAAATACCAAACCTCGATGGTCGCGGCAACGATTGGAGCGATCGGCCCCGGAAGATGCTAGGCTGAAGATTGCCGTCATCCGGATCCTACGCTGAGGCTTGCCAGACTCACTTGAGGCGCCGTTAGCGCAGATTTCCTTCGCCGCGCCGCCCCCCTGCGGGGAGAGGAGGAGACCCGCCTGGGAGTTCCGGAACGCGGCGGATATCATGAGGCTGCGCCCGGGCCTCAACTTCAATTTCACTGTCTTGGAACTGGACGAGATGCTCTTGGAGCTGTTCAAGCACGATCCTGAGCATCCCGAAGTTCAGGCTGCCGAAGAATGCAGTCCCGCTGTGCAACAATTCCTCGCTCGACCGCATCCGTGCAATGATGCCGTTGTGCGACTCGCATGGAATCGTTCCAACCTGTCAAGAGCCTGCAGATGACGTCGTGCGAGCATTCTTTGACAGCCTGGTAGAAGTGCCGGTCCGCCCCGATGAACAGAAGAGCCTCACCCGCGACACCACCGATGATGAGATGCAGCGACGCCACCAGCCGAAGAGGCGGTAGAAGGCCGCCATGGGCGAGTTCGGATTCACCGTGGAGGAGGCAGAGGCAGCAGAGGCGGCAAGCCTTGTTGAGCAAGGGGAGTTTGCCGGCGAGGAAGAGCTTGTCGTGCCTGAAGCTGAGTCGAGCGAGGCCGCCGAGGGCGCCTCCTCCCCTCCTTCAGACAGCTTGCCGCGAGCGGAGCCCCCATCTCCATCAAGAAGGCGTCTCCGCAAGGCCGGAGACGTAGCAGGGCGGCAGACGGGTCAACAGCCGCCGCGTCGCGCGACGCGCTCCACCGCGGCAAGCACTGTTGCCGCGGGAGCACCTCACGCCACTGCGGCAACGGGAGCGGGCCTTCGCAGGACCACCGCTTCGCTTCCCGCCAAGCGGCCAAGGGAACCTACTCTTCCGCCTCGACGTACTGGAGGCGAGCCAGAATTTGATCTCTCCGCGCTCAGCTCCGACGAGGAAGAAGAAGAGTAAGATTCTTTGCAGCATTTGTAGTTCTTCGGCTTGTTGCTTTGTCTTGTATCTGATTTGCTTCACTCTGAACCCATTCCTTTTCGTGACGCCGCCCGTAGAGCGTCGAAGAGAGCCAAGGCCCCGGTGATTGTCATCGAGGACGAACCCACTGCGACAGCAGGAAGCGCGTCCGAGACCACCTTGCCGGACGCGGCAACTCTTCCTCAAAGCAGCCCCCAGCGCAAGTATATGGTTTACTTCCTGCTGTTAGGCGTGCATGGGTTCCCTTTCTTTGCTGATATCTGACTGCTGATTTGTGTAGGAGCAGAGCAGCCTCCTTCTGCTTCGACTACACCGCCAAGGGAGGATTCCCCGGCAAGGAGCGTTCTCGGCAAGGGAGACTTCTCCGGCAAGGGCCTTCTCAAGAAGGGACAGCTCTCCGCAAGGGACAACACTAGCGATCCCCGGTGGCGGAGACCATGACTGCAGACCCTAGCACGGTAATCCTCTTGCTTGAAAACTTTCCTTGTGTTCTCGTTCTTGATTTTATTTTTGAATATTTGCTTGATTTTTCTTCATTTTCGGTCGCCGATCCATTCGCCATGAGCCAATGGAGACCGAGGCTGCCGGGAGGAGGACGCTGCAATACCGACGACGCCGCTGCCATCGGAGAAGAAGCCGGGCGCCGACGAGTCCGCCGGGCGAAGAGGCCGCCAAAGCTGCCGCCGCAGAGCCGGGCGAGGGTCCGCGATCGCACTAACGGCCCCGAGGCCGCAGGAGCGCCAGCGCTACATCGACCGCCGATCCCTCCGCCAAGGCAGGCGGCCAGTTCAAGAGCCCCAGCCCGGCGCCTATTTGAAGGCCGGCGATGGCGTCTTCATCAAGCTCCCATGGGCGTCGAGCTCCAGGGCGCCGGCCGAAGGAGAAACTTTTGATGAAGAGCTGCTCGCATCTGCTGGACTAACGCTGGTCGACGCACCAAACAGCAGCGGCGGCGAGCCTGAGGAGGAGCAGCTGCTGCGGAAGCTGCTATCGCTCTACCGCGCCCGGCAAGCCAAGCTGGAATCCCGGGAAGCGCTTGTCGCGAAGGCGGGGGCAGACATCGAGAAGCGCGTGGAGGAGCTCCGGGGCCGCAACCAGGAAGCTCTCCGGTCCTTGGCAGAGGAGCGGGAGCGACTCACCGAGGAGCGCAAAGCCTTCCTCCTCGAGAAGGCTGAAGCCGAGGAGCAACAGCGGCTTGCCGCCGAGAAGCTATCTGAGCAGGAAGGCGAGTTGGCGCAGAGGAAGGTTAATCTTGACATCCATGAGGAGGATCTAGCCACGCGCGAGCAAACATTTGGCGGGGCTCTCAAGGAAGCCAAGGATGCTGCCGCAGCTGCCGAGGCCGCCAAGAAGGAGCTGGAGACGAAGGTGGCGCAGTTGGAGTCCAATCTCAAGGAGAGCGGCGAGGAGCTTGCTGCAGTCAAGCATGAGCACGAGAAGGACGCCTACACTCTTGGCGAGCTGCAGGGCCGTCTCGCCGAGAGGAGCAAGGAGCTCAGCGCCGCCAAGGACTCCAACGCAGATCTTGAGTTGAAGCTGACCACCTTGACTCGGGCTGGACGGCGCCAGGAGCAGGAGGTGGCCTTGAAGGAGAAGATCAAGGCGAGGCGCTGCTTTCATGAGTCTTCTTGCCGCCCAGAATACCTTTAGGGAGAATGTGGAGCACTGGACCGAGGGTCTCATGGATGTTGCTGCAGCCATCGACAGGGAGCTAGCGCAGCTGGGGATGGAGGATCTTGGATATTCCTCCGATGAGCACCTCCGACCCAGCGCCAAGCTCAGCTTGTTCTTCAAGGGCGTGGTGACGGCCCTCCAGCGACTCCGGGAAGAAATCCCAAAGCGGCTGGCCAAGGAGTCGCGCCAGATCTGCGCGGGATCTCTTCAAAAGGTGCTGATGAAGGTGGCCTTCCGCAATCCAGGCCTCAACCTCACCAACGTCCTCAAGTCCTTGAATTTGGATGCTTTGATGTGGAAGCGCTCAAGACCCTTGTCGCACTCCATCGTGGACAAGGTGAGCGGGATCAAGAGGGTTGAGGCGATCGCGTAGATTAGGCCGCCCGCTTTCTCTTTTCTTGCCGCTGCTGGTCATGTTATGAGAACAATCTATTAGAGCTGCGACAAGCTATCTTGTAATATAACTCTATTTCGGTAGCAATTGCTATGTTATTTCCTTTACTTGGTTCCTTCCTTTGTATGTTTTTGCCCCACGCTTTTAGGGAACTTGTCGGTGCAGGCACTGGGCATGGCGCTGGGAGACGTCGGCCTTCTTTGGCGGTGCCGCTACCGACAAGAAACCTTGTCGCAACTAGTCGCAGCTCACTTAAGTTGTTGAGCGGACTCGAAACAAAGTAAGGGCTAACTAGCTACGAGTTGGTTCCTTCAAGCAGTTCTCCATACAAAGTACGGTCGTTCAAGGAAGATAACTTAAAATTTTAAAACTGATTTCTCAAACTTTAGCAACTTAGCTTTTACGTTGCTTGCTTCCCGGTAAGGCTAGACTTCCTTGAGCGACGCTTGGTCCACACCATTATCTTCTCCTTTCCCCCGGCGAACTTGTGGGCGAGGGAACCTTCCTTTCTTTGAGAAAGAGAAAGAAGAGAAAATAAAGATATGGAGCCTTATGGCTCGTTATTGCTTACCGGGGGTAGGTGTTGCACAAAGTGTCAGATAATGCATGCAAAAATAGAAGTAGAAAGCATGAAATTGACAAGATGTGCGAAGCCCATTAGCTTTACTTATGCACGGGGTCTGCGCCCGGCTTTGTACAAAGGATTACATGCAACATCGGCAAGACTTGTACAAAAGGTGGTTGACGGAATAGGTTCCAAACCGCGCTTCTGAGTAAAACTTACGAAGATGCTCAATGTTCCAGGAGTTGCTCACCGGAATGCCATCTTCGGTCTCAAAGGCGGACAGCGCCAGCCTAGTGACTCGTTTCACCCGGTAAGGGCCTTCCCACTTTGGCGTCAACTTGTTGGAATTCTTGGCGGACTGAACGCTACCAAGAACAAGGTCGCCTTCCTCGAGACTTCGGCATTAACTTTGGCGGCTATGGTAGCGGCACAAAGCTTGCTGGTATCGAGCAGCTCGAGACTGACTGAAGGCGATCCCCTCAAGGAGCAGCGGCGTCATCTTGTCGCGAATTGCTCTTGCTCAAGCTCATCATAAGCGAGCACTCGAGGTGACACGTATCACGAGTTCCGTGGGAGAACTGCCTCTGCTCCATAGAGTAGAGCGGAAGGTGTCGGCGATGGCTCGATTTGGCGTCGTCCCGATCGACCAAAGAACCACCGGCAGCTCCTCAATCCAGTCCTTTCCGCACTTGTGCAGCTGTCGAAAGTTACGGTCTTGAGCCCGCGCAGCACTTCAAAGATTCGCCCTCTCCGCTTGACCGTTACTTCTCGGATGAGCAACGAAGCGAAGCAGAACCTTGGCGCCAAGATCTTGGACGTCTTGCATGAAGGTGCGGCTCAGGAATTGCGTGCCGTTGTCGGTGATGATCCTGTTAGGGATTCCAAACGGCAAACAATCGACCTAAAGAACTTGATCACGTTGTCTTGTCACCTTCCTCATCGCTTCCACTTCCGGCCACTTTGTGAACTTGTCGATTGCAACGCATTACAAGTACTCAAAGCCCCGACAACTCGGGAAAGGGGCCGAGGATGTCGAGCCCTGCATCAAAAATGGCCAGGATAAAGGGATCGTCTGGAGAGCTTGAGCTGGCTGGTGTATCTGCTTGGAATGGAACTGGCACGCTTCACACTTGGTTACTTGTGCAGTTGCATCTTGGAGGGCTATCGGCCAAGAGAAACCTTGCTGGAACGCTTTGCCGGCAAGTGCTCTGGCGCCAATGTGGTGACCACATATGCCTCCATGTATCTCTGCCAACAGCTTCTGTCCATCTTCCCGGCGAATACACTTCAATTTCACACCGTTGAGTCTTCTTACATGCAGGTGTGTTGTCGACAAACTGGTACATACTTGACTGTCGGGCTACTCTTTCCGCTTCTTCTTGCTCTTGGGAAGTTCTCTGTCTCAAGGAAGCGGAAAATCTGTTGTGCCCATGCTTTGGAGCTTGCGGCTCGACAACAAGGACTAAAGGCACATCTGCTGCTGGGAACATCTGCTTCCACGGCGAGAACTCGCGGCTCAGCCGAGCTTGACGTTCCCTCGCGAGCTTGCCGAAGCAAAACTTGTCGGGAGCGCTCGCTTCAACGGAACAAACCCTAGGGCTTGCCGAGCAGCATCGCTCCTCAAAGCACCTTTGGTGTTGATCTTGAGGACCCTCTTGACGGCGACTTCGGGAAGCTCTGCCGGAAAATAGTCACCAGAGATCAACTTCCTCTTCTTGCTCTGTCCGGTTGATGGCGTTACAGATGGTTGAGTCAGCTTGAGCACAAAAATCCCTGGTTCCATTGTGTAACTTAAGTGCAGCGCAATTCGACAGGCCATCGGCAATGTCGTTCTGAGCTCTTGGAACATGTTCCATTTGTAGGCCGTCAAAGTGCTCTTCTAGCTTTCTCACTTCATCAACATAAGCTTCCATCAACGGACTCTGATAACTCTTGTTCAACTTGCGGATGACAAGCTGTGAGTCACCCCTGACAATGAGCTTCTTGATCCCAAGGTCTACTGCGATCCTGAGACCGGCAAGCAAACCTTCATACTCAGCAGTATTGTTTGTTGCTTGCTCCTTGGGAAAGTGCATCTGGACTACGTACTTGAGGTGCTCTCCGGTGGGTGCAACAAGTAGCACGCCAAGACCGGGCGCCTTTGTAGCGAGAAGGCACCATCAAAGTACATCAGCCACTCTTTGCTTGCTTCCTTGACGGGATGCTCGTTTCGGAATTTCTTCATCTTGTGTTGGCGTCCATTCTGCTATGAACTCCGCCAATGCTCGCTTTGGATAGTTGAAGTGCTCTCAAACTTGAGGCCAAAGCTTGACAGTTCAGTGCCCACTCGACAATCCTGCGTGTTGCCTCCGGATTTTGCAGATCCTCTTGAGGTGGAAAGCAGTGGCATTGTGATCTCATGTGCACGGAAGTAATGGCGCAGCTTTCTCGAGGCCATGAGGAGGCCGAAGCAATATCTCGCACACCAGAGTACCTTGACCTAGCCCCTCGCAGAAGGGAACCGACAAAGTAAACTGGGCGCCGCACCATTCTTTTCTCGCATCTTCTCATGCTTCACAGAGATCCGTCCTTGTCGAGACCAGAGCTTGCCGGTGAAGCCCCTCGCCGTCATTGGATGCATCTGCCATGGTTGCTAGCTCATCATCCGCCTCCCTCTCCGCTACTAACGCAGCACTAACCACTTGATTGGTTGCCGCTCTATATAGCAGCAACTTCTCTTGTGGCTTAGGTGCGACAAGTGTTGGAGTGGAGGACAGGTATCTCTTCAAGTCCTGCTGCGCAGCCTCCGCTTCCGGAGTCCATTTCATCGGACCTGCCTTTTTCAAAATTTTGAAAAATGGCAGTGGCGCCAGCAGACCTAGAGATAAACCTGCCGAGAGCAGCTACATAACCGCAAGTCTTCGTGACATCCTTGACGCGCTTTGGTGCTTCAATCTGCTCAATGGCCTTGATCTTGTCGGGATTGGCTTCAATTCCCCGCCGAGATTTAAGAACCCGAGAAGCTTGCGGAAGGGACTCCAAACACACACTTCTCGTGGTTGAGCTTGAGGTTGATCTTGCGCAGATTTGCAAAGGTTTCGTCTAAATCTTGAATCAGAGTCGCCTTGTCCTTGCTTTTGACCACTATGTCATCCATGTAGGCTTCCACATTTCTGTGCATTTGCGACTCAAAAGTGTCATGGACTACTCTTGCAAATGTTGAACCAGCATTCTTTAATCCGAAAGGCATCCGTACGAAATAGTATGTGCCACATGGGGTGATGAATGCAGTCTTCTCCTCATCCTCTTCTGCCATGAAGATCTGATGATATCCACGAGTATGCATCCAGAAATGAAAGCAAATCACATCCGCCGTGGAGTCAACAATCCGGTCGATGCGCCGACAAGGGAAATGGGTCTTTGGGACAAGCTTTATTGACATCGGTAAAGTCGATACAAAGCCTCCATTTCCGCTTGCCTTATGCATAACTACAGGATTGGCCAACCACGTAGGATGGAGCACTCCTCGACAAAGCCCGCCGCTTCCAATTTCTTGATTTCTTACGTGATGAATTCTTGGCGCCCAACGCCGCTTCCTGACTTTCTGCTTGACGGGCCGCGCATGAGGACAAACGGCAAGATGGTGCTCAATTACTTTCCTGGGAACACCGGGGATGTCAGACGGTTGCCACGCAAACACGTCGACGTTCGCCCGTAGGAAAGCAACGAGCGCGCCTTCCTATTTAGGGTCGAGAGTGGCACTGATGGTGAAGGTACCATCAGTGCCGCCCTCCTTGGCGGACACCTTCTTGGTCTCTGGTGGAGCTGCCATCGTCTTCTTACACTTGCCGGTGGAGCTCGATGGTGCGTCCTCGACGGTAGCGCAGCACTCCGAAGAGGTGCGCTTGCCGGAGTGGGCATCAGAGCTCTTGCCGGACTTGGTCTTCTTCTTCGTCCCGGGAGCTTCAGCGGCAAGTGGCTTGCAATCTGCTGCAGCTGCTGCTTCCCGGTAGATCTTGTCGGCGCAGATAAGAGCATCCTTCTTGTCGCCAGGGACAGAGATGACACTTATCGGGCCTGGCATCTTCAAAGCATGTTGTATGCATAGTGAGAGGCTGCCATGAATTTGGCGAGTCTTTGGACAGCCAAGTATCCCATTGTAAGGCAATGGAAAGTCAGCAATGTCAAAAGTGACCCTCTCGATCCACGAAGTTCAACTTCGCTGCCAAATGTCACCGCAACGTGATCTTTCCCTTGACTTGCTCCTTCCCGGATTGATTCCTTGGACTGTGCCGGTCTCTTCGAGCTCGCCATCAGGGATCTTGAGTTTCTGGAGCACCGCGGAGGAGATCAGGTTCAAGCCGGCCCCGCCGTCAACTAGCATCTTAGTGACCTTGAGGTTGCGGATAGTTGGTGAAACCAACATCGGCAAGCACCCGACCGCAGCTACGCGATCAGGTTGGTCCTCAATATCAAAGATGATAGGCGTGCTGGACCATTTCAGAGGCTTGCGTGACTCGAAGGATGTATAAGACGCATTGACTTCCCGCATCCACTGCTTGAGCTGGCAGTGTGAAGTATGCAGGGAAGCACTGCCGTCAATGCACAGGACCTCTGTGGCTTTCTGGAACTCCTGCTCATCGGTCTCGCCATCATCCATGTCTTCATCATCATCGTCGTCTTCATCCTTGTCACGGCCGCGGGGAGGTCTGTCTCCTTGCCGCTGCTTGGCCTTGCCGCGGCGTCCTCCTCGGCCGGGACGTTTCTTTCTAGCTCCTCCAGCACCTTCCTGGGCCTTCTCCTTGTCACGTCGTTCGTATTCAGCCTTCTGCTGCTCGACAAGCTGCTCGACCTTTTTGCAGCTCTGGAGGTCATGGCCCTTGGTGCGGTGGATCTTGCAAGATCTTGTTTGTTGGAGCCGTCACGCTTGTCGGCGACCGCCTGACTGGCGATTGGTGCGGCGGCAACCTCCTTGCCGGAGCTACCAGCTTTGGCTTTCTTGGCGCCACCTCCATTGTCGGATTGCTCAACAACTAGCACATCTTTGCCTTTCTTCTTCTTGTTGTTCCGCCGCCGGTTTTTCTTTGCCGGGGCGGTCTCCTCACTATCAGATCCTCCTGCTTCTGCATTCTCTCCGGGGAGTCTCCTTCCTTCCTCAGCACGTGCACATTTGTCGGCCAGGGCATATAGCTCACTGACGTCTCTGATCTAGCACATCGCCATCTCCTCCTGCATCCTGCGGTTTCGTGACGCTCGATGGAACGCGCTGATTACATGCAGGTGGTGGACATCTAGGATGTTGTCTTTGTCTGGTGAATCTTCCGAATGTACTTGCGGAGGGGCTCTCCTTCCTTCCGGCGGCGAGATGAAGGTCGCTTTCTTGGCCATGGGGCTTGTGGCACTTTGTAAAGGAGCCGACAAACTGATGGCATAGATCTGCCCAAGAGGATATGGAGTTGTCCGGCAAGTGCATGAGCCAGGATCTGACATTGGGCTTGAGCACCAGCAGGAAGTAGTTGGCCAGGATCTTGTCGTCTCGCCCCCCGGCAGCTTGCACCGCGATGGTGTAGATCTTTGAGGAACTCCGACGGATGCGTCTTGCCGTCGTACTTCTCGCACGTCGGCTTGAAATTCTTCTTCTTTGGGCCCTTTGGACTTGCCGCAGCTCACGAGTGAACGCAGGGCAACCTACCGCGTACGGCAAGTCGCCTGGTTCCCCTGGCGCATGCATGTCGATAGAGGGCCCAGCGCGCTGGTCGGATTGACGCCACGCTTCTCTTCGGTGCTCGATGCGAGTTCGAGCTTCTTCTTGCTGTCGTTCGTGAAGAACTTGGCGCTGATCGCGGCGAGCTCGTGGATCCGATGATGCGGTGGAGTCGCTGTCGAGGTGGATCCGGCGAGTCGGCGATCTTGGCCTTCGGGGCGGAGAGTGCATGGTGGTTGCACCCCCACGGTTTCGTCGCCACCGGCTCGTGTTTGGCGATCTGCGCGGCAGCGATGCACTCGGCTGCCGCGGGCGTCGCCGTTAGCAAAGCCGATGAGACTACGGATGGTGGCCCTCCATTCATCGACCTTGTCGGCTGTTGGAGGGTAATCCAGGAAGCGATTGAGCTCTCGCCAAAGCTTCGCTGGAGTGGTGGGTGGCGATGGCGAGCGGCGCGAGGAGCGGATATGCTCGGACTTCTAACTATGTTAGAAGGAGCGATATCCCGTCCAGCAATGCCTCGCTTTCGCGCCCGACATGTTGGCGTGCATGCTGGTCTTGAGCATCCCAAGATCCACCAGCTCGATCTTGGTCCAACGATCGTATGGCGTTGTGAATACCATGACGCTGTCGGTCCCGCGCCTCCTGAGACGGGCGCGGTGCATGTACGGACGCCGAGGTCTGCGCAGCCTTGTCCTTGGACTTGGCAGCACCGTGGGTTCCCGTCGGCGTCCATTCTTCGCGGCGTCTACCCCACCACCCATTTGCTCCGGTGGTGGTGGGTTCGACGCGGACAGAACATCTGCCGCCGAAGCCTTCTTCTTCGGTGGAATGTCGATGAAGATGATGAAGATCTAGCTCGTGTGGACGCCAGATCAGGTTCACACAATCTCGACGCCCCCTACCTGGCGCGCCAAAGATGTCAGGGCAGGCTGATATGGCCCACGAACACCTATGGGACCGGCGGACCGAGCCCCTTTTGGTTCGGCGGGGGGCGGAGGTCGCACGAAGAGCAGATCGAGGCGAAGCACACGAGCGGTTTACCCAGCTTCGGAGCTCTCCGGAGAGATAACACTGCTACTGCTGCATGGAAGTTCTTTTCCATAAGCACGTATGACTATTTTCGGAATACATGCCTACATTACATTGATGAATTGGAGCTAGTTCTGTGTCACCCTATGTTATAACTGTTACATGAATGATCACATCCGGCATAATTCTCCATCATCGATCCAATGCCTACGAGCTTTTCACATATTGTTCTTCGCTTATTTACTTTTCTATTGCCACTGTTACAATCCCTACAAAACTATCACTGTTACTTTTGCCACCGTTACTGCTACTATCATACTACTTTGCTACTAAAAACTTTCTTTGCAGATATTAAGTTATCCAGGTGTGGTTGAATTGACAACTCAACTACTAATACTTGAGAATATTCTTTGGCTCCCCTTGTGTCGAATCAATAAATTTGGGTTGAATACTCTACCCTCAAAAACTGTTGCGATCCCCTATACTTGTGGGTTATCACACTGTCGTTTAGGTCATATTGGTGTAAAGCGCATGAAGAAAATCCATACTGATGGACTTTTGGAATCACTTGATTATGTTCAGTTGATGCTTTTGAACCATGCCTCATGGGCAAGATGACTAAGACTCCGTTCTCCGGAACAATGGAGCGAGCAACAGACTTATTGGAAATAATACATACTGATGTATGCAGTCCGATGAGTGTTGAGGCTCGCGGCAGGTATCGTTATTTTCTGACCTTCACAGATGATTTGAGCAGATATGGGTATATCTACTTGATGAAACATAAATCTGAAACATTTGAAAAGTTCAAATAATTTCAGAGTGAAGTGTGAAAATCATCGTAACAAGAAAATAAAGTTTCTACGATCTGATCATGGAGGAGAATATTTGAATTACGAGTTTGGTCTTCATTTGAAACAATGTGGAATAGTTTCGCAACTCACGCCACGGAACATGTAATGGTGTGTCTGAACATCGTAACCATACTTTATTAGATATGGTGCAATCTATGATGTCTCTTACCGATTTACCACTATCGTTTTGGGGTTATGCATTAAAGACAGTTGCATTCAAGTTAAATAGGGCACCATCTAAATCCGTTGAGACGACACCATATGAGCTTGTTGGAAAAATGCCCTAGAGGCAATAATAAAAGGATTATTATATTTCCTTGTTCGTGATAATTGTCTTTTATTCATGCTATAATTGTATTATCCGGAAATCGTAATACACGTGTGAATACATAGACTACAATATGTCCCTAGTGAGCCTCTAGTTGACTAGCTCGTTGATCAATAGATAGTCATGGTTTCCTGACTATGGACATTGCATGTCATTGATAACGGGATCACACCATTAGGAGAATGATGTGATGGACAAGACCCAATCCTAAGCATAGCACAAGATCGTGTAGTTCGTTGTCGGGGCAGGCTGATATGGCCCACGAACACCTATGGGACCGGCAGACCGAGCCCCTTTTGGTTCGGCGGGGGGCGGAGGTCGCATGAAGAGCAGATCGAGGCGAAGCACACGAGCGGTTTACCCAGCTTCGGAGCTCTCCGGAGAGATAACACTCCTACTGCTTCATGTCTGGGTGTATTGAGTTCTTGCTCAGGAGCGCTGAGTGCTACAGTGCACACAAGCTGCTAATGAGACCGAGCGTGAGGTCCCGCCTTTCTGGAATCCCCCTCTATGTTGCGCATGGGCCTCCTTTTATATGCTAAAGGGGTCTCCGACAGGTGGCAACGTAGACAAGGGTAAAAATGGAAAAGGAGTGGTTGGTACAGCTACTTGTACAGTATATCATACCTAACCCTGACGGCAGGGGACAAAGGCATTAAATGCCCGTCTACGTCGCCCTAACAGTGCAGAAAGGGACCGTCGAGGCGCCACCGCTTGCCGATGGCAATCTTGTCGGCGCCGCTTGCCAGCGCTCACGGCCGCAAGACGGCCTCTTGCCACGCGCTACCGAAAGGTCCCAGGCGACACGTTAGTGGGTGTCTTTGAGCCTTGGTCTGAGTGGTGGTCTGCATGACAAGCGCCTTGCCTTGATTGTTGTCTTGTCGCGTCCGGAAGCTTGTCGCTCACTTTGGGCCTTCCCGGCAAGCTCCTCTTGCAGGGCCTTGTCTCCTAGGTGCCTTGGGTGGCCTTCCCGGCAAGCTCCTCTTGCCGGGCCTTGTCTCCTAGGTGCCTTGGGTGGCCTTCCGGCAAGCTCCTCTTCTTGGGGGCCTTGTCTCCTTGGCTTGAATACTTTGTTCTTGAATGGCTCCAAAGGAACCATGGAGGACCTCGGCGGTCACCCGGAAAGCCTTGCCGCGGAGGGCTGCAACTGCCCGTGCACAAGTTCGGGATACTAGGGTACCCCTACTCTAGTACACCGACATTCGTTTTGCTAGAGCTTTTCCAATGTCAAGTATCTTTTCCTTAGACCATGAGATCGTGTAACTCCCGGATACCGTAGGAGTGCTTTGGGTGTACCAAACGTCACAACGTAACGGGTGACTATAAAGGTGCACTACGGTATCTCACGAAAGTGTCTCATTGGGTTGTCACGGATCGAGGCTGGGATTTGTCACTCCGTATTACGGAGATGTATCAACTGGGCCCACTCGGTAATGCATCATCATAATGAGCTCAAAGTGACCAAGTGTTTGGTCACGGGATCATGCATTACTGATGCAGTAAAGTGACTTATCGGTAACGAGATTGAACGAGGTATTGGGATACCGACGATCGAATCTCGGGCAAGTAACATACCGATTGACAAAGGGAATTGTATACGGGGTTGCTTGAATCCTCGACATCGTGGTTCGTCCGATAAGATCATCGAGGAGCATGTGGGAGCCAACATGGGTATCCAGATCCCGCTGTTGGTTATTGACCGGAGAGCCGTCTCGGTCATGTCTGCATGTCTCCCGAACCCGTAGGGTCTACACACTTAAGGTTCGGTGATGCTAGGGTTGTATGAATATGAGTATGCAGCAAACTGAATGTTGTTCGAGTCCGGATGAGATCCCGGACGTCACGAGGAGTTCCGGAATGGTCCGGAGGTAAAGAATTATATATATGAAGTGCTGTTTCGGCCATCAGGAAAGTTTCGGGGTCACCCGGTATTGTACCGGACCACCGGAAGGGTCCAGGGGGTCCACCGGGTGGGGCCACCTATCCCGGAGGGCCCCATGGGCTGAAGTAGGAGGGGAACCAGCCCCTAGTGGGCTGGTGCGCCCCCCCTTGGGCCCTCCCTGCGCCTAGAGTTGAAAACCCTAGGGTGGGGGGCGCACCCCACTTGCCTTGGGGGGCACTCCACCCCCCTGGCCGCCGCCCCCTTGGGAGATTCCCATCTCTGTGGCGGCTCCCCGGGGCCTATATAAAGGAGGGGGGAGGGAGGGAAGCCGCACCTAAGTCTTGGCACCTCCCTCCCCCTGCTACACCTCATCCTCCTCCCGTAGTTGCTTGGCGAAGCCCTGCCGGAGCCCTGCTGCATCCACCACCACGCCGTCGTGCTGCTGGATCTTCATCAACCTCTTCTTTCCCCTTGCTGGATCAAGACGGAGGAGACGTCACGCTGACCGTACGTGTGTTGAACGCGGAGGTGCCGTCCGTTCGACGCTAGGATCTCCGGTGATTTGGATCACGACGAGAACGACTCCCTCAACCCCGTTCTCTTGAACGCTTCCGCACGCGATCTACAAGGGTATGTAGATGCATCTCTCTCTCTCGTTGCTAGATGAACTCATAGATGGATCTTGGTGAACGTAGGAAAATTTTATTTTATGCAATGTTCCCCAACAGTGGCATGATGAGTCAGGTTTATGCGTGGTTCTCTATTGCACGAGTAGAACACAAATCTGTTGTGGGCGTAGATGTTGTCAACTTTCTTGCCGTTACTAGTCTTATTTTGCTTCAGCGGTATTGTGGGATGAAGCGGCCCGGACCGACCTTACACGTGCGCTTACGTGAGACAGGTTCCACCGATGACATGCACTAGTTGCATAAGGTGGCTAGCGGGTGTCTGTCTCTCCCACTTTAGTTGGAGCGGATTCGACGAAAAGGGTCCTTATGAAGGGTAAATAGAAGTTGACAAATCACGTTGTGGCTTTTTTCGTAGGTAAGAAAACGTTCTTGCTAGAACCCTATTGCAGCCACGTAAAAGATGTAACAACAATTAGAGGACGTCTAACTTGTTTTTGCAGCAATTGCCTTGTGATGTGATATGGCCAAAAGTTGTGATGAATGATGAATGATATATTGTGATGTATGAGATCATGTTCTTGTAATAGGAATCACGACTTGCATGCCGATGAGTATGACAACCGGCAGGAGCCATAGGAGTTGTCTTAATTATTGTATGACTTGCGTGTCATTGATTCAATGCCATGTATTTACTTTGCTTTATTGCTAAACCATTAGCTATAGTAGTAGAAGTAATAGTTGGCGAGCAACTTCATGGCGACATGATGATGGAGATCATGATGATGGAGATCATGGTGTCATGCCGGTGACAAGATGATCATGGAGCCCCGAAGATGGAGATCAAAGGAGCTATATGATATTGGCCATATCATGTCACTACTATATATAATTGCATGTGATGTTTATTATGTTTATGCATCTTGTTTACTTAGAACGATGGTAGTAAATAAGATGATCCCTTATAATAATTTCAAGAAAGTGTTCTCCCTAAGCATGCGCCGTTGCTAAAGTTAAATCGTTTTGAAGCACCACGTGATGATCGGGTGTGATAGATTCCTACGTTCACATACAACAGGTGTAAGACAGTTTTACACATGCAAAACACTTAGGTTAACTTGACGAGCCTAGCATGTACAGACATGGCCTCGGAACACAAGAGACCGAAAGGTCGAACATGAGTCGTATGGAAGATACGATCAACATGGAGATGTTCACCGACGATGAGTAGTCCGTCTCACGTGAAGATCGGACATGGCCTAGTCGACACGGATCATGTAACACTTAGATGACTAGAGGGATGTCAAATCTGAGTGGGAGTTCATTAAATAATTTGATTAGATGAACTTAATTATCATGAACATTAGTCTAAAATCTTTGCAAAATGTCTTGTAGATCAAATGGCCAACGCTCATGTCACCATGAACTTCAACGCGTTCCTGGAGAAAACCAAGCTGAAAGATGATGGCAGCAACTATTCGGACTGGGTCCGGAACCTGAGGATCATCCTCATAGCTGCCAAGAAACAATATGTCCTAGAAGCACCGCTAGGTGAAGCACCCATCCCAGAGAACCAAGGCGTTATGAGCGCTTGGCGATCACGTCTTGATGATTACTCCCTCGTTCGGTGCGGCATGCTTTCTGACTTAGAACCGGGGCTCCAAAAGCGTTTTGAGCAACACGGAGCATATGAGATGTTCGAGGAGCTGAAAATGGTTTTCCAAGCTCATGCCCGGTCGAGAGATATGAAGTCTCCGACAAGTTCTATAGTTGTAAGATGGAGGAAAATAGTTACGTCGGTGAACACATACTCAAAATGTCTGGGTTGCACAACCGCTTTGTCCCAAGCTGGACATTAACCTCCCGGATGAGGCGGTCATTGACAGAATCCTTGATCGCTCCACCGAGCTACAAGAGCTTTGTGATGAACTACAATATGCGAGGATGGTGAAAACTATTCCTGAAGTATTTTCAATGCTGAAGTCGCAGAGGTAGAAATCAAGAAAGAACATCAAGTGTTGATGGTCAATAAAACCACTAAGTTCAAGAAGGGCAAGGGTAAGAAGAACTTCAAGAAGGGCGGCAAGGATGTTGCCGCGCCCGTAAGCCAGTTGTCGGGAAGAAGTCAAAGAATGGACCCAAGCACGAGACTGAGTGCTTTTATTGCAAAGGGAAGGTCCTTTGAAGCGGAACTGCCCCAAATACTTAGCGGACAAGAAGGCCGGCAACACTAAAGGTATATTTGATATACATGTAATTGATGTGTACCTTACCAGTACTCATAGTAACTCCTGGGTATTTGATACCGGTGTTGTTGCTCATATTTGTAACTCACAGCAGGAGCTACGGAATAAGCGGAGACTGGCGAAGGACGAGGTGACAATGCGCGTCGGGAATGGTTCCAAGGTCGATGTGATCGCCGTCGGCACGCTACCTCTACATTTACCTACTGGATTAGTTTTAAACCTCAATAATTGTTATTTAGTGCCAAGTTTGAGCATGAACATTGTATCAGGATCTCGTTTAATATGAGATGGCTACTCATTTAAATCCGAGAATAATGGTTGTTCTATTTATATGAGAGATATGTTTTATGGTCATGCTCCGATGGTCAATGGTTTATTCTTAATGAATCTCGAACATAATGTTACACATATTCATAGTGTGAATACCAAAAGATGTAAAGTTGATAACGATAGTCCCACATACTTGTGTAATCGCCGCCTTGGTCACTTTGGTGTCAAGCGCATGAAGAAGCTCCATGCTGATGGACTTTTAGAGTCTATCGGTTATGAATCATTTGACACATGCGAACCATGCCTTATGGGCAAAATGACCAAGACTCCGTTCTCCAGAACAATGGAGCGAGCAACCAACTTATTGGAAATCATACATACCGATGTGTGCGGTCCAATGAGCGTTGTGGCTCGAGTAGGATATCGTTATGTTCTCACTCTCCCTGATGACTTAATTAGATATGGGTATGTCTACTTGAAGAAACACACGTCTGAGACCTTTGAAAAGTTCAAGGAATTTCAGAATGAGGTAGAGAATCAACGTGACCGAAAAATAAAGTTCTTACGATCAGATCGTGGAGGAGAATATTTAAGTCACGAATTTGGTACACACTTAAGGAAATGTGGAATCGTTTCACAACTCACGCCGCTGGAACACCTCGGTAATGTGATTGTGTCCAAGCGTCGTGTCGCACTCTATTGGATATGGTACGATCTATGATGTCTCTTACAAATTTACCGCTATCATTTTGGGGATACGCTCTGGAGACAGCTACATTCACTTTAAATAGGGCACCGTCTAAATCTGTTGAGACGACACCGTATGAATTATGGTTTGGGAAGAAACCTAAGCTGTTGTTTCTAAAAGTTTGGGGATGCGATGCTTATGTCAAGAAACTTCAACCTGAAAAGCTCGAACCCCAGTCGGACAAATGCGTCTTCATAGAATACCCTAAGGAAACCATTGGGTATACCTTCTACCTTAGATCCGAAGGCAAGATCTTTGTTGCCAAGAACGGATCCTTTACGGAAAAGAGTTTCTCTCGAAAGGAGTAAGTGGGAGGAAAGTAGAACTCGATGAAGTACTACCTCTTGAACCGGAAAGTAGTGCAGCTCAGGAAAATGTTCCTGTGGTTCCTACCTTGTTGGAGAGGAAATTAATGATGATGATCAAGGTACTTCGGATCAAGTTGCTCTTGAACTTTGTAGGTCCACAAGGACACGTTCCACACCAGAGTGGTATGGCAACCCTGTCACCGGAAATCATGTTGTTGGACAACGGTGAACCTTGAACTATGAAGAAGCGATGGCGGGCCCAGATTCCAACAAATGGCTTGAAGCCATACAATTCGAGATAGGATCCATGTATGAAAACAAAGTATGGACTTTGACAGACTTGCCCGATGATCGGCGAGCGATAGAAAACAAATGGATCTTTAAGAAGAAGACGGACGCGGATGGTAAAGTTACCATCTATAAAGCTCGACTTGTCGCTAAAGGTTATCAGCAAGTTCAAGGGGTCGACTACGATGTGACTTTCTCTCCCGTAGCGAAGCTAAAGTCCGTCTGAGTCATGTTAGCAATTGCGCATACTATGATTATGAGATATGGCAAATGGACGTCAAAACGGCATTCCTTAACGGCTATCTTAAGGAAGAACTGTATATGATGCAGCCGGAAGGTTTTGTCGACCCTAAGAATGCTAACAAGGTATGCAAGCTCCAGCGATCCATTTATGGGCTGGTGCAAGCATCTCGGAGTTGGAACATTCGCTTTGATGAGATGATCAAAGCGTTTGGGTTTATGCAGACTTATGGAGAAGCCTGCGTTTACAAGAAAGTGAGTGGGAGCTCTGTAGCATTTCTCATATTATATGTAGATGACATACTTTTGATGGGAAATGATGTAGAACTTTTGGACAGCATTAAGGCCTACTTGAATAAGAGTTTTTCAATGAAGGACCTTGGAGAAGCTGCTTATATATTAGGCATCAAGATCTAAAGAGATAGATCGAGACGCCTCATAGGTCTTTCACAAAGCACATACCTTGATAAAATATTGAAGAAGTTCAAAATGGATTAATCCAAGAAAGGGTTCTTGCCTATATTACAAGGTGTGAAATTGAGCTCGGCTCAATGTCCGACCACAGCAGAAGATATAGAAGAGATGAGTGTCATCCCCTATGCATCAGCCATAGGGTCTATTATGTATGCCATGCTGTGTACAGGACTGATGTAAACCTTGCCGTAAGTTTGGTAGGAAGGTACCAAAGTAATCCCGCAAGGAACACAGGACAACGGTCAAGAATATCCTGAAGTACACGAAAAGGACTAAGGACATGTTTCTCGTTTATGGAGGTGACGAAGAGCTCGTCAGAAGGGTTACGTCGACGCTAGCTTCGACACAGATCTGGATGACTCTAAGTCACAAACCGAATTCGTGTATATGTTGAATGGTGGAGCGAGAAGCTGGTGCACCGCAAGCGAGCATCGTGGCGGGATCTACATGTGAAGCAGTACATGGCAGCCTCGGAGGCAGCGCATGAAGCAATTTGGGTGAAGGAGTTCATCACCGACCTAGGAGTCATACCCAATGCGTCGGGGCCGATCAAACTCTTCTGTGACAACACTGGAGCTATTGCACTTGCCAAGGAGCCCAGGTTTCACAAGAAGACTAGGCACATCAAGCGTCGCTTCAACTCCATTCGTGAAAATGTTCAAGATGGAGACATAGAAATTTGCAAGGTGCATACGGATCTGAATGTCACAGATCCGTTGACTAAACCTCTTCCGCGAGCAAAACATGATCAACACCAGAACTCTATGGGTGTTCGATTCATCACAATGTAACTAGATTATTAACTCTAGTGCAAGTGGGAGACTATTAGAAATATGCCCTAGAGGCAATAATAAAAGGATTATTATATTTCCTTGTTCGTGATAATTGTCTTTTATTCATGCTATAATTGTATTATCCAGAAATCGTAATACACGTGTGAATACATAGACTACAATATGTCCCTAGTGAGCCTCTAGTTGACTAGCTCGTTGATCAATAGATAGTCATGGTTTCGACTATGGACATTGGATGTCATTGATAACGGGATCACATCATTAGGAGAATGATGTGATGGACAAGACCCAATCCTAAGCATAGCACAAGATCGTGTAGTTCGTTTTGCTAGAGCTTTTCCAATGTCAAGTATCTTTTCCTTAGACCATGAGATCGTGTAACTCCCGGATACCGTAGGAGTGTTTTGGGTGTACCAAAGCGTCACAACGTGGCTGGGTGACTATAAAGGTGCACTACGGTATCTCCGAAAGTGTACATTGGGTTGTCACGGATCGAGGCTGGGATTTGTCACTCCGTATTACGAAGAGGTATCACTTTGGGCCCACTTTCGGTAATGCATCATCATAATGAGCTCAAAGTGACCAAGTGTTTGGTCACGGGATCATGCATTACGGTATGAGTAAAGTGACTTGCCCGATCTTGAGATTGAACGAGGTATTGGGATACCGACGATCGAATCTCGGGCAAGTAACATACTGATTGACAAAGGGAATTGTATACGGGGTTGCTTGAATCCTCGACATCGTGGTTCGTACGATGAGATCATCGAGGAGCATGTGGGAGCCAACATGGGTATCCAGATCACGCTGTTGGTTATTGACCGGAGAGCCGTCTCGGTCATGTCTGCATGTCTCCCGAACCCGTAGGGTCTACACACTTAAGGTTCGGTGACGCTAGGGTTGTATGAATATGAGTATGCAGCAAACCGAATGTTGTTCGGAGTCCCGAATGAGATCCCGGACGTCACGAGGAGTTCCGGAATGGTCCGGAGGTAAAGAATTATATATAGGAAGTGCGGTTTCAGCCATCGGGAAAGTTTCGGGGTCACCCGGTATTGTACTGGGACCACCGGAAGGGTCCCGGGGGTCCATCGGGTGGGGCCACCTATCCCGGAGGACCCCGTGGGCTGAAGTGGGAGGGGAACCAGCCCCTAGTGGGCTGGTGCTTCTGGGCCCTCCTGCGCCTAGGGTTGAAAACCCTAGGGTGGCGCACCCACTTGCCTTGGGGGGCACTCCACCCCCCAGGCCGCCGCCCCCTTGGGAGATTCCCATCTCCAGGGCCGGCGCCACCCCCCAGATGGCCTATATAAAGGAGGGGGGAGGGAGGGCAGCCGCACCTAAGTCTTGGCGCCTCCCTCCCCCTGCTACACCTCCTCATCCTCCCGTAGTTGCTTGGCGAAGCCTACTGAACCTGTTGCATCCACCACCACGCCGTCGTGCTGCTGGATCTTCATAAACCTCTCCTTTCCCCTTGCTGGATCAAGACGGAGGATACGTCACGCTGACCGTACGTGTGTTGAATGCGGAGGTGTCGTCCGTTCGGCGCTAGGATCTCCGGTGATTTGGATCACGACGAGAACGACTCCCTCAACCCCGTTCTCTTGAACGCTTCCGCACGCGATCTACGAGCGTATGTAGATGCATCTCTCTCTCTCGTTTCTAGATGAACTCATAGATGGATCTTGGTGAACGTAGGAAAATTTTATTTTATGCAACGTTCCCCAACAGAACTGTGGTTTGGCAAGAAACCAAAGTTGTCATTTCTTAAAGTTTGGGGTTGCGATGCTTATGTGAAAAAGTTTCATCCTGATAAGCTCAAACCCAAATCGGAGATATGTGTCTTCATAGGATACCCAAAGGAGACAGTTGGGTACACCTTCTATCACAGGTCCAAAGGCAAGACATTCGTTGCTAAGAATGGATCCTTTCTAGAGAAGGAGTTTCTCTCGAAAGAAGTGAGTGGGAGGAAAGTAGAACTTGATGAGGTAACTGTCTCCCTTATTGGAAAGTAGTTCATCACAGAAATCAGTTCCTGTGACTCCTACACCAATTAGTGAGGAAGCTAATGATGATGATCATGTAACTTCAAATCAAGTTACTACCGAACCTCGTAGGTCAACCAGAGTGAGATCCGCACCAGAGTGGTACGGTAATCATGTTCTGGAGGTCATGTTACTTCACCATGACGAACCTACGAACTATGACGAAGCGATGATGAGCCCAGATTCCGTGAAATGGCTTGAGGCCATGAAATCTAAGATGGGATCCATGTATGAGAACAAAGTGTGTACTTTGGTTGACTTGCCCGATGATCAGCAAGCCATAGAAAATAAATGGATCTTCAAGAGGAAGACGGACGATGATAGTAGTGTTACTATCTACAAAGCTAGACTTGTCAAAAAAGTTTTTTGACAAAGTTCAAGGTGTTGACTACGATGAGATTTTCTAACTTGTACCGATGCTTAAGTCGTCCGAATCATGTTATCAATTGCTGCATTTTATGATTATGAAATTTGGCAAATGGATGTAAAGACTCGATTCCTGAATGGATTTCTGGAAGAAGAGTTGTATATGATGCAACCTGAAGGTTTTATCGATCCAAAGGATGCTACAAAGTGTGCAAGCTCCAGCGATCCATTTATGGACTGGTGCAAGCATCTCGGAGTTGGAATAAACGTTTTGATATTGTGATCAAACCATATAGTTTTATACAGACTTGCGGTGAAGCCTGTATTTACAAGAAAGTGAGTGGGAGCACTACAGCATTTCTGATAAGCATATGTGAATGACATATTGTTGATCGGAAATAATGTAGAATTTTCTTGAAATCATAAAGGAGTATTTGAAAGGAGTTTTTCAAAGAAAGACCCCGGTGAAGCTACTTACATATTGAGCATCAAGATCTATAGAGATAGATCAAGACGCTTGATAAGTTTTTCAATGAGTACATACCTTGACAAGTTTTTGAAGTAGTTCAAAATGGAATAGTCAAAGAAAGAGTTCTTGCCTGTGTTGCAAGGTGTGAAGTTGAGTAAGACTCAAAGCCCGACCACGACGAAAATAGAAAGAGAATGAAATTCATTCCCTATGCCTCAGCCATAGGTTCTATAAAGTATGCCATGCTGTGTACCAGATCTATTGTATACCCTACACTGAGTTTTGATCTAGGAGTAGATCACTGAACAGCGGTCGAAATTATCCTTAGTGGAATAAGGATATGTTTCTCGATTATCGAGGTGACAAAAGGTTCGTCGTAAAGGATTACGTCGATGCAAGTTTTGACACTGATCGAGATGACTCTAAGTCTCAATCTGGATACATATTGAAAGTGGGAGCAATTAGCTAAAGTAGCTCCGTGCAGAGCATTCTAGACATAGAAATTTGCAAAATACATACAGATCTAAATTTGGCAGACCCGTTCACTAAACTTCTCTCACAAGCAAACACCTTAGTACTCTTTGGGTGTTAATCACATGGCGATGTGAACTAGATTACTGACTCTAGTAAACCCTTTGAGTGTTGGCCACATGGCGATGTGAACTATGAATATTAATCACATGGTGATGTGAACTATTGGTGTTAAATCACATGGCGATGTGAACTAGATTATTGACTCTAGTGCAAGTGGGAGACTGAAGGAAATATGGCCTAGAGGAAATAATAAAGTTGTTATTTATATTTCCTTATATCATGATAAATGTTTATTATTCATGCTAGAATTGTATTAACCAGAAACTTAGTACATGTGTGAATACATAGACAAACAGAGTGTCACTAGTATGCCTCTACTTGACTAGCTCGTTGAATCAAAGATGGTTAAGTTTCCTAGCCATAGACATGAGTTCTCATTTGATTAACGGGATCGCATCATTAGAGAATGATGTGATTGACTTGACCCGATACATTAGGTTAGCACTTGATCGTTTAGTATGTTGCTATTGCTTTCTTCATGACTTATACATGTTCCTATGACTATGAGATTATGCAACTCCGAATACCGGAGGAACACCTTGTGTGCTATCAAGCGTCACAACGAATCGGGTGATTATAAAGATGCTCTACAGGTGTCTCCTAAGGTGTTTGTTGGGTTGGCATAGATCGAGATTGGGATTTGTCACTCCGAGTATCAGAGAGGTATCTCTGGGCCCTCTCGGTAATGCACATCACTATAAGCCTTGCAAGCAATGTAACTAATGAGTTAGTTGCGGGATGATGCATTACGGAACGAGTAAAGAGACTTGTCGGTAACGAGATTGAACTATGTATGGAGATACCGACGATCGAATCTCGTGCAAGTAACATACCGATGACAAAGGGAACAACGTATGTTGTTATGCGGTTTGACCGATAAAGATCTTCGTAGAATATGTAGGAGCCAATATGAGCATCCAGGTTCCGCTGTTGGTTATTGACCGGAGATGAGTCTCGGTCATGTCTACATAGTTCTCGAACCCATAGGGTCCACACACTTAACGTTCGGTGACGATCGGTATTATGAGTTTATGTGTTTTGATGTACTGAATGTTGTTCGGAGTCCTGGATGAGATCAGGGACATGACAAGAAGTCTCAAAATGTTTGAGACGTAAAGATCGATATATTGGAAGGCTATATTCGGACATCGGAAAGGTTCTGAGTGGTTCGGTATTTATCAGTCTGGGAGAGTTACGGGAATTCGCCGGGGAGTATATGGGCCTTATTGGGCTTTAGGGGAGAGAGAGAGGGGCTGCCTAGGGCAGGCCGCGCACCCCCCCCCCAAGGCCTAGTCCGAATTGGACTAGGGGGGAGGGGTGGCGCTCCCTCCTTCCTTCTCTTCTCTCTTCCCCTTCCTTCTCTTCTCTCTTCCCCTTCCTTCTCTCCTACTCCTACTACTTGGAAGGGGGGAATCCTACTCCCGGTGGGAGTAGGACTCCCCAGGGCGCACCACAGTAGAGGGTCGGCCCTCCCCCTCCTCCACTCCTTTATATACGGGGGAGGCGGGCACCCCATAGACACACAAGTTGATCATTGATCTCCTAGCCGTGTGTGATGCCCCCCTCCACCATAATCCACCTCGGTCATATCGTCGTAGTGCTTAGGCGAAGCCCTGCGCCGATAGCTTCATCATCATCGTCATCACGCAGTCGTGCTGACGATACTCTCCCTCGAAGCTCTACTGGATTGTGAGTTCGTGGGACGTCACCAAGCTGAACGTGTGCAGATCGCGGAGGTGTCGTACGTTCTACACTAGGATCGGTCGATCATGAAGATGTACGATTACATCAACCGCGTTATCATAACGCTTCCGCTTTCGGTCTACGAGGGTACGTGCACAACACTCTCCCCTCTCGTTGCTATGCATCACCATGATCTTGCGTGTGCGTAGGAATTTTTTTGAAATTACTACGTTCCCCAACACATGCCTCATGGGCAAGATGAGTAAGACTCCGTTCTCCGGAACAATGGAGCGAGCAACTGACTTGTTGGAAATAATACATATTGATGTATGCGGTCCGATGAGTGTTGAGGCTCGCGGCGGGTATCACTATTTTCAGACCTTCACAGATAATTTGAGCAGATATGGATATATCTACTTCATGAAACATAAGTTTGAAACATTTGAAAAGTTCAAAGAATTTCAGAAAGAAGTGGAAAATCATTGTAACAAGAAAATAAAGTTTCTATGATCTGATCGTGGAGGTGAATATTTGATTATGAGTTTGGTCTTCATTTGAAACAGTGCGGAATAGTTTCTCAACTCACGCCACCTGGAACACCACAATGTTATGGTGTGTCCGAACGTCGTAACCGCACTTTATTAGATATGGTGCGATCTATGATGTCTCTTACTGATTCACCGCTATCATTTTGGGGTTATACATTAGAGACAGCTGCATTCACGTTAAATAGGGCACCATCTAAATCCATTGAGAGGACACCGTATGAACTATGGTTTGTCAAGAAACCTAAGCTGCCGTTTAAGTTTGAGGTTACGATGCTTATGTGAAAAAGCTTCAGCCTGATAAGCTCGTACCCAAATCGGAGAAGTGTGTCTTTATAGGACACCCAAAAGAATTTGTTGGGTACACCTCCTATCACAGATCCAAAGTCAAGATCTTTGTTGCTACGAATGGACCCTTTCTTGCGGAGTTTCTCTCGAAAGAAGTGAGTGGGAGGAAAGTAGAACTTGATGAGGTAGTTGTACCTTCTCCCGAATTGGAAAGTAGTTTATCTTAGAAATCAGTTCCAGTGATTCCTACACCAATTAGTGAGGAAGCTAATGATGATGATCATGAAACTTCAGATCAAGTTACTACCAAACCTCGTAGGTCAACCAAAGTATGGTCCGCACCAGAGTGGTACGGTAATCCTTTCTGGAAGTCATGTTACTAGACCATGGCGAACCTACAAGCTATGAGGAAGCGATGATGAGCGCAGATTCCGTGAAATGGCTTGAGGCCATGAAATCTGAGATGGGATCCATGTATGAGAAAAAAGTCTGGACTTTGATTAACTTGCCCGATGATCGGCGAGCCATTGAGATTAAATGTATCTTCAAGAGGAAGACTGACGCTGATAGTAGTGTTACTATCTACAAAGCTCGAATTATCGCAAAAAGGTTTTCGACAAGTTCAAGGTGTTGACTACGATGAGAGTTTCTCACTCGTATCTATGCTTAAAGTTTGTCTGTATCATGTTAGCAAATTGCCGCATTTTATGAAATTTGGCAAATGGATGTCAAAACTGCATTCCTTAATGGATTTCTTAAAGAGTTGTATATGATGCAACCAGAAGGTTTTGTCAACCCAAAAGGTGCTAACAAAGTGTGCAAGCTCCAGCAATCTATTTATGGACTGGTGCAAGTGTTGGTGTCAAAACCGGCGGATCTCGGGTAGGGGGTCCCGAACTGTGCGTCTAAGGCGGATGGTAACAGGAGGCGGGGGACACGATGTTTACCTGTGTTGGGCCCTCTCGATGGAGGTAATACCCTACTTCCTACTTGATTGATCTTGATGATATGAGTATTACAAGAGTTGATCTACCATGAGATCGTAGAGGCTAAACCCTAAAAGCTAGCCTATGGTATGATTGTTGTTGTCCTATGGACTAAACCCTCCGGTTTATATAGACACGGAGGGCTAGGAATTACAGTCGGTTACAAGGGAGGAGATCTACATATCCGTATTTCCAAGCTTGCCTTCCACACCAAGGAGAGTCCCATCCGGACACGGGACGAAGTCTTCAATCTTGTATCTTCATAGTCCAACAGTCCGGCCAAAGGATATAGTCTGGCTGTCCGAGGACCCCCTAATCCAGGACTCCCTCAGTAGCCCCTGAACCAGGCTTCAATGACGATGAGTCGGGCACGCAGATTATCTTCGGCATTGCAAGGCGGGTTCCTCCTCCGAATACTCCATAGAAGATTTTGAACACAAGGATAGTGTCTGGATCTGCAAAACAAGTTCCACATACCACCGTAGAGACAATAATATTTCCACAAATATAATCTGTTGACACGTTTGGTAGCATGACATCATACCATGGCCTGGTCATTATTCGAACCGTTTTTCTCAACCAGCTACTGCATGTATTGCGAGGCGGTTTTCTTGGCACGTCTTGTCGAAGCAGAGATCGTGTCCCCTTATCACGGGATTCTCATCAATACGGATGTGGGTAACCCAACCACGCCATCAATTACGACGCTTGGGGAATAAGAGAATTTTACTAGGCAGGTGGGGAGGCGTATAGTTTCCTCCGCCCCTATAAAGGGACAAGGATTCCCCTTTTTACCCACGCGTTCTTCCTCCTTGCTCATCCATTCTTGCGCACTCGAGCTCCAGCACCCAAGTTCGCGTTTTTCCCCTCAAACCACTCCAAGCATGTCCGGAGCGGGAGGATAGTGGATGGTCCCCTCCATCATGGAGGAGAACATCACGGAGCTACGGGGAGCCGGATATCTGGCCGCGGACATCGCACACCGGCTGCCAGATGCGGGGCAGATCATCCCTACGCCCGAACCCCATGAGAGGGTGGTTTTCCTTACCCACTTTGTCCGCGGACTGGGATTTCCCCTCCACCCATTTGTCCGCGGGCTCATGTTCTACTACGGGCTGGATTTTCACGATCTGGCCCCCAATTTCATCCTCAACATCTCGGCGTTTATCGTCGTGTGCGAGGCCTTCCTCCGCATCAGGCCCCACTTCGGCATGTGGCTGAAGACCTTCAATGTTAAACCGAAGGTGGTGGTCGGCCAGCAAGCGGAGTGCGGAGGCGCCATGGTGGAAAAAATGCCTAATGTCACCTGGCTCAAAGGCTCCTATGTGGAGACCATAAAGGGGCGGCAATCGGGGTGGTTCTACATCACCGAGCCGCGCGACCCTGGGTGGCGGCCCCAATTCGATCTGGAATCCCCACGCGGCTCACCTCCTGGAAAGAGAAGGGCCTGTCCTGGGGTTCATCGGTGGAGCTGACCGGACTCCAGAAATGCATTAGAAACAAGATGAGCAAGAAAATCAAGCTTGTCAACGTGCTCCAGGTCATGATCTTCTGCCGGATCCTCCCGTGTCAACGACGGACATTCAATTTGTGGGAGTTCGACCAGGACGAGCACCAGACGCTGCGAGAGCTCTTCGACACGACACACAAGGACGTATGGAAGGTGTTGTTTAAGGGCGCCGAGGTACCTCCTCCCCTTACCGAGGACCGCGGACTCAGCGCAAAGCGCCATGCCAATCCGGTAAGTTTTTTATATCTCACATGATGTTTATTTTCCCCAGTTTAATCATGTGCGGGATCTAAGCCTCCATGCCATTAACAGGACTGGGTAGAGACAGCGGAGCAGATCGATTGCCCAGCCCCCTGCCTGAGGATCCAACATATGCTCTCCTAATGGAGATGCTCGTTCCGGCGCCTTACGAGGTGCCGGCGAAGAAGGCCAAGAAGAAGGCCACGGGGACCCGGAAGGGTCTCCGGCGCAAGGTTATATCGGACTCATCGTCCGAAAACTCCGAGGCGCACTCCTCCCAGGAAAACGAGGAGGAGGAAGAAGAAAGTTCTCCCCCCCCCCTAGTCGGGGGAGACAAGAAAAGGAAGGCCGCCCCATCCGGGGAGGCCGAAGGGTCCAAGAAGGGAAGGACCCTCCTCCCGGACTGCCCCACGACGGCCGCCTACAGCGACGATGAGTGGTTGCCCAGGGACAAGCCCCTGGCACAGTCGTAAGTATCCGAATACCATAGAAATTCAGGGTATGTTTTATTGCACTGCTTCTCATCACGCCGAACATGATTATGCAGTCCGTCTCGAGCCCATATCGACGTATCTTCGTCGGATGGTTCTTTGGACCCATCGGATATGAATAGTGATTCACTTCCGACCGCCTCCACCCCTCGCCCTACGAACAATGTCGAGGTGTTTTCTCAAAGGGCACCGAGCCGAGGGGAGGTAGTCCTGGAGGCGCCTCGAGGCGACATTCCAGACCCTGGGCGCAAAGGGAGCAAGACTCCCATGGGCTCCGAATTCGGCCTAAAGCCGAACACTGCGCCGGAACCTCCAATGGTTCCAGACTCTGTCAGGCGACCCCCTGTTAAGAGGGGCAAGCCACCCGTGCCGGTGGCCTCTGTCCATCCAGAGGCACCGAACAACTTGCTGGAAGCACTTCGCAGCGCTTCCATCGATGAAGAGCACCGCACTATCATGAGTGCGGTGATCGAGAAGGTTCAGTCCGCCAAAAGCGGACTAACTGAAGCTTGTGCCAGCCTCCTAACAGGCTTTCAGGTAAGTAATCAAATTATAGGAAAATATTACCGCATAGACAGTAGCCCCTGATGCTCTGTTTGGCGTTCGTGAAGAAAGGCGGAATAGATAATCAAATAATGACTCAAGAGTCTAATCAGAATATGTCTATGTGCATATGCAGGCTTCACTGCTGGCCGCTGCCGCACGTACTGTGAAGGTCGTTGCACTGAAGCAGGACCTTGAGCGGTCTAAGGAAGAGCTCGGCCTTACCAAGAGGCAGCTCGAATAGAACAAAGGTAAGCGATACCCTGTCTATATATTAAAAAAATTGGTTGTAAAATAATAGGATCATCATGAATTTGCCAGGCCCACGACCAAGTGGCGACCACGAAGAAAGCGATGTCCGAGGTCAAGACAAAGCGGCCAAGGCGCATCGAGCGAGAAAAGCAAGAAGCCGGGTAGGCGAGGTGCAGCAAGAGCTCCAGGCTCTCGCCAAAAACACGAGTCCTTGGAGCTTGACTCTAAGACGCGAGAGTCCGAGCTTGCGAAGGCCCTCGAAAGCGCACAAAACGCCAGGCTGAAGCCCACAAGGCCCTCCAGGAGATTGAGGCGGTTAAGAAGATAGCAACAGGTAAGGCAATCATTATGCAAAGCAAGCATGTGAAGGAAACTTTCCTTTTACTTACCCGAGTTCGGAGCTCTCCAGGAGCGTTCGCAGATCTTCCCCGCAGTGTGTTGGATGCCGCGGAGTTTTACCGGGCTGAGGAGGGGAGCTCGACGGAGAAGTTGTTCTGGTCTCAGTATACTGGGACCGAACACCCAATGCCCTTGAGCGACCAGCTGAAGCAACTGGTCGAGCTCCACAAGGCAGCCGAACAGGCCATGAAGGGTCTTGTAGTCCGGATGTGGCCTGGCATCCCCTACCTGACAGCTACTTCGGTCTGGTGAGGCGGCTTGTGAATGCCTGCCCACGGCTTGAAGTCATAAGCGGTCCGTCTGCATCGAGGGTGCGCGCAGGGCTTTTGCCCGGGCGAAGGTGCACTGGGCGAAGCTGGACGCCATAAAGCTGGTGAAGGAGGGGCCGCCGGAAGGCAAGGAGCATCGCCACCCCGAAATGTATTATGACAGTGTCCTGAAGGGTTCCCGCCTTGTGGCGGAGGAATGTGCTAAAGATGTAATATTTGAATGAACGTACTCATGTGATCCTGTAATGTGAAACGAGTTCATTTGCGCTATGCAATGCTTGTTAATTTAAAATATTACCTTACATGCGGCCGTTTATGAAATCGAGGTTGGCGATCGTAAACCGCCCCCATGTAACTAATCTTTGGGGTGTTCGGGATAAACATGAACACTCTTTATCCCAATTTTGGGTCCTTCAAAGGAGGTGTTCAACACAGCGAACCAGGCAATCGGACTATAAGGCTTTATCACCCTCACTTAGCCACAGAAGTCTGCAATTTTAAATTTTGGCAAAGCCCCTAGTATTCGTAAGGCCGAATTTCGGGCGCTATATACGCCTAAGTCGGGCAAGGCTGACTCCTTGCCCAAAGTAGAAAAAGTCTTTAAGGACTTGAGACCTCTCGAACAGCGACCAACTCTCGCCTCATCATGACAGTCAGTTTTCGGCTTTCTCTACTGAGGTGCTCGTCTGGAAGAACCGGGACACAATCGCAGTAGTTCTCCCAGCGCTACCTTAGCCGATTTTGCGGAACGTAAGGTACCAAAACATGGGAGCCGGGAAAACCCAACTATTGACCCAAGACATGATTCGGAGCTGACGCAGATAATGCTATAAGTTCGGGGTGCCGCACTGTCGAAAGTGTTTGGACGTCTCACGCTGTTTTATGGGGTATACTGAAGCCCCTGGCGTACTGGCCGTACCAGAATGTACGGGCGCAAGTTGTCGTAAATAAACAGACAAGAAAAAGGAAGGATAATGCAATAATAGACTAATGCTATGCATTGTTATTTAAATAATACGTCGAAGCGTACTGATACAAGTAGTGCAATAAGCAAAAAATAGGACTATTTGACATGTCCTATCCAAGAGCAAGCTGCGTATGGGTATTAAAAACGGGTATTTCGATTGTTATTAGAGACCACCTGGGGATTCCCTTGTACGTCTTAGCTTCTTGCCTCCTTGGTTGTTCCTTCCCGTAATGTGTCCAGCAATCATACTGCCAGAAAGGGCTTCTAGAGAGTAAGGTCCTGAAAGAAAGAAAATGATAAAGGTATGCAGCCCCTGGGCGGTTGAGCCGCATTGTGGGACATGCCCTGGTCGTGCCCCCGCCTATGCCCATGGTATTTTCAGTGCGTAATTATATGCACGGTGCAGTTCGTCGCTTATTTGGGACTAGGACGGGGGCGAATTGCTAAGCGAGCTACGAGCGTGCGAGCGATCCTGTTGCGAGTTACTCGGACTAAGCAGCGATATCTGGGGGCTTTATTGCCGAATTGGCAGTTTGCCTTAAAAGGCTGCTTTGTTCCTCGGCTGCGAGGGCCGCAGTGTGTTCCTCCGTGCGAAGTGAGCATTCTGTGTTTCCATTGACTGTTATAACCCCACTCGGTCCTGGCATTTTGAGCTTGAGGTATGCATAATGCGGTACCACATTGAATCTGGCAAATGCGGTTCGCCCGGCGGTGCGTGATAGCCCGCTGCGAACGGGACGATATCGAAGATTAACTCCTCGCCGGAAGTTGTCCGGAGATCCGAAGACCACTTCGGTGTGATTGAGCCCGTGCAATGGGCCTCTACACCTGGGATGACACCTTTAAAGGTGGTTTTGGTGGGTTTGATCCTCGAGGGGTCTATACCCATTTTGTGCACTGTATCCTGATAGAGCAGGTCAGGCTGTTGCCGCCGTCCATAAGGACTCGTGTGAGGTGAAATCCGTCGATGATGGGGTCAAGGACCAATGCGGCAGATCCGCCATGACGGATACTAGTGGGGTGGTCCCTACGATCGAAGGTGATCGCACAATAGGACCATGGGTTGAATTTTGGGGCGACTGGCTCCATCGCATAGACGTCCCTTAGTGCACGCTTCCATTCCCTCTTGGGAATGTGGGTTGCGTATATCATGTTCACCGTTTTCACTTGTGGAGGGAACCTCTTCTGTCCTCCTGTGTTTGGTGGCCGAGGCTCCTCCTCGTCGTTACTATGCAGCCCCTTGTCCCTATTTTCGGCATTCAACTTGCCGGCCTGCTTGAACACCCAGCATTCTCTGTTGGTGTGATTGGCTGGCTTATAGGGGGTGCCATGAATTTGACACGAGCGATCGAGTATGTGGTCCAAACTGGATGGGCCCGGATTGCTTCTTTTGAACGGCTTCTTCCGCTGACTGGATTTAGAGCCGCCGAATCCGGCATTGACTATCGTGTCTTCGATGTTGTCGCCTTTGTTGCGGTGCTTGTGTCTGTTACGACGTAGTTTGCCGTTGCTATCTCTGGCTTCTGATATGCCAGGTTTACTTGTTGTATTGGTACTACGAGCCAACCAGCTATCTTCGCCCGCACAGAAGCGGGTCATAAGTGTCGTGAGGGCTTCCATGGACTTTGGCTTCTCCTGGCCGAGGTGCCGGGCGAGCCACTCGTCACGGATGTTATGCTTAAATGCCGCTAAGGCCTCTGCATCCAGACAGTCGACAATTTTGTTTTTCTTACTTAGGAACCGTGTCCAGAATTGCCTGGCCGATTCCCCTGGCTGCTGAGTTATATGGCTCAAGTCATCAGCATCCGGTGGTTGCACATAAGTGCCCTGGAAGTTGTCAAGGAATGCATCTTCCAAATCCTCCCAATTGCCAACGGAGTCTACTGGGAAGCTATTCAACCAATGTCGAGCTGGTCCTTTGAGTTTTAGTGGGAGGTACTTGATGGCATGTAGATCATCACCGCGAGCCATGTGGATGTGGAGGAGGAAATCCTCGATCCATACCGCGGGATCTGTTGTACCATCATATGATTCAATATTTATAGGTTTAAAACCCTCTAGGAATTCGTGATCCATTACTTCATCAGTGAAGCATAGGGGGTGTGCAGCGCCTCTGTGCCGGGCTATATCACGACGCAGTTCATATGAGTCTTGTCTGCTGTATTCGGCCCGGCCGGATTTACTTTTAGTGTATCCAGCGTGACGGTCATCGTCCCGCGTTGGTGCGCGCCCCCATGATCCATAGATTGATCTTGCATGTTTTGCCTTGTTTTCCAATACGTCTCATAGGTCCCGCGTGTTGCCCCGGGCCTTGGTATTTTTGTTTGATTGGCGGCGGGGTGCGGGCTGGACTTCAGGCTGAAATGCCTCTCTGTCTCGGCCACGAGGTGGCCGATCAGCCGTAGCATATGCTGGTGACGTTGGTTTTAATGCTTCCTTCTCGAGTCGGGGTAGCAACCTGCGCTTTGGGTAACTCTTGGAGGGGCGTTCGAGTTCGTATTCCTCGGCCGCAAGGACTTCGATCCATTTGTCAGCTAGGAAATCTTGATCAGCTCGAAGCTGTTGTTGCTTTTTCTTCAGGCTATTTGTTGTGGCTATAAGCCGGCGCTTTAAGTGCTCCTGCTCGATGGGATCCTCAGGCATGATAAATTCTTCGTCGCCGAGGCTCACCTCGTCTTTAGAGAGAGGCATGTAATTGTCATCCTACGTTTCTCCATCTGCCTGCACATTACGGAGGGCTAGCTTGTTCATCCTCCCGCTCTAAATCTGGTGGAGGGATTGTCGTAAATCTTCGGCACTATCCAGTGTTATTGTCTCTTGTGCGGTATCACTACTTTTGCTATGGCGGGACTTAGAGCGGCGCCCGGCAGCGTCGATACTTGGGTTGCTTCTTGGAGGGTCATCCTCTGCTTTGTCTTATTGCCATCGCCTTCTTTGGGGTATCCACCATGTATATATCATATGATGAGGTGGCGGTCCAGTACAATAGGCGGTGGTTCTGTTAAATCTCCTGCATCGTCATCCATGCCGTCGATGTCTTCGGAGTCGAAGTCAAGCATGTCGGTTAAATCGTCGACAGTGGCTACTAAGTGGGTGATGGGTGGGGAGCGAATTTCTTCATCGTCCGCATCCCATTTTAGCCGGACATAGTTCGGCCAAGGTTCTCCTGACAAGGAGAGAGACCTTAATGAATTAGCACATTGCCAAAAGGCGAGTGCTGAAAGATATCCGTGGAGGTAAACTCCATGATCGGTGCCCAATCGGATTCGATGAAGCGCGGACACGGCTGACTCGGAGCCCGTGGCGGGACGAGTCCAATGGTTCGGCAACACGGCTCTCATAGGAGGTGAAGTCAGTATTCGGCTCTATCGCCACTGAGAGTGCGGCCTCCGTGGCAGGGTCTATCCACCTGTCCTCCGATGGCGCAATTTGTCCCGGATTAAGGGCCGGAGTAGTTGCAGGTGTGATCGCCCGAACACTGTCCAACGGCAGAGTTAAGTCATGCCCGTCGTGATTGTGCGGCACACCTGACATGGGTTCGAATCCGTCGAAGATCAAGTCTCCGCGGATGTCGGCAGTATAGTTCAAGTTTCTGAACCTGACCTGATGGCCAGGGGCGTAGCTCTCGATCTGCTCCAGATGGCCAAGCGAGTTGGCCCGCAGTACGAAGCCGCCGAATACGAAGATCTGTCCGGGGAGGAAAACCTCACCCTGGATCGCATCGTTGCCGATGATTGAAGGAGCCATCAAGCCTTACGGTGACGGCACAGTGGAACTCTCAATGAAAGCACCAATGTCGGTGTCAAAACCGGCGGATCTCGGGTAGGGGGTCCCGAACTGTGTGTCTAAGGCGGATGGTAATAGGAGGCGGGGGACACGATGTTTACCTAGGTTCGGGCCCTCTCGATGGAGGTAATACCCTACTTCCTGCTTGATTGATCTTGATGATATGAGTATTACAAGAGTTGATCTACCATGAGATCGTAGAGGCTTAACCCTAAAAGCTAGCCTATGGTATGATTGTTGTTGTCCTATGGACTAAACCCTCCGGTTTATATAGACACCGGAGGGGGCTAGGGTTACACCGAGTCGGTTACAAGGGAGGAGATCTACATATCTGTATTGCCAAGCTTGCCTTCCACGCCAAGGAGAGTCCAATCTGGACACGGGACGAAGTCTTAAATCTTGTATCTTCATAGTCCAACAGTCTGGCCAAAGGATATAGTCCAGCTGTCAGAGGACCCCCTAATCCAGGACTCCCTCAGCAAGCCTCTCGGAGTTGGAATATACGCTTTGATAGTGTGATCAAAGCATATGGTTTTATACAGACTTTTGGAGAAGCCTGTATTTACAAGAAAGTGAGTGGGAGCTTTGCAGCATTTCTAATATTATATGTGGATCACATATTGTTGATTGGAAATAATACTGAATTTTTGGATAGCATAAAAGGATACTTGAATAAGAATTTTTCAATGAAAGACCTCGGTGAAGCTGCTTATATATTCTGCATCAAGATCTATAGAGATAGATCAAGACGCTTGTTAAGACTTTCGATGAGTACATACCTTGATAAGATTTTGAAGGAATTCAAAATGGATTAGTCAAAGAAGGAGTTCTTGCGTGAGTTGTAAGGTGTGAAGTTGAGTAAAGACTCAAAACCCGACCACAGCAGAAAATAGAAAGAGAATGAAAAGTCATTCCCTATGCCTCAGCCATACGTTCTATAAAATATGCTATGCTATGTACCAGACCTATTGTGTACCTCACCATGAGTTTGGCAAGAGGGTACAATAGTGATCCAGGAGTGGATCCTTTGGACAATGATCAAAATTATCCTTAGTGGAATAAGGACATGTTTCTCGGTTATGGAGGTGACAAAAAGTTCATCATAAAGGGTTACGTCGATGCAAGTTTTGACATTGATCCGGATGACTCTAATCTCAATCTGGATACATATTGAAAGTGGGAGCGATTAGTTAGAGTAGCTCCGTGCAGAGCATTGTAGACATAGAAAATTTGCAAAATACATATGGCTCTGAATGTGGCAGACCCATTGACTAAACTTCTCTCACAAGAAAAACATGATCACTCTTTGGGTGTCAATCACATAGTGATGTGAACTAGATTATTGATTCTAGTAAACCCTTTGGGTATTGGTCACATGGAGATGTGAACTAATCACAGAAAGATGTGAACTATTGGTGTTAAATCACAGGACGATGTGAACTAGATTATTGACTCTAGTGCAAGTGGGAGACTGAAGGAAATATGCCCTAGAGGCAATAATAAAGTTGTTATTTATATTTCCTTATATCATGATAAATGTTTATTAATCATGCTAGAATTGTATTAACAGGAAACTTAGTACATGTGTGAATACATAGACAAAACAAAAGAAGATAGGAATGGGGCACCAAGGAAGGATTGTAGGTAGGGATGCCCTTAGATCCGTTCTCACGGAAATCGTCTAAAGGAAACTACTCGCTAAAATGTCCGTAGTATGCCTCTACTTGACTAGATTGTTAATCAAAGATGGTTAAGTTTCCTGACCATAGACTGAAGGAAATATGCCCTAGAGGCAATAATAAAGTCGTTATTTATATTTCCTTATATCGTGATAAATGTATATTATTCATGCTAGAATTGTATTAACCGGAAACTTAGTACATGTGTGAACATATAGACAAACAGAGTGTCACTAGTATGCCTCTACTTGACTAGCTCGTTAATCAAAGATGGTTAAGTTTCCTAACCATAGATATGAGTTGTCATTTGATGAAACGGGATCACATCATTAGAGAATGATGTGATTGACTTGACCCATCCATTAGCTTAGCACTATGATCGTTTAGTTTATTGCTATTGCTTTCTTCATAACTTATACATGTTCATATTACTATGAGATTATGAAACTCCCGAATACCGGAGGAACACTTAGTGTGCTATCAAACGTCATAACGTAACTGGGTGATTATAAAGATGCTCTACAGGTGTCTCCGATGGTGTTTGTTGAGTTGGCATAAATCGAGATTAGGATTTGTCACTCCGATTGTCGGAGAGGTATCTCTGGGCCCTCTCGGTAATGCACATCACTATAAGCCTTGCAATCAATGTGACTAATGAGTTAGTTCTGGCGATGGTGCATTCTGAGCGAGTAAAGAGACTTCTTTGGTGGCGAGATTGAACTAGGTATGATGATACCGACGATCGAATCTCGGGCAAGTAACATACCGATAACAAAGGGAACAACGTGTGTTGTTATGCGGTTTGACCGATAAAGATCTTCGTAGAATATGTAGGAACCAATAAGAGCATCCAGGTTCCGCTATTGGTTATTGACCGGAAGTGAGTCTCGGTCATGTCTACATAGTTCTCGAACCCGTAGGGTTCGCACGCTTAACGTTCGATGACGATCGGTATTAGGAATTTATGTGTTTTGATGTACCGAAGGTTGTTCGGAGTCCCGGATGTGATCACAGACATAACGAGGAGTCCCGAAATGGTTGAGACATGAAGATTGATATATTGGAAGGCTATGTTTGGACACCGGAAAGGTTTCAGATGAGTTCGGGCATTTTCCGGAGTACCGGGGGGTTACCGGAACCCCCAGGGGAGTAAATGGGCCTTAATGGCCATGGTGGAAGAGAGGAGGACGCGGCCAAGTGGGAGACTCGCACTGCTACCTCTTGACCATGTGTTGGTTTTCTCTTGAAGAGGAAAGGTGATGCAGCAAAGTAGCGTAAGAATTTCCCTCAGTTTTTGAGAACCAAGGTATCAATCCAGTAGGAGACTACACGCAAATCCCTCGTACCTGTACAAACAATTAAGAACGTTGCAACCAACGTGATAAAGGGGTTGTCAATCCCTTCATGGCCACTTGCAAAAGTGAGATCTGATAGAGATAATAAGATAAATATTTTTGGTATTTTTATGGTATAGAATGGAAAGTAAAGATTGCAAAATAAAATAGATCGGAAACTTATATGATGGAAGATAGACCCGGGGGCCATAGGTTTCACTAGTGGCTTCTCTCAAGATAGAAAATTCTACGGTGGGTGAACAAATTACTGTCGAGCAATTGATAGAAAAGTGCATAGTTATGAGAATATCTAGGCATGATCATGTATATAGGCATCACGTCCGTGACAAGTAGACCGAAACGATTCTGCATCTACTACTATTACTCCACACATCGACCACTATCCAGCATGCATCTAGAGTATTAAGTTCATAAGAATAGAGTAATGCATTAAGCAAGATGACATGATGTCGAGGGATAAACTCAAGCAGTATGATATAAACCCCATCTTTTTATCCTCGATGGCAACAATACAATCCGTGCCTTGATGCCCTAACATCCTTTGGGAAAGGACACCGCAAGATTGAACCCAAAGCTAAGCACTTCTCCCGTTGCAAGAAAGATCAATCTAGTAGGCCAAACCAAAGCGATAATTCGAAGAGACTTGCAAAGATAACAAATCATACATATAAGAATTCAGAGAAGAATCAAATATTGTTCATAGATAATCTTGATCATAAACCCACAATTCATCGGATCTCGACAAACACACCGCAAAAAATATTACATCAAATAGATCTCCAAGAGAATCGAGGACAACTTTGTATTGAGATCCAAAGAGAGAGAAGAAGCCATCTAGCTAATCACTATGAACCCGAAGGTCTGTGGTAAACTACTCACACATCATCGGAGAAGCTATGGTGTTGATGTAGAAGCCCTCTGTGATCGATTCCCCCTCCGGCGGAGCACCGGAAAAGGCCCCAAGATGGGATCTCACGTGTACAGAAGGTTGCGGCGGTGGAAATAGAGTTTCGTGGTGCTCCTGGATGTTTTCAGGGTATAAGAGTATATATAGGCGAAGGAAGTAGGTCGGTGGAGCCACGAGGGGCCCACAAGCGTGGGGGCGCGCCTACCCCCCTGGGCGCGCCCTCCTACCTCGTGGTCGCCTCGTTGTTTCCTTGACGCCCACTCCAAGTCTCCTGGATTGCGTTTGTTCCAAAACCGATCCTCGCGAAGGTTTCATTCCGTTGGACTCCGTTTGATATTCCTTTTCTGCGAAACACTTAGGCAAAAAAAACAGCAATTTGCACTGGGCCTTTGGTTATTAGGTTAGTCCCAAAAATAATATAAAAGTGCATAATAAAGCCCATTAAACATCCAAAACAGATACTATAATAGCATGGAACAATCAAAAATTATAGATACGTTGGAGACGTACCAAGCATTCCCAAGATTAATTCTTGCTCGTCCTCGAGTAGGTAAATGATAAAAACCAAATTTTTGATGTGGAATGCTACCTAGCATAATTTTCAATGTAATTTTCTTTATTATGGCATGAATGTTCAGATCCGAAAGATTAAAGATAAAAGTTATTCACATAAAAATAATAATACTTCAAGCATACTAACAAAGTAATCATGTCTTCTCAAAATAACATGGCCAAAGAAAGCTATCCCTACAAAATCATATAGTCTGGCTATGCTCTATCTTCATCACACAAAATATTTAAATCATGCACAACCCTGATGACAAGCCAAGCAATTGTTTCGTACTTTTGAAGTTCTCAAACTTTTTCAACTTTCACGCAATACATGAGCGTGAGCCATGGACATAACACTATATGTGGAATAGAATGGTGGTTGTGGAGAAGACAAAAAGGAGAAGATAGTCTCACATCAACTAGGCGTATCAACGGGCTATGGAGATGCCCATCAATAGATATCAATGTGAGTGAGTAGGGATTGCCATGCAATGGATGCACTAGAGCTATAAGTGTATGAAACTTCAACAAAAGGAACTAAGTGGGTGTGCATCCAACTCGCTTGCTCACGAAGACCTATGGCATTTTGAGGAATCCCATCATTGGAATATACAAGCCAAGTTCTATAATGTAAAATTCCCACTAGTATATGAAAGTGACAACATAGGAGACTCTCTATCATGAAGATCACGGTGCTACTTTGAAGCACAAGTGTGGAAAAAGGATAGTAACATTGTCCCTTCTCTCTTTTTCTCATTTTTCATTTTTGTTTGGGCTTTTCTCTTTTTATGGCCTCTTTTTTCTTTTTTTTCGTCCGAGTCTCATCCCGACTTATGGGGATCATAGTCTCCATCATCCTTTCCTCACTTGGGACAATGCTCTAATAATGATGATCATCACACTTTTATTTACTTACAACTCAATAATTAGAACAAAATATGACTCCATCTGAATGCCTCCGGCTGTGAACCGGGATATGCAATGAATCAAGAGTGACATGTATGAAAGAATTATAAAGGTGGCTTTGCCACAAATACGATGTCAACTACATGATCATGCAAAGCAATATGACAATGATGGAGCGTGTCATAATAAACAGAACGGTGGTAAGTTGCATGGCAATATATCTCGGAATGGCTATGTAAATTCCATAATAGGTAGGTATGGTGGCTGTTTTGAGGAAGGTATATGGTGGGTGCATGATACCGGCGAAATGTGCGCGGTATTAGAGAGGCTAGCAATGGTGGAAGGATGAGGGTGCGTATAATTCATGGACTCAACATTAGTCATAAAGAACTCACATACTTATTGCAAAAATCTATTAGTTATCAAAATGAAGTACTACGTGCATGCTCCTAGGGGGGTAGATTGGTAGGAAAAGACCATCGCTCGTCCCCGACCGCCACTCATAAGGAAGACAATCAATAAATAAATCATGCTCCGACTTCATCACATAATGGTTCACCATGTGTGCATGCTACGGGAATCACAAACTTTAGCACAAGTATTTCTCAAATTCAAAACTACTCAACTATGATGACTCTAATATCACCATCTTCATATCTCAAAACAATCATAAAGAAACAAACTTCTCATAGTATTCAATGCACTTTTTCTGATAGTTTTTATTATACCTATCTTGGATGCTCATCACTTTTAGGACTAAAATTTTAACCAAAGAAAATTACCATGCTGTTCTAAAAGACTCTCAAAATAATATAAGTGAATCATGAGATATCAATAATATAAAACCACCACCGTGCTCTAAAAAGATATAAGCGAAGCACTAGAGCAAAATTATCCAGCTCAAAAGATATAAGTGAAGCACATAGAGTATTCTAATAAATTCCGATTCATGTGTGTCTCTCCAAAAGGTGTGTACAGCAAGGATGATTGTGGTAAACTAAAAAGCAAAGACTCAAATCATACAAGACGCTCCAAGCAAAACACATATGATGTGGTGAATAAAAATATAGCCTCAAGTAAAGTTACCGATGAAGCGAAGATGAAAGAGGGATGCCTTACAGGGCATCCCCAAGCTCAAACTTTTGTTTGTCCTTGAATTTTACCTTGGGGTGCCTTGGGAATCCCAAGCTTAGGCTCTTGCCACTCCTTGTTCCAAAATCCATCAAATCTTTGCCCAAAAACTTGAAAACTTCACAACACAAAACTCAATAGAAAATCTCATGAGCTCCGTTAGCGAAATAAAACAAACCACCACTTTAAGGTACTATAATGAACTCATTCTTTATTTATGTTGGTGTTAAACCTATTGTATTCCAACTTCTCTATGGTTCATATCCCCCGATACTAGCCATAGATTCATCCAAATAAGCAAACAACACACGCATAACAGAATCTGTCAAAAACAGAACAGTCTGTTGTAATCTGTATCAAACGCAAACTTCTGGAACTCCAAAACTTCTACCAAAATAGGACGGCCTAGATAATTTGATTATTGCTCTACTGCAATTGGAATAAATATTTTATCACTTTCTGGTGATTTTTAACAATTGTTTTCGTGAGCAGAAAGTTTCTGTCTTTTTCGGCAAGATCAAATAATTATCACCCAAGAAGATCCTATAGGTTTTACTTGGCACAAACACTAATTAAAACATAAAACCACATATAACCAGAGGCTATATGAATTATTTATTACTAAACAGGAACAAAAAGCAAGGAACAAAAATAAAATTGGGTTGACTCCCAACAAGCGCTATCGTTTAATGCCCTTAGCTAGGCATTGATAGTTTCGATGATGCTCACATGAAAGACAAGAATTGAAGCACAAAGAGAGCATCATATAGCATATGAAAAACACATCTAAGTCTAACATACTTCCTATGCATAGGCATCATATAGGCAAATAAATTATCAAGACTAGCAAAAACTAGCATATGCAAGAAAGAAGTGAGAAACAATAACAATCTCAACATAACGAGAGGTAATTTAGTAACATGAAAATTTCTACAACCATATTTTCCTCTCTCATAATGATTACATGTGGGATCATATTAAAATTCAACAATATAGCTCTCACATAATATTTTCTCTACATGATCCACATGCATGCAAAGTTAACACTCTTCCAAAATAGTGGGAATATCATTAACTAAAGTCATGACCTCTCCAAACCCACTTTTATCAAAAACTTCATAAGATTGAACATTATCCAAATATGTGGGATCTAAAGTTGACACTCTTCCAAACCCACTTTCAATATTATTGCAAACATTATTATCAATCTCATAATCATCAGGGGGCTTAAATAAATTTTCAAGATTGTATGAAGAATCACCCCAATCATGATCATTGCAACAAGTAGTGGACATAGCAAAACTAGCATCCCCAAGCTTAGGGTTTCTCATATCATTGACACAATTGACATTAATAGAATTTATAATAACATCATTGCAATCATGCTTTTCATTCAAAGATCTATCGTGAATCACTTCATAAAGTACTTCATCACAATTTTCAGATTCACGGATTTCAAGCAAAACTCCATAAAGATAATCTAGTGCAATCAACTCACTAGCAATTGGTTCATCATAATTGGATATCTTAAAAAGATTAGCAAGGGGATGAGGATCCATAAACTTTTAGCAAGCGAAGATGCAAGCAAAAAGAAAGCACATGGTAACACAAGATCGAACGGAAGGAGGGCGAAGAAAAGGCAAAGGTGAAGTTGGGGAGAGGAAAAAGAGAGGCGAATGGCAAATAATGTAATGCGAGAGATAAGAGTTTGTGATGGGTACTTTGTATGTCTTGACTTGGGCGTAGATCTCCCCGGCAACGGCACCAGAAATTGGCTAGTTGACGGGAGATCAACTCTTGTCTTGACTTGGTGTAAGCCTCCCCGGTAACGGCGCCAGAAATCCATCTTGCTACCTCTTGAGCATGCATTGGTTTTCCCTTGAATAGGAAAGGGTGATGCAGCAAAGTAGCGTAAGCATTTCCCTCAGTTTTTGAGAACCAAGGTATCAATCCAGTAGGAGACTACACGCAAATCCCTCGTACCTGTACAAACAATTAAGAACCTTGCAACCAAGGCGATAAAGGGGATGTCAATCCCTTCACGGCCACTTGCAAAAGTGAGATCTGATCGAGATAATAAGATAAATATTTTTGGTATTTTTATGGTATAGAATGGAAAGTAAAGATTGCAAAATAAAATAGATTGGAAACTTATATGATGGAAGATAGACCCGGGGGCCATAGGTTTCACTAGTGGCTTCTCTCAAGATAGCAAATTCTACGGTGGGTGAACAAATTACTGTCGAGCAATTGATAGAAAAGCGCATAGTTATGAGAATATCTAGGCATGATCATGTATATAGGCATCACGTCCGTGACAAGTAGACCAAAACGATTCTGCATCTACTACTATTACTCCACACATCGACGCTATCCAGCATGCATCTAGAGTATTAAGTTCATAAGAACAGAGTAATGCATTAAGCAAGATGACATGATGTCGAGGGATAAACTCAAGCAATATGATATAAACCCCATCTTTTTATCCTCGATGGCAACAATACAATACGTGCCTTGCTGCCCTAACATCCTTTGGGAAAGGACACCGCAAGATTGAACCCAAAGCTAAGCACTTCTCCCATTGCAAGAAAAATCAATCTAGTAGGCCAAACCAAACTGATAATTCAAGAGACTTGCAAAGATAACAAATCATACATATAAGAATTCAGAGAAGAATCAAATATTGTTCATAGATAATCTTGATCATAAACCCACAATTCATCGGATCTCGACAAACACACCGCAAAAAGTATTACATCAAATAGATCTCCAAGAGAATCGAGGAGAACTTTGTAGTGAGATCCAAAGAGAGAGAAGAAGCCATCTAGCTAATCACTATGGACCCGAAGGTCTGTGGTAAACTACTCACACATCATCGGAGAGGCTATGGTGTTGATGTAGAAGCCCTCCGTGGTCGATTCCCCCTCTGGCGGAGCGCCGAAAAAGGCCCCAAGATGGGATCTCATGGGTACAGAAGGTTGCAGCGGTGGAAATAGGGTTTTGTGGTCCTCCTAGATGTTTTCAGGGTATAAGAGTATATATAGGCGAAGGAAGTAGATCGGTGGAGCCACGAGGGGCCCACGAGGGTGGGGGCGCGCCTACCCCCCTGGGCGCGCCCTCCTACCTCGTGGTCGCCTCGTTGCTTCCTTGACGTCCACTCCAAGTACCCTGGATTGCGTTTGTTCCAAAAACGATCCTCGCGAAGGTTTCATTCCGTTGGACTCCGTTTGATATTCCTTTTCCGCGAAACACTGAAATAGGCAAAAAAACAACAATTTGCACTGGGCCTCCGGTTAGTAGATTAGTCCCAAAAATAATATAAAAGTGCATAATAAAGCCCATTAAACATCCAAAACAGATAACATAATAGCATGGAACAATCAAAAATTATAGATACGTTGGAGGCGTATCACGCGCCCCCAAGCCCAATCCGAATTGGGGGGCAGCCCTCCTTTCCTTCTCGCCCTCTTCCTTCTTCTCCTACTCCAACTAGGGAAGGGGGTAAACCTACTTCTACTAGGAGTAGGAATCCCCCCTTGGGCGCGCCCCATGAGACCGGCCCTGCCCCTCCTCCACTCCTTTATATACGGGGGAGGGGCACCCCATAGACACACAAGTTGATTGTTTAGCCGTGCGGTGCCCCCTCCACATATTTCCACCTCGGTCATATCGGTGTAGTGCTTAGGCGAAGCCCTGCGTCGGTAACTTCATTATCACCGTCATCACGCCGTCGTGCTGACGAAACTCTCCCTCGGCCTCAGCTGGATCAAGAGTACGAGGGATGTCACTAAGCTGAACGTGTGCAGATCACGGAGGTGCCGTGCGTTCGGTACTTGATCGGTTGGATCGTGAAGACGTTCGACTACATCAACCGTGTTACTTAACGCTTCCGCTTTCGGTCTACGAGGGTACGTGGACACACTCTCCCGCTCGTTGCTATGCATCACATAGATAGATCTTGCGTGATCGTAGGTACATTTTTTGAAATACTGCGTTCCCCAACATAGACATGTGTTGTCATTTGATGAACGAGATCACATCATTACGAGAATGATGTGATGGACAAGACCCATCCGTTAGCTTAGCATTATGATCGTTGAGTTTTATTGCTATTGCTTTTTTCATGAATATACATGTTCCTCTGACTATGAGATTATGCAACTCCCGAATACCGGAGGAACACCTTGTGTGCTATCAAACGTCACAACGTAATTGGGTGATTCTAAAGATGCTCTACAGGTGTCTCTGAAGGTGTTTGTTGGGTTGGCATAGATCGAGATTAGGATTTGTCACTCCGGGTATCAAAGAGGTATCTCTGGGCCCTCTCGGTAATGCACATCACATTAAGCCTTGCAAGCAATGTGACTAATGAGTTAGTTGTGGGATGATGCATTATAGAACGAGTAAAGAGACTTGACCGGTAACGAGATTGAACTAGGTATGAGGATACCGACGATCAAATCTCGGGCAAGTAACATACCAATGACAAAGGGAACAACATATGTTGTAATGCGGTTTGACCGATAAAGATCTTCGTAGAATATGTAGGAGTCAATATGAGCATCTAGGTTCCACTATCAGTTATTGACCAGAGATATGTCTCGGTCATGTCTACATAGTTCTCGAACCCGTAGGGTCCGCATGCTTAACGTTCGATGACGATTTGTATTTTGAGTTATGTGTTTTGGTGACCGAAGATTGTTCGGAGTCCCGGATGAGATCACGGACATGACGAGGAGTCTCGGAATGGTCGAGAGGTAAAGATTCATATATTGGAAGGCTATATTCGAACATCGGAAGGTTCCGAGTGATTCGGGTGTTTTTCGGAGTACCGGGGAGTTACGGGAATTCACCGGGGAGAAGTAATGGGCCTTATTGGGCCAGACGGGAAAAGAGGAGACAGGCCAAGGGAAGGTGGCGCCCCCCTGGGTCCGAATTGGACTAGGGGAAGGGGGCGGCGCCCCCCTTGCCTTTTCCTACTCCCTCTCTCTTTCCCTCTTTCCTTCTCTCCTACTCCGAAAAGGAAAGGGATTGCTACTAGGACTTGGAAGTCCTAGTAGGACTCCATACTCTTGGCATGCCCCTACGGGGTCAGCCTCTCTTCCTCCCTCCTTTATATACGTGGGCAGGGGCACCCCAAAGACACACCAAGTCTTCACTTAGCCGTGTACGGTGCCCCCCTCCACAGTTACACACCTCGGTCATATCGTCGTAGTGCTTAAGCGAAGCCCTGCGCCGGTAACTTCATCATCACCGTCGCCACGCTGTCGTGCTGACAGAACTCTCCCTCATCCTCAACTGGATCAAGAGATCGAGGGACGTCATCGAGCTGAACGTGTGCTGAACGCGAAGGTGCCGTACGTTCGGTGCTTGGATCGGTTGGATCGCAAAGACGTTCGACTACATCAACCGCGTTACTAAACGCTTCCGCTTTCGGTCTACGAGGGTACGTGGACACACTCTCCCCGCTCGTTGCTATGCATCTCCTAGATAGATCTTGCGTGATCGTAGGCAATTTTTTTGAAATACTGCGTTCCCCAACATATAGGGCATGTCACATTTGCAGCTTATCATTAAACCATCCCTAATACCCAACCTCACATATGGTCCCACATGTTAGTGGACACATCTCTTACAATAGGAATTAGTGGAGGGTAGGCGGCCACAATCCTATTCTCCCTTTGTCCCTGGTCATTGCAATAGGAATTAGTGGAGAACCCTAGAACTCAAGGTCGTCACCACGAGGAGTTCGCTCCCCTTAACACTGTTGTGATAACCGGAGTGGGGAAGCACGCTGGTGGCACGAGTGTACGCAATAACCGGAGTAGGGATGCGTACTTATTGGCTCCACCCACGCGAGATCATATACAAGTGGCTTAGTGATACAATTATAGAGTCATGGTTATCATGTGTTGTCAGTATCATACTTGTGGTGATGACTCTGATACACTCGAGTACATTTACTATTCAAGCACCATTTGACTTAGTTTAGTTTCTTTAATTTATGTCGTTTATTTCTTGTTTGTAGTGTAGATAAACGCTACCCTTTAATTTGGGTTCCTAGCAACTTACTAAAGTAGGCTATCTCCAAACTACCGTTTGGGTGCGTACGAAACTACGTAAGTGATAGCATAGTTGCAGGGTTTGTAATTCCTTCCTATTTTGTTCCCTGTGGATTCAACACTTCATTTATCACGGAAGTGCTACAGCAGCCTTGTGTATTTGCAGGTCATCAGTTTGCAACTGAGGTGCTTTTCTAGAGCCCTAATATTTTTTCGCAATACTAAATCTGACTTTGAGGTCCCACTTGTCAATGTGATGTTTGTTCTTTCTCTCGTGATGGCTCAACGGACTTCGGTGGCTCAGCGTACTTCGGCGACATCAGCGGATTGCGGTTGGGGGCAGCACGGTGGTCTCCGGTGGCAGGCTATGGGGTGCTGTGACGGGCGGCAAGCGGACTACTGGCCTACAGAGATGGTGCAGTGTTCTCCCACGACAGCTGACGGACATGTCATTTACTGGGAGTGGGATTAAGAGGGGTGATTTTTCCATTATATTGGAAGTGAATGGGCCGATTATTGGGACGCACCAATAATTTATTGAGGAATGCGAGTGTGTTGAAGGATGCTTTTTACCTCAACTCTCCAAATACATGGAACTTATCGCGAAGACAAAGTCTCTTGGAGATACTCTTAGGCAACGCTATACTACATCTCATTTTGAAGGCCTAAGGTTGAGATCGCCGCATTAGCAACCCTTCATCCAATCCATTGTTTTAAATAGCGGGCTATGCCAAATAGTGGCGGTCCTCCAAATTAGTTATAGCGAGGTTATAGTTGGCTATTTCAGATGTTTTCGAAAGATTATACACAATTCTTATAGCCGGTCACTTAGGGGCACCTTGCTCAAAATGCTATAGCAGGACTATAGCCTGTTATTTAAATCATTTTCCAAACACACCCTGCTACCTTGCTAGCTTCCCATGTCCAAAAGAATATCAGGTGCTCCAGCATCTTAGATGATACGGTGTTAGGTGCTCCAGCATCTCAGATCCAAAGGCTCCTAGGGACTCTGAACATTTAGCAAAACAGCCCATCCTAAGTTCGTGAATCACGTGCAGGTGTATTAGCCGCTCAAATTTTGTTTGATCTGAAATCTGATGGTCCAGAAGCTCGTATCACCGTATCATCTAAGGAGCTTGAGCACCTAATATTCTCCCTCTCACATCCTACTTTTTCATGGTCCCATTTGTCAGAGTTGAGAGGAGGAAGTACACACGAACCTCCACCAACTAATACAGTATTCATTTAGAAGGATAATATAGCATGCTGGATAAAAAAAAATTCTAACGCGCACAAGGCTGGATGACCGGTGATTTGAACGGGTCGGTCCACTTCCAAACACACACGGCCCCTGCCCCCACAGCCCCACTGGTCCTGTCCCTCTCTCCCATCCATGGGCAGCGACAGCGTGCGCGGCAGTCTCCAGCCGATATACACGCAGCCACTGTCAGTATTTGTTCGCTTCTCCGGCGCCCTTGCCCTCTCCGAGTTTTGGGTGCCGGCAAGCGAGATAATCGGGAAATAGGCCTCGCTCGAAAAAGGCTCACCCACACACTGCCCGCAATAATTCGCGGAAGCGACCAAGCTGCACTCGCGCTCGCGGACAAGCCCACCCATCAAACGAATCCGGCAAATCTTCCCGAGCTTGTGGCGTACAGCCGCCCTCCCGCCTCCCCTTATACCGCCCGGAGAATACATACATACATACATACTCGACATTGCAACGGGCACAGCACAGCTCCGCCGCACGAACCGCATGCCGGTGTAAGTTCAGCGCTCAAATCGGGCCTGCACCGCTAGCAGCGGAGGCGCCTGAGACCTGACGTGCCGTCGCTTCCGCCGCATTGTGCCGGGCTGAGCTGAACTTGCACGTACGTAGCTGGCTGTGGTGGCTAGAGCGGCCGACATGCTTGCCGTGTCCTCCGCGAGGTGCCTCGCCGCCGACGCGGACGAGCAGCGCGCCAAGGCCGCGCCCATGGAGACGGTTGGGGGTGCAGCGGTGGTGGCGGACCTGGACATAGACTTCGACTTCACCGTCGATGACATAGACTTCGGAGACTTCTTCCTCAGGCTAGAGGACGGCGACGCGCTGCCGGACCTGGAGGTCGACCCCGCCGACATCTTCACCGATCTGGAGGCGGCGGCCGCGGGCGTCGAGGAGTTTCAGGACCAGCAGGTGCCCTGCGCCGAGCTCTTGGCCGCCGTGGAGGACGTCGGTTCGGTCAGTCCAGCCAGTGGTGTCATCGGCGTAGACAACACGGCGGTAGGACTAGGAGACGAGAAGCGAGGGTGCAATCAAGCCGAGGTGGGCGAAAACATGGGCGGCGGCGACCGCCCCATTGTGCCGGACGCAAAATCGCCGTCGTCGACAACGTCGTCGTCCACGGAGGCCGAGAGCCGCCACAAGTCATCAAGCAAGAACTCCCACGGAAAGAAGAAAGCCAAGGTGCGTTCATGCTTCTTATTGGTCCTATGTAGAAGCTTTATACAGTACTTCTTAGGTTTGCACCGTGTGGTATTAATGGCGTGCCCTCTCTGCAGGTGGACTGGACGCCGGAGCTGCACCGGAGGTTCGTGCAGGCCGTAGAGCAACTCGGCATCGACAAGGCAGTGCCGTCTAGGATTCTGGAGATCATGGGGATCAACTCACTCACTCGGCACAACATAGCAAGCCATTTGCAGGTGCGTGCAGGCATGGAACTTGAAATTTGAAACGTGAATAATATAGATATATAGTTCTAACTTCTACCTAAAGTCTAAACTCAATTAGGCTTCGATGGCTGTACTAGCACTACCAGGATTGAGGACCTAGTTTAATAGACCAACAAAAGAAAAACTCTGAACAAGGAAAAGATCGAGATATGAAGCAATCCAAAGTTGCACATCTCTCTATTTGTATGTAATTCACAATCAGGTACCGAATAATATGAAATAGCTAGAAGAAGAGGATATGCATAGTTGAAGCAGCAAACAGGGTGCAGAACTGCAGATATATAGAGCTAGCTACTTTGAATTATGACACACAAAAGTGTCACTGTTCTAGTTCAGAATTCAAGTAATAGTGCATGTCGTTCACTAGCCATACAACCGTTGCTACACATTGCTTGAACTATTTTGCCATGTGTCCTCCGTTTCTCTCTCCCGCTAGTAGGTAGACCCCGTCATCAGTTTTATCATCTACTCCTATATATAGTTGTATAGGTTCACGGATTGAACTGTAAAAGTCTGTCCCACTATTGGGTGCTCATTCACCAAAAGTGAAGCCTTGGTCTACTCATCACAATCTCAACAAAGATTTTTTTTGCTAGCCAACTTTTTGGCATGACAACAACACACTATACCATATAGATATTGGCGCACAAAAATTGAACGTATGGATACTGAAATCTGAACCTGCTATTTCTAGGGCAACTGAAAAATGGTTATACTATCTGCCGATATATTAATTAGTGTTCTCCATATGGTTGCAGAAGTACCGGTCTCACCGGAAGCACATGATTGCGCGGGAGGCGGAGGCGGCGAGCTGGACCCAACGACGACAGATGTACGCCGCCGGCGGACCGGCCGCGGCCGTGAAGAGGCAGGACTCGAACATGTGGACCGTGCCAACCATCCGCTTCGCGCCGGCGCACCCTCCTCCTCCTCCCCCTCCTTCACCGGCAGCCATGCAGCACTACGCTCGGCCGTTGCACGTCTGGGGTCACCCTACGATGGACTCGCCCCGGATGCCGATGTGGCCGAGGCACACAATGCCCCGCGCCCCGGTGCCGGCGTGGGCTCCCCCGCCGCCGCCGCCGTCTGACCCGGCTTTCTGGCACCACCCTTACATGAGGGTATGTGCAAACGTAGTGCCAGCCACCGATGGCAATCTTGTGTAGTGGGCTCGTCGCGCTTGTTTCTTACGTTTTGTTTTGGTTCGCTTTGTGCAGGGGCCCGCAGCGTATATGCCGACCCATGGGACTCCTTGCATGGCAATGCCGATGACACCGGTGAGCAGTCCGCCGATATGTAAGCTGTGGCATTTCCTTGCAATTGTTCTACCAAAAACTGACGAGATGAATACTTTTGCCGATCCAGAAATTTCCTGTTCCACCTGTGCCCGTTGCCATGCCGTGCCCAGTCTATGCGCCCCCCTCCCCGGCGCCAGCGCTGGCGAGCAAGAGCCAACAAGATTCGCAGCTCCAGCTACAAGCACAACCAGTACGTGTATACACGACAATTCCATTTATCCTACTGCATGCACCACTGTGGCTGAGCCAGTTTTAGTTAACACTCTCTACCTTGTTGTGGTTTTTGCAGTCAAATGAGAGCATAGACGCGGCCATTGGTGATGTTTTATCCAAACCGTGGCTGCCACTGCCGCTGGGGCTGAAGCCCCCTTCGTTGGGGAGCGTCATGGGCGAGCTCGAAAGGCAAGGCGTGGCCAATGTGCCCCAAGCCTGCGGGTGAGCGCTGGAGGATGCATCCGCGTGCACTCCATTAATGCATGACTGCTGCTAGCTAGCAGCAGCAGCAGCAACAACAACAACAAAATCGTCGACATGTCTTTATTTCTTAGAACGTTTTGTGGACCTCTCTCTTGGTCAACCTGTGCATAATTTCGATCAAGGGAAACATCCTTAATTTGAGTTCGCTCTTGAGACACATTTTTGTTACACCATAAACTTTGACACTCGACCTTGGCTTCCCGTAAATTTAACTTTTTTTTTCTGGAAAACATCTGAGCTGTTCATTTTCAGTCATGGCAGTATAATAAACAAAGAAATAATAGAAATTACATCCAGATTCATAGACCACCTAGCGACGACTACAAACACCGAAGCGAGCCGAAGGCGCGTCATAGTCATCGCCCCTCCCTCACCAGAGCCGGGCAAAACTTGTTGTAGTAGACAGCCGGAAAGTCGTCGTGCTAAGGCCCTATAGGACCGGTGTGCCAGAACAGCAACCGCCGCCAATGAAGAGTAGCACAAATTGGAAGGATCCAACATGAAGACACACGAACGTAGACGGACGATGAACAAATTAAATCCACCAAGGACGCCGGAGACACTCCTCCACACGTCCATCACCGATACTTGACGCACCCAGTGGCGGAGCTAGGGAGGACCAGCAGGGGCCCTGGCCCCCCTATGGCATTGTACAATATGAATGATTTTGTACTTAAGGCTAGTTTAGACATGATGTTTAGACAAAATTAGCTTTCTTGGCCCTCTCTAAGTGAAAATCACCATGTTCGGCCCGGTTTAAGCTCCAATCCTGCCTCCGCCCTGGACGCACCACCGAAACGGGGGCTAGACGGCGGGAAGAACCTTATTCTCCTGAGCAGGACACAAACACTAACAAATCTCAAAGACATATCTAAAAATAGAGCCCTCTCGGTGGCAAGCCGGGATACATCACGCCCCATATGGCCCTAAGGCCACCGGAGACGAGGTGGTCCGGCGGCGACGCTGGCGGAAAGCAGAGAAACCCTAATTGGGGAGGAGGCGGCTGGGTTAGGAGCGTCCACTTCCCGCTGCCGATGCCTCCTGCATCGCACGTGTAGCCGTCGTCGTGCACGCCTGCGATGACCAACTTTTCAATTTATATTCTCACAAACATGAAAAACCTTTTCAGTTTGTAGAAAAAAGGACCAAATATTTCTTACACTAATTTAGAAAGTAACTTAGCTAGGCTTTTTTTTGGCGTGATGGAAGTTGTTCCGGTATGTGTAGTATGGCTCACCGTTGTGAAGTGGCAGTATACTCAAGTTTGTTAAGACACACTACCCTCACAACACGGCCTAGCCGCAAAAAGAAGGAAACCTAATAACGGGGCCACATCAGCTAGGAGGCAGGGGTGCGCGAATGCTATATCTCCCTCATAGCGAGACTAGCATCTGTCTCGCTTGAAGGGCTCGAGCGTATGGCCCGGCATGTTAGGGCTGTCACTCTCTTCTACCTACGGATTATTTACATTTAATTTGATGGTCAGAGACAAATTAGAAACTAAGCAGTGGTAATTAAAACTCTCGGGGGAAATAGGGATGTCTCCTTTGTTACCCATAACATGTGAAAGTATCGACGTAATTTCATAGAGTCATTCGATCTGAGTTCTATATGAAGAACATTTTTTATAATCTTTTAATTTCATTTCTTCTTCATTCGTTTTATTTTGTTCTCAGTTTTTTCATCATTTTTCTTCGTTCCTTTCACAGTTTTGACCTTTTCTTTCTTTCTTTCTTTCTTTTCTTTTTTGGCGTTTATTGTTCTTTCTTTGTTTTTTGTTTCTTTTTCCATTTTTATAGGCTTTCCTTGTTTTCTTTGTAAATTTTTCATATACACTAGGAACAATTTATATATATATATATATATATATATATGTGTGTGTGTGTGTGTGTGTGTGTGTGTGTGTGTGTGTGTGTGTGTCTGTGTGTGTGTGTGTGTGTTTAATATTTACCAAATATGCAATTAACATTTTTTGCAACTTATATTTTTAATGTTTATTCTTTCCATGCACATTGTACATTTTATGAATAAATCGGAAACATTTTTTATACACGTTTATCATTTAAAAATATGTGATTAACATTTTTTTCAACATATGTATTTTTATGCCCACTTTTCCCATAAACATTATACATTTTTTCATGCATTAGGAACGTTTTATATATACATGTTTAACATTTTCTAAATTCAAGATTAACATTTTTTGAAAACATGTATTTTTATGTCTACTTCTTCCATACACATTCTACATTTTTGTATACATCAAGAAGATTTTTTGTAGAGGTAATATCGGTGGCAGTCATAGAACTTGCATCTAATATTCACTTTAGTGCTAAAAGTTGCAAAATACGTCATTGTGGTCACATAACTTACCTATGTGTGCAGATACCGTCACTTCTTCCGTATCCAATCGTATCTCGTCGTAGTGTGTCAGCATGAATACGGCCAACATGTCAGTGGAGTGAGTGGTGAGGCATTGGGTGAGCCACGCATTATCTTTCTTTTGCAGAAAACATCTTTGATTTTTATTTAATGATGCACATGGTGTCTTTCAAGAAAGAGGAATAAAAAATATAGCTCCAAGGGAATCGAACCGACGTCCTCCCCTCCACAATAAAAGATAACTACGCTAGACATTCCACCAAGAATAAATTCATGTCTAATTAACAAACGCAATATTCTTCAATACAATGTTCACTCGGCCCAACAGAGGAATAAACAAAAACTAAACGTCGTGTTATTCCCGCAGGAATAGATTGATGTAAGAAAACAACTTATATTTTGTTGTTTGTGACGTTTAAAAATGTTCATACGTTGCAAAAAAAAAGTATGTGACAATTTGACAAAATTAAACATTGTAAAAAATAGTTGTGTAATTAAAAAATGTAAGTTGCATTTTAAAAATGTTCATGCGGGGAATAGAAATGTTCTTGTGTATGTTTTTGCTAATATTCTTCTATTTAAGAAATACACGGGGAATAGAAATTCGCCATGACATATGCATATTATCACGGGGAGAGTGGGATCATCCTGTTTGAGCGATCAATTTTTTTTCAAATTTTAAATTTCTTTTGGACAAATCCACTGAACTATATTTTCTTTTATCTAGATTTTTCAAATTTAAAATTATTCGAACTCAAACAAAATTTCCGCTGATTTGCCTGAAAGAAACTCACATACATTTATTGTGCACTATATATTTATTTATCTAGTTTAAGAAAAATGTAATGATCAAATTCAAAAAAAGTAGTTGATTTGTCCGAAAAACTTACGTACATGCATTCTGATCTATATCTTCCTTTATCTAGATTTAAAAAATATGTACTTTAATTCCGCACTATATTTTCTTTTATCTAGATTTTCAAATATAATATTATTCAAATTCAAACAAAAGTTTAGTTGATTTTTCTGAAAATTTTATCTAGAATATAAGTTATTTTCTTACATAGAAAAAAAGGAAGAATACAGAAGACAAATTGTGTATATCTCTTTAACTGCACATGCGGCGAGCTAGTCAGGAGGTCATAGGTTTGAACCGGGGCTATCCCTTTTTTGCACAGCTTTTCCCGTTTTAGTTTCTATTTTATTCCTACTGTCCATATTATATATAGAGCTAAATGTGCATACTAATCATCAAAAATCAGTTAGTCGACTGGTTATGCATAGCAGCAGGTGCAGGTTCAAGTCCAAGCGTGTACCCACGTTTTCAATTTTATTTGAGAATTTTCCGCGTACATAAAATCTAAGTCTTAAAAAGACAGTTTTTTTTTTTCAATTTTATTTGAGAATTTGAAAAGTGAGTTGAAGTTCATTGAATTCGAGAAAAGGTTCATCAATTTTGAAGGAAAAAGTTCACGATTTTGAAACAAATCGTCGAACCAGGAAGAAGAAAAGAAAAAGAATAAACAAAAACAAAAACCAAAAGAAGGAAAAGGGAAAAAGGAAAAAAGAAAAAGGAAAGAAGAAATAGGAAAACAAAGGAAAAAGATGTAAGTTGACAGATCAGGCAAGGTGGTGTGATGGTTACCGCAGCGTAGCTCCATAAATTTTCAGGTCATTTTGAGCTCCGGAAGATAGCTATCTCCGTTGTAGCTTTTTTCAAGTCATAATTGCAGCTGCCGGCAATCTCGCTCTTGTGATTAAACTTGCAAATTAAGAGAGATAAGGCATTAGAATTGCATCTAAAATTGAAATATAAGTTGAAAACAATATAAATAGCAGTAGAAAAACATGATGCAAAATGAATGTATCAGCCATCACGTGGCTTAAATGGGGCATTCGTCTTCAGCGCAACGGCGGGTGCAATGGCAGTGCAGGTGGCCCATCGCAGCACCTTCTGTTGCGGGTAGTGGCTGGTGGGTCTGCAAAGACGATGCGGCGAACGACGGCCTTCGACTTTGAGGCAGCTGCGGCGGCGGGAACCACCGTCCGAGGTGCGGTGGTCACAATAGCACTGAAGGTGTGTTCCATGGCATTCATGGCGGTGGTGGAAGCGCGGGAGCAGAGGCAAGGCGACTGCATACGTGAAGTTTCAGCTGGCGATTGGGGCGTCGCGCTGCCGTTTTTGCATTTGGGCAGTCGCGTGTGTGATGTAAATTTACATCACTTGGGCTGGTTTTTTTAGCAGCCCAAAGACATGACCACAAAAATATAAGTTCGGGGTAGCTGCTAGAGCTCATTGTTTGGCATGACTGATGCAAAATATATTTTCTGGTAGCTGCTCTATATAGGGTTTTTTGCGAGGATATAGACGTTTGGTTTGCGAGTGTATATGTACCCTATATGCAAAAAGTAACTGTTGACTTCAGGAAAAGGAAAAATTTAAGGCCAAATACGAGTCAACATTAACTTGTATTTCTGTTGTAGTAAATCAGAGACACTTATTTCCTGTCAAAAAAAATTAGAGACACTTATTTTGGACCGGAGGGAGTAGGTCGCAAAAAAATTGTCTTGAAGTCAACAATTTTTTTCTTCGTAAAAAATTTATATACTAGTGCAAAAGAAAGTCAATTTTATTCCACAAAAAGTGTTTCAGAATTTTATTTATATTTTCTGAATTATTAAGGAAAAGACCTGTAGCGACCCGACCCGAATGGATCAAGTCTCTGTGCTTTCGTGTCATCCCTGGATCGGTATGCTAACACACACAGTACTCGAAGGATTTATAACAGAGGTAAATCACATGTATAAAATAACGTAAATACTATTACCTCAATCCAAATATAGCGGAAGCAACAAGGTTGTGGATTCCCATCAACACCAACGGCAAAGTTGAGTATAGGAAATCGTAACCCTAACGTATCACTTACTAAATGTCGAAAAAGTCTGCAACATGAAAATTTGCAGCCCAAAAACGGGTCAGCACATGGAATATGCTGGCAATGTAACACATAGAGAGTAATGAAAGAATAGGCTATACTACATGCATATATGGCTGGTGGAAAGCTCTATGGTTACAGTTCTGCGAAAAGCCAATTTTTCCCTACTGCAAAGGATTAAATTTAATTAACTATCATGGTGGTTGTTCAACATTGAGAATGGTTGACAGCATCCTCAATCCCAATTAAAAGTACTCATTAAACCCAACAAATTATATTAAGTAACGTGATGAGATCAACAGGATATCCAGGTACTAGTTACTCAAAATTGTCCATAACCGGGGACACGGCTAATCATGATTAGTTTATACACTCTGCAGAGGTTTGCGCACTTTTCCCCACAACACTCGATCGCCTCCGTTTGGTTTCTCGCACTACATGGTGTTTGAGAGACGGATGACCGAGACATAGTCTTTCAGAAGCGTTTGCACCTTACAATGGGTAGACCGTACCACCTACAGCCCCTACATCTGCTAGTCTACCACTGTAAGAGTTCACACGACTTAGTCAATCGTGCGAGCCCATAATGGCTTGTGGCTGCACACTGAAGTTACTAGTTTCAATAATCTCATGATCCCTTTGAGCACGGGTGGCGGTCCAAGAAAAAGCAGTAAGTCACTGAAACCTGTGTGCCTAGACAGTAAGTCTGGAGTAACCAGTGCCTCAATCCACCCAGATGTGTGTTTAAGTTGCCACCTTAGATAAACCATTAATTATCAACCTCATCTGTCATGGATATTCACTCAACCAATCCACGTCTACTTGCATAGCATGGCATAATAAGCAAACGTAGAAGTAACTCCCAAAGGTTTGATAATAAAACAGGTAATAGGTACTACCTCATCTACTTCCCATCCCACAATTTAATTAGATCCTAATCATGCAAGTGTTTGAGGAATAGATCTAATGCATAAAACTGGGTAGTAGGAAAAGTATGTTCAAGTGTTACTTGCCTGCAATGTTGATGAAGATGATTCGCACTCAAAAACTCTTGATAGATCTACTCGTCACACTCCGGTCAATCTATCGTAAGCAAGCAATAGTAACCACACATAAGCAATCACTCAAAAAATCGAGAAAGAACGAAGAGTACGATTAGGAAAACATCAAAACCAAGCAAATAACTCTTGCAACATAAAACAATTTCTAACAGTACCAAAACCATGTGTATTTGGCCTTATCAGAAAGTTTAGGTCAAGAGCTTTGATTTGCAAAAAGAATCAACTAAATCGGAGTTCTGAAACTCAAGTTATGATCAAGCGAAGTTCAAATACAAATCAGTTTGAATTCAAATTTTAAAACTTTCAAAAATATGTTTGAGTTGTTTTACTGGATAGAGGGATAAATAACGAAGAAGTGGGCGTTGGTTTCGTTGGATTCCGACTTACGAGTAAAAACTTATGAGCGTTTGAAGATTAGGGACTAAAAAATAACACTACGGATAGGTCCTAGACGGAAATTAAAAATAAAAAAGTAAAATCTATCGAGCGAACACTCGCTAAACAAAACCGGAAAGAAAAACCGGCGAGAAAACCGATCTAGGGTTTCGGAAAGAAAACCGAAACAAAAAACCGATCTAGAAAAGGTGACGTTGAGGCTAGTACCTCAAGAGGCGAGCTCCGTGGCGTGAGGGCGGCAGTGGCGGCAAGTGGCGGCGCTGGTGAGGAGCGGTGGCTGGTGAGGCGGCGGCGGCTATGGCGGGCGTAGGGCGGCGGCGGCGTGAGGGCGGCGCAAGCGGCTATGGCGGCGACTTCTTCTTCTGGAGGAGGAGGAGAGAAGAGGAGAGTTGATTTGATGTGTTGGAGGGAGGGTGCTTGGGTATTTATATTGAGGAGGGGAGGGGTTTTGCTTGGGGTAGGGGACAAGAAATAGATTAGGATTAGGAATCCTAGGAATAAAAAACGGAATAACAAAACGGGATCAAATCCTACTAGGATTTGTAAAAGAATAGGAAACTTGGGGCTCCCTCGCTCCCTGGTGCGTGCGATGCTAGCGATGGCCTTGGCCTTCGGCCGGCCGGTGGCTTTGGCCCAAGGCGCTATGCTCCTTTTTTTTTAAAAAAAAATTTCCAGACGATAGAAAAATAATAAAACCGAATAAATAAATATGTTATATAGGCATATAATATATCAAAATTTTTAGAAAAAGATTTCCTACATGATGAACATTATTCTAGCATTAAATAAAATACACACAAATTTAGATAAAGCAAAGAGTGATTCTGGTCCAATAAAATCCAACAGAAATCATTTTTAAAATACCAAAATGACTTCAAATTAATTTCTCTCCAATTTTCTGATGTAGGGAATCATGTTACCCTATTTTCCATATATTTTGTTTTTGGAGAAAAATATTTTGAATAAAACTCAAATAACTCCAAATTGGAAATAAATTCAAAAGAACTTTGGATTTAATTCTTTCAAACTCCCAACTCATATTTCATATGTTTTGAAGAAGTCATTTTATCTTCGCTCGTGAAAATCATTGAGTTGCATAAAGTTTCAGAATTGGAGAATATTTTCCAAATGAAAATCAAATATTTTCAACACCCCTTGTCATTTAAATAAATGGAAGAAGTCATGTCATCTTCTCTCCAGGGTTTTGTGATGAAAAGAATTTGAATTCCTGAAGATCATAAAAGCAAAATGAAAGTTTGGGAAAGTCCTTTTATTCCCTCTCATTTAACTTTCAAAAAGTTTCGAATTCACTCACTTTCATTCAATCAATCAAACAATCAATCAAATCTATCTATTTGTTTATAACATTCCAAAATTTAGAATTTTGGGATGTTACAAACCTACCACCCTTAAAATGAATCTCGTCCTCGAGATTCGGAGAAACTAGAAAGAAATGGTTAGGGTTTGGGGTCTTCTCAAAATCCATCGATCATCGGGGTCTCGGGTGCTACCACCCTTAAAAGCATTGTTAAGGTTCCATCAAAACTCATATACTCCTTCCTTATTCTTGGCGATGTCGGTCTTCTCGAGATATTAAGGATAATTCCTTCTTCGGGCTCTTCCGGTAGTGGCATAACCTTTTCCTCAATTCCTTTGTCCTTTCCTCTTGGTAAGGTTATCCCGAAATTGGGTCTTCATAGCCGACGGGTCTGGCGCCAATTCTAAACAAATATCGGTATCTCATGGTGGTTAACGATTTATGGTTTCTCCTGCAGAAAACGGGTCTGGGTTGAACCTCACCGTATATCCTACGGTTGGCAACAACAACCGCCTTGTACAAGGGGAAAAATTCTTATACCATTCTAAGGATTAAACAGGGTTTTGATCGTCGTCTCTCTACTATAGGTAAGTCACTCAGATTTACCATCCCGTATAGCAAAGCGAATAATAAGAGTAAGTCGGTATGGTGATCAATCCATCCCGCACCCAAATCATTACCTTGTACATGGTTTAGCGAATCTCGCATTCTAACACTCGGTCATCCTCACAAGCATTGCAGAATTTCTCTTGTCGACGAACCAAGTTCGGAAAATCCATTGATTCTGCAGGCCCAACAAACATCTATCGTTCCTTAACAACTCTCGGGTTTTATGTAAACTCCTATAAGATCGTGCTGTCGATACAATCATAACTTCTTCCGAGATTTCTCCTTCAACAAGAGTGTGCTTGCTTCTCGGCAGGTCCTGGAGCCTGTGGGTTATGGCCCATCTCATCACTTGTAAACCTTGAACTCATCCTTGGGGCAACTGATCTTTATTCCAACTTCCAACTTCCTAGTATACTTAAAATCCATCCAAGTGTACTGTCTCTTTTCCTTATATTTGCACCAAACGGGGACATGATTACTCAGACTCATCATGGAATTTCCATTGATCCATATTTCCATCATCATACCTCCTTTATATCCAATAGTAATTCATCTCTTCATCCTCGTGGAATATCCCACATACCGAGATAAAAACTTATACTTATGAAATCCATACTCCACTTCGTGGAACATCATTATCCTTTCCAGGTCAAGCGTCCTTACAGGGGAATATTGGCCATCTCTGCATGGCACTTCTTCAACTGGGAAACGTGAAACACTTCATGAACTCCTAACAGTCCTTCGGGTGACTCCAACTTGTTAGCTAAATCTCCCATACATTCCAAACTCGGTATGGTCCTACAAATCTCGGGGCTAACTTTCCTTTAACTCCAAATCGCTTAACTCCTCGCAGAGGGGACATACGAATACATGCTCTGTCTCAAATTTTATAGACTACCTCCTTGCGTTATTGAGTATGCATAACTATTACGCCTAGGTGAGCTACTTTCGGTCTATCTCGAATCAACTTAACATTCTCTTCCTAATCCTTGATCACATTTGGTCCAAACAAGCAGCGGTCTCCAACGTCATCCCATACTCTCTTGGGGTATCAAACATATCGAGACAAAACTCATATTCATTTTGTCTGAAATCCATTCGATGGGTATCCTTATCTTTTCCAGGGTCAATGGTTCTTACAGGTACTACCACCCTTAAAATGTTCCAATATTCCATAGACCATATTTCTCATATCCTCGAAATTGGTCAACATCTTTCCTCATAGGGTAACTCATAAAATCCAAAGCGGTACCAACACCGCTAACTTTATTGATTCTTAATTTATTACAATCATCTCGCTTTTCCATTACATGTCTCAACTTAACACCTCAATATAAAAGAAAAAGCTCACACTTCTACTACTCCATTTATTTTGTTACAACTTCAATGTATATCATCAGTCTCCTTCTCCTTGGACAATCTCCGCAAAGTGCCCTGCTACATTACAACGGAAACATATTACTTCGACGGGTTTCGAGGTTTCCTCATGATCACATAGCCTCTTTGGGTCCTCGGCTTCCATTTTGGGCAAGTGTTGATGTAGTGCCACGACTCCTTGCATTTGTAATCGGTGACATGACTCAGATCCTTCTGGAATCCAATCTATTCCTCTTCCGGACCTTTCTGCTCCAATCAGGGCTTCTATTTCCTGTGGGTCATACTCTACTCCTCTGTCGGGAATTCTACTAGATCTCCATTCAGACAATCTTGGGAGATGTGTCCCTCTTCTCCATATGAATAGCATGGTGCAGGCTTTAATTTTGTTTCCTTTGTGTGTGTCCTCAACATCTTCCTTCGTCACAGGTTCTTCTAACATCTCCATGAGGGCTCCTTTCATTTCTTCTTTCTTCTGCTGGATGGTTCTTTGTACCATGGGGTAAATGTGACACTGAGCAGGGTAGTGGGTAGTCCCTTCACACAAGAAACAAGTAATCTGTCTAGTTGGGCATTCTTCAGCAGGATGACTTCCTTCACAATTTGGGCATTCATCCTTGTGTTCGTTATGGGTGTGTCCTATTTCTCCACAGAGCTTGCATGCACAAGGGTTCTTCATAATATTTTCATAAGGCTCCAATTTCTGGGTCACAAACCGAGGCTTTGCCAAAGTCAACTTAAATTCCTTCCAAGTGGTTACTCCTTGCCATCGATTGATGGTTTGGTACATCCTCCACCAAGTAGCGGCACCTTTTTCAAAGCCTTTGAAGAGCATCTTTGGGCCATATCCTTTCTGACTATAGGGTTGTTCTTCATGTGATTCTCCATGTTCTGAATCCATCGGTCCGTCTTTAATTGACTCATCGGTCCAGAAAATACGAGCTCATCTCCATTCATCATCTATTGGGTCCATGGGTTTTGGGGTGAGATAAGAGGGATCGAGAGGGATGCACACAATACAAACAAAAGTTTTGAAAAGACGGATTTTATTGTGGCTGTCGGAAAAACAACAAACAAATGACAGCTCATAAACGTCGCATCTAACGTAAGGGTATATCAAGGGTTTGGTCTTCTAAAGGTCAATAAATCTTCAAAGTCGTCAAACTCTTCAATTCTTGTTCATGTCTCCGATGGCTTCTTCCAATCATGCGTGTCCTTTTTTTTGCCAGATCATCTTTGTTGACGCGAAGTCTCTCGCGACATCCTTTAATATTTTCGGAGTTGCATTCCAAACTTCTGGTTTCATCAACCTTGATATGAACGATGATCCTACTGTGCTTCAGTTCCTGATAAATCTTTGATGTCTCAAGGTTTTGCTCCTCAGCTTGTCTACTTTCAGTTTCAGGATCCTGAATTCTTCATGAATTGCCTCCTTGTCAAATACGGCTTCCTACAGATCCATCTTAAACTTCTTGATGTAATACTCCGGATCCTGGTGATACACCGGCTAAGGTTAAAACTTCATCTTGCTGATAGGTGCTCCATCAGCCTTCTACCATCCAATCCTTTCATGCATATGCATGCTTAACTCAAAGACAGCGACAATAGCATAAGCGGTGATAACATCATGGATAGCCGTGTTTCTGCTCTTGTCATTTCCATGAGCTATCTCCCCATAGTTGATATCTCCTGCCTTAGGGTTTTCCTTGACATAACTTTGAGTTCTGATGCTCCATGTTCAGGGATTTCTCTGATACACCTTGCTCTAGGAATTCTTCAGAGCCTTCAAAATCTCATAGTCTTCGGAGTCTTCAACAGTTGTAGTTTCCATTTACACGGTAAAATCCTCTTCATTTCAAATGGTCTTAGTTGTCCGATATCTTATCTCATTGGAGTGGTCTCATCAGCCGAATCTTCGAGTGGTCAAAAGGGAAAAGGGGTATGGTCTCACTAAAAGGGAATATTTGAATAAGCTCAGAAGAGAAGAGAGGTAAAAGATCTTTTTGAAAATGAAGTTGTAGAAAAAAAATCTTTCCTACGGGCTTGTCAGTTTCTAGGGTCACGTCCTACAATCAACATGTGCTCGATACCATCTTGTAGCGACCGACCGAATGGATCAAGTCTCTGTGCTTTCATGTCATCCCTGGATCGGTATGCTGACACACACAGTACTCGAAGAATTTATAACAGAGGTAAATCACATGTATAAAATAACGTAAATACTATTACCTCAATCCAAATATAGCGGAAGCAACAAGGTTGTGGATTCCCATCAACACCAACGGCAAAGTTGAGTATAGGAAATCGTAACCCTAACGTATCACTTACTCGTCTTCTGAAAAGTCTGCAACATGAAAAGTTGCAGCCCGAAAACGGGTCAGCACATGGAATATGCTGGCAATGTAACACATAGAGAGTAATGAAAGAATAGGCTATACTACATGCATATATGGCTGGTGGAAAGCTCTATGGTTACAGCTTTTGCGAAAAGCCAATTTTTCCCTACTGCAAAGGAATAAATTTAATTAACTATCATGGTGGTTGTTGAACATTGAGAATGGTTGACAACATCCTCAATCCCAATTAAAAGTACTCATTAAACCCAACAAATTATATTAAGTAACGTGATGAGATCAACAGGATATCCAGGTACTAGTTACTCAAAATTGTCCATAACCGGGGACACGGCTAATCATGATTAGTTTATACACTCTGCAGAGGTTTGCGCACTTTTCCCCACAAGACTCGATCGCCTCCGTTTGGTTTCTCGCACCACATGGTGTTTGAGAGACGGATGACCGAGACATAGTCTTTCAGAAGCGTTTGCACCTTACGATGGGTAGACAGTACCACCTACAACCCCTACATCTGCTAGTCTACCACTGTAAGAGTTCACACGACTTAGTCAACTATGCCAGAGCCCATAATGGCTTGTGGCTGCACACGAAAGTTACTAGTTTGAATAATCTCATGATCCCTTTGATCCTGGGTGGCGGTCCGAAGAAAAACAGGCAAGTCACGGAAACCAGTGTGCCTAGGCGAGCAAGTCTGGAGTAACGGTGCCTCAATCCACCAGGATGTGTGTTTAAGTTGCCACCTTAGATAAACCATTAATTATCAACCTCACATACATCATGGATATTCACTCAACCAATCCACGTCTACTTGCATAGCATGGCATAATAAGCAAACGTAGAATTAACTCCCAAAGGTTTGATAATAAAACAGGTAATAGATACTACCTCATCTACTTCCCATCCCACAATTTAATTAGATCCTAATCATGCAAGTGTTTGAGGAATAGATCTAATGCATAAAACTGGGTAGTAGGAAAAGTATGTTCAAGTGTTACTTGCCTGCAATGTTGATGAAGATGATTCGCACTCAAAAACTCTTGATAGATCTACTCGTCACACTCCGGTCAATCTATCGTAAGCAAGCAATAGTAACCACACATAAGCAATCACTCAAAAAAAAATCGGAAAGAACGAAGAGTACGATTCGGAAAACATCAAAACCAAGCAAATAACTCTTGCAACATAAAACAATTTCTAACAGTACCAAAACCATGTGTATTTGGCCTTATCAGAAAGTTTAGGTCAAGAGCTTTGATTTGCAAAAAGAATCAACTAAATCGGAGTTACGAAACTCAAGTTATGATCAAACGAAGTTCAAATACAAATCAGTTTGAATTCAAATTTTAAAACTTTCAAAAATATGTTTGAGTTGTTTTACTGGATAGAGGGGATCGTAACGAAGAAGTGGGCGTTGGTTTCGTTGGATTCCGACTTACGAGTAAAAAGTTATGAGCGTTTGAAGATTAGGGACTAAAAAATAACACTACGGATAGGTCCCTGACGGAAATTAAAAATAAAAATAAAAATCTATCGAGCGAACGCTCGCTAAACAAAACCGGAAAGAAAAACGTGAGAAAACCGATCTAGGGTTTGGAAGAAAACCGAAATGAAAAACCGATCTAGAAAAGGTGACGCGCGGGGCTAGTACCTCAAGAGGCGAGGGGCTCGGCATGGCGGCGGCGTGAAGCGGCAGTGGCGGCAAGTGGCGGCGGGCGCTGGTGAGGCGTGGCCGGCTATGGCGGCGGCAACCTTCTTCTTCTTCTTCTGGAGGAGGAGGAGAGGAGAGGAGAGTTGATTTGATGTGTTGGAGGGGTGCTTGGATATTTATATTGAGGAGGGGAAGAGTTTTGCTTGGGGTAGGGGACAAGAAATAGATTAGGATTAGGAATCCTAGGAATAAAAAACGGAATAACAAAACGGGATCAAATCCTACTAGGATTTGTAAAAGAATAGGAAACATGGGGCTCCCTGGCTCCTGGTGCGTGCGATGCTAGCGATGGCCTTGGCCTTCGGCCGGCCGGTGGCTTTGGCCCAAGGCGCTGCGCTCTTTTTTTTAAAAATTTCCAGACGATAGAAAAATAATAAAACCAAATAAATAAATATGTTATATAGGCATATAATATATCAAAATTTTTAGAAAAAGATTTTCTACATGATGAACATTATTCTAGCATTAAATAAAATACCACAAATTTAAATAAAGCAAAGAGTGATTCTGGTCCAATAAAATCCAACAGAAATCATTTTTAAAATACCAAAATGACTTTAAATTAATTTCTCTCCAATTTTCTGATGTAGGGAATCATGTTACCCTATTTTCCATATATTTTGTTTTTGAAGAAAAATATTTTGAATAAAACTCAAATAACTCTAAATTGGAAATAAATTCAAAAGAACTTTGGATTTAATTCTTTGAAAATCCCAACTCATATTTCATATGTTTTGAAGAAGTCATTTTATCTTCACTCGTGAAAATCATTGAGTTGCATAAAGTTTTAGAATTGGAGAATATTTTCCAAATGAAATTTCAAATATTTTCAACACCCCTTGTCATTTAACTAAATGGAAGAAGTCATGTCATCTTCTCTTCAGGGTTTTGTGATGAAAAGAATTTGAATTCCCGAAGATCATAAAAGCAAAAATAAAAGTTTAGGAAAGTCCTTTTATTCCCTCTCATTTAACTTTCAAAAAGTTTCGAATTCACTCACTTTCATTCAATCAATCGAACAATCAATCAAATCTATCTATTTATTTATAACATGCCAAAATTTAGAATTTTGGGATGTTACAAGACCATACAGAGTGTATATACATCCTAGAATCAAAGGGCATTTTTCTGCTGTTGCAGATCCTCTTAGGACACAAACAAGACGAAAAAACCTTAAAAAATTCGGTACGTAGCATGAATCTCAAAGCAACCATGCCATGCATTGGTAGAATGCTTTCGTGGCGATGCATGGAAGCATTTGTGGAAGGAGTACGTGATACAATCGGGATCTAGGACCCAGGGTCCATGGACGGATGCATGGAAGCATTTAAGGAAGGGGCAGTGGATGGAGGCGCTGCGTGGGCAGGAGCACGAGCGGCTGCTTCCTCGCGGTGACCAGCCCCGCCTCCTCCTCCATGTCCAGCGGCGGATTTGGAACCTCCCAGTCGAAGCACTGCACCAGCGCGGCCAGGAACGCCGGCACGGCCTGCATGGCCAGCCCCATGCCGGGGCACGCGCGCCGCCCGCTCCCGAACGGCATGAGCTGCATGTGCTGCCCTTTGGGGTCCACGGCCTCGCCGGCGCCGCCGGGTATGAACCGCTCCGGCCGGAACTCGAGCGGCTCCTCCCAGTACGCCGCGTCGCGCCCGATGGAGAAGATGTTGAAGAAGACCGACGTCTTGACAGGGATGGTGTACCCACGGACGTGTATGGGCTCGATCGCCTCCCGCTGCGCGAACACCGCCGGCGGCCGCAGCCGCAGGGTCTCCTTGAGCACCGCCTGCAGGTACGGCATCTGGGCCACGTCCGGTTCGCCCACCACCCGGGACCTGCCCACCACGGCATCCAGCTCCGCCCGCAGCTTCTGCAGGCAGTCCGGGTGGTTGAGCAGATCTGCCAGCATCCACTCCACGGTGGTGGCTGTCGTGTCCGACCCGGCAGTGAAGATGTCCTGTTTCATAGGAGTAGATTGTTAGCAACCGTCATCAGAGACTGCACTCAACTCAATTTAATCCATGAGAACAGAGTGGAGCACTCACGATGATGAACGCCTTGATGTTGTCCCGGGTGAGCTTGACCTCGGCGGCCGGGTCCGCCGCCGCGTCCATGAGAATGTCAAGCAAGTCCTTGGCCTTGGTCTCGGTCTCGTCTGCTTCCTCACGCCGCTCATTCTCCTTGGTCCTGATCATGGACTCGAGCAGCGCGTCGAACCTGTCGCGCACGTCGCGCGTCTTCCGGTCGAGCCCCTGCAGGTCCCAGCCGCGGCAGAGCGCCACGTAGTCCTCCAAGTTGAACGCGCCCACCAGCTCCGCCACCTTCTTGGCACATTCCCGAGCCGTGTCGGCCATGTCGCCCGGCAGCGCGCTCGCCACCATCCTCATGATGGCGTTGTTGGACATGCGGATGAGCTGCCTGCTCATGTCCACGGTCTCGCCCTTGGCGGCCGCCTCCGCCGCCGCGCGCATGACGCCCGCGAGCTCGGCGGCGCGGACGGGGCGCAGCTGCTCGATGGTGCGCGGGCCGAGCAGCTCCGACATGCAGAGGCGCTTCATGAAGCGCCAGTGCGGGCCGTAGGGCGCGAAGGCGAAGCCGGCCGAGTCGTAGGCGAGGTGCCGCGTGACCGCCGTGAGCGGGCGCTCCGGGATGCTGCCCTCGAACTTGAGGACGTCGCGGGCGACGTCGGCGGAGCCGATGACGACGCAGTGGGTGGAGGGGCCGAGGCGGAGGTACACGAGCGGGCCGTAGCGGTTGATGATGCGGTCGAAGGCGCGGTGGGGAGGCGGGCGGATGAGGTGGAGGTGGCCGATGAACGGCAGTGCCATGGGGCTCGGGGGGAGGCGGCCCTGCTTGCCGCCATGTCTGACCAGCCTGAGGAGGAAGAAGGCGACGGCGGCGAGGAGCGAGGCCACAAGCCATGGCGCTACACTGTCCGAGACTACTCCGACTCCGAGTTGGTCCATGATGCTTAACTGGCTTTGCAGTTGTGGTGTGGTGTGTCGTGTCTCCTTATAATGTCTATATCTGTCAAACGCAAAAAAAAAAATGTCTATATCTGTCATATATTATGATCCATTCCGTGCCCGCTGCAAATCCGCACCGCCCGTCTTACCAACCACGCCGACCGACGGACGTACGATCGGACGTGGCTGAAGCTGATTCTTTTGATTTTTTCTTCCCCTCCCGAGGTAACTAAGCGCAGCGATGCATAGGCGACCAGTCGTCGCTATCATGCATCGGACGTCGCACGCGTACATGCAAACAGAACCAGTCTTCTCTGCTGGAATAGAGAGAAGAGAAAGAAGAGTGGAGAGAAAATTCGTGAAGCGACAAGCGGTCCACGTTGCCCCGGGACGGGTTTGGTACCATGCACGGTCAGATTCATTTTCCGAATTCAACGGCCTGGATTCACTCGCTCATTAAGACAAGCAGGCTTAGAGCATCTCCACATACTCAACAGCCCCCTGCGCGATTTTTTTCTACGCACAAGAAAAAAACCAGCGTGCGCTTCGTGACGACGAAAACGCCGTTCGCCTTTTTTTCCGCTGCCGGGTCACAGTCGAACCCGCTACTGGGGACGCTTGGGGCTCCAAGAAGGGAAAAGCGCTGGCCCACGCCTGGCCAGTGAAAAGTCAAGATTTTCTTCCCCGACCGCCTCCCACCCCCCGCGCTCTCGGCCGCAACTAGGTATATCCCGACGCCGCCCCCGCCGCCCTTCACCGGTAGATAGCCATTCCCCGCCGAAAAAATAGCATAGGTTCGCCGTGACAGCCCCTCCGACACCACCGGGCGTTCCGGCCGGAGGCGGTTTAGCGGCGGGTGCACGCCCACCGCGCAAGGTGTTCGGCGATTTACTGCCTCGACGATGGACTCGGATGACGAGGAAGTGCTCGCCATGCTTTGGAGGAGGAAGCCGAGGCCGGCGTCCGTGAAGAAGAGCATCTCATGGTGCTCGCCGCCCTCGCCTTGGCCGACGAGCAATGAAAAGCCGCGGCGAGGTGGCTCGGCGCCGGGGCGGGTGAAAGCAAAGAACCGGCATCGTCTCGAAGGCTACTGCATGCTCTACTCCGACTACTTCGCCGATGCTCCACTTCACAACAACAGAACATTTCGGCGCCGTTATCGGATGAGCCGAAAGCTTTTCCTCCGGATTGTGAATTCCATCCGGGAGTTCGACGGCTACTTCAATTGCAAGATGGATTGCACCGGTTCACTTGGATTCACCTCCATCCAGAAATGCACGACAACAATGAGGATGCTTGCATACGGAGCTCCCGGTGACTCACTCGACGACTATGGGCGCATGGCCGAGTCGACCAGCCTAGAGTGTTTCTACAAGTTACATCGGGTAGTGGTGGCAGTGTTTGGACCGCAATACTTGAGAACACCCAATGCGGAAGACACTGCTCGGATCCTAGCACATAATGCAACAAGAGGATTTCCTGGGATGCTTGGAAGCATCGACTTCATGCATTGGAAATGGAAGAATTGCCCATTTGCTTGGCAGGGGATGTACAAAGGCACCAAAGGCGGTTGCAGTGTGGTACTTGAGGCGGTGGCCACACATGACCTCTGGATTTGGCACTCCTTCTTTGGTATGCCAGGAACTCACAATGACATCAACGTCTTTGCAAAGGTGCTCTCTTGTCTTTGCCAAGCTTGTTGAAGGTCATTCTCCTCCGTGAACTTCGAGATCAATGGGCGGCGGTACAACAAGGGGTACTATCTAGGTGATGGCATCTATCCGAGATGGTCGACATTTGTCAAGACCATCAAAAACCACAATGCTCGGAGGCAAGAACGCCTGGTTTGCGAAGATTCAGGAGGCTTGCGGGAAGGATGTCGAGCGGGCATTTGGTGTGCTCCAATCTCGATTCTTTGTTGTCCGGTACCCTTTCGGACCTGGTCGAAAGATCAAATGTGGGAGATCATGACCTGCAGTGTCATCTTGCACAACATGATCATTGAGAGCGAGCATGAAGAGCCGATGTTTGACATCGAACCATACCACCGGCGAGGTCCTCTTGCCCAAGTTGATCACCGACTAGCGGCAACTTTGGACTGCCTATCTCAAGATTATCGTCGGAGATCCGAGACTCACAGGTGCATCATCAACTGTAGCAAGATCTGATAGAGCACCTATGGAGGCTCAACGGCGACACCGGGCACGACGTGTGATGAAATATGAGTTTTTATTTGTTGAACTATATAATTTGTATTGAACTATTTGTTGTTGTACTATTTTGTTGAAGTATTTGAAATTTCTGTGATGAAATATGTGATAAAAAATATTTATGTTGATAATTGAACGCCGAGGCACGGCGAACCACGCCGAATATGGGCCTATTCTCGCCCATATGGGCATTTTTCGCCGAAATGGGGCTTCAAAAGTGGGCCAAAATCGACGACTGGGGGCGAGATGGGGGCGATTTGGTATAAAACCGCCTCAGCTGAAAAGAATCGCTGGCTTGCCCAGGCGATTTTTATCTCATACTGGGGGCGAGCAGTGGAGATGCTCTTATCAAGGTGGCGGCGTGGATATCGCAGCCAGACAGCGCTAGGCGCCGGTCAGCCGGCTCAAATTTGGCCGTCCGCGCAGGCGTCGATTTGGAGGAAGCACAAGTATTACATTTGAAAAGCTCCTATTTGCAGCTATACCGTCAATGACCATGGTTGACGGTATATATCGATCATCTCTAAACCAGCTGGTCAAAATAGTCTCATCTTGCCCAAAAACAAGAAGCAACTAAAAAGAATGCCGAGAGGGTATTTGTAGTTCTCTAGACCCGTTTTACAATTTCTTTTGACCTGCTAAATTATGGGATCCGGAAACCTTGTGAGAGGTGATGACATGTTGTGTGATCATGCACAATATGTTCCTCGAGGATGAAAGTGAGAGTGTTGCCTCGGCTCTTGAATTTGAGAATATAATTGATCCTATCAAACTTCCAAATCATAATCCGACCATGTTTATGAGTTTGTTCAAATGCATCAATTTTCTTTTGACATTGAGCAACTCATAAACAGTTCAAGAAAGATTTGATACAAAAACCTACGGGCGGTTAAAGAGAACAACTAGAACATATTTGCTACTCCCTCCATTCCAGATTTTAGTGCGCATAAGTTTTCTTGGCATATTCCATATTGTAGTGCGTATTAGTAGCCGCAATCGATTCTGGACGAAAATAACCCCGCTTTATCCCCTTCCTCCTGCACAAGCACCACGACGAGTGAGGACCACAACGGCGCGAACGAAGCATCTCCCTCGCCGCGCTCTTCCTCCCCACCACCTCCACGCGTGCGGCCGTGCTCCAGCGAGCTCTGGACCAACCTCCTTTTCTCTGTGCCGAGGAGATCCAAGAGATAGCGATGACTAGGCGGTCAAAGGCGTGATGGATGAACACCCATGGACGCCGGTCAAGGCGCGTCATCTTCTGCATGTACAATCCACCATACACCGGTGCTATTCGCCACTCCGAGTACGCCGCCGTTCGTAAATCTAGCTTGCAACAGTGCCAATCGACTTCGTGTTGACTGCCCCTTTCTCAATCTTCTCTCCTCCAATATCATTGAGCAACTCCGCCTTGGGTCCGAGGTCGATGTCGATTCCAGCGGGCCGCTGACGAGGCTCGGCGATTCTTGGAGACGAAGCGGCAGCACGCCAGTGCCGAATTCCTATGCAGTAGCGGCGGCAGCTCCCATGAGCCAGATGCAGCTTCCAATGTCTCTGCGACCGCCACGACAGGCTTCTCCACGTCTAGCACGCCCATAGATGGAAATATGCCCTAGAGGCAATAATAAAATTATTATTATTATATTTCCTAAATCATGATAAAGGTTTATTATTCATGCTAGAATTGTATTGACAGGAAACTTAAATACATGTGTGGATACATAAACAAATACCGTGTCCCTAGTGAGCCTCTACTGGACTAGCTCGTTGATCAAAGATGGTTAAGGTTTCCTAACCATAGACGTGTGTTGTCATCTAATAACGGGATCACATCATTAGGAGAATGATGTGATGGACAAGACCCATCCGTTAGCTTAGCATAATGATCGTTTAGTTTATTGCTATTGCTTTCTTCATGTCAAATACATATTCCTTCCACTATGAGATTATGCAACTCCCGGATACCGGAGGAATACCTTGTGTGCTATCAAACGTCACAAACGTAACTGGGTGATCATAAAGATGCTCTACAAGTATCTCCGAAGGTGTTTGTTGAGTTGGCATAGATCGAGATTGTGATTTGTCACTCCGAGTATCGGAGAGGTATCTCTGGGCCCTCTCGGTAATACACATCATAAGCTTGCAAGCAAACGGCAAAGGAGTTAGTCATGATGTGATGTATTACGGAACGAGTAAAGAGACTTGCCGGTAACGAGATTGAACTAGGTATGAAGATACCGACGAACGAATCTCAAGCAAGTAATACCGATGGACAAAGGGAATTACGTATGTTGTCATAACGGTTCGACCGATAAAGATCTTCGTAGAATATGTAGGAGCCAATATGGGCATCCAGGTTCCGCTATTGGTTATTGACCGAAGAGGTGTCTCGGTCATGTCTACATAGTTCTCAAACCCGTAGGGTCCGCATGCTTAACGTTCGTTGACGATATAGTGTTATATGAGTTATGTGATTTGGTGATGGAATATTGTTCGGAGTCCTGGATGAGATCCGGGGCATGAAGAGGAGTCTCGAAATGGTCGAGAGGTAAATATTGATATATAGGACAATGGTATTCGGACACCGGAAGTGTTTCGGAGGGTACCAAGTACTTATCGGGTCGCCAAAAGGGGTTCCGGGCACCCCCGGCAAAAGTTATGGGCCTTATGGGCCAAGAGAGGGAACGCACCAGCCACAAGGGGCTGGTGCGCCCTCCATAGCAGGCCGGCCTAGGAGGAGAAGGAAAGAGGGGAAGGGAAAGGAAAGTGTGGAGTAGGACCCCCCTTCCTTCCCTCTTCCCCTCTTTCCTCCCCCCTTGTCCAAACATGGCAGGGGGCGCGGCCAGGGCAGGAGCCCTACGGCCGGCCGGCCACCTATATGGTGCGCCAGGCTGCCTCCCCTCCCCCTCCCACCTATATATATATATGTGCGTGTGTGTGTGTGTGTGTGTGGGAGGGGCGCCTAGCACACCCCAGATCAATTGTTAGCCGTGTGCGGCGCTGACGGTGTCCTGGACTAGGGGGTACTCACCACGTCGTCTCCCGATCAGTTGGATTGGGCCGAGGACCCCCATGGCCGTACACTCATGGGCCAGTCCGGACAGCTGCCGCATACAAGGAAGATTCCACAAGACTTGGTGATCAAGACAAGGACTCCTCCCCCACCGGCGTATTCGACTAGGACTCTTGTTATCCTAGGCCTCTTGTGCATTATATAAACCAGGGCCAGGCTAGTCGATAGAGGACAATTACAATCATACCATCATAGGCTAGCTTCTAGGGTTTAGCCTCTACGATCTCGTGGTAGATCTACTCTTGTACTACCCATATCTTCAATATTAATCAAGCAGGAAGTAGGGTTTTACCTCCATCGAGAGGGCCCGAACCTGGGTAAACATTGTGTCCCTTGCTTCCTATTACCATCAGCCTAAGACGCACAGATCGGGACCCCCTACCCGAGATCCCCGGTTTTGACACCGACATTGGTGCTTTCATTGAGAGTTCCATTGTGTCGTCACGATAAGGCTTGATGGCTCCTTCAATCATCCACAACGATGCGATCCAGGGTGAGGTTCCCCCCAGATCTTCGTATTCGGCGGCTTCGCACTGCGGGCCAATTAGCTTGGCCATCTGGAGCAGATCGACACCACGCCCCGCCACTGTGTCGGTTCAGTAAACTTGAACTGCACGACCGACATCCGCGGAGACTTGATCTTCGACGGATTCGAGCCCATGACAGGTGCGCCGCATAGTCCCCATAAGCATGACTTAGATCTACCGTCTGACGGTGCTCGGGAGAACGCGCCTACAGCTGCCCTGGCTTTAGATCCTGAGCAGATCGTGCCATCCGAGGATGGGGGATAGACCCCGCCACGGAGGCCACACACTCATCGGCAATAGAGTCGAACATAGACTTCGCCTCCAATAAAGTCTGTGCCATCGGACCCTCGGACTCGTCTCCGACTATAGGCTCCGAACCGCGTGCATCCGTGCCTATCGAATGTGATTGGGCACTGATTATGGAGTTCACCTCCGCGGATATCTTTCAGCACTCGCCCTTGGGCGATGTGCTAAGTTTATTGAAATCTCTATCCCTGTCCGGAGACTCCCTGCCGAACTATGTCCGGCATTGACCACGTCGCGACCTGCCTCAGCGGGGCCGCACTGTTGCTTGTTCAATCCGATGTCCATCATGCCGACCTACTTCGACTCATCGGCTGACATCGAGGCTTCGACAACTCGGCTGTACCGGGGGCTTCATCATCTCTTCATCAACCTACCCCGGAGACTTCGGCGTCACTAGCCGACCGGCTTCGTCACGTTAGCTGGACCGGAGGCTTTGCCTCGGCGAGCCAACCTTTACCAGCATCGCCATGCCGTCGCTTCGCCGCCCATCAGGCAATGAGAATGCGGATCGAGTCCCAATTTTGGGAGTCACTTTTCTTTGGATCGCTACAACAAATAGACCAGGTGCTATTAATCCTAGTATTTTTTGCTTGTTTGGGTTTATTTTTCCAAGGAATTATTACTCCGGTTTGTCCATCATCTGTACACAAGTCTATCAAATGGTGGCCGCATTAACGACAGTCGCATGGTGGTTCGGTCAGTTTCCGTACATAGTCCGGCCAACACCGCATCCGGAACTCGGACCAACCTGAGAATTCAGACTTTTCCACGACTTCACCGCGTCACGCCGTCGCCCTGCATCGACATTGACTTCGCCGCCAGGCCATATTTCTTTTATTACTCACTTTGCATAAATTATTTATTATGCATCAATTTTTATTTTTTAATTTATCATTATTACTATTATCTCCGGTTTGCACTATTTTTTGTGCACAGGAAAAGGATCGGCCGAACTATATCCTTTAGGCGTCACCTCGGCTGGACGGGGGGCTTCGTCAACACTTCATTACCCCATGCCGGGGACTTCGGCATCACTCTGCCGACCTGCATTGACCGCGCTATGTCACCACTTCGGAGTGCCGAGCTCTTTGCTCCGCCACCTCGGGACCGGCTTGGGGGATGGAACCTTGTCTGCATCAAGCTCGGACCGCGTCATCAATACCGAACACATTAACCAGCTAAGTTGCCTTCATGCTCAAAGTTTTAAATTTTTAACTTGTGTTCGGTTCGATCAAGCATTATACTTTTTGGAAAAAAGTTGCTTGTAAAAATTTCCTTGTCCAAACTTTGTTTGTGACGGACAAATTCAAATACCCTGATTACTTGGGGGCTCCTGCTGGAGCTTTTCCTCTTGCATATGATTATACTTATGCAACCTTCGTTCCTTGTTCGTGTATTATGCCACAATATGCACCATATTGACCTAAGTGATTTGCAAGCTGGGTTGCCTTGCTCCTGTGTTTACCCCTCGTTCCCGATTGTTCGGCTAGGGAGTAAAGGGAGCACCTCTGTGATTGTCACGATCGGGTCACCCGAGCCGGACCTCGACCGGGTGAAGCCGAAGCTAGCACTCTTCTTGTTTTCAATTATGGTCGGCACACAAAGGAACTCATGAGTACAAAAATATATTGCATAAGTCTCATAGTAGCAATGAGCAACCGAAGAAAGGTATCGGTGGGGTACTATTTTCTTGAAGATGCTTCTTACACTTTGTTCGTAATATAGCATAAGTTCCCCGAGCGCGCTTTATACATTCTGACCTTATGGCCTGATTGCACAGTTATCGGAAACACCGTCGATATTCTCGACAGGTGGAGTACATAACACTTTTCGGTATTTTGACCGAAGAGGGAGAAGCCGACGGTCAGTTAAGACGCGTTTAAAGTTCGGGTGAACATGGATATGATATAAGTACTTAGGTACACACAATCATTCTTTTACCCAAGTCACGTGGGGGCTCTTAAATTAGTATGAGCTGTTTTTCTTCTTGGTCGTTGCAAAGTCTTTTTTCTATCACTCCTTTCTCGATGCAAGTGTGTGGTCAATAGCCGGATAGCCTTGCTTCTCTCTAAATCCGCCGAGTGCAGTTTGCTAAACTAGCCTCGGAGAAGCACGCCGCCGGGATAAGGAGGTTCAGGCCATAGGCTGACCCGCTTGGAGTCTTGAGATAGGATGTGTCATGTTAAAGCACTGACGAAGCACCTTTTTTAAAGTCCAATTTTGGATTGGCAGAACACTTGATCTAGTTCGGACATTAAACTTTTGAATAAGTTTTTGGCTTTTTCGTGCCTATGGCACTTTTAAACTATTTGTGCGTTTCCGGCATTAGTCTCGCGATTACAACGCGGACACCTTTAGGGATTCAGCAAAAACATTCTCGGATATTGCTTTATATGCATCGGTTTTGAATTGTGTCTTCAGTCAATAGTTGGGTTGCCCGGCTCCTGTGCTTACCTCCTACGTTCCGCGTTGTTCGGCTAGGTGTGCAAAGGGAGAACCACTGTGATTGTGCTTCCAGTTCGCATGGTCAAGCACCTCAGTGGAGAAAGCCGAAAACTGACTATCACAATAGGCGTAAACTGGTCAACGATCCGATGACTATGACAGGCCATTCATAACATTGGCCGAAGTGTTTACGGCTTGACCTCGGATGTCGCCGAACACTAACCGGAGGCTCATAGCTAGCTTCCCCAGTTTAAAGCTCCTATGACTAACCGAACGTTTTAAAGCCCGCTGATACGTCCATTTTGCATCATGCTTTTATATCGTTATTTATTGCATTATGGGCTGCTATTTCACGTTATTTCACAATACTTATGGCTATTCTCTCTTATTTTACAAGGTTTACATGAAGAGGGAGAATGCCGGCAGCTGGAATTCTGGGCTGGAAAAGGAGCAAATATTGAAGACCTATTATGTGCAACTCCAAAAGTCCTGAAACTCCACGGAATATCTTAAAAGAAATAAAGAAAAATAAATCGCCAAAGATGAAGGCGAGGGGCCCACACCCTGCTCACGAGGGTGGGGCGCCTACCTAGTCGGCCCCTGGTGGCTCTCCGATGCCCATCTTCTCCTATATGAAGTCTTCGATGAGAAAAAATAAACAACCTTCGGGAATGAAACTCCGCCGCCACGAGGCGGAACCTTGGCGGAACCAATCTAGGGCTCCGTGAGCTGTTCTGCCGGGGACACTTCCCTCCGGGAGGAAATCATCGCCATCATCATCACCAACGCTCCTCTCATCGGGAGAGGGAAATCCCCATCAACATCTTCACCAGCACCATCTCATCTCCAAACCCTAGTTCATCTCTTGTATCCAATTCTTGTCTCCGAGTCCGGGATTGGTGCTAGTAGGTTGCTAGTAGTGTTGATTACTCCTTGTAGTTGATGCTAGTTGGTTTACTTGGTGGAAGATCATATGTTCAGATCCTTTATGCACATTATTACCCCTCTAATTATGAACATGAATATGCTTTGTGAGTAGTTACGTTTGTTCCTGAGGACACGGGAGAAGTCTTGCTATTAGTAGTCATGTGAATTTGGTATTAGATTCGATATTTTGATGAGATGTATGTTGTCTAGCCTCTAGTGGTGTTATGTGAACGTCGACTACATAACACTTCACCATTATTTGGGCCTAGAGGAAGGCATTGGGAAGTAATAAGTAGATGATGGGTTGCTAGAGTGACAAAAGCTTAAACCCTAGTTTATGCGTTGCTTCATAAGGGGCTGATTTGGATCCATATGTTTCATGCTATGGTTAGGTTTACCTTAATACTTTTGTTGTAGTTGCGGATGCTTGCAATAGAGGTTAATCATAAGTGGGATGTTTGTTCAAGTAAGAACAGCACCCAAGCACCGGTCCACCCACATATCAAATTATCAAAGTACCGAACGCGAATCATATGAACGTGATGAAAACTAGCTTGACGATATTCCCATGTGTCCTCGGGAGCGCTTTTCCTATTATAAGAGTTTGACCAGACTTATCCTTTGCTACAAAAAGGACTGGGCCACCTTGCTGCACTTTATTTACCTTTGTTACTTGTTGCTCGTTACAATTTATCTTATCACAAAACTATCTGTTACCACTTATTTCAGTACTTGCAGAGAATACCTTCTGAAAACCGCTTATCATTTCCTACGCTCCTCGTTGGGTTCGACACTCTTACTTATCGAAAGGACTACGATAGATCCCCTATACTTGTGGGTCATCAAGACTCTTTTCTCGCGCCATTGCTGTGGAGTGTAGCGCCTTTGGTAAGTGGAATTTGGTAAGGAAAAATTTATATAGTGTGCTGAAATTTTACATCACTTGTTACTATGGAAAGTAATTCTCTGAGGGGCTTGTTCGGTATCTTGACCCCGTCCGATGAGAGCAAAGAGTTGCTCCTCAACCTACTGAACCTATTGAAAATGAAACTCCTTTTGAAGTTCCTTGGTATGATGGAAAAACTGCTAGCTAATACTTTTACAGGAGATGGAACAAAGCATCCCGATGAACATCTACTCTATGTGGTTGAAGTTTGTGGATTATTTAAGCTTGCTGTTATACCCGATGATGTTGTTAAGAAGAAGGTCTTCCCTTTATCTTTGAAGGAAGACGCATTGACATGGTATAGGCTATGTGATGATACGAGATCATGGAACTATAAAAGATTGAAATTGGAATTTCATCAAAAGTATTACCCTATGCATCTTGTTCATCGTGATCGCAATTATATATAGAATTTTTGGCCTCGCGAAGGAGAAAGCATTGATCAAGCTTGGGGGAGGCTTAAATCAATGTTATATTCATGCCCCAATCATGAGCTCTCAAGAGTGACAGTTCTTCAGAATTTTTATGCTCGGCTTTGTGATAACAATCGCACCATGCTCGATACTTCTTGTCTTTGGCTCTTTTATGATGAAGACTATTGAATTTAAATGGAATTTATTGGATAGAATTAAACGCAACTCTGAAGATTGGGACCTCGACGAAGGTAAGGAGTCAGGTATGACACCTAAGTTTGATTGTGTTAAATCCTTTATGGATACCGATATTTTCCGTAAGTTTAGCACTAAATATGGACTTGACTCGAGATAGTAGCTTCCTTCGTGAATCTTTTGCTACTTATGTTGATCTCCCTAAGGAGAAGTGGTTTAAATATCATCCTCCCATAGAAGTAAAAGTAGCTGCACCTATTAAAGTTGAAGAAAAGACTGTCACTTATAATGATCCTATTGTTCCTACCTCTTATGTTGAGAAACCACCTTTCCTCGTTAGAGTAAAGGATCATGCTAAAGCTTCAACTGTTGTTCGTAAAAGCAATATTAGAACTTATACACCTCCTGAGCAAGTGAAAGTAGAACCTAATATTGCTATTGTTAAAGATCTCTTGTCTGATAATATCGATGGGCATGTTATTCAATTCTGTGGCGAATCTGCTAGAATTGCTAAACCTTGAGCTAAAGATAAACATAGACCTGTGGTAGGCGTGCCTGTTATTTCTGTTAAAACAGGAGATCATTGTTATCATGGCTTATGTTATATGGGTGCTAGTGCTTGATAACCCACAAGTATAGGGGATCACAATAGTTTTCGAGGGTAGAGTATTCAACCTAAATTTATTGATTCGACACAAGGGGCGCCAAAGAATATTCTCAAGTATTAGCAGCTGAGTTGTCAATTCAACCACACCTGGAAACTTAGTATCTGCAGCAAAGTGTTTAGTAGCAAAGTAATATGATAGTGGTGGTAACGGTAGCAAAAGTAAAGACAACAATAGTAATGTTTTTGGTATTTTTTTAGTGATTGTAACAGTAGCAGCGGAAAAGTAAATAAGTGTAAACCAAAGATATGGAAAGCTTCGTGAGGCACCGGATCGTTGATGGATAATTATGCGGATGCGGTTCGTCATGTAACAGTCATAACATAGGGTGACACGGAACTAGCTCCAATTCATCAATGTAATGTAGGCATGTATTCGAATATAGTCATACGTGCTTATGGAAAAGAACTTGCATGACATCTTTTGTCCTACCCTCCCGTGGCAGCGGGTCCTATTGGAAACTAAGGGATATTAAGGCCTCCTTTTAATAGAGAACCGGAACAAAGCATTAGCACATAGTGAATACATGAACTCCTCAAACTATGGTCATCACCGGGAGTGGTCCCGATTATTGTCACTCCAGGGTTGCCGGATCATAACACATAGTAGGTGACTATAGACTTGCAAGATAGGATCAAGAACACACATATATTCATGAAAACATAATAGGTTCAGATCTGAAATCATGGCACTCGGGCCCTAGTGACAAGCATTAGGCATAGCAAAGTCACAACATCAATCTCAGAACATAGTGGATACTAGGGATCAAACCCTAACAAAACTAACTCGATTACATGATAAATCTCATGCAACCCATCACCGTCCAGCAAGCCTATGATGGAATTACTCACGCACGGCGGTGAGCATCATGAAATTGGTGATGGAGGATGGTTGATGATGACGACGGCGACGAATCCCCCTCTTCGGAGCCCCGAATGGACTCCAGATCAGCCCTCCAGAGAGAGATTAGGGCTTGGCGGCGGCTCCGTACCGTAAAACGCGATGAACTTTCTCTCTGATTTTTTTTCTCCCCGAAAGCCAATATATGGAGTTGGAGTTGGTGTCGGAGGGTCTCCAGGGGGCCCACGAGGTAGGGGGCGCGCCCCCCACCCTCGTGGATAGGGTGTGGGCCCCCTGGTCTACATCTTTGGCGAGGATTTATTATTATTATTTATAAGACATCTCGTGGAGTTTCAGGTCATTCCGAGAACTTTTGTTTTCTGCACATAAAACAACATCATGGCAATTCTGCTGAAAATAGCGTCAGTCCGGGTTAGTTCCATTCAAATCATACAAGTTAGGGTCCATAACAAGAGCAAAAGTGTTTGGAAAATTAGATACGACGGAGACGTATCAACTCCCCCAATCTTAAACCCTTGCTTGTCCTCAAGCAATTCAGTTGACAAACTGAAAGAGAAAAAGAAAAACTTTTACAAACTCTGTTTGCTCTTGTTGTTGTACTTATGTTAAGCCAGCATTCAAGTTTTCAGCAAAGATCATAACTAACCACATTTGCAATAATTCTCAGGTCTCATGTTTAGTCATATCAATAACATAATCAGCTAGCAAGCCATAATAATAAATCTCGGATGACAACACTTTCTCAAAACAATCATAATATGATATAACAAGATGGTATCTCGCTAGCCCTTTACGAGACCATAAAACATAAATGCAGAGCAGCTTCAAAGATCAAGGACTGACTAGACATTGTAATTCATGGTAAAAGAGATCCAATCATAGTCATACCCGATATAAATTAACAATAATGAATGCAAATGACAGTTGTGCTCTCCAGCTAGTGCTTTTTAATAAGAGGGTGATGACTCAACATAAAAGTAAATAGATAGGCCCTTCGCAGAGGGAAGTAGGGATTTGTAGAGGTGCCAGAGCTCGATTTTAAAATAGAGATAAATTATATTTTGAGCGGCATACTTTCATTGTCAACATAACAACTAAGAGATGACGATATCTTCCATGCTAAACAAATTATAGGCGGTTCCCAAACAGAATGGTAAAGTTTATACTCCCCCTCCTCCACAAGCATCAATCCATGGCTCGCTCGAAACAACGAGTGCCTCCAACATTCGACGGGTCCCAGGGGGAGTTTTGTTTGCAATTATTTTTATTTAGTTTGCATAAAGCATGGGACTGGGCATCCCGGTGACCAGCTATTTTCTCGTGAGTGAGGAGCGGAGTCCACTCCTCTTGAGAATAACCCGCCTAACACGGAAGATAAGGGCAGCACTAGTTGATATATGAGCTATTCGAGCATGCAAAACAGAATGTTCATTTGAAGGTTTAGAGTTTGGCACATACAAATTTACTTGGAGCAGCGGTAGATACCGCATATAGGAAGGTATAGTGGACTCATATGGAATAACTTTGGGGTTTAAGGAGTTTGGATGCACAGGCAGTATTCCCGCTTAGTACAAGTGAAGGCTAGCAAAAGACTGGGAAGCGACCAACTAGAGAGCGACAACAGTCATGAACATGCATTAAAATTAATAAACATTGAATACAAGCATGAGTAGGATATAATCCACCATGAACATAAATATCGTGGAAGGCTATGTTGATTTGTTTCAACTACATGCGTGAACATGTGCCAAGTCAAGTCACTTAAATCATTCAAAGGAGGATACCACCCTATCATACCACATCATAATCATCTCAATAGCATGTTGGCACGCAAGGTAAACCATTATAACTTGTAGCTAATCAAGCATGGCACAAGCAACTATGATATCTAATTGTCATTGCAAACATGTTTATTCATAATAAGCTGAATCAGGAACGATAGACTCATATTTACAAAAACAAAAGAGGTCGAGTTCATACCAGCTTTTCCCATCTCAGTCAGTTCATCATATATCATCATAATTGCATTTCACTTGCACGACCGAACGATGTGAATAATAATAAGAGTGAACGTGCATTGGACTAAGCTGGAATCTGCGAGCATTCAATAAACAGGAGAAGACAAGGCAATGTGGGCTCTTGGTTAAATCAACAATGATGCATATAAGAGCCACTTCAACAATTAAATCATGGTCTTCTCCTACTGACCCCCAAAGAAAAGAAAGGAAATAAAAACTATTTACACGGGAAAGCTCCCAACAAGCAAAAGAAGAACAGTAAATATTTTTGGGTTTTCTTTTTAATTATTACTACTACAGCAGGAAAAATAAACTACTACTGTTTTTTTGTTTTTTTCTAAGGTTTATAAAACACACAAGAAGAAAGCAGGAAAAAGGAAAATAAACTAGCATGGATATTACAGTGAAAGAGTATGAGCACCGACATCTAACAATGAGTGTGTGTGAACATGAATGTAACGTCGATGAGAAATACGTACTCCCCCAAGCTTAGGCTTTTGGCCTAAGTTGGTCTATTGCCAGGGATAGCCTAGCTGATACCCGTAGGTGTAGCTGGGAATTAAATGCTGCGATGTGACTATCGCCTCCTGAGCTGCAGCGTGGCATCGAGCTGCCTCCGCTCTCATCTCGTACTCATCTGCCTCCTCTCTGGTAATAATATATCTTCCTCTAGTCTGAAAATCAAAGAAGGCAGGAGCTGGAAGAGTAACATGGACAACATGTCGTTTGTTAAAGATTAGTCGATACTGGAGAGGTGGTTCAGTCCTCGCAACAAACTGGTGGGAAACCATAGAATCAAAATCTAAATAAGTAGGGGGTAACTCCACGTCACCCTCACGAATGTCTATCTCAAGAAAATTAGCTAAGCGGGTTGCATAAATTCCTCCAAAGAAATCTCCGTTATGTCTATTAAGATGCAACCTCTGAGCTACAATGGCTCCCATATGATAAGATTGGTCTCCTAACAGCACTCCACGAGAATCTTGAGAACAGGAGCACACATGTGACATGCTTCATCCTTAGCATTTATGCATCTGCCTATGAAGAGAGCAAAATAATGTATAGCAGGAAAGTGAATGCTCCCTATAGTGGCTTGCGTTATATCCCTAGATTCCCCCACAATTATTCTAGCAAGAAAGTCTCTATATTCAGATTTAGGGGATCCTCGATACTACCCCAAGATGGAAGTTTGCATGCAAGAGTGAAATCCTCTAAGTCCATGGTATAAGATTTGTCATAAAGGTCAAATATGACTGAAGGAGAATTATGCGAAGATGAAAACTCAAACCTCCCCACAAATGAACTTGTGAGGTCACGATACTGGGTGCATTTGTCAGCTTCAAAGTCCTCAAGACCGACAATACGCAAATATGCATTAAATTCTTCTTTAATTCCCGCTTGATCCATAAAATTTTCAGAAGGCCATTCACAGGGCCTCACAAGAGCGTCTCTTGGTGGTTCCTCGTCGGCATCACGCATTGCAAGCCTGGGACCTTGCTTCCTTGAAGAACCACCTTGGAACATCTTCCTAAGCATATTTTTTCTCTGAAAAACAATTCTGAAATTTTTAGTAACTTCAAACAAAAGTGAACCAACTTCAATAAAAGTGATAGCAACTACTCATACAAGTGCCTAGAGCATATATCAAGCATTAGAACTACTTGGAACCATATAAGTTTGACATGCAAGCTCAAGAACATGGTCACCTATGCAGCACAAATTTGCAAAGAATAAAGCACTAGAACAAAAACTAATTGGACCAATGGAGGAGTCACATACCAAGGAACAAGCTCCCCAAGCAGTTTTGCGAGAGGTGCTTTGAGCAAGGAAATCAAAATCACAAAGAAAAGTGGCTGGAACTCGAGCTTGAGTTGGTTTTTCGGGTTTGTGTGAGGCAGAGGAAGAAGATGGGTGCAGGGATAAGTGGAGGAGGGCCACCGTGGGCCCAGGGGGTAGGGCGCGCCCTCCACCCTCGTGGCCAGGTGGCAGCTCCCCCCGCGGTAATTTTTGCACTAAAAATCCTCAAATATTCCCGAAAAAATCATATTAAATTGGCATGGCATTCCGAGGACTTTTATTTTTGGGATATTTTTATATTGCACGGGTAAGTCAGGAAACAGACAAAAAAATACTATTTTACTTTATTTCTACTAAGTAACAGAAAATATAAAGAGGGTACAGAAGGTTGTGCTTCTAGTTTCATCCATCTCATGCTCATAAAAAAGAATCCACTAACAAGGTTGATCAAGTCTTGTTAATAAACTCATTCCGATAATCACGGAACCGGAGAAATTTTGAATAACACTATGTTACCTCAACGGGGATATGAACATCCCCAATAATAAGTATATCATATTTCTTCTTGACAGTAGGGAGAGGAAATTCAAAACCTCCAAATATAATCGATGGAATTTTTCCAATAGAGTTGATACTATGAACTTGAGGTTGTTTCCTCGGAAAGTGTACCGTATGCTCATTACCATTAACATGAAAAGTGACATTGCCTTTGTTGCAATCAATAACAGCCCCTGCAGTATTAAGGAAAGGTCTTCCAAGAATAATAGACATACTATCGTCCTCGGGAATATCAAGAATAACAAAGTCCGTTAAAATAGTAACATTTGCAACCAAATAGGCACATCCTCACAAATGCCGGCAATGTATAGCAGTTGATTTATCGACCATTTGCAAAGATATTTCAGTAGGTGTCAACTTATTCAAGTGAAGTCTACGATATAAAGAGAGAGGCATAACACTAACACGGCTCCAAGATCACATAAAGCGGTTTTAACATAATTTCTCTTAATGGAGCATGGTATAGTAGGTACTCCTGGATCTCCAAGTTTCTTTGGTATTCCACCCTTAAAAGTATAATTAGCAAGCATGGTGGAAATTTCAGCTTCGGTATCTTTCTTTTATTTGTAACAATATCTTTCATATATTTAGCATAAGGATTCATTTTGAGGATATCGATCAATCGCATACGCAAAAGATGGCCCTAATCATTTCAAAGAAAGCGCTCAAAATCCTCATCATCCTTTTTCTTGGATGGTTTGGGAGGAAAAGGCATGGGTTTACGAACCCATGGTTCCCTTTTTTTACCATGTTTCCTAGCAACGAAGTCTCTTTTATCATAACGTTGATTCTTTGATTGTGGGTTATCAAGATCAACAACAGGTTCAACTTCTACATCATTATCATTACTAGGTTGAGCATCATTATGAGCATCATCATTAACATTTTCACTAGGTTCATGTTCATTGCAGTTGTGTTTCAGCAGATTAGACATAGAGATATCATTTGGATTCTTAGGTGGTTCACCAATAGGTTCACTAGAAGTTTGCACAGTTCTATCATTTTTCTTTTCTTCCTTTTAGAAGAACTAGGTACATCAATATTATTTCTCCGAGAATCTTGCTCGATTCTCTTAGGGTGGCCTTCAGGATACAAAGGTTCTGAGTCATTCTACCAGTTCTAGTAGCCACTCTAACAAAGATAATCATTTTCTTACTATTCATTTCATGAAGCACTTCTTTACGAGCTTTAAGTACTTGTTCTACTTGAGTGGTAACCATAGAAGCATGTTTGCTAACAAGTTTAAGTTCACCTCTAATATTAGCCATATAATCACTCAAGCGTTTAATCATAAAGGTATTCTGTTTAAATTGTCTACCAAAATAAGTATTAAAGTCATCTTGCTTAAACATAAAGTTATCAAACTCATCCAAGCACTGACTAGCAATTTTAGTAGGAGGTACTTCAGCTTTATCATATATATAGAGAGAATTTACCTTTACTACCTGTGTCGGGATATTGGGATCGGAGGTTCTTCGGTGAATAAAGAATTGAGATCATACACTTCTTCAACAGGCGGTAGATTAAGACCATGTATTTCTTCAATAGGAGGTAAATTCTTAACATCTTCACTTTAATACCTTTTTCTTTCATAGATTTCTTTGCCTCTTGCATATCTTCGTGGATCGAGAAATAGAACACCTCTCTTCTTGAGTTGGTTTAGGAATAGGCTCAGTAATTGGCTCAGGAGCTGGCTCGGGAGTTGGCTCAGGAGGTGCCCAATTATTTTCATTTGTCAACATATTATTCAATAGAATTTCAGCTTCATCGGGTGTTCTTTCCCTGAAAAGAGAACCGGCACAACTATCCAGGTAATCTCTGGAAGCATCGGTTAGTCCATTATAAAAGATATCAAGTATTTCAGGTTTCTTAAGAGGATGATCAGGCAAAGCATTAAGTAACTTGAGAAGCCTCCCCAAGCTTGTGGGAGACTCTCTTCTTCAATTTGCACAAAATTATATATATCCCTCAAAGCAGCTTGTTCCTTATGAGCAGGGAAATATTTAGCAGAGAAGTAATAAATCATATCACGGGACTACGCACACAACCAGGATCAAGAGAATTAAACCATATCTTAGCATCACCCTTTAATGAGAACGGAAATATTTTGATTATATAAAAGTAGCGCGATCTCTCATCATTAGTAAACAGGGTAGCTATATCGTTTAACTTAGTAAGATGTGCCACAACAGTTTCAGATTCATAGCCATAGAAAGGATCAGATTCGACCAAAGTAATTATATCAGGATCAACAGAGAATTCATAATCCTTATCACTAACACAGATACGTGAAGTAGCAAAAGCAGGGTCAGGTCTCATCCTATCTCTAAGAGATTCTTTACTCCATTTAACTAGCAGCCTCTTAAGTTCATATCTATCCTTACAAGCAAAAATAGCTGCAGAAGATTCAGCATAAAAAAGATAACCCTCAGGAATAGCAGGCATATTTTCATCATCACTTTCATCATTGTATTCAGTTTCAATATTTTCTCTTTCTCTAGACCTAGAAATTTGTTCATCTAGAAATTCACCAAGGGGCACAACAGTATCAAGCATAGAAGTAGTTTCATCATAAGTATCATGCATAGCAGAAGTGGCATCATCAATAACATGCGACATATCGAACGAATAGCGAAGCAGGTTTAGGTGTTGCTAGCTTACTCATAACGAGAAGGTGAATCAAGTGCGAGCTAGATGGCAGTTCCTTACCTCCCCTCGTAGTTGAGGGATAAATTGTTGTCTTAAGCGTCTTTCAAGTTCTTCATAGTGTCTAGCAGATATAAATCCCAAGTGACTCGAAGAATAGAGCTATGCTCCCGACAGAACGGCGCCTTTAAAAAGGTCTTGATAACCCACAAGTATAGGGGATCGCAACAGTTTTCGAGGGTAGAGTATTCAACCCAAATTTATTGATTCGACACAAGGGGAGCCAAAGAATATTCTCAAGTATTAGCAGCTGAGTTGTTAATTCAACCACACCTGGAAACTTAGTATCTGCAGCAAAGTGTTTAGTAGCAAAGTAATATGATAGTGGTGGTAACGGTAACAAAAGTAAAGACAACAAAAGTAATGTTTTTGGTATTTTTGTAGTGATTGTAATAGTAGCAATGAAAAGTAAATAAGCGAAGACCAGTATATGGAAAGCTCGTGAGGCACCGGATCGATGATGGATAATTGTGCGGATGCGGTTCATCATGTAACTGTCATAACATAGGGTGACATGTAACTAGCTCCAATTCATCAATGTAATGTAGGCATGTATTCGAATATAGTCATACATGCTTATGGAAAAGAACTTGCATGACATCTTTTGTCCTACCCTCCCGTGGCAGCGGGTCCTATTGGAAACTAAGGGTATTAAGGCCTCCTTTTAATAGAGAACGGAACAAAGCATTAGCACATAGTGAATACATGAACTCCTCAAACTATGGTCATCACCGGAGTGGTCCCAATTATTGTCACTTGGGGTTGCGGATCATAACACATAGTAGGTGACTATAGACTTGCAAGATAGGATCAAGAGCACACATATGTTCATGAAAACATAATAGGTTCAGATCTGAAATCATGGCACTCGGGCCCTAGTGACAAGCATTAAGCATAGCAAAGTCATACCAACATCAATCTCAGAACATAGTGGATACTAGGGATCAAACCCTAACAAAACTAACTCGGTTACATGATAAATCTCATCCAACCCATCACCGTCCAGCAAGCCTACGATGGAATTACTCACGCACGGCGGTGAGCATCATGAAATTGGTGATGGAGGATGGTTGATGATGACGATGGCGATGAATCCCCCTCTCCAGAGCCCCGAACAGACTCCAGATCAGCCCTCCCGAGAGAGATTAGGGCTTGGCGGCGTCTCCGTATCGTAAAACACGATGAAACTTTCTCTCTGATTTTTTGCTCCCCGAAAGCCAATATATGGAGTTGGAGTTGGCGTCGGAGGGTCTCCAGGGGGCCCACGAGGTAGAGGGGCACGCCCTAGGGGGGGCGCCCCCACTCTCGTGGACAGGGTGTGGCCCCCCTGGTCTTCATCTTTGGCGAGGATTTTTTATTATTTTTTATGACATCCCGTGGAGTTTCAGGTCATTCCGAGAACTTTTGTTTTCTGCACAAAAAACAACATCATGGCAATTCTGCTGAAAACAGCGTCAATCCGGGTTAGTTCCATTCAAATCATACAAGTTAGAGTCCGAAACAAGAGCAAAAGTGTTTGGAAAAGTAGATACGACGGAGACGTATCAGTGCTAGTGTTATACCCATTGACTTATACAAAGAAATTATGCATGATATTGCACCTGCTGAGTTAGAAGATATTGATGTTACAATTAAACTTGCCAAAAGAGATACTATATCTGCAATGGGAATTGTTAGAGATGTTGAAGTCTTGTGTGGAAAAACCAAATATCCCGCTGATTTCCTTGTTCTTGGTTCTCCACAAGATAGCTTTTGTCCCATTATATTTGGTAGACCCTTCTTGAACACTGTTAATGCTAGGATAGATTGCAAAAAGAATATTGTTACTATTTGTCGTGGAATTGTCACGGTAGATGTCGTCGTGCAAGGACTTCGTCGTGGATCCATCGCAACTAGGAAGCTTAAAGGGGTTAATCGGGACAAAGGACACGAGAGGTTTTATACTAGTTCGACCCCTTGCGGAGAAGGAAAGCCTACGTGTAGTTGGGTTGGTATTGCTTGATGTTTCGATGACCAGGGAGCAGAATACGCTATGCCCGGCTCTCGATGGGTTGTCTTCTTGCCCTAAGACGCCAGCAAGTCGTCCCCTTATATACACGGGTTGACGCCCTGTGGCCTATAGAGTCCCGGCCGATTTATAAACAATGTCCGGCTCGGTGACTAGTTAAATATACCTTATGATACAAGTCATGCCATTATGGCGGTTTACTACAACGGGCCTTAAGTCGCCTGTGGGCCTTAAAACCTTTATTGAACCGCCATCTTCATGCTTGGCCTTGGGCTTCTTTCTGGTGAGTCCTCTTTGTGTAACCCGGCCCCTCCAGGGCGGCTTACACAAATAGTTATATCCCCAACATTAGGCCCCAGATTGATTTGAACCTGTTCATGTCAATCTTAAAATACCTTAAAACATAAATCTTCAGTCTTTTGACTATGCAAAAGACTTTTTTTAACCCGCCATGACGTCATTTTTTGGATCCGTGTTAACCTGCCGTGACGTCATCTTTTCTTAAATTCCTTTTTTATTCCACCATATCCTCCAACGGATCTCTGTCTTTATTGACTGTTCTGAAAAACCGAGGCATCGGGGCCGCTGGATAATAACTCTTATCTCCTCGTTTCCCGCATCGTCTCAGTTATCCTCTCCTTATAAATAGGCACGACCTAAGTCTCCCATTCTCCTCCTTCCAGTCATCTTCTTCCTCTTGCCTCCTCTCGAGCTCCGCCGCCGCCGCCATCGAGCTTCTTGTCTTCACCGTCCCAGGCCGCTGCATCAACCTGAATCGGATCAGAAAACGACGGCGAACTTCCGCAGCCCCTCCAGATCCGTAAGTTCCCTTCCCTTCCTTGCTTAGATCCGCATTAGAGCTTCCTCGAGTTCGTCGGAGTTCATCACCATTGGAGCCAAATCCTTGTTAGTTTTCCTCCTAGATGCCTCTTCCGATCTGAGAATGATATAAAATAGCCGCGGTAGTTGTTTTCACACTTGTCTTGGATAAAAAGCAGATCCCTTTCTTTGTATAAAAGCCTCATTCGAGCCTATGAACACATCTGCGTCAGTTTTTAGGTCTAGAAAATTTTCTTATCATAACTGACCTTTGATCTCAAATTTTAGCAGAAGATTATGAAACCTGTTTTTATCACCCGGAAAACGTCTTCTTGTTAAATGCCCTTAAACATAACTGTCCAAGTGTCCGGCTTAAATGAATAACACTGATATGTGAACTTTGCCTACTTCTCATATGCCTAAAATTTTTGAACTGCTCTTGATGCTTGTAGCGGCTTAAATATTGTTGCACAGTTATCCTTATATCATTAGGCCCCTTCGTAAGCCGCTACCTTCAGTAATTTGGATATTTTCTCCCGGGTTAAAATTTGAACCGGAACTTCTTATTTTGTAATAGGCCAACTATTGTCATGGCACCTAAGGCGACCAAAGCTCCTGTAACCTGCAACTGGGTCCAATCCTCAATCACTAAGAGTAAACTGGCTGAGTTTGTGAAGTCTGGCCATCTGCCAAAAAAGGAGGTCATGTCTTATCGTGTTCCTGACCCATCTGAAGAAAAGCCTCAACCCAAAGAAGGGGAGGTGATAGTTTTCACGGATCACATGAGCTGAGGATTTGCCCCTCCCGACTCAAAGTTCTTCAGAGAAGTTTTGAATTTCTTTGATCTTAGACCTCAAGACATTGGACCTAATTCCGTGTCAAATCTTTGCAATTTCCAAGTCTTCTGCGAGGTGTACCTAGGAGAGGAGCCAAGTCTGCTTTTGTTCAGAGAACTTTTTTACTTGAACCGACAGAATGAACGCGCCAACGGGCCTAGTCTTGAGCTTGGCGGTATCTCGATCCAAATGACGGAGAGTCTGCCTGCTTTCCTTATGCCGAGCTGCCGAGTCACCCAAAAGATTGGAACCAGACATGGTTCTCTTGTCGAGACACTTCTCCGGTGATGAGAAGCCTCGCCTTGACTTCGCGCCCTGCACCTTGAGTCCAACCATCCATTTGGCGGATAAACCGACATTGTTGAACGTCTGCCTCTTAATCCCACCATCAAGAAGATTAAAGCTCTTTTGGGAAATGGTTTAAATGGCATCGATCTGGTCCGAGTCTGGGTCACTTGGCGAATACTGCCATTAAGCCGTCGCTCCGGCTTAATGTGTACTTATACAGGAGAAAAAGACGACCCAATGCGTCATAGTCCTGACGACTTACCAGATGATGTGGTGGATGCTACAACCCAATCACTGCTGAAGGAGGGCACTGTTATTAGCAATGCTTTCGATTTACTTCCCTTCTGCAAAAAGAACCCGACCCCTGCAGTAAGTTACCAATCTTAATAAATATTTTTTTAACATGTTTACCTCCTTTGTACTTATAATTCTTTATCTTTTTCCACAGGCCGGTCATAATTTCTGGAAGGTCAAATATGACCACGAGGCTGCCAAACAAGCCAGGGCAGCCAAGAAAACCAAAAGGAAAGCCGCCAAGACGGTAACTTCGAAGAAGAAGAAACCCAGCGCCTCCGATTTGCTCAAATTAGATGACTCTTCTTCAGATGAGGAAGAGGTAATCCCTTACTCTCTTAACTCCTTTGTTATTACTTTGTTGACATTTCCGCCTTTCGGGAGGATACGAGAACAACCAAGCTCTGGCGAAGAGGTAACTATAATCTCCTCCGACTCGAGCCTTTGCCAACGACAAAATTCGACGGGTGACCCGGAAAGTAAGATTTTCACATCCTCTAGCTTATCAAGATCCTCAATTTCTTTTGAAGCAACAACAGCTTGAAAGCGGGAGGCGGACCCGGACTAGCAAGGATGCGTAACTCTCTTCCGGCTTACCCGACATAAGCGAGAAGCGTCGGATGAGGTCATCTCGATTTACGTTCTGTTTATCCTTTGGCGGGTTTAATTCGTCAACCTCTCAATTCATCTGACTCCAATTATCAGGATACCTCTCCTTCCTCCGGCGAGTCTATGCAATCCAATATGTCGGCCTTAAAGACTGCCCTTCGGTAATATACCTTTTGTTATCCTTATGCTTTGTCTTACTCATATTTTGTACTCACCCTTCTGTTTTGTCCACAGCGTGCAGGTGAAGCCCAGTAAAAGGGCAAAAAAGAATAAGCCATCCGAAGACCCGGTAGCAACTGAGCCGGAATTCAGAACAACTGCCCCTGACGCTTCTACTCATCAACCACCTCCTGAACCGGCATATGAAATTCCAGCGCCATCTTCTGACCCGCCTGCCGAAGATACCTTCAACAACTCCGATAACCCGGAAATTCCTAGCCCGGTCAAGACGACTGACCCGGAGGTTGAAACTTTGAAAAGCCAGTTTGTTGAACTGGTGACCTCATCGTCTTGCGGATGTACTGCCAAGGAAGAACTTGTCGAACGCCGGAAGACCAAACAGGACATCGCTGATTATGCTCACTTAAGCATTGGTGATATAGTCTCAGGCTATCTGAATCAAGTGCATAACAGCCGCGACCTGGAAATTGACATGGTGAAACAAATACAGCACAAATCTGAGATATAACTCATATTATTCTCCTGAATCTTACTTACTGTACCAGCCCCCAAGTCTACTGCTTATGAATAAATATGCTGTAGACTTAGGTACTTGCTTACCGTTAGTTCATCCGGTTTGAAAGAAAATATATTTAACCCGGTCATAACATGATAAATTAGAACGTGCTATACACATTAGCCCCCAAGTGTCAAGTATCTTTACTTGGAAAGTGCTTGAGACTTTAATATACATAATCCAGCATTATAAATTAAAATTTTCTTCAACATACATTAGCCCCCAAGTGTCAAGTGTCTTTGCTTGCAAAGTGCTTGGGACTTAATGATATCTTACCATAACCTTAATTATAATCCGGCATCAACGCAGGCCTCGACCAGTCAATTTGAGTCGGAGATTGCTGACCTGAAGACTCGTCTGGCAGCCCAAGAACTTGAAATTCAAAAGGCCAACTCCAAATTTGCATTCTGCGTCTCTGAACAAGAGAAGTTGAAGAAGAATTTTGATGCGGAGAAGAAAATCTGGGCAGATGAAAAGGCCTCACTTGTGACCCGGGCAGAGACAACAGAAGCAACTCTTGTCAAGCAAGCTGAAATGTCCGGCTTAAAGCGCCAGATATCTCAAATGGTCTCAGCAATCTTCGGTAAGTTACTATGTATAATTGTGAATATCACCATGGTTTCTTTGATGACTATTTCAATTATTATCTCCGACTTACCTTATATGTATAAACGCAGGCCCCAGGAGCACAAACCTCAAGCAGAATATGCTGACCAAGCTTAAGGCGGTGTACACTCTGGTGGAACAGCTATACACCGGGTCACAACGTGCTTTGGCCATTGTGGCTTTATAAAATGATGCTCCTTATCTCCTGCAGGATGTGCTCAAACGGCTTGCCGTGTTACCCCAACGGATTCAGGAACTAAGGCGGGCATCTGCTAGAGCCGGGGCCATAGCCGCCTTAAGCCGGGCCAAGGTGTTGCTTGTAGAGTTAGACCTGGCAGACGTTGCTCTTGGATATCCCAGCTTGAAGGAGGATGGCTCTATATTCGATGAATCAGACTTCACCACCTGTGTGAGAGTCATACGTCCTGTGGCCACCATCATTGGCAATGATATTGATCTTACCAAGTATCAACCGGGTTACGACAACGAGAACCGGAGGATTCCAACTCCTCATTATGATGACGTCAGCCTGATTCCTCCAACTCGTAAGCATACCTTTGCTCCTGAAGTTGACCCAGCCGATTTAATTGATGATGAAACTGAATTTGAAGCCTTAAGCGGCGTTGACTGGACCTCGTCAATCTTCCAGGACAAAGCAGCAGACGAAGAGGCGGAGAAGGATAACCCGGAATCTTCAAGCCCACCAAAGGAGCAACCCGCCTGGTCTATGTCTTTGAAAAAATGATGCTTCATTATTCAGACTCGGGGAGTCTTGTAATAGGGTAGAAAAACCTCTTAACTCTGTCATGCCTTCGCGCATGTTTGTGGCGCTTAATTGTCATAAGCCGCTATCGTTATATACTTCCGGCTTATGTTAATTGTTCCTTGACATCCATAACTTTCTTGCTTTATCCTGTGTATAAAACAAAAAACAGAATTCCTTTGGCGTCTTATCACCTCTGGAATTTATATAGAATAGTGATAACCCGGAGTATGAACCAAAATATCATAAAAATAGCCGGTTTATGATTATGACCATAATAATATACCTGCTATCTTATTTGAAACATACTTTACCGGTTTATGTGATCCCAAAAAGCAGAGAGTTAAACTTAACTTCTGAAAGTTGGCACATATAATGTTTACCTGGCCCTTAATATTATTTATCCTTACAGAGTAAAATAAATAGTAAACTTAATTTTCAAAGGCCTCTGATTCTAATACGATCGGTAGAACCGTTCCAAAGGGGTGAAGCTAAGATTCGGATACGATCATATAGCCCCCAATGGCTTTGGCGATGCCGATCAAGTGGGTATCGACAGCTATGTTCTCTTTGGTTCGAATACGACCTATGTTTGAACAGGAAGCCCCCAAGTGACCATTAGAGTTGTTTAGTGACGCTGATTCGAATACGATCCACGTCAGACCCAAAGGGGTTAAGCTATGATTCAAATATGATCAAGAAGCCCCCAAGTGGGTTTGGCAGTATGCCGATCAATTGGCTATCGACAGCTATGTTCTCTTTGGTTCGAATACGACCTATGTTTGAACAGGAAGCCCCCAAGTGACCATGGATACATTCAGATATGATCATAAGCCGGACCAAAGGGAAAGCCGATTCAGATATGATCCGCTCCCTGTTGGTTGTTTCCACCGCCTGGTAAAGAAGATACATAAAACTTGGAGGGTGGAAAGAAAAGAGGTCCTGCTTTATTGCTTTATATAATATATACATTGCTAAAAAAGAAAAAACAAATATATTCTGAAAGCCGGTGGCTTAAGTATAGTAGGGCCGAAGATGAGCTATGTTCCACGGCCATGGTCTCTTCCTCCGACTTACGTGAGTCTTTGTGCTCTCGAACATCGATGAGGTAATATGACCCGTTATTCAGATTCTTGCTGATCACAAAGGGTCCTTCCCAAGGAGGGGACAACTTGTGCATATCCGATTGATCCTAGATGAGCCGGAGCACTAAGTCATCTTCCTGAAAGGTTCTGCTTCTAACCCGGCGGCTATGATAGCGGCGCAGGTCTTGCTGGTAAATCGCCGAGCGGGCTATTGCCAAGTCTCGCTCCTCATCCAACAAGTCAAGTACATCCTAACGAGCTTTTTCATTATCAGCCTCAACGTAAGCCACCACTCGGGGTGAATCATGCCGGATATCACTTGGCAGAACCGCCTCTGCTCCGTACACCATGAAGAAAGGTGTATAACACAGTAGATCTGTTAGGCGTTGTGTTGATGCTCCATAGCACGTAGGGTAACTCCTCCACCCAACAACCCGGAGTTATTTGCAAGGGAACTAAGAGCCGGGTTTGATACCTTTCAAGATCTCTTGATTAGCTCTTTACGCTTGACCATTAGGCGAGGGTGAGCAACAGCCAAACATCGAGCCGGATGTGCTCTCGTTGTGAGAACTCTTCCATGGCACCTTTGGAGAGATTAGTACCATTATCGGTTATAATGCAAGGCGGAAAGCCAAAATGAAAGATCACCTTTTCATGAACTGAACCGCCGGTGGCTGCATCACACTTACTGACCGGCTCTGCTTCAACCCACTTGGTGAATTTATCCACTGCCACCAACAGGTGTGTCTTCTTATCTTTAGACCTTTTGAAAGGTCCAACCATGTCAAGCCCCCAAACTGCAAACGGCCAAGTAATTGGAATCATCCTCAATTCTTGAGCCGGCACATTAGCTCGTCGTGAGAACTTTTGACATCCGTCACATTTGCTGACCAGGTCCTCCGCATCAGCATGAGCCGTCAGCCAATAGAAACCATGACGAAAAGCCTTGGCCACCAGAGATTTTGAACCGGCATGATGACCGCAATCTCCTTCATGAATCTCACGAAGTATCTCCTGATCCTCCACAGGCGATACACAACGTTGAAACGCCCCAGTGACGCTGCGGTGATGCAACTCGCCATGAACAATTGTCATGGATTTGGACCGCCTGATGATTTGTCTTGCCAAGGTCTCATCCTCAGGCAACTCTCCCCGGGTCATATAGGCCAAATATGGGACTGTCCAATCTGGGATGGCGTGGAGAGCCGCCACCAGCTGTGCCTCCGGGTCTGGCACTGCTAGCTCTTCCTCTGTAGGCACTCTGACAGAAGGGTTATGCAAAACGTCAAGAAAGGTGTTAGGCGGCACCGGCTTACGCAGAGACCCCAGTCGGCTTAAAGCATCAGCCGCCTCATTCTTCCTTCGATCAATGTGCTCTACTTGATAACCTTTGAAGTGCTCGGCCACCGCATCAACTTCACGAGATAAGCCGCCATAAGGGGATCCTTGGAGTCCCACGTGCACGACACTGTTGAGCGACGAGGTCTGAATCGCCCAAGCACCTTACCCGCTCAAATTCATCTCTTTGGCCATCCGGAGACCATGGAGTAAAGCCTCGTATTCATTTGCATTGTTAGTATAGGGAAACATAAGCCGGAGCACATAGCAAAATTTGTCACCTCGGGGAAGTTAAAACGACTCCAGCCCCGAGCCTTCCAACTACTGGACCCATCAAGTGAATAGTCCAATACGTGTTATCCGGCTTCTCCTCTGGTGCTCGCAACTCCGTCCAATCATTGATAAAGTCCACCAAGGCTTGAGACTTGATAGCTGTCACGTGGAATATACTTCAAACCGTGAGTCCCAAGCTCAATGGCCCACTTGGCGACTCGCCCCGTGGCTTCCATACGGATGATGTCCCCCAAGGGGCAGAACTTACCACGGTTATAGGATGACCTTGGAAGTACTGCTTTAGCTTCCGGCTTGCCATGAACACCCCATAAACAAGTTTCTGCCAATGCGGATATCTTTGCTTGGACTCTATGAGCACCTCACTGATGTAATAAACCGTCTGTTGAACCGAATGCTCCTTGCCAGCCTCCTTACGCTCCACCACGATGGCAACACTACTTGACTCTGAGTTAGCGACAACATACAACAAAGAACGGCTCTTTATCAATGGGAGCCGCGAGAACCGGGCGGCTCGGACAATTGTCTCTTTAAATCTTCAAAGGCAGCATCAAGAGCCTCACTTCGCATAAAAGTGTACATTTTCTTCATCATCGTCGATACATTGGTAGAGCCTTCTCACCTAACCGGCTTATGAATCGGCTTAAAGCGACAATGCGACCGCTTGATCGCTGAACATCATTGATGCACGCCCGGTTTAGCCAGAGAGGTAATCGCCTTGATCTTCTCCGGGTTAGCTTCAATGCCCTGTTTGAGACCGGGAATCCCAAAAGTTTGCTGCGGTACACCAAATACACACTTGTCGGGTTAAGCATCATCTTATAGACCCGGAGATTATCAAAGGTTTCCTTTAAATCAGATATCAAGGTTTCCTTCTCTCTGGACTTCACCACAATGTCATCTACATAAGCATGAACATTGCGCCCAATCTGATTGTGGAGATAATTACATACACACACCGTGATAAGTCACGTGGGCACTCTTGAGCCCAAATGGCATAGATACATAGCGAAGGCTCCAAAGCGGAGTAATGAAAGCCGTCTTCTCCTGGTCCTTAATCGCCATTTTGATCGATGATAACCAGAGTAAGCATCCAAAAACTCAAACGCCGCAACCCATTTGTAGCATCAATGATTTGATCAATATGGGGTAGAGCAAAGGGATCAGCCGGACAAGCTTTATTTAAGCCCGTGTAATCTACACACATCCGCTAGGTGCCTTTCTTCTTGAGCACAAGCACCGGGTTAGCCAACCACTCCGGGTGAAAAACTTCCACGATGAACCCGACCGCTAAGAGCCGAGCGACCTCTTCCCCGATAGCTTTCCGTCTTTCCTCATTGAACCGTCGAAAAAACTGCCTGACTAGCTTATACTTCGGATCAATATTAAGAGTGTGCTCAGCGAGTTCTCTCGGGACACCCGGCATGTCAGAAGGTTTCCATGCAAAGATGTCCCGGTTCTCACGGATGAACTCGATGAGCGTGCTTTCCTATTTGGGATCCAAATTGTTACTGATGCTGAACTGCTTGGAACAGTCGCCTGGAGTGAAGTCGACCAGTTTTGTCTCGACGGCCGACTTAAATTTCAACACCGAGTCTTGCTCTGTGGTGGGCTTCTTTAAAGAGGTCATATCCGCCGGGTCAACATTATTTTGATAAAACTTTAGCTCCTCTTCAGCACAAACAGATTCAGCATAAGCCGCATCGCCTTCTTCGCATTCCAAGGCTACCTTTCGACTCCCATGCACAGTGGCCCTTGTAACCCGGCATCTTGAGCTGTAGATAAACATAACACGGTCGTGCCATGAACTTGGCATAAGCCGGTCGTCCAAATAGAGCGTGATACTACCTCAAACGTCAGTTTCTCAGCCCTGGAATCATATTCATCTCCAAAGGCTACTTCCAGCTCAATCTTACCAACTGGATATGCCGATTTACCAGGTACCACCCCATGAAAGAAGCAGGTGTTGGGCGTCCTCAAGTCCTTATCGTCCAACCCCATGCGGCGAAAGGTCTCATAATAGAGAATATTGATGCTGCTTCCTCCGTCCATGAGTACCTTAGTGAATTTAGATCCACCAACACGAGGGGCCACCACCAAGGCCAATCGACCGGGTTATCAACCGGAGGGGTGATCTTCCCTGCTCCATATAATGGGCTGCTCCGACCACCTCAAGTAACGGGGAACCGCCGGCTCAACAGAATTCACAACCCTCTTATGAACCTTCTGGTCACGTTTGCACAAGTTAGTGGTGAACACATGGTATTGCCCACCATTCATTTGCTTTGGATGGCTTTGATAACTTTATTTCTTCTGCTGTCCCCCTTGACCGGGTTCTTTGCTGATTATAGCCACCTTGACCTCCTTGAAAGCCGGAATTTGAACCGCCACCCGGGCCATGAAAACCACCGGCCCCTGAGCCGCCGCCTGATCCGTGATTGCCATCAAACATGTTGGAATTCCTGAAAGCCTTCATGATCGCGCAGTCTTTCCATAAGTGGGTGGCGGGACGCTCCCGAGTACCGTGTCTCGGGCAAGGCTCATTCAGACGCTGCTCAAGAGATGGGCCTGAACCGCCAGATCGAGGGGACGGTCTCCCCTTACGTTTCTGGTGTTACCTTGTGCATTAGCATTGGCCACAAACTCCGGTTACCCTCCGCCTTACGCTTGTTGCCTCCTTGACTTACCGGGTTATGCTGCTGACCCTTTCCATTGCCGCTCTTCTTTCCCTTCCTTGTCTTTTCCTCATCAGACGCGGGATCCTTGGTACTATCAGAATCGGCGTATTTAACTAAGGCTGCCATCAGCGTACCCATATCATTGCAATCATGCTTAAGGCGCCCCAACTTCTGCTTCACCGGCTCAAAGCGACAATTCTGATGGAGCATAAGTACCGCAGAGCCGGCATCCATCTTATCAGATGAGTGTATTATTTCCTTGACCCGGCGCACCCAATGAGTTGTGGATTCACCCTCCTCCTGCCTACAATTGGTCAAGTCCACAATTGACATAGACTGCTTGCAAGTGTCCTTGAAGTTACGGATAAACCGGGCCTTTAGCTCTACCCATGAACCGATGGAATTGGGAGGCAAACTTTTAACCAAGACCGGGCGTTCCATCTAACATCATGGTGAAATACTTAGCCATTGCTGCGTCGCTGACCTCCAATAGCTCCATGGCCATCTCGTAACTTTCGATCCATGCCCCAGGCTGTAAGTCGGCCGTGTAATTCGGCAGCTTTCGAGGTCCCTTAAAATCCTTGGGCAGACGTACATCCTGCAGAGCCAGCACCAAACAAGGGACACCCCCGGTTCTAGTGGCCACTCCTGCTCCAACAGAAGTCGTCGGATACTCTGAGAGACCTTCATATGCAGATATCGAGCCGCTTAATCGAGCCGCCTGCTCGCCCTCCCCGACGATTCGGTCCTCAAGATCGGGTTATAGCCACCAGGCTGAATTCTGACGCCGGGGCGTTGCTTGATAAAGCTTATGACTCCATGTGCCTGCTATAACTCGGGCTCCAGTTTTGATGAGGTGCTGGCCAAGGCGGAGGAGTTGAATGAATCCTGTCCCTGCTGTAAGAATAGGCCTCCTGCTGCGCCAAGGCCGTCTGAATAAGATCTCTGACCCTTCGGGTTTCCACCACCGTCAAGTCATCACCGTCCACTGGAAGAGCCGCCAGACGCGTCGATGCTGCTATAAAGTTCTCCATGGGGTTGGAGAAGTGACCCGGTGGTATTGGTATGTACCAGGACGGGGCCATACTCCCGTGAGGTGGTGCCATCTCTCGTGTCTGAACCGGTCCTCCAGCTCCGGGTGTCATAAACTGATTGGCTTCGGGCGGGTTGCTAGGACTAGCTCCGGGTGTTGTAAAAAGATTTCGAGGATCGTAAACCGGAGGTAGACGGGACTGGGTTTTATGATGTCTCCTTCTCATGACCTCATTGGATGCGTTCAGACTCATATTAAGCTGGAAAGCCTCTGACTGGAGTCGCTGCGCTCGTCAAGGCCCAAAGCCGCCCGCTCGTAGCTAACTTTGGTGTCCTCAGCTGCCAAGACCTCCTTGCCCAGGGCTATCTCCTCACGCACCTTTGCCACCTCCGCGTTATGCTCATCTTGATTTGCAGGAATAACCGTGGTGGTTAGCAGGGCTGTCAACTTATCCATGAGATCCATCAACATCCGTCCGCTCCTGACCCGGACGTTATTGCTGTTGCAGCCGTCGAGTGTTGACCGGGTTGAGTACCAGCCATGAAGACCCCTGCCCAGCTCGACGGCTCAAAGAAGTCCGGAATGCTAGAGTCGCCAGAACAGCCCCCAAGCATGCCCTCTTGGACCTGATACAAAGAATCTGTTGAACCGGCGGACGAATCATCATCCAATGGGATGGCCATCTCTTCGCCATCTTTTGATCCTTCAGGAAGTTCTTCTCCGTGGACACAGCCCACGAAGGCACGCTTCCTGACGGGTTGAACTCGGGCGGGTCTCACACGCTGAGCCGTCTCGACGAGGTCGGTGCAGTTATCCGGCTCAGGGCCCGGCTCACCGATCCGGCCAATGAAGACGTGGATTTCGCCAAAGGGGACCCGGTACCCGTACTCAATTGAGTCGGCCCCGGGGCCCCAGCCTTCGTTGTCGATGTAGATCTTGCCGCGACGACTCTTGGTCATCCGACCCACTGCGTATCCCTTGAGCCCTTCGAAGCTGCCCTTCAAGAACTCAAATCCACCGTGCGTTGGCCCCACGGTGGGTGCCAACTGTCGTGGAATTGTCACGCCAGATGTCCTCGTGCAAGGACTTAGTCGTGGAGCCATCGCACTAGGAAGCTTAAAGGGGTTAATCGGGACAAAGGACACGAGAGGTTTTATACTAGTTCGGCCCCTTGCGGAGAAGGAAAGCCTATGTCTAGTTGGGTTGGTATTGCTTGATGTTTCAATGACCAGGGAGCGGAATACGCTATGCCCGACTCTCGATGGGTTGTCTTCTTGCCCTAAGCCGCTTGAGTCGTCCCCTTATATACGGGTTGGCGCCACAGCAGCCTCTGAGTCCCGGCGGCTTATAAACAATGTCCGGCTCGGTGACTAGTTAAATCTACCTTATTATACAAGTCATGCCATTATGGCAGTTTACTACAACGGGCCTTAAGTCGCCTGTGGGCCTTAAACCCTTTATTGAACCGCCATCTTCATGCTTGGCCTTGGGCTTCTTTCTGGTGAGTCCTCTTTGTGTAACCCGGCCCCTCCAGGGCGGCTTACACAAATAGTTATATCCCCAACACTATTGGCTTGGATGATATGGTTCATGAGTTTAATTTCTCTAAATTTAGTAAACAACATCGTGAGGAAGAATTGCCTAGTAAGGATGAAATTATTGGTCTTGCTTCTATTGTCGTACCTCCTAGTGATCCTTTAGAACACTATTTGCTAGACCATGAAAATGATGTGTTCATGAATGAAAGAAGGGAAATAGATGAAGTATTCTTTAAACAAGAACCTATTCTGCAACACAATTTGCCTATTGAAATCCTAGGGGATCCTCCTCCACCCAAGGGTGATCCCGTGTTTGAGCTTAAACCATTGCCTGATAATCTTAATATGCTTATCTTGATGAAAAGAAAATATACCCTGTTATTATTAGTGCTAACCTTTCAGAGCATGAAGAAGAAAGATTATTGAAAACTCTGAAGAAGCACCGTGCCGCTATTGGATATACTCTTGATGATCTTAAGGGCATCAGTCCCACTCTATGTCAGCATAAAATAAATTTGGAAGCGGATGCCAAACCAGTTCGTGATCCTCAATGACGTTTGAATCATAAAATGAAAGAAGTGGTAAGAAAAGAAATACTCAAGCTTCTGGAGGTAGGTATAATTTATCCCGTTCTTTGATAGTCGATTGGGTAAGTCCTCATCCATTGTGTCCCTAAGAAGGGAGGTATTACTGTTGTCCCTAATGATAAAGATGAATTGATTCCGCAAAGAATTATCACAGGTTATAGGATGGTAATTGATTTCCATAAATTAAATAAAGCTACCAAGAAAGATCATTACCCTTACCTTTTATTGATCAAATGCTAGAAAGATTCTCGCAAACATACACATTATTGCTTTCTAGATGGTTATTCTGGTTTCTCTCAAATACATGTGTCGGCCAAAGATCAATCAAAGACTACTTTTACATGCCCTTTTGGTACTTTTTCTTATAGACGTATGCCTTTTGGTTTATGTAATGCACCTGCTACCTTTCAAAGATGCATGATGGCTATATTCTCTGATTTTTGTGAAAAGATTTGTGAGGTTTTCATGGACGAATTTTCCGTCTATGGATCCTATTTTGATGATTGCTTGAGCAATCTTGATCGAGTTTTGCAGAGATGTGAAGAAACTAATCTTGTCTTGAATTGGGAAAAGTGCCACTTTATGGTTAATGAAGGTATTGTCTTGGGGCACAAAGTTTACGAAAGAGGTATTGAAGTTGATAAAGCCAAGGTTGATGCTATTGAAAAGATGCCATGTCCCAAGGACATCAAAGGTATAAGAAGTTTCCTTGGTCACGCCGGATTTTATAGGAGGTTCATTAAGGACTTCTCAAAAATTAATCGGCCTCTGACCAATTTATTACAAAAAGATGTACCATTTGTCTTTGATGATGATTGTGTAGAAGCATTTGAAATACTTAAGAAAGCATTAGTCTCTGCACCTGTTGTTCAGCCACCTGATTGGAATTTACCCTTTGAAATTATGTGTGATGCTAGTGATTATGCTGTAGGTGCTGTTCTAGGGCAAAGAGTTGATAAGAAATTAAATGTTAGCCATTATGCTAGTAATTATATTGTTGCTAAATTTATACCACCTAGCTTCACATATCAACAAAAGAAAAAGTTTTTCTATGATTTGAGACATTACTTTTGGGATGACGCACATCTTTATAAAGAAGGAGTAGATGGTGTTATTAGACATTGTGTGCTGAGCATGAACAGGAGCAGATCCTACGCATAAGTGTCACTCCGAAGCTTATGGAGGGCACCACGCTTGAGATAGAATTGCACATAAGGTATTGCATTCCGTTTTTTATTGGCCCACTCTCTTCTAGGATGCCCGTAAGTTTGTTTTGTCTTGCGATGAATGTCAAAGAATTGGTAATATTAGTAGACGTCAAGAAATGCCTATGAATTATTCACTTGTTATTGAACCATTTGATGTTTGGGGCTTTGATTATATGGGACCTTTTCCTGCCTCTAATGGATATACACATATTTTAGTTGCTGTTGATTACGTTACTAAGTGGGTAGAAGCTATTCCAACTAGTAGTGCTGATCATAACACTTTCCTATTAAAATGCTTAAGGAAGTTATTTTTCCGAGGTTTGGAGTCCCTAGATATTTAATGACTGATGGTGGTTCACATTTTATTCATGGTGCTTTCCATAAAATGCTTGCTAAATATGACGTTAATCATAGAATTGCATCTCCTTATCACCCATGATCTAGTGGTCAAGTAGAATTGAGTAATAGAGAGCTCAAATTAATTTTGCAGAAGACTTTTAATAGGTCTAGAAAGAATTGGTCCAAGAAACTTGATGATGCATTATGGGCCTATAGAACTGCATATAAGAATCCTATGGGTATGTCTCCGTATAAAATGGTTTATGGAAAAGCATGTCACTTACCTCTCGAACTAGAACATAAGGCATATTGGGCTATTAAAGAGCTCAATTATGATTTCAAACTTGCCGGAAAGAAGAGGTTATTTGATATTAGCTCACTTGATGAATGGAGAACCCAAGCTTATGAAAATGCTAAGTTGTTTAAAGAAAAAGTTAAAAGATGGCATGACAAAAGGATACAAAAGCGTGAGTTTAATGTAGGTGATTATGTATTTCTATACAACTCTCGTTTAAGATTTTTTGCAGGAGAACTTCTCTCTAAATGGGAAGGTCCCTATGTTATCGAGGAGGTCTATCGTTCTGGTGCCATAAAAATCAACAACTTCGAAGGCACAAATCCGAAGGTGGTAAACGGTCAAAGAATCAAACGTTATATCTCAGGTAATCCCATAAATGTTGAAACCAATATTATTGAAATCGTAACCCCGGAGGAATACATAAGGGACACTTTCTAGACCGTTTCAGACTCCAAAAAGGAATAGGTATGTGGTACGGTAAGTAAACCGACTCCAAAACAATTTTTAAGGCAATATTTCTCTGTTTTGGAATATTTAGAAAAATAGAAAAATAAGTGGAAGTCCGGGAAGGACACGAGGGCTCCACGCAAGGATGGCAATGGATCGGGTTCGGCTCGGGTTGAACGATATCAAATCCATATCCAAATCTATGAAGACATTATGTGCCCGTCCATGAAACAATCCATGGGTGAAAAATTATGTCCATGTCCAAACCCGATGAGTATCCATCGGGTTCTCTTAACATGTATACATAAAACATAGCACAACATTCACATAAGCTCCCAAGTTCTCACCAAATGACATAGCAAAAGTGCACAACATCAAATGAGCTCTTAGATTCTCACAAAATGACATAGGACAAGTTACATCACCAAATAAGCTCTCAGATTCTCACAAAATGACATAACATGAAATAAACATAAGTACACAATTGTCCGTCCTCGCAGAATGACATAGCAATAAAACAAGATCATTTCTCAATCCTGATTTCTCACAAAATGGCATAGAACAACATCGAGTAAGCACATGTACTACCATGCATCATCTTCCATTCTTCACCTCAATCTTCTGGGCATCATCTTCAGAATTAACATTTCCAGGGCTAACGACAGCAGGGCCTTGTGGTCCATCATGAGAAGCTACTGAGCTGTACATGCAAAAAAATTACAATCTTCAGTTTCAGTTAAAGTGATCGAAGGTACATAATGTCTAAATTGTACAATTTTGGAAATATTGTAATCTCTAAATTGTAGTGAATGGTCACTACGAACCTAAATTAATTATTCTATCTTTCTTCTTTTATGGAATAAGATAGAACTACCCAGATTGCACGTCAGATTCTATGAATCTTAATCGTTCACAATCCTATAGATTAAAATATACTAAGATGTGATAAAACCTAATTACTAATTAACATGCATAGCTACAGATCACGCCATGTATCCAATATGATATGTGCTCATTTGGTAACCAACGAAAATTTACCTAATTCTATAAATATCTTCCAGTTACTACTGTAAGCTACAAAAAATATTTGATTTGCAGACATACATGAGAGGTATTTAGGAAACAAAAAAAATTACTACTCCTCAAATTACCACCGTAAACTGAAAGAAATACCGTACTTAATTTCAGCCATACACGAGAGGGATTCCCAGAACAAAAAATCTACTACTGCCCCAATTACTATTGTAAACTGAAGAAATACTTAACTTGCTGACATACATGAGAGGGATTCCAGAACAAAAAATTACTACTGCTCCAAATACTACTGTAAAATGAAAGAAATACTTAATTTGCAGAAATACATGAGAGGGATTCAGGGAAGAAGCACAACTTGCACGCCCACATATAGGAACACCAGTAGTACATGAGAGATTCAGGAAGAAAAGAAACTCACCACGAGCGGTAATTTGTTTGTTGTGTTCATCACCTTCTTGGCAGCGTCATGGTCCTCTTCTGGGCATGCGCTCATCGACCGGCACTCCGGTGCTGCCGTGCTCCTGGTCCTGCGCGCAGCAACGCTCTTGTAGGTCGCGCCGCTCCGCATAGGTGTGCTCTGCATCGCAGCTCAGAGACTTGCACCGCCTGTTGTTGTATGTGTGTGCAAGAAGAACTCGATACGGAGGGTCGAGGGGATTTGTTGTTGGGCTGCGACTGTACAATGGCGTTGAATGTTGAAGTGTTGCATGCCTACGCCATATGTAGAGGTAAAAGCTGGCGGCGCCGGCGGCTGCATCTAGGGCTGCGGGAGTAGTGGGCCGAGGAGACGGAGATGGTCTGGTGATTAATTGTGAGTCGTTGAACGAGGAGATACAAAGAATGAGAAGAGGCAGCGTAAGTTACGGTGGGGACTTGGGAGGGATTGTACACTTTATTTTTTTCCTTTTTATAACTAAAAAATACATTGAAACATGGGATAGTGGGGATCACTGAATTTTAACACACATGTCATACTATCGGGTCGGGTTTGGGTATATCCATGGATAAACAATTATATCCATGCCCTATACACGAGTAATCGGGTCGGGTTCGGGTGCTGCCCATGGGCGTAAAAATGTATCCAAACCCTACCCATTCGGGTCGGGTATCCACGGGTATCCATGTCCATGGATAAAATTGCCATCCTTAGCTCCACGAGGGTGGTGGGCGCGCCCTACCCCCCTGGGCGCGCCCCCCTACCTCGTGAGCACCTTGTGTGCCCTTCGGACTCCGTTTTCTTGCACGACACGTATTTTGGTCGGTAAAAATTCATTATATATTCTCCCGAAGGTTTTGACTCTCGTATCACGCAAATATCCTCTGTTCTTGTTTTGAGCTGTCCTACTGCAGATTAGATCAACATGTCATCCCAGGATTCGGAAGGAGAAAGCTATGTGGATGATTACCTTGCAAATCCTACGGTCTATGGAGATGTGGAGCACGATGGTTGGACCATGGAGGAAGAAGAGGACTATGAACCCAAGGGGAAGGAGGAGACGAGCTCAGATGAATATGAAGCCCCATTACCTCAACCTGGGGACCTGCATGTGGAGTTCAAAAAGTCAAGTCTCCCTGATGGGGTAAAGAAACCAAAGTTCGAGTTTATCCCTTTTCGTCTCTTGCAGGAAAATAAGCAGGACCTATGCAAAAAGATATTAACCCTGGAGTGGGAGATTGATGATCTGAGGGATCAAAATGCCGTCCTCAAGTGCAAATTAAGGGAGAAGCCTATGCCATCAACTAAGTCAACGACACTTCCACCTTCTTCATCGACAAATAAGGAGACATAATCTCATGGGTATGGGCACTCCCCTTGGCAACTGCCAAGCTTGGGGGAGGTGCCCCGGTATCGTATCACCATCACAACTCCTATCTTTACCGTTTTTCTTAGTTCGATCCTATTAGTAGTATCTTGATCTAGTAGAATAAGGTTATGGCATGATCTAGTTTTGAGTTTTGCTTTATGATCCCTCTATGTAATCGAGTCCATGAGCTATATATATAATAAAGTTTAGTGTTGAGTCAAGGGCTTGATTGTTTTGCCATGATCTTGGGTGAATAAAAGTAAAAGAGTGAAAATAAACAAAGAGTTCATATTGATCTTATTGAGAGTAATGACTTCACATAGAAAGAGTATGATGATTAAAAGTTGTTGGGAGTTGGCAAATATAGCTTTGGTCATCGTTGCAATTAATAGGAAGTAATAAGGAGAGAGAGGTTTCACATATAGATACATTTTCATTGGCATATTTTATTGGGAGCACTCATTAAAATATAACATGCTAAAGAGTTGATGTTGGACAAGGAAGACAACATAATGAGTTCTGTTTTCTTGTATCTGAGATAAAGTATATTGTCATGGATCCTCTAACATGTTGAGCTTGCCTTTCCCCCTCATGCTAGCCAAATTCTCAGCACCAAGTAGAGATACTACTTGTGCTTCCAAATACCCTTAAACCAGTTTAGCCATGAGAGTCCACCATATCTACCTATGGATTGATTAAGATCCTTCAAGTAAGTTGTCATTGGTGCAAGCAATAAAAATTGCTCTCTAAATATGCATGACTTATTAGTGCAGGGAAATAAGCTTTGTACGAACTTGTTGTGGAAGTAATAAAAGCGACGGACTGCATAATAAAGGTCCACATACAAGGGGCAATATAAAGTGGCGTTCTTTTGCATTAAGATTTTGTGCATCTAACCATAAAAGCGCATGGCAACCTCTGCTTCCCTCTGCGAAGGGCCTATATTTTATTATTATCCTCTACCTTATGCAAGAGCCACGGTGATCTTCACCTTTCCTTTTTCATTTTATCCTTTGGCAAGCTCAGCATGTTGGAAAGATCATGATATATATATATATATATATATATATATATATATATATATATATATATATCTAATTGGATGTAGGGGAGCATGAATTGTTATTGTTGACATTACCCTTGAGGTAAAAGGTTGTGGGGCAAAACTACAAGCCCCTATCTTTCTCTGCGTCCGGTTAAAACTCCGTAACCACAAGTATTGCGTGAGTGCTAGCAATTATGAAGGACTAAATGATAGTTGAGTATGTGGACTTGCTTTTAAGCTCTGACATAGACTCTTTCCAATGTTATGATAAATTGCAATTTCTTCAATGACTGAGGTTATAATTTGTTGGTGCCCAATAAGGTTTCTGATTCATACCTTTGCATTGTGAAAAGATCATCACTTGAACATAAGTAATCATATGACAAAATCTATATATGTTGCTGTTATGAGAATAGTCATGATGCCTTCATGTCCGTATTTTATTTTTTTATCGACGCCTCTACCTCTAAACATGATGACATATTTATTGTTATCGGCTTTTCTCTTGAGGACAAGCGAGGTCTAAGCTTGGGGGAGTTGATACGTCAATTTTGCATCATGCTTTTATATCGTTATTTATTGCATTATGGGCTGCTATTTCACGTTATGTCACAATACTTATGGCTATTCTCTCTTATTTTACAAGGTTTACATGAAGAGGGAGAATACCGGTGGAATTGAATTTGGAAAAAGGAGCAAATATTGGAGACCTATTCATGCAAATCCAAAAGTCCTGAAACTCCACGGAATATCTTAAAAGAAATAAAGAAAAATCGTCGCCAAAGATGAAGGCCAGGGGCCCACACCACCACTCACGAGGGTCGGGCGCGCCTGGCGCACCCCTACCTCGTGGGCCCCTGGTGGCTCTCCGATGCCCATCTTCTCCTATATGAAGTTTTTCGATGAGAAAAAATAATAAGCAACCTTCGGACGAAACTCCGCCGCCACGAGGCGGAACCTTGAGGAACCAATCTACGGCTCGTGAGCTGTTCTGCCGGGACACTTCCCTCGGAGGGGAAATCATCGTCATCATCATCACCAACGCTCCTCTCATCGGGAGAGGGCAATCTCCATCAACATCTTCACCACACCATCTCATCTCCAAACCCTAGTTCATCTCTTGTATCCAATTCTTGTCTCCAAGTCCGGATTGGTGCTAGTAGGTTGCTAGTAGTGTTGATTACTCCTTGTAGTTGATGCTAGTTGGTTTACTTGGTGGAAGATCATATGTTCAGATCCTTTATGCATATTATTACCCCTCTGATTATGAACATGAATATGCTTTGTGAGTAGTTACGTTTGTTCCTGAGGACACGGAGAAGTCTTGCTATTAGTAGTCATGTGAATTTGGTATTCGTTTGATATTTTGATGAGATGTATGTTGTCTAGCCTCTAGTGGTGTTATGTGAACGTCGACTACATAACACTTCACCATTATTTGGGCCTAGAGGAAGGCATTGAGAAGTAATAAGTAGATGATGGGTTGCTAGAGTGACGTAAGCTTAAACCCTAGTTTATCGTTGCTTAGTAAGGGGCTGATTTGGATCCATATGTTTCATGCTATGGTTAGGTTTACCTTAATACTTCTGTTGTAGTTGCGGATGCTTGCAATAGAGGTTAATCATAAGTGGGATGTTTGTTCAAGTAAGAACAGCACCCAAGCACCAGTCCACCCACATATCAAATTATCAAAGTACCAAACGTGAATCATATGAACGTGATGAAAACTAGCTTGACGATATTCCCACGTGTCCTCGGGAGTGCTTTTCCTATTATAAGAGTTTGACCAGGCTTGTCCTTTGCTACAAAAAGGATTGGGCCACCTTGCTGCACTTTATTTACCTTTGTTACTTGTTGCTCGTTACAATTTATCTTATCACAAAACTATCTGTTACCACTTATTTCAGTACTTGCAGAGAATACCTTGCTGAAAACCGCTTATCATTTCCTTCTGCTCCTCGTTGGGTTCAACACTCTTACTTATCGAAAGGACTACGATAGATCCCCTATACTTGTGGATCATCACCCGCATATCTGATTGCCTCGTTTCTGCTAACACAACCGCCTTCGGGCACCGAGACGTCGGCTAAGGGTTGCTTTGTTATTGCGGAAACACTCTATGTAGTATCTACCAAGGGGTAGAAGCCGATGATGGGCCACTTTCCACTGATAAACGGTCACAATGGAGTCAAAATAATGATGTAAAGTACTTGGATACATAGAATCATTACACATAATCTGTGATTTTACTGCGGATATCGATCCTTAATTCGCCACCGTGCCCACATTAAGGCTCGGGGCTCTTGGGCTTTGCGCTCATTATTTACAAATATTAAAGGGTACATCGATCCGCTGATTCGGTGTTGCCACCGACCGATGTCTCGGGGCTCTTGCATTGCCTATTCAATGCAGAAAATTCAAAGTGCTTTCGATGTTAAACGGCCGAACTATGCATAAGCGTCTTCGGACAACAATGGGTACCATCTGGACCTATACGGCATCAAGCTAATATATTACAGCGACTTCTCGAGATCCTCTATCAAGGGCCTGTTCGCCGATCACTATTTTCCCTAATATATTACACCGCGTTTCTATTCCTACTCATGCTGCCGAGCTAGGAGTTGATCCTCAGGCCGATTTCGTGCATCGACCTGAGTCTCAGGGGCTACTAGGATCAGTGCTTTCATGTTTTCCTTCAGGTGCATCTTGGATATTAGGCCAACATGCACCTTGACGGATACTGGCTATACATCTTGTCAGACATTACATTGCACAATTCGGAATTAAATTCATAAAAATCAGTCCCATGACCAAGGTGGTGCACCACCTCGGAAGCAGTCCGGCATAAAGCTCGGGCGCCAGTGGCTGGCTCCATAGAGGGTATTTCCGATATTAAGCTTAGCTAAACTCTTTCAACTTTTTGAATCAAGGTGATCTATGACACCTCGAATATAATCCGGCGTTGGAGCTCGGATATAGTCCGGCGTTGGAGCTTGGACACAGTTTGAATCAAGGTGATCTATGACACCTCGAATATAATCCGGCGTTGGAGCTCGGATATAGTCCGGCGTTGGAGCTTGGACACAGTCCGGCGTTGGAGCTCGGAAGCAGTCCGGCATTGGTGCTCGACTGTGAAGGATACCTCAAATGCAGTCCGATGTTGGAAGCTTGGACGCAAGAGGACACTGTCTCCCGGGAACAACTTCAAACCCGAGGCGTGGCATAAAAATAACAAGGCATTGATAAAGGCCGGAAACTAAAAAGGGGCTCCTCGGATACCCAACGTGTAAACTCTTCGGATGCACTTCGGCGATCCTCAAGATCGAAGACGAGAAGATTTGTTGAACCAGTTTTCAAGACCGACGACCGAAGATGAAGAACAGTTCGGAAGAATCGAGGAGCGTTCCTAACTTGAAGACCGGTTCAGGGGGCTACTGACGGTGTCCTGGACTAGGGGGTACTCACCACGTCGTCTCCCGATTAGTTGGATTGGGCCGAGGACCCCCATGGCCGTACACTCATGGGGCAGTCCGGACAGCTGCCGCATACAAGGAAGATTCCACAAGACTTGGTGATCAAGACAAGGACTCCTCCCCCACCGGCGTATTCGGCTAGGACTCTTGTTATCCTAGGCCTCTGGTGCATTATATAAACCAGGGCCAGGCTAGTCGATAGAGGACAATTACAATCATACCATCATAGGCTAGCTTCTAGGGTTTAGCCTCTACGATCTCGTGGTAGATCTACTCTTGTACTACCCATATCTTCAATATTAATCAAGCAGGAAGTAGGGTTTTACCTCCATCGAGAGGGCCCGAACCTGGGTAAACATTGTGTCCCTTGATTCCTGTTACCATCAGCCTAAGACGCACAGATCGGGACCCCCTACCCGAGATCCGCCGGTTTTGACACCGACAGGCGCCCCCCTCCATCGTTTACACCCCCAGTCATATTTTCGTAGTGCTTAGGCAAAGCCCTGTGGAGATCACCACCACGCCGTCGTGCTGACGGAACTCATCTACTACCTCGCCGTCTTGCTGGATTAAGAAGGCGAAGGACATCACCGAGCTGAACACGGAGGTGTCGTACATTTGGTACTATATCGGTTGGATCGCGAAGGAAGTTCAACTACATCAACCGCGTTGTGAAACGCTTCTGCTTACGGTCTACGAGGGTAGGTAGACACACTCTCCCCTCTCGTTGCTATGCTTCTCCTTGATAGATCTTGCGTGTGCGTAGAATTTTTTTGTTTTCCATGCAACGTTTCCCAACAATGGCATCATGAGCCAGGTCTATGCGTAGATGATATGGACGAGTAGAACACAAAGAGTTGTGGGCGGTGATAGTCATACTGCTTACCACCAACCTCTTATTCTGATTCGGCGGTATTGTGGGATGAAGCGGCCCGGACCAACCTTACATGTCCATGCACATGAGACCAGTTCCACCGACAGACATGCAACTAGTTTTGCATAAAGGTGGCTGGCGGGTGTTTGTTTCTCCTACTTTAGTTGAATCAAATTTTACTACGGCCGGTCCTTGAAGAAGGTTAAAACAACAAACTTGATGAATCACCGTTGTGGTTTTTGCCGTAGGTAAGAATGGTTCTTGCTAGAATCCTGTAGCAGCCACGTAAAACTTGCAACAACAAAGTAGAGGACGACTAACTTGTTTTTGCAGGGCATGTTGTGATGTGATATGGTTAAGACATGATGTGATATACGTTATTGTATGAGATGGTCATGTTTTGTAAATTATCGGCAACCGGCATGAGCCATATGGTTGTCTCTTTATTGTATGAAATGCAAACGCCATGTAATTGCTTTACTTTATCGCTATGCGTTAGCAATAGTTGGCGAGACGACCATGACGCAACGATGGAGATCAAGGTGTCGAGCTGGTGACGATGGAGATCATGACGATGCTTTGGAGATGGAGATCAAAAGCACAAGATGATGATGGCCATATCATGTCACATATTTTGATGGCATGTGATGTTTATCCTTTATGCATCTTATTTTGCTTAGAACAGCGGTAGCATTATAAGATGATCCCTTCACTAAATTTCAAGATAAAAGTGTTCTCCCAAAGTATGCACCGTTGCCAAAGTTCGTAGTTTCGAAGCACCACGTGATGATCGGGTGTGATAGACTCTACGTTCACATACAACGGGTGTAAGACAGTTTTCCACATGCAGAATACTTGGGTTAAACTTGACGAGCCTAGCATGTACAGACATGGTCTTGGAACACTGGAGACCGAAAGGTCGAACGTGGGTCATATAGTAGATGTGATCAACATAGAGATATTCACCATTGATGACTAACCCATCTCACATGATGATCGGACATGGGTTAGTTGATTTGGATCATGTAACACTTAGACAACTTGAGGGATGTTGATTTAAGTGGGAGTTCCTTAGTAATTTGATTAACTGAACTTAATTTATCATGAACTTAGTCCTGATAGTATTTGCAAATCTATGTTGTAGATCAATAGCTCGCGATGTAGCTCCCCTATATTTTTGATATGTTCCTAGAGAAAACTAAGTTGAAAGATGATAGTAGCAATGATGCGGACTGGGTCCGTGATCTGAGGATTATCCTCATTGCTGCACACAAGAATTATGTCCTTGATGCACCGCTAGGTGACAGACCTGTTGCAGGAGCAGATGCAGACGTTATGAATGTTTGGCAAGCTCGATATGATAACTACTTGATAGTTTAGTGCGCCATGCTTTACGGCTTAGAACCGGGACTTCAAAAACATTTTGAACGCAATGGAGCATATGAGATGTTCCAAGAGTTGAAATTGGTATTTCAGACTCATGCCCGTGTCGAGAGGTACGAGACCTCTGACAAGTACTTTGCCTACAAGATGGAGGAGAATAGCTCAGCCAATGAGCATGTGCTCAAAATGTCTGGTTACTACAATCGCTTGAATCAAGTGGGAGTTAATCTTCTAGATAAGATAGTGATTGACAGAGTTCTCTAGTCACTATCACCAAGATACTAGAACTTTGTGATGAACTATAATATGCAAGGGATGACGAAGAAAATTCCTGAGCTCTTCGCGATGCAGAAAACGGCAAAGGTAGAAATCAAGAAAGAGCATCGAGTGTTGATGGTTAACAAGACCACTAGTTTCAAGAAAAGGGCAAGGGAAAGAAAGGGAACTTCGAGAAGAATGGCAAGCAAGTTTCCACTCCCGTGAAGAAGCCCAAAGCTTAACCTAAGCCTGAAACTATGAAGCAGAACTTCCCCAAATATTTTGCGTATAAGAAGGATGACAAAGTGAACAAAGGTATATTTGATAAACATGTTATTGATGTGTACCTTACTAGTATTCGTAGTAGCCTCTGGCTATTTGATACTAGTTCAGTTGCTTAGATTAGTAACTCAAAACAAGAGTTGCAGAATAAATAGAGACTAGTTAAGGGCGAGGTGACAATGTGTGTTGGAAGTGACTCCAAGGTTGAAATGATCAACATCGCACACTCCCTCTACCTTCGGGATTAGTATTAAACCTAAATAAATGTTATTTGGTGTTTGCGTTGAGAATGAATATGATTTGATCATGTTTATTGCAATATGGTTATTCATTTAAGTCAGAGAATAATTGTTGTTCTGTTTACATGAATAAAACCTTCTATGGTCGTACACCCAATGTGAATGGTTTATTGAATCTCGATCATCGTGATACACATATTCACAATATTGATGCCAAAAGATGCAAAGTTGATAATGATAGTGCAACATACTTGTGGCATTGCTATTTAGATCATATTGGTGTAAAGTGCATGAAGATACTCCATGTGGATGGACTTTTCGAATCACTTGATTATGAATGATTTGATACTTGCGAACCATGGAGCGCGCTAAGGACTTCTTGGAAATAATACATACTGATGTATGTGGTCCGATGAGTGTTGAAGCACGCGACGGGTATCATTATTTTCTGACCTTCACAAATGATTTGAGCAGATATGGGTATATCTACTTAATGAAACACAAGTCTGAAACATTTGAAAAGTTCAAAGAATTTCAGAGTGAAGTGGAGAATCATCGTAACAAGAAAATAAAGTTTCTATGATCTGATCGCGAAGGCGAATACTTGAGTTACGAGTTTGGCCTTCATTTAAAACAATGTGGAATAGTTTCACAACTCACGCCACCTGGAACACCACAGCGTAATGGTGTGGTCGAACATCGTAACCGTACTTTATTAGATATGGTGCGTTCTATGATGTCTCTTACCGATACCACTACCGTTTTGGGGTTATGCATTAGAGACAGCTGCATTCATGTTAAATAGGGCACCGTCTAAATCCGTTGAGATGACACCATATGTGTTGGCATTAGAGAGTAATTTCAAAAAAATTCCTACGCACACGCAAGATCATGGTGATGCATAGCAACGAGAGGGGAGAGTGTCGTCCACGTACCCTCGTAGACCGTAAGCGGAAGCATTATGAGAACGCGGTTGATGTAGTCAGATGCGTCTTCACGATCTCGACCGATCCAAGTACCGAACTAACAAAGACACCTCCGAGTTCAACAGATGTTCAATTTCAAGGACGCCCCACGAACTCTGATCCAGCAGAGCTTTGCGGGAGAGTTCCGTCAGCACGACGGTGTGATGACGATGATGATGTTGCTACCGACGCAGAGCTTCACCTAAGCACAACTACGATATGACCTCTGTTGGAAAAGGCAGTGCCTAGGAGGTGCTTAGGTACGCTTAGGCGCTAGGCGATGGCCAAACGCATCGCCTAGAGCATAAATGGAAGTCTAGGCAGGGCACCAAGAAATTATCTACCCAAGCAAGAAATCATACCATATTACACTAATATTCCAAACCGGCCATATTCCAATGGTAGTAGCTGGTAGTTAGCTTATTTATATGCCCTAAATTAATATAAATACACATATAATAACCACAGATACACCCTCATAATAAAAACTATATTACCGCCTAGGCCACGCCTAGGGCGCTTAAGCACTGCCTAGGCACAAGGCAAAGGCCAATCGCCTCGCTTACGCCTAATGCTTTTTCCAACCTTGATATGACCGAGGTGGATTATGGTGGAGGGGGGCACCACACATGGCTAAAAGATTAAGGGTTAATTTGATAAATGCCACTCCAAATCTGGCGATTCCGAGAAATGCCACTGCAATTTTCAAACTTTGAAAAATGCCATTTCATGCCATTTCTAGTGGCATTTTTTGAAGTCTGGAGTGGCGTTTTTCAAACTTTGCAAAACATGAAGTGGCATTTTTCAAAGTTTTAAAATTGCAGTGGCATTTTTATGAATCACCATAGTTGGAGTGGCATGTATCTAATTAACCCAAAGATTAATGATCAACTTGTGTGTCTATGGGGTGCCCCCCTCCCCCATATATAAAGGAGTGGATGAGGGGGAGAGGCCGACCCTCCTAGGCACGCCCCAAGGGGAGTCCTACTCCCACCGGGAGTAGGACTCCAACCCTTCCAAGAGTAGGAGTAGGAGAGAGGGAAGGAGGAGAGAGGGGGAAGGAAAGGGGGGCGCCCCCCTCCTTGTCCAATTCGGACTAGAGGGGGAGGGGGCACGCGGCCTGCCTTAGCCGCCCCTCCTCTTCCCCACTAAGGCCCAATAGGCCCATCACACTCCCCGGGGGGTTCCGTTAACCCCCCGATACTCCGGTATTTGTCCGAACTTGCCCGGAACCTTTCCAAAGTCCAAACATAGTCGACCAATATATCGATCTTTATGTATCGACCATTTCAATACTCCTCATCATGTACGTGATCATATCCGGGACTGCGAACTATCTTCGGTACATCTAAACACATAAACTCATAATACCGATCGTCACCGAACGTTAAGCGTGTGGACCCTACGGGTTCGAGAACTATGTAGACATGACTGAGACACGTCTCCGGTCCATAACAAATAGCGGAACATGGATGCTCATATTGGCTCCTACATATTCTATGAAGATCTTTATCGGTCAAACCGCATAACAACATACGTTGTTCCCTTTGTCATCGGTATGTTACTTGTGTTGGGGAACGTAGTAATTTCAAAAAAAATCCTACGCACACGCAAGATCACGGTGATGCATATCAACGAGAGGGGAGAGTGTTGTCCACGTACCCTCGTAGACCGTAAGCGGAAGCGTTATGAGACCGCAGTTGATGTAGTCGTGCGTCTTCACGATCCGTGATCCAAATAACGCATACGGCACCTACGAGTTCAAAGACACTGCTCAGCTCGGTGACGTCCCACGAACTCACGATCCAGCAGAGCTTCGCGGGAGAGTTCCGTCAGCACGACGGTGTGATGACGGTGATGATGATTCTACCGACGTAAGGCTTCACCTAAGCACCGCTACGATATGACCGAGGTGGATTATGGTGGAGGGGGCACCGCACACGGCTAAAAGATCAACTGATCAACTTGTGTGTCTATGGGGTGACCCCCTGTAACATCCCAAAATTCTAAATTTTGGAATGTTATAATAAATAGATAGATTTGATTGTTTGGTTGATTGTTGTGTGATTGATTGACTGAAAGTGAGTGAATTCGAAACTTTTTGAAAGTTAAATGAGAGGGAATAAAAGGACTTTCCCAAACTTTCACCATTGCTTTCAGATCTTCGTGAATTCAAATACTCTTCATCACAAAATCCTGGAGTGAAGATAATATGACTTCTTCCATTTAAATAAATGAAAAAGGGTTTTGAAAAGATTTGAATTTCATTCGAAAATATTTCCAATTCTTAAACTTCATGCAACTCAATGATTTTCACTGACGAAGATAAAATGACTTCTTCAAAACATATGAAATAAGAGTTGGGAGTTTCAAAGAAATAAATTCAAAGTTCTTTTGAATTTATTTTCAATTGGAGTTATTTGGGTTTTATTCAAATTATTTTTCTCCAAAAATAAAATATATGGAAAATAGGGTAACATGATTCCCTACATCAAAAATTGGAGAGAAATAAATTTGAATTAATTTTGGTATTTAAAAATGATTTTCTTTGGATTTTTCTAGAGCAGACGCGCTCTTTGTTTTATTTGAATTTGTGTGTATTTTATTTGAAGCTAGAATAATGTTCATCTTGTCGGAAATCTTTTTCTGAAAATTTTGATATATTATATGCTTATATAATATTTTCTATTCCTTTTGTTTTTTTATTTTATTTTTGGTTGTCTGTTTTTCTTAAAAAACCTTATCACGGCCGGCGGCCAGCCCGGCCGAGCCTTGCTGCCCAACAACGCCCGTCTCCCTCGCGTGCCCGGCGAGACTCCCGAGTCCGAGCCGCTCGCCGTGGTCGCCCCGGCCTCCTCCTACCCCTTCCCAAGCCGCCTCCTCCCTCCTATAAAGGCGCCGCCCGGGCCCGTCTCTTCTTTCCTCGCCCGCCATGAGATCAGCGGGCCGCCGCATCTCACCGCGCCGCCCGACGCCTCGTGAGCCACCACCACCGCCACCAAACTCCATGCCGCCCATGCCTTCACTGCAAATCTCCGCCATCGCCCGTCGACCGGGCCGCCGATCAAGTCGCCGCCTCGCCCTTTCATTGGAGAACGCCGCCACCGCCGTTGGTTTTTCTCGCCGCCGGCCGAATCCGCGAGAACCGGTACTAAACCGCTCGGTTTTCCTCGGTTTCTATTGTTTTTTTTTCAAAAAAACCTAGTTTATATATATATATATATATATATATAACCGGTTTTTTATAGGCTTATTTTTTTTAGAGAACGTTCGTGGTTAGGTTTAGAAAACGAACGTTCATTATTTTAGTCTTTTCTTTTCTGTTAGTTTTATTCAGGGACCTGTCCGTAATTAGTTTTTTTACGGATTAGCCCCTAGTTTTCAAACGACTACAACTATTTGCTCGTTAGTCGGAATTCAACGAAACCAACGCCCACTTCTTCGTTATGATCCCCTCTATCCAGTAATCCAACTCAAACATGTTTTTGAAAGTTTAAAATTTGAATTAGATCAGATTTGAATTTGAACTTTCTTTGATCGTAACTTGAGTTTCGTAACTCCGATTTAGTTGATTCTTTTTGCAAATCGAAGCTCTTGACCTAAACTTTCTGATAAGGCCAACTTCACATAATTTTGGTACGGTTAGAAATTGTTTTATGTTGCAAGAGTTATTTGCTTGGTTTTGATGTTTTCAAAATTGTTTCCTTCATTCTTTCCAATCTTTTGAGTGATTCCTTATGTATGATTGCTATTGCTTGCTTACGATAGATTGTTCGGAGTGTGACGAGTAGAACTATCAAGAGTTTTGAGTGCAAATTTATCTTCATCAACATTGCAGGAAACTTCACACTTTGATCATATACTTTTCATACCCAGTTTTTATGCATTAGATCAATCCTCAAACATTGCATGATTAGGATCTAATTAAATTGTGGATTTTGGGAAGTAGATTGAGGTAGTACCTATTACCAGTTTTAATACCAAACCTTGGGAGTTACTTTTACGTTTGTTTATTATTGCCTTGCTATGCTCGTAGACGTGGATTGGGTTTGAGTGAATATTCCATGACAGATGTGAGATTGTTAATAAATGGTTTATCTAAGGTGGCAACTTAAACACACATCTGAGTGGATTGAGGTACCTGGTTATTCCAGGATTTGCACATCTAGGCACTGGGTAGACCAGATTGCTGTTTTTTATGGACCGCCACCCAAGCTCAAAGGGATCATGAGATTATTCATGCTAGAAACTTCCGTGTGCAGCCACATGCTACTATGGGCTCTAGCATAGTTGATTAAGTCGTGCGAACTCTTACAGTGGTAGACTAGCTGATGTAGGGGTTGTAGGTTGGTACGGTCTACCTATTCGTAAGGTGCTAGCGCTTCTGAAAGACTATGTTTCGGTCATCCGTTTCTCAAACACCATGTAGTGCGAGAAATCAAACGGAGGAGATCGAGTCTTGTGGGAAAAGTGCACAAACCTCTGCAGAGTGTACAAACTAATCATGATTAGCCGTGTCCCCGGTTATGGACATCTTGAGTATCTGGTTCTTGGATTATCCTGTTGATCTCATCACGTTACTTAAATAATTTATTAGGTTTTAATGATGATGCTTAATTGGGATTGAGAATGCTGTCAACCATTCTCAATGTTTAACAACCACCATGATAGTTAAATAAAATATATTCCTTTGCAGTAGGGAAAAATTGGCTTTTCGCAAAACCCTTATAACCATAGAGCTTTTCCACCAGCCATATATGCATGTAGTGATAGCCATTATTCATCGTTGCTCTCTGATTGTGAATTTGCCAGTACATTCAATGTACTGACCCGTTGTGGCTGCAATGTCTCATGTTGCAGGATCTTACGACGAGTAAGTGATACGTTAGGGTTACGATTTCTACACTCAACTTTGCCATTGGTGTTGATGGGAATCCATAACCTTGTTACTTCCGCTATTTGGATTGAGGTAATAGTATTTATGTTACTTTATACATGTGATTTACCTCTGTTATAAATCCTCGAGTATTGTGTGTATCAGCATACCGATCCAGGGATGACACTTAAGCACAGAGACTTGATCCATTCAGGTCAGGTCGCTACAAGATGGTATTAGAGCACAAACCCTGGAAACTACAACGGTTGAAGACACTGTAGAATTTCCAGATTTTGTGTGACCTAGTAAAGCTACCCTTATGGAACTTGGCAGACTATGGAAGTTGTCAATACCCGAGATCAAGGTGTATCGGAGAAAGACCAGAACATGGAGCATTAGAACCCAAAGTTTTGTGTCATCGTGCGGAGTTAAGCATGCATATGCATGTAAGGATTGGATGGTAGAAGGCTGATTGATCATCTGTTAGCAAAGGATGCAGCTTTAACCTTAGCTGGTGTATCACCAGGATCTGGAGTGTTACATCAAGAAGCTTAAAGATGAACCTTCAGGAAGCCGTATTTTGAGAAGAACTCAAGACCTACAAACTGAAAGTAGCCAAGCTGGGGGAACAAAACCTCGAGATACCGGAGGTTTGTCAAGAACTGAAGGATAGTAGGACCATGGTTCATGCCAAGGATGTTGAAACCAGAAGCTTGGAATGCAACCCCAGAAATATTAAAGGATTTCATGAGAGACTTCGCGTCAACAGAGATGATTTGGCAAAAGAACTTGAGAAAGAAAAGCACGATCGGAAGAAGCCATCGGAGACATGAACAAGAATCGAAGAGTTTGATGACTTTGAAGATTTATTGACCATTAGAAGCCCAAACCCCTATTATATACCTGCGTTAGATGCGACGATTGTGAGCTGTCATTTGTTTGATGTTTTTCCGACAGCCACAATAAAATCTGTCTTTTCAAAATTATTGTTGTATTGTGTGTATCCCTCTCTATCTCTCTTATCCCACCCCAAAACCCATGGACCCAATAGAGGATGAAAGGAGATGAGCCTATATTGTCTGGACCAATGAGTCAATTGGAGACAGAACAATGGATTCAGAACATGGAGGATCACATGAAGAATAACCCTATAGTCGAAAAGGATACAGCCCATCATGCTCTTCCGTTCTTTGAAAGAGGTGCTGCTACCTGGGTGGAGGATGTACCAAACCATCAATGGATGGCAAGGAGTAACCACTTGGAAAAATTTAAGTGGACTTTGTTAAAGTCTTGGCTTGTGTCCCAGAAATTGAGGCCTTATGGAAGGGATGTGAAGAAACCTTGTGCATACAAGCTTTGTGGAGAAATAGGACACAACCATAAAGAAAACAAGGACGAATACCCTCATAATCGGAGGATTATCAAAGGAGTTAGCCGAGGATCTCAGGGAACTTCGGTTGGAGATTGTTCCCAAAAGGTTTTGTTGCAGCAATGGAAATTCAGTCTACATTGTTGGGAAAGATCCGTGAAGCTCAGAAGGATGACAAAGAGATTGCTGAGGTAAAAGAGAGGATGAGCAAAGGAAAGGCCAAAGGTTTTCGTAAGGATGAGCACGGCACCTTATGGTTCGAGGACCGTGTATATGTTCCCAATAATGCAAAGATCAGGAAGTAAATACTTCAGGAGGCTCATGACTCACTATACTCGATTCGCCCTGGAAACACCAAGATGTATTTGGATTTGAAGGAGTGTTTCTGGTGGACTGGTATGAAGAAGGATATTGCGGAGTATGTAGTCGTAGGTGATGTATGCCAGAGAGAGTAAGAGCAGAGCATCAGAAGCCAGTCGGATTACTACAGCCTATGCCGATACCCGAATGGAAGCAGGATAAGCTTGGCATGGATTTCATTACCGGATTTTCCAGAATCTGATCGGGATATGATTCTATCTGGGTAGTAGTTGATTCGCTTGACCAAAGTGGCTCACTTTATCCCAGTGAAACAACCTATACAAGTGAGAAGTTGGCCAAGATATATTTGACCCGGATCGTATGTCTGCATGGAGTTCCGAGGACCATCGTATCATATAGAGGAACACAGTTTACCTCAAAGTTGGAATCAGTTGCGTGAAACTTTGGGAACCAGGCTAGAGTTCAGTACAACTTTTTACCCGCAGACAGATGGACAGACTGAGAGAGTAAATCAGATTCTGGAGGACATGTTGAGAGCTTGTGCGCTAGATTATGGATCTGGTGGGGATGATAATCTACCTTACGCGGAGTTCTCATACAACAACAGTTACCAGCCGGTTTGAAGATGGCCCCTTTTAAGCTTTGTATGGGAGAAGGAGCGGACACCGTTGATATGGGATGAAGTTGGAGACCGTCGGTTGTTTGGACCAAATGTGATCAAGGAGTCGAAGAGAATGTTAAGTTGATTCGAGATATGAAGGTAGCTCGATCTGGCAGAAGAGTTATGCAGACTCAAAAAAACGCAAGGAGGTAGTCTATGAAATTGGAGACAGAGCATGTCTTCGTGTCCCTCTGCGAGGAGTTAAACGATTTGGAGTTAAGGGAAAGTTAGCCCCGAGATTTGTAGGACCATACCGAGTTTTGGAGCGTATGGGAGAAGTGGCCAACAAGTTGGAATCACCCGAAGGACTGTCAGGAGTTCATGAGGTGTTTCACGTTTCCCAGTTGAAGAATTGCCATGCAGAGATGGCCAATATTCCCCTGTAAGGACGCTTGACCCTGGAAAGGATAATGATGTTCCACGAAGTGGAGTATGGACTTCATAAGTATAAGTTTTTATCTCGGTATGTGGGATATCCACGAGGATGAAGAGATGGATTACTATTGGATATAAAGGAGGTATGATGTTGGAAATATGGATCAATGGAAATTCCATGATGGGTCTGAGTAATCATGTCCTAGTTTGGTGCCAATAGAAGGAAGTAAGACAGTACAATTGGACGGATTTAAGAATACTAGGAAGTTGGAAGTTGGAATAATGATCAGAAGCCCGAGGATAAGTTCAAGGACTACAAGTGATGAGATGGGCCATAACCCACAGGCTCCAGGACCTGCCAAGAAGCAAGCACATTCTTGCTGAAGGAAAAACCCTGGAAGAAGTTACGATTTTATCAACCGACGATTCTATAGGAGTTTACGCAAAACCTAAGAGTTGTTAAGGAACGATAGATGTTTGTTTGGCTTGCAGAATCAATGGATTTGTCCGAACTTGGTTCGCCGACAAGAGAAATTCTGCAATGCTTGTGAGGATGACCGAGTGTTAGAATGCGAGATTCGCTAAACCATGTACAAGGTAATGACTTGGGTGCGGGATGGATTGATCACCATACCGACTTACTCTTATTATTTGCCTTGCTATATGGGATGATAAATCTGAGTGACTTACCTATAGTAGAGAGACGACGATCAAAACCTTGTTTGAACCTTAGAATGGTATAAGTATTTCCCCTTGTACAAGGCAGTTGTTGCCAACCATAGGATATATGGTGAGGATCAACCCAGACCCATTTCCTGCAGGAGAAACCATAAATCGTTGACCACCATGAGATATTGATAGTTGTTTAGTATTGGCGCCAGACCCGTCAACTAAGAAGACCCAGTCTCGGAATAACCTTACCAAGATGAAAGGACAGAATAATTGTGGTAAAGGTTATGCCACTACCAGAAGAGCCCAGAGAAGGAATTATCCAGAGAATCTGAAAAGACCGACACTGTCAGGAATAAGGATGGAGTATATGAGTTTTGATGGATCCGTAACAATGCTTCTAAGGGTGGTAGCACCCGAGACCCCAGAGACGATCGATGGATTTTGAAGACCCCAAACCTAACCTATTTCTTTCTAGCCTCTCCGAATCTCGAGGACGAGATTCATTTTAAGGGTGGTAGATTTGTAACATCCCAAAATTCTAAATTTTGGAATGTTATAATAAATAGATAGATTTGATTGTTTGTTTGATTGTTGTGTGATTGATTGACTAAAAGTGAGTGAATTCAAAACTTTTTGAAAGTTAAATGAGAGGGAATAAAAGCACTTTCCCAAACTTTCACCATTGCTTTCAGATCTTCGTGAATTCAAATACTCTTCATCACAAAATCCTGGAGTGAAGATAATATGACTTCTTCCATTTAAATAAATGAAAAATGGTTTTTAAAAGATTTGAATTTCATTCGGAAATATTTCCAATTCTTAAACTTCATGCAACTCAATGATTTTCACGAGCGAAGATAAAATGATTTCTTCAAAACATATGAAATAAGAGTTGGGAGTTTCAAAGAAATAAATTCAAAGTTCTTTTGAATTTATTTTCAATTTGGAGTTATTTGGGTTTTATTCAAATTATTTTTCTCCAAAAATAAAATATATGGAAAATAGGGTAACATGATTCCCTACATCAGAAAATTGGAGAGAAATAAATTTGAATTAATTTTGGTGTTTTAAAAATGATTTTTACTGGATTTTTTCTAGAGCAGAAGCACTCTTTATTTTATTTGAATTTGTGTGTATTTTATTTGAAGCTAGAATAATGTTCATCTTGTCGGAAATCTTTTTCTGAAAATTTTGATATATTATATGCTTATATAATATTTCTATTCCTTTTATTTTTTTTATTTTTTTGGTTGTCTGTTTTTCTTTAAAAAACCTTTCATTGAATTGGTGGCCCGACCAGCCCGGCCAGCCTGGCCGAGACCAACAGCGCCGTCTCCCTCGCGTGCAGCAGGACTCCCGAGTCCGAGGCAGCTGCGCCGCTCGCCGTGGTCGCCCGGCCTCCTCCTACCCCTTCCCAAGCCGCGCCTCCCTCCTATAAAGGCGCCCGGGCCCGTCTCTTCTCTCCTCGCGCGCCACATGAGCCAAGCCGCCGCCGCCGCATCTCACCGCCGCACGCCTCAGCCGGAGCCACCACCAATGCCACCACCGACTCCGCCGCCCCGCGCCGCGCTCGCCGCCATCTTCGCCCATCGCCGTCGACCCCGGAGCCGCCGCCGATCCAAGTCGCCGCCTCGCCCCGCTCGCCGGAGAACGCCGCCGCCACCGCCGTTGGTTTTTCTCGCCGCCGGCCGAATCCGCGAGAACCGGTACTAAACCGCTCGGTTTTCCTCGATTTCTATTGTTTTTTTTTTCAAAAAAACCTAGTTTATATATATATATATATATATATATATATATATATATAACCGGTTTTTTTTGTAGGCTTATTATTTAGAGAACGTTCGCTGGTTAGGTTTAGAAAACGAACGTTCATTATTTTAGTCTTTTCTTTTCTGTTAGTTTTATTCAGGGACCTGTCCGTAATTAGTTTTTTTACGGATTAGCCCCTAGTTTTCAAACGACTACAACTTTTTGCTCGTAAGTCGGAATTCAACGAAACCAACGCCCACTTCTTCGTTATGATCCCCTCTATCCAGTAATCCAACTCAAACATGTTTTTGAAAGTTTAAAATTTGAATTAGATCAGATTTGAATTTGAACTTCCTTTGATCGTAACTTGAGTTTCGTAACTCCGATTTAGTTGATTCTTTTTGCAAATCGAAGCTCTTGACCTAAACTTTCTGATAAGGCCAACTTCACATAATTTTGGTACGGTTAGAAATTGTTTTATGTTGCAAGAGTTATTTGCTTGGTTTTGATGTTTTCAAAATTGTTTCCTTCATTCTTTCCAATCTTTTGAGTGATTGCTTATGTATGATTGCTATTGCTTGCTTACGATAGATTGTTCGGAGTGTGACGAGTAGAACTATCAAGAGTTTTGAGTGCGAATTTATCTTCATCAACATTGCAGGAAACTTCACACTTTGATCATATACTTTTCATACCCAGTTTTTATGCATTAGATCAATCCTCAAACATTGCATGATTAGGATCTAATTAAATTGTGGATTTTGGGAAGTAGATTGAGGTAGTACCTATTACCAGTTTTAATACCAAACCTTGGGAGTTACTTTTACATTTGCTTATTATTGCCTTGCTATGCTCGTAGACGTGGATTGGGTTTGAGTGAATATTCCATGACAGATGTGAGATTGTTAATAAATGGTTTATCTAAGGTGGCAACTTAAACACACATCTGAGTGGATTGAGGTACCTGGTTATTCCAGGATTTGCCTGTCTAGGCACCTGGGTAGACCAGGATTGCCTGTTTTTTTATGGACCGCCACCCAAGCTCAAAGGGATCATAAGATTATTCATGCTAGAAACTTCCGTGTGCAGCCACATGCTACTATGGGCTCTAGCATAGTTGATTAAGTCGTGTGAACTCTTACAGTGGTAGACTAGCTGATGTAGGGGTTGTAGGTTGGTACGGTCTACCCATTCTTAAGGTGCTAGCGCTTCTGAAAGACTATGTCTCGGTCATCCGTTTCTCAAACACCATGTAGTGCGAGAAATCAAACGGAGGAGATTGATTCTTGTGGGAAAAGTGCACAAACCTCTGCAGAGTGTACAAACTAATCATGATTAGCCGTGTCCCCGGTTATGGACATCTTGAGTATCTGGTTCTTGGATTATCCTGTTGATCTCATCACGTTACGCAAATAATTTGTTGGGTTTTAATGATGATGCTTAATTGGGATTGAGAATGTTGTCAACCATTCTCAATGTTTAACAACCACCATGATAGTTAAATAAAATATATTCCTTTGCAGTAGGGAAAAATTGGCTTTTCGCAAAACCCTTATAACCATAGAGCTTTTCTACCAGCCATATATGCATGTAGTGATAGCCATTATTCATCGTTGCTCTACAGTGTGAATTTGCCAGTACATTCAATGTACTGACCCGTTGTGGCTGCAATGTCTCATGTTGCAGGATCTTACGACGAGTAAGTGATACGTTAGGGTCACGATTTCTACACTCAACTTTGCCGTTGGTGTTGATGGGAATCCACAACCTTGTTACTTCCGCTATTTGGATTGAGGTAATAGTATTTATGTTACTTTATACATGTGATTTACCTCTGTTATAAATCCTCGAGTACTGTGTGTGTCAGCATACCGATCCAGGGATGACACTTAAGCACAGAGACTTGATCCATTCGGGTCGGGTCGCTACACCCCCTCCCCCATATATAAAGAAGTGGAGGAGGGGGAGGGCCGGCCCTCTACTATGGCGTGCCCTGGGGAGTCCTACTCCCACTGGGAGTAGGATTCCCCCCTTCCAAGTAGTAGGAGTTGGAGAGATGGAAGGGGAAGAGAGAAGAGAAGGAAGGAGGGGGCGCCGCGCCTCCCCCTAGTCCAATTCGGACTAGGTCTTGGGGGGCGTGCGACCTGCCTCTCTCTCCCCTAAAGCTCAATAAGGCCCATATACTCCCCGACGAATTCCCATAACTCTCGGGTACTCCGGAAAATACCCGAATCACTCGGAACCTTTCCGATGTCCGAATATAGTCGTACAATATATCGATCTTTACGTCTCGACTATTTCGAGACGCCTCGTCATGTCTCCGATCTCATCCGGGACTCCGAACTACCTTTAGTACATGAAAACACATAAAATCATAATACCGATTGTCATCGAGCGTTAAGCGTGCGGACCCTACGGGTTCGAGAACTATGTAGTCATGACCGAGACACGTCTCCGGTCAATAACCAATAGCGGAACCTGGATGCTCATGTTGGCTCCTACATATTCTACGAAGATCTTTATCGGTCAAACCGCATAACAACATGGGTTGTTCCCTTTGTCATCGGTATGTTACTTGCCCGAGATACGATCGTCGGTATCTCAATACCTAGTTCAATCTCGTTACCGGAAATTCTCTTTACTCGTTCCGTGATGCATCATCCTGCAACTAACTCATTAGTTACATTGCTTGCAAGGCTTATAGTGATGTGCATTACCGAGAGGGCCCAGAGATACCTCTCCGATACTCGGAGTGACAAATCCTAATCTCGATCTACGCCAACCCAACAAACACCTTCGGAGACACCTGTAGAGCATCTTTATAATCACCCAGTTACGTTCTGACATTTGATAGCACACAAGATGTTCCTCCGGTATTCGGGAGTTGCATAATCTCATAGTCATAGGAACATGTATAAGTCATGAAGAAAGCAATAGCAACATACTAAACGATCAAGTGCTAAGCTAACGAAATGGGTCAAGTCAATCACAACATTCTCTAATGATGTGATCCCGTTAATTAAATGACAACTCATACTAGAGGCATACTAGTGACACTCTGTTTGTCTATGTATTCACACATGTACTAAGTTTCCTATTAATACAATTCTAGCCTGAATAATAAACATTTACGATGATATAAGGAAATATAAATAACAACTTTATTATTGCCTCTAGGGCATATTTCCTTCAGTCTCCCACTTGCACTAGAGTCAATAATCTAGTTCACATCGCCATGTGATTTAACCCCAATAGTTCACATCACCATGTGATTAATATCCATAGTTCACATCGCCATGTGGCCAACACTCAAAGGGTTTACTAGAGTCAGTAATGTAGTTCGCATCGCCATGTGATTAACACCCAAAGAGTACTAAGGTGTGATCATGTTTTGCTTGTGAGAGAAGTTTAGTCAACGGGTCTGCCAAATTCAGATCCGTATGTATTTTGCAAATTTCTATGTCTACAATGCTCTGCACGGAGCTACTTTAGCTAATTGCTCCCACTTTCAATATGTATCCAGATTGAGACTTGGAGTCATCTGGATCGTTGTCAAAACTTGCATCGACGTAACCCTTTACGGCGAACCTTTTGTCACCTCCATAATCGAGAAACATATCCTTATTCCACTAAGGATAATTTTGACCGCTCTTCAGTGATCTACTCCTAGATCAAAATTGTACTCCCTTGCCAAACTCAGGGCAGGGTATATAATAGGTCTGGTATACAACATGGCATACTTTATAGAACCTATGGATGAGGCATAGGTAATGAATTTCATTCTCTCTCTATCTTCTGCCGTGGTCGGGCTTTGAGTCTTACTCAACTTCACACCTTGCAACACAGGCAAGAACTCTTTCTTTCACTGTTTCATTTTGAACTACTTCAAAAACTGGTCAAGGTATGTACTCATTGAAAAACTTATCAAGCGTCTTGATCTATCTCTATAGATCTTGATGCTTAATATGTAAGCAGCTTCACCGAGGTCTTTCTTTGAAAAACTCCTTTCAAACATCCTTTATGGTTTCCAGAAAATTCTACATGATTTCTGATCTACAATATGTCATTCAAATATACTTAACAGAAATGTTATAGTGCTCCCACTCACTTTCTTGTAAATACAGGCTTCACCGCAAGTCTGTCTAAAACTATATGCTTTGATCAACTCATCAAAGCGTATGTTCCAACTCCGAGATGCTTGCACCAGTCCATAGATGGATCACTGGAGCTTGCACATTTTGTTAGCACCTTTAGGATCGACAAAACCTTCTGGTTGCATCATATACAACTTTTCTTTAAGAAATCCATTAAGGAATGTAGTTTTGACATCCATTTGCCAGATTTCATAAAATGTGGCAATTTGCTTACATGATTCGGACAGACTTAAGCATCGCTACGAGTGAGAAAATCTCATCGTAGTCAACACCTTGAACTTTGTCAAAACCTTTTTCGACAAGTCTAGCTTTGTAGATAGTAATACTACTATCAGCATCCATCTTCCTCTTGAAGATTCATTTATTTTCTATGGCTTGCCGATCATCGCGCAAGTCAACCAAAGTCCGCACTTTGTTCTCATACATGGATCCCATCTCAGATTTCATGGCCTCAAGCCATTTCGCGAAATCTGGGCTCATCATCGCTTCCTCATAGTTTGTAGGTTCGTCATGGTCAAGTAACATGACCTCCAGAACAGGATTACCATACCACTCTGGTGCGGATCTCACTCTGGTTGACCTACAAGGTTCGGTAGTAACTTGATATGAAGTTACATGATCATCATCATTAGCTTCCCCACTAATTGGTGTAGGAGTCACAGGAACAGATTTCTGTGATGAACTACTTTCCAATAAGGGAGTAGGCACAGTTACCTCATCAAGTTCTACTTTCCTCCCACTCACTTCTTTCGAGAGAAACTCCTTCTCTATAAAGGATCCATTCTTAGCAACAAATGTCTTGCCTTCGGATCTGTGATAGAATGTGTACCCAACTGTCTCCTTTGGGTATCCTATGAAGACACATTTCTCCGATTTGGGTTTGAGCTTATCAGGATGAAATTTTTTCAGATAAGCATCGCAACCCCAAACTTTAAGAAATGCCAACTTTGGTTTCTTGCCAAACCACAATTCATATGGCATCGTCTCAACAGATTTAGATGGTACCCTATTTAACGTGGATGCATGTGTCTCTAATGCATAACCCCAAAATAATAGTGGTAAATCGATAAGAGACATCATAGATTGCACCATATCTAATAAAGTACGGTTACGATGTTCGGACACACCATTACGCTGTGGTGTTCCAGGTGGCGTGAGTTCCGAAACTATTCTGCTTTGTTTCAAATGAAGACCAAACTCGTAACTCAAATATTCTCCTCCATGATCAGATCGTAGAAATTTTATTTTCTTGTTACGATGATTTTCCACTTCATTCTGAAATTATATGAACTTTTCAAATGTTTCAGACTTATGTTTCATCAAGTAGATATACCTATATCTTCTGAAATCATATGTGAAGTTTAGAAAATAACGATACCTGCCCGAGCCTCAACACTCATCGGATCTCATACATCAGTATGTATTATTTCCAATAAGTCAGTTGCTCGCTCCAATGTTTCGAAGAACGGAGTTTTAGTCATCTTGCCCATAAGGCATGGTTCGCAAGCATCAAGTGATTCATAATCAAGTGATTCCAAAATCCAATCAGCATGGAGTTTCTTCATGCGCTTTACACCAATATGACCTAAACGGCGATTACCACAAATAAGTTGCACTATTATTATTAACTTTGCATCTTTTGGCTTCAATATTATGAATATGTGTATTACTACGATCGAGATCCAACAAACCATTTTCATTGGGTGTATGACCATAGAAGGTTTTATTCATGTAAACAGAACAACAATTATTCTCTTAACTTAAATGAATAACCATATTGCAATAAACATGATCAAATCATATTCATGCTCAACGCAAACACCAAATAACACTTATTTAGGTTCAACACTAATCCCGAAAGTATAGGGAGTGTGCGATGATGATCATATCAATCTTGTAACTACTTCCAACACACATCGTCACCTTGCCGTTAACTAGTTTCTGTTCATTCTGCAACTCTGGTTCCGAGTTACTACTCTTAGAAACTGAACCAGTATCAAATGCCGAGGGGTTGCTATAAACACTAGTAAAGTACACATCAATAACATGTATATCCAATATACCTTTGTTCACTTTGCCATCCTTCTTATTCGCCAAGTATCTAGGTCAGTTCCACTTCCAGTGACCATTTCCTTTGCAGTAGAAGCACTCAGTTTCAGGCTTGGCTCTAGCTTTGGGCTTCTTCACGGGAGCAACAACTTGCGTGCCGTTCTTTTTTAAGTTCCCCTTCTTCCCTTTTCCTTTTCTTGAAACTAGTGGTCTTGTCAACCATCAAAACTTGATGCTTTTCTTGATTTCTACCTTCGTCGATTTCAGCATCACGAAGAGCTTGGGAATTGTTTCCGTTATCCCTTGCATATTATAGTTCATCACGAAGTTCTAGTAACTTGGTGATAGTGACTAGAGAACTCTGTCAATCACTATCTTATTTGGAAAATTAACTCCCACTTGATTCAAGTGATTGTAGTACTCAGACATTCTGAGCACATGCTCACTAGCTGAGCTATTCTCCTCCATCTTGTAGGCAAAGTACTTGTCAAAGGTCTCATACCTTTCGACATGGGCATGAGTCTGAAATACTAATTTCAACTCTTGGAACATCTCATATGCTCCATGGCGTTCAGAACGTCTTTGAAGCCCCGATTCTAAGCCGTAAAGCATGGTGCACTAAACTATCAAATAGTCATCATATCGAGCTTGCCAAATGTTCATACGTCTGCATCTGCTCCTGCAATCGGTCTGTCACTTAGCGGTGCATCAAGGACATAATTCTTCTGTGTATCAATGAGGATAATCCTTAGATCACGGATCCAATCCGCATCATTGCTACTAACATATTTCAACTTAGTTTTCTCTAGGAACATATCAAAAATAAAACAGGGGAGCTAAACGCGAGCTATTGATCTACAACATAGATATGCTAATACTACCAGGACTAAGTTCATGATAAATTTAAAGTTCAAGTAATCATTATTACTTAAGAACTCCCACTTAGATAGACATCCCTCTAATCATCTAAGTGATCACGTGATCCATATCAACTAAACCATGTCCGATCATCACGTGAGATGGAGTAGTTTTCAATGGTGAACATCACCAAGCTTTTAAATATAGGCCGATACGACCGATATATAGGCCGATATATCACTTTTGGGCCTGTGCCGATATAAGCATAACATATCATTTTATAAATATCATTTTCAAACATATCATCCGATATGGACCGATATCTAGCCTGATATGGCCGATATCTAGCCCGATATGCCCACCGATATATGACGATATGTACATGACAACAATTTTTTATTAGAAAATAGTAAAATAAGATTACGAATTTATGACTTCATGATATATTATCAATGTCATGCACAATGTTTCGTACAAAGGCATATAGATCGTATTTTTAAATTCATAGAGTACATATTTTATGAATATTTCTTTAATAGTTTCTTAATCAACAATTTAATAAACTAGGAATCTGGAAGAGTAATGTTCAAGTATTGACATCATACATTTTGTGTTACTATAAATAAATGTTTTTAACAATAATGATGAAAAAACTACATGTATTTTCTCTGGAATATCTACATATCGTCCGATATATCACCGGATATCCGACATCCGATATGTCGCATCCAAACTGATACGAACCCGATATTCGATATTTTGAATCTTGAACATCACTATGTTGATCATATCTTCTATATGATTTACGCTCGACCTTTCGGTCTCCAGTGTACCGAGGCCATATCTGCATATGCTAGGCTTGTCAAGTTTAACCTGAGTATTCTGCGTGTGCAAAACTGGCTTGCACCCGTTGTATGTGAACATAGAGCTTATCACACCCGATCATCACGTGGTGTCTCAAGACGAACTTTCGCATAGCAGTGCATACTCAGGGAGAACACTTATACCTTGAAATTTAGTGAGAGATCATCTTACAATGCTACCGTCGAACTAAGCAAAATAAGATGCATAAAAGATAAACATCACATGCAATCAATATAAGTGATATGATATGTCCATCATCATCTTGTGCCTTTGATCTCCATCTCCAAAGCACCATCATGATCGCCATCGTCACCGGCGCGACACCTTGATCTCCATTGTAGCATTGTTGTCGTCTCGCCAACTATTGCTTCTACAACTATCGCTACCGTTTAGTAATAAAGTAAAGCAATTACATGGCGTTTGCATTTCATAAAATAAAGCGCCATATGGCTCCTGCCAGTTGCCGATAACTCGGTTACAAAACATGATCATATCATACAATAAAATTTAACATCATGTCTTGATCATATCACATCACAGCATGCCCTGCAAAAGCAAGTTAGACGTCATCTACTTTGTTGTTGCAAGTTTTACGTGGCTGCTACGGGTTGAGCAAGAACCGTTCTTACCTACGCATAAAACCACAATGATATTTCATCAAGTATGTGTTGTTTTAACCTTCACAAGGACCGGGCGTAGCCACACTCGATTCACCTAAAGTTGGAGAAACTGACACCCGCCACCAATTATGCGAAGCACGTCGGTAGAACCTGTCTCGTGTAAGCGTACGCGTAATGTCGGTCTGAGCCGCTTCATCCAACAATACCGCCGAATCAAAGTATGACATGCTGGTAAGTAGTATGACTAGTAACGCCCACAACTCACTTGTGCTCTACTTGTGCATATAACATCTACGCATAAACCTGGCTCGGATGCCACTGTTGAGGAACATAGTAATTTCAAAAAAAAATCCTACGCACATGCAAGATCATGGTGATGCATAGCAACGAGAGGGGAGAGTGTCGTCCACGTACCCTCGTAGACCGTAAGCGGAAGCGTTATGAGCACGCGGTTGATGTAGTCGTACGTCTTCACGATCCGATTGATCCAAGTACTGAACGCATGTCACCTCCGAGCTCAGCACACGTTCAGCTCGGTTACATCCCACGAACTCACGATCCAGCAGAGCTTCGCGGGAGAGTTCCGTCAGCACGACGGCATGGTGACGGTGATGATGATGCTACCGACGCAGGGCTTCACCTAGGCACCGCTATGATATGACCGAGGTGGATTATGGTGAAGGGGGCACCGCACACGGCTAAAGGATCAGCTGATCAACTTGTGTGTCTATGGGGTGCCCCCTCCCCCGTATATAAAGGAGTGGAGGAGGGGGAGGGCCGGCCCTCTACGATGGCGGCATACAGGGAGTCCTACTCCCACCGGGAGTAGGATTCCCCCCCTTCCAAGTAGTAGGAGTAGGAGAGAAGGAAGGGGAAGAGAGAAGAGAAGGAAGCAGGGGGCGCCGCCCCTCCGCCTAGTCCAATTCGGACTAGGTCTTGGGGGGCGCGCGACCTGCCTCTCTCTCTCCCCTAAAGTCCAATAAGGCGCATATACTTCTCGGCGAATTCCTGTAACTCTCCGGTACTCCGAAAAATACCCGAATCACTCGGAACATTTCCGATGTCCGAATATAGTCTTCCAATATATCGATCTCTACGCCTCGACCATTTCGAGACTTCTCGTCATGTCCCCGATCTCATCCGGGACTTCGAACTACCTTCGGTACATCAAAACACATAAACTCATAATATCGATCGTCATCAAACGTTAAGCGTGCGGACCCTACGGGTTTGAGAACTATGTAGACATGACCGAGACACGTCTCCGGTCAATAACCAATAGCGGAACCTGGATGCTCATATTGGCTCCTACATATTCTACGAAGATCTTTATCGGTCAAACTGCATAACAACATACGTTGTTCCCTTTGTCATCGGTATGTTACTTGCCCGAGATTCGATCGTCGGTATCTCAATACCTAGTTCAATCTCATTACTGGCATGTCTCTTTACTCGTTCCGTAATGCATCATCCCGCAACTAACTCATTAGTTACATTGCTTGCAAGGCTTATAGTGATGTGCATTACCGAGAGGGCCCAAAGATACCTCTCCGATACTCGGAGTGACAAATCCTAATCTCGATCTATACCAACCCAACAAACACCTTCGGAGACACCTGTAGAGCATCTTTATAATCACCCAGTTACGTTGTGACGTTTCATAGCACACAAGGTGTTCCTTCGGTATTCGGGAGTTGCATAATCTCAGTCATAGGAACATGTATAAGTCATGAAGAAAGCAATAGCAACATACTAAACGATCAAGTGCTAAGCTAACGGAATGGGTCAAGTCAATCACATCATTCTCTAATGATGTGATCCCGTTAATCAAATGACAACTCATGTCTATGGCTAGGAAAATTAACCATCTTTGATTCAACGAGCAAGTCAAGTAGTGGCTTACTAGTGACACTCTGTTTGTCTATGTATTCACACATGTACTAAGTTTCCGGTTAATACAATTCTAGCATGAATAATAAACATTTATCATGATATAAGGAAATATAAATAACAACTTTATTATTGCCTCTAGGGAATATTTCCTTCAACTTGCCCGAGATTCGATCGTCGGTATCTCAATACCTAGTTCAATCTCATTACCGGCAAGTTTCTTTACTCATTCCGTAATACATCATCGTGCAACTAACTCATTATTTGCATTGCTTGCAAGGCTTATAGTGATGTGCATTACCGAGAGGGCCCAGAGATACCTCTCTGACAATCGAAGTGACAAATCCTAATCTCGATCTATGCCACCCAACTAGTACCTTCGGAGACACCTGTAGAGAACCTTTATAATCACCCAGTTACGTTGTGACGTTTGGTAGCACACAAAGTGTTCCTCCGATATTCGGGAGTTGCATAATCTCATAGTCATAGGACCATGTATAAGTCATGAAGAAAGCAACATCAATAAATAAACGATCGAATGCTAAGCTAACGGAATAGGTCAAGTCAATCACATCATTCTCTAATGATGTGATCACGTTAATCAAATGACAACTCGTGTCAATGGTTAGGGAACTTAACCATCTTTGATAAACGAGCTAGTCAAGTAGAGGCATACTAGTGACATTCTGTTTGTCTATGTATTCACACATGTATTATGTTTCCGGTTAATACAACTCTAGCATTAATAATAAACATTTATCATGAAACAAGGAAGTAAATAATAACTTTATTATTGCCTCTAGGGCATATTTCCTTCAGTCTCCCACTTGCACTAGAGTCAATAATCTAGATTACACAGTAATGATTCTAACACCCATGGAGTCTTGGTGCTGATCATGTTTTGCTCATGAGAGAGGCTTAGTCAACGGGTCTGCAACATTCAGATCCGTATGTATCTTGCAAATCTCTATGTCTCCCACCTGGACTTGATCGCAGATGGAATTGAAGCGTCTCTTGATGTGCTTGGTTCTCTTGTGAAATCTGGTTCCTTTGCCAAGGCAATTGCACCAGTATTGTCACAAAAGATTTTCATTGGACCCGATGCACTACGTATGACACCTAGATCGGATATGAACTCCTTCATCCAAACTCCTTCATTTCTTTGCTTAAAGCAGCTATGTACTCCGCTTCACACGTAGACCCCGCCACGACACTTTGTTTAGAACTGCACCAACTGACAGCTCCACCGTTCAATAAAAACACGTATCCGGTTTGCGATTTAGAATCGTCCGGATCAGTGTCAAAGCTTGCATCGACATAACCATTTACGACGAGCTCTTTGTCACCTCCATAAATGAGAAACATATCCTTAGTCCTTTTCAGGTATTTCAGGATATTCTTGACCGTTGTCCAGTGATCCACTCCTGGATTACTTTGGTACCTCCCTGCTATACTGATAGCAAGGCACACATCAGGTCTGGTACACAACATTGCATACATGATAGAGCCTATGGCTGAAGCAAAGGGAATATCTTTCATTTTCTCTCTATCTTCTGTAGTGGTCGGGCATTGAGTCTGACTCAACTTCACACCTTGTAACACATGCAAGAACCCTTTCTTTGATTGATCCATTTTGAACTTCTTCAAAACTTTATCAAGGTATGTGCATTGAGAAAGTCCAATTAAGCGTCTTGATCTATCTCTATAGATCTTGATGCCCAATATAGAAGCAGCTTCACCGAGGTCTTTCATTGAAAAACTCTTATTCAAGTATCCTTTTATGCTATCCAGAAATTCTATGTCATTTCCAATCAACAATATGTCATCCAGATATAATATTAGAAATGCTACAGAGCTCCCACTCACTTTCTTGTAAATCTGAGCTTCTCCAAAAGTCTGTATAAAACCATATGCTTTGATCACACTATCAAAACGTTTATTCCAACTCCAAGATGCTTGCACCAGTCCATAGATGGATCGCTGGAGCTTGCACACTTTGTTAGCATCCTTTGGATCGATAAAACCTTCAGGTTGCATCATATACAACTCTTCTTCCAGAAATCCATTCAGGAATGCAGTCTTTACATCCATTTGCCAAATTTCATAATCATAAAATGCGGCAATTGCTAACGTGATTCGGACGGACTTAAGCATCGCTACGGATGAGAAGGTCTCATCGTAGTCAACTCCTTGAACTTGTCGAAAACCTTTTGCAACAAGTCGAGCTTTGTAGACAGTAACATTACCGTCAGCGTCAGTCTTCTTCTTGAAGATCCATTTATTCTCGATGGCTTGCCGATCATCGGGCAAGTCAACCAAAGTCCGCACTTTGTTCTCATACATGGATCCCATCTCAGATTTCATGGCCTCAAGCCATTTTACGGAATCTGGGCTCATCATCGCTTCCTCATAGTTCGTAGGTTCGTCATGGTCAAGTAACATGACCTCCGTAACAGGATTACCGTACCACTCACAGTGCGGATCTTACTCTGGTTGACCTATGAGGTTCAGTAGTAACTTGATCTGAAGTTACATGATCATCATCATTAGCTTCCTCACTAATTGGTGTAGAAGTCACAGGAACAGATTTCTGTGATGAACTACTTTCCAATAAGGGAGCAGGTACAGTTACTTCATCAAATTCTACTTTCCTCGCACTCACTTCTTTCGAGAGAAACTCCTTCTCTTGAAAGGATCCATTCTTAGCAATGAATGTCTTGCCTTCGGATCTGTCATAGAAGGTGTACCCAACAGTCTCCTTTGGGTATCCTATGAATACACATTTCTCCAATTTGGGTTCGAGCTTATCAGGTTGAAGTTTTTTCACATAAGCATCGCAGCCCCAAACTTTAAGAAACAACAACTTTGGTTTCTTGCCAAACCATAGTTCATAAGGCGTCGTCTCAACGGATTTAGATGGTGCCCTATTTAACATGATTCCAACCGTCTCTAAAGAATAACCCCAAAACGATAGCGGTAAATCAGTAAGAGACATCATAGACTGCACCATATCTAGTAAAGTACGATTATGACGTTTGGACACACCATTACGTTGTGGTGTTCCGGGTGGCGTGAGTTGTGAAACTATTCCGCATTGTTTCAAATGAAGACCAAACTCGTAACTCAAATATTCTCCTCCATGATCAGATCGTAGAAACTTTATTTTCTTGTTACGATGATTTTCCACTTCACTCTGAATTTTTTTGAACTTTTCAAATGTTTCAGACTTATGTTTCATCAAGTAGATATACCCATATCTGCTCAAATCATCTTGTGAAGGTGAGAAAATAACGATACCCGGCGCGAGCCTCAATATTCATCGGACCACTTACATCAGTATGTATGATTTCCAGCAAATCTGTTGCTCGCTCCATAGTTCCAGAGAACGGCGGTTTAGTCATCTTGCCCATGAGGCATGGTTCGCAAGTACCAAGTGATTCATAATCAAGTGATTCCAAAAGTCCATCATAATGGAGTTTCTTCATGCGCTTTACACCAATATGACCTAAACGGCAGTGCCACAAATAAGTTGCACTATCATTATCAACTCTGCATCTTTTGGCTTCAATATTATAAATATGTGTATCACTACTATCGAGATTCATCAAAAATAGACCACTCTTTAAGGGTGCATGACCATAAAAGATATTACTCATATAAATAGAACAACCATTATTCTCAGATTTAAATGAATAACCGTCTTGCATCAAACAAGATCCAGATATAATGTTCATGCTCAACGCTGGCACCAAATAACAATTATTCAGGTCTAAAACTAATCCCGAAGGTAGATGTAGAGGTAGCGTGCCGACGGCGATCACATCGACTTTGGAACCATTTCCCACGCGCATCATCACCTCGTCCTTAGCCAATCTTCGCTTAATCTGTAGTCCCTATTTCGGTTGCAAATATTAGCAATGTAACCAAAGATCAAATACCTGTGTTCTCTGCGAACTTTAGTGAGGTACGCACCAATAACATGGATATCACATATACCTTTGTTCATCTTGCCATCTGATACGCCTCCGTCGTATCTACTTTTCCAAACACTTTTGCCCTTGTTTTCGACTCTAACTTGCATGATTTGAATGGAACTAACCCGGACTGGCGTTGTTTTCAGCAGAATTGCCATGGTGTTATTTTGTGCAGAAACAAAAGTTCTCAAAATGACCTGAAACTTCACGGAGATTATTTTTGGAAATAATAAAAATACTGGCGAAAGAATCAAGGCCAGGGGGCCACACCCTGTCCACGAGGGTGGGGGCGCGCCTACCCCCCTGGGCACGCCCCCTACCTCGTGGGCCCCCTGGTGCTCCACCGACCTCAACTCCAACTCTATATATTCATGTTCGGGGAGGAAAAAATAGAGAGAAGGATTCATCGCCATTTTACGATACGGAGCCACCGCCAAGCCCTAATCTCTCTCGGGAGGGCTGATCTGGAGTCCGTTCAGGGCTCCGGAGAGGGGAATCCATCGTCGTCGCTATCATCAACCATCCTCCACCACCAATTTCATGATGCTCACCACCGTGCGTGAGTAATTCCATCTTGGGCTTGCTGGACGGTGATGGGTTGGATGAGATTTATCATATAATCGAGTTAGTTTTGTTAGGGTTTGATCCCTAGTATCCACTATGTTCTGAGATTGATGTTGCTATGACTTTGCTATGCTTAATGCTTGTCACTAGGGCCCAAGTGCCATGATTTCAGATCTGAACCTATTATGTTTTCATGAATATATGTGAGTTCTTGATCCTATCTTGCAAGTCAGTATCACCTACTATGTGTTATAATCCGGCAACCCCGAAGTGACAATAATCGGGACCACTCCCGGTGATGACCGTAGTTTGAGGAGTTCATGTATTCACTATGTGTTAATGCTTTGGTCCGGTACTCTATTAAAAGGAGGCCTTAATATCCCTTAGTTTCCAATAGGACCCCGCTGCCATGGGAGGGTAGGACAAAAGATGTCATGCAAGTTCTTTGCCATAAGCACATATGACTATATTCGGAATACATGCCTACATTACATTGATGAATTGGAGCTAGTTCTGTGTCACCCTATGTTATAACTGTTGCATGAATAATCGCATCCGGCATAATTCTCCATCACCGATCCAATGCCTACAAGCTTTTTACATATTGTTTTTCGCTTATTTACTTTTCTGCTGCTACCGTTACTTTTGCCACTGTTACCGTTACTATCATACTACTTTGCTACTAAATACTTTGCTGCAGATATTAAGTTATCCAGGTGTGGTTGAATTGACAACTCAACTGCTAATACTTGAGAATATTATTTGGCTCCCCTTGTGTCGAATCAATAAATTTGGGTTGAATACTCTACCCTCAAAAACTGTTGCGATCCCCTATACTTGTGGGTTATCAAGACTATTTTCTGGCGCCGTTGCCGGGGAGCATAAACTACAAAAAAAGGCACTTCTGTGATGATACGTGTTTGTCATAGTAGGTCACGTTTTCTGTCATTCATGTACATCCATGACAAATTTATGAAAGAATCAAGATAGGCATACATGTGCTGTCGTTGAAGTGTTCCATGACATTACCAAAATTATCATCACGGAAGTGTCCACTTCCATGACGATAAATCGCGCGTCATGGAAGTGCTTTCATCAAGGGTGACCGACACATGGCATCCACCATAACGGAACGCCGTTAAGCTATCGGGTCCGGCTTTGGATCCGATAACCCGTTAACAGCCCCGACCAATGGGGATTTTCCACATGTAAAATCATCATTGGCTGGAGGAAACACGTGTCAACTCACCGTTGGGACAAATGTCATCCACTCAGTGGACACAAAGCGCCTATGATACGTCGAGACGTGGCACGGCCCAATAGAGGCCCATTCCTGTGAAAAGGCTAGCCCGTTTGACTTGGTCAAAGGTGGCGGGCCGGCCCACGGCAAGCCTGTTAAAGGCTTGTTCGCATATAGCCCATTTACAGCTCGCTAACCCAGGGCCCGTTTATGGCCTAACCGAATTAGTCCCAGTAGCATCATCTGGGCCATCGAATATAATTCCAGTCTGTTTTAACTTCCGGCCCATGTATGGCCCATGACGTCTTTCGGCCCATATGAGGCCCTTATTACTCTCGGCCCATTAATGGCCCGTGGTAAGCGGCCCATAATGAACAAAGGTATCACTTTATACCCATTAATGGCCCATGGTGAAACTAGCCCGTAATGAGCGATGTATCACTTTATACCCATTAACTAATTCATTATTGGGCCAATGCTTTCCAGCCCATGTTATCTTTCGGCTTTCTCGGGGCCCATTTATTCTTGGGCTCATTTCCACATTTGTTTACTTACGGCCCATTACTGTCATTTTCTGCTTGTGGGCCAAATTCAGCCCGTGGTTCTGATCGGCCCATTTGTGGCGGGTGTCGTCGGGCCGTTTGATAGCGCCATCAAAATACGGCCGATTAACGACGGCCGTTATGGTCGACCCATGAACGGACGATTTCAACTCTAGCCCATTTACGGCCATAATGTGGTACATTATTGGCCCATGTTTGGCCAACCGATCATAAGCCCATAGAAGGCCCATTGATGATACGGCCCATAGAAGGCCCATTGTGTCTACGGGCCGTATAAGGCCCATTGTTTCTACACCACGTAGAAGGCCCATTGTTTATACGGCCCTTAGAAGGCCCATTGTTTCTACGGCCCATAGGAGGCCCATGTAAACTACAGCCGGTGGGCATCAAAGTTCGCCACCAGTGCAAATATAGGGAACACCCTACACTATACAAAAATGGCTTGCTGTTTTCTTCAAATTTATGGCTGCACGTTAAGAACAAATTTTGTATCGCACCAAAACAAATTACAACTATAAAACAAAAGGAAGGTTGGCATAAAAGTTAACAGTCTAGCAGATAAATGCACCACCAGAAGTTCAGAAGCTCAGTTCATTTGACCTGACTATTACGTTTTCATGTTGTATTGTCCGATGGAGCACCATAACCTTGGCCTTCAGTTCTCCTAGGCTCCTGAACAACATAGCAAATGTCTGATAGTCTGGTTTCAAAACCATGCATATCTTGACAACATCGAACAATATCTCTCCTTGTTTCACAAAGGGTCTCTGTTAGGGAATGGACTTGTGTCCGGAGCGCAGATACAACATTGTTTTGAGCTTGCATATCTTGATCATGAGGAAGTTTGGACAAGATTGCCTTAACAATCAACCCAAGATACGCAGAACGTGCTTTTGGCCTCGTTAGTGGACAGTCTTGACCCACTTCAAAGAAGAGCTGACATTGCGGTTATAGTTGCCTTGCCACCTTCAGAAGGTGGTGGTTCCACCATTTTTTCCATAGCTCGCTGAAATGTTGTGGTTTTACATTAGTAGTACCAAAACAGAAGATATTAAGGAGGCAGCAAAACCAAACAAAATAGCTTTGGTCTATATACATAACTTATTCTGGCGAACCCATGTAAAATAATAGTTGTATTTTATTGCAAAGTACATAATAAAACCAGGTTCCAAACATATGACCATGTACCATCGCTGATGTATTGTCTGTCTCATCACATTGTATTGAGGGCTAAGGATAAAGAGACGAAGTTTACAATGTGAGAAGCATAGTATGACATCATTCATATCATAAAACAACCGAGAAACGGAACAAACATGCAATTGTAACGTTGTGTGGGCAAGTCCAGCACGGAACTAGATTACAGGTCAAGATCAAAGGAACATCACTCCTCTCTTTTAAACCTTGTAAGGTGCAATGATACGCTAAGAAAATTGTGTATAAAACTGAAAAGAGTAATAGACATTTGCTGCAAACCATGCAGTTCAAGGCACAAGTCAGAGTAAGTAGTAGTTAAAAGGCATGAGGATTAAGGACTTACAACTTGGGGCTTTATTTGGTGTAGTCATGCCCTTCTCCTTCTTGGTGTGTGGTCCTTGAAGATTTCCACGGCATTTGGTTCGGTACTTTTTGGTCCTTGCGGGCTTTAATCTACATTTGGAACAAGTCAATACAGATTTGATGATATGGTACAATGAAAAGAGTGAAACAATGACTAATTACAAGAGCCTCGCGAGTGCAATATAGCTATGAGATCCCGTTGCTGTTGAATTTCACTTTAATGCGGTTGGCCTTGTTCTTTGAACAGTTCACCTACAAGAAGATAGATTTGTGTGGCAAATGCGTAAATAGGACTTCAACATGTAATCTGATCACATATATATAATGTACACGATACTTGGATCGGACGGTGTTTAACGAGGCCTCTCCGGTCTTCATCGGATATATTTTCCCTTTGGAGATGTTTGGGCAAGTTCACTTTATTAGCCTTGCCTTCAAAGTGAGTTTTCCTCAAGTTATCGACATCTTGTCGCATGTTGAGACTTGAAAACATGGGTGCAAGCTTGTCTGGTTGCATCATCTTGGCTATCCAACTTGAATCTCATCTGTTGAAAATTATGGTAGTCTCATTATCAGCAACCTAGAAAGTATTGGACAGAGCAAGACGATATTACTAGTTTCCATACATAACCATACTTACAGATAAATGGTCAAGGAAGGTGTTGAACTGGGTTTCGTCTTTGTCATTCCTGTACTGAATCCATGTTGGGAGGATACGTACATGACACCTAACAGCAACCGCTGCCTCTTATACTAACTTGGCTGACTCTGTAGCATCACGTGGCCTTTTTAAACCTGCCTCAAAACGGATCTCCATTCTTCCAACTCTAGATTTAGTTAACCTATCAAGCATTATCCCTGATGTTTGTTTCCTCTTGCGCCTAGGTGCTAGTCCAACAACAAACATAGGAAGTGTTAGTGTACATCAAATTGTGAGACTACATATAAAGAAGAATGCAACTGTAACTTGACTCCAGCAACTACCTTCTTCTTTGTTGAAGCTCACAAAGTTCATCTGATCTTGCCAACTCATCTTGTGTCAAGAGTGCTTCGGAAGTAGTGTCAGGTGGCAAGGGAGCTTGGGAACGTGCTACTAGCTGAGTTGATGAACGAGGAAATCGTGCAGCTGGTGGTACTGTGGAAGGTGTTGCAACAACTAGGGTGAAAGTGCAACTATCCCTAGGTGGTTTTCGTATTTCATAACAACATATAGCTCATTGAGCTAATACTATTCCAAGATGAATATTTCAGGAAAGCTCGATGAATGGCATGGCATGGATGATGAAAGTGGATCCCTCAATATATCAAGGACAAAAGATTGGCTCAAGCTCAAAAGCTCAAGACTCTACATTTTACATTTTAGTGATCCAAGATCACATTGAGTCCATAGGAAAAGCCAATACTATCAAGAAGGGATGAGGTGTGGCTTAATGAGCCTCTTGCTCCTTGTGCTTAGTGATATGCTCCAAAATCCTCCACTACTTTCTCACATCCTCATATGACCTAAACCCAAAGTCAAACTCGGCCCTACCGATTCTTTCTATCCGGCGCCACCGAGTTCAAATGTCATAGCCACTGCCACAAACCCTAGGCAAATCGGTTTCATCGGTAGGGATCTCGGTCTCACCGAGATGGGATTGTAATCTCTCTGTTTCCCTTCGTAACGTTTCGGTCTAACCGAAGTGAGCGATCGGTCCCACCGAGATTATAATGTAAACTCTCTGTTTCCCTTTTGTAACTTTTCGGTCTCACTGAAAGAGCAAATCGGTCCCACCGTGTTTACCTGACCAACTCTCTGGTTAGCTAATTACCAAAATCGGTCTCACCGAGTTTGTGTAATCGGTCTCACCAAGATTACATTATGCCCTAACCCTAACCATATTAGTCCTACCGAGATGCATGTCAGTCCCACCGAAAACCCTAACGGTCACTAGGTTTACTAAATCGGTCCGACCGAGTTTGATGATTCGGTCCCACCGAGTTTGGTAAATTGTGTGTAACAGTTAGATTTTTTGTGGAGGCTATATATACCCCTCCACCTGCTCTTCATTCGTTAAGAGAGCCATCAGAACAAACCTACACTTCCAACTTACCAGCTCTGAGAGAGAACCACCTACTCATGTGTTGAGGCCAAGATATTCCATTCCAACCACATGAATCTTGATCTCTAGCCTTCCCCAAGTTGCTTTCCACTCAAATCTTCTTTCCACCAAATCCGAATCCTGTGAGAGAGAGTTGAGTGTTGGGGAGACTATCATTTGAAGCACAAGAGCAAGGAGTTAATCATCAACACACCATTTGTTACTTCTTGGAGAGTGGTGTCTCCTAGATTGGCTAGGTGTCACTTGGGAGCCTCCGACAAGATTGTGGAGTTGAACCAAGGAGTTTGTAAGGGCAAGGAGATCGCCTACTTCGTGAAGATCTACCTCTAGTGAGGCAAGTCCTTCGTGGGCGACGGCCATAGTGGGATAGACAAGGTTGCTTCTTCGTGGAACCTTCGTGGGTGGAGCCCTCCGTGGACTCGCGCAACCGTTACCCTACGCGAGTTGAAGTCTCCATCAACGTGGATGTACGGTAGCGCCACCTATCGGAACCATGACAAAAACATCTGTGTCTCCAATTGCGTTTGAATCCTCCAAACCCTTCCCTTTACATTCTTGCAAGTTGCATGCTTTATTTTCCGCTGCCAATATACTCTTTGCATGCTTGCTTGAATTGTGTGAAGATTGTTTGACTTGTTCAAAAATAGTTAAAATCTGCCAAAGTCTAAAATTGGGAAAAGGTTAGGTTTTTATTGGTCAAGTAGTCTAATCACCCCCCTCTAGACATACTTCAAGGTCCTACAAGTGGTATCAGAGCTTTGGTCTCCATTTGCTTTGATTTCCATAGCTTTTGGTGGTCATAGCCTTGGTTTCACAACCTAGGAGAGTATGGCGTCTAGCGAGGGAAATTATCATCGTAGAGGTCCTTACTTTGATGGCACTAATTTTGCTAGTTGGAAGCATAAGATGAAAATGCATATTCTCGGACATAACCCCGCCGTTTGGGCTATTGTGTGTATTTGCTTGCAAGGTGAATTCTTTGATGGGAGAGAACCGAACCGTGAAGCTAGTGCGGAAGAGTTGAAGATGTTGCAATACAACGCTCAAGCTTGTGATATCCTCTTCAATGGATTGTGCCCCGAAGAATTCAACAAAATCAGCCGTCTTGAGAATGCAAAGGAAATTTGGGATACTTTGATTGATATGCACGAAGGTACCGACTCCGTCAAAGAATCCAAGTTGGATGTGCTCCAAAGTCAGCTTGACAAGTTCAAAATGAAGGATGGTGAAGGTGTCGCTGAAATGTACTCTAGGCTTGCTCTTATCATAAATGAGATTGCCGGCTTAGGAAGTGAAGAGATGACCGATAGATTCATCATCAAGAAGATCCTAAGAGCATTGGATGGAAAATATGATACCGTGTGCACATTGATCCAAATGATGCCCAATTACAAAGATCTCAAGCCTACAGAAGTCATTGGAAGAATTGTTGCTCATGAGATCTCACTCAAGGATAAGGAGGAACTTCACAACAAGTCGAGCGGTGCTTACAAAGCCTCATGTGAATCCCCCACATCATCAAGTGAGAAACAAACCTTCAATGAAGAATTGAGCTTAATGGTGAAGAACTTCAACAAATTCGACAAGAGTAGAAGCAAAGAAAGAAGCTCTAAGTCAAGGTCCTACAATGACAAAAGATCTTGTAGTCGAGAGCGCAATTGCTACAATTTTGGGAGACCCGGACACTATTCCAATGAGTGTACGGCACCCTACAAAAGAAGAGAAGATTCTCCCAAGAGAAGAAGTAGAAGAGAAGAATCACCACCAAGAGAGAGAAGGAGTAGAGATGATCGTTATGAACAAAGGCCCTCACGGAGAAGCAAGGATTCGGAAAGGAAGGACAAGTCATCGAAGACATCAAGCTCATGTTGGTGAATGGGTATCCGGCTCCGACTCCGACCATCACTCCGAGAGAAGCTATCACTCCGACTCCGAATACACTCAAGATGAAGGTGTTGCCGGTCTAGCACTTGTGTCAACCAACTCCTACGACATATTTGAATCACCAAATGAAGGAATTGGTAGATGCTTCATGGCCAAAGGTCCTAAGGTAACACACCCAGTATGTTGATTTTGATGTTGATGAAGATGACTTGCTAGGTGATGATGATTTACTTGTTGACAACTCTAGTGATGAATACTATGATGAAACGTCAATTAATCATGCTAATCAAGTTGAAACGAATGACAATGATAAGGAGAAAATTGAGCGTCTAACTAAAGAACTAAACACTCTTAAGTTAGCTCATGAAACTATCTTTGAAGATCATCGAGAACTTTTAAGGGCTCATGAGAAGTTACGCTTTGAAAAGCTCAATCTTGAGCAAGAGCATGAGTTCCTAAAAGCGATCAATGATGATCTTCGAAAGAAAAGTTCTTCTTACATTGCCAAGCGTTTACTCTTATCTACTTACATGCCTCAAGTCAAGTCTAGTAACAAGAGCAAGAAATATTCTTCCTCTAGTAGTTACAATAATAATACTAAATCCAATATTGTTGCTTCTAGTAGTTCTCTTGATTCCACTAATGATCCTCTTAGCCAAGTCACACTTGAGCAAGAAAACAGCTTATTGAAGGGAATTATAGAGAAAGGTGTATACAAGAGCCTTGCCGGGAGTAAGCAATTTGAGGAAATTGTACGCAAGCAAGGAAGGCGCCGGAAGAATCAAGGTGTTGGTTTTGAACGAAAGTTCAATGCCAATGGAGTTGAGTGGGAAGAAGATCAATACCCCAAGACGAAGTTTGTTCCTCAACAAGAGAAGTATGATCGTACTTCCTTCAAGGGAACACAAGCACAAGATGATCTTCCACCACAAGACCACAAGAACAAAGGCAAGGACAAGCTTCAAGAGGAAATTGATGCTTTTGAAGAAGCACCTAAGGCCTTGGTCAAGTGGGTTCCCAAGACTACATCAAGTTCTACTTCATCAAGTACAACTACTACACCAAGGATTTCCATCAAGATGATGTGGATCCCGAAGAAGAAGAACTAGAGAGTTCTTGAGGGTGACTCCGCCAACATTCTTCACTCATATCATTATGGCAAGGACAAGTGCAATCAACTTTCATATCTTGCACTAGTTCAAGGAGTCACAAACCCTCATGTTGGAAAGGCAAGGGACAAGGTAACCTAATGTTTTCATGGACATCATTTTGTGTGTGCATCACTCTATGTCTATGGATATTCTTGTTTGTTCCTTGTGGGACTAACCCATGTAGGTATTGAAAGTGCAACTCACTCCAAAGGATTGCTCCAAACGATCTACATCAACATTGAGCATCCACATCTTCAACACCTACATGAAGTCATCATCGACAAAACCCAAGGTTAGTTTATCCCTCTAAGGGGGGGGGGGGTTCACATCTAAGGGGAGCTTAACTCTAAGAATTGAGTCAAAGCTACTCTAATGATGTGAACACATAAATGCTTTATGTAAAAGTGGAAACCCCACTTGAGCTTAAACGATGAGTATGACCTATGATCAAATGTTCTCATTTGACTCCTAAGTCAATATACTCATATATAGATGACCTAGTCATCGCCAATTGTTTGATAGATGCTAGAATTGGTTGTGCATGCTTTGTCACATATTTCATTTATCATCTTATTGTGTGAGCATGTTGGTTGCATATTTACTCATTCGAGGACATCCACTTGTTGTTTTGATTGATTGGCTTCTTTTTCTTTGGCCAAGTGGATGGTCAAGAATGCCTAAGAACCTTCTCTAGCTATCTATGCTCTTCTCGTCTCAAACTCTATTCATGCTACATCACAAAATTTGATCAAGTCAGATTCGAACCACTCTGTGTGAGGAGCACTCGGAGTCCCCGATTCATCATAGACTTAAACTTCCAAAACCTCTTTGTGATTTTCGGTCTGACCAATTCCTCCATTTCGGTCATACCGAGATTACTAAGTCGATCTAGGTTTTCATCTCAGTGCAACCGATTTGTACTTTTCGGTCACACCGAGTTGCTATAACTGTTCACAGTTTTGGATCTCGGCGCCACCGAGTTGTACCACTCGGTCACACCGACAGGGTCGGGCTATATATACGCATGGGCAAAATTTGGAAAACTTTCTCCGAATCTTCTCGCCCGTGCATAGCTTGCTCTGCCAACTTGGTCTACGGATCGTCGACTTCGTCGCCAGCTGCCTCCTGTCGATGGTCTCCGCTGCCGTCAACGGAATTCTCCTCCGCCGTTGCCGCCGTAGTGAGTTCCCGCCGAACTAGGGTATGAACTCGATCACAATGCTTTCCTCGTCCGATTCTGAGCACATTGTATTCATTATGCATCTTGCCACGATTGAAACACTCCTATCCAGTCAAATCAATCCTTAGAATAGTTGCGATTCGAAAATTTAGGGTTAGGTTTCCGCCGAAACCATCTCGGACCCACCGAGTTGAAAAACTTGGTCCCACCGATTTGGCTAATGCCATTGCACTAGTAAGTCTCGGTCTGACCGAGACTTGCTAATCGGTGTGACTGATTTCAGAACTTTATGAAACCCTAGCAGTCTCGGTGCCACCGAACTGTGACTCGGTCTGACCGAGTTCACTAGTTTAGGTTCCAAAACTGCTTCGGTATCACCGAGTTTGAAAATCGGTAGATCCAAAATGTTTTCAGTGGGAAACTAAAACTAAGTTTTCGGAATCATTCTCTTGCAAAAATCTCTGCGTTTTGTGATGCTCATCCACTCTACCTCATCTATAACTATTCACTGTGGTCGATCGGTTGAGCGGCATGTCGGACCAAAGTGATAGCCGAACAAATATGAAGAGCAGATCCAATTGAGCGAGGGCACTAGTCCTCAAGCAGCTCGGATGAGGGGAGCGAAGCACTCCGAGCAATTTGCCCAAGGCTGCCACAAGGACAAGAAAGAAGAAGACCTCAGAGTCCGAGGACGAGGATTATGTGGCGATTGAGGATGAGGCAAGCTCCAAGAAGAAAGTGCTCAAGAGGGAGTTCAGCTCATCTGAAGTGAAGCCTGGTTTGAAAATCAAAAGGCCAGCAGGTAGACAACCAATGTCCAAAGCCAGAGTGTCTACTCAAGCTCCTTTGGAATCTCAACCCAAAGAGCCTGTTGCTGCAGAGGGAAAGAAAAGTTAAGAAAGGGTCAAGAAGACCATGGCAAGAGTGATTGGGAAGCCTTCCATGATGGAGGAAACACGTGTCAGCTCACCGTTGGGACAGATGTCATCCACTCATTGGACACAAAGCGCCTATGATACGTCGAGACGTGGCACGTCCCAACAGAGGCCCATTCCTGTGAAAAGGCTGGCCCGTTTGACTTGGTCAAAAGGTGGCGGCCGGCCCACGGCAAGCCTGTTAACGACATGTCCGCATATAGCCCATTTACAGCCCGCTAACCCAGGGCCCGTTTACGCCTAACCGAATTAGGCACAGTAGCGTCATCTGGGCCGTCCAATATAGTTCCAGCCCGTTTTAACTTCCGACCCATGTATGGCCCATGACGTCTTTCGACCCATATGATGCCCTTATTACTCTCGGCCCATTAATGGCCCGTGGTAAAACTGGCCCGTAATGAACAGTGTATCACTTTATACCCATTAATGGCCCATGGTGAAACTAGCCCGTAATGAACAGTGTGAACAGTGTATCACTTTATACCCATTAACGGCCCATTATTCAGTTGGGCCGTTTCCAGCCCATGTTATCTTTCGCCCTTCTCGGGGCCAATTTATTCTTGGGCTCATTTCCACATTTGTTTACTTACGGCCCGTTATTGTCATTTTCTGCTTGTGGGCCAAATTCAGCCCGTGGTTACAGTCGGCCCGTTTGTGGCCCGTTAATACATCGGGTCGTTTTGATAGCGTCATCAAAATACGGCCGATTAACGACGGCCCGTTATGGTCGGCCCATGAACGAACGATTTCAACTCTAGCCCATTTACGGCCATAATGTGGTCTGTTATTGGCCCATGTTTGGCCAACCGATCATAAGCCCGTAGAAGGCCCATTGATGATACGGCCCCTAGAAGGCCCATTGTGTGTATGGCCCGTATAAGGCCCATTGTTTCTACGCCACGTAGAAGGCCCATTGTTTATACGGCCCTTAGAAGCCCCATTGTCTCTACGGCCCATAGGAGGCCCATGTAAACTATAGCCGGTGGGCATCAAAGTTTGCCACCAGTGCAAATATAGGGAACACCCTACACTATACAAAAATGGCTTGCTGTTTTCTTCAGCCGGTGGCTGCACGTTAAGAACAAATTTTGTATCGCACCAAAACAAATTACAACTATAAAACAAAAGGAAGGTTGGCATAAAAGTTAGCAGTCTAGCGAGATAAATGCACCACCGAAGTTCGGAAGCTTCGATTCATTTGACCGATTATGTTTTCATGTTGTATTGTCCGATGGAGCACCATAACCTTCGCCTTCAGTTCTCCTAGGCTCCTGAACAACATAGCAAATGTCTGATAGTCTGGTTCCAAAACCATGCATATCTTGACAACATCGAACAATGTCTCTCCTTGTTTCACAAAGGGTCTCTGTTAGGGAATGGACTTGTGTCCGGAGCGCAGATACAACATTGTTTTGAGCTTGCATATCTTGATCATGAGGAGCTCTTATGGCTCTCATGTGATAACTAACTCGCCTTTCTCAGAATCTTCTGAATCGGGATCCGTGGTTGCGTCTGTTGGCAGTAGCACTTCTTAAGTTTGGACGAGATTGCCTTAACAACCAACCCAGTATTACGCAGGAACGTGCTTTTGGCACTATTAGTGGACAGGTACTGACCCACTGCAGCAAGAGCTGACATTGCGGTTATAGTTGCCTTGCCACCTTCAGAAGGTGGTGGTTCCACCATTTTTTCCATAGCTCGCTGAAATGTTGTGGTTTTACATTAGTAGTACCAAAACAGAAGATATTAAGGAGGCAGCAAAACCAAACAAAATAGCTTTGGTCTATATACAGAACTTATTCTGGCGAACCCATGTAAAATAATAGTGGTATTTTATTGCAAAGTACATAATAAAACCAGGTTCCAAACATATGACCATGTACCATCGCTGATGTATTGTCTATTTCATCATATTGTATTGAGGGCTAAGGATAAAGAGACGAAGTTTACAATACGGTAAGCATAGTATGACATCATTCATATCATAAAACAACTGAGAACAGACAAACATGCAATTGTAACATTGTGTGGGCAAGTCCAGCACGGAACTAGATTACATGTCAAGATCAAAGGAACATCACTCCTCTCTTTTAAACCTTGTAAGGTGCAATGATACGCTAAGACAATTGTGTATAAAACTGAAAAGAGTAATAGACATTTGCTGCAAACCATGCAGTTCAAGGCACAAGTCAGAGTAAGTAGTAGTTAAAAGGCATGAGGATTAAGGACTTACAACAGCGGCTTTGACTGGTGTAGTCATGCCATTCTCCTTGCTGGTGTGGCAGTCCTTGAAGATTTCCACAACATTTAGTTCAGGTACTTGTTGGTCCTTGCGGGCTTTCGTCTACATTTGGAACAAGTCAATACAGATTTGATAATATGGTACAGCGAAAAGAGTGAAACAGTAGCTAATTACAAGAGCCTCGCAGTGTGCAATATAGTTATGAGATCCTGTCGTCTGTTGGAATTTCACTTTCGTTCGGTTGGCCTTGTTCTTTGAACAGTTCACCTACAAGAAGATAGATTTGTGCGGCACATGCGTAAATAGGACTTCAACATGTAATCTGATCACATATATATAATGTACCTGATACTTTGGATCGGACCAGTGTTTAACGAGGCCTCTCCAGTCTTCATCAGATATATTTTCCACTGGAGATGTTTGGGCAAGTTCACTGTTAGCCTTGCCTTCAAAGTGAGTTTTCCTCAAGTTATACTGATACTGTCGCAGTGCTAACTTGAAAACATGGGTGCAATCTTGTCTGGTTGCATCATCTTGGCTATCCAACTTGAATCTCATCTGTTGAAAATTATGGGAGTCTCATTATCAGCAACCTAGAAAGTATTGGACAGAGCAAGACGATATTACTAGTTTCCATACATAACCATACTTACAGATAAATGGTCGAGGAAGGTGTTGAGCGGGTTTCGTCTTTGTCATTCCTGCATCTTGAATCCATGTTGGGAGGATACGTACATGACACCTAACGACAACCGCTGCCTCGATACTAACTTGGCTGACTCAGTAGCATCACGTGGCCTTTTAAACCTGCCTCAAAACGGATCTCCATTCTTCCTACTCTAGATTTAGTTAACCTATCGAGCATTATCCACGATGTTTGTTTCCTCTTGCGCCTAGGTGCTAGTCCAACAACAAACATAGGAAGTGTTAGTGTACATCAAACTGTGAGACTACATATAAAGAAGCATGCAATCAGAATTTGACTCCAGCAACTACCTTCTTGCTGTTGAAGCTCACAAAGTTCATCTGATCTTGCCAACTCATCTTGTGTCAAGAGTGCTTCGGAAGTAGTGTCAGGTGGCAAGGGAGCTTGGGAACGTGCTGCTAGCTGAGTTCACGAACGAGTAAATCGTGCAGCTGGTGGTACTGTGGAAGGTGTTGCAACAACTAGGGTTGTCTCTGCTTGTTTGGTGCCAGCTATTTGTTTCTATTTGGCTTGTTCTGCAGCTCGTGTAGCATGGGATACCACGCCGGTACAATTTTACCTTTGGACTTTGACCTTCTATTGCACCATCGGTACCAGCAGAATCTGCAGGATTGTTCCGCTTCCCTTTCCCCTGTCGTTACATCTTGCTTCCTCTTTCTCTGTGCCATGTTAAGTCAAGCCGGCAAGAAAAACGAATAACAATTTAGTTCTTCAGAACAAATGTACTTTGATGTAAGAACATGGTGTGATATACAGATATTGTATGTTCTAGAAACAGGAACACGTGTCTTAGTCACAAGTATAATGTGTAATGTAAGCAGATGCAATTCAACAAAATTAGAAGCAATACAAACTAGTCATCATACATAACATGCAACCACATAGAGCAGTGCCAAGTTAGAGGGAGCACCTGTGATGGTGCACTAGGGGAGACGTGTTTATCACCAACACAGCTACGTTGAGTGTCTATGCATGTGTTGTCTTGGAAATCATCTTGGGGGGATGGAGGAGTAGAATATGTAGAGGCCCTCCATTTGGAAGGAGCACCTTCATCCGCTGCCTTGCTAGCTTCCTTTTGCTTTATTGATTTTGAATTGTCGAGTTAAACCGACAAGAAAAAGCAATAAAATTCACTCTTCAGAACTCATTCGTGCATGATACTGACAATCACTACTTTGATGTAAGGCAAACACATGATTCCAGGATGGAATAATATGAAAAACAGAATGACATGGCATATTCACAACTGTTTGTGTAAACTAAGCGAAACCATTTCACCAAATAAGAAGCAATGCAAGCTAGACACCACGTGAAAGATGCAACCAATATGAATCGCCAAGTTAAAAGTGTCCCATCATAAATGGCATTTCAACAAATTAGAAGCAGCGCATGCTATAAATCATATCAAAGATGCAACTAATATCACATCGCATATCTTTGAAGGTGTCTCGTCATATTAATTTATGCGGGATACAAAAAAACAATAGTTTTATGTGAGGACATGCTTAATAGACAGATGTACTATGTACTAAATACAGGAAGGCATGTCACATTAATAGGTATAATGTATAAGCTAAGCAGAATAGCACATGCAGTTTAACCAGATTGGAAGAATTACAATCTAGACACCATATGCAACATGCAACCACATATCACACTGCCAAGTTAGAGCAAGTACATGCGATGCTAGTGTAGGGGAAATGCGGTAATCAACTACAGAGCTACGTTCACTATCTTCATCTAGCCTTGCTATTTCTTGAGAATCATGTCGGGAGGCTGACGCTGCATTCTTTAACTGAGGAGTATTCCGCTTGCCTGACTGCCTCATCATAAGTGATTGATGAGGGATACACAAGAACATTAGTTGATGTAAGAACATGGTTAATACACAGATGTACTAGTATGTACCAAAAACAGAAAGGCATGTCATATTCAAAGGTATAATGTGTAAGCTAAGCGGATGCAATTTAACCAAATTGGAAGCAATACAATCTAGACATCCATTTGGAGTGGAAAGCATGATCATCTAGGACACGAGAGCCTGGTGGGAGGCGGGCTGCTTCGCCACCATCGTGGATTTTAGTTGGCTTCGGTGATGCCTCTCTTTGCTGGGCTTGTCACTTGGCTCGGCCAAGTGCCACGACTAGCTATTTGTCTTCCGGTGCTCACGGGATGGTGGTTCATGTAAAAAATATCTTTCCTTATCTTAATAAAGACCGACTTCGGCCTTTCGAATACAAGCTAGACACCATATGGAACATGCAACCACATATGACACCGTGAAGTTAAAGCAAGCACCTAGGATGGTGGTTCATGGCGAGCGAGGTCATCAACTCCAGAGCTACGTTCCCCGTCCCCATCTGCTGACACTACACCCTTTATAGTCTTGAAACGTGTCTGACTTAGCCGCGTACCACGCAGGAGCGACTTCCCTCTTATTTTTTCTGCTTCTGTCAAGGCAGGGTCTGAAATACCCTTGCATAAAAACACAATAGTGAGAGTATGGGTGAAGTGTGTGCGAGAACTAGTGCCTTTGTAAAAAGTAGCGAGATAGCGGTGGCTGAAAAATAAATGACAGGAGACATATGATAGCTCTACAACATTGCATGGCAAACAAAATTAGATTCTACTCCGTATGATTTTCTAATATATGAGCACAGGAAATGCAGGTACTCCTCCAGCACACCACCACATGTGGTCATGTCACGATAATAGTTGACTGAAAATAAATAGGTCAGTCGATTTTTTTAATGAACCGTCCGATCTATAAGGAACGAGCAGATGGCCTTCGTCTACCTCCCGCCAGTCACTGTTGACGATCTTTCTTGAACCGCCAGCGACCACCGGCCCAGACCCCTGCCTCCGCCGCCCCGCCCTCCCCTCGACCTCACACCACCACCGTGCTTGGCAACGCCCCCAGGCCATCCCTTTCATCCCGGACGACCTCTAGATCGAGCGCCAATAGCTCTAGGCCCCACACGCCCCTAAGATAAACACCGAGGCGTTGCTTCCCCGGCGTAATAGGTGGACTAGCACCTATTACGCCGGGGAATGCTTCCGTTAATTGGGAATCAACTGGCCAGGAATTGAAATTCAGGGGGGTGATGGACCTCTAGCTAAGGTGAAATAGTATATGAGGAGAAACCTTGTGCATCGCGAGTTTCTAGGAACATCTAGTATCAAGAAGAAGCGGTCAACTAGTGTCTTCTGTGGGATGAATACCATGCAAGCAGACACGTAAGATTTGCATGAATAAGGGAAGAGGAGTACCCTTATCGGTTGCTAGTGTGGTCTCCTCCATATGTCGCAGCGATCTTCTTTTTTCTCCCGAGGGAACCGATTTTTTGGAGAACCGTGGATTCTTGGACAAACCCATGGCCAAATTGTTTTGCTGTGGCCGTATGTCGGCAAAGGGGAAGCAGATCCGAGGCGGCGAAGGACGGCATAGCAGGAACAGCTCCGGTGCGGTGGAGGGTGGCGAAGTTGGAGCGGCAGCGGTGAGGCGCGGGACAGCGTGGTTGAACTGGCTCGGGTACGGACGGCTCGGCCTCGGCTTCAACTAATAGCCGTGGAGGGTGTTGCGGTTGAGGTTGCGGTGGACGACGACGTCGGGATATCGTCTCCGGCGTGATGGAGGAGGGCGGCGGTTGATGGGTGGAATGGGGTGGCGGACGGAGGATGCCGGGGTTTCACGGCTGGTGGAGAGGTAGTTTTTGCGCCCACGGAGCACGAATGGGGAATCGGATGGATGGGCGGGGGGAGGGGGAGAACCATGTTTCGGTCTAGGACGCACTTGTTTTTGGCTTTTTTGAACAAAAGATGGGACGCGCTTGTTTGAAATTTGGGGAAAGTACAAACTTTGCCCCACTCTTAAATTTCGGACCTACTGCGGGTCAGGGGTAGGATGGTAATCCCAGGTGTCCCAAATAGTGGGCGGGAGCGATTTCGGCCGCGCACATGTGTGCTTAGGCGGCCATTGTGTATGAATGTTTTTCGGAGGCGGTTGCGTGGCGTCTAGATGAAGCTACAAACCTACGGTTTAGACCTTTGGATGTCGGGCCGGTAGGTTTCACGGGTCGGAGTTATTAGAAAAGTAATATCCTTGTACTACCAAACATTGGTCTCACGCGGTTTCGGGCAAGTAGAGGCTCTTTTGGCGCTTCGTTCGAAATTTTGAAACACAAGCATTCACGTTTAGGGTACTCTTGAACTTTGAGGATTGACCTAAATAGACAACGTTAAATTTGACCTTGTATGTTTGAAAACCTCATTAAATTATCCGCTTCTTTTTGAAATTTTGACACTTGAAAATCCTATAACTACGATTATTTTGGAATGGAGGAGCTAAATTAGAATCTATTTTGTACACGACTACATATGCTATTATGTACAAAATCAGAGCAAAGATTGGTGCCCCCATAATTTTGGTATGATTTGCAAACTCCATGATATCAAATTCAAATAATTGAATGGACTTCATGTTGAATTCGATTTTTTTAAACCACCTTAAGTTGAATTCAAATGTATGCTAGTTCATAGGTAGCTATTTATAATGTTCATTGTGTAACTTTCATATGTATAATGTGCTTTACACACACAACATGAACTATACTCACGTTTATATTCGATTGCTAAAGCGATGCATTTTCTGGAGTTCAAAATACTAACTATGTGGATCAATTGTGTCGAATAATAACATAGACATGCTCAAATTCGATAGAATCTAGATGTCTGATGGATCAATGACCGTTCCTTACGCGAATTGCAAATATCATGATCCCATCCTAATATTTGGATACAATTAATATCTTTAATCAATGTGTATAGCAGTCTTGTACATGTAGTTTCACTCTCCATCGGTGGTCTCTAACACATTCTCACACACACTCTCCCGAGGTGTCTTTCTCGCACACATGCTCTCGATATAACCCTCCCTCCCTCTCGTAACCATTTACGACTGTTTTCACTAACCTTTATCACAAGCACTCTTCCTCCCGCAAGAATACACACGCACAATCCCCCTCGACCCTTTCTATATACATAGACCTTCCTACGTATCTCCTGTATGCACATTATCTTTAGGCATGTCTCTCACGCATTGTCTCACACCACTATTCCTAATCGACGAGTATGATTCTAGCAGAGCATTCTATAGGATGATCCTTAAAGTTAGGTTGGATGAATAGTAATATCAGAGATAAAGGGGTTACCTTAGTCCGAGAACCCAGGGTTACAAATCCTAGCCGGCTTTGTCAGTGGACGTAGAGTCCCTCACAATTATGCTATCTTTATCTTGTACGACTAGTCATCCATGGGTCTCCCTAAAAGCGTCATGGGCCGACCAATGTGGCGCGGGACGGAACCGAACGAAGGGCCTCACCTCGACCCACCGGACCTCACGCGGTGACACACCCTCTGCCCCCATGTCTCGTTATCTTCTCACACCCACACATACCACCACAGACACCACACACAAAAAAATATATTCTCCTGGTGCCTCTATCGACTCCCCCCTTGCATATACAAACTCAAGGGAATCTCTCGCCGTGACGTCATATTCGTCTCTCTCTCTCTAGACCACTCTCATTTCTCGTGCTATCTCTCCCACGCCCCCCCCCTGTCGGCCCCTCTATCCATGCCTCTCTCGAATACATAATACACAAACACACCTCTCTAGGCCCTGCCAAATGCATCAACTACACATTCACACATGTTACATCACGTACCCCATTGATCTAAGAAGCCCTCTCTTCATGTTTATTTCGCATACAACATTCCTTTTGAATAAAGTGTGGCCAAAAAATATTTTAGAATTTCTACATATATACAACATTACAAAGTTATATGGAGGAGTATGAACGCTTGCATTGCATGGTGCCCACAATGATATTTATTCCGCACTGTGAATTTGTATATTTTTATACTATATATAAAGGTAGTCATAATAAAGAGAAACGAAGAGCATCTCTCTCTCCATCGCATACCCCCCCCTCTACATCCCTTTCAAGTACGCACACAACTATCTCCAGGTCCTCTAAAAGTAAGCCCCCAGCACATTCACGCATGTTTCATCTTTCTCTCGCGATATATACAAAGGATTTATCATTTTATTTGAAACGAAAGCACGATACGTACATTGTACTTCAGAATCCACTCACTACGGTCACCATTTACGTTTTGTGGTTATTATACAGTCACGGGCTCACCGTACAACTCTGTATTTGCTCAAGACACGACTAGTTGACCAGTTAAACGCTCCACGTGGCACCTCTAGTGTTGCATCACATTATCTCACTACCATCAGGCCCACCTGTCGGCTTGTATCTACTCTACATCTACACTCTTATAAAATACTAGCAAGATGCCCATGCGTTGCACGGAACATCAAGATGCATTTGTATGAGTAGTTTAACTTGTGGGGGAAAAGGATGAACAAGGGAAGGCCTTATTTGCAAGTGTGGGGAGGGGTGTGGGTATCTTTTTGCAAATCTGCCATAGTTTCCTTCCTATCCGTCAGATATAGATCGAACGGCCTATATTGCAGGATGGCAGGCACACGATCATCACCGATTATGCTTTTTATAAGATAAGAGTAGGGATAAAATACACTCCTATAAAAAAACAGAGTTGGTGATGATCGTGTGCCTGCCACCCTGCAATATAGGCCATCCGATTTATATCTGACGGATAGGAAATAAACTATGACAATTTTGCCTAAGATGTACCCACACACCTCTCCACATTTGCAAATAAGGCCTTCCCTCATTCATCCTTTTCTCTCACAAGATAAACTAGTCATACAAATGCATCTTGATGTTACGCGGCAACGCATGTGCATCTTGCTAGTAAGAATGAAAACAAACGACAAAAAAATATTGGACGGTGGTTCGAAGTCATGACCACGGGCACAGCGGACAAGGTGGCCTTGTATTGGTATGCTGAGGCCGTCTGTTTTAACACACATGAGCTGGTGTGGTGATTATACACACACGCACGCATGCACACGAACTGCATGCACGCAACACTCACACGAACACATGCACCCACGCACGCACGCAACACTCACACGTACACACGCAGCCACGCACGCACACAACAATCACATGCACACACGCACGCATGCATGCACACACCAGTACACCACACAACCAACACACACTCTTACGCTCAAGTGCTCAACCAACACGTGCATGCACACACATCAGGCCCTGACAGACACATACACAACCAGGTGATTCCCGCGCACGGGGTGGAATCTTGTCGCGCCTGCTTAAATTTGTGTTTATCTGACCTTTTCCCTATGCGAACTAACATGTGGGACCCACAAGGAACATGGTCAATTTAACTAGTCAACATGGTGCCACGCAGACTATTTGGCCGGTCAACAAAGTGCAATCCGATGCTGAACCGTGAGCAAGTGACTGTATAGTCACCGCAAAACGTATATAGTGACCGTAATCAGCTTATTCTGAAGTTCGGTGAACGTATTACGCTTTTCTCTCTGTAGGCCCTCCAAAACTACATCTCTACATCGCTCGCATGTTACATCTAACAACTATGCAATCCGGCACTACTACTACACTCTAACACAATAAATCATATGTGTTTTTAGTTTTACTAGATATCATATTGTTACTTAATTATTCAGTTTGCATACATTAAAATTGCCTTTGAAATGTATGGCCGGTATCATATACCACGCGGGAAAAATCCTGCCCTTTCCTGTTTAATTGGTTTTGTATCGATGGATCGTGCGAAACAGCAAAACTATAGTACTATATACAGTACAAATGACAGTTCACTGGGCCGTCATGTCATGTACTCCTCCGTCGTAAGAGTGGAGTGCTCGCTTTCATAAATCTTCTAGTCCCTTTTGCCGACATGTGGAGCATCAAGCTACCGGGTCCACGTGCCATACCAGAATAAAGTGCAGAGCAGCCGGGGTGAAGCACCCAGTCATGGCGCCGGCATAGTAATGAGCAATGAGGCGTCAAATCACAAAGCTGCACCTTTCCCGCAGTTAAGTTGGAGGGACGAAGTAATAATGCTAAAAAAAGAAGTTGGAGGGACAAAGCAACCATCATTTCACTTGTTCTTTGAATCCGCTTCTCCCTCATCTTCTTCAAGTTAACCACGTGTTGCTTCTGCCATTGTTCTGCCTCATGTGGGAAGCGGATCGGCTTGGTAAAGCACTGACACGTGGGACCGCATGTTAGCAAACCGCCAGGACAACGTCCTCTAAAAATAAGAAACCTGCCCCACCATCTGTGCGGAAAAATCACCTGCTTTTTACTAATCTTGATTCTATAATTTTTTAGATCAATATAATTGAGATTTCTATAGATAGCACACAGGAGCAAAACCAAGTGGTACGGTTAAGGGCTTCCACAATGTGTAGCCAAATGTGAAAATAGCTTTTGGCATCATGGGAGCCATTGTGGACGGTGTTGCCAAAGCCAAAAGGATGGAACCGAAGCTCCCTGATTGATTGATTGATTGAAGGAATAGAAAAATGCAACGTCTCTCCTCTTTCTCCCGTGCTTGGACGCATGTACAAAGATAGAGGATGAGTCTACTCTCCTGTCCCTTCTATCACAAATCACAAAGCAGTGAGGCGTCAAATCAGAAAGCATGGACGAAGGAACTATCATTTCACTCTTCGCTGACTCCGCTTCTCCATCGTCTTCTTCGAGAAACCATCTCACCGCACTAAGCTGGACGAACGATGCTATTGTGTATGAGTAGTACTAGTACATTTACGCGTCCTTTGGTTCAACGGACTTCCTGGATGCAAATAAGGCGGTTGTCTCGGCTTGCAGGCGGCACTTGCGAACGACTTACCATGGTCTCCCTCAATGGTGTTCTCCGTCGAACGCACTTCGCCAAACCACAACGTTCGAGATATCGTCGACGTCACCGCAACAGGGAAGAAACTCAAATATAGTTACTACCTCCATTTTTTTGTACACAAGGCCAGTATATCATAATTACAATTTGCAAAAGGCCACTAACACTAATCGAGGCAAAATTGATGGGGTTTGCCTCGTACTAGCAACCAAGGACATTAATACCCCATGCATGCATGCGGAAGTGAGAAGGTTGGTTTGCATGGCGCTGCATTAATCAAGCGATGAGGAGTGAGCTGGTTAGCTCTTTGGGCTTTGGAGAAAAAAATATGCATTAATTGACACGTGAAACGAGGATTTGTATCGATTAATCCCGCGAAGGAAAACCCCGCCCTTCTTTTTTAACACTAGTACTCCTAGTACGTAGTATACGCACTTATCCTGTTTGGGTCTAGGCCTTGCATTGCCATACTTCGCCACACATTTTTCCCAAGCTTGCCTAAAGTTTTCAGAATGAAAAGGAGGTACACTTGCGCATGGCTGTCGCGGTCGCACCGCACCCTCACACGCTCGCTCCTGCACGCCGCGGTCGCACCGCACCCTCACATGCACAGTCGCTTCTGCATGCCGCAAACCCAACCATGGGAACGCACCCTCACTGACACGTGTTGTCGCATGTGAACAAACCAAACTCAGCCATCCTACCGCTAGCACATAATTTTCGTTCATAGAGTATGTTTATCCAACCGCATGTTGGGGAGTATCCGTACGGCCCGTGCGGTGGTCTTTTGGGGAAGAAGAAGAGGTGAGGAAGAAGGGTTAGGAGACGTAGGATATTCATCCAACCGCCTGAAATGGCAGACTGGCCCTAGTCAGGCGACTTGCATAACAATATATGTTTTTACACAGCAAAAGATCCATAAAAACAACAACATAAAGAAAAACTATCACTGCTCGCGGAACGAGACGGCCTCGTCGTCTTTGGCTGCCGGCGCGAACCAGACGTAGCTGCCTACGTGTGTCTCCGCACCGTGGTTGTCCTCGGCTTCCAGCTACTCGTTCACGCGGAGCGTGAGGGCGCTCTGCATGGACGAGAGCACCGCCCTGTTCAACCCGAGGGCGTCCGGTTCCGCCTGCAGGAGGGCCTCGATGGCAGCGGCATCCGCGCGCTCCGCGTTGAGTCGAGCCTCCGCCGCCCAATTCAAGTCCAGGACGTCCGGTTCCGCCTGCAGGAGGGCCTCGATGAGAGCGGCATCTGCGCGCTCCGCGTCGAGTTGAGCCTCTGCCGCCCGGTTCAAGTCCAGGACGTCCGGTTCCGCCTGCAGGAGGGCCTCGATGGTAGCGGCATCCGCGCGCTCCGCCTCAAGTTGAGCCTCCACCGCCCGGTTCACATCCACGACATCCGATTCCGCCTACAAGAGAGCCTCGATGGCAGCGGCATGCGCGCGCTCCGCGTCGAGTTGAGCCTCTTCCTCCCGGTCCTCCTTTAGTATCGCCAGGTTGAACCGCTGGTCCGCCTGCACCATGGGGGACTCGAACGCCGGCACGAAGTCGACGTCCATCGTCTCATACCCATCGGGGCCTTCGCGCCGTGACCTCCGCCATGAACATTGGATCGGCTTCCTCCTCCTCGTAGCTTGGCTCCAGAGAACTCGGGGATTGGCCCGCCGCAAAGCGAGCTTGGGAACGGAGCTCTCTAGCTCCGACCGCCAGCGTGATTTTTGCACGGTGCTCCGGCGTCAGCATCTTGTAGTACGTGATTGAGGGAGTCCTGGATTAGGGGGTATCCGGACAGCCGGACTATATCCTTTGGCTGGACTGTTGGACTATGAAGATACAAGATTGAAGACTTCGTCTCGTGTCCGGATGGGACTCTCTTGGCATGGAAGGCAAGGTTGGCGATACGGATATGTAAATCTCCTTCTGTTGTAACCGACTCTGTGTAACCCTAGCCCCCTCCGGTGTCTATATAAACCGGAGGGTTTAGTTCGTAGGACAAGAACAATCATACCACAGGAGATAATAACGGTGATTCCGGCACAACAAAAATGGTGATTCCGGCACGGGAGATAATAACACCCCGGACAGTGCCGAAGAAAACCCCCTCCAGCAGGACTCAGCGCAGGAGGAGGGAGAAGCAAGTCCGCACGAGAGAGCGTAAGAAGAGGTAGAGGATTATATGCCTCCCTCCGGAGACGAAGCAAGCCTCAACGACGATGAATTAAATGCGTGCACGAGGATCCCGTCGAACAAGAGTGTTTCAGACGCAGGCTTATGGCCACGGCGAACAGCCTCAAGAAAAAGCGACAACAGCTTAGAGCTGATCAGGATCTGCTAGCCGGCAGATGGACTGAAGTCCTCGCGTCAAGAGCATGAGCTCGAACGCCTCCAAAGCTACCCTAAACGCAAGCTGCTCCCCGATTAGAGGAGGAGGCTTACGAACCCGCATCACCAAGAGACAATACGGCTGATCGACCACCCGTGGTCGCTGACAGAGAGGCCTCTAGGCCCTTCACTAGAACCATACCCGGCATCGCTCAAAAGCACACGCTGTGGGGAACGCCCGACCTGCGGGATATATTGGAGGACAAGGCAAGACAATCAAGATCGATCTATGGATCGCATGAGCGCCCCACGGTACGTGACGACAACCATCGCGCGGTACACAGTAAGTCCGGCCGGGCCGAACAAAACAAACAAAGCTCTTTTGAGCTCCGTCGCGATATCACCCAGTACAGAGGCGCCGCACACCCACTATGCTTCACAGACGAAGTAATGGATCGTCAAATCCCTGAAGGGTTTAAACCCGTCAATATTGAATCCTATGATGGCACAACAGACCCCGCGGTTTGGATCGAAGACTATCTCCTTCACATCCACATGGCCCGCGGTGACGATCTTCACGCCATCAAATACCTCCCCTCAAGCTTAAAGGACCAGCCCGGCATTGGCTCAACAGCTTGCCGCCAGAGTCGGGCTAGAGCTGGGAGGACCTCGAAGCCGCATTCCTCGATAACTTCCAGGCACTTATAAAGTGCGACCACCAGACGCTGATGACCTAAGACACATAATTCAGCAGCCTGCATTTAATCGGCGGACAATTACGGACACGGTTCTTAACCAAGAAAAACCAAATCGTCGACTGTCCGGATGCGGAGACCCTCGCGGCCTTCAAGCATAACATCCGCGACGAGTGGCTTGCCCGGCACCTAGGACAGGAAAAGTCGAAATCCATGGCAGCCCTCACATCACTCATGACCCGCTTCTACGCGGGTGAGGACAGCTGGCTAGCACGCAGCAACAACCTCAAAGAAAATTCGCAGTCCGGACTTCAAGGACCGAAATGGCAGGCCGCGTCAAAACAAAAACAAACGCCACACTAACGGCGACAACATTGAGGATACGGCAATCAATGCCGGATTCAGAGGCTCTAAACCCGGTCAGCGGAAAAAGCCATTCAAAAGAACTACTCCGGGTCCGTCCAATTTGGACCGAATACTCGACCGCTTGGCCAGATACACGGCACCCCCGAAAAGCCAGCTAACCACACCAACAGGGACTATTGGGTATTCAAGCAGGCAGGAAAGTTAATTGCCGAAAAAAATGACAAGGGGCTGCATAGCGATGACGAGGACGAGACCCAACCGCCAAACAATAGAGGACAGAAGGGTTTCACAAAAGTGCGGACGGTGAACATGATATACGCAACACACATACCCAAAAGGAAGCGGAAGCGTGCACTCAGGGATGTCTACGTGATGGAGCCAGTTGCCCCGAAGTTCAATCCATGGTCCTCCTGCCCGATCACTTTTGACCGAAGGGACCACCCCACTAACATCCGCCACGGCGGATTCGCCGCAATGGTCTTAGACCCAATCGTCGATGGATTTCACCTAACCAGAGTCCTGATGGACGGCGGCAGCAGCCTGAACCTGCTTTACCGTGATACTGATGCGCAAAATGGGCATAGACCCTCAAGGATTAAACCTACCAAACGACCTTTAAAGGCGTCATACCAGTGTAGAAGCCAATTGTACAGGCTCAATTACACCGGAAGTGGTCTTCGGATCCGGATAACTTCCAAAGCGAGGAGTTAATCTTCGACATAGTCCCGTTCATGGCGGCTATCATGCCTTGTTCGGACGCATCGCCGCGTTGAAAAGTTCAACGGTGCCGTGACTACGCATACCTCAAGCTCAAGATGCCAGGCCCTCGAGGAGTCATCATGGTCAATCGGAAACACCGAACGTTCTCTCCGCGACGGAGGAACATACAATGCTCTTGCGACGAAGTGCAATGCAGCCTCTTAAGGCAATTCTCGAGTCCGCCGTTAAGCGGCCGGACAGCTAAGCCGCCCGGAGTAACTTACAACAAGACCACAGCACGCCCCGAAAGCATCGTGTAGAAGGCCCCAACCCCAGCTCATGCGAAACGTCAAAGCAGGTCCTTCGCGTACACCATTATGCTCTGAAGATACCATGGGCATGGGGAGAGGGGCACGACAACGATAAACCCAGACTGTGTCTCAACCACACCAGGGGCTCTCAAGTGTGTCGTTCCTTTTTCTTTTCTTTTTACCTTTTACTTTTTTTACCCACAGGACTCCGTTTGTCAGAGGCCCTGTCCGGCAGCAGACCTGCCGAACTCACGATGCAACAGCCAGGGAAGGATAAAGGCTACAACGAATATACAGGTGGTCTCCATTACGAGCATTTTTATACACCAATCTGCAGCCTACCCCTGGAGGGGACATGTTTAAACAGTCCCATACCTTGCTTATCGTGACTATTTGTATCATTCTGCATTCGTAGCAGCACTTATTGAATTAAACAATGCAACACCTTTTTGCTTATAATTGCATTTCTTTTTCATACATATGTTCATTCACGGCATGTCGCATCCGTACACTTTGGTACGGCTAATATACACCAGGGGCTTATGTTTCCCGCATTATGGTATGATGAGTCCGAACACTTTCACAAGTGCGGCACCCGAACTTATAGCACTATATGCATCGGCTCCAAATCATGTCTTGGGTCAATAGTTGGGTTTGCCCGGCTCCCATGTTTTGGTACCTTACGTTCCGTTATATCGGCTAAGGTAGCACTGGGAGAACCACTGCGATTCCGCCCCAGTTGAGCTAGGTTAACGCCTCAGTGGAGAAAGCTAAAACTGACCGTCATGATGAGGCGAGAGCCGGTCGCTGTTCGAGAGGTTTTTTCCGAGTCCTTAAAGACTTATGCCGCTTAGAGCGAGGAGCCGGATACAGTCCGGCCAAGGCATGGATAGCGCCCCAAATTCGGCCTTCCGAAGACTAGAGGCTTCGCCGAAATTTAAAATTATAGAATTCTATGGCTAAGTGAGAGTGTTCAAGCATTATAAGTCCGGTTGCCTTGTTTGCTGTATTGAGCGCCTCCCTAGATGGACCCAAAAATGGGAACAAGAACGCTCAAGTTTATCCCGAACACCCCAGCACTCGTGGCATGGGGGCTAAAGCCGACGACTTGCCATCTCTTAGATTTGATAAACAGCCGCACAGAAGGTAATATTTTAAATTAACAAGCGTTGCTTAGCGCATATGAACTAAGTTTTCAGCGCACAGGGTAACAAAATGCGAGTCTACTCAAATATTACATCTTTGGAGCACTCACCCGCAATAGTGCGGGCGCCCTTCAGCACACTCTTATAATACATCTCGGGCGTGCGATGCTCCTTGCCCTCTGGTGGCGGGTCCGTCCACGAGCTTCGGGCATCCATCTTGCCCAGTGCACCTTTGCGCGGGCAAGGCCCGACAGGCACCCTCAATACAAGCGGAATGCTTGATAACTTCAACCCACGGGCACGCATCTATCACCAGACCAGGGCCGAAGTAGCTCCTGTGCATGGCCTCCTTAGGCCACGGCCGAACTATGAGGCCCTTCATGGCCTGTTCGGCCGCCTTGTGGAGCTTCGACCAGCTGCTTCAAATTTGGTCGCTAAGGGCCACCGGATGTCCAAATTCTCAAAGACATCGAGACGAGAAGACCTTCTCCGTCGAGCTCCCTCCTCGGCCCGGTAGAATGCGGCAAAGATCGGACACGCTGCGAGGAAGATCTGCGAACGCTCCTGGAGAGCTCCGAATTCGGGTAAGCAATAGGTAATTAACACTCACATGCTTACTTTGCATGAAAAATGCCTTACCCGCTGCTATTTTCTTCACCGCCTCAATATCCTGGAGGGCCTTGCAGGCTTCGGCCTTAGTGGCTTTGGCACTCTCAAGAGCCGTTGCAAGCTCATACTCTCGAGTCTTCGAGTCACGCTCCAAGCTCTCATGTTTTTTCACGAGATCCTAGAGCTCTTGATGTACCTCCGCCACCCGCGCCTCCTGCTTCTCTCGCTCGGTGCGCTCCACGGCCAGATTATGCGTTGGCCGAGGCCATCGCCTCCTTCGTGGTCGCCACCTCGTTAGTGGCCCCTACAATACCCACGTTATCCTTGTCATTTTTCTTGCAACCAAATCCTTTTCTCAGAAGGTACAATTTTCATAAGGTATTACTCACCTTCTTTTTCCTCGAGCTGCTTCTTGGCATGACCGAGCTCGTTCTCGGACCGCTCGAGGTTTTCCTTCAAAGTATTGACCTCCATGATCGGTCTTGGCGGAGGTCACAAGACAACCTGCAATCCCATATTGACATATTTTTTATGACTCCTGCGTTTATCTTTCTAAAGATCCTCAGTCCAGCTTTTCTTTCCGAACACCGAACTACTGTCTATGCGGTACCATTTTACATATATTGAAATTCTTACCTCAAAGCCTGTTAGAAGGCTACTGCAGGCTTCGGTCAGCCCGCTCTTGGCGAGCTGAACCTTCTGAATCACCGCACTCATAACAGTGCGGTGTTCCTCTTCGATGGAGGCGTAGTTGAGCACCTCCAGCAAATTATCCGGCACCTCCGGTTGGACGGAGGCAGCCGGCGTCATGATCTTGCCCTTCTTACGAAGGGTCGCCCACGGACTCACGAGCCACTGTGGCCTCCGGGGCTGAGTCCGGTGCAAAGTCCGGAGGGTGTCTGTGACACCTTCGGGCCTCCTCCTCTGGTGGGTCCTTTCTTGGGATCTCACCTCGGCGTTGTCCGCAGACGGGGTGGAGGCGGTCGGAAGGGAATCCATATCCGACGCACCCAAGGACCCGCTCGGCGAAACGGGAAGATCATCCTTGGGCGGACTGCAGGGTTGTATGCGGCATTAGAAAGACATTATGTGGCGAAAAGAAAAAACCTTGAAGTTATTCGAGAGTCCGGATACTTACGATCTCGCCAGGGGCTTGGCCCTTGGAGGCCAGTCCTCATCGTCGTCACTGGCGTTGGCGGAGCAGCCCGGGGGAAGAGTTTTTCCCTTCTTGGACCCTTCGGCCTCCCTTGTTGGGGAGGCCTTCCTTTTCTTCCCTCCTTCCGGGAGAGGCTTTCTTCTTCTCCTCCTCGCCTTGGTGGGAGGAATCGGCCTCGGATTCATCATCCGATAGCACCTGAAAACAGGAACTCTTCCGAGTCCCCGTGGCCGTCTTCTTGGCCTTCTTCTCCGGCACCACGTGGGGTGCCGGAGCCAGCAGCCCCGTTAGGCGGGCGTCCACTGGGTCCTCTGGCAATGGGGCCGGACAGATAATCCGTTCGGCCTTCGCTAGCCATTCCTGTCAAAGGTAAAGGGAGTTTAGATCCCGAATAGAACCAAACTATGGAAAACAAGTGGTGAAATCACTTACCTCGTCAGCTGGACGCTGCGAGCGGAATCCGCGATCTTCGGTAGCGGATGCGGGAACTTCGGCGCCCTTGAACAGCACCTTCCAGACATCTTCGTACGTAGTGTCAAAGAGCCCGCTCGAGTGCAGTGTTGCGCGGATCAAACTCCCACATGTTGAAGCCCGTCTGTTGGCACGGGAGAATCCGGCGGATGAGCATGACTGGACTACGTTGACAAGCTTGAGCTTCTTGTCCACTAGCTTCGGATATGAGCTTGGAGTCCGGTCAGCTCCTCCGAATCCCCCAAATCCGTCCACTCTCTTTCCGGGAGGTGAGCCGTGTAGGGATGCCAGATCTGAATTGGGGCGGCTGCCCAATCAGGTCACGCGGCTCGGTGATGTAGAACCACCCCGATTGCCACCCCTTAATGGTTTCCGCGAAAGTGCCCTCTAGCCACATAACGTGGGACATCCTGCCCACCATGGCGCCTCCGCACTCCACTTGGCTGCCCTTCACAACCTTCGGCTTGACACTGAAGGTCTTGAGCCACAAGCCGAAGTGGGGCTGGATGCAGAGGAAGGCCTCACACACGACGATAAACGCCGAGATGTTGAGGATGAAATTCAGGGCCAGATCATGGAAATCTAGGCCGTAGTAGAACATGAGCCCCGGACAAAGGGATGAAGCGGGAAGCCCAGTCCAGCGGAGGAAATGGGGAAGAAATACTACCCTCTCATGGGGCCTGGGTTGGGGACGAGCTCTCCCTCGTCGGGGAGCCGATCTTGCGATGTTCTTTGGACAAATATCCGGCATCGCGCAGCTTCTGGATCTGCCCCTCCGTGACGGAGGAGGCCATCCACTGCCTCCGCTCCGGACATAGTTGGAGAAGGTTGAGGTGAGAAGTGCGGACTTGGGCGGCTGGAGCTCGAGTTCAGCGGAGATGGATAAGCCAAGGGGAAGAAGGCGCGGTAGAAGGGTTGGATCTTTATCCCCTTATATGGGCGGACAAAACATGTGTCCCCACCGGCTGGTAAAACTCGCTTATCTCCCAAGCGTCACAATCAATGGCACGGTTGGGTTACCCACGTCCGTATTGATGGGAATACCGGAATAAGGGGAACACGATCTACGCTCGACAAGGCGTGCCAAGGAAACCGCTTCACTAAACGCTACCGAGGTGGAACAATAAAAACAATTTGAGTAAAAGCTTGGTAGTGGTGCGACGTCACGCCACAGAATACGTCAGCCGATTGATCTTGTGTAATATTATTCTCTCTACGGTGGTATGTGGAATTTATCTTTGTAGAGTCGGACACTATCCTGGTGTTCACAATCTTCTATAAATTATTCGGAGGAAGAACCCGCCTTGCAATGCCGAAGACAACATGCGCGCCGGACTCGTCGTCATTGAAGCCTGGTTCAGAGCTACCGAGGAGTTCCAGACTAGGGGGTGTCCGGATAGCCGAACCATCATCATCAGCCGGACTCCAAGACTATGAAGATACAAGATTGAAGACTTCGTCCCGTGTCCGGATGGGACTTTCCTTGGCGTGGAAGGCAAGCTTGGCTATATGGATATGTAGATCTCCTACCATTGTAACCGACTCTGTGTAACCCTAGCCCTCTTCGGTGTCTATATAAACCGGAGGGCTTTAGTCCGTAGGACGAAAAACAATCATACCATAGGCTAGCTTCTAGGGTTTAGCCTCTTTGATCTCGTGGTAGATCCACTCTTGTAACACACATCATCAATATTAATCCAGCAGGACGTAGGGTTTTACCTCCATCAAGAGGGCCCGAACCTGGGTAAAACATCGTGTCCCTTGTCTCCTGTTACCATCCGCCTAGACGCACAGTTCGCGACCCCCTACCCGAGATCCACCGGTTTTGACTCCGACAACGCGTCTCCCGAATTGAAGGCATCAAATGCCTCTTGGGAGAAACAAGTGTCACGGAGTACGGCCCGGCGGCGCCTGTGATTCATGGCGCTCTCCACTTTGTAATTTGTAGCGGAGATTTTATCCGCATCCTCTGTAGGAGGAACGTCCGACGCGTGCCCCGCCTCCGTGTCCGGCCCTGGAGCCCGGCTGGTGGAGGCGTGATCGGCAACTTCTCCGGATATAGTCCGGCGAGAATTTTTCCTTCTGGGAAACATGGGTATTATTATGTTTTCAAAGACAAACCCACATAGCAAGGTTTTATGTCATACCTCTGCGGCGGCGTCTCAGTCTGAACCACTTTTCTTTTCAGCCTGCCTGGCCTCGGTACCCCTTGCTAGTAACTCGTCACGGGCTCGGCATGGCGTCCGGAGGACCTTCCCTGTAAGACACTGTGCAGATACGGAAGGTAAGGTGCGTGGAAAGGGATACTTCTCAAAGGTTGGTCCCCTGGTCTCACTTACCTGCGAGGCAGTAGCCCCGGATAGTCGGCTGTAATAGCCAACACGGCCTCATCGCGGCTTAATTGATAAAATATCTTATCGATTAGCTCCACGAATATGTCCGGATCCTCTTGAAGGCCGGGGTCGAGGGACCGTTCAGGTTCCTCTGGTTGTGGAGGTGGGCTATTTATCTCCCTTACTGCCTTACGCAGCTCCTGCGGTGAACGGGCAAAATAAGACATTTATTGTGGAAATGCGGAAGGGAAGGGCATGAAAAGTGGCAGCTTACCCAGCTCGGAGGATTGTACATGGAGAATCCGTCCCGCGGTTTGATGCGGAGGAACTCCTCTTCCTATCCCTTATGCAGACCGGACAGAATTTTTGCGAGGCGGCAGCGGAGTCCGGCCCCTTACGGCCGCGGCGGGTGGCATCATCTTCCCGTTAAAGTCCCACATTGGGCAGCCTCGGTATTGAAGCGGCTGCACCCTCGTGATAATGCATATTGACATAACTTCAGTTGTAGTCGGTCTGATAGAGCCGGCACCTTTATCCGGCTCATCGGTAAGAAGCGTCTCTATCATCTTCCTCCCCGAGGGCTCCTTGGTCGCCACTTAGGCGTTTCTTGAGAGGAACATTATTAAACTTCAGGAAGGCCGATCCGAATAGGATCGAGAAGAGGGCGTCCTCTATATAGAACCACTCAAGGCCAGTCTTGGATGCCTTCTTCGGGTGCCGGACAAGTATCCGGTCCCGGCGATGCGCCATATTTCGGCTCCGCCACTTGAAACAAAGTGACCCCTCGTATGCAGTGCGAGGCAGAATAGCCTCTTCTGTAGCTCGAAGTGAGCTTCGCAGCCCATAAACAGTTCACAAAGAGCGACATAGCCAGCGATGTGCAATATGGAGGCAGGAGTGAAATTATGCAGCTGAAGGCCGTAGAACTCCAGGAGCCCGCGGAGGAATGGGTGAATTGGAAATCCTAGTCCCCTTAATAAATAAGGGACAAGGCATACCCATTCCCCTTTGGAGGGATTGGGGAAGCTCTCTGCTTGTTCTCCGCCATTATAGGTGGCAAGCCCGGCTTGAACGGGGACCATATACGCTGGGGGGAGAAATCCCTGGGTCTGTAGCCTCACTAGTTGGCTATGCGGGACGGAACACTTCTTCCAATCACTGGGCTTAGGGCTACGGGGGCGAGAGGAGGAGTTGTGGCGACTGTCCCTGTTGGAATGGATTTTTTTCCAGGCGTGCTCCGATGGATACTCGCTGTGGGAGGATGGTATGATATGGATCTATGAATCCCCGTCTCTTTATAGGCGATTTGCCTACATGGCTAGGGTGGAAATTGTAAAAATGCCCCGGCTTCTCGCATTCACTCGACGCGTTGAGGATCTCCATTATTAGGCGCAGAAGCCAAGGAGTGCAACATTTATGGGAAGCCGGACACTATTCAAACAAGTATTCATAATTTGGAGAAGAACCCGCCTTGCAATGTCAAGACAATCTGCAAGGCCGGACTCATCGTCATTGAAGCCTGGTTTGGGGCTCTTGAGGAGTCTGGATTAGGGGTATCCGGACAGCCGGACTATATCCTTTGGTCGCACTGTTGGACTATGAAGATACAAGATTGAAGACTTCGTCTCGTGTCCGGATGGGACTCTCTTGGCGTGGAAGGCAAGCTTGGCGATACGGATATGTAGATCTCCTGTTGTTGTAACCGACTCTGTGTAACCCTAGCCCCCTCCCTGTCTATATAAACCGGAGGGTTTAGTCCGTAGGACAAGAACAATCATACCATAGGCTAGCTTCTAGGGTTTAGCCTCTACGATCTCGTGGTAGATCAACTCTTGTAATACTCATATTCATCAAGATCAATCAAGCAGGAAGTAGGGTATTACCTCCATAGACAGGGCCCGAACCTGGGTAAACATCGTGTCCCTTGCCTCCTGTTACCATCCACCTTAGACGCACAGTTCGGGACCCCCTACCCGAGATCCGCCGGTTTTGACACGGACAGTGATCTTGTGGCGCACCATGGCTTTCCGGCGAACTAGGGTACGCTTGATGCGGGCTAGGGGATCGAAAGGTGGGGGAAGGGGCTGGAGATTAGGTGTGATTTTAGTGCAGTGGCTGGCATAGGCCGAGCAGCGAAGGTTCTGATGTGAATAGTGGTTCCGGTGATGACCGGTCAATCGGTTTTGACTGTACATCGCTCTTGTCGCCTTCGCGTTGCAGCCCGGCACGCTGGACCCTCCATGTCGCTCACCGAATGGAATGCGCTTCGTCTTGTGTTCTTGCTCGCTTGTGGGACCGCAGTTGAGAGCAAACCGACGTCCTTCCCCCTCCCCCGCCCGCGTCATTTTATGCAGAGTAAATAAAAACAAAGGGAGTATACTACGGATGAGGATCCCCTGACGTGGCCGAACCCATTGAGTAACTGACATGTGGGGCCTAGCAAGCACGGGGTCCGCCAGTAAGTGACCGAAAGGGAGGGTAAGGCAGGGATACGTATGTGAAAGGAGATTCCAATGATATAATTTTCACATTATACATCTCATGTACTATTAATCTTGTCAATAGTCAAATGCGGTTTTGAAAAACTCATTAGAGCATGGTTAATAATATAGCCAGTCGATGGTTATAAGGAACTGCCATGTCATCTATAGCCATCATCTATTATATGCACTCATACAGTAGTGTGGGCTATAAGTTTGGCTATTTCCCACACAAAAAATTATAAGGTTGGCTATTGTATTAGTACTTTTTCCCATCTCCTCTCCATCTCTTTCTTCATATTTATTGTACGTATTTAACTAGGAATGCATATATAGCTAGGCTCTTGCATGAGAGCTCACTCCCCTTACTTTTTCACATCTCTCTCCTCCACATAGGCCCTATATAAATGGAAGGAGGGAGTAGAACTATGAGAACTGCATACTCTAGTACATATGTTGTCAGTACTCCACTAGGACTATTGGATAGGGGGCTTAAAAAAAGTTATTATTGGACTGGCTATACATGGCGAAATCCTAGTAGGAAGAGCATGCGCGAGAACAAGCACATTCACGTGGTTGAAAACAAATTGGAAACCATCTCGAGTACAAATCTAGGAGTACGTACGAATCTAACAATATTGATTGGGCATTGTTGAATGTTGATACTTTTTTTATCAAAGTAGAGATACTTTGACTACACATAAAACTTATATGTAAACTAGAAAGGATAGGAGGGAGTGTATGGTACGTTCAAAAACGAAACAAACATTGAATACCCTTTATATATGATTTGCGGATGCTATGATCCTTTGGTTCAAAATTTTGAATCCGCCTTTAGGTATCACACATGCCCCCACTTGTTCTCTCTCGATTTCATCTCGGGTCCGGAGATTGATTGAAAGAGGACTAGGGTGGAGTACAATATGTTCGTTTAAGCCTATGAACGCATACAATATACTCCCTCCGATCCACATGCACCCCGTGGGTCATTTCTATCATAGAAACAGACCAAACCTTTATCTCCTTGCACGATACGCAATTGATCTCTGAACATCAATCGATCTCATCAACATGTGTCGGGGCATGCATGAACCGAATGGGATGCCAAAACTAAGACGCGAAGCGACACGTAGGAGGCAATGTTGAAAGTGCAACTATCCCTAGGTGGTTTTGGTAATTCCTAACAACATATAGCTCATTGAGCTAATGCTATTTCAAGATTAGTATTTCAGGAAAGCTCAATGATTGTCATGGCATGGATGAGAAAAGTGGACCCCTCAAAATGCTAAGGACAAAAGGATTGGCTCAAGCTCAAAGCTCAAGACTCTACATTTTCTATTTTGGTGATCCAAGATCACATTGAGTCTATAGGAAAAGCCAATACTATCAAGGAGGGATGAGGTGTTGCTTAATGAGGCTCTTGCTCAAAATGCTTAGTGATATGCTCCAAAGCCCTCAACTACTTTTTTCACATCCACAGATGACCTAAACCAAAAGTCAAACTCGGCCCCCTCGATTCTTTCTATCCGGCGCCACCGAGTTCACATGTCATAGCCACTGCCACAAACCCTAGGCAAATCGGTCTCACCGATAGGGATCTCGGTCTCACTGAGATGGGATTGTAATCTCTCTGTTTCCCTTCATAACGCTTCGGTCCCACCGAGATGAGCGATCGGTCCCACCGAGATTGCAATGTAAACTCTCTGTTTCCCTTTTGTAACATTTCGGTCTCACCGAAATGAGCGAATCGGTCCCACCGAGTTTACCTGACCAACTCTCTGGTTAGCTTATTACCAAAATCGGTCTCACCGATTTTGTGTAACCGATCTCACCGAGATTACGTTATGCCCTAACCCTAACCATATCGGTCCTACCGAGTTGCATGTCGGTCCCACCGAAAATCCTAACGGTCACTAGATTTGCTGAATCAGTCCGACCGAGTTTATCAATTCGGTCCCACCGAGATTGGCAAGTTGTGTGTAACGGTTATATTTTGTGTGGAGGCTATATATACCCCTCCACCTCCTCTTCATTCGTGGAGACAGCCATCAGAACGAACCTACACTTCCAACTTACATTCTCTGAGAGAGAACCACCTACACTTGTGTTGAGGCCAAGATATTCCATTCCTACCATATGAATTTTGATCTCTAGCCTTCCCCAAGTTGCTTTCCACTCAAATCTTCTTTCCACCAAATCCATATCCCGTGAGAGAGAGTTGAGTGTTGGGGAGACTATCATTTGAAGCACAAGAGCAAGGAGTTCATGATCAACACACCATTTGTTACTTCTTGGAGAGTGGTGTCTCCTAGATTGGCTAGGTGTCACTTGGGAGCCTCCGACAAGATTGTGGAGTTGAACCAAGGAGTTTGTAAGGACAAGGAGATCGCCTACTTCGTGAAGATCTGCCGCTAGTGAGGCAAGTCCTTCGTGGGCGACGGCCATGGTGGGATAGACAAGGTTCTTCTTCGTGGACCCTTCATGGGTGGAGCCCTCCGTGGACTCGCGCAACCGTTACCCTTCGTGGGTTGAAGTCTCCATCAACATGGATGTATGATAGCACCACCTATCGGAACCACGACAAAAACATCCGTGTCTCCTATTGCGTTTGAATCCTCCAAACCCTTCCCTTTACATTCTTGCAAGTTACATGCTTTACTTTCCGCTGCTCATATACTCTTTGCATGCTTGCTTGAATTGTGTTAAGATTGCTTGACTTGTCCAAAGTTGCTAAAATCTGCCAAGAACTAAAATTGGGAAAAGGATAGATTTTTATTTGGTCAAGTAGTCTAATCACCCCCCTCTAGACATACGTTCGATCCTACAAAAGTGAAACTTCAAACGAACCGTTTGTTTGTCTGCATGTCGGACAAATTACAAATAAACATTGGAAATACAAGCATGCACTACAAAAAAATACACTTCCGTGATGATACGTGTTTGTCACAGTAGGTCACGTTTTTTGTCATGCATGTACATCCATGACAAATTTATGACAGAATCAAGATAGTCATACTGTCTTTGTCAGAGAAGTGTTCCATGACATTACCAAAATTATCATCACGGAACTGTCCACTTCCATGACGATAAATCACGCGTCACGAAGTGCTTTCGTCAAGGGTGACCGACACGTGGCATCCACCGTAACGAACGCCGTTAAGCTATCGAGTCGGGTTTTGGATCCGATAACCGTTATCAGCCCGACCAATGGGGATTTTCCACGTGTAAAATCATCATTGGCTGGAGGAGACACGTGTCAGGTCCGCATTGGCACAGGTGTCACTCATCCAATGGGCGAGACGCACCTATGATATGTTGACACGTGGACCGGCCCATCAAGTTTAAATGGGCCGGCCCAACTGAATGCCCACAAGATTTTGTGGACCATAATGGGCCGGCCTAGCTAAAGGCCCACGAGATTTTGCGGACCATAATGGGCTGGCCCAGCTAAAGGCCCACAAGATTTTGCGGGCCATAATGGGCCTGCCCAGGTAAAGGCCCACAAGATTTTTGTGTGCCATAATGGGCCGGCCCAGGTAAAGGCCCACAAGATTCTTGCGGATTATAATGGGCCGGCCCAGCTAAAGGCCCACGAGATTTCGCCTACATTAATGGGTCGGCCCAGCTGTAGGCCCACAAGATTTTGAGGACCCTAGTAGGCCGGCCCATTAACTGGCTGCCATGTTTTGGGCCAAATGCCGGCCCATATTTGATCTGGTGCATTAATGGCCTGCCACGCTCCGGGCCTAATAGTGGCCCATATGAGATCCGGCCCGTTAAAAGCCTACCACGTTCTGGGCCAAATTACGGCCCAGATAAGGTCCGGCCCTTTACGAGGCTTCGGGCTCAATTATGGCCCATATCAGATTCGGCCCGTCAACTGGACACTATGCTTTTGGGCCCACTTGCTAAAGGCCCACTTAGTAATTCGCCTGATATTAGTTTTGTCTCGTTAAGGGCCCGTTTAACATTTCGCCCTATATTAATTTTGGCCCGTTAAAAGCCCGTCATATAGTTGGGCCTAACTACGGCCCGATTTGCATCCGCCCGCTTTCATGACCGATATCCGATGGGCCAAACAAGGACCGAGACAATTTTGGCCTTTTAAAAGCCCGTGATTTGATTCGCACAATCATGGGCCGGGGTTCATTTCGGGTTCTTTGCCGCCCGTGAGTTGTTAAGACGTTTCAGCCCAACCTACATCGTGATTGCATGACGGCCCGATTATGTACCGTAATTTTACGGTTTGGCGGTTTATCGCGAAGACAGGATATATATACTGATAAAATAACTACAGCATCGGGAATAAGAAAAAACCTAGACTATACAATAAAGAAATTACGGCATATTACATCCACTGGGCATCAAAGTTCGCCACTATGATAATAAAGCACAAGTAGACAATAGATTACATACATTGGCAATCAAAGATCGCCACCAGTGCAAATAAACACGCCGACAAAATAATATACAAAACCGACAACACTTCAATATAGTTCAAGAAAGGTTAGCCCTGCTGCGGAGCTGCAGCGCAAGCAGCTGAGCAAGATGATGAGATTTTGCTTGTTCAACACTTATATCTTCCTCACTCTGAAAGATAAACAAGCAGACAGATGACAGGTTTTGCACATAAAAGTATCAGTGCTGACAATTCATCACATTTCTTACTGATGAATAAAGTGACACGGTTTAAAATTGCATTAACACAATATGGTATTGTTCAGGTCAAGACATGGCAGGAAATGACATTGTGAAGGAGTTGGAAGCTTCATGACACCACTGGATTACAGATCAAGAACTCATAAGTATCAATGGTTGGTTAGTCAATTTATACCATTTCAGATTGGCAAATAAAGAGACGGTTTAAATAATAGTAGAATGATATGACATTGTTCATAGTTAAGACATTGCAGAATATGACATTGTGCTGTAGTGGGTAGGTTCACCACACCACCGGATTACGGATGAAGAACGAAGCATACATGCAAAGGTAAAAAGAAGATCATTTGCTCTGTATAGTTTAATTTACATGGTATGAAGAAGGAACTTGGTTGTACAACTGAAAACTTAAACTGAGAAAGGACAAACTTTTGTTTATGAACTACATAATAAACTTTAAACAAGCAATTTGATGCAAACACCAAACATAAACAGTTGTTGCAGTCATGCCTAACCAAATATATACAACAAAGTTTGAAGGCTTGAGATGGACAAACTTACATTATTGGTGAAGACAGGCTCTATAAAGGCCTTGTCCATGTTGATGGGGGGGGGGCAATTCAAGAAGTTTACCACAGAATCTTCTTCAAAAGCATTGCCTTTATTCTACATTTTGTTAAGAGTAAATATAGATGTGATAATATACGGAAAAAATGGAGAATATTTAAGATAAGATGAAGAGTGATGCTACATAACCAAGTAGCTATAAATGTAAGTGCAGCAATACAGGCAAAAGGTACAGCCAAGAGCAATGCACAGCTAAACTTCTTCAAGACCAACCTTATGGTAAGAGTAAATATAGATCCGATGTGTAGAAAATGGAGGGCAAAGGAAAATAAGCTGCAGAGTGATGGTACATGAACAACTACCTATCATTATAAGTACAGCGATAAAGGACAGCATGTACTTACAAGAACAATGCAGAGCTACAAAACATTGGCATTGGATATATTCTACACTAATGTAACCATTCATACAGATCAGATAATTTGGAGCAAACAATTGATAAGCAAGCTATCATGCATACTGTTGTCACATAATGAACCAGGTATGTATGCAAGTACAGTGATACAGGACAACAGCTACTAACAAGAGCAAAGCAGCAGGCAGCATATTTGCGATATCCTGTTGTTCTTATCAAACCGGAATTCTTCTTCAAGCAGATTTCCTGCAAAAAAGATCCGTAAGGCACATGCGGAAAAGTAGAAGTTCAAATTGTCATGTGATTTCATAGACAGTACCTCAACCTGGGAACGAGACCAGTGCATAACAAGGTTTTTCCATTCAATGTCTTCTAAATTTAGCAGGGAGACTTCACCGGAAATTCGTTTATAGACTTGCCATCAAAGTGTGATTTCCTCAGGTAACACCGATACTGTTGCAATGCTTCCTTGAAAAGCACAAGCAAACTTTCCTCGTCATGACTATCCAGATTGACCCTCGCCTAGTTACAACAATGTAATGTAAACCATTGATGTGTTGGTCAGTGAAACAGGAAAATAATAACCATGAATAATAGCACTTACACGTAAGTTGGGCGGGAAGATGTGAAAATGGTGTTTGTCTTCACAATAATCTTCCCATGATGGGAATATATGCACGTAGTCCCTAACTACATTGAAAGCATTGTCTTTTAAACTGGGAATAAATGGAATGGGGTTCCAATCTGCAGGAATTGGCCGTCTCTGCAGTTGGGATAGGTCTTCACGGCCGGACTTGCTGTACTTTTTTTGGAGTGGTATTTTCACGTGGTACAGTGGTGCTATGGCAAATGAAATCGCTATACCTTTTCTTTGGAGTGCAGGTCCTGTGTGGTGGGGCTAGTGGTGTGGCCAGTGAAGTATGGAGTACAGTCTGCTTTGAGTCGGTCCTACATTTTGTGTTCTTGGTTGTACAGCCCAATATAAGTGGGGTGATGTCTGATTTCTCGGCACCACCATGTTTTTCAAGGACTTTCTTTGGTGCTCCTTCAGGTTCGGCAATCACCCTCTTCCTTTTTGATGTCGATGCACAAGAACAGCATTTGAGTGGAAAAACATGGTATGATGATGGATGAAATATGTATTGATAATGGATGGGCATGGCACCTCGACATATATGATGAGTAAACTAAGCGAGATAGCGGTGCAACAAAGTAGAAGAAATGCAAGACAACATATGCAAGATACATAATCAATAAAACATTGCCAAATTAGAACAGGCACATTGATGGGTGAACAGGACAGGCCATCCGCCTTTGACTCCTCGAGGTTAGAATAGTCATTAGGATCATATTACGAACAAGAATCAATAGGTGGGGAGCGTATGAATTTCATTGCATCAAGAATGGCACTCAATGCCTTGGTGCCAATTTCGTAAGTCATTGCAGTGTTTAGCTTCAAGAGTGGACTGCTGCTAGTGCGACACAAAGCAGCTACGCAGATCATAGTGTAGATATAACGGGAAAACCTTAAACATCGAGTAAAATCAGCAAAGTGGAACTTGCCGGAATATATGTGCTAGTATTGCGGTATGGCTAGAAAGGCTTCGGATACCAGCTCTCTTCAAGTGAAGGTGCGATCTTGTTAATATCAGTGTAACTCTCAAAGGCGACACTGACTCCCGCATTTCCTTGCTATGCTTACAGGATTCAAGTGGGCAGGCCACTACAAATCCTATTCCTATGTTTACAAGATCCTCTGAATCAAAGAGGCTCAAAGTGTCCATCACAACCAATCGTATAGACCTCTACACTGCAAATGTCCTGCTCATCTTGATTACAAGGAACATCTTGTACTACTATCATACTCCTCCAAAATATAAGTCTTGGTAGAGATTTCCACTATGGATCACATCTGATGTATCCAGATACATTTTAGAGTGTAGATTCACTCATTTTGCTCCATATGTAGTCCATGGTGGAATCTATACAAAGACTTGTATTTAGGAACGGAGAGAGTACATATTAAAGAAGAACGGAAGAGGAACATGGTAAAGAAGAGCAAGCAGATTTTGGATAATAAAATGTTGGTTCCGCGGTGACCACACATGATGAACCAGGCGCATTAAGAATGCAACTCCCACTGTCTCGACCATTTCAGGCGGTTGGATGAAGATCCCACGTCTCCTAACCCTTCTTCTTCCTCGTCTCGATTCTTCCCATCTGAACACCTCATCGGCTGCCCGGCGGACCACCGCCCCCACCGCTGTGTTCCTCCGCCACCCCCACCCCACCCCGCTAACCCCCACCCGCCGAGTTTTCTTCGTCGGGCGAGGCCCCACAACCACCCGAGCCCCTTCGATCGTGATCGCGAACTCCGCGAGCTCTGAAAAATCGATGACCCAATTTTGAAATTTAGTCTACTGTGATTTAACTAGTGTGGAATATAAAAGGGGAAAACCATAAGCATTGGGAGTATAGTGTTGAGCGTGCCTTGGCGGATCTGAAGGTGCAAACCGGACAAAGGCAACTTCGCAACCAAGACAAGAAATCAGAGTAAAGCACTGGCGATCTATTTTCTTGCTGCGATAAATAAGTTGAGCAGATACGAAAGAGTACCGCCTCTGGTGCGGCGACGTGTACGCATCTGCTGAGAATTTGACGGTGCTGCGGTAGCGATGGCTGTCGGCGGCGTGGAAGCAGATCTAGGAGGGTAGACGGTGGCGCCGGGGCACGGTGAACGAGACGGTCGTAGGAGCAGCGCCGGCAAGGTGGACGACGGCGGGGATGAAGCGAGAGGACAGGATGCAAGGATCCCGGTCCGAAGCCGTGGATGAGAGAGGTCGATCTCTTGTAATGGACGGCGGTGTCGGGGTATCAGCTCCGGCATGGTGGAGGAGGACGGCGGTGGATGGGGTGGCGGACGGCGGCGGACGAAGGAGGGTAGGGTGGAGAGGGTGTTTTGGCGCCCATGGAGTACGGATGGGGAAAAGGGAGGTAGAGAGGAAGGGGGAACCATGTATTCAGGGTGCGCTTGTCTCAAATGCGAGGAAATTTACAAACTTAGCCCCCGTTTCAAATTTCTACTACATCACAGCAACATTAGTTGGTTGGGGATAGGACGGTAATCTCGCATACACCGAATATTTGCCGACAAGAGTTTGTTTTTGGCGCCCACCGTGTATGAATATGAATCGGGGAGGGAGTCGATTTAGGCCGAGGACACACTGTGTTTTGGCGCCCACCGTGTATGAATCCGGGTGAGAGGCGGTTACGTCACGTTTGGGTGAAATTACAAACCTACCCCTATCGAAACCTATAGAAATCCAGCAGATAGGCTTTGCGTGGCGAGGATAGGCGAGTGATTTCCATCTCACAGATTTTGGTTTCGGGCGGTTACTGCGACTTTCCCCCCTTCGTTCAGATTTTGCAGAGTGCACGTTTACCATGCCAACTCAGTTCGAATCCCGTTTGTATTCTATTTTTTCGGGCGGGATCCATTTTCAATTGGAATTACATTCTATATACATCATTTTTTATATATACTTTCAAAAGCACAACAAAGAATTCTGCTCCTTTATATGTATAATATGATTTACAAATACAATGATCTCGAAATCTTAAGGTTGAATTCGAAAAAATTTAACCAAATTATGTTCTACTAAAATGTATGGATCAGTAATATCTACATATTAAATAATATAGATGTGCGTGAATTCATATGAGTATGCATGTTTGATAGATCAATTTTGGTTCGAGTATGGATTACATGTATCATCATCTCGAATTCAAATATTTGAATCCCTTTTTTGTTCACTCCTTTCACGCCCATCTCTCTCATGCATGCTCCTTCAGGTAGCTATCACTCTCTTTTCTACAGCTCACCCACACGCTCACTTCATGTTTCTCATATCCTCGCAAACATGGTCTCTCGATGTCTCCCTTGAGAAGTGTCACACTCTCCCTATCATTATACATTACACGGTTTTCATTATCTCTCACATCTCTACTATTCTCTGGTATCACTCGGTACCTAAGCTTTCTTTTTCACCGCCACACACACAGTCTCCACTCGTATTTCACTTTGTCTTTCTCTCTATGGGATTCTCTCACACACCCTAAAAGTCTCTACATAACACACATACCACAAAAATTACTCTCTCTCTCTCTCACCTATAGACACAACATTTTTGCGGTCTCCTTTTCGTCTCCATCCCAGTGACATTATTCATTTGTTTACCGATCAGACAACCCCGACTACCGTCTCTCTCTCTCTCTCTCACACACACACACACACAACTCCTGCTTCCACTCCCCTTCCCGACTCTTGTCTCTCTCTCACACACACAAAACTCTCGCTGCACTTTTGACTCAATTTCTCTCACAAACATTTATCGACTAGCTAGCCTCTAGATAGGTTTATACACCCGCACACTCATGCTTCCACCATCGCATACATATCTCTCTCCCGCTTCTTGTATCTATGTAGATTTTTCATCCCTTCTTGAGACATGCCCTCTCGATCGTGCACACACACACTATCGCCTCATTTTAAGCTGATACCTATCGCACACACACTCCTTGTGTCTTTGTCACACATGCACTCCGTCCTCCTCCACTCTCCCTCTCTCTCACACACACATGGGCTTTTTGCAACAACTAGCAAGATGCCCATGCGTTACCTAACATCAAGATGCATTTGTATGAGTAGTTTATCTTGTGGGGAAAAGGATGAACGAGGGAAGGCCTTATTTGCAAATGTGGAGAGGGGTGTGGGTATCTTTTTGCAAAATTGCCATAGTTTCCTTCCTATCCGTCAGATATAGATCGGACAGCCTATATTGCAGGATGGCAGGCACACGATCATCACCGACAATGCTTTTTATAAGAGTAGGGATAAAAATAGAGTTGGTGATGATGGTGGGCCTGCCATCCTGCAATGTAGGTCGTCCGATTTATATCTGACGGATAGGAAGGAAAATATGGCAATTTACCCACACTCTTCACCACATTTTCAGATAAGGCCTTCCCTCGTTCATCCTTTTCTCCCACAAGATCTTGATGTTCCGTGCAACGCACGGGCATCTTGCTAGTAAGAGTAGAAATTAGACATATACCACTTCTCGAATCTTGAAACCAACAACATTCCTCCCTTATCTCATCAAAACCGCCAAAGGAATATATTTTGAGTGAAACATAACATATTTTTAGTGATATACGTATTTCAAAACTAGACTTTTTTTCTATCAAATCGGTGAATATATATTAATCTACTTTGATCGTGTGGCAACGCATTGGCACATTGCTAGTAGTTATTATAATTTTTTGGACACCAGACAAACGGTGGAGTACATATACGAAGAGAAGAGGCGCACGCATGCAGTCGGCCTCGCTATCTCGCACACATGAGTGTTACGTAAAGGCGATGTTAACAAATAAACCCTGAAACCCTAGGTGCACTATTGCTGCATTCGCGGGTACCGGGTACGTGGTGGAGCACCTTTGTAGGAATAGTCAGCTCGTGTGATAATTTGATACGTAGGAGTTGATGGTCGGGACCACAGGTGAACGACTTGGAGCGCGGTGGCTCGCCAGTTGCCACAGATAGAGTAGCCACGTTTAAAATATCGTTTTTTAGCGGGGTTAAGAGTTCCGATTTTCAATGGCGCATTATAAGTAGTAAGTAGTTTTTAGAACGATTGGTATGGAGCGAAAATGGAATTCATAGTACTACGTACCTCCTTGGCGTATTGTTGTATGGTTTTTTTTTGCGATGGAGGTTGTATGGGTTTATGTTGCGAGATATTGAACCTGGTAGTTCTAGGGCAAATACTATGGTTTAGATTTAGATACTGGTTTTCAGTAATGAAAATCGGAAGGGGAAACCCTTCTTTGATTAAAAAAACTACTACCTCCATTCTGGTTTACTAGTCCCCATCGTAATATGGTTCAAAGTTTATCCACGAATTTTACTTGTAAAATGTGAATGGAAAACGAGATTTTGTTATACCCAAATAAAAAAGGACTGGAGGGAGTGATTGCTCTGACACGGACACGACCTCTCATCGCGCAGGCATTGAACCGGCGCGCCCGACCAAGAGGGCACTTTTCGGCTGCAGGCCCGGCTGAGCACGCCTCCTCGCCGCGTGCAACCAGCTTAAGACTGCCCTGCCTGCCTTCATTGAATCCACGCGTGTGCTGGCAACATGTCCTTCCGCGAGCCGGCGGGCATTTTAGAACACAAAAAATGACTAAAATATAATTAATTTGCGCATGGTCTTGACTTGTTGTGCTCGCCTTTGGTAGCAGGAACTAGTAGAGGATTTTCTTTATTTATAACTCTCCTCACATTTTTTTTGCTTTGAAGTGAATCATGGTTGTGGACATTATGTATGAATGTGCAGATATATGTGAACATGAGTTTGATGTGGAAGTTGAACTTGGAATGTCGGGCTTGCGCGTGAACTATACCATGTCCAATGCTTCATCTGTTATTGTTTGGAAAGTAATTGCTTTTATTACATGACCCGAAAAAAACATTTTGTGCCACATCAGTAGATGCACGGACATCATAACAGGCATCTTGTTGGATAAACATTTGAACCTAGCTATTATGAAGGAAATTTTTATTGACAACAGTTTTAGATAGCAGAGGAGGCCTAGCCTGCTCTGCCTCTGCTACCTTATTTCTGGCTTCTTCCATCTCTTCTTTGGCTTGGGTGAAGAGAGCATCTGATTGCTCTTTTCGCTTCTTCAGGAACTCAGCTGCATTCTCAAGGGCTGCTGCACGCTTTCTTCCATCCTTTACTAATGCCACGAGGACACGAACAGCTGACGACTCCACCTGGCTTGTGTGTAATCCAGCATCATCTGGGAATTTGCACCTTGTGTCTAATCCGGCATCATTAGAGGCGGCACCTTGTGTGTAATCCAGACTCATTTTGGAAACATGATCTCGAGGTTGACCATACTTCCCTCCTCGCAGGAACTGCATCCTGACATGAAGTTACTTCTTTTTTAGATCAATACTCAGAGCAACCTAGATCCATTTAGTAGAAGCCAGATAAACAGAACTCGGAGAAGTGAACTCAAAAGGAAAAAATAATAAAAATAGACTACAAGGTGAGAACACCCACTTCCTACATCAAGCTAAAAACGAAAGCATTAGGACGATTAAGACTCTTCTTATTACACATCGAAGAACACCATGCTTAAGAGAAACAGAAACTACAACATATACACATCGAAGAACACGAGGCTACACAAAAGTAATTGAAAGGGTGTTACTTACCAAAGCTCGTTTTACGTGTTCGGTGCAGCTCCTCTTTAACTTGCCACGCTCCTTGAAGATGTCCCGAATATCCCGTGTATGGTCTTCATTGCTCCTCTGCATGTTCGCTCTCGTTGTTTTTAAATCTCAACATGGCAAGAAAAATATACTACTATTAATACTCGCGGTTCTTGTGGGCAACATTAATGCACTCGTCTGCCATGTTAGAGCATCTCCAACAGAATCACATCGCGCGGCGCTTTAAAAAAGCGTTCTGATCTTGAGATTGAGAAGTAGATACTAGAGAGTAGAGGATAGTTCTCAGCATAGATAGATAAAAAAAGATAATTCAACTACTCCTCATCATCCGACTCCTCGGTGATGTCCTCCTCCGACGTCTGACTATAGAAGTTAGGTATGTGAGAAAGATGGATACATGTAATATACATGAGATGCGTGTGCATCTGGATTCTGTATACGTGGAAGGACAAGAGACAACATGTTTGATGAGAGAGCTGGAAAAACATGGACGAGAGGGGAAGGATCTCGTGGGTTGAGGGATTGGCAATTTTGTGCGGGGGAGAGAGGGATTGGTAATTTTGTGCAAGAGAGAGAGAGGGTGGGGGGAGGAGTCAGTCAGCCGTCGTCACATCACCCTGCTTCCAAATGACCCTGCATTCTCTAGTGCGGTGTGGTCGCCGTCTTCGATCTGCTCGATGCCCTCTTTGAAGATTGAGGTGTTGTGCATGTTGGGGTGCAAATAAGCACAAGCGAGAGTGGTCGTCGTATAACCTTGGATGGGGATGAATTGTGTGCTCGGGGGAGTGTGTGTGTGTGTGTGTTGTGTTGCGCGTGTCTCTCTGTGTGTGTGTGTGTGTGTGTGTGTGTGTGTGTCGGATACTGAGACAAAACAAACCTAAGGAGAGAAATGGAGTATTCACGAAGATATTGTGCGGGCCTTGAGGTGGGCAGGGGCTGGGTGAGGGTGTCAAAATGTGCGCGTTGATGCATTTGTTGCATGCGACCGTGCGAGGGACGGAAGAATCGAGAGAGATGGTTGTTGTCTTACGGATGCTCCCCTCTCTGTCTCTCTCTCTCCCTCTCTCTCTCTCTCTCTCTCACACACACACACACACACAAGTAAACTAGAAGACCGTTCTCTCATGTATACACAATGTATCGGCATCTGTCTATGTCTCACTCATGCATGATCATTTGCACATTCACAGCTCTCTATGTCTGTATCACACACACTCCGTCTCCACATTGCCCTTTCGCCACAACACACATATGGACACATACACACGTTCTCTCTCACCACACACACAAAATCAGTATTAAAAAACTAGGGCGCACCTAAAGCGTCCAAATCCAAATAAACACGAATCGGAGCTAAATTCAAATATATGGAAATATTGCAGCGTCAATAACTTTCACAGGAAAAAAAAGTTGAGTAATATTCGAGGATTGTTTTCACACACACAAAAGGTTCGGTGGATGTCCTTGGTAGCGACACGGTGATGCACCGTTCGATCGACCGCGCGGCCGCGGTTCACGCGCTTGCACAGGATTCCGTATCATAGCTGTGGTACTAACTAATAAAAGCGATGCCTAAGTCTAATGTTTACGTGTACTAGTACGGTTTTCTTTTTAAGTTTGACCAACCTTATATATAAAACTAAAGTAAGCTCCCACACGCGCACTCATCAATATGCCGCCGCCGCCGTTGCGCATGTCGGCGCCCGCCTGCTCCGGCCAACAATTTCTCGCCCATCACCGCCGTGTCGCCGCCATCCCGGTGCCATGAAGCCGAAGGCTCGCCCACTCACGTCATCTGCAGTCCTTCCTCGCGATGCCGCCGCGCTGCTAAGCACGCGAGCAGCTGGTGGAGCCGCGTCTATGCACGCAGCGTACGAAGAGGAGAGACGGCGCGTGCTCCAAAGACGCCGGCGAGGAGGAACTAGCGTGTCATTGTCGTCTCCGCCCGCGCGGAGGAGGCATGCATGGTGGTTGTCGCGGCGGAAGCCGGTCACACACGCGTCGAGCCCGCAAACCGGGTGCGGACGCGGAATCTACCTTCGAGACCTTGAATTCCACGTGGATCCTGCAATCTGAAGGAGCAATTTGGGTCAGTCGACTCATGTGAGCCGTTTGATGCAACATGGATGGCTAGAAGGGCTTCTTCCACCTCTTCATCGTCTTCTTCCTTCACTCCGTCGAACTTCTTTCACAAATCGACTGGCCCAAATTATACTACTAGTACGAACGTATTAAGTACAGTAGGAACACAAAGATACGAGCAGTAGTACCAACTGCAAGAAGAACAGTAGTAATACATAGTACTAGTACTACTATACGTACTAAAGAGTTCAAATAACGAGAAAGAATATAAACATAGTTCTGCTGGGGCCTCAGCACAACACACCCTTGAAAATAAACTAAGCAACTAGTCCGCTTGACCTGCAGTAGAACCCGGCATGAGCGGCGTCATCGCCACCTACTCGGAGTCCGAGTCCACGCCCTCGACTTCGTCCTCGTCCCTCTTCCTCTTCCTCTTCACTGACGCTTCTTTGCTTGAATGGGACCTTTGGGCTCTACTTCTTCATCCAACCCTTGTAGATATTTAAACAAAGGTAGGCATCCATTGCTGCGTCACGAGGATGTGATCTTCATCTAATGTCTTTGACTCGCATGCATGATGAAACTTCGTGATGAGGTTTCTTCAGTTTAGCGTATGAAGGATCAATCATGGCTGCTGCCAGGTCAACATTGAAGGTTGAGAGGAGGACACCGAGCTTCTCTTACGGAGATCGAAGGGCTGGCCCTACGACGAGACCTATCCGACGCAGGACATCCACATCCGTTATTAAAGCCCTCTGAACGAATTTCACTCTTTTGTCCTTGAGGAAGTTCCTAAAATCCTGGCACTCAACGTCGGCATGGCATATGTGGTAGACCAAACAAACGTTATGTACGCAAACCTAGATCACGGCGGGCTTCTTCCTCTCTTCGTCCTTTAGATCCTTCTCTCGTCCCAGGACTATGGTGTACTCAACATCTAGCCCAAATGACCCACTCATCCGTTGAACTGTTGAACATGTGTAGGAAGCGAGCAAGCCATGCTTTCACCGTCTCGGATCCACGTGTGTAGATGACGATGAACTGATCGCCGGTGATGGCTCTAACCTGGTACTCAGCGGCGACCATGGAGATTTGGGAGGCCATGGATTTTGGAGGAGGGTTAGGAGAAGTTGAACTATTGTACCCCGCAAAAAAAACTGGGAGCGAACTAATGTGAAAGGACGAGACGGCTGGGAGCGAACTGTTGTAAGGTAGAAGACGGGGACGAGTAGGGCGTGCGAATGGTGTGGGGTTGCTGGCTTGCCCGGTGGATAAACGGCTGCAAGCTCCCAAAGAGTTCTCGAGAACTATGCGGGACCCACTAGCTGTCATGTCTACTAGACCCATATCGTAGGCCTGGCGGCATAGCTTCTGCCTGTTTGCACGCCATGCCGGTGCGTGGATGTAACTTCACTTAATTCCGTCAAACGTCACGCCTCCCACGACCTTCGCCTCCCTCTCGCGGTCGCGCCCTTTGAGACTTCGACCGGCTATAAATGCGCAATTTTTTTGCCTTTTTTTAGACAAGCAATTTTTTTGCCTACTCCGCATGCATGATACTCCCTCTGGTCCTTTTTACTCCCGTGAACCATTTGCAAAGTGTTTGACCAAATTTATACTTTTTTTAACACCACCTTATATTAATTAACCAGCCACACCAGTACACTCATTCGATACGATATTCACCACAGTGATACGTTATTTACAAGAATACCATCTAATCTATTGTCAAAGCTATACTTAGCGATTAAGTGTGCCACCTTTTTGGCCAACCGGCTAATCTTTGACAATTGAAGATTGTTGATCAACTTCGAGATGCTCAACGCTTTCATCTTCAGGTCACGCATAGCAGACCTGTCATAGTCCCCCGATGCAAGAGACGCTACCACAAAAGCGCAATCAGTCTCTAAAATTACAGGATTTGACATGCATCAATGAAATCCCACGACCAAATTTATACTAAAAATATCAATATCTACAATACTGATTATAATGAGTATAAGAACTACGTTTTATAATGTGTGTAAAAATATTGATTTGACATTGTGAATGTTGACACATTTTTCTATAAGTCTGGTGAAAGTAGAGGTACATTGACTTCAGACAAAACGTAAATGCACAATGCAGACTAGTTCCTCCGTCCAGGTGCGTGCCATGTCCTATCTTGTCATCAAAACAAGGTTAGCTATTAGAGTACCACTACCTCCCTTCTAGTTTAAAGGGCTCGATTCAAAAAATTCACCTACTCTTAGCAAGATAGTAGAGGCGGTGGAATAGTTTTTGAAGTCTGCAAAAGTACTCAACTAGTGTTGTCGTTCTTCACAAAAAAAATGTGTTTACCAATGCATGCATGAACATTAGTTACTCTAACCCCCATCTCTTCTTTAATTCTTTGCCACATCGGCATGTTTGCTATTCCCGTGTGCATGATACCAGCTAAGATACCACCATTATGGCCAGCCTTAATCATCGCATGCAATAATTTAGTGCACCTTGAAATATGAACATGTGTGCGGCGTGTATATTTTTAATGACTTGAGACTACCTAGCCCGGCATGCAAGATGACTTATTATGCACCGTTCCCCATACCTGCAGGAAGCCCGTCCGTCTCCAAATCTTTTCCTCTCCATGTGTGGAAACAATATGCCTGTCAAACTCTCCTTCTCCCTCCGTGGTCCCACTACTCCACAATGTGAAAAAATCTGCATGCATGACTCTCCTCCCCCACGCTTTCGTCCAATCCGTTGTGACCAGCAATATTTCCACCCCTTCGCTCCCCCGTAATTTACTCCAACAAATATGCCCACATAGATGTTACTTAACTGCAGGTGCATTGGGTCACTGACATATGGGCCCAACAGGGGTCTGGCCCACATGTCAGTGACACATAGCTGAACCTGCAGCTAAGCTCGATGCAGCTCAGTCCATATCTTACGTAGGTGTGCCATTGCTCGCTATAAACACTATGCCTCCCACGACATCGCTATCCTCCCCCTCACGTTCACGTTCATCGCTATCTCCTACCCCTCCCTCTCACGTCAACCACCATGGCATCGCCCCTCCCAAGCCCTAGGAGCCCCTCGCTGCACTGCGCAGACGGTCACGCGTCGCCGTTCCGTTCCTCGCCGCCACTAGTCGAGGAGGATGCGTCGGTGTTCCGCTCCTCGCCACTATGCGACGCGTCGCCGTTCCGTTCCTCGCTGCCACTAGTCGAGGAGGACGCGTCGGTGTTCCGCTCCTCGCCGCCACTAGTCGAGGAGGACGCGTTGGCGTACCGCTCCTCACCACGATGCGTCGAGGTGAACGCGTTGGCGTTCCCAATCTCGCCAGCACGCGCGTCGGAGGACGCGTCGGCTCCCTGCTACGAGGAGAACATCGCGCCACCGAGCCCCCCAGCCTTGAGGAGCTTTGTAAAGAAATGGATGTCGCCTTGTGGGAGGCTTTGCCTCCAGCAGAGCGCGCCAAAATAGAGGCGGAGAAGAAGGCCGAGGAAGAGAAGCGCATCGCGGAACAAGCTGCCTGGGAGGCCTATGTCGCGTCCGACAGAGTCAGGCAATTGGCTCTTTGGCAGAAGGCTCATGCGAGTGCCATGAGGATGGCGGAGGACGCCCGTGCCGACGCCCTAAGTGCAGTCGGGCCCAAGCGCCTCATCTACGCTTGGCGGTACGTGGACCGGGTGCACGCTTCCAACAAGGAGGAGTACCTGTTGGCGCCGGATCACCACACCGGTGAGATTGCGCTCGCCCGCCGGCAAGCCGCCAATCAGCACCTCTTGAGTTGTGAGGCTGAGGAAGAGGTGTTGTGTCGGCCATTGGGAAACGCGCACTGCAGCACTCTCGTGGCGCGCAAGCGCCTCCTGCGAAAGGCCGTGGCTTTTAGGAGGAGTATATTTTTTGTTTCGTAAGGGGATCTCATTAGTTTTGGGACGCAAATGATAAATCCCGAACGTTCAGGAATTTTTAGCGTCCTTAATTAAGTATGTAAAAGGGAAAATTTGGAAACATTGTGTATTCGTACGCATTTTTCAAGTACGTGCATATAGCACAAACTTTACTATATACTATCGCACTACACGTCTCTCTCGATATATGCTTGCAGACTGTGCTACTCCCTCCGTCCAGGTCAATAAGTCATCTTTGGTTGTGCACCATGACCAAGAAGGAGGGAAGACTTATACACCTAGACGGAGGGAGTACTACTATTACTTATATGCGTGCAAATGCACGTTTTAACATTACGATGCGGTTTTTGTAAAAGTAGAAAAACAACACTAGTCAAGCTTGTGAAACGATTCAATGCAAAACAAATGCAAAAATGCTCGTTTGATTGTTTACTTTTAGCTTCCTTCTATGTGGTTATTTCTCTGTCGTACTTTGTACGGAGTATCTCACTAGTTGGAAAGGCATGCAAATTCCCAAACCGCTTCCTACACCCTGTATCGAATTTTTTGCCTAACAAGTTGTGCCGTGCAATTGGAATTCCAACTTGAGTACTACTACTAGTAGGAGTACCAGGGCCGATTCTTTTAGGCTTCTAGATTAGTAATCCCATAACTACTACCTCCGTCCTGGTTTATTGGTCCCCATTGTAACTGTGTCAAATTTTGATCATAAATTTAACTAATGAAATGTTAGTGCATGTCACGTGCACTACTCCATCCGTCTAGGTGAGTAAGTCATCTTAGGCTATGCACCGTGACCAAGGAGGAGGAGAAAAGCGAGAAAGCGTTAATGTTTATTTGCTAATTAATAGTATTGCATGCAATGAACTAACCACTTTGCATGTCGTGTTTGATATCTCAAGTCATTAAAAGCATGCACACTCTTTATCTCTTATTGGTTGATATGTCAAGAAACAAGAAATGAGGTAGAAGTTAATGCACCGCGCCTAAGTGTTTTGGGATTATTTGGTTTTCGTAAGACGGATGGATTACAATGGTGAGGAATAAACCAGTTAAATCTTTGGTCAAAATTTAGCACAAATTACAATGGTGAGGAATAAACCAGGACGGAGTAGTAGTTTAGAAGCACAAATAAATGAGTGAGCTGCCTTATTGTTACTCTCCACTGTGACTAGTCTTGTGGGAAAAGCTGGGGAAGCCGCCAAAAGAACTGGCCCTAGGAGTAGTAGCTAGGGGTCGAGTGTGCGAGATGAACCGGAGAAAGTAAATGCAGAGAGATGAAATGCAAAAAAGATGGAGGGTTGTGATGGTTGCTTGTCCGTTTATTTTACCAGGCCACTTATTACTGGGAGTGGTTGGGTTTTGTGATATAATGACTTCTTTGCCCGCGCCACGAGCGGGGTGAGAGGTGAGACTCTGTGCAGCGCCACCCTCTACACATGTACTACATCGGTCGTGGTTTATTAGTCCCCATTGAATTTGTTGGAGATTTAATCGACAAAATGTTAGTGCATGTCAACAAAAACTATATCATTGGATTCGTATTTGAACATAGTTTTGAATGATATAATTTTAGGTGACATGCATCAGCATTTATCGTACTATATATAATGTTAGTTCAATTTTTGGTCGTACTAATCTATAGTAGTAAGGTGTCCGTGCGTTGCACCGAAGAATGAAATGCATTGATCGGGGAGTTGTTTATTTTGACAAAGGATGTGGGGGTCATCCCATGTGTAACGGGTATCGATAGGTTTCTTCAGATATTATTTCATCTCTAGAGCTCGCAAACATCTGGGTGAAATAGATAAAAAGGTATCTTTTGCAAAAAAAAGCGTTCAACTGTTCAACGTGCATCCAAAACTTGTGAAAAATAACACTTATTGTGCTTTGCAAGAAATGATCTTTAAGAATTAGTTTTTGAGTATCGATTGTTATACATGTTGGCTATAGATGACATGGCGCTTTCTTATACTCAACAGTTGGCTATACTATTAAGTAACATTAACCATGCCCTTATACACCTAGACGGAGGGATTAAATTAGGATGACTTGCAAGCGGGCAGAGGAGATGTAAGAAATGGTTCATCGTAAGTCTTTCACCAGTACTGTATTAAAAATTCATACATGGAAGATTCTAGAATAAACCATAAACGGATACACTTTTATTCATGCGCGATACTCTAATAGAGCAAGATCCTGCATGGAAGTCTCCACATGCTTAGACGGCGGATTACATTAAGCAAAGACTAATGATCAACATTTAACTTGATAATGCGTATGTCCAGGTGAACCTCCTTGGAGTCCCCGTGCACCGCATCGGCGGGTAAAGGATGCCATGGGTTTTCCAAGTCCACATTGGCGGGATAGTCCCAGCTCCCGAGTCCAAGTCCATTCGATGAGGCGGTGTCGCCAAGCGGCAGCGGAGGCGAATAACCGACCACGCACCCGTACATCGGCCTCGTGTCGATGTCGGCGTTAAGCGGCGTCACCCACAGCGCACATTACGAGACGGGCGGCGGCCTGCGCGGGCCTCGCCGGTGCCCACGATCAAGAGGAATACGCTACCGTCCACCTCCGAGACTAGCAGGCGGCGGTGATCCTCCAGTGACTCCGGCATGGTGAACGGGTACCACGTCTCGTACATGATGTTCTCTCCCAAGGGCCAGCGGTGACCGCTGAACGCATCCGTGAGGTGATGCACCATGTCCGCCGGCGAGCCACAAAACGGCATCGGGCACTCATAGCAGTGGACGAAGGGCTCCTTGGAGGCATCGACCAGGCTGTCCATGAAACGGGAGTGGCTGTAGGGACGTTGCGCCAGTTGAATATATGAGCAAGTTACTACGAGATTTAATCCGAATAAGCACAAAATAAATCATGATGGCTATAACAGAGATGAAACTAATCATGTGGACTAGCATAGTAGTAGGATACAGAATAGAAACATGAATTCTACCACGATTTCGAATAGGAAGGACAGAAACACATACGGTGCAATGGGAGCAGCACCATTGGCGTTGAGGTTGTTGCCAATGTCGTTGAGGAAGAGGTTACCGAGGTCGGGGAAGAAGTCGTTGTAGGTGAAGTCATTGCTGCTAGCAGCCGCGAGAGTGCGCTCCCCAAATTTCAACAGCGCCCGCCGAATGGAGCGCAGGAGGGAGTGGCTGTAGGGGACGTTGCGGCCGCCGAATGCAGCGCAGGAGTAGCGCATGAAGCAGTAGATTGTGCTCCTCCCTAGTCTCTATTCTTATCTCTATCTCTACTACTCTTCTTTGTTTTTTATAATATACTAGTTGTAGTTGTCAAATCAAATAGTACTGCGCTATCCACTGCACGCCCGGCTGAACACGCCTCCTCGCCTGCATCAAACCCCTCTGTTAAACCCGCATGCAAACCGAGAAACCTACTCCGGCCCGCGGGAGGAAATTTTCCGGTTGCCGTTGGAGAATAATAGAGTCACGTCCAATCCATTTGAGTTAATTGTGTGTATGATTCTCCCTCTATAAAAACTTAATTGCATCCTTAATCTTGTATTCTAAGTACTCTGTGGGTTCCACTGTCATTACAGTGTACATGACTTGCAGGCTGGCTACAGATTCGTACAGAAAGTTAAAAAGAAACAAATCCATGACTTGCAGGGATTGGAGTTAGCATCGATGGCGGTTCATAGTCGTTCCACGCTCGGGCATTGAAGTTTGTAACTATTTTAGATTAGAACATACTACTCCTCCGGTGCTAGTAGTAGAGCAGAGTCCTACTCCACTACTACTCTACTCAAGCAAGTTAGGGCATAGTAGCAAGTACTGTAGGGAGTACCAGTACTATGATCACTCAATCAAGTTGTCTGACTTCGATATGACCCTACGCTGCTGGTATGTGTCTCGTAAGTCAAGCGGCGTGTTGTAGTCATCATCACCTGTCCACTTCCCGCAGCACATATTCGCACGCATCTTTGTCCGCACATAATCTCGTCCAATCTTCCATCCCCGCTAAAGCGCCTCCCCCCTCGTCCGAAACCCAGGCACTAACAATGGCAGAACCGAGCAGCGTCCGTCGAAAGAGTGGCTGGAATTCGCTCCCCACAGAGGTAATCAAGCTCAGTGTTTCGCGTGTGGACAATCTCAGTACCATGCCGCTCGTCGCGTGCTCGTCGAGCTGTACCATTTACTCAAAGCCCTCGGCCGGAGCTTTTTAAGCCAGCTCCTTGCTTGCGATGCCGCCGATCTTGAAACGGCGTGTCACGCAGCATAACGATCGTAGGGTGGCGAGCATCAACCCCCTTGACTGCGATCCAATCCCCGTCAGCCTCAACTACATTAATGGTATGTACTGGGTCGGCATGAACACGTCTTGGATGGTGCTCGTCGATGGTCGTGGCAGCTGGATGCTCGTGGAGGTCTACACTCGGCGATTGATCCCCCGTCCTTCGATTAACACTGCACTACTTTGGCACCGCGGCCCAGAATACTCGGAATCTCATAGTAGCCAACATGATACCAAGTTTGATTTGCTCAAGGTTGTAATCTGCCAAGTGCCCACAAGATCTGTGAATTATAAAGACTTCAGGCTAAATGCATTCTTCAACCATGGTCTCGCCTATCTGACAGCTCACTGCGGTAAGTGGATAAATCTGCACATCCATCGCAGGATCATACATCCTCCATGGTTCTCTAATGCCATTGAACACAAGGGCTTCATTTACGCTGTCGACTCCTTCTATGGCTGGCCGTATTGCTGGCCTACTCCAGTCATCACTACAAACGGCTGTTACAGTAGTATGTTACTTTCCTATGATATCATGATGGCTTTCTTATATTACTGTCAACATTTGCTGAAAAAATATTCATGCTCATAACATGTTGTTCTTAAGATTGACTAAATCAAGAACCCTTTTTTATTTGACTCCAACTTGATATGATGTTGTAGGCCGCCTAGTGTCCCTACCCTTCCTAATCCCAGAACCTTTCAAAGAAAAGTGGCATGGCAGTTGCAGGTGGTTCCTGGCTCGATCAGACGATGTGAAAGATTGATGATCGTTTGCACGTACCGGACGTGTTGTTTCGCGGAATACAATCACAGTCACTGCAAGGTCTTTGAGCAGGATCCCAGCTTCTCTGGGCCTTCAGAATTTTTATTTGGAGGCTGGTAAGTAGCCTTGGTACACGCTCTCTGTTTGTCGGTGAATTATCCGATTAACCAGGAGATAACCGATGGCAAGGATCATGATGGCAGCGGTTTCGTTCATCGTGCAAAACTGTGTACACAAAGATACCATGCGTCTCGCATGCACCATACCACGATATGTGCCGCCATGCTCTATAGCCCAAAGTAGGAGAGAGGGTCGCAAGTATCGGACTTGACCTCTGGCTGGAGTTTCCCCGTGGGGGCACCCATCTGGTCCAAGCCGTCAGCAAATCTCCACAGCTTAATAAATAGTAACGTCTAATTGAGCCAGTTAGTTAGATGCATACACTTGATGTAGTAGGATCTTTATTTAGTTTGATGCATACACTTGTTCTTTTTTGGTAGCCCTTTTGTAATGATGGCTGATGTTTGGTTTGGAAGAGAGAGTTGCGTCTTCACTCTTCCGCCTCGCTTATCGCTTACATTGCACCCCTAGCCCTGGTTCTTTCTTTTGTTGTTTTCAATGTACAATCAGTAGTATATTTCATCTGTTGGTTGAATAAATGTGTTGTTAGAACGACAAACACAATGTTTTGGAAGTCGTTGCACGGTTCGATCCTTTAGTACCCCATACCGTACGTAGCGCATACTATTTTTCGTACGGGACACATTTTCCACTTGTTGATAACATGCAACCCACTGATGAAGGCCCAATAGAGAAGCCCATAATTAACTGGAAGGGAGGCTCTCACATGAATCCGGCCCAGGTACATGCTCACGGTCCCTAAACATAAATAAGTAAATAAATAAATAAAGCTAAATGCTCATGCACCAGTTCTTTGGGAAAATAGGTAGCCCAGTATTTCTTTTTGAAGAATACCCAAGCTAGGCCTATTTGTTTTCTCCGAATTACTGGGCTGCAAATCTTTCAAGACAAGGAGGGATGCATTCCAGCATGGCTTAAGAGTATGGTCAATGTCTCTTAAAAGTAATATCAAAAGGGGTTGAAAATTCCAAAAAAAATATAGCAAATGGGATATAAGTTTCTTTTTTTGTTTTTGTTCTTCACCGATATCTTATACGTATTTCATTGGATTTAACATGACATAGTACTAATTTATTTTTAAATTTGTTTTAGTATGGCTATTAATTTTTGGATTAAGAATATTTCATTCCCTAGCAAAAATTTGCGATTTTTCAAAATTCCCACATATTTAGTTAATTTTTTTACCCTGGTACTGACCAGAAAATGGCCAGCAATTCTAAAAATGGAAAACGGGCTGTACACGCCACAGATTTCGAGGCTGACTTGTTTACGCAAGGCTTTGTCAGTGAACACACGATTCTAGCAGGAGTGACTGTTGGATGTCCATCCAACGGCCGACGTGCTTCTTCAATCTCTTATCTTCCTGCTCCAGCCGCCTAAACTAGCGCCGGCGGGACTGCCTGCTCCCTCCTCTTGTGGCCCGTCGTGATGCCGCCCAGGCTTCCCCGGCGCACCCTACTCCCTCCGCTGGACTGGCTGCACGCAATCAACTGCCTCCTTATTATGCGAAAAAAATGATTCCTCCCACTGACATCTGGGGCGCACCGGTTGGGAGGCTGACCTGTGGGCCTACTAAGTTGACGCCAGACGCAGGCTTGTCAACTTAGTCAAGAACGATTCTAGCAGCAGTAACCGTTGGATTTGAATCGAACGGTCTTGCTGCTTCTTCAATCGATGCTCTTCTTGCTCCAGCCGCCCAAAGCAGCGCCGGGGAGACCGCCTGCTCCTGCCTCCAGTGACCGACTGTGCTGCCGTTGAGGCCTCACCGCCCCTACTATTCCCACCGCTAGCCAGGCCCTGCGGCGACGGTAGCCTCACACCACAGCCGAACCAGTGAACCCTCGTACTCCTCTCCGCGCGGGCTTCCACTGCTGCATCTTCCTCGGCTCCACGTCGTCCCCTTCCTAGGCCTCGCCGTCGTCCATCGTTGTGGTGCTCTCCGCGCGGCGTGGTCAACGTGGTCAACGACTTCCATCGGAAGAGTACTGTACGTGGAGAGGCTGACAGCTGGGTCCATGGCCACAGCCCAGTTTTTTTGTGATTTGCAAGTAAGTCGCTTTGTCAGGCCTGTTGGGCTGCAAATCTTTCAAGACGAGGAGAGCTTTCATTCGGCTGGTCGAGAAAATGGCCCATCAGTAATGAGAAATGGGTTGTACATTTTAAAACACATCAAACCGCAATTAGTTTCAAATATCTTTTTCATTTCGAGATTTTAAATTACATTAATTTTTATGCGTGGAGAATTTGTTGGATTTTATATTGATATACATTTATTTTTAAAATCAGTTTGAATGTGAGTCAAAATTTCGGGATTAAAAACAGTTCGGACCGGACCGAAATATGCAAAATTTGGTAAAAAAAAATTAACCGTGGCCACAATATGGGCTGTAATGCTAACAAAAAGAATATGGGCTCCAAAAAAAACCTTAATAATTAGCAAATGGGCTGTAAATTATTAGAAATAATGGCAGATGGGATGTATGCTGTTTTCCACAGATTTGAGGCTTTCCTAAAAAAAAGGTTGACGCACAAGCAGTGACTGTTGGATGGCCATCCAACGGCCGTCGTGCTTCTTCAATCTCTGCTCTTCCTGCTCCAGCTGCTCAAACAAGCGCCGACGGGACTGCCTGCTCCCTCCTCCCCACAGCCGGCTCTGCCACCGCGCAGGCCTCGCCGCCCCATCGTACTCCCATCGCTGGCCTAGCCATCCCTCTACTCACCCACACCTGTTGTTATTCTCCGGCGACGGCAGACGAACCAGTAAACCCTCGCATAGTCGTACTCCCCTCCGCGTGGGAAACAACTGCCGAGTCTTCCCTGCCTCCGTGTAGATCCCTTCCTAGGCCTGCCGTCGTCCACCGCCCTGGTGCTCTCGGCGCGGCCTGGTCAACCTGGTCAACGACCGACATGCATCTGAAGTGGATCAGTCGTGGAGAGGCCAATTTGGGTCCACGGCCGCACGCAAGGGAATGCCTCCTTATTACGCCGCAAAATAATGATTCCTCCACGACATCGAGGACCCACCGAAAGGGCCTCTCGTATTTCACGAAAAAATGTTACCGCCGCTGACAGCTCGGACCCACCAGCTATATCTTTGCACGCAAGGAAATGCCTCCATATTACGCACAAAAAAATGAATACTCCCCCTGTTAGCTGGGACCCAGTATAGTGGCAGGCTGACTTGTGGGCCTACTAAGTTGACGGGGACGGAGGGATTTGTCAACTTAGTCAATATGCACGATTCTAGCTCCAGTGACCGTACGATGTCCATCCAACGGCCGTAGTGCTTCTTCAACCTCTGGTCTTCTTGCTCGGCCGCCCAAACCAGCGCCCGATCGTGCCTCGTGCTCCTACCTCCCGTGGCCGGCTGCGATGCGGCGGAGGCCTCACCGCCCCTACTACTCCCACCATCGCCGTGCCATCCCTCTACTCACCCACACCATGTTATTCTGCGGCAACGGCAACCTCACACCGCAGCGAACGGTGAACTCTCGTACTCCTCTGGCGTGGGCATCCATCGCGCGTCTTCCCGGCTCCGCGTCGTCTCCTTCCTAGGCCTCACCGTCGTCATCGCCTGGGGCTCTCGGCGCGGCGTGGTCAACGTGGTCAAGGAACGGCTGCCATCGGACGGATCAGACGTGGAGAGGCTGACAGGTGGGTCCACGGCCGCAGCAAGGAAGTGCCTCCTTATTACGTGCAAAATAATTATTCCTCCACCTGACAGCGGGGACCCACCGGACGGGCCACCTATTTCGCGAAAAAAAGTTTGCCCCTAACTGCTGGGACCCACCAGCTACATCTTCGCACGCAAGGAACTGCGTCCGGCCAAAAAAACGATTCGCTCCCCTGACTGCTGGGACCCACCAGCTACATCTACGCAGGCAAGGAAGTGCCTGACAGTCGGGACCCACCTGGTCGAAGCATACGTAGCGTTGTCATTACGGTCGTGACGTTATGCGTACATATATACTGGTGGATGTAGAGGCGCGCACGTGTCATAGTAGAGGCGCATACGTGTCGTAGTAGAGGCGCGCACGTAGCATGTACACGTACATACAGCGGCCAGGGTGCAAGAAAGAAAATACGGCCACGTATGTGTACATACGGGCGGGGTCTCGAACGCCTACTCGCGCATACGTACGGCCAGGGCTCGTGTACATGGCTGGGTCGGAACGGAGAAACATCGTCGTCGTCGTGTTCATGGGGAGGCAACGGAATGCGTCGTGTTCATGGGGAGGCAACGGAATGCATCATGTTCATCGGGAGGCAACGGAATGCGTGGGAGCCAACCGGCTGGGTCGGAACGGAATGCATGGTCGTGTTCATCGGGAGGGCTTGGATGGAACATGCGATGGAAATGAGGCCTGGCGTACCGCAGAATGGAGGAAACGGACCTCCTACGGTCGAAACGGGGGTCCTGTTGATCGGGAGGGGTGTGGCGTACCACAAAACAGAGGAAACGGACCTCCTACGGTCGAAACAGGGGTCATGTTGATCGGGAGGGGTGTGGCTACCGCAAAATGGACGAAACGGACCTCCTACGGTCGAAACGGGGTCCTGTCTGGCGTACCGCAAAACGGGACTCCACGAGATACTGTTCATCTCCACCGTCGACCTCCTCCAGCCTCCACGGGCTCCTGTTCATCCAGCCTCCACCGCGCGCTACTCCACCGGCTACTGTTCAACCACCCCTCCATCGTCTACTATTCATCCAGCCCTCCACACGACAGGGTCCTGTTCAACCACCCCTCCACGGGCACCCCTCCACCGTCATCGCTCATCCAGCCCACCACCACACCACGGGGTCCTGTTCATCCAGAGGCAACGCCAACACTCATCGCTCATCCAACCCCCCCCCCCCCGGCAACACTCACTGTTCATCCAATCGATCGGCTTCAGTTAGCAGCAGTAGCGAAGGAATCGCTCGATCGGGTTCAGTTAACAGCCATCGATCGATCGTTCGGGTTCAATAACGCGTAGCCTGCAGTGCAATTGCTCGGGTTCAGTTAGAGCCCAATGCCTCGCTCAGGTTCAGTTAGAGCCAACGCCTCGCACACACGCAGCAGCGTCACGTGTCACGAGAAAGCAGCGCATCGCTCGGCCCCCGACATCCCCGAAATTTTCCTCGCCCTCGCTTCTACCACAGTTTTTTCCGTCATGGACGGCCCAAAGAATGTCATGCAGCTGCGTCTCCGGCCCGCCCAGGACGAAAAGCACATTTTCTGTCATGATTTTTTGTCATAGAAGTAGGAGCCCACCACATCTGTGATGATACCGGGTTTTGTCACAATCATCGTCATAGATATGACAGGAAAAAAAATTCGTTCGGCCCAAAATGTCACGGATGTGTCTTTTTTTTTGTAGTGATGGTCTAGGCCCACATGCGAATGATACTCGGTAGAATGTTCAAATGAGGCATGCGGGAGGATGGACTCGACCGGAGATGGAGAAGAGGGTTGGAGATGAATGAGAAATAAGCAAACGCCACATGATTATACTTGACCGGCTCAAACAAACAATAAGTTGTCTCGCTTGGCCTACATAGTGAAAGGCCTAATGCGCAACGCGGAGCACTAACGCTCGAATATGCCGGGAAAATAGGGAAACCGACATGTCGGGCACACCTGTCGGGACGACGTAGCGCAAACTAGTCCAATGGAGGAGCTGGCCCACGACCTCCTCGCCACCGGCAACCATTCATGTGGGTCGTGGGGGCCAACAACGTGGCGCAGCTCCAAAGAACGCCTCTGACACGGGCGATCGGTGAGAGACACGCTCATCATCGCTAGACACGGTCGGTTTCAGTGAGCCGAGGGTGGCGTTAGTGTTGTGGCACGACCAACAGCTAGTATGTTTGGTTTGTGCCCAAGGTTGCCCCATCAAAGCATTGGGTAGCCAAAATTTTGGTTGAGGTTTTGGTTGCCCATGATTTGGCCGACATCGGCAAGAAAAATGAACTAGAGTTGGCTAGAGTTCATTGGCATGCCAAAAAAATGGCAACCATCCATTTTTGGGTCATGACCAAAACCTCAAAAAATGGCAACCATCCAAACAAAGACCAATCTTTGGGTCATGACCAAAATTTTGGTAAGGTGCACTTTGGCCACAATCCAAACACACCCCAACACCCGGCTCATCGAGGATGCACGGGCGCCGGACAGCGTCATGAGTGGTGTAACGCGCCAACCGGATCCTCGGGACACGAGACCATGCCGGGTCATCTTGCTTTTTCAATGACATGCGTCGATCGCATGTGAGCAAAGGGCATCTCCAACATTGCCATGACCGCAGCTGACTACCCTGGCACACCAAAAACCCTCGTCCCTCGCGCCATAGTGCGGTGCCTTCCCAGCCAGCGCCAGCTGCCCGCATTCATGCCGTCCGTCCATATGCCGTCGTTAAGAGGCTCGGTGCCCGAGGAACCAACTCCGGCGACTTAATGACGCACCAGGACGCTTGGCCTCACCGGAATGCGCTACTTAAAGCGGCAACGCCCAGCTAACCTCCACACCATAGCGCATCGTCCTCCTACCTGGCACCACATCCGCCATGACCGCAAGCGCGAACGCTCTGCGGGAGAGCTTGTCTTCGGGGATGGAGCTCGAGGTCGCCGCCCTTGCTCAAGTCGCCGCACAAGCGGTGGCCACGCTGGCGGCCGACGACGGGAGCACCGTCAACCACACGTCCTACTTGTCGTCGTCCAACGTCCGGCACCGCCGAGGTCGGGGACTCCTCCAAGGATGAGTAGGGCATGGGAGGCGGCAGGGCATGGTGAGCCAACTGGTCGCTCTGTCTCCTATGTTCTACTTTTCCTCGCCGGAGACCGCTGATGTCTACTACGCAACCTTCTTCTTGTAGACGTTGTTGGGCCTGCAAGTGCACAGGTTTGTAGGACAGTAGCAAATTTCCCTCAAGTGGATGACCTAAGGTTTATCAATCCGTGGGAGGCGTAGGATGAAGATGGTCTCTCTCAAGCAACCCTGCAACCAAATAACAAAGAGTCTCTTGTGTCCCCAACACACCCAATACAATGGTAAATTGTATAGGTGCACTAGTTCGGCGAAGAGATGGTGATACAAGTGCAATATGGATGGTAGATAAAGGTTTTTGTAATCTGAAAATATAAAAACAGCAAGGTAACAAGTGGTAAAAGTGAGCGTAAACGGTATTGCAATAATAGGAAACAAGGCCTAGGGTTCATACTTTCACTAGTGCAAGTTCTCTCAACAATAATAACATAATTGGATCATATAACTATCCCTCAACATGCAACAAAGAGTCACTCCAAAGTCACTAATAGCATAGTACAAATGAAGAGATTATGGTAGGGTAAGAAACCACCTCAAAGTTATTCTTTCCAATCAATCCGTTGGGCTACTCCTATAAGTGTCACAAACATACCTAGAGTTCGTACTAGAATAACACCTTAAGACACAAATCAACCAAAACCCTAATGTCACCTAGATACTCCAATGTCACCTCAAGTATCTGTGGGCATGATTATACGATATGCATCACACAATCTCAATTCATCTATTCAAACCAACACATAGAACCTCAATGAGTACCCCAAAGTTTCTACCGGAGAATCACGACAAAAACGTGTGCCAACCCCTATGCATAGGTTCATGGGCGGAACCCGCAAGTTGATCACCAAAACATACATCAAGTGAATCACGTGATATCCCATTTTCACCATGAGATACGCATGCGGCAAGACATATATCAAGTGTTCTCAAATCTTTAAAGACTCAATCCGATAAGATAACTTCAAGGGGAAAACTCAATTCATTACAAGAGAGTAGAGGGGGAGAAGAAACATAAGATCCAACTATAATAGCAAAGCTCGCGATACATCAAGATCGTGCCAAATCAAGAACACGAGAGAGAGAGAGAGATCAAACACCTAGCTCTTGGTACATACCCTCAGCCCGAGGGTGAACTACTCCCTCCTCGTCATGGAGAGCGCCGGGATGATGAAGATGGCCACGGTGAGGTTCCCCCTCCGTGAGGTGCCGGAACAGGGTCCCGATTGGTTTTTGGTGGCTCTGGAGGTTTTGCAGTGGCGGAACTCCTGATCTATTTTCTCTTCTGGAAGTTTTTCGATGCGTAGGTATATATGGGTGCAAGGGGTACGTCGGTGGAGCTTCGGGGGCCCCACGAGGCAGGGGGGCGCGCCCTAGGGGGGTGGGCCGCCCCCCACCCTCGTGACCAGCTCCCGTATCTTCTGACGTAGAGTCCAAGTCTATCCGGTGGCTTTCCTTCCAAAAATAACTTCTCCAGTTGATTTCGTTCCGTTTTGACTCCGTCTGATATTCCTTTTCCTCGAAACACTGAAATAGGCATAAAACAGCAAATCTGGGCCGGGCCTCCGGTTAATAGATTAGTCCCAAAAATAATATAAAAGTGGATAATAAAGCCCAATATTGCCCAAAACAGTAGATAATATAGCATGGAGCAACAAAAAATTATAGATATGAAGCATCCCCAAGCTTAATTCCTGCTCGTCCTCGAGTAGGTAAATGATTAAAAAAAGATAATTTTTGATGTGGAATGCTAGTCGGCATAATTTCAATGTAATTCTTCTTACTTACGATATGAATATTCAGATTCGAAAGATTCAAGACAAAAGTTCATATTGACATAAAAATAATAATACTTCAAGCATACTAACTAAGCAATTATGTCTTCTCAAAATAACATGGCCAAAGAAAGTTATCCCTACAAAATCATATAGTCTGGCTATGCTCTATCTTCACCACACAAAGTTTTTAGATCATACACAACCCCGATGACAAGCCAAGCAATTGTCTCATACTTTTGACTGGCGGAAAAGGGCTACATTTGGATGGACTCCGACAAAGTTTTCGCACCAAAGATGTCGGGGCAGGCTGATCTGGCCCACGGACACCTATGGGACCGGCGGACCGAGCCCCTTTCGGTTCGGCGGGGAGCGGAGGTCGCACGAAGAGCAGATCGAGGCGAAGCACACGAGAGGTTTACCCAGCTTCGGAGCTCTCTGGAGATAACACTCCTCTGCTTTGCATGTCTAGGTGTCTTGTGTTCTTGCTCAGAGCGCTGAGTGCTCTGACACACAGGCCGCTAACGAGACCGAGCGTGGGGGACCTCTTCTACGTTGCGCATGGGCCTCCTTTTATATGCTAAAGGGGTCTCCGACAGGTGGCAACGTAGACAAGGGTAAAAATGGAAAAGGAGTGGTTGGTACAACTACTACATGCGATTATACGATGTATCATACCTAACCACGGCGGTAGGGGATAAAGGCATTAAATGCCCGTCTCGTCGCCCTAACGGTGCAAACGAGGACCGTCAGGGCGCCACCGCTTGCCACGATGGCAATCTTGTCAGCGCCGCTTGCCACCTCGCCGCTGGCTGCCTGACCTCTCGCCACGCTTGGCGCTGGAAAGGTCCTGGGCGACACGTTAGTGGATGTCTGGAGCGCAGGTCTGCAGTGGTGGTCTGCCCGGCAAGCGCCTTGCCATGGTTGTTGTCTTGTCGCGCCCGGAAGCTTGTTGCTCACCGGGCCTTCCCGGCAAGCTCCTCTTGCCGGGGCCTTGTCTCCTAGGTGCCTTGGGTGGCCTTCCGGGCAAGCTCCTCTTGCCGGGGCCTTGTCTCCTTGGCTTGAATATTTTGTTCTTGAATGGCTCCAAAGGAACCACGAAGGACCTTGGCGGTCACCCGGTAAGCCCTGCCGCGGAGGGCTGCAACTGCCCGTGCACAAGTTCGGGATACTAGGGTACCCCTACTCTAGTACACCGACATTGACATTCTCAAAACTTTTTCAATCTTCACGCAATACATGAGCGTGAGCCGTGGATATAGCACTATATGTGGAATAGAATGGTGGTTGTGGAGAAGACAAAAAGAGACAAGATAGTATCACATCAACTAGGCGTATCAACGGGCTATGGAGATGCCCATCAATAGATATCAATTTGAGTGAGTAGGGATTGCCATGCAACGGATGCACTAGAGCTATAAGTATATGAAAGCTCAATAAAAGAAACTAAGTGGGTGTGCATCCAACTTGCTTGCTCACGAAGACCTAGGGCATTTGAGGAAGCCCATCATTGGAATATACAAGCCAGGTTCTATAATGAAAAATTCCCACTAGTATATGAAAGTGACAAAATGAGAGACTCTCTATCATGAAGATCTTGGTGCTACTTTGAAGCACAAGTGTGGTAAAAGGATAGTAGCATTGTCCCTTCTCTCTTTTTCTCTCATTTTTTATTTTTTTATTTGGGACTTTTCTCTTTTTTTAATGGCCTCTTTTTTATTTTATTTTTTCTTTTTCGTCCGGAGTCTCATCCCGACTTGTGGGGGAATCATAGCCTCCATCATCCTTTCCTCACTGGGACAATGCTCTAATAATGATGATCATCACACTTTTATTTACTTACAACTCAAGAATTACAACTCGATACTTAGAACAAAATATGACTCTATATGAATGCCTTGACGGTATCTTTGGGATATGCAATGAATCAAGAGTGACATGTATGAAAGAATTATGAATGGTGGCTTTGCCACAAATACGATGTCAACTACATGATCATGCTAGCAATATGACAATGGAGCGTGTCATAATAAACGGAACGGTGGAAAGTTGCATGGCAATATATCTCGGAATGGCTATGGAAATGCCATGATAGGTAGGTATGGTGGCTGTTTTGAGGAAGGATATGGTGGGTCTATGATACCGGCGAAAGGTGTGCGGTATTAGAGAAGCTAGCAATGGTGGAAGGATGGGGAAAGTGTGTATAATCCATGGACTCAACATTAGTCATGAAGAACTCATATACTTATTGCAAAAATCTACAAGTTATCAAAGCAAAGTATTACGCGCATGCTCCTAGGGGGATAGATTGGTAGGAAAAGACCATCGCTCATTCCCCGACCGCCACTCATAAGGAAGACAATCAATAAAATCATGCTCCGACTTCATCACATAACGGTTCACCATACGTGCATGCTACGGGAATCAAAAACTTTAACACAAGTATTTATCAAATTCACAACTACTCAACTAGCATGACTCTAATATCACCATCTTCATATCTCAAAAAAATTATCAAGCATCAAACTTTTCTTAGTATTCAACACACTCATAAGAATTCTTACAAATCTTGTATGCTTAGCATATTATGATTATTTAAGCGAATTACCATGATATTTAAGACTCTCAAAATAATATAAGTGAAGCATGAGAGTTCATCTATTTCTTCAAAATAAAACCACCACCGTGCTCTAAAAGATATAAGTGAAGCACTAGAGCAAACGACAAACTACTCCGAAAGATATAAGTGAAGATCAATGAGTAGTCGAATAATTATGTAACTATGTGAAGACTCTCTCTTATTTAAGAATTCCAGATCTTGGTATTTTATTCAAACAGCAAGCAAAGCTAAAGAAAATTACACTGCAAGGATAGCACACATCATGTGAAGAAGCAAAAACTTAGGCTCAACCGATACTAACCGATAGTTGTTGAAGAAGAAAGGTGGGATGCCTACCGGGGCATCCCCAAGCTTAGATGCTTGAGACTTCTTGAAATATTATCTTGGGGTGCCTTGGGCATCCCCAAGCTTGAACTTTGTGTCTCCTTAATTCCTCTCATACCATGGTTTCTCTTTTTATCAAAAGCTTCATTCACAACAAACTCAACAAGAACTCGTGAGATAGGTTAGTATAAACCAATGCAAAACCTTATCATTTTCTACTGTAACAAATCACTAACATTATTATTCAACATTGCATACTAAATTCCTCTGCAAATTTAATACTCCTATCCTTAAATAGAATCATTAAACAAGCAAACATATGCAAACAATGCAACCAGAACAGCAATCTGTCAAAACAGTATAGTATGTAAAGAATGCAAGATTCATCATACTTACCTAACTCCAAAAATTATGAAATAAAATTCCTACTGTAATAAATTTATCAGATCTCAATATTCAAAAAGATTCAACATTATACCACTCTCTGACTTTTCTAGGGAATTTTTGCAACAGCGGTAAACTTTCTGTTTTCAAACAGCAACATGTATAGTGGCAAAATAAGCATGGCAAAGGCTATCCTTGACTTTTTTATTGAAACTAAAGATGCAAAACATTATTCTAAATAATAGCAAGCAAATACTAACAATATAAAATGATGCTCCAAGCAAAACACATATCATGTGGTGAATAAAAATATAGCTCCAAGTAAAGTTACCGGTGAACGAAGACGAAGGAGGGGATGCCATCCGGGGCATCCCCAAGCTTAGGCTCTTGGTTGTCCTTGAATATTACATTGGGGTGCCTTGGGCATCCCCAAGCTTATGCTCTTGCCACTCCTTATTCCATAGTCCATCGACTCTTTACCCAAAACTTGAAAACTTCACAACACAAAACTTAACAGAAAACTCGTAAGCTCCGTTAGCGAAAGAAAACAAAACACCACTTCATGGTACTGTAATTAACTCATTATTTATTTATATTGGTGTTAAACCTACTGTATTCCAACTTCTCTATGGTTTGTAAACTATTTTACTAGCCATAGATTCATCAAAATAAGCAAACAACACAATGAAAACAGAATCTGTCAAAAACAGAACAGTCTGTAGTAATCTGTAACTAACGCAAACTTCTGGAACTCCAAAAATTATAAAATAAATTGGTGGACCTGAGTAATTTTTCTAGTAATTATCTGCAAAAAGAATCAACTAAATAGCACTCTCCAGTAAAAAGTTGAAGCTAATCTCGTGAGCGCTAAAGTTTCTGTTTTTTACAGCATGATCATAAAGACTTTACCCAAGTCTTCCCAAAGGTTCTACTTGGCACAAACACTAATTAAAACATAAAACCACATATAAACAGAAGCTAGATGGATTATTTATTACTAAACAGAACCAAAAAGCAAGAAACTAAAATAAAATTGGGTTGCCTCCCAACAAGCGCTATCGTTTAACGCCCCTACCTAGGCACGATGATTTCAATGATGCTCACATAAAAGATAAGAATTAAAACATAAAGAGAGCATCATGAAGAATATGACTAGCACATTTAAGTCTAACCCACTTCCTATGCATAGGGATTTTGTGAGCAAACAACTTATGGGAACAATAATCAACTAGCATAGGAAGGTAAAATAAGCATAGCTTCAAGATTTTAAGCACATAGAGAGGAAACTTGATATTATTGCAATTCCTACAAGCATATATTCCTCCCTCATAATAATTTTCAGTAGTATCATGAATGAATTAAACAATATAACCAGCATCTAAAGCATTATTTTCATGATCTACTATTATAGAAAATTTACTACTCTCCACATAAGCAAAATTCTTCTTATTCGGAATAGTGGGAGTATCATAAGAGACTTGAACACTAAAAATTGTTTCCACATTAAAAGAGTAATGTTCAGAAAAATGGTAATCATAATCATGACAAGTTTTATAAATATAATCATCACTACTTTTTATAGCATAAGTTTCATCACAATAATCATCATAAGTAGCAACTTCGTTCTCATCATAATCGATTGAAACCTCTCCCAAGATAGTGGAATCACTAAATAAAGTTGACACTCTTCCAAATCCACTTTCATATTCATCACAATAAGATTCAACATCCTCCAAAATAGTGGGATCACTAATTCCTAAAGTTGACACTCTTCCAAACCCACTTTCATCAATATAATCATCATACATAGGAGGCATGCTATCATCATAACAACTTTGCATATCAAAACTTGGGATGCTAAAAATATCATCTTCATTAAACATAGCATCCCCAAGCTTGGGACAAACATTAATTTAAGCAAATATTCTCTCAAATATTTCATCCTCGTCAAACGTAGCTTCCCCAAGCTTGGGCCCTTTCACATCATAAGCATAATCACTCTCATCATTAAAAATATGGATAGCAACAATAGTAAAGCAATTATCATAACAATGAGTAGTAGGAGCAACATCATTTGGGAGGGATACCTTTCTACCTTTGTTGCTCCTTCTTTGCTTTTTCTTCTTCACATTATGTGTAGGTTCAACCTTCCCCTTTGAGCTCCTTATTGATGAGATTGGTTGAATAGAAAGCTCCTCCTCGTTACCTAATTCATCATAAGAAATAATAGGAGGAGATTGGGAAGTCTCTTCCCTTTCATTAGTATTCTCTTCATCTTCTATTTGCTTTCTTTTCTTTAGGTAATTAGCAACATAATCATTTTCAATGCAATTCTCCGCACAAAACATATAAATATTTTCTAGATCAATATCAAGAAAATGCTTAAGATTAAATTCTGGAATAGGCTTAGTTAAACGTTTCATCTCTTCACAACCCAAAAGCAATCTAAGTTCATTGTGATGAGAAAGGGAGATCAAATCATCACAATTTTTGGACACGATCCGATCATGAAACAATTTGCATTGGAGATGTAAATGATCTTGTTTATTGCAAAATTCACAACGGGAAAGATATCTTAAATTCTCCGCACTCTTATCTAGCCTTTCTTGCAACTTCTTAGTTTCTAAATACTTATGCCTCTTGCAATATATATCTTCCCTATTTGGTGTGTACTTACAAACCCAATGCACTCCACAAAAATTGACATGTTTATAGGAGGCATTTTCATCATAACTAGTGCAATCATCATTAGTACTATGGATATTCAAGGAGTTCATACTAACAACATTGAAATCATGCTCATCATTCAAAGATTTAGTGCCAAACATTTTAATGCATTCTTCTTCTAACACTTTGGCAAAATTTTCCTTTCCATCATACTCATGAAAGATATTAAAAAGATGAAGCTTATGAGACAAACTCAATTCCATTTTTTTAGTTTTCTTTTATAAACTAAACTAGTGATAAAAACAAGAAACAAAAAGATTCGATTGCAAGATCTAAAGATATACCTTCAAGCACTAACCTCCCCGGCAACGGCGCCAGAAACTGTTTGATGCCTACTACGCAACCTTCTTCTTGTAGACGTTGTTGGGCCTGCAAGTGCACAGGTTTGTAGGACAGTAGCAAATTTCCCTCAAGTGGATGACCTAAGGTTTATCAATCCGTGGGAGGCGAGGGATGAAGATGGTCTCTCTCAAGCAACCCTGCAACCAAATAACAAAGAGTCTCTTGTGTCCCCAACACACCCAATACAATGGTAAATTGTATAGGTGCACTAGTTCGGCGAAGAGATGGTGATACAAGTGCAATATGGATGGTAGATATAGGTTTTTGTAATCTGAAAACATAAAAACAGCAAGGTAATAAGTGGTAAAAGTGAGTGTAAACGGTATTGCAATAATAGGAAACAAGGCCTAGGGTTCATACTTTCACTAGTGCAAGTTCTCTCAACAATAATAACATAATTGGATCGCATAACTATCCCTCAACATGCAACAAAGAGTCACTCCAAAGTAACTAATAGCGGAGAACAAACGAAGAGATTATGGTAGGGTACGAAACCACCTCAAAGTTATTCTTTCCAATCAATCTGTTGGGCTATACCTATAAGTGTCACAAACAGCCCTAGAGTTCGTACTAGAATAACACCTTAAGACACAAATCAACCAAAACCCTAATGTCACCTAGATACTCCAATGTAACCTCAAGTATCCGTGGGCATGATTATACGATATGCATCACACAATCTCAATTCTTCTATTCAAACCAACACATAGAACCTCAAAGAGTACCCCAAAGTTTCTACCGGAGAATCACGACGAAAACGTGTGCCAACCCCTATGCATAGGTTCATGGGCGGAACCCGCAAGTTGATCACCAAAACATACATCAAGTGAATCACGTGATATCCCATTGTCACCACAGATACTCACGGCAAGACATACATAAAGTGTTCTCAAATCTTTAAAGACTCAATCCGATAAGATAACTTCAAGGGGAAAACTCAATTCATTACAAGAGAGTAGAGGGGGAGAAGAAACATAAGATCCAACTATAATAGCAAAGCTCGCGATACATCAAGATCGTGCCAAATCAAGAACACGAGAGAGAGAGAGAGATCAAACACATAGCTACTGGTACATACCCTCAGCCCCGAGGGTGAACTACTCCCTCCTCGTCATGGAGAGCGCCGGGATGATGAAGATGGCCACCGGTGAGGGTTCGCCCCTCCGGCAGGGTGCCGGAACAGGGTCCCGATTGGTTTTTGGTGGATGTGGAGGTTTTGCGGCGGCGGAACTCCCGATCTATTTTCTCTTCTGGATGTTTTTCGATGCGTAGGTATATATGGGTGCAAGGGGTACGTCGGTGGAGCTTCGGGGGGCCCACGAGGCAGGGGGGCGCGCCCCCACCCTCGTGGCCAACTCCCGTATCTTCTGACGTAGAGTCCAAGTCTATCCGGTGGCTTTCCTTCCAAAAATAACTTCTCTAGTTGATTTCGTTCCATTTTGACTCCGTCTGATATTCCTTTTCCTCGAAACACTAAAATAGGCATAAAACAGCAAAACTGGGTTGGGCCTCCGGTTAATAGGTTAGTCCCAAAAATAATATAAGTGGATAATAAAGCCCAATATTGCCCAAAACAGTAGATAATATAGCATGGAGCAATCAAAAATTATAGATACGTTGGAGACGTATCAACCGCACCTTCACTTCACGGGTCTTGAACCCCGCCCCCGTACATGGAGATCGCAGATGGAGGACGTCGGTCGCCGCCGTAGAATAGGTTTAGGGTCAGGTTTCTTTTATTTTTCTGTCCTATAAAAGTTCGAAATGTAATGAAAATCTGTCGTGTTTGCATTAATCTCGGCCGGTGTATATGAACTTTCACAATAATATAGTATATCGTAGGAGTATTAGCAAGATGCCCGTGCGTTGCACGGAAGATCATGATCTTGTGGGAGAAAAGGATGAACGAGGGAAGGCCTTATCTGCAAATGCACATTCACGCATTTCACATTTTTCTACATCTACGGGAACCTATGAAAGGGTTAACGTAAATTGCCTCTCTCTCTCCTCCCCTGATTTTCATGGTGGTGGGCCCCTCCCTCCCCCCAATCTACAATCAACAGCTCACACGTTTCCCATTATGTTAATTACATAACTGGGACTACGTAGGTGTAGCATTACTCGTCCTAAAAAAACCCAACTAAGCCAACCTCCCAGCATATCGCGTGGGAAAAGACCCGGCCGCGCCGTTTTAGTCGAGATTACCGGATTACTAGTAGTAGTATCGATGGATTGCGCGAAGCAAGAAGTTTTTTTTAGGGGGAGAATCACCTAGTTTAAAAGGAAAAAAGGCAGTACACTCACAGCACCGCTGTCGCGGTCGCATTGCACCCCTCACACGTTCGGCCCTGCACACGGCTCACGCAAACGGAACGCGCTTCGGCTTGCCTCTTCACTGACACGTGGGACTGCACTTGGAGAAACCGACCATGCGCCAAACTCCCCGCCCACCGCTACAAAAATACTCCCCCTACCCAAAAATTCCCCCCAAATCCTAGATTCAACCGCCCTTCGGCCAACTAGCCAATAATACTCCCCAAACCCCCCTCCCCCCGTCCCCTTCCACTCCATTCGCTCCGCCAAAGCCGCCCTCCCCGCCACGCCGATACGTCGGCGCCGCAGTTCGTCAAGGGGACGCGCGGGGATCCTCTTGCTCCCACAGTACGCTATCATAGACTGCCGTCCTCTAGCCGCACCGCCTCCGCTGGCGACATTCTTGTGGAGGTGCACGGCGGTCAGCGCTGCCACCGCTAGCGACGTTCATGTGGAGATGCACGGCGGTCAGCTTCTCCCACGGTACGCGCATTCTAGACTGAGTCCCCTTGCATGTCGGTGTAGCGCTGAATGTTAGCTGATAGACGCTGTTAATCTCACTGTTTGCCGAAGTAGTTTACAACAATATGCTCGCTTAAGAAGCTTCCTTACCTGCTCGCACTCAATCTGCTTAGCTGAGATGGCATGCCAAGGCCGATTAGTTACTAAAATATCCTGCCATATATTTAGTGTGGCGTAGATTGCCATGGTCTAGTAGCCAATCTGTTAGGTGAAATAGCTCTACACTGTTTTATACTCGATCTTTGTTGCTGCGATGGCCTTCGATAGTTTGATGGATGTGTGCTCGGCCTCATTGACTGCTGAAATAGCCTGCCATAATTTAGCACTCAAATTTGTTTGCTGTATTAGCTTTACATATATTTCGTTACTTAGATCTCGCTTTCGTCCAAATATCTTGCCATAGCTTTAGACATCGACCTAGGTATTTTCTTCTCGACTTCATAAAAAGCATATATGTTTTTCCTGTAATATCTAGTAAAAGAACTAATTTGTATGTCTAATGATGGATGGGACTTGGATAACTTCGCTCGAAGATTCTCTCATTGCATATGTCGAGGGGTTGAAAACTTCATGAACTTTATCGAGCTGACTACGGTGGTCCGAAATCAGATGTGCTCTGCCCATGTAGCAGTTGTATGAATTCAGTTACAAGACCCCTACCAACTGTGCAAAAACATCTACACTTGTATGGGATGTCGGTCACATATACTAGGTGGGTTCATCATGTTGAAGTTGTGAATGTCAATGTTATTGACTACGTGGAAGCAGCAGATCACCATCTTGATCTACCTGATGCTCAGGTGGAAGAGGTGGAGGAGGAGGAGGTGGTGGCGGAGCCAGTGAGTTTGACCAACATTGAAACAATGCTACGAAATGCTCGTGCATTCCGTGAACTTTCACCTGCAGAAGAAAAACAGTGGGCCCGCATGTTGGAACAATGCAACGTGGCTGTCACCCCAGGAAATAAGCTGTCAGTATTCTAAGCTATGGTCACCTTTCTTCAGGTTAAGACATCTGAGTGGATGACCAACAAATCATTCGATGCGATGTTGGCTGCTTTCCGCAAAGCTTTACCCCGATGCGTCTGAGCTGCCACACACCTACAGTAAAATGAAGAATTTCCTTCATGCAGTTGGAATTGGATATGATATGATCCATGTTTGTAAGAATAATTGTGTTCTATTCCGGAAGGATTATGCCAACTTAAGTGAATGCCCGAAATGCAAACCATCAAGATGGAAAGATGGTGATGCTGTGAAGAGGATTCCTCTGTTCTGAGACATTTTCCAATTACACCAAGATTGCAGAGGTTGTTTCATGATCTTTGAAACAAGAGAGGATGTCTTGTGGCATTCTAGGAACCAGGATTTCATAGATCGAATGTAATGAGCCATCCATCTCATGGTAGTGAGTGGAAAAGCTTCAACTGAAGCACGAAATGTTTGTCTTCTTGACCGAGAAACATTAGACTTGGCTTAGCTTCAGATGGATTTAACCCATTTGGCCACGAGCACCACATATAGCATGTGGCGGTGCTTGTTATCCTTACAACATGCCTCCAAATGTCTCGCACCAAAGAATCAAACTACATGATGGCCTTGCTCATCCCAGTCCAAAAAGTCCCGGAAAGGATTTTGATTTGTTCATGGAGCCTCTTGTGGAGGAACTTCAACAGCTATGGAGGGTGTTCTCACCGAGACCTATATAGCAGCCCACGTGTGATTTCTTTCTGCGTGCTATTATAATTTGGTGCATCCATGATTATCCGACTTTGGGCACTATGTCAGGCGAGCGACACATGGTTACAATGCATGTGTTCGATGTGACAGAATCATTGTCATACGCAATACTTAGCAAGATCAATTACATTGGACACCGCTTTTTCCTTGCCAAGGACAAGCCGCATCCTAGAAAATACCAAAGACATGTGTTCAATGCAAAGCATGAAAACCGTGATGCGCCAAAGAGGCTCACCGCTGATGAGTTGCAAGTGGAATTAGAGAAGGTTAGGCATAATACACCAGGAAACCATCCTGATAATGGTAGCGGGGAAAGGAAGCGTGGCAGGGCAGAAGAGAGATTGTTGTTTACCCGCAGGTCCACTTTGTGGGACTTGGAGTACTGGAAAGATTTGGATCTGCGGCATAATCTTGATGTGACGCACATCGAGAAAAATATATGTGACAGCATTATCAGCACACTTCTTAATATTGAAGGCAAGACGAAAGATACCTTAAAATCTAGGATTGATTTGACACACCTGGGTATCATAAAGGATTTGCAGGTGCAAGATGAAGGTAAACCACGGGATATGGCACCCGTGTAATGCGTCTTGGACAAGGTAAAAAGAAAAGAATTCTGCAAGGTCCTGTCACGTGTGAGATTCCCACATGGATTTGCTTCCAACCCTGAAAGGAGATTCAGTGCAGATGGATACAAGATACAAGGCTTGAAAACTCATGACAGCCACGTCCTACTTCAAAGGGTTTTACCTGTTATCCTTAGAGGATTGGGCCATACGACTTATACTGAGCAGTTGTAGAGTTGGGACAATTCTTCGTGAACTCTGCAGTAGAAATATCAGGATAGATGCTTTGGAGCGTCTTAGAGACAAGATACCAACTATCCTATGCGACCTTGAGAAGATATATTCTCCAGCCTTCTTTGATGCGATGGTGCATTTGGTTGTTCATCTACCTGATGAGGCACTACTTAGAGGTCCAGTACAGTATGGCTGGATGTACCCTATTGAAAGGCGGCTAGGCACTTTCAAGGGTTGTGTTAGGAACAAAGCTAGGCCCGAGGGTTCCATTGCAGAGGCCTACATTGCTACAGAAGCGTTGACATTCTGCTCAAAATACATTGAACCAGCTGATCAGCTTAGCAAAGACGTGGATGAAGACAATCCCGGGCTCAATGTTTTCGATTATTCTGCTCGAAAGTTACGGTGGAAGAGTCGACAAGAGGACAAACCTAAAGATTTGGACAAAATGGTTTGGTATGTGTTGAATAACCGTCCCGAGATACTACCTTATATCAAGTAAGTGCTAAATCTTTGCAGGCTTATACATCGTAATCTACTAAACTTGCAGCACATTCTTATATATTTAGATGTTTGACGTGATCACTATGTTGTGCAGCATCTACAAAAAGGAGTTACCGCCAAGAAAAATCCAAGAAACATTGACAAACTGGTTATGGCAGGATTTGCGAAATGGTTCAAGAGCCATGTAAGCTTTTGAATTACCGCCGCTTTTTTTAATATATTGAGTACATAAGATGATCAGCTTGTCTATTTTCTAACCATAGGTTAAGAAGATGCGGGAGGATGGGCAGGCGATTGATGATGCCCTTTACTCACTAGCAATGGGTCCTGATACTCGGTAAGACATTATGAATCTTGCGTTGTTGGAGATGTGCGCTACAACACCCTTTGCACGAGACGAAGCGTGAAGACTCAAAACAGTGTCATCATGAGCATGGATACGTATGACAAAGAGACAACTGAAATGTATGCTAACATAATGTACATTGTTCGATTGCGATATATCTCCGATTTCGAGGATCATCGGTGTGTGGTTACATTGTCTTTGTCGTTGGTATAACCTGTTTTCCAGGATCGCAAAACCCAGAGCTGATGATTATTTCAAATCCATCAATGTCAAGGCGGCGTACCAGACCAATGAGCCTTTTATTTTGGCAAATCAAGCAACACAGATATTTTTCTTGGAAGACACATTTGCACGTAGCGATGACTGGAGAGTAGTGCAAAGGTTTGAGCAGAGGAATTCGTTTAATGAAGTTGCACAACAAGATGATGCTTACATCGCTTGCTCGATGTACAAGATAACACAGATGTTCCTAATATCTTTGGGAACCACCACGTCAATGACGCCGGCGAAAAGATTGCCTGTCGTGCTATGGACATACAAGAGTTGATCAAGAAGAAGCCAACGTTCGAGGATGTTGAGGACGAAGAAGAAGATGACACCATGGGGAATTACGATTCAGACTAATACACATGGCGAAGATGTTGACGCTGCTGCTGTGGATGATGATTACATTGCTTTTGTCGTATTTGCCTGTCAGAAGACGTTTTTTATCTACTATGTGAAATTGTGTTTGCTATGACAACTGAAACCTGATGAACATGTTGTTTAGTATTTTCCTGTGAGAACATCACTTGTTATGCATGCTGATTTGTGTTTGGTGATTGTATGACGACTAAAACATGATGACATTGTTGTTTAGTTGTACTCATATTTGGCTGTGAAACTTGAATTTGATGACATAGTTTGTTGTTGGACTGCAATTTCCTCGACGTCTTCGAATGAGAACAAAGTCAATTCGGCTGTGTCCTCTCGCTAATTTATTTATTTATTACCAAAAGGGCCTCTCGCTATTTATTTATTTATGAGCAAAAGGGGATACCCCTGATTTCTATTAATAGAAATCATTATATGTTCACAACACTACGCCCAAATTTCGCTACAAAGGTTTCATTCATTACTAGTTTCAAAGAAAGTTCTCATGTCATAGCCAATTGAATACATCACGAGTGCTACATACACCGCAAATAAAGAGACAATCATCCTACAGAGCACATCGATTTTGCCCATTATCTTCACAAGCTCTTTCATCTCCTCATTGTTGTCAAGGCCGCTCAAATTGTTGCTTGGCCATGATCGAGGAACTGCATCTTTAACCTTCGCTCTACATCTTCCTCTTCTACCGCTCCTTCCGCATTACTTGTCCAACACCCCAACCTCTTGGTATTGGGATTCCTCGGCTAACCAAATAATCAGCATAGTTGCACTCCCCACATCAAGAACTTCCCGAAAATACAAATCACACGAATCTTCCCTTTTCTGCACGAATCAAATTGGAAGATCATCAACCAAACTATTAAAAAAATCAGCAACTGAAAGCAGCAGAACAACACTTAAACATATTATTACCCCATGATTCGGGCATTTGTAGAAGACTCGACCAGGGTTGAGGATTGTGGTTGAGACGCGACGGATGACTCTGCGTGATTTGCAGCAGTGGCACCACACCAATGGCAGCGGGTTGCGATGATACGGGTGGCGACTTGGCGCATATTTGGTTGTTGCCTGCTGAAGAGCAGGTGGACGAGCAGCCAGCGGACATGGTTGTTGCGGCCAGAGCTTCTGATGCTAGGCAGAGTAAGTAGAGAAGAGGAGCAGCGAACGTTGGATATGTCAATTTCATTACTTGCAGAGTAGCATAGCACCATATATAGTCATAGTCTAGGTTTGGATTCGAACCACCATGTGAGCACGCCTCTTTTTTATAAAACTCAACAACGCCTCTTTACCGGGTACACTAGCTTGTTCTCAGACGCCTTCTCAAGTCTTTGATTCCTCCACGACATCCGGGACCCATCGGAAGGGTCTCTGTATTTCATTTAAAAACACGTGCTCACCGACAGTCGGACCCACCAGCTATCTTCGCACGCAAGGAAGTGCCTCCTTATTACGCACAAAAAAATGAATACTCCCCCTGCCAGCTGGAACCCAACATCGTGGGAGGCTGACTTGTGGGCCTACCAAGTTCACGAGGACGGAGGGCTTTGTCAACTTAGTCAATATGAACGATTCTATCTCCAGTTACCGTATGATGTTCATCCAACGGCAGTAGTGCTTCTTCAACCTCTGGAATTCTTGCTCCAGCCGCCCAAACCAGGGCCGGTCGTGCCGCGTGCTCCTGCCTCCCGTGGCCGGTTGTGATGCCGCGGAGGCCTCACTGCCCCCTACTACTCCCACCGCTCGCCAGGCCATCCCTCTACTCACCCACACCCCCTGTTATTCTGCAGCGACGGCAGCCTCACACCACAGACGAACCAGTGAACCCTCGTACTCCTCTCCGCCTGGGCATCCACTGTCGCGTATTCCCCGGCTCCGCGTCGTCCCCTTCCTAGGCCTCGCCGTCGTCCATCACCATGGTGCTCTCGGCGTGGCGTGGTTAATGTGGTCAACGACCGACTTCTATTGGAAGAGTACTGTATGTGGAGAGGCTGACAGCTGGGTCCACGACCATACCGGGTCCATGTACCACAGCCCGATCTTTTGTGATTTGCCAAGTAAGTCGCTTTGTCGTGCTGTTGGGCTGCAAATCTTTCAAAACGAGGAGAGCTTCATTCGGCTGGCCGAGAAAATGGCCTATCAGTAATGAGAAATGGTTTGTACATTTTTAAAACACATCAAACCGGCAATTAGTTTCAACTTTCTTTTTTTCATTTCGAGATTTTAAATTGCATTAATTTTTATGCGTGGAAATTTGTTGGATTTTATATTGATATACATTTATTTTTAAAACCAGTTTGAATGTGACTCGAAATTTCGGCATTAAAAACAGTTCGGACCGAACCGAAATATGCAAAATTTCGTATAATTTTTTAACCGTGGCCACAATATGTGCTGTAATGCTAACAAAAAGAATATGGGCTCCAAAAAAACCTTAAGAATTAGCAAATGGGCTATAAATTATTAGACATAATGGTATATGGGTTGTATGTTGTTTTTCATAGATTTGAGGCTTTCCTAAAGAAAGGTTGACGCACAAGCAGTGACTGTTGGATGTCCATCCAACGGCCGTCGTGCTTCTTCAATCTTCGCTTCTTCCTCGCCCAAACCAAACAAGCCGGGCGGACTGCTCCCTTCCTCCTCATGGGTCGGTCAGGCCGCAAGCAGCCTCACCGCCCCACCAGCATTCCCCATCGCTGGCCTAGCCATCCCTCTACTCACCCACACCTGTTGTTATTCTCTGGCGACGGCAGATGAACCAGTAAACCCTCGTACAGTCATACTCCCCTCCGCGTGGAAAACAACTGCCGAGTTTTCCCTACCTCCGTGTCGTTCCCTTCCAAGGCCTCGCCGTTGTCCACCGCCCCGGTGCTCTCGGCGCGGCATGGTCAACGTGGTCAAGGAACAACTTCCATCGGAAGAGTACTGTACATGGAGAGGCTGACAGCTGGGTCCATGGCAGCCGCAAGGAAGTGCCTCCTTATTACGCGGAAAATAATTATTCCTCCACCTGACAGCAGGGACCCACTGGACGGGCCACCGTATTTGGTGAAAAAACGTTCCCCCTGACTGCTGGGACCCATCGGACGGGCCAACGTATTTTGCGAAAAAAATGTTCCCCCCACTGTTAGCTCGGACCCACCGAAGGTGCCTCCTTATTATGCACAAAAAAAATGAATACTCCCCCTGCTAGTTGGGACCCACCTTGGTGGGAGGCTGACTTGTGGGCCTACTAAGTTGACGGGGTCGGAGTGCTTTGTCAACTTAGTCAATATGAATGATTCTAGCTCTAGTGACCATACGATGTCCATCCAACGGCAATAGTGCTTCTTCAACCTCTGGTCTTGTTGCTCTAGCCGCCCAAAGCAGCGCCGGTCGTGCCGCATGCTCCTACCTCCTGTGGCCGGTTGTGCTACCGCGGAGGCCTCACCGCCCCCTACTGTTCCCACCGCTGGCCAGGCCATCCCTCTACTCACCCACACCCCCTATTATTCTACGGCGACGGCAGCCTCACACCATAGCGAACTAGTGAACCCTCGTATTCCTCTACGCGTGGGCATCCACCGCCGCGTCTTCCCCGGCTCCGCGTCGTCCCCTTCCTAGGCCTCGCCGTCGTCCACCGCCCTGGTGCTCTCGGTGCGGCGTGGTCAACGGGGTCAAGTGATGTCTACTACGCAACCTTCTTCTTGTAGACGTTGTTGGGCCTCCAAGTGCAGAGGTTTGTAGGACAGTAGCAAATTTCCCTCAAGTGGATGACCTAAGGTTTATCAATCCGTGGGAGGCGTAGGGATGAAGATGGTCTCTCTCAAGCAACCCTGCAACCAAATAACAAAGAGTCTCTTGTGTCCCCAACACACCCAATACAATGGTAAATTGTATAGGTGCACTAGTTCGGCGAAGAAATGATGATACAAGTGCAATATGGATAGTAGATATAGGTTTTTGTAATCTGAAAATATAAAAACAGCAAGGTAACTAATGATAAAAGTGAGTGTAAACGTTATTTCAATGCTAGGAAACAAGGCCTAGGATTCATACTTTCACTAGTGCAAGTTCTCTCAACAATAATAACATAATTGGATCATATAACTATCCCTCAACATGCAACAAAGAGTCACTCCAAAGTCACTAATAGCGGAGAACAAACGAAGAGATTATGGTAGGGTACGAAAGCACCTCAAAGTTATTCTTTCCGATCAATCCATTGGGCTATTCCTATAAGTGTCACAAACAGCCCTAGAGTTCATAGTAAAATAACACCTTAAGACACACATCAACCAAAACCCTAATGTCACCTAGATACTCCAATGTCACCTCAAGTATCCGTGGGTATGATTATACGATATGCATCACACAATCTCAGATTCATCTATTCAACCAACACATAGAACCTCAAAGAGTGCCCCAAAGTTTCTACCAGAGAGTCAAGATGAAAACGTGTGCCAACCCCTATGCATAGGTTCATGGGCGGAACCCGCAAGTTGATCACCAAAACATACATCAAGTGAATCAATAGAATAACCCATTGTCACCACGGTTATCCCACGCAAGACATACATCAAGTGTTCTCAAATCATTAAAGACTCAATCCGATAAGATAACTTCAAAGGGAAAACTCAATCCATTACAAGAGAGTAGAGGGGAGAAACATCATAAGATCCAACTATAATAGCAAAGCTCGCGATACATCAAGATCGTGCCAAATCAAGAACACAAGAGAGAGAGAAAGAGAGAGAGAGAGAGAGATCAAACACATAGCTACTGGTACATACCCTCAGTCCCGAGGGTGAACTACTCCCTCCTCATCATGCAGAGCGCCGGGATGATGAAGATGGCCACCGGTGAGGGATCCCTCCCAGGTGGTCTTTGGAACAGGGTCCCGATTGGTTTTTGGTGGCTACAGAGGCTTGCGACGGCGGAACTCCCGATCTATTCTGTTCCCCGATGGTTTTAGGGTATATTGGTATATATAGGAGGAAGAAATACGTCAAGGGAGCCATGAGAGTGGAGGGCGCGCACAGGGGGTGGGCGCGCCCCCCTGCCTTGTGCCTTCCTCGTTGATTCCCTCACGTGCATGCCAAGTCCCCTGGATTGCTTCCGTTCCAAAAATAACTTTCCCGAAGGTTTCATTCCGTTTGGACTCCGTTTGATATTCCTTTTCTGTGAAACACTGAAACAAGGGAAAAAAAGTAAACGGCCTTTGGGCTCGGGTTAATAAGTTAGTCCCAAAAATAATATAAAAGTGCATAGTAAAGCCCATAAAACATCCAAGATGGATAATATAATAGCATGAATACTTCATAAATTATAGATACGTTGGAGACGTATCGGCATCTAAGCTTAATTTCTACTCGCCCTCGAGTAGGTAAATGATAAAAGAAATAATTTATGAAGTGTGAATGCTAGCAGGTGCATAAGTTTGATCAATGATAATTTCAATCACCTTTTCTAGCATCATTATATGTCATAACAGTAGCTCAACTCATAGAACTTTGCATGATCAAGTAAAAAACTATTCACATGTTAAAGTATAGATCATAAACTTTCTTGAAAACTAACAAACCGTGTTATTAGTCATCAAACAATTACAATTCATCTTATTGTCAGGAAGAGTCTATGTCAGAGCTTTTGATTCAGCAAACTTCACATACTCAACTATCATTTAGTCTTCCATGATTGCTACCACTCAAAGCATATTTTTAGAACAAATAGTATTCATCGAACACAGAGAAAGATAGGGGCTTAATGTTTCGCCTCCCAACCTTTTACCTCAAGGGTAATGTCAACAATAATAATTCATGCTCAAATATATTTGAATGGCCATATATGCTTAGATCTTTCCATCACATGATGCTTGCTAACTAAAGAGTAGGTTGGATTGAGAAGGAATACTACTGACTCTTGCATAAAAGTAAAAGATAGGCCCTTCGTAGAGGGAAGCAGGGATTTGCAGAGGTGCCAGAGCTCGAAGCAAAAATAGAGATGAAAATAATTTTGAGAGGTATGCTTTCATTGTCAACATAACGACCAAGAGTTCCCAATATCTTCCATACTACATACATTATAGGCGGTTCTCACGCAGAAAGGTAAAGTTTTTACTCCCCCTCCACCAACATTCACACTCCATGGCTTGTCCGAAACAACGGGTGTCGTCCAACTTTCAACAATCCTGGGGGAGTTTTGTTTAAATTATTTGTGAAATTGTTTTTGATCTTTTGATCATAGGACTTGGCATCCCGGTTACCAACCAATTTCTCGTGAATGATGAGTGGAGTCCACTCATCGTGAGAATAACCCACCTAGCATGGAAGATACTGCTAGCCCCTAGTCGCTACATGAGCGATTCGGGCATACAAAATAGATTATTATTTGAAGGTTTAGAGTTTGGCACATGCAAATTTACTTGGAACGGCAGGTAAATACCGCATATAGGTAGATATGGTGGACACTCATGGAAGAAACTTGGTTCAAGGATTTTGGATGCACAAGCAGTATTCCCGCTTAGTACAGATATTTTGGCTAGCAAAGGATTCTAAATAGCAAGCACCACATGTTAGAGGATCCATAACAATATAACTTCTATACAAATATACCCAAGCATAACTCATTATGTTGTCTTCCTTGTCCTACTTCAACTAATTTTCTCAGGTTTGAAAATAATTAATGGGGCTCACAATCATAGAAGATGTCCAAGATAGTATATTTATATGTGAAATCTCTCTTCCTTCAATATTATTTCATGAATTGTTCAAGTGACCAATACAATGTTTGCTAACCTTCAAAAAATTTACCACCTCTACTTCTTATATGTGAAGGCATTACTCCCTATGGGAAAGGCATATGAAACATATATAATTTCAGATTTATGACATTCAAATCATTCAACCATTTACTCATAGGATATAAGCGAAGCACACGAGTAAATGACAAACTACTCCAAAAAGATATAAGTGAAGATCAATGAATAGTAAAATAATTATGTAGCTTTGTGAAGACTCTCTCTCATTTAAGAATTTCAGATCTTGGTATTTTATTCAAACAGCAAGCAAAGCTAAATAAAACGACATTTCAAGGATAGCACTCCTCATGTGAAGAAGCATAAACTTAGGCTCAACCGATACTAACCGATAATTGTTGAAGAAGAAAGGTGGGATGCCTACCGGGGCATCCCCAATCTTAGATGCTTGAGACTTCTTGCAATATTATCTTGGGGTGCCTTGGGCATCCCCAAGCTTGAGCTTTTGTGTCTCCTTAATTCCTTTTATATCACGGTTTCCTAAATCTCGAAAGCTTCATCCACACCAAACTCAACAAGAACTCGTGAGATAAGTTAGTATAAACCAATGCAAAAACCTTATCATTATCTACTGTAGCAAATCACAAAAATTATTATTCAAAATTGCATACTAAATGTCTCTGCATATTCAATACTCCTATCCTCAAATAGAATCATTAAACAAGCAACCATATGCAAACAATGCAAACATAACAGCAATCTGCCAAAACAGTACAGTCTGTAAAGAATGAAAGATTCATCATACTTTCCTATCTCCAAAAATTATGAAAGAAAATTCACACTGTAGTAAATTTATCAGAGCTTATTATGCAAAAGGTTTCAACATTTTATCACATTCTGACTTTTCTAGGGAATTTTTGCAACAGCGGTAAACTTTCTGTTTTGAAACAGCAACATGTATACTTGCAAAATAAGCATGGTAAAGGCTATCCTTGACATTTTTATTGAAAATAGAGATGCAAAACATTATTCTAAGTAACATCAAGCAAATACTAACAAAATAAAATGACGATCCAAGCAAAACACATATCATGTGGTGAATAAAAATATAGCCCCAAGTAAAGTTACCGATGAACGAAGACGAAAGAGGGGATGCCATCCGGGGCATCCCCAAGCTTAGGCTCTTGGTTGTCCTCGAATATTACTTTGGGGTGCCTTGGGAATCCCCAAGCTTAGGATCTTGCCACTCCTTATTCCATAGTCCATCGAATCTTTACCCAAAACTTGAAAACTTCACAACACAAAACTCAACAGAAAACTCGTAAGCTCCGTTAGTATAAAAAATAAATCACCACTTAGGTACTGTTGTGAACTCATTATAAATTCATATTGGTGTAATATCTACTGTATTCCAACTTATCTATGGTTCATACCCTCCGATACTACTCATATATTCATCAAAATAAGCAAACAACACATAGAAAACAGAATCTGTCAAAAATAGAATAGTCTGTAGTAATCTGCATCAAAGGCAAACTTCTGGAACTCAGAAACATCTGCCAAAATAGGACGACCTAGATAATTGTTTATTGATCTACTGCAATTGGAATCAGTATTTTATCATGTTCTGGTGATTTTAAACAATTGTTTTCGTGAACAGAAAGTTTCTGGAATTTTCAGCAAGATCAAATAACTATCATCCGAGAAGATCCTATAGGTTTTACTTGGCACAAACACTAATTAAAACATAACACCACATCTAACCAGAGGCTAGATGATTTATTTATTACTAAGCAGGAACAAAAAGCAAGGAACAAAAGTAAAATTGGGTTGCCTCCCAACAAGCGCTAACGTTTAACGCCCCTAGCTAGGCATGATGATTTCAATGATGCTCACATAAAAGATAAGAATTGAAACATAAAGAGAGCATCATGAAGAATATGACTAGCACATTTAAGTCTAACCCACTTCCTATGCATAGGGATTTTGTGAGCAAACAACTTATGGGAACAATAATCAACTAGCATAGGAAGGTAAAACAAGCATAACTTCAAAACTTTAAGCACATAGAGAGGAAACTTGATATTATTGCAATTCCTACAAGCATATGTTCCTCCGTCATAATAATTTTCAGTAGCATCATGAATGAATTAAACAATATAACCATCACATAAAAAGCATTCTTTTCATGATCTACAAGCATATAATTTTTATTACTCTCCACATAAGCAAATTTATTCTCATGAATAGTAGTGGGAGCAAACTCAACAAAATAACTATCATATGATTGAAAATTAAGATCAAGATGACAAGTTTCATGGTTATCATTATTCTTTAAAGCATACGTGTCATCACAATAATCATCATAGATAGGAGGCATGCTTTCATCATAGTAAATTTGCTCATCAAAGCTTGGGGACAAAAAATATCATCTTCATCAAACATAGCTTCCCCAAGCTTGTGGCTTTGCATATCATTAGCATCATGGGTATTCAAAGAATTCATACTAACAACATTGCAATCATGCTCATCATTCACATATTTTATGCCAAGCATTCTATGTAATTCTTCTTCTAGTACTTGAGCACAATTTTCCTTTCCATCATTCTCACGAAAGATATTAAAAAGATGAAGCGTATGCGGCACCCTTAATTCAATTTTTTTGTAGTTTTCTTTTATAGACTAAACTAGTGATAAAACAAGAAACAAAAAGATTTGATTTCAAGATCTAAAGATATACATTCAAGCACTCACCTCGGGACAGCAACGGGCGCAAAAAGAGCTTGATGTCTACTATGCAACCTTCTTCTTGTAGACGTTGTTGGGCCTCCAAGTGCAGAGGTTTGTAGGACAAAGAGCAAATTTCCCTCAAGTGGATGACCTAAGGTTTATCAATCTGTGGGAGGTGTAGGATGAAGATGGTCTCTCTCAAGCAACCCTGCAACCAAATAACATAGAGTCTCTTGTGTCCCCAACACACCCAATACAATGGTAAATTGTATAGGTGCATGTCGGATTTCGGGTTCCGGCAGACCCTTGAGGTTTGAACTCTGGGGTGCGCGCGGGGATCTTTCCCCTACCAGCTCACGCGTTAATGAATTGTAAGGAATCTAAACTAGGAATGATGAACAGCACAAGAGACACAAAATTTATACTGGTTCGGTCCACCGTTGTGGTGTAATACCCTACTGCAGTGTGTGGTGTGGTGGATTGCCTCTAGGGCTGATGAAGAACAGTACAAAGGAAGAACAGCCTCGCGAGGGGCTGTTCTTGAGCTGGTGCGATGGACTGCTTGGGTGAGCCCAGTCGCTTCTCTCTCTCTCTCTCTCTGGTAGATTCGACCTCTCCTTTCTCTCTGTGGTGGCTTGTCCTATTTATAGAGGGAGGCCCTGGGCCTCTTCCCAAATAATGAGCGGGAATGGCGCCAACAATTGGCCATTTTGAAGGGGAACATCTAGTACACTTATCCTGACTAAAGTTGGTCTTCGGCTGCCAAAGGCTCTGACGGTGACGCCTTGCCCTGGCTCCACGATGACCTCCGATCCTGCCGCTCTGCTGGTCTTGGTCTTGTTGCACAGGCGGTAACCTTTGCCCGATGCCTTGGCCTGTGCTTGCCTCCTTTGCACCAAAGGGGAACGAGGAAAGCTGAGTCGGGCGCCCGCCGGTCTCGATCGTCATGGCTTGCGCCACGGGCACCCTCGTGAGGTACCACCTTGATCTCTTCGCCTCCTCGTGAGCCTGCCTCGACGAGGCCGCTCTGAGGAAAGTTCCTGTAAATGCCCCCACGAGGCTTGGCCCTCGCGAGGGTCTTGAGCTTGAGCCGATGAAGGCTGGGCCATCTTGGGCCCCCACTTGAGCCACGCCGCAGGCCGCAGGCACGCAAGTCTGGGGACCCCCGTGCCCAGAATGCTGACAGTAGCCCCCGGGCCCAAGGCGCGCCCGGACTTGGCTTAGCAGAGAAGCGAAGGGGCAAGTGCGAAGCGCCGCGGGCCCCAACAGTCTGTGGCCTTGGGTGCCGCGTGGCGATTGATTGGTCGTGGGCGTCTCCGCTTCCCCAAGATGCCTCATTACACGCCCGGCTAAGCGGACCCGGGGTTGCACACAACCATTCCCCTTTCGCCGTCCACGCACTCCCGGCCCTTCCTTCTTCATCTGGCTCCAACTTCCGCCCTTGATCCAACTCGGACTTTCACCCTTCCTGTCGCCATGGCGCCAATGAAGAAGGAAAAGGTGAAGAAGCCCGCGCCTTCGTCCCGCTCGCCTCCAGCGGTGGCCCCCGCCGTCGATCGATCTATCATACTCAACCTCGAGGCCTTGAGCAAGGTCCGCTCTGCTCTTGCCACCATCTTCAATGAGTGCGGCAGGACCACATCATGGCTTGCGTCCCATGCCTCCTTCGACAGGATTGTCACGGAGGTCCGGTTCTTCGCTGATGCCCTGTGGGCGGGTCTGGTTCCCCCCTTTTCCGCTTTCTTCAACGCGGTGCTCTCCCACTATCAGATCCACATGATGCATCTCGGGCCTGAGTCCATTACCCTTCTGGCTGTCTTCGCCTTTATCTGTGAGGCAATGGTGGGCATCCCTCCTTCCGTTGCCCTGTTGCGTCACTTCTTCTCTTTGCGCCTGAGTGATCCTACTCAATGCTCGGGGTGTGTGAGCTTCCTTGCGGTGCCAGAGACGGCTGCTTCGGGGATCGATTTCGGACTCCCTCCCCCTGAGGCCAAGTTCAGAGAGCGGTGGTTGTATGTGGATGTTGGGGTGCCCAGCCCCCTGCTCTCCTGCCCTACCTCGCCTGCTGTTCCCAACTCAGGCTGGGGTCACGAGACGCTCGCTGACACCCAGCTCGCATTCGTCTGGCGCCGCTTCGAGAGCTTGAGGGCGCTCAACATGACGGCGCCCCAGGTGATTAAGGAGTTCCTCCAGTGTCTCATTGCTCCTCTCCAGCGCCACTCTCGTCGGATGTGGGACTTTGCGGGGCGCACAGACCGCATGCAACTTCAGGAGGGGGACCTGGCGCCTGAAGTGCTGAGGACAGTGCTCAGGGTCCTGGTTGGCGATCCTTCCCCAGGCAGCCTTCGACATGATGGTGCCCTCTTGTATCTCTGTTCGGGCAGGGCCGGTTTCATAAAGCAGATGCCCAGCTTTGATGAGTGGGGGTTGCGCCCGGCTGGCCTCAGGGGGCCTCGTGAGAACCCAGTTGCCGTGGTCGCTCTTTCGGTCGCCCAAAGTGGCTCTGTCTCAGGTGATGGAGCAGGGAGACGAGAACCGTCAAGAGTTGAAGGGGATGACGTTGAGGTGGTGATGCCGTGCGGAGCCCTGAGGGCGGCATCTCCCGGAGCTCGTTCCGGAATAGTGACAGGTGAGGAGTTGCGGCCTCCGGCTCCCGAGGTTGGGGCTCCCGAGGCCCCGGTCATCGATCATGAGGCGGCGCCTGGTGGCGTTCCCTAGGCTGGTCCCATTGCCGCTGATCACCTTACCGCCTCCTCCACGCCACAAACCGACCCCTGCGCCGAGCGCTTGGGCCGGTTCCGCGTAGACTTCGTGGCCCTCCGCAAGAGGAAGGAGGCCTCGGGCGGTGACGATCGCCCTTGCCGCTTGCTGAAGTGCAGGAGGTACTTCACCACAGACGAGTAAGTCATCTTCTCTCTCTGCTCCTCTACTTCTCGGTTCTTGCAGCCGACTATGACCTTTCAGGGCCCTTCCTGCCGAATTCGCGGAGACGGCCAAGGAGCCATCTCCCCAAGCTCCGTCTTTGTTGCTGGTCCTTGGTGCGTCGGGTTCAAGCGGCGCCCTTATCACTCAGCCAGTCGGAGAGGTGGCCCGTTCAGCTGGGCGTCCCGAGCCTGTGCGCCTGTTGTCTTCCCTTCATGAGTTCTCCTGGGGCACAACCATCTTGCCCCGTGCTCCTTCCTTGATCACGGACGATGATTGGTTGAAATCAATCTTGAGCTCTTCTTCTGGGGACGGACCGGCGCTAGGCCCTGCTCCTGGCGAGGCCCATCCGGCGATTGTTGGGGCGCCAGCCCCTGCCCTGCACCGAGAGGAGGCGCGCCACCTCTGGACCCTCCGCATACACCAGCAGTAGAGGGTGACGCGGAAGATGTGCTCGGGCGTGCTTGCGAACGCCGCGCCCTTCGTCAAGAATTTCTCTATGGGGCGATGGACGCGGTGAACCGGCTTAGGGCGGAGCTTGCCGACGAGGATGCACATCTCGTGGCCGAAGGTTTGCGCCTTGCTGAGGAGAGGTGCAAGCTGAAGGTAGCCGTTGCCCTCGCGCGTCACCAGCGTGACCTTGACAATGCGAAGGCTGAGGCGTCGCTGGCGGCCTCACGAGAGGCTTGCTCTCGAGCCGTCGAGGAGGCCCTGGAAGCAGATCGGCGGCGCAGGGACGCGGAGGAGCGCGCGTGGGAGCTCCAAGCCTGGAGCAACTCTCTGGAGCAGCAGGCGGAGTTGCGCCAGGCTGCACTTGTGTCGCTGAAGGAGGCTTCCGTCGACCAGACGAAGCTCCAGAAGCGCGAGGAAGCGCTGACACTGGAGGCTGCCGAGCGCAACCTCGACCTTGAGCGGTTGGAGACGAGGGAGCGCCTGGTGGCTCAGGCGGAGGACGATGTCGCCGCGCGTGAAGCCGGAGCCCAAGAAGAGATCGACCGCCGTGTAGCGGAAGCTCGCTCAGGCCTCGAGCGCCAGTATGAGTTGAGGTTGGAGTTGGTCAGGGCCGAAGCTGAGGGCAGGACCGCGGCCCTCAAGGCCAAGCTAGACGAAGTGACGCGGGGTGCGGACTCCTCCGCAGCCGCCCTTCGCGCAGCGCAGGCGGAGCTGACCTCCTCCCGCGCCGAACTGCTTCTTCTTCGGCAGAGGGTTGATAGCGCCGAGGCCACCGCACGGCAGAACAAGGACGAGATTCGTCGGCGGCGGGTTCTGGAGCACGAGCACGCCCCCATGCTCCGTACGCTCAGGGAACGAGCTAACGCAGCCCTTGGCAACATTTGCGAGGCCGCCGCTGAGGAGCCGCATGAGACCAACTATGTTGGCAACCTCCAGTATTTTGCTGACATGGTGAAGCACCTGGAGAACCGCTCCGAGAGGTCTCGTTGGCTCGTCGAGGAGAGGAGCCAAGCCTTGCTCGGGCGCGCTTTCTCCCGTGTCTTCAGTTATCTGCGGGACATGGATCCCCACTTCGACTTTGATGCCGCCATTGCACCGGTGCCCATAGCCGTTCGGGGCGACCTGGCGCAATGGGTGGAGGATCACGTGGACGACCTTGTCAGACGCCAGCGTCACGGCGGCAGCGGCGTGATCGTGGCCGCCGATGAAGGCGGCATGGTGGACGGCCCTGGTGCTGGCGGAGGTGTTGGTGGCGGCGATGATCTCAGCAACGCCAGCGACGCCTCTGGAGGTGACCCAGAAGGCGCGGCAAGCGATATGTCCAACTGATTGTATCTCACCCCTGTTTACCCTGCACGAAAGAGGTTCGGGCTTGGCCCTGAAGATTGTGACAGCATTTTGGGAGGGGAAGCCCCTCATGTAAAGGTTTGCGGTAAATGCCCTGGTAATCTTAACGTGGCGTGTGAGCTTAACGGCCGGCCCGGTGGTGGGTCAGCTGGCTCGTTTACCTTTTGACCCTGGAGAGCCCCGAGCGGGGCTGTGGGGACCATAGCGCCATATGTGTCTTCTGGATGAACCCATTGATTCTGCGATAAGAACCTCCAGAGAGGGTGTGGCGACAGCCGTCCGAGCTGTGGGCGCGGTTGGCCCGGCCCGGCTCGCGAGGGGCTCGCGAGGGGAGGCAGCTGACGCTAGCTTTGGACGCAGTCAAACCAGAACACGAGAGATTGCTCGAATGAGACTAAACACCCCTTCCCCAAACGCACGCAAGGCTCGAACTCAAATCCAGCTTAAATTCAAATCGAAGAAACTTGTCAACAGAGGAAAAGGCAAAAAAGCAAAAGGCCGCGTCCGGCACCTAGTCTAGTCTTCGACGTCTTCTCACCAGCGCGGAGCTAAGTGCTGCCACTGGGCGTGGGAGGGAGCCCCAGGGCATGAGGCTGGCGCTCCTGAGACTCCGGGGTGTGTACAGCCCCACTCATTATTACGTGAGGGTGTCACGGGGCGGCGAGCTTCACAGGCACTGGGCCTTCTTCACAGGTACCGACCTTGCTTCATCTCGCCAGATGAGGGCCCCGCCTTGCGCCACACTCTACCGCCACTAACAGCGGTCGGAGACCAAGGATGACGCCAATGGGGTAGAGCGGTCGCCAGCGGTTCCCCCGACGACCACGGGTCCTCTGCCGGGGGCAGGCCCTGAGGCACCTCCCCGGCAGAGGGCCTACCTCCTGAGAACGTCTTGCACCAAGCGCCACGGGGGCGAACCCGGATCTCGACCCCTCTCCTGCAGCCCCCGGTGCCCTCCTCCTGAGGGGTAAGGGGCTGCAGTGTTGGGGCAGCCACCTGTCACGGCGACCTGTACCTCCTGCGGCACATGGTTAGCATAAGCTTGCTCCTGAGGAATTAATGGTACCAGATAGTTGTTGCCGCCGGCGTAGTCGTCGAGGCCCTCTTGGGGTTCCTGAAAGAGCTCAGCTTGTGGTGTCTCCTCGCCCCAGCTTGGCCCAAGGAACGGGCCATGGTCTTCTTCCCGTGCGCTCTCTTGATCCATCATGCGTGGCACATAAGCTTCTGGGGACGCTGCCCCGTAGGTCTTGCCGTAGTGCCCCTCATGCCATGCAGTCCGGCCCGGAGCGTTGTCTTGAGAGTGGTGGCGCGGTGGTCCGCCGAGGCCAAAGGTCACGGCGTCCGCTCCTTCACCGGTCGGAGACGGGGTCTGCGTGGCTTGCCGCCTGGTGCTGCTGGCCAGGTTGGCGTCGAGTAGGCCCACGAGCCCGCTTGAGGTTGCATGGGCGCGTATGGGGCTGCCATACGGCATGCTCTGGGACAGAGGTGGCAGCCGGACGCAGAAAGGAGGTGCTCCTGAGGCGGCGGCGGCCAGGAGCTCGGCCACTCGCTCTAACAGCACGTCGCGGCCACCCTCCAGAAGCCGGCACCATGACAGCTCTCGGGCCATCGTGAGCGCGGCCCTGGAGTTTGCCTGCTCCCGTCGGGTGTGTGGCGTGCATACGGGCGCGGGCTTGAGGCTCGCTGCCGACCGCACTGCCGGCGAGGGCAGCGGCGTTCGCAGCGCCGCCGCCCGCAGCCGCTTTGCGGAGCGCGAGCTGCCTGAGGTGCAAGGTTGAGGTCGCCCTGGGCTGGCGGCACGGCGTGTGCGGGCCACGCTGCCCAGCGGTCGGCGTTGGATGCCGGGTCGCTTGACATTGAACGACGAGGCGACGAAACACGAGGCGGCGGAGGAAGGATTCCGGCGCACCCCTACCTGGCACGCCAAATGTCGGATTTCGGGTTTCGGCAGACCCTTGAGGTTTGAACTCTGGGGTGCGCGCAGAGATCTTTCCCCTACCAGCTCACACGTTAATGGATTGTAAGGAATCTAAACTAGGAACGATGAACAGCACAAGAGACACAGGATTTATACTGGTTTGGGCCACCGTTGTGGTGTAATACCCTACTCCAGTGTGTGGTGTGATGGATTGCCTCTGGGGCTAATGAAGAACAGTACAAAGGAAGAACAGCCTCGTGAGGGGCTGTTCTTGAGCTGGTGCGATGGACTGCTTGGGTGAGCCCAGTCGCTTCTCTCTCTCTCTCTCTCTCTCTCTCTCTCTCTCTCTCTGGTAGATTCGACCTCTCCTTTCTCTCTGTGGTGGCTTGTCCTATTTATAGAGGGAGGCCCTGGGCCTCTTCCCAAATAATGAGCGGGAAGGGCGCCAACAATTGGCCATTTTGAAGGGGAACATCTAGTACACTTATCATGACTAAAGTTGGTCTTCGGCTACCAAAGGCTCGACGGTGGCCGCCCCTGGCTCCACGATGACCTCCGTCCTGCCGCTCTGCTGGTCTTGGTCTTGTTGCACCGAAGCGGTAACCTTTGCCTGATGCCTTGGCCTGTGCTTGCCTCCTTTGCACCAAAGGGGAAACGAGGACACTGCGCAGGTTGGCGCCCGCCTGGCGCCCGCCTGGTCTCGATCGTCATGGCTTGCGTCACGGGGCACCCTCATGAGGTACCCTGCCATGATCACTCCGCCTCCTCGTGAGCCTGCCTGACAAGGCCGCTCCTGAGGAAAGTTCATGTCGTCCGCCCCGCGAGGCTTGGCCACTCGCGAGGGTCTTGAGCTTGAGCTGATGAAGCTGGGCCGCCCTGGGCCCCCACTTGAGCCACGCCACAGGCCGCAGGCAGGCAAGTCTGGGGACCCCCGTTCCCAGAACGCCAACAGTGCACTAGTTCGGCGAAGAGATGGTGATACAAGTGCAATATGGATAGTAGATATAGGTTTTTGTAATCTGAAAATATAAAAAAAGCAAGGTAACTAATGATAAAAGTGAGCGTAAATGGAATTGCAATGCTAGGAAACAAGGCCTAGGATTCATACTTTCACTAGTGCAAGTTCTCTCAACAATAATAACATAATTGGATCATATAACTATCCCTCAACATGCAACAAAGAGTCACTCCAAAGTCACTAATAGCGGAGAACAAACGAAGAGATTATGGTAGGGTACGAAACCACCTCAAAGTTATTCTTTCCGATCAATCCATTGGGCTATTCCTATAAGTGTACAAACAGCCCTAGAGTTCATAGTAAAATAACACCTTAAGACACACATCAACCAAAACCCTAATGTCACCTAGATACTCCAATGTCACCTCAAGTATCCGTGGATACGAACATACGATATGCATCACACAATCTCAGATTCATCTATTCAACCAACACATAGAACCTCAAAGAGTGCCCCAAAGTTTCTACCGGAGAGTCAAGACGAAAACGTGTGCCAACCCCTATGCATAGGTTCATGGGCGGAACCCGCAAGTTGATCACCAAAACATACATCAAGTGAATCAATAGAATAACCCATTGTCACCACGGTTATCCCACGCAAGACATACATCAAGTGTTCTCAAATCATTAAAGACTCAATCCGATAAGATAACTTCAAAGGGAAAACTCAATCCATTACAAGAGAGTAGAGGGGGAGGAACATCATAAGATCCAACTATAATAGCAAAGCTCGCGATACATCAAGATCGTGCCAAATCAAGAACACGAGAGAGAGAGAGAGAGAGATCAAACACATAGCTACTGGTACATACCCTCAGCCCCGAGGGTGAACTACTCCCTCCTCGTCATGGAGAGCGCAGGGATGATGAAGATGGCCACCGGTGATGGATCCCCCCTCCGGCAGGGTGCCGGAACAGGGTCCCGATTGGTTTTTGGTGGCTACAGAGGCTTGCGGCGGCGGAACTCCCGATCTATTCTGTTCCCCGATGGTTTTAGGGTATATTGGTATATATAGGAGGAAGAAATACGTCAGGGGAGCCACGAGGGGCCCACGAGGGTGGAGGGCGCGCCCAGGGGGGTGGGAGCGCCCGCCTGCCTCGTGCCTTCCTCATTGATTCCCTAACGTGCACGCCAAGTCCCCTGGATTGCTTCCGTTCCAAAAATAACTTTCCCGAAGGTTTCATTCCGTTTGGACTCCGTTTAATATTCCTTTTCTAAAAACATCTGAAACAAGGGAAAAATGTAAACCGGCAATCGGCACTGGGCTCTGGGTTAATAAGTTAGTCCCAAAATAATATAAAAGTGCATAGTAAAGCCCATAAAACATCCAAGATGGATAATATAATAGCATGAATACTTCATAAATTATAGATACGTTGGAGACATATCATCAAGGAACGACTTCCATTGGACATGGATTGTACGTGGAGAGGCTGACAGCTGGGTCCACGGCCACAGCAAGGAAGTGCCTCCTTATTACACGCAAAATAATTATTCCTCCACCTGACAGCAGGGACCCATAGGACGGGCCACCGTATTTCGTGGAAAAAACATTTCCCCCTGACTGCTGGGACCCACCAGCTACATCTTCGCACGCAAGGAAGTGCGTCCGGGCAAAAAAAGTGATTCACCCCCTGACTGCTCGGACCCACAAGCTACATCTTCGCAGGCAAGGAAGTGCCTGACAGTCAGGACCCACCTGGTCGAAGCGTACGTAGCATTGTCATTCTGGTCGCAAACTTGTACGTACATACTGGTCGATGTAGAGGCGCGCACGTCTCCTAGTAGAGGCGTGCACGTAGCATGTACACGTACGTACAGTGGCCAGTGTGCAAGAAAGAAAATACGGCCACGTACATACATACGGGCAGGGTCTCCAACACCTACTCGCGCATACGTACGGCCAGGGCTCGTGTACATGGCTGGGTCAGAATGGAGAAATGGCGTCGTCGTCGTGTTCATGGGGAGCCAACCGGGTGGGTCGGAATGGAATGTGTCGTCGTGTCCATCGGGAGGGCTTGGATGGAACAGCCGATGGAAACGAGGCATGGCGTACCACAGAACAGAGGAAACGGCCTTGTGTTTGACCGGCCACGTTCGAAACGGGATCCTGTTCATCGGGAGGGGTCTGGCGCACCGCAAAACGGAGGAAACGGACCTCCTACGGTCGAAACGGGGTCTGTTGATCGGGAGGGTGTGGCGTACCGCAAAATGGAGGAAGCGGACTTGTGTTGGAGCGCCACGGTCAAAACGGGGTCCCGTTCATCGAGGGTGTGGCGTACCACAAAACGGGACTCCACGGGATACTGTTCATCTCCACCGTCGACCCCCTCCAGCCTCCACGGGCTCCTGTTCATCCACCATCGACCTCCTCCAGCCTCCACCTATGACTATTCATCCACGGGCTCCTGTTCATCCAGCCTCCACCGCGCGCTACTCCACCGGCTACTGTTCAACCAGCCCTCTCCACGGGCTCATGTTCAACCACCCCTCCACGGGCTACTGTTCATCCAGCCCTCCACCATCTACTGTTCATCCTACCCTCCACGGGGTGGTCCTGTTCATCCTGCCCTCCATGGGGTCCTGTTCATCCAACCCCAACCGGCTCGAAGGATCGGGGTCCTGTTCATCCAACCCCAACCGGCTCGAAGGATCGGGGTCCTGTTCATCCACCCCCACCGGGAACTGTTCATCCAAACCCCAAAGAACGCCATCGCTCATCCAGAGGCAACGCCACGGGGTCCTGTTCATCCACCACCACCGGGAACTGTTCATCCAAACCCCCCTAGCAACGCTCACTGTTCATCCAGAGGCAACATCGATTGGCTTCAGTTAGCAGCAGTAGCGAAGGAATCGCTCAATCGGGTTCAGTTAACACCCATCGATCGATCGCTCGGGTTCGATGTAGCGTAACTGCGGTCTGTCGCTTTCGGGTTGATTAGAGCCCAACGCCTCGCTCGGGTTCAATTAGAGCCCAACGCCTCGCACACACACGCGTACATATGAGAGAAACGTGCATCGCTCGGCCCCCGACCACCCACCATAACCGGGGACTCCATGATATTTTCCGCGCCCTCGCTTCTACCATGGTTTTTTCCGTCATGGACGGCCCAAAGAATGTCATGCAGCTACGTCTCCGGCCCACCCAGGACGAAAAGCCCATTTTCTGTCATGATTTTTTGTCATAGAAGTAGGACCCCACCACATCTATGATGATACCGGGTTTTGTCACAATTATCGTCATATAAGTGTCATGAGTATGATAGAAAAGATTTTCGTTCGGCCCAAAATGTCACGGGTGTGTCTTTTTTTTGTAGTGATAGCTCTATTCTTTGAGTCACTCGGGATTTATATCTGCTGGTCACTATGAGGAACTTGAAAGACGAGAAAACTAAAATTTATCCCTCAACTACGAGGGGAGGTAAGGAACTGCCATCTAGCTCTTCACTTGATTCACCTTCTGTTTTGAGTAAGCTTGCGACACCTAAACCTGCTTCTGCTATTAATTTTGATATGTCACATGTTATTGATGATGCCACTTCTGCTATGCATGTTACTTATGATGAAACTACTTCTATGCTTGATAATACTGTGCCACTAGGTGAATTTCTTGATGAACAACTTGCTAGGGCTAGAGAGGATGAAATTATTGAAACTGATAATATTGATGAAAGTGATGATGAAGATTCTCCCCCTAGATATGAATTGCCTATTGTGCCCGAGGGTTATGTTATGGATGAAGAAACTGCTAGAGACTTTCTTGCTTGCAATGATAGGAGTGATCTTAAGAAATTATTAGCTAAGCTGAAAGAAAATTCTTTGAATGCTAGAATGAAATATGATCCTACTTATGCTACTTCACGTACCTTTGTTACTGATAAGGATTATGATTTCTCTGTTGATCTTGAGATAATTACTCTGGTTGAATCTGATCCTTTCTATGGTTATGAATTTGAAACTGTTGTGGCACATCTTACTAAATTAAATGATATAGCCACCCTATTCACTAATGATGAGAAAACTCGTTACTACTATATCCTTAAATTATTTCCGTTCTCATTAAAGGGTGATGCTAAAACATGGTTTAATTCTCTTGATCCTGGTTGTGTGCGTAGTCCTCAGGATATGATTTATTACTTCTCTGCTAAATATTTCCCTGCTCATAAGAAACAAGCTGCTTTAAGGGATATATATAATTTTGTGCAAATTGAAGAAGAGAGTCTCCCACAAGCTCGGGGGAGGCTTCTCCAATTACTTAATGCTTTGCCTGATCATCCTCTCAAGAAAAATGAAATACTTGATATCTTTTATAATGGACTAACCGATGCTTCCAAAGACCACCTGGAAAGTTGTGTTGGTTGTGTTTTCAGGGAAACAACTGTTGATGAAGCTGAAATTCTATTGAATAATATGTTGACGAATGAAAACAATTGGACACTCCCTGAACCAACTCCTAAGCCAACTCCGAAGAAAAGGGGTGTTCTATTTCTCAGTCCTGAAGATATGCAAGAGGCGAAGAAATTATGAAAGAGAAAGGTATAAAAGCTGAAGATGTTAAGAATTTACCTCCTGTTGAAGAAATACATGGTCTTAATTTACCACATATCAAAGAAATACATGGTCTTGATAACCCGACACAGGTAGTAAAGGTAAATTCTCTCTATAGATTTGATGAAGGTGATATTCCTTGTTATAATTCTGTTAGCCAATGCTTAGATTAGTTTGATAATTTTATTGTTAAACAAGAAAACTTCAATGCTTATGTTGGTAGATAATTGCAACACAATGCTTATATGATTGAACACTTGAGGGATTATATGTCTAGAGTTAAAGGTGAACTTAAACTCATTAGTAAACATGCTTCTGTGGTTACCACTCAAGTAGAACAAGTACTTAAAGCTCAGAATGATTTGCTCAATGAATTAAATAATAAGAAGAACGATAATGCTATTAGAGTTATGACTAGAGGGGGTAAAATGACTCTGGAACCTTTGTATCCTGAGGGCCACCCTAAGAGAATTGAGCAAGATTCTCAAAGAACTAATGTAGATTCACCTAGTCCTTATAAGAAGAAGAAAAAGAAAAATGATAGGACTTTGCATGCTTCTAGTGAACCTGTTGTTGACACACCTAAGAGTCCCAATGATATTTCTATTTCTGATGCTGAAACACAATCTGGTGACGAACATGAACCTAGTGATAATGTTAATGATGATGTTCATGTTGATGCTCAACCTAGCAATGATAATGATGCAGAGATCGGACATGTTGTTGATCTTGATAACCCACAATCAAAGAATCAACGTTATGATAAGAGAGACTTTGTTGCTAGGAAGCACGGTAAAGAAAGAAAGCCATGGGTTCAGAAACCCATGCCTTTTCCTCCTAAACCATCCAAGAAAAAGGATGATGAGGATTTTGAGCGCTTTGCTGAAATGATTAGACCTATCTTTTTGCATATGCGTTTGACTGATATGCTTAAAATGAATCCTTATGCCAAGTATATGAAAGATATTGTTACAAATAAAAGGAATATACCGGAAGCTGAAATTTCCACCATGCTTGCTAATTATACTTTTAAGGGTGGAATACCAAAGAAACTTGGGGATCCAGGAGTACCAACTATACCATGCTCCATTAAAAGAAACTATGTTAGAACTGCTTTATGTGATCTTGGAGCCGGTGTTAGTGTTATGCCTCTCTCTTTATATCATAGACTTGATTTGAATAAGTTGACACCTACTGAAATATCTTTGCAAATGGCCGATAAATCAACTGCTATACCTGTCGGTATTTGTGAGGACGTGCCTGTTGTGGTTGCAAACATCACTATTTTAACGGACTTTGTTATTCTTGATATTCCCGAGGACGATAGTATGTCTATTATTCTTGGAAGACCCTTTTTGAATACTGCAGGGGCTGTTATTCATTGCAACAAGGGAAATGTCACTTTTCATGTTAATGGTAATGAGCATACAGTACACTTTCCGAGGAAACAACCTCATGTTCACAGTATAAACTCTATTGGAAAAATTCCATCGATTATTTTTTGAGGTTTTGAATTTACTCTACCTACTGTCAAGAAGAAATATGATATTCTTATTATTGGGGACGTGCATATCCCCGTTGAGGTAACCTAGTGTTATTCGAAATTTCTCTGGTTTCTTGTTATTCGAAATGAGTTTATTAACAAGACCTGATCAACCTTGTTGGTGGATTCCTTTTGATGAGCATGAGATGGATGAAGTTAGAAAGCACAACCTTCTGTACCCTCCTTTTACTTTCTGTTATTTAGATTAAATAAAGTAAAAATAGTATTTCAAGTCAGTTTTCTGAATTATCCGTGCAATAAAAAATACCCCGAAAATAAAGTTCTCCAAATGCCCTGAAATTGAAATATGATTTTTCCTGGAATATTTGAGAATATCTGGCACTGAGAACACAACAAGGGGATCAAGCACCTGGCCACGAGGTTCCAGGGCGTGCCCACCCCCCTGGGGCGCGCCCCCTGCCTCGTGGGCCCATGGTGGCTCCCCTCCACTTATCCCAGCATCCACACACTCCTTCTTCCTCCCAAAAAAATCACCAGCCAGCTCAAGCACGAGTTCTAGCTCACCTTGCTGCCATTTTCGATCTCCTTGCTCAAAGTTCACTCACAAAACTGCTTTGGGGGATTGTTCTTTGGTATGTGACTCCTCCAATGGTCCAATTAGTTTTTGTTCTAGTGCTTTATTTATTGCAAATTTTTGCTGCTTAGGTGACCTTGTTCTTAAGCTTGCATGTCAAATTTATTTGGTCCCAAGTAGTTCTAATGCATGATATAGTCTCTAGGCACTTGTGGGAGTAGTTGCTATTAATTTTGTTGAGTTTGGTTCACTTTTATTTGAAGTTACTAAAAATTTCAGAAATTTTTCAGAGGAAGAAATATGTTTAGGAAGATGTACCAAGGAGGTTCTTCAAGGAAGCAAGGACCCAGACCTGCAATACGTGAGCCGGGCCATGAACCACCAAGAGAAGCTCAAGTGCGTCCTTGTGAACGGCCGTTGGAAAACTTCATGGCCCGAGCAGGAATTAAGGAGGAATTTGAGGCATATGTGTGTAACGCTGATTTGGAGAGCTTCATGTCAGATAAGTGCCTCCAACACTATTACCTTACTGATTCCTTTGTGAGAAGATTTAGATTTTCATCTTCACGCAACTCTCACACGGTCTGTTTGATCTTTATGATAAATCCTACACCATGGACCTAGAGGATTTTAGTATCGCTTGTAAACTCCCCGCAATGGGGGAGTACTAGTGAACCTCGCAAATCTGAGTTTAGAGATTTTCTTGCTAGTATCACAGTGGGGGAATCTAGAGAAATAACACAAGCTACCATAGGGAGCATTCATTTTCCTGCTATACATTATTTTGCTCTCTTTATAGGCCGATGCATAAACGGTAAGGATGAGGCATGCCACATGTGTGTTCCTGATCTCAGTGTTCTCAGGAGTGATGTATTAGGTGATCAACATTATAATTTGGGAGCTATTGTGGCGCGTAGGTTGCATAATAACAGTATGAATGGAGATTTGTTTGGTGGAATTTATGCAACCCGTTTAGCTAATTATCTTGAGATACCTATTCATGATTATGATATGGAATTGCCTCCTGCTTATCTAGATTTTAATGCCATGGTTCGCCATCAGTTTGTTGAGAGGAATGAACCGCCTCTCCAATACCGACTAATCTTTGACAGGTGTCACGCTGTCAATATTGTTCTCCCTGCTCCTACTCTCTTTGACTTTCAGGCAAAGGGGAGATATGTCATAACTAGGGAGGAGGCAAATGAGTACGAGAGGAGGACGAGGGCAGCTCGCCTCCAAGCTGCAGCCCACGATGCAATAGCCGCTGCATCTCAGTACGACCCCAGTTACAACTTCGGATATCCGCCAGGCCAGCCGTGGCCATAGACCAACTTAGGCCAAAAGCCTAAGCTTGGGGGAGTACGTATTTCTCACCGACATTACATTTATGTTCACATGCTCGTGCTAGTTGTCGGTGCTCATACTTTTTCACTGTAATATCCATGCTAGTTTATTTTATTTTTCTCGCTTTCTTCTTGTGTGTTTGATAAACCTTAAGAAAAAACAAAAAAAATTAGTTGTAGCTTTTAGATAGTTTGCTTTCTTGCTTGTAGTAGTATTAATTAAAAGAAAACACAAAAAGATTTCTCGTTCTTCTTTTTCTTGTTGGGAGCTTTCCCGTGTAAATAGTTTTATTTCTTTTCTTGTTCTTTGGGGGTCGAGAGGAGAAGACCATAATGAAAATGTTGAAGTGGCTCTTATATGCATTATTGTTGATTTAACCAAGAGCCCATATTGCCTTGTCTTCTCCTGTTTATTGAATTCTTGCAGATTCCAGCTTAGTCCAAAGCACGTGCACTATTATTATTATCATCGTTCAGTCGTGCAAGTGAAAGGCAATTATGACGATATATGATGGACTGATTGAGATGAGAGAAGCTGGTATGAACTCGACCTCTCTTGTTTTTTGTAAGTATGATTAGTTCATCGTTCCTGATTCAGCTTATTATGAATAAACATGTTTGCAATGACAATTAGAGATTATAGTTGCTTATGCCATGCTTAATTAGCTAGGAGTTTATAATGGTTTATCTTGCGTACAACATGCTATTAAAATGATTGTGATGTGGTATAGTAGGGTGGTATCCTCCTTTGAATGATTCGAGTGACTCGACTTGGCACATGTTCACACATGTAGTTGAAACAAATCAACATAGCCTTCACGATATTTATGTTCATGGTGGATTATATCCTACTCATGCTTGCACTCAATGTTTACTAATTTTAATGCATGTTCATGACTGTTGACGCTCTCTAGTTGGTCGCTTCCCAGTCTTTTGCTAGCCTTCACTTGTACTAAGCGGGAATACTGCTTGTGCATCCAATTCCTTTAACCCCAAAGTTATTCCATATGAGTCCACTATACCTTCCTATATGTGGTATCTACCTGCCGTTCCAAGTAATTTGTATGTGCCAAACTCTAAACCTTCAAACGAAATTATGTTTTGTATGCTCGAATAGCACATGTATCAACTAGGGTTGTCTGTATCTTCCATGCTAGGCAGGTTATTCTCAAGAGGAGTGGACTCCGCTCCTCACTTACGAGAAAATGGCTGGTCACCGGGATGCCCAGTCCCATGCTTTAAGAAAATAAAATCAAAATAATTGCAAACAAAACTCCCCCAGGATTGTTGTTAGTTGGAGGCACCCGTTGTTTCGGACAAGACATGGACTGATGTTTGTTGGTGGAGGGGGAGTATAAACTTTACCATTCTGTTTGGGAACCGCCTATAATGTGTGTAGCATGGAAGATATCGAGATCTCTCGATTGTTATGTTGACAATGAAAGTATGTCGCTCAAAATATTATTCATCTCTATTTCAAAATCGAGCTCTGGCACCTCTACAAATCCCTGCTTCCCTATGCGAAGGGCCTATCTATTTACTTTTATGTTGATTCATCGCCCTCTTATTAAAAAGCACCAGCTGGAGAGCACCGCTATCATTTGCATCCATTACTATTAATTTATATTGGTTATGACTATGACTGGATCTCTTTTACCATGAATTACAATGTTTAGTCAGTCCTTGATCTCAAAGGTGCTCTGAATTTATGTTTTGCGGTCTCAGAAAGGGCTAGCGAGATACCATCTTGTTACATCATATTATGATTGTTCTGAGAAAGTGTTGTCATCCAATATTTATTATTATTGCTCGCTAGTTGAGTATGCCATTGATATGAGTAAACATGAGACCTAAGTGTTATTGTGAATATGTTTAGTCATAATCTTTGCTGAAAACTTGAATGCTCGCTTTACATATTTACAACAACAAGAGCAAACAGATTTTGTAAAAGTTTTTCTTTATCACTTTCAGTTTATCAACTGAATTGCTTGAGGACAAGCTAAGTTTAAGCTTGGGGGAGTTGATACGTCTCCGTCGTATCTACTTTTCCAAACACTTTTGCCCTTGTTTTGGACTCTAACTTGCATGATTTGAATGGAACTAACCCGGACTGACGCTGTTTTCAGCAGAATTGCCATGGTGTTATTTTTGTGCAGAAACAAAAGTTCTCGGAATGACCTAAAACTTCACGGAGATTATTTTTGGAAATAGTAAAAAATACTGGCAAAAGAATCAAGGCCAGGGGGGCACACCCTGTCCACGAGGGTGGGGGCATGCCTACCCCCCTGGGCGCACCCCTGCCTCGTGGGCCCCCTGGTTCTCCACCGACCTCAACTCCAACTCTATATATTCAAGTTCGGGGAGGAAAAAATCAGAGAGAAGGATTCATCACGTTTTACGATACTAAGCCGCCGCCAAGCCCTAATCTCTCTCTAGAGGGCTGATCTGGAGTCCGTTCGGGGCTCCGGAGAGGGGAATCCGTTGCCGTCGTCATCATCAACCATCCTCCACCACCAATTTCATGATGCTCACCGCCGTGCATGAGTAATTCCATCGTAGGCTTGCTGGACGGTGATGGGTTGGATGAGATTTATCATGTAATCGAGTTAGTTTTGTTAGGGTTTGATCCCTAGTATCCACTATGTTCTGAGCTTGATGTTGCTATGACTTTACTATGCTTAATGCTTGTCACTAGGGTCCGAGTGCCATGATTTCAGATCTGAACCTATTATGTTTTCATGAATATATGTGAGTTCTTGATCCTTGCTACCTCTTGAGCACTGCGTTGGTTTTCCCTTGAAGAGGAAAGGGTGATGTAGTAAAGTAGCGTAAGTATTTCCCTCAGTTTTTGAGAACCAAGGTATCAATCCAGTAGGAGACCACGATCGAGTCTCACGCACCTACACAAACAAATAAGAACCTCGCAACCAACGCGATAAAGGGGTTGTCCCTTCACGGTCACTTACGAGAGTGAGATCTGATAGAGATGATAAGATAATATTTTTGGTATTTTTATGGTAAATAGTAAAAGAAAAATAAACGGCGCTAAAAATAGCTAGTTGTCGGGAGATTAATATGATGGAAAATAGACCCTGGGGCCATAGGTTTCACTAGTGGCTTCTCTCAAGATAGCATAAATATTACGGTGGGTAAACGAATTACTGTCGAGCAATTGATAGAATTGAGCATAGTTATGAGAATATCTAGGTATGATGATGTATATAGGCATCACGTCCGTGACAATTAGACCGACTCACCTGCATCTACTACTATTACTCCACACATCGACCGCTATCCAAAGCATGCATCTAGAGTATTAAGTTCATAAAAACAGAGTAACGCTTTAAGCAAGATGACATGATGTAGAGGGATAAACTCATGCAATATGATATAAACCCCATCTTTTTATCCTCGATGGCAACAATACAATACGTGTCGTTTCCCCATCACACTTTGGGATCGAGCACCGCAAGATTGAACCCAAAGCTAAGCACTTCTCTCATTGCAAGAAAGATCAATCTAGTAGGCCAAACCAAACTGATAATTCGAAGAGACTTGCAAAGATAACCAATCATACATTAAAGAATTCAGAGGAGATTCAAATATTGTTCATAGATAATCTTGATCATAAACCCACAATTCATCGGATCTCGACAAACACACCGCAAAAAAGAAGAGTTACATCAAATAGATCTCCAAGAGAATCGAGGAGAACTTTGTATTGAGATCCAAAGAGAGAGAAGAAGCCATCTAGCTAATAACTATGGACCCGAAGGTCTGAGATAAACTACTCACACATCATCGGAGAGGCTATGGTGTTGATGTAGAAGCCCTCCATGATCGATGCCCCCTCCGGCGGAGCGCCACAAAAGGCCCCAAGATGGGATCTCACGGGTACAGAAGGTTGCGGCGGTGGAAATAGGGTTTTGACTCCTCTGGTGATGGTTTGGGGGTACGTAGGTATATATAGTAGGAATAAGTAGGTCGGTGGAGCTACAAGGGGCCCACAAGGGTGGAGGGCGCGCCCCCTGCCTCGTGGCCTCCTCGGTGATTTCTTGACGTCCACTCCAAGTCCTCTTGATCACATTTTTTCCGAAAATCACGTTCCCAAAGGTTTCATTCCGTTTGGACTCCGTTTGATATTTCTTTCCTTCGAAACACTGAAATAGGCAAAAAGACAGCAATTTGGGCTGGGCCTCCAGTTAATAGGTTAGTCCCAAAAATAATATAAAAGTGTATAATAAAGCCCATTAAACATCCAAAACAGAATATAATATAGCATGGAACAATAAAAAATTATAGATACGTTGGAGATGTATCAAGCATCCCCAAGCTTAATTCCTGCTCGTCCTCGAGTAGGTAAATGATAAAAACAAAATTTTCAATGTGGAATGCTACTTAGCATAATTTTCAATGTAATTCTCTTATTTGTGGTATGAATATCCAGATCCGAAAGATTCAAGATAAAAGTTTAATATTGACATAAAAGTAATAATACTTCAAGCATACTAACTAAGCAATTATGTCTTCTCAAAATAACATGGCCAAAGAAAGTTCATCCCTACAAAATCATATAGTTTGGTCATGCTCAATTTTCGTCACACAAGAATGCTCTCATCATGCACGACCCCGATAACAAGCCAAGCAATTATTTCATACTTTAGTAATCTCAAACTCTTTTCAACTTTCACGCAATATATGAGCGTGAGCCATGGATATAACACTATGGGTGGAATAGAATATGATGATCGGGGTTATGTGAAGAAGATAAAAAAGGAGAAAGTCTCACATTGACGCGGCTAATCAACGAGCTAGGGAGATGCCCATCGATTTATGTCAATGCAAGGAGTAGGGATTGCCATGCAACAAATGCACTAGAGCTATGAATGTATGAAATCTCAACAAAAGAAACTAAGTGGGTGTGCATCCAACTTGCTTGCTCACGAAGACCTACGGTATTTGAGGAAGCCCATTGTTGGAATATACAAGCCAAGTTCTATAATGAAAAATTCCCACTAGTATATGAAAGTGACAAAACAAGAGACGCTCTACCATAAAAATCATGGTGCTACTTTGAAGCACAAGTGTGGAAAAGAGGATAGTAGCATTGTCCCTTCTTTATTTTCTTTTCTCTTTTTTTGGGTCTTACCTTTTTTTTATTTGGCCTTTCTCTTTTTTTATTTGGGACAATGCTCTATGAATGATGATCATCACACTTCTATTTATTTACAACTCAATGATTACAACTCGATACTAGAACAAAGTATGACTCTATATGAATGCCTCCGGCAGTGTACCGGGATGGGCAATGAATCAAGTGACATGCATGAATAATATGCATGGTGGCTTTGCCACAAATACGATGTCAACTACATGATCATGCAAGGCAATATGACAATGATGAAACGTGTCATGATAAACGGAACGGTGGAAAGCTGCATGGCAATATATCTCGGAATGGCTATGGAAATGCCATAATAGGTAGGTATGGTGGCTGTTTTGAGGAAGATATAAGGAGGTTTATGTGTGATAGAGTGTATCGTATCACGGGGTTTGGATGCACCGTGAAGTTTGCACCAACTCCCAAGGTGAGAAAGGGCAATGCAGTGCAAGAAGAGGCTAGCAATGATGGAAGGTTGAGAGTGCGTATAATCCATGGAATCAACATTAGTCATAAAGAACTCACATACTTATTGCAAAAATCTACAAGTCATCAAAAACCAAGCACTACATGCATGCTCCTAGGGGGATAGATTGGTAGGAAAAGACCATCGCTTGTCCCCGACCGCCACTCATAAGGAGGACAATCAAAGAACACCTCATGTTTGAAATTTGTTACACAACGTTTACCATACGTGCATGCTACGGGACTTGCAAACTTCAACACAAGTATTTCTCAAATTCACAACTACTCAACTAGCACAACTTTAATATCACTACCTCCATATCTCAAAACAATCATCAAGCATCAAACTTCTCTTAGTATTCAACGCACTTATAAGAAAGTTTTTACTAATCTTGGATGCCTATCATATTAGGACTAATTTCTCAATTTAAGCAAATTACCATGCTGTTTTGTAGGACTATAAAAATGATATAAGTGAAGCATGAGAGAACAATAGTTTCTATAAAACAAAACCACCTCCGTGCTATAAAATATATAAGTGAAGCACTAGAGAAAAAACTATATAGCTCGAAAGATATAAGTGAAGCACATAGAGTATTCTAATAAATTCCGACTCATGTGTGTCTCTCTCAAAAGATGTGTACAGCAAGGATGATTGTGGTAAACTAAAAAGCAAAGACTCAAATCATACAAGACGCTCCAAGCAAAACAGATATCATGTGGTGAATAAAAATATAGGTCCAAGTAAAGTTACCGATGGACGAAGACGAAAGAGGGGATGCCTTCCGGGGCATCCCCAAGCTTTGGCTTTTTCGTGTCCTTAGATTTACCTTGGGGTGCCTTGGGCATCCCCAAGCTTAGGCTCTTGCCACTCCTTATTCCATAATCCATCAAATCTTTACCCAAAACTTGAAAACTTCACAACACAAAACTTAACAGAAAATCTCGTGAGCTCCGTTAGCGAAAGAAAACAAAACACCACTTCAAGGTACTGTATTGAACTCATTATTTATTTATATTGGTGTTAAAATTACTTTATTCCAACTTCTCTATGGTTTATATACTATTTTACTAACCATAGACTCATCAAAATAAGCAAACATCACACGAAAAACAGAATCTGTCAAAAACAGAACAGTCTGTAGTAATCTGTAACTAACGCAAACTTCTGGAACTCAGAAAAATCTACCAAAATGGGACGACCTAAATAATTTGTTTGTTGATCTTCTGCAATTGGAATCAGTATTTTATCACGTTATGGTGATTTTAAACAATTGTTTTCGTGAACAGAAAGTTTCTGGAATTTTCAGCAAGATCAAATAACTATCATCCAAGAAGATCCTATAGGTTTAACTTGGCACAAACACTAATTAAAACATAAAAACACATCTAACCAGAAGATAGATGGAAGATTTATTGAATAACATCAAGTAAAAATATTGGGTTGTCTCCCAACAAGCGCTTTTCTTTAAGGCCTTTTAGCTAGGCATTGATAATTTTAATGATGCTCACATGAAAGACGAGAATTGAACCGCAAAGAGAGCATCATAAAACACGTGACAAACACATCTAAGTCTAACTTACTTCCTATGCATAGGCATATTATAAGCAAACAAATTTTCAAGGCAAGCAAAAACTAGCATATGCAAGGAAGAAGAAAGGAACAATAGCAATCTCAACATAATGAGAGGTAATTTTGTAACATGAAAATTTCTACAACCATATTTTCCTTTATCATAATAATAACATGTAGGATAGTAATCAAATTCAACAAAATAGCTATCACATAAAATATTTTCAACACAATCCACATGCATGCGAAGTTGGCACTTTTCCAAAATAGTGGGATTAACATTAACTAAAGTCATGACCTATCCAAACCCACTTTTATCAAAAATACCATAAGATTGAACATTCTCCAAATATGTGGGATCTAAACTTGACACTCTTCCAAACCCACTTTCAATAATATTGCAAACATTATTATCAATCTCATATTCATCATGGGGCTTAAAATTTTCAAGATCATAAGAAAAATCACCCCAATCATGATCATTGCAACAAGTAGTGGACCTAGCAAAACTAGCATCCCCAAGCTTAGGGTTTTGCATATTATTAGCACAACTGACATTAATAGAATTTATAATAACATCATTGCAATCATGCTTTTTATCCAAAGATCTATCGTGAATCACTTCACAAAGTACTTCATCACAATTTTCAGATTCACGAATTTCAAGCAAAACTTCATAAAGATAATCTAGTGCACAAAACTCACTAGCAATTGATTCATCATAATTGGATCTCATAAAAAGATTAGCAAGTGGATGAGGATCCATAGATCTTAGGTTCTCTGTTTAGCAATAAATAAACAATTATTCCAACCAAACGAGAAAATGAGCCAAGTAAGACATCAAGGTAAACGAAAAGACGCGAACGAAGAAGAGGCGAATGAAAGCGGCAAGGGTGAAGTGGGGAGAGGAAAACGAGAGGCAAATGGCAAATAATGTAATGCAAGGGATAAGAGTTTGTGATGGGTACTTGGTATGTCTTGATTTGTGCGTAGACTCCCCGGCAACGGCGCCAGAAATCCTTCTTGCTACCTCTTGAGCACTGTGTTGGTTTTCCTTGAAGAGGAAAGGGTGATGCAAAGAAAGTAGCGTAAGTATTTCCCTCAGTTTTTGAGAACCAAGGTATCAATCCAGTAGGAGACCACGCTCGAGTCCCACGCACCTACACAAACAAATAAGAACCTCGCAACCAACGCGATAAAGGGGTTGTCAATCCCTTCACGGTCACTTACGAGAGTGAGATCTGATAGAGATGATAAGATAATATTTTTGGTATTTTTATGGTAAAGAGTAAAAGCAAAATAAACGGCGCCAAAAATAGCTAGTTGTCGGGAGATTAATATGATGGAAAATAGACCCGGAGGCCATAGGTTTCACTAGTGGCTTCTCTCAAGATAGCATAAGTATTACGGTGGGTAAACGAATTACTGTCGAGCAATTGATAGAATTGAGCATAGTTATGAGAATATCTAGGTATGATCATGTATATAGGCATCACGTCCGTGACAAGTAGACCGACTCCTGTCTGCATCTACTACTATTACTCCACACATCGACCGCTATCCAGAATGCATCTAGAGTATTAAGTTCATAAGAACAGAGTAACGTTTTAAGCAAGATGACATGATGTAGAGGGATAAACTCATGCAATATGATATAAACCCCATCTTTTTATCCTCGATGGCAACAATACAATACATGTCGTTTCCCCTCTGATCCTTTGGGATCAAGCACCGCAAGATTGAACCCAAAGCTAAGCACTTCTCCCATTGCAAGAAAGATCAACCTAGTAGGCCAAACCAAATTGATAATTCGAAGAGACTTGCAAAGATAACCAATCATACATAAAACAATTCAGAGGAGATTCAAATATTGTTCATAGATAATCTTGATCATAAACCCACAATTCATCCGATCTCGACAAACACACCGCAAAAAGAAGAGTTACATAAAATAGATCTCCAAGAGAATCGAGGAGAACTTTGTATTGAGATCCAAAGAGAGAGAAGAAGCCATTTAGCTAATAACTAAGGACCCGAAGGTCTGAGATAAACTACTCACACATCAACGGAGAGGCTATGGTGTTGATGTAGAAGCCCTCCGTTGTAAGTGCATCTAGTGCCCCTTAGTGATTTTAGTGTATTGAAGACTTATAGGTTAAGGGACTAATGTGTTTATGAGTGTACACAGGTCTATAAGTCTATGAGGAGTTTGATATTTACAGAGAAAGTCGACCCTAAAAATGAAGTTCTTCGTCTCAAGACTTTGGTGATTAAAGACTTTCTGAAGACTTTGAAAGTGAAGAAATTGGTGTGACCTTGAAGACTTGGTATTCATTTGAGGAACACGAAGCATGAAGACTTTTGTTTTCGTAGTTTCGTTTTTCAGTGACAGAGACGAAGTTCTTCTGGTCGCTGAGGAATTTGTTCTGACTGAGGAGTTAGGAATTCGCCAGTGTGGATTGCCTACACGGTGAGGAACATGATAGCCCTGAGGAATTTGAGAGTCAAATTTCCGACCGTTCTTGTCTTCTTGGCCAGCCTGTCCTAAAATATCTTATCCACCTAACGGTCATATCATTGAAGGGCATTTATGTCTTATCATGTCGGGCTGCTCCCTAGGCTATAAATAGCCGCCCCCTACAACCACTAGCTGGTTGGCTGCTCCGAGAGAAACTGACGCTTGTCATTTGAGAGCATCCCATCCTCCAAGGACTTTGAGCGAAAATCATCGAGTGAGGAAAAACCCAAACCCAAACACCTACAAACCCAAAGTGATTGAGCATCACTGAAGAGATTGATCCCGCGTGGATCCGACGCTTGTTACCTTTGAAGACTGTGCTTCTTCCAGACGGTTAGGCATCATGGTCTAGAGCATCCAAGAGGAATTGTGGATCACCGAGTGACCGAGTCTGTGAAGGTTTGGAAGTCGCCTGAAGCTTACCACGAGTGATTGGACGAGGTCTGTGTGACCTTAGTTCAAGGAGAATACGATGAGGACTTGGTGTCCTGAGCTGCATGCTTTCGATCGGGTGTCCGGATCGTGTGTCCTCGAGTTTAAATACTCAGCCGCTCCAACCAGACGCATAACCGAGGCGAAGTTGGAACTGGTCTACCAAATCATTGTCTTCACCAACCTTCTTGGTTCTATTTCCTCAACTCTTTCATTTCCTCATTCTTGTGTTGAGTGTTTGTTCATATTTGTGTTTGAAGACTTTGTTGAAGACTTTCTCAATTTCCTCAGTTCAATTTCTTGATCATTTGTCTTCATCTTGTGTTATCCTGTGTTTACGCTTTTCGGTACTCTGTGATTGTCTTCATTTCATCATGATGACCATGCACGTGATTCTGTTATGCTTACTTACGAGTACTTATTCCGCTACAAGTAGTTCTTCGCTTAGGAATTTCCTCACCGGCAAATTCCTCGATGAAGAATTCATAAAATCGCCTATTCACCCCCTCTAGTCGATATAACGCACTTTCAATTGGTATCGAGAGGAAGGTACTCCCTTGTTACGTGTGATTTTGGTTTAACCACCGGAGTTTTAGTTATGTCGACCGCAGTATGAAGAAAGTGACATGCCCTATCTTTGACGGTCATGATTATCCCAAGTGGAAGGCCATGATGAGGAAGCGCCTCATGGCTATGAGCGACAAGGCGTGGACCGTCACGAGATTGGTCTTACCGATCTATGTAAGAAGGCGGAACATCGATGACATTCGCAAGTACACTCGACTTGACATCATGGCGAAGGACATCATATGTTCCCGCCTATCCGGAGATGAATTCAAGCGCATTATGCATCTTTGCAATGCGAAGTTTATCTCGGGACCGAATCTCGACGTCTATGAAGGTCATCGAACCCGTCATGATCCTTGGTTTGAGGACTTCAAGGAATCTCTCAAAATGATGACTTCGAACCAGAATCATCATCTTACGCATCATGTCTCATGGCAAAGGGTGACAAGGTAACGAATGTTCCTCATCCGAAGTTTAGTGACGATGAACTGATGATGATGAATCAGATGAAGATCTCAAGCCCAGCTACTCTAAACTTGCTAAGATTGCTGTAAAACAACAAAGGGCTTTTGAAAAGGTTCAAAACATGCTAGATAAAAGTGATGATATGTTGGGTGAAGAAATGGATCGCACTAAAGCCCTCGACCGAAAATCTGCAGAGACTTGATCTAGGTTTGATAGCCTTCAAGGTCATCATAACACTCTCTTATCTGATCATGAGAAGCTTTCTTATGAATTTCTTCAAAGAAAGCAAGATCTTGAGAAGCTAAGAGTGAGTTATGAAGATCTTCAGAAGGAGCGTGATTCCTTACTTCCTCAACAAATCAACGCTTCTCAGGAAGAATTTGTTCCTCCATGCTTAAAGTGCATTGAACGTGAATCTGCTAATTCTTCACCTGAATGTTAAAATGCTTCAATTGTTGCAAATTCTTCACCTGCCTCTGCTATCACTAATTCCTCATCTGAGGACATTGCTAGTATCCTTGACGATGCAGGTTTGAAGGAATTGTACATGACGAGCATGTACAAAAAGCCTCAAAGGGCATCAGACTCTTTGTGATGTGCTTAAAAAGCGAGATCCTCAACAGAACCCTAGGAAAGAGGGTATTGCCTTTGAGAGGAAACTCAATGCTGATGGAACATATTGGAAGCCCGAGTAGTACCCCAAAACCTCATGGGTTGCTTCAAAGGGACCTCAGTTGATCCATCTAACTTATCACGGCTTTATATGTGAATCTCCTCATTCTTACGATGAGTCATTTGACTCCAACTATAAACTGTTCAAAAATCGAATGGTGAAGTATTTGCTAGATATGTTGGCACTAACTGCAGGAACGGTTCCCCTATGAAGAAAATATGGGTTCCCAAGAAGTGCCTTGAAAGTCTTCAGATGAATGTCCTCATGACACCACCTGTGAAGAATAGGACCCCAGATCAAACTCTTCATATGGACCAAATTCTTCATATGGATCCAAGTCCTGATACGGACCAAAGTCCTCACGTGGATCAAATTCCTCAAAAGGATCAAAGTCCTCATATGATTATCATCGTGCTAACAACTCTGCTTCACAGGTAGAGCTAAGGGCTATGAATATGTGCATTATTCTTCAAACCATTATGTTCATAAGTCCTCGAAGAATTTCTCTGCTTATTCATATGCTTACCTAACCCCTCTTATGAGAAACGAAATGGATTGGCCTCTATGCCACCATTCTCATATGGAGCTCGCAGAGTGATGAACTCTTTGCCACCCCTTCAGATGTGGGTGGTGAAGAAAAAGAACTAATTTCCTCTGCAGGGTCAGGTCTCGGGCGTGCTTTAACGTCTGAAGAATTTGTTGGGGCTGACGAAATTGCTCGAAAGGACGCAGCTAATCATGAAGAAATGAACCTTCATTTCACACGCGTCCTCATACCGCTATATCTGTTTTCTTCGCTTGATAAAATTCATCTGATGAAATTGATATCATATTCTTCACTGATGAAGTATATGAGATCGTAAGTTGCACTGATTCATCTGCAGGATGATCAACCCAAAGCCAATGAGTGGGTCCTCGATAGTGGATGTACAAATCACAAGACTGGTGACAAGAATCTATTGATGGATGCTCCCTTATCACCGTCACATCTGAAGCATATCATCTTTCTTGACAAAGGCAAAAGAAATCGGTATTGGGTCTAGAGTAAGGTTGCGATCTCTAAGGACATACACATGGACAAAGTCATGCTTATTGAGTCCTTAGGATACAACCTCATGTCGATCTCAATGCTTTGTGATCTTGATATGGTTGTTGTCTTTGGCAAGTATCATTGTGTTGTGATTATGGAAGCTGACAATTCCAAAGTCTTGAAGGCTTTAGGAGAGGAGACTTGTATATTGTTGATTTCTCTCTGAGGACCACAACCAGTAGTGTGCCTACTTGCGTAAGCTTGGAAGGTGGCTATGGCATCGACGACTTGGTCACGCAGGCATGAGGAATTTGCACATGCTTGCGAAGAAGAAGCATGTCATTGGCATTGAGAATGTCAAATTCCTCAAGGATCACTTGTGTGGAGCCTGTGAAGCTGGAAAAATGACCAAGGCCAAGCATCCAGCGAAGACTATCATGACCACTACTCGTCCATTGAAATTGCTTCACATGGACCTCTTTGGTCCTAGTCATTACTCAATGAGTCACTAATGATGCATCTCTATATGGCTTTGTTATTGTTGATGATTACTCTCGTTACACATGGGTACACATTGTTACTTACAAACATGAAGTGCGGAAGTCTTCAAACGATTTTCCTCGAGGGCTTCAACCAACTTTGGTGTAAAGATCAAGCACATCAGGAGTGACAATGGAACTGAGTTCAAGAATTCCGGTCTTGATGACTATCTTGATGAACTTGGTATTACTCATGAGTTATCTGCTCCTTACACTCCTCAGCCGAATGGCGTCGTGGAGCGCAAGAAGAGAACTCTTGTTGAGATGGCTCGCACTATGCTGGATGAATACAAAACGCCTCGTCGTTTTTGGATTGATGCAATTGATACCGCGTGCCACATCATCAACAGAGTATATCTTCACAAATTCTTCAAGAAGACTGCCTATGAACTCCTCACTAACAATAAACCCAATGTGAGTTATTTAAAAGTCTTGATTGCTAAATGTTGGATTAGAGATCCTCATCACAATGCTAAATTTGCACCAAAAGCACATGAAGGTTTTATGCTTGGTTACGGAAGGACTCAGACACCTCTGGGGTCTTCAACAACGCTCTTTCACAAGGTTGTTGAAACTGTAGATGTCTTGATTCGATGAAACTAATGGCTCGCAAAGAGAGCACCTACCTTCTGTGATAGATGAACCAGCACCGAGGAATCTATCAAGTTCAAGGCTCTTGAGGATGTCGTTCCCTCTTGAAGAATCTGCTTTGAAGAATTCATTCCGTAACGCCAAGAACGTCGATCTAATGCACTGAAAATAATGTCAAGAAAATGGTGTCAAGAAAATCTGATCAAATTCCTCGACGACAACCAGCTCATCCTCGCTACCGCAAAAGAAGTGCAAGTTGAAAAGATCATCGATGACATTGAAGCACCAGTCCTCTCACACGCTCAAAAGCTTCACATTTATCTAACTTCATGGGCACTATGCTTTTGTCTCTATCACAGAGCCCTCTAAGGTAGATGAAGCATTTCTAGAGCCTGAGTGGATTCAGGCCATGCAAGAAGAATTACATCAGTTCGAGCTCAACAATGTCTGGGAACTGGTCAAACGCCCAGATCCTCGCAAGCATAATATCATTGGCACAAAGTGGATCTACCGCAACAAGCAAGATGAAAATGGCCTTGTGGTGAGGAATAAGGCACGACTTATAGCTCAAGGCTACACACAGGTTGAAGGAATTGATTTCAATGAAACTTTTGCACCTGTTACTAGACTTGAGGCTATTCGCATATTACTTGCTTATGCTAACCATCATAATATCACTTTATATCAAATGGATGTGAAAAGTGCATTCCTCAATGGTAAGTGTTGCGGATATAACTATTTGTGTAAGCCTCCCATGAGGGGCCAGGTTACGCAAAGAGGGATTCATCAGAAGAAGCCCAAGACCAAGCGTGAAGATGGCGGCTCAAGTAAGGGTCTAAAGCCCACAGGCGACTTAAGGACCGTAGTGGTAAACTGCCATGAAGGCATGACTTGTATCATAAGGTAGAATTAACTAGTCACCGAGCCGGACACTGTTTATGAGCCGGCCGGGACTCTGTAGGCCGCAGGGCGTCAACCAGTGTATATAAGGGGACGACCCGCTAGCGGCTTAGGGCAATAAACAACCAATCGAGAACCGGGCATAGTGTATCTCGCTCCCTGGTCATCAAAACCTCAAGCAATACCAACCCAACTAGACGTAGGCCTTACCTTCACCGTAAGGGGCCGAACTAGTATAAAACCTCTCATGTCCTTTGTCCCGATTAACCCCTTTAAGCTTCCTAGTTGCGATGGCTCTTGCAAGAGGACATCTGCCGTGACAATTCCACGACAGTTGGCGCCCACCGTGGGGCCAGCACACGGTGGATTTGAGTTCTTGAAGGGCAGCTTCGAAGGGCTCAAGGGATATCTGATGGGCGGATGACCAAGAGTCGTCGCGCAAGATCTACATCGACAACGAAGGTGGGGGCCCCGAGGCCGACTCAATTGAGTACGGGTAACGGTCCCCTTTGGCGGAATCCATGTCTTCATCGGCCGGATTGGTGAGCTGGCCCCGAGCCGGACAAATTGCTACCGACCTCATTGAGACGGCTCAGCGTGCGAGACCCGCCCAGATTCAATCTACCATGAAGCATGCTTTTGTGGGCTGTATTCACGGAGAGGCACTTTCTGAAGGATCTAGAGGTGGCGAAGAGACAGCCATCCCATCAAATGGTGATTCGCCCTCCGGTTCAACAGACTCTCTGTATCAGGTCCAAGAAGGCATGCTTGGGGGCTGTTCTGACGACTCTAGTGTTCCGGATTGCTATGAGCCGCCAAGCTGGGCAGGAGTCTTTATGGCCGGTACCCAACCCGCCAAAACTCGACAGTACCGCTTGACAATAATGTCCGGGTCGAGCGGCCGGGCAGAGGAGGCAGCGCCGCCCGGCCAGCTTCGGTGTTAATAGATCTTATGGACAAATTGACGGCCCTGTTAACCACCACGGTTATTCCTGCAAATCCAGATGACCATAACGCGGAGGTGGCAAAAGTGCGTGAGGAGATAGCCTTGGCCAAGGAGGCCTTGGCGGCTGAGGACACCAAAGCTAGGCTGAGCGGGCGGCTTTGGATGCACGGCGCAGCGACTCGGTCGAGGCTTTCCACAACATGAGTCTGAATGCATCCAATGAGGTGATGAGAAGGAGACATCGAAGACCCAGTCCGTGCGCCTCCGGTTTACGATCCTCGGAATCTTTTCACGACACGGAGCTGGTCCTAGCAATCTGCCCGAAGCCAATCAATTTATGACACCCGAGCGAGGGCCGGTTCAGCCTCGAGAGACAAAGACCTCTTCACGGGAGCATGGCCCCGCCCCGATACATACCGACACCTCCGGGCCACTTTTCCAACCCCATGGAAAACTTGATAGCAGCATCGGCGCGTCTGGTGGCTCTTCCAGTAGATGGTGATGACCCGACGGCGGTGGAAACCCGGAGGGTTAGGGATCTTCTTCAGACGGCCTTGGCACATCAAGAGACCTATTCTTACAGCAGGGACATGATTCATTCCACTCCTCAGCCTTGGATAGCACCTCATCCAAACTGGAGTCCGAGTTACAGGCACATGGAGTCGAAGCTTTATCAAGAAATGCCGGCGTCGCAACCAACCCGGTGGCTATAACCCGGTGCAGGATCGATTGCGTCGGGGAGGATGAGCAGGCGGCTCAATTAAGCGGCTCAGCAGATGGCGTATGATGGTCTCCCAGAGTATCCAATGACTTCTGTTGGAGCAGAGGTGGCCACTAGAACCGGTGGTGTCCCTTGTCTGGTGCCGGCTCTGCGAGATGTGCGTCTGCCCAAGGATTTCAAGGGACCTCAAAAGGTGCCGAATTACATGGCCGACTTACAGCCGGGGCTTGGATTGAAAGTTATGAGATGGCCATGGAGTTATTGGAAGTCAGTGACGCGGCAATGGCTAAGTATTTCACCATGATGTTAGATGGAACGGCCCGATCTTGGTTGAAAAGTTTGCCTCCCAATTCCATCAGTTCATGGGCCGAGTTAAAGGCCCGGTTTATCCAGAACTTTAAGGATACTTGCAAGCAATCTATGTCCATTGTAGACTTGACCAATTGTAAGTGGAGGAGGGTGAGTCCACAACTCATTGGGTGCGCCGGTCAAGGAAATAATACATTCATCCGATAAGATGGACGCTTGCTCATGTACTTATGCTCCATCGAATTGTCGTTTTGTGCCGTCAAGGTAAAGGGCACCTTAAGCGTGATTGCAATGACATGGAGTACGATGGCGGCTTTGGTTAAATATGCCGATTACGATACTACCGATGATCCCGTGCGAGGAGGAAAAGACAGGAAAGGAAAGAAGAACGGCAATGGAAAGGGTCAGCAGCAAAGAACCGGTAAGTCAAGGTGGCAACAAGCGTGGCAGACGGTAACCCGACATTTGTGGCCAATGCTAATGCCCAAGGTAACAACAAGAAGCGTAAGGGGAGAGCACCTCCTCGATCCGGTGGCTCAGGTCCATCTCTTGAGCAGCTTGAATGAGCCTTGTCCAAGACACGGTACTGGAAAATCACGCTACCCACTTATGGAAGGGCTAGCGATCATGAAGGCTTTCAAGAATTCAAACATGTTTGATGGCAATCACGGATCAGGCGGCGGTTCAGGAGAAGGTGGTTTCCATGGCCCGGGTGGCGGCTCAAGTTTCGGTTTTCAAGGTGGTCAAGGTGGCTATAATCAGCAGCAGTTTGGTCAAGGAGGACAGCAGCAGCAGCAGTCAGGTTATCAGAGCCATCCAAAACAGTTGAACGGTGGGCAATACCGTGTGTTTACCACTAACTTGTGTAAACGTGACGGAAGGTTCATAAAAGGGTCGTGAATTCGGTTGAACGGCGGTTCCCGTTATCCGAGGTGGTCGAGCAGCCTATCATTTGGAGCAGAGAAGATCATCCCCTCCGGGTTGATAACCCGGTCGATTGGCCTTAGTGGTGGCCCCTCGGGTTGGTGGGTATAAATTCACTAAGGTGCTCATGGACGGCGGAAGCAAAGATCAATATTCTCTATTATGAGACCTTTCGCCGTATGGGTCCCGATAAGGACTTGAGGACGTCTAACACTGTTTTTCATGGGGTGGTACCGGTAAGTCGGCATATCCGTTGGAAAGATCGAGTGGAAGTGGCTTTTGGAGACGAATATGATTCCGTGGCTGAGAAGTCGACGTTTGAGGTAGTCAAGATCGAGGAGCCCATATCACGCTCTGTTTGGACGGCCGGCTTATGCCAAGTTTATGGCACGGCCGTGTTATGTTTATCTGCAGCTCAAGATCTTGGGGTTACAAGGCCACCATCACTTTGCATGGGAGCCGAAAGGTGGCCTTGGAGTGCGAGGAAGGCGATGCGGCTTATGCTGAATCCGTTTGTGCTGAAGAGGAGCTGAAGTTTTATCAAACTAATGTTGACCTGACAGATATGACCTCTTTGAAGAAGCCAACCACAGAGCAAGATTCGGTGTTGAAATTTAAGTCGGCCGCCGAGACAAAACTGGTTGACTTCACTCCAGGTGACTCTTCCAAGCAGTTCAGCATCAGTACCAACTTGGATCCCAGATAGGAAAGCGCGCTCATCGAGTTCATCCGTGAGAACCGGGACATCTTTGCATGGCAACCTTCTAACATGTCGAGTGTCCCGAGAGAACTCGCTGAGCACACTCTTAATATTGATCCAAAGTATAAGCCGGTCACGCAGTTTCTCCGGCGATTCAATGAGGAAAGGCGAAAGGCTATAGGGGAGGAGGTCGCTCGGCTCTTAGCGGCCGGGTTCATCGTGGAAGTTTTTCATCCGGAGTGGTTGGCTAACCCGGTGCTTGTGCTCAAGAAGAACGGCACCTAGCGGATGTGTGTGGACTACACAGATTTAAATAAAGCTTGTCCGGCTGATCCCTTTGCTCTACCCCGCATTGATCAAATCATCGATGCCACAGCGGGTTGCGAGCGGTTGAGTTTTTCGGATGCTTATTCTGGTTATCATCAGATCAAGATGGCAGTTAAGGACTAGGAGAAGACGGCTTTCATTACTCCATTTGGAGCCTTCTGCTATGTGTCTATGCCGTTTGGGCTCAAGAGTGCCCAGGCGACTTATCGGCGGTGTGTAAATTGTCTCCACAATCAGATTGGGCGCAATGTTCATGCTTATGTGGATGACATTGTGGTGAAGTCGAGAGACGGAAACCTTGATCTCCGACTTAAAGGAAACCTTTGACAATCTCCGGGTCTACAAGATGATGCTTAACCCGGAGAAGTGTGTATTTGGTGTACCTGCAGGCAAGCTTTTGGGATTCCTGGTCTCAAACAGGGGCATTGAAGCTAACCCAGAGAAGATCAAGGCGATTACCTCTCTGGCTAAGCCAAGATGTCATCAATGATGTTCGCCGATTGGCGGGGTCGCGTTCTTTGCTAAGCGATTCATAAGCCGACTAGGGGAGAAGGCTCTACCGCTGTATCAGATGATGAAGAAAACAGACACCTTTATCTGGAGTGAGGCTGCTGATGCTGCCTTTGAAGATTTAAAGAGACAATTGGCTGAGGCGCCGGTTCTCGCAGCTCCGATTGACAAAGAGCCATTGCTATTGTATGTTGCTGCTAACTCACGTGTAGTTAGTGTGGCCATTGTGGTGGAGCGTAAGGAGACTGGCAAGGAGCATCCAGTTCAATGACGGTTTATTACATCGATGAGGTGCTCATAGAGTCCAAGCAAAGGTATCCGCATTGGCGAGACTTGTTTATGGGGTGTTCATGGCAAGCCGGAAGCTAAAGCGATACTTCTGGGTCATCCTATAAGCGTAGGTAAGTTCAGCCCCTTTGGGAGACATCATCGAGCAGGGAAGCCACAGGAAGAGTTGCCAAGTGGGCCATCGAGCTTGGGCCTCACGGTTTGAAGTATATGTCACAAGACTATCAAGTCTCAAGCCCTAGTGGACTTTATCAATGATTGGACGGAGTTGCGAGCGCCAGAGGAGAAGCCAGATAACACGTATTGGACTATTCACTTGATGGGTCCAGTAGTTGGAAGGCTCGGGGCTGGAGTCGTTTGACTTCCCCCCGAGGTGACAAAATTTGTTATGTGCTCCGGCTTATGTTTCCCTGTACTAACAATGCAGCTGAATACGAGGCTTTCCTCCATGGCCTCCGGATGGCCAAAGAGATGAATTTGAGCCGGGTAAGGTGCTTGGGCGATTCAGACCTCGTCGCTCAACAGGTGTCAGGCCCGTGGGATTCTAAGGATCCCCTTATGGAGGATCTGGTTAGCAAATGTGACGGGTGTCAAAAATTCTCACGACGAGCTCATGTGCCGGCTCAAGAATTGAGGATGATTCCGATTACTTGGCCGTTTGCAGTCTGGGGGCTTGATATGGTTGGACCTTTCAAAAGGTCTAAAGATAAGAAGACACACCTGTTGGTGGCAGTGGATAAATTCACCAAGTGGGTTGAGGCAGAGCCGGTCAGTAAGTGTGATGCAGCCACGGCGGTTCAGTTTATCAAAAAGGTGATCTTTGGCTTTGGTTTTCCGCATAGTATTATAACTGATAATGGTACTAATCTCTCCAAGGGTGCCATGGAAGAGTTCTATCAACAAGAGCACATCCGGCTTGATGTTTCGGCTATTGCTCACCCCCAGTCTAATGGTCAGGCAGAAAGAGCTAATCAAGAGATCTTGACAGGTATCAAACCCCGGCTCTTAGTTCCCTTACAGCAAACTCCGGGTTGTTGGGTGGAGGAGTTACCCTCTGTGCTATGGAGCATCAACACAACGCCTAACAGGTCTACTGGTTATACACCTTTCTTCATGGTGTATGGAGCAGAGGCAGATCTGCCAAGTGACATCCAGCATGATTCACCGCGGGTGGCGGCTTATGTTGAGGATGATAATAAAAAAGCTCGTCGGGATGCACTTGACTTGTTGGATGAAGAGTGAGACTTGGCGATAGCCCGCTCGGCGATTTACCAGCAAGACCTGCGCCGCTATCACAGCCGACGGGTTAGAAGCAGAACTTTCCAGGAAGGCGATTTAGTGCTCCGGCTCATCCAGGACCAGTCTGATATGCACAAGTTGTCCCCTCCTTGGAAAGGATCTTTCGTGGTCAGCAAGAATCTCAACAACGGGTCCTATTACCTCATTGATGTTCGAGAGCACAAAGACTCACGTAAGTCGGAGGAGGAGACCCGCCGGCCGTGGAACATAGCGCATCTCCGGCCCTACTATACTTAAGCCACCAGCTTTCAGAGTATATTTGTTTTCCTTTTTAGCCATGTATATATTATATAAAGCAATAAAGCAGGACCTCTTTCATTTCCATCCTACAAGGTTTATGTGTCTTCTTTACCAGGTGGTGGAAACGACTAACAGGGAGCGGATCATATCTGAATCCGGTTTTCCCTTTGGTCCGGCTTATGATCATATCTGAATCAAGCCATGATCACTTGGGGGTTTCCTGTTCAAACATAGGTCGTATTCGAACCAAAGAGAACATAGTCATCGATACCCAATTGATTGGCACATTGCCAAACCCACTTGGGGCTTCTTGATCATATTTGAATCATAGCTTAACCTCTTTGGGTCTGACGTGGATCGTATTCGAATCAGCGTCATTAAACAACTCTCATGATCACTTGGGGGCTTCCTGTTCAAACATAGGTCGTATTCGAACCAAAGAGAACATAGCTGTCGATACCCACTTGATCGGCATCGCCAAAGCCATTGGGGGCTATATGATCGTATCCGAATCTTAGCTTAACCCCTTTGGAGCAGTTCTCTTGATTGTATTCAAATCAGAGGCCTTTGAAAATTAGGTTTACCTTATTCTATAAGAGTGAATAATATTAAGGGCCAGGTAAACATTATATGTCCCAATTTTGAAGTTAAGTGTAACTCATGCTTTTTTTGGGAACAGGTAAGCCGGTAATGTACGCTTTAAATCGGCTGATACTTATGATGTTTTGGTTCATACTCCGGGCTAATATTATTTTACACGACCCCGGATGTGGTGAGATGCCAAAGGAATCTTTTTTGTTTTTATACACAGGGTAAAGCAAAAAGCTTTTGGATGTTAAGAATCAATTCAAGCAAGCCGGCAGTGCACAACAATAGCGGCTTGAGACATTGTTAAGCACCACAAACATGCCCGAAGGCATGACAGAGTTAAGAAGTGTTTCTACCCTATTACAAGACTCCCCGAGTCTGAATAATGAGGCATTATTTTTTTCAAAGACTTAGTGCCAGGCGGGTTACTCCTTTGGTGGACTTGACGACTCCGGGTTATCCTTCTCCGCCTCTTCGTCTGCTGCTTTGTCTTGGAAGATTGACGAGGTCCAGCCAATGCCGCTTAAGGCTTCAAATTCAGCTTGGGTTAACTTCGGGAGCAAAGGTATGCTTACGAGTTGGAGGGATCAGGCTGACATCATCATAATGAGGAGTTGGAATCCTCCGGTTGTCGTTGTCATAACCCGGCTGGTACTTTGTAAGATCAATATCGTTGCTTAGATGATGGTGGCCACAGGACGTACGACTCTCACACAGGTGGTGAAGTCTGATTCATTGAATGCAGAGCCATCCTCCTTTAAGCTAGGATATCCAAGAGCAACATCGCCTAAGTCTAGCTCTAGAGCCAACGCTTTGGCCCGGCTTAAGGCGGCTATGGCCCCGGCTCTACCTGATGCTCGCCTTAACTCCTGAATCTGTTGAGGTAACATGGCAAGACGTTTGAGTACATCCTGCAGGAGGTAAGGAGTATCATTTGATAAAGCCACAACGGCCAAAGCACGTTGTGACCGGTGTCTGTTGTTCCACTAGAGTGTACACCGCCTTAAGCTTGATCAGCATATTACGCTTGAGGTTGGTATTCACAGGACTGCGTTTATGCATATGAGATTAAGCGGAGATCATATCTCAAAGCAGTTATCAAATGAATCATGGTGATGTTCAAAAGTTACACATAGTAACTTACCAAAAATTCTGAGACCATTTGGGATATCTGGTTTTTAAGCGGATAATTCGGCAGCTTGCTTCGCAAGAACTGCTTCATTGTCTCGCCCAGTCACAAGTGAAGATTTTTCATCCGTCCAGGCCTTCTTCTCCGCGTCAAAATCCTTCTTCAACTTTTCTTGCTCGAGAGATCTTTGAAGGCGAATTTGGAGTCGGCTTTTTGAATCTCAAGGTCTTGGGCTGCCAGCCAGGACTTCAGGTCAGCAATCTGCAATTCGAATTGACTGGTGGAGACCTGTAATAATGCCGGGTCACAAGTAAGGTTATGGTAAGGTATTATTAAAGTCTCAAGCACTTTACAAGTAAAGACCCTTGACACTTGGGGGCTAATGTATGCTGAAGAAAATTTTACTTTATAATGTCAGATTATGCATATTAAAGTCTCAAGCATTTTACAAGTAAAAATACTTGACACTTGGGGGCTAATATGTATCGCTTCTTTAAAAGTTGCTATATTACAGCTGGGTTAATATACTTTCTTGTAAACCGGGTGAGTTATCAGTAAGCCGGTATCTAAGTCTACGACATATTTACCTATAAGCAGTAGACTTGGGGGCTGGTATAGTAAGTAAGATTCAGGAGAAGTGATATAAGTTATACCTCAGATTTATGTTGTATCTGTTTCACCATGTCAATTTCCAGGTCGCAGCTATTATGCACTTGATTCAGATAGCCTGAGACTATATCGCCAATGCTTAAGTGGGCATAATCAGCGATGTCCTGTTTGGTCTTAGGCTTTTGACAAGTTCTTCCTTAGCGGTACACCGGCAAGAACGAAGAGGTCGCCTGACTCAACATACCGGCTTTTCAAGAATTCAACTTCGGTTCAGCCATCCGGACCGGGCTAGGAATTTCCGGTTTATCGGAGCTATCAAGAGTGCTTTCTTGAGGCGGGTCGGAAGATGGTGTTGGAATTTCATGGGCCGGCTCAGGAGGAGGTTGATGAGTAGACGCATCAGGGGCAGTGGTTCCGGGTTCCGGCTCCATCGCTACCGGGTCTTCAATCGGCTTATTCTTCTTTGCCCTTTTACTGGGCTTCGCCTGCACACTGTGAATAACACAAAGGGATGAGTACAAAATATGAGTAAGGCAAAGAATGAGGATAACAAAGATACATTACCTGAGGGCCTCTTGAAGGCCGGCATGTTGGATTGCATAGACTCGCCAGAAGAAGGAGAGGTATCACGATAATTGGATTGAGATGAATTGAGAGGTCGATTTAATTAAACCCGCCAAAGGACAAACAGAGCGCAAAGCGGAGATGACCTCAGTTCGACGCTTCCTGCTTACGTCAGGTAAGCCGGAAGAGAGCTCTACATCCTTACTTGTCCGGGTTTGCCTCCGGTTCTCAAGCTGTTGTTGCTTCAAAAGAAATTGAGGATCTTGATAAGCTAAGGGATGTGAAAATCTTACTTTCCGGGTCACCCGCCTGGTTTTGTGCTTTGGCAAAGGCTCTGAGTCGGAGGAAATTATAGTTACCTCTTTGCCATGAGCTTGGCTGTTTCGGTGTCTTCTGAAAGGCGGAAATATCAATAAAATAGTAACAAAGGAGTTAAAGAGAATAAGGGATTACCTCTTCCTCATCTGAAGAAGAGTCATCCAATTTGAGCAATTTAGAGGCGCTGGGCTTCTTCTTTTTTGAAGTCCCCGTTTTGGCGTTTTTCCTTTAATTTTTCTTGGCTGCTCTGGCTTGTTGGGCGGCCTTGTGGTCATATTTGACTTTCCAGAAATCATCATTGGCCTGTGGGAAAGATAAGGAATTATAAGTACAAGGAGATAAACATATTAAAAAGTATTTATTAAGATTGGTAACTTACTGCAGGGGCCGGGTTCTTTTGCGTATGGGAAGTAACCGAAGGTGTTGTTGATATGATACCCTCCTTGATGGTAGTGGCGGGTTGTAGCATCTGCCACGTCATCTGGTAAGTCGTCAGAACTGTGGCGCATTGGGTCGTTTTGCTCGCCTGTATAGGTGCACATTAAGCCGGAGCGGCGGCTTAATGGGAGTATACGCCAAGTGACCTAGACCCGGACCAAGTCGATGCCGTTTAAACCATTTCCCAGAAGGGCTTTAATTTTCTTGATGGTGGGGTTGAGCGGCAGACGTTCAACAGCGGTCAGTTTATCCGCCAGCGGATGGTTGGACTCAAGGCGCAAGGCGCGAAAGCCGGGCAGAGGCGGCTCATCAGCCGGAGAAGTATCCTGACAATAGAACCATGACTGGTTCCAATATTTGGGGTGACTCGGCAGCTCAAAGATAAGGAAATGCAGTCCTCTCCGTCATTTGGATTGAGATACCGCCAAGTTCAAGACTCGCCCACATGGCGCTCATTCTGCCGGTTCAAGTAGTTCTACGAATAAGAGCAGGCTTGGCTCCTCTCCGGGTACACCTCACGAAGACTTGGAAATTGCAAAAGATTGGACACGGAATTGGGTCCAATGTCTTGAGGTCTAAGGTCAAAGAAATTTAAAACTTCTCTGAAGAACTTTGAGCCGGGAGGGGCAAATCCCCGGCTCATGTGATCCGTGAAAACTATTACCTCCCCTTCTTTGGGTTGAGGCTTTTCTTCAGATGGGTCAGGGACGCGATAATACATGACTTCCTTCTTCGGCAAATGGCCATACTTCACAAATTCAACCAGTTTGCTTTTTGTGACAGTGGATGGGACCCAGTTGCAGGTGACAGGAGCTTTGGTCGACTTAGGCGCCATGACAACAGATTGGCCTATTACAAAATAAGAAGTTCCGGTTTAAATTTTGACCCGGAAGAAAATATCCAAATTACCGAAGGTAGCGGCTTAAAGGGGCCTAATGACATAAGGATAATTGAGCAACATTATTTAAGCCGCCACAAAGGTTAGCAACAGTTCAAAAGCTTAAAAGACCTGAGAAGGCGCCAAGGTTCACAGATCAAGTGGGATGCGTTTAAACCGGATACTTGGACAGTTATGTTAAAGGTAGTTAACATAAGAAGTTTTCCGGGTGATAAAAACAGGTTTCATAAGTTACAACTATTATTTTGGATCAAATGGTCGTTCTGAAAAGAAAAATTTCTAGACCTAAAACAAGTACAAAGAAGTTCATACACTCGAAAGAAGCTTCTGAACAAAGGAAAAGGGATCTGTTTGCATATAAAATGGGAGTGAAATAGCTACCGCAGCAGTTCTATACCATCTGACGATCAGAAAAGGGCGTCGGGGGTGAGATCTATCAAGGGTTCGTAGCGGGCGGCGATGAACACCGACGAACTCGACGAAAACCGTAATGCAGATCTAAGACATGAAAGAAAAGGGACTTACAGATGCAGGGCTGCGGCGGAGGTTCGTCGCGTTTCTCGATCGAATTCGTGGTGATGCACGCCTGAGTTGATGAAGACGAGGAACTCGGCGGCGGCGGCGGCAACGGCGGAGATCGAGTGATAGGGAGAGAGCGAGCGGAGGAAGACGACTGAGGGGAGAAAATAAAGAAGACCTAGGTTGAGCCTATTTATAAGGAAAGGCCGACTGAGACGGCGCGAGAAACGAGGAGATCGAGCATCATTATCCAGCGACCCCGGCGCCTTGGTTTTCGGGATGGTCAGTAAAGGCAAGATCCGTTGAAGATATGACAAAATAAAATAGGGATTTAATTGAAGATGACGTCATGGCGGGTTAACACGGATCCAAAAGATGACGTCACGGTGGGTTATGACCTTTGCACTGGCAGAAGACATAAAGGCTTGTTTTTAAGGCATTTTAAGATTGACATGAACCGGTTCAAATCAATCTGGGGCCTAATGTTGGGGATATAACTATTTGTGTAAGTCGCCCATGAGGGGCCGGGTTACGCAAAGAGGATTCATCAGAAGAAGCCCAAGACCAAGCGTGAAGATGGCGGCTCAAGTAAGGGTCTGAAGCCCACAGGCGACTTAAGGCCCGTAGTGGTAAACCGCCATGAAGGCATGACTTGTATCATAAGGTAGAATTAACTAGTCACCGAGCGGACCTTTGTTTATGAGCCGGCCGGGACTCTGTAAACCCACAGGCGTCAACCCGTGTATATAAGGGGATGACCCGCTAGCGGCTTAGGGCAAGAAACAACCAATCGAGAACCGGGCATAGCGTATCTCGCTCCCTGGTCATTGAAACCTCAAGCAATACCAACCCAACTAGACGTAGGCCTTACCTTCACCGTAAGGGGCCGAACTAGTATAAAACCTCTCGTGTCCTTTGTCCCAATTAACCCCTTTAAGCTTCCTAGTTGTCATGGCTCCACGATTAAGTCCTTGCAAGAGGACATCTGCCGTGACAATTCCACGACAGTAAGCTTGAGAAAGAAGTATATGTTGCTAAACCCCTAGGTTTTTAAGATCCAAAGAATCCCGACAAAGTCTTCAGACTCAACAAGGCCCTCTATGGCCTCAAGTAGGCCCCTCGGGCGTGGTATGATACCTTGAAGGAATTCTTCGTGAAGAATGGCTTCACACCCGGTTCACTCGACCCTACTCTCTTTACTAAATCTTATGATGGTGAACTGTTTGTGTGCCAAATATATGTTGATGATATTATCTTTGGCTGTACTGACCAACGTTATAGTGATGAATTTGCCTATATGATGAGTGAAGAATATCAAATGTCTATGATGGGAGAGTTGAAATTCTTCTTAGGTCTTCAAATTCATTAACAAAGAATGGCATATTTATATCTCAAGAGAAATACCTCAAGGATGTTATGAGGAAATTCGGCATGCAAGATTGCAAAGGCGTCAAAATTCCTATGCCCACAAATGGCCATCAATGCACTGTTGAAAATGGTATTGACTTTGATCACGAGGTATACCGCTCGATGAGTGGGTGTTTATTGTACTTAGGTGCATCTAGGCGGATATAATGCTTAGTGTTTGCATGTGTGTGCGATTTCAAGCTACACCAAGGAATCACACCATAAGGTCATGTGAAGCATATTCTTCGATATCTAGATCACACACCAACACTAGGATTATGGTACCCCAATGGCTCTACTTTTGATCTCATTGGATATTACGACTCGACTATCTTTGGTGATCGTGTGGACCGCAAGTCAACATCTAGTACTTGTCATTTCCTCGGACGATCTTTTGGTCCGTTGGTCCTCGAAGAAGCAGGCGTGTATCACCGCTCATCTCTGCGGAAGCCGAGAGTACATTGTTGTTGGTTCTTGCTGTGCTCAATTGTGGATGAAGCAAACTCTCAAGGACTATGGCATCAACGTGAAGAATGTGCCTCTCTACTATGACAATGAGAGTGCCATCAAGATTGCTCACAACCCGATTCAAAGACTCGAAGACAAAGCACATTCAGATTCGTCATCATTTTCTTCGCGATCATGTGTTGAAGGGCGACATCTTTATTGATCATGTGAAGACTGAAGAACAGCTAGCCGATATCTTCACAAAGCCCTTGTATGAGAAGAGATTTAGCAAGTTTCTGTGTTAGCTAAATATATTATAATCTTGAATGTTCTTTGAAAAGGACACACATCCGACACTTATGCAAAATTGATGACTTAGATGTGCAACACATGAAGAAACGCTTTTCTTCAATCAATGAAGAATAACACTCTAAGTGTGAAGAAATTAATGAAGAATTTGATTCTTAGAACCCTCGACAATTGTACGCTGTGTCTGAAATCATCGTTCTTATACGGTGGGTCACGCCACCACCAAAGTTGAAAATCTTCAATTTGAGTTTTTCCTCGCTTTTCAAATTCTTCAACTTTGCAAAATATTCACTGCTTACATTGTCTTTCTTCATTGGCTATATATATATATATATATATATATATATATATATATATATATATATATATATATATATATATATATGGGTTTATGTCCTCTACAAAGATTCACTTATGGCTATTTCTTCAAGTTGCTTTTTTGCTAAGTGAATGTGATCGGACCCTTCCCCCTCTATGCTATACTCAACCCAATCTATTCACAAATTCTTCATGTGCGTTCTATTTGAAACTCGTTCAAAATCTTCACTATGTCCTTGTCAGCTGAAGAAATTACGAATGGAACTTTTAACTTATCTTATCCAAATTTTCGGCTTTGCCGCTCAAACCGTTCCGCTTCCTACGATAGACTAATCTATTCACCCACGATCTAACACGATCTCCACTTTTCAGTACGTGGGTGACACATGTCGTTTAATGAGAAGGGTCAGGCACGCTCGTCCTAAATCTTGAGCGAACAGTTTTTCACCGCAACTATAAATACCCCTCTCCCTTCCTCACTTCCTTTACTCCGCTCGACCGCTCTCTCTCTCTCTTGCTCGAGCTTCTCAAACCCTAGCGCCGCCGCTACTCCATCGTCGCCGGTGAGGAAGAGCTTCACTGCCTCGACCTCGTCGTTGTTGTACTCGCGCCGGCCGTGGAAATCTTCACTCCGCCGCCGCCGTAGCTGTCTTCCTCCGCCGAGTTAGGGCGTGGAAGATCTGAACTGACGAGCTTCAAATCTACACTTCTCAGTTCGTCGTGTTCTTCACTTCGGGTAATTAAAAGTTACTTTTATTGCTCGCTTTGATTCTCAAGCCTTCCTGAAAATCTTCAAAGGTGTTTATTCTTCAAATCTTCACACATATGAACACCTCACACGTCATATGCTCTTGATTCGTTTCTCTAAGCAATGATTTTTCTTTAAGATTCCTCAATTGTGTGGATCCTCGATCTATACAACTCTGGAACCTAAGACAAAGAACACTTAGTGAAATTCTTCAAGACTCATCTGGTCAAATTCCTCAAACTTGTTCTTTTTGAAGAACCTTCTGAGAACGCATATGACCTCTCCAAATTCCTCGACTATACTCTGTTCACAGGTACTCATGTCCGCTGCTGAATCACTAGGTTCTCATCAACTTAACTCATTTGCAGCGTTCCTCGAAGAAAAGTTGCACACTTCTTCAGAGAATTCGATTGTTCAAATTCCTCAATCGAAGAATATGGCGACGGTAAGAAGCCACGAGAAAGGAGGAAAGAGGCACGAGGTCATGACTGCGTTTGAAATACACGAGGACATCTATGCCGACTCATCGCACACTGATGAGGCTAAGTTAGGAAAGGAGAACAAAAATCAGCGCAAGGTGCGCATCTGAGAGGATTGAAAGGAGATGGGCAAGAGAATGGAGGGAGTACAGGTATGTTACTCCAAAGTATATGAAAAATTCGCACTTAATCCTCCATGCCCAAGAGCTCCATTGGCACTGCCAAGAAGCTAACCCCACCAAAGATCAAGCGTGGTGAGGATTTTCTGAAGAATGGGCCAAGCGCCAAGCCAAGTTGGCGAGACAAGCCAAAGAAGCGTGAGGAAATTCAATGAAGACTCTGCTACTGCTGCTGCCACTGAGGCCCCTGTCAAGCCTAGAAAATCAATGGCAAAGAAGCCCGCTCACAAGCCAAGTGCTTCACCAACTGTGCCCTCATGGCCAAATTCCTTAGCAATGCCCTCACGGCCAGAATCTTCAAAGCCCTCACGGCCAGTTCCTCATGCTGCTCCTGCTCCTCCAAAATCCTCAGCTCCTTCTCCAAAGTCCTCAGCTGCTCTGGCAAAGTCCTCAGCACATGTACATCTGGCAACATGTCAAAGGACTGCATGCATCTCTATTGCCTCTGGTGTTTCAGCGAGTTCCTCAGCTGCACCAAATTCTTCATCAGGCCCCACTCTGCCGAAGAAAAAGGCAACGGCTGGTCGAGGTCCTCGACCAAGTCCGAAGAAGAAACAGGTTGCCTTCCAAGTGTCATCTAATGATGAAGCTGATGATGATGAACTTGCAGAAATCATCAGAGACAGACAAGAAAGGGCCGCTAGAGCCAAAGGCACACCTGCCATCGCTTTTGGATCCAAGGGCGATCCTCGAGTACATTGATCTCTGGCACAAGGATCCAGACACCCCTATGCCTGATTTTCATTTGACTCCTGGTCAAAGTCACATGCTGACTCATTTCATCTCTGAAGAGAAATGGAAATTTGAAAAGGCTAGGCAGATCAAGAAGGCTCAGTTCAGGAAAGAGAAGTTCCTAAGGAAACATGTTGTCAAAATGACACCTGATGAACTCCTCAAGATCCAATCTGAAATCAAAGCCCTCAGCGATGACTTTGATGCCTACTATATTGATTAGCAAGGAGAGGAAGTCGGATTTGTCAACCTGACTAAGAAGTTCACAAATGTTGCAGCCCCATCGCAACAAGAAGTTCCTCAGGCTGGAGCCTCTGCTCAGCCTACTGAAGAACATGCCAGCACCGCTGATGATTTTTAGTCTGCTGAAGAAAATGCTAGTTCCAGGCTGATGACTCCATTCCACCATTGAAGAAATTGTCGTGGCATCCACTAGTGGTGCGCTGAAGAAAGCTGAAGAAGTCAGGGCAATCGCATCGATTCTTTGAGGAAATTCAAACAGATTCCTCAGCTCCTCCCACGCCTACACCAACTCCTATCCTTCCATCTGCATCAGATGTGAAGAAGATCAAGGCTGCAGAGCGAGTTGTAGTGAAGAAAAGGAAAGCATCAGCTGCTTCAGAATCTTCAGCTCCAAAGAAAATGAAGCCTATGACCAGCTCGTTTGAAAATCCAATTGATGTTGTTCCAATTTCCACCATGCCATCAAAGGACCTTGTTCCTTTTGGTGAAGAATATGAGATCCCTAGCAGATCTGATGAAGAAAATCATTTCTTTGCTTCGGAAGCAGATTGATGAAGAAATTGAAGTGGATGCGATCCCTTCAACACCAATCATTTCCTCGCCAATGCCTCGGTTCACGGTTTGAAGAGGCTGGCGTTGAAGAAATTGAAGAAGATGTGGATATTGGAAGTACAACACCAGTGATGAACGATGACTTTTGGGAAAGTCAGCATCCCAATTCTCCTCTCTTCACCCCAATACAACAAATACCTCAGTCCCCTGCACCAACCGTTCAACTGGGCTCTAAAGAAGCTCATCCCACCTTGTCTATGCATGAAGAAATTCCAGCCACTAGTCTTTGAAGAACCCGCCTTCTTGATCCTCCGAACACGCAGATTGCATATGAAGAGGAACGAGAAAATCCTCGGCTGGAGAACACGAGATTGCGATTCACGAGGTAGTGATGCAACTCATCGACACTCCTCTGCCAAAACCAAAGGATCCATTCTCGTGCAAGCAAAAGTTCAAGGCTGAAGACTTCTTTGGCGAGCATGTTTTCTTCACTGATTACAACCCTTATGATTCTGCTCGCATAAGGAAGAGGCCTTTCTGGACTGCTAGTCAAGCCAACTTTTATTCCTCTGTGCTATTTGACAAAGACAAAGTCTTCGATCATGCACACATTCCTCACGTGGACATGGAATCTCTGCCAGGCTTGAGCCCCCTTCTGTGTTCTTCACGATGCTAGATTGCTGAATTTCTGCACTGACATCTGTGACTGGAATGAAGAACTCATTCTTCAATTCTATGCGACGCTCCACATCACAGGAAATTCTGAAGATGTCAATTCATGGGTGCTGGAATGGATGTCTGAAAATACTCACTACAAGGCACCAGCAACTGAATTGCTTCGTGCCCTCCCACTCAGTCCTCCCCTTGATGGTGCTCGTTGCATCTACAACGAACCTGAGCTTACAAATCATTACATGCAAGTGCTGATGAAGCCTTTGAAGCTGTGGCAGGCCCCACGAACCAAATTCCTCGTCAAGGAATTATTGTATGTGCCTCGGACTGTCTCTAGCATTATAAAAATGACAATGAGTCCTATAAAAGGCCACGACACAAATGATGAAGAAGTCGTTGGCATCATGAAGAATATGCTTTTCAATATCATTCATGGCGTTCCGTCAACTTCCATGATTTCTTCATGAGGACTCGACAAACATTGCTATGTCACCTTTTGAGGAAGCCTTATGCACCATGGATTATGAGGTTCATCGGGACAAGGTCTTCACTCAATTACAAGGTCGATACTACGAACCACCGCAGCTACTTGCCTCCAATTGAAGTCCTCAAACAGACATTTTCCTCAGCTGATGACAAAGGCAAGGCAACTGCTGTGATAGATGAAAGCATTCGTCCATTGGATGGTCAATTTCACAAGGCTGCATCCTACTCCACCAATGATGACTCTGCCACACATGACTCTGCCGCCAACAACTCCGCCAAGCAAAATCCTCAAGCTACAGCACCCATGGTGATGACTAATCGTGAGTTACTCCTCAGTCTTCATCAAAAAGTTGATCGCAATCATAAATGGGTCAAGCGTCAGTTTGGTTCAATTCTTCACAACATGACCTCAACACACAATGCAGTGAAGAAAAACAAATACTACCTCCACGAAACCTTCAACCGTACCTGGGCTGTTCTATCTCATGTCTACAGCGCAGAAGATCTGAAGAAAATGGGTCTCAAGGAAGAATTTGACTGGTCTGCACCTCCACCGAAGAAATTCAAGAAGGTCAAGGTTCCTTCCTTGGTGGCCAGCTCCTATTCTTCATCGCGCGACACTGATGAAAATGAAGACTTGGACGACACTGCGGCAGGCCCTACTATGACAACCGACCCCGACAACGCTGGCGCTCCTCCATCAACTTGATATTCTTCAGGGGCGTTAGTCCTCAGTTTCGATCCTTTTGGTCATTCGATGACAAAGGGGGAGAAATTTGAGTTAGTCTTCAAGCGGGTCTATTATATGGGCGTTTTTGCTAAGTTAAAACACACGCTCTTAAGTAACATTTATTTGATCGAGTTGTAATCTTAAACCCGATGGTGCTCTGATACTTTTGATGTGTTCCTCTGCATGCTTATTCTTCGTTATATGTCAATACACGCATGCTGAATTACATCAGTCACCATATTTCATCATGCATTTCACATTCTTCATATTATGTGTCAAATGCCTGTATGAATTACAAGATATAGGGGGAGATCTCCATGATTCAACTCTTCAAATGTGCATTGCCTCAAAAGCAAATTCCTCACTATGCACATCTTCAGGGGGAGTTCTTCTATATCTTGCAATCAAATTCCTCAATATCATTATTTACACTTCATATGTTTATCCCCGTTGAAAACTTAACCTATATTGTCATCAATCACCAAAAAGGGGGAGATTGTAAGTGCATCTAGTGCCCCTTAGTGATTTTGGTGTATTGAAGACTTATAGGTTGAGGGACTAATGTGTTTATGAGTGTACACGGGTCTATAAGTCTATGAGGAGTTTGATATTTACAGAGAAAGTCGACCCCTAAAAATGAAGTTCTTCGTCTGAAGACTTTGGTATTCTGAAGACTTTCTGAAGACTTTGAAAGTGAAGAAATTGGTGTGACCTTGAAGACTTGGTATTCATTTGAGGAACATGAAGCATGAAGACTTTTGTTTTCGTAGTTTCGCTTTTACTCTTTCTTGAGTCATAGGAAACACCGATCGTTAAAGGGGGTCGAGGAAATACTAAGGAAAATTTTCCATGTGATGCTCAACTCAAAATCCTACACCTACCAATCCCTTCGAGTGAAGCCATTGGAAATCTCATACAGTTCAGTCAATTTCTTCAGTGACAGAGACGAAGTTCTTCCGTCACGAGGAATTTGTTCGACCGAGGAGTTAGGAATTCGCCGATGGGTATTGCCTACACGGTGAGGAACATGATAGCCTGAGGAATTTGAGAGTCAAATTTCCGACCGTTCTTTATCTTCTTGGCTGTCCCAAAATATCTTATCCACCTAACGGTCATATCATTGAAGGGCATTTATGTCTTATCATTCCGTGCTGCTCCCTAGGCTATAAATAGCCGCCCCCTACAACCACTAGCTGGTTGGCTGCTCCGAGAGAAACTGACACTTGTCATTTGAGAGCATCCCATCCTCCGAGGACTTTGAGCGAAAATCATCGAGTGAGGAAAACCCAAACCCAAACACCTACAAACCCAAAGTGATTGAGCATCACTGAAGAGATTGATCCCGCGTGGATCCGACGCTTGTTACCTTTGAAGACTGTGCTTCTTCCAGACGGTTAGGCGTCATGGTCTAGAGCATCCAAGAGGAATTGTGGATCGCCGAGTGACCGAGTCTGTGAAGGTTTGGAAGTCGCCTGAAGCTTACCACGAGTGATTGGACGAGGTCTGTGTGACCTTAGTTCAAGGAGAATACGGTGAGGACTTGGTGTCCTGAGATTCATGCTCAGCGACTGGGTGTCCGGGACTGTGTGTCCTCGAGTTTAAATACTCAGCCGCTCCAACCAGACGCATAACCGAGATGCAGTTGGAACTGGTCTACCAAATCATTGTCTTCACCAACCTTCTTGGTTCTATTTCCTCAACTCTTTCATTTCCTCATTCTTGTGTTGAGTGTTTGTTCATATTTGTGTTTGAAGACTTTGACTGAAGACTTTCTCAATTTCCTCAGTTCAATTTCTTCAGTCTGTTTGTCTTCATCTTGTGTTATCCTGTGTTTACGCTTTCGGTACTCTGTGATTGTCTTCATTTCATCATGATGACCATGCCTGCATTCTGTTATGCTTAATTTTGAGTACTTATTTCGCTGCAAGTAGTTCTTCGCTTAGGAATTTCCTCACCGGCAAATTCTCAGTGAAGAATTCATAAAAATCGCCTATTCACCCCCCCTCTAGTCGATTTAACGCACCTTCATCCGTGATCGATGCCCCCTCTGGCGGAGCGCCGGAAAAGGCCCCAAGATGGAATCTCATGGGTACAGAAGGTTGTGAAGGTGGAAATAGGGTTTTGGCTCCTCTGGTGATGTTTGGGGGTACGTAGGTATATATAGGAGGAAGAAGTAGGTCGGTGGAGCTATGAGGGGCCCACGAGAGTGGAGGGCGCGCCCCCTGCCTCGTGGCCTCCTCGGTGATTTCTTGACGTCCACTCCAAGTCCTCTAGATCATGTTTCCAAAAATCACGTTCCCGAAGGTTTCATTCCGTTTGGACTCCGTTTGATATTTCTTTCCTTCGAAACACTAAAATAGGCAAAAAAACAGCAATTTGGGCTGGGCCTCCGGTTAATAGGTTAGTCCCAAAAATAATATAGAAGTGTATAATAAAGCTCATTAAACATCCAAAACAGAATATAATATAGCATGGAACAATTAAAAATTATAGATACGTTGGAGACGTATCAATCCTATCTTGCAAGTCAATAGTCACCTACTATGTGTTATAATCCGGCAACCCCGAAGTGACAATAATCGGGAACACTCCCGGTGATGACCGTAGTTTGAGGAGTTCATGTATTCACTATGTGTTAATGCTTTGGTCTGGTACTCTATTTAAAGGAGGCCTTAATATCCCTTAGTTTCCAATAGGACCCCGCTACCACGGGAGGGTAGGACAAAAGATGTCATGCAAGTTCTTTCCCATAAGCACGTATGACTATATTCGGAATACATGCCTACATTACATTGATGAATTGGAGCTAGTTCTGTGTCACCCTATGTTATAACTGTTGCATGAATAATCGCATCCGGCATAATTCTCCATCACCGATCCAATGCCTACGAGCTTTTCACATATTGTTCTTCGCTTATTTACTTTTCCGCTGCTACCGTTACTTCTGCCACTATTACGTTACTATCATACTACTTTGCTACTAAATACTTTGCTGCAGATATTAAGTTATCCAGGTGTGGTTGACAACTCAACTGCTAATACTTGAGAATATTCTTTGGCTCCCCTTGTGCCGAATCAATAAATTTGGGTTGAATACTCTACCCTCGAAAACTGTTGCGATCCCCTATACTTGTGGGTTATCACCATCCTTCTTATCCGCCAAATACTTGGGGCAATTCCGCTTCCAGTGGCCAGTCCCTTTGCAGTAGAAGCACTTAGTCTCAGGCTTAGGTCCAGACTTGGGTTTCTTCTCCTGAGCAGCAACTTGTTTGCCGTTCTTCTTGAAGTTCCCCTTCTTCTTCCCTTTACCCTTTTTCTTGAAACTGGTGGTCTTGTTGACCATCAACACTTGATGCTCTATCTTGATTTCTACCTCCACAGCCTTTAGCATTGCGAAGAGCTCGGGAATTGTCTTATCCAACCCTTGCATGTTATAGTTCATCATGAAGCTTTTGTAGCTTGCTGGTAGTGATAGAAGAAATCTGTCAATGACACTATCTTCCGAAAGATTAACTCCCAGTTGAATCAAGTGATTGTTATACCCAGACATTTTGAGTATATGCTCACTGACAGAACTATTCTCCTCCATCTTGCAGTTGTAGAACTTATTGGAGACTTCATATCTCTCAATCCAAGCATTTTCTTGAAATATTAACTTCAACTCCTGGAACATCACATATGCTCCATGACGTTCAAAACATCGTTGAAGTCCCGGTTCTAAGCCGTAAAGCATGGCACACTGAACTATCGAGTAGTCATGAGCTTTGCTCTGCCAGACGTTCATAACATCTGGCGTTCTCCTGCAGCGGGTTTGGCACCCAGCGGTGCTTCCAGGACGTAATTCTTCTGTGCAGCAATGAGGATAATCCTCAAGTTACGGACCCAAATTCGTAATTGCTACCATCATCTTTCGACTTTGCTTTCTCAAGGAACGCATTAAAAATCAACGGAACAACAACGGGCCATCTATCTACAACAACATAGACATGCAAAATGCTATCAGGTACTAAGTTCATGATAAATTAAAGTTCAATTAATCAAATTACTTAAGAACTCCCACTTAGATAGACATCCCTCTAATCATCTAAGTGATCACGTGATCCATATCAACTAAACCATGTCCGATCATCACGTGAGATGGAGTAGTTTTCAATGGTTAACATCACTATGTTGATCATATCTACTATATGATTCACGTTCGACCTTTCGGTCTCAGTGTTCCGAGGCCATATCTGCATATGCTAGGCTCGTCAAGTTTAACCCGAGTATTCTGCGTGTGCAAAACTGGCTTGCACCCATTGTATATGAACGTAGAGCTTATCACACCCGATCATCACGTGGTGTCTCGGCACGACAAACTTCGGCAACGGTGCATACTTAGGGAGAACACTTGTACCTTGAAATTTAGTGAGAGATCATCTTATAATGCTACCGTCAGTCAAAGCAGAATAAGATGCATAAAATATAAACATCACATGCAATCAATATAAGTGATATGATATGGCCATCATCATCTTGTGTCTTTGATCTCCATCTCCAAAGCACCGTCATGATCACCATCGTCATTGGCGCGACACCTTGATCTCCATCGTAGCATCGTTGTCGTCTCGCCAACTATTGCTTCTACGTTCGTTGATGATATAGTGTTATATGAGTTATGTGATTTGGTGACCGAATGTTGTTCAGAGTCCCGGATGAGATCACGGACATGATGAGGAGTATCGAAATGGTCGAGAGGTAAAGATTGATATATAGGACGATGGTATTCGAACACCGGAAGTGTTTCGGCGGGTACCAGGTACTTATCGGGTCACCGGAAGGGGTTCTGGGCACCCCCGACAAAAGTTATGGGCCTTATGGGCCAAGAGAGGGAACGTGATAACCCACAAGTATAGGGGATCAATTGTAGCCTCTTTCGATAAGTAAGAGTGTCGAACCCAACGAGGAGCTAAAGGTAGAACAAATATTCCCTCAAGTTCTATCGAACACCGATACAACTCTACGCGCACTTGACGTTAGCTTTACCTAGAACAAGTATGAAACTAGAAGTACTTTGTAGGTGTTTTTGGATACGTTTGCAAGATATTAAAGAGCGCGTAAATAAAAAGTAGGGGCTGTTTAGATAAAGACACAATAAAGTAAATATAGCAAGTGTGGAAAAGTGGTGGTAGGAGTTGCGAAATTGTCCCTAAGCAATTGACTACTTTACTAGACCGATAGCAAGTTTTATGTGGGAGAGGCCACTGCTAGCATGTCATCCCTGACTTGGAATTCTATGCACTTATGATTGTAACTATTAGCAAGCATCCGCAACTACTAACGTTCATTAAGGTAAAACCCAACATAGCATTAAGATATATTGGCCCCCCTTCAACCCCGTATGCATCAATTTCTATGCTAGGTTGAAGCTTCTGTCACTCTTGCCCTCCAATACATAGTCCCATCAACATACAACTAACCCTATGGTGTGATCCACGCGCGCGCTCATATGATGGGCACCAGAGGACATCAACATAACCGCAAGCAAATTAAATCAATCATAGCAATTCATGAACCACCGATAGGATAACGAAAATCTACTTAGACATCATAGGATGGCAACACATCATTGGATAATAATATGAAGCATAAAGCACCATGTTCAAGTAGAAGGTACAGCGGGTTGCGGGAGAGTGGACCGCTGTAGATAGAGGTAGGAAGGTGATGGAGATGTTGGTGAAGATGGCGTAGGTGTTGGTGAAGATCGCGACGATGATGATGGCCCCGGCGGCGTTCTGGCGCCACCGGAAGCGAGAGGGAGAGAGCCCCCCTCCTTATTCTTCTTCCTTGACCTTCTCACTAGATGGGAGAAGGGTTTCCCCTCTGGTCCATGGTCTCCATGGCGTGGGAGGGGCGAGAGCCCCTCCGAGATTGGATCTGTCTCTCTGTCTCTCTCTGTTTCTGCGTTCTAGTATTCTGCCCTTTCGTCGTTTCTTATATATCCGGAGATCCGTAACTCCGATTGGATTGAAACCTTTGCCAAGATTTTTTTTCTGAAAATTAGCTTTCTTGCGGCCAAAGAAGAGCAGCAACCGCCTTACAGGGGCCCACGAAGGTCAGGGGCGCGCCTAGGGGGCAGGCAAGCCTCCCTGCCTCGTGTCCACCTTGGGCACCGTCTCGCGTTGATTCTTCTTCCCATATTTTCCAAATATTCCAAAAATATTCTCTGTCCATTTTTATTCCGTTTCGATTCTATTTTATATGGGATTTCTGCGAAACATAAAACATGCAACAAACAGGAACTTGCACTGGGCACTGGATCGATATGTTAGTCCCAATAATATAAAAAGTTGCCAAAAGTATATGAAAGTTGGTGAATATGTCATGGAACAATAAAAAATTATAGATATGACGGAGACGTATCATCATCCCCAAGCTTAATTCCTGCTCGTCCTCGAGTAGGTAAATGATAAAATGACAATTTTTTATGTGGAATACTACCTAGCATAATCTTGATAACATAATCTAATCATGGCATGAATATTAATACACGAGTGATTCAAAGCAATAGTCTATCATTTGACATTAAGACAATAATACTTCAAGCATACTAATAAAGCAATCATGTCTTTTCAAAATAACATGGCCAAAGAAAGTTATCCCTAAAAAATCATATGGTCTGGCTATGCTCCATCTTCACCACACAAAATATTCACATCATGCAAAACCCCGATGACAAGCCGAGCAATTGGTTCATAGTTTTTAACGTGCTTCAGCCTTTTCAACCCTCACGCAATACATGAGCTCAAGCCATGGATATAGCACTATGGGTGGAATAGAATATGATGGTGGAGGTTGTGTGGAGAAGACAAAAAGGAGAAAGTCTCACATCGACGCGGCTAATCAACGGGCTATGGAGATGCCCATCAATTGATGTCAATGTGAGGAGTAGGGATTGACATGCAACGGATGCACTAGAGCTATAAGTATATGAAAGCTCAAACTGAAACTAAGTGGTGTGCATCCAACTTGCTTGCTCATGAAGACCTAGGGCATTTGAGGAAGCCCATCGCTGGAATATACAAGCCAAGATCTATAATGAAAATTTCCACTAGTATATGAAAGTGATAACTCAAGAGACTCTCTATATGAAGAACATGGCACTACTTTGAAGCACAAGTGTGGTAAAAGGATAGTAACATTGCCCCTTTTTTGCGGGCTTCTTTGGCCCCCCTTTTTATTTAGGCTTCTTTGGCCTCTCTTTTTTGGAGGGGGGCAATGCTCTAATAATGATGATCATCACACTTTTATTTACTTACAACTCAATATTTCAACTCGATACTAGAACAAAGATATGACTCTATATGAATGTCACCGACGGTGTACCGGGATGTGCAATGATCTAGCATAGCAATGACATCAAAAAACGGAAAAACCATGAAAACATCATGCTAGCTATCTTACGATCATGCAAAGCAATATGACAATAAATGCTCAAGTCATGTATATGATGATGATGGAAGTTGCATGGCAATATATCTCGGATTGGCTATGGAAATGCCATGATAGGTAGGTATGGTGGCTGTTTTAAGGAAGATATAATGAGGCTTATGTGTGATAGAGCGTATCGTATCACGGGGTTTGGATGTACCGGCGAAGTTTGCACCAACTTTAGAGGTGAGAAAGGGCAATGCAGTGCATCAAGAGGCTAGCAATGACGGAAGGGTGAGAGTGCGATAATCCATGGACTCACATGTGTCATAAAGAACTCATATACTTATTGCAAAAGTTTATTAGCCCTCAAGCAAAGTACTACTACGCATGCCCCTAGGGGATAGATTGGTAGGAAAATACCATCGCCGTCCCCGACCGCCACTCATAAGGAAGACAATCAATAAATAAATCATGCTCCGACTTACGTTACATAACGGTTCACCATACGTGCATGCTACGGGAATCACAAACCTCAACACAAGTATTTCTACTAATCCACAACTACCCACTAGCATGACTCTAATATCACCATCTTTATATCGCATAAAACTATTGCAAGGAATCAAACATATCATATTCAGTGATCTACAAGTTTTATGTAGGATTTTATGGCTAACCATGTGAATGACCAATTCCTGTCATCTCTCTAAATAGATATAAGTGAAGCAAGAGAGTTTAATTCTTTCTACAAAAGATATGCCCACGCCCTAATAAATATAAGTGAAGCAAAAGAGCATTCTACAAATGGCGGTTTTCTATGTGAAGAGAAACAGGCAATCCAAACTTCAAATGATATAAGTGAAGCACATGAAGTATTCTATAAAGCCATACTCAAAAGATTTAAGTGAAGTGCAAAGAGAATTCTATAAATCAACCAAGTACTATCTCATACCAGCATGGTGCATAAAATAAAAGTGAAAACTAAATGCAAAATACGCTCCAAGATTTGCACATATCGCATGAACGAATCGAATCCAAAAACATACCGATACTTGTTGAAGAAAGAGGGGATGCCTTCCGGGGCATCCCCAAGCTTAGACGCTTGAGTATCCTTGAATATTTACTTGGGGTGCCTTGGGCATCCCCAAGCTTGAGCTCTTGCCTCTCCTTCTTCTCCTCACATCGAGACCTTCTCAATCATCGAACACTTCATCCACACAAAACTTCAACAACAAACTCGGTAAGATCCGTTAGTATAATAAAGCAAATCACTACTCTAAGTACTGTTGCAAACCAATTCATATTTTGTTTTTCCATTGTGTCTACTGTAATATAACTTTTTCATGGCTTAATCCACAGATAGAAATTGATAGTTTCATCAAAACAAGCAAACTATGCATCAAAAACAGAATCTGTCTAAAACAGAACAGTCTGTAACAATCTGAACATTAACAATACTTATGGTACTTGACAAATTCTTCCAAAATTATGAAAAATAAATAATTTGTATAGAAAGATAGTGCAAAAAGAATAAGAACCGTTTGACGTTCCAGTAAAAAATAAAAAATCACGACATGTACCCAAAGTTTACATTCCCGCACTGCATACAAACCAACAAGCATTATAAACATCCTAAAGGAAAACCTTGGCACATTATTTTTATAATACAATGGAATTGTACAAGGGGATAACTATTTTGTTGAAAATTTTCTGTAATCAAGATTCACAAAGTTTCCGTGAGCATGAACAAAGTTCAAGGAGCTCTCCCACTTCAACAATGCTTATCTCTCTCACTTTCACTTTCCTTTTTGAAAAGTTTCGGGTTCCCTCTTTATTTTTTTATTTTTAAACTATATAAAAGCACTAAACAGAAATAAATGACTCTCTAAAACTTTCGGGTTGTCTCCCTGGCAGCGCTTTCTTTAAAGCCATTAAGCTAGGCATATAGTGCTCAAGTAATGGATCCACCCGGATCCCTAGGTATATCAAAGTCAATTTTAACTAGCAATGATTTGGCATTTTGTAGTGAGCAGAAAACAACATATATCAAGCAATGACGAAGTCTAACTCTCTTCCTATGCATCGGCATGTCATAAAAGAACAATTCATGCACACCTAGTAAAGGCCAATGCATAGTATAAGCAGTTTCTTGCAATTTTATCATGTTGGAAACATAGAGAGGTGGAGATATAGTTCCTATCTCATAGTAATTGCAAGTAGGAGCAGCAAGCACATGCATATTATATCCATCAAAATCATCATGTGCAACGGTAAAAGGCAACCCATCAATATAATCCTTAATAAGGGCAAACTTCTCCGATATAGTATATTCGGGAGAATTCAAAAAGATAATAGGACTATCATGCGTGGGTGAAATAGCAACAATTTCATGTTTAACATAAGGAACTATAGCAAGTTCATCTCCATAAGCATAGTTCATATTGGCATCTTGTCCACAAGCATAGCAAACATTATCAAAAAGGGATATTTCAAGAGAATCAACGGGATCATAACAGTCATCATAGCAAGCATCCTTCGGTAAGCACGAAGGGAAATTAAACAATGTATGAGTTGAAGAGTTACTCTCATTAGAAGGTGGGCACGGGTAGCTAATCTGCTCTTCCTCCTTTTTTTCTTCGCTCTCCTTATCATATTTTTCATCCAATGAGCTCAGAGCTTAATCAATTTCTTCTTCCATAGACTCCTGCAAAATATTAGTCTCTTCTTGGACAGCGGAGGAGTCCTCAATATATGGTTTAACATAGGCATTAGAAACATAATTATCATAACAATATTTAAGTATGGCAAAATTTTCAGATTTGTAAAGACTGGCATCATACTTTTCAATCAAAGAAGCAATTTCATAAGCACCCTTAAAAGGAACAAATTCTTCAATTTGTTGAACATCATAGTAATTATTAACACCCTTAGCATACGAAGATATGATTCCATCATCGCTAAACTCACATTGGTAGGGAAGGTGTTTCTTAGGGTTTTCAGAACAACAAGTAAAATCATATATTTCACATAAATTCCAAGCATAACATTGCAAACGATGAATTTGATCCAGTAAAAGTTTCCCTTTTTGAGATATGCGGTGTCGCACATAACAAGCATGCTCATCTAAAGATTTGCCCTCAACTAAGCTTGTTGGGGTTTCAGCACGAGCACATAGGGATCAAAGATGATCCAAGTAAAAAAGCTTCAGGAGTGTGATAGATTTTGAGTGGTTCTTCAACCATTGGTTCAGTAGGTACAACTAATTTTTTTGGTATTTTGCATTTCCTACCCATAACTAAAGATAGAAAACAAGAGCACAAAATAAAAACTACTTAGTGATAAAGCAAACAAGCACACACAAGAATATTCACCCCACGCTATTGCTTCCCAGCAACGGCGCTAGAAAAAGGTCTTGATAACACACAAGTATAGGGGATCAATTGTAGCCTCTTTCGATAAGTAAGAGTGTCGAACCCAACGAGGAGCTAAAGGTAGAACAAATATTCCCTCAAGTTCTATCGACCACCGATACAACTCTATGCGCACTTGACGTTCGCTTTACCTAGAACAAGTATGAAACTGGAAGTACTTTGTAGGTGTTTTTGGATAGGTTTGCAAGATAATAAAGAGTGCGTAAATAAAAAGTAGGGGCTATTTAGATAAACACACAATAAAGTAAATATAGCGAGTGTGGAAAAGTGGTGGTAGGATTTGAGAAATTGTCCCTAAGCAATTGATTACTTTACTAGACCGATAGCAAGTTTTATGTGGGAGAGGCCACTGCTAGCATGTCATCCCTGACTTGGAATTCTATGCACTTATGATTGGAACTATTATCAAGCATCTGCAACTACTAACGTTCATTAAGGTAAAACCCAACCATAGCATTAGGATATATTGGTCCCCCTTTAATCCCGTATGCATCAATTTCTATGCTAGGTTGAAGCTTCTGTCACTCTTGCCCTCCAATACATAGTCCTATCAACATACAACTAACCCTATGGTGTGATCCACGCCAAGACGCTCATATGATGGGCACCAAAGGACAGCAACATAACCGCAAGCAAATTAAATCAATCGTAGCAATTCATCAACCACCAATAGGACAACGAAAATCTACTCAGACATCATAGGATGTCAACACATCATTGGATAATAATATGAAGGATAAAGCACCATGTTCAAGTAGAGGGTACAGCGGGTTGCGGGACAGTGGACCGCTGTAGATAGAGGGAGGAAGGTGATGGAGATGTTGGTGAAGATGGCGTAGGTGTTGGTGAAGATCATGGGCGATGATGATATTCCCGGGCGCTCCTAAGACTATCGGAAGCGAGGGGAGAGAGCCCCCTCCTTCTTCTTCTTCCTTGACCTTCTCCCTAGATGGGAGAAGGGTTTCCTCCGTCCATGGTCTCCATGGCGAGGGAGGCGAAACCCCTCCGAGATTGGATCTGTCTCTCTGTCTCTCTCTGTTTTTGCGTTCTAGTATTCTGCCCTTTCACCGTTTCTTATATATCCGGAGATCCGTAACTCCGATTGGATTGAAACCTTCGCCAAGATTTTTTTTCCGAAAATTAGCTTTCTTACGGCCAAAGAAGAGCAGCAACCGCCTTACGGGGGGCCCATGAGGGTCAGGGGCGCACCCCCTGCCTCGTGGCCACCTCGGGCATCGTCTCGCGTTGATTCTTCTTCCCATATTTTCCAAATATTCCAAAAATATTCTCCATCCGTTTTTATTCCGTTTGGATTCCGTTTGATATGGGGTTTCTGCGAAACATAAAACATGCAACAAACAGGAACTGGCACAGGGAACTGGATCAATATGTTAGTCCCAATAATATAAGAAGTTGCCAAAAGTATATGAAAGTTGTAGAATATTGGCATGGAACAATAAAAAATTATAGATACGACGGAGACGTATCCGCATCCCCAAGCTTAATTCCTGCTCGGCCTCGAGTAGGTAAATTATAAAAAGATAATTTTTGATGTGGAATGCTACCTAGCATAATCTTGATAACATAATCTAATCATGGCATGAATATTAATACACGAGTGATTCAAAGCAATAGTCTATCATTTGACATTAAGACAATAATACTTCAAGCATACTAATAAAGCAATCATGTCTTTTCAAAATAACATGGCCAAAGAAAGTTATCCTAAAAAATCATATGGTCTGGTTATGCTCCATCTTCACCACACAAAATATTCACATCATGCAAAACCCCGATGACAAGCCGAGCAATTGGTTCATAGTTTTTAACGTGCTTCAGCCTTTTCAACCCTCACGCAATACATGAGCTCAAGCCATGGATATAGCACTATGGGTGGAATAGAATATGATGGTGGAGGTTGTGTGGAGAAGACAAAGGAGAAAGTCTCACATCGACGCGGCTAATCAACGGGCTATGGAGATGCCCATCAATTGATGTCAATGTGAGGAGTAGGGATTGACATGCAACGGATGCACTAGAGCTATAAGTATATGAAAGCTCAAACTGAAACTAAGTGGGTGTGCATCCAACTTGCTTGCTCATGAAGACCTAGGGCATTTGAGGAAGCCCATCGTTGGAATATACAAGCCAAGATCTATAATGAAAATTTCCACTAGTATATGAAAGTGATAACTCAAGAGACTCTCTATATGAAGAACATGGCACTACTTTGAAGCACAAGTGTGGTAAAAGGATAGTAACATTGCCCCTTTTTTGCGGGCTTCTTTGACCCCCCCCCCTTTTTTATTTAGGCTTCTTTGGCCTCTCTTTTTTGGAGGGGGGCAATGCTCTAATAATGATGATCATCACACTTTTATTTACTTACAACTCAATATTACAACTCGATACTAGAACAAAGATATGACTCTATATGAATGGCGCCGGCGGTGTACCAGGATGTGCAATGATCTAGCATAACAATGACATCAAAAAACGGACAAGCCATGAAAACATCATGCTAGCTATCTTACGATCATGCAAAGCAATATGACAATAAATGCACAAGTCATGTATATGATGATGATGGAAGTTGCATGGCAATATATCTCGGAATGGCTATGAAAATGCCATGATAGGTAGGTATGGTGGCTGTTTTGAGGAAGATATAATGAGGCTTATGTGTGATAGAGTGTATCGTATCACGGGTTTGGATGTACTGCCAAGTTTGCACCAACTCTCGAGGTGAGAAAGGGCAATTACTGCATCAAGAGGCTAGCAATGATGAAAGGGTGAGAGTGCGTATAATCCATGGACTCACATTAGTCATAAAGAACTCATATACTTATTGCAAAAGTTTATTAGCCCTCAAAGCAAATGTAGCGACCCGACCTCAGACGGTCCAAGCCTTCGTATTCTTGTGCCATCCTCGGATCGGATATCTTTGGCACACACAGTACATCAATGTATATATCAAAGTGCAATCACATGCATAAATAACGTAAAACTGATATATACCTCATAATACTCAATGAAACAATCAAACGGGTGTGGAGTCCCATCAACGCCATCGGCAGTTGAGTGTAGACCGTAACCCTGCACCGTAATCTTACTCGTCGAGGAAATATACGCAACATGATACGTTGCAGCCGTGTAGGTCAAGACATTGAATGTACCGCAAGATCACAACATGAATAAACAGATGATAAAACTATACTATATGCAATATGGCTTTATGGCTCAGATTCCGAATTTTGTTTGCATAAATGCTGATTTTATTTTACCTACATCAAAGGAATAGAATGAAGTCTGTACTAAGGAGTTTTCTATCATGACATGGTTCCGCCAACCGATGTCTCATAGCCCAAGAATTCATCATATGTTGCCCACAATTAAGTTATCAATCCGGTGTTGAGAGTTCCGAGATAGATCCAAGTCCAGAGGCTCAAATTGTCCGTAACCGGGGACACGGCTAATCGATTAGGTTTAAACCCTCTGCAGAGGTTTGTACACTTTACCCGCAAGATTCGATCCTCTCTTTACGTTCTCGCACTTGAGTGTTTGAGAACAAGATGACCAAACATGGTCTTCCAAAGAGTTCCTCGACCACCGTCCTGCACCCATCCAATCCTACCGTAGTTCTACATCTGCTAGCACCGCCCCAGCCAGAGTCACAACTAAGGTCAACCAAGCCAGAGCCCATAATGACTTGCGGTTGCACATGTAAGCTTAGGGCATGAAGTATTCTTCCGTCTCTTTGAGTCCTGGGTGAAGCTTTCGCAAGATGTCATGGCGCTTCTCCATGCATCCCGCCAACCACCGGTTTCTCCAGGTGCCCACAACCGTCCTTCACCCAAAGAGTGTGTATTGAATTCTTGTCTCGAGTCTTGAAGTCTTGAGGTCTTGAAGATGCGATCCTTGCAGATTCCATCATGGAGTTGTCGTCATTGACGTAGGGTCCTCCTTCTTCACACCACTCGAACACTCATACCAAACCCGTCTATTATAGCGTAGCTTTAAAATAAATAACGTCCGGGCTTGGTAACAGGTGATGGGTTCCTACCTCATGCATACTACTCAACTACAAGGATTCAATAACACTCTGAGGGGTGGTTGCAAGGATGCCACTAAATGCAATAAAAACATAGGTAAGAAAGCATGGTCAAAGTGAACTTGCCCGGTTGTGATCTTCAAAAACTAGGGTTTCAGAGTAGCAAACTTCGCACTCAGGAAAATTCTACCGAGACAAACAAATAATCACAATAAGCACATAGCATAGGACCACATAACACAATAGCATAGCAATAGCAACATAACACATCAAAATCAAACGAATCAAAACCAAATCCAAAGGAAAACTCAAAGAAAACCAATTCAAAGTTTTCCTACTTCAAGCAACAACTAAAAATAGTTTTATACAACAAAATTTTTTCTAACATAACCTAATCAAGGTTTTAGGTTAACTAAACAGAAAAGGAATCACTAAGCAACTAGGAGTAAAAAGAATTAATTTAAAAGTTATTAAGAAACTCCTATTAGGCCTAATCCAATTTCTATTAAGAAAAATAAAATAAAACTTTTATTAATTATAAATAAAAGTTCATCCTATAAAGTGACAGAAACTATCCTAGAATAATCAATCACATGTTAAAAATAAATTTATTTACTAATTAAAATAATAGGAAAACAGTAGCTAGTTAATTAATTAAGAATAACATGATTCTGATTAAAACCAATTTTTTTATTAATCCTAAAATACCCAAATTAATTCCTACGGTTAGGCAATGTCAAAACAAAGTTGGGCCAAAAAGAATCATGCAAAAATAATTTTTCTAACTCAAGTTATAGCAGATTTACTATTCTGACTAAAACTAAATTAAATCATTTTTCATTATTTTTAACATAGCTAAATATATATTCTACAGAAACTACATAAAATTTGAAATCCAACAAAAAAAGAATCATCTAAAAATATTAAACAGAATAAAAGATATCAATTTTTCAAAATGTAAACTATTCTGCTAAAACAGAAAATCAAAATAAAAGAAAAGGCCTAATGGGCCTAAACTGTGCCCTGTGCGTTAAATAGTCTAAACGGGCCCTAGGGTTAACTAAAACGAACCGGCCTAAAAGAAATAAACCTAACCTAATAAATAAACCGATTGAACCGGCCGGTTTCTAATAAAACTTACCCCTGGGGTTCTAATCCTAGCCACTGCTTGAGATCTGGACGGGAGGGGGTTTCGGCCAGCTTATCGGAGTCCGCGACGGCGGGCGGCGGCGGAGAGGCCGGGGCTTGAGGCTTGGGAGGTCCGGGAGTCGCTGGCAAAAGTGGGAGGTCCGGGAGTGGTTCGTGGGTCGGGTGGTCGGGAGGGGTAGAGGCGTCGGGCGGCGACTATGGCGGCGTGAGCGAGCTGGGCCAGTGATGTCGAGCGGGAGGGAGAGGGGGTGCGAGGTCTCGGGAGGGAATGGGGTGCGGGGCTCCGGCTTTTATAGCTGGGGTCGGCCTCGCCGGGGGATCGGGCGATCGGGGATCCGGATCCTTCGGGATCCGCGATCTCCCATGAAAGGCGCTATGGGCGAGGGGAAGAAGATGGGCGGGGCCCATGGGTCGAGAGAGAGAGAGGGAGGCGAGGCGATCGGGTGGCCGAGGCCTGGGTTTTGGCGAGGGAGAGCTGGTCAAGTGGCCGCTGGGCTGGTCAGTGGGCTACTGGCTGGGCCAAAGGCGGGTCATGTACTGGCCGGGCCTGGGTTGGCCTATTTGGCGCCTGGGGTTTTTCTTTTAAAATTTTATTTTTTAAATAAAACAAAACAGAAATAAAACAATATCTATAAATATTTTATATAGGGTATATATATACCAAAATGATCAGGAAATATTCCTTTCATTTGAACATTTTACCAAAGGCAAAATCCAAACTTTATAAAAATCCATTTTTCAAATTCAAATAAAATTCAGATTTGAATCCAAATCTTTTGGCATTGTTTCCTCTGATATTTTTGGGGTGTCATGTTTGCTCCTCTCATACTTTTGATCAAGTATTTATCAGGCATAGTTTTTTTTTGAAACAATTCCAACTTGCCAAAGTTTTTGAATTCAAATTCAAAACTCAAAATTTTTGAAAAGAGGTTTCAAGGCACTTTCAAATGACTTTCAATTTGATACTTTTTAACTTCCAACTCATATTTCATATGATTGAAGAAGTCATTTTATCTTCCCTCATGAAAATCATTGAGTTGCATAAAGCTTTGAATTTGAAATCTTCCTAATGAAATTCAAATCTTTTCCAAAACCCTATTCATTTCAAAATGGAAGAAGTCATGTCATCTTCACTCTAGGATTTGGTGTTGGAATGAATTTGAATTCATTGAGATCCAAAAGGCAAAGGAGAAAGTTTTGGTAAAGTCATTTCATTCCCTCTCATTCAACTTTCAAAAGTTTTCAAATTTCACTCAGTTTCACTCATTCAATCAAACCAACAATCGACAACAAGCATAGTTATTTATTTAATATAACATTCCAAAATTTAGAATTTTGGGATGTTACAACAAAGTACTACTACGCATGCCCCTAGGGGATAGATTGGTAGGAAAAAGACCATCGTCATTCCCCGAACGCCACTCATAAGGAAGACAATCAATAAATAAATCATGCTCTGACTTTGTTACATAACGGTTCACCATACGTGCATGCTACGGGAATCACAAACCTCAACACAAGTATTTCTACTAATCCACAACTACCCACTAGCATGACTCTAATATCACCATCTTTATATCGCAAAACTATTGCAAGGAATCAAACATATCATATTCATTGATCTACAAGTTTTATGTAGGATTTTATGGCTAACCATGTGAATGACCAATTCCTGTCATCTCTCTAAATAGATATAAGTGAAGCAAGAGAGTTTAATTCTTTCTACAAAAGATATACCCACGCTCTAACAAGTATAAGTGAAGCAAAAGAGCATTCTATGAATGGTGGATTTCTATGTGAAGAGAAACATGCAATCCAAACTTCAAATGATATAAGTGAAGCACATGAAGTATTCTATAAAGCCATACTCAAAAGATTTAAGTGAAGTGCAAAGAGCATTCTATAAATCAACCAAGGACTATCTCATACCAGCATGTGCATAAAATAAAAGTGAAAACTCAATGCAAAAGACGCTCCAAGATTTACACATATCGCATGAACGAAACGAATCCAAAAACATACCAATACTTGTTGAAGAAAGAGGGGATGCCTTCCGGGGCATCCCCAAGCTTAGACGCTTGAGTCTCCTTGAATATTTACTTGGGGTGCCTTGGGAATCCCCAAGCTTGAGCTCTTGCCTCCCCTTCTTCTCCTCACATCGAGACCTTCTCGATCATCGAACACTTCATCCACACAAAACTTCAACAGCAAACTCGGTAAGATCCGTTAGTATAATAAAGCAAATCACTACTCTAAGTACTATTGCAAACCAATTCATATTTTGTTTTTCCATTGTGTATACTGTAATATAACTTTTTCATGGCTTAATCCACTGATAGAAATTGATAGTTTCATCAAAACAAGCAAACTATGCATCAAAAACAGAATCTGTCTAAAACAGAACAGTCTGTAACAATCTGAACATTAACAATACTTATGGTACTTGACAAATTCTGCCAAAATTAGGAAAAATAAACAATTTGTATAGAAAGACAGTGCAAAAAGAATCAGAACCGTTTGACGTTCCATTAAAAAAATGAAAAACCGCGCACTACAGCCAAAGTTTATGTCCTACACCGTACAAAACAACAAGCATTGTAAACATCCTAAAGTCAAACCTTGGCACATTATTTTTATAATACAATGGAATTGTACAAGGGGATAATTATTTTTGTTGAAAAGTTTCTGTAATCAAGATTCACAAAGTTTCAGTGAGCATGAACAAAGTTCAAGGAGCTCTCCCACTTCAACAATGCTTGTCTCTCTCACTTTCACTTTCCTTTTTGAAAAGTTTTGGGTTCCCCTCTTTATTTTTTTTACTTTTAAACTATATAAAAGCACTCAAGAGAAATAAATGACTCCCTAAAACTTTCGGGTTGTCTCCCTGGCAGCGCTTTCTTCAAAGCCATTAAGCTAGGCATATAGTGCTCAAGTAATGGATCCACCCGGATCCCAAGGTATATCAAAGCCAATTTTAATTAGCAATGATTTGGCATTTAGTAGTGAGCATAAAGCAACATATATCAAGCAATAACGAAGTCTAACTCTCTTCCTATGCATCGGCATGTCATAAAAGAACAATTCATGCACACCTAGTAAAGGCCAATGCATAGTATAAGCAGTTTCTTGCAATTTTATCGTGTTGGAAACATAGAGAGGTGGAGATATAGTTCCTCTCTCATAGCAATTGCAAGTAGGAGCAGCAAGCACATGCATATTATATCTATCAAAATCATCATGTGCAACGGTAAAAGGCAACCCATCAATATAATCCTTAATAAGGGCAAACTTCTCCGATATAGTATAATCAGGAGAATTCAAAAAGATAATAGGACTATCATGCATGGGTGCAATAGCAACAATTTCATGTTTAACATAAGGAACTATAGCAAGTTCATCTGCATAAGCATAATTCATATTGGCATCTTGTCCACAAGCATAGCAAACATAATCAAAAAGGGATATTTCAAGAGAATCAATGGGATCATAACAGTCATCATAGCAATCATCCTTCGGTAAGCACGAAGTGAAATTAAACAATGTATGAGTTGAAGAGTTACTCTCATTAGAAGGTGGGCACGGGTAGCTAATCCGCTCTTCCTCCTTTTGTTCTTCGCTCTCCTCATCATCTTTTTCATCCAATGAGCTCACAGCTTAATCAATTTCTTCTTCCATAGACTCCTGCAAAATATTAGTCTCTTCTTGGACATCGGAAGAGTCCTCAATATATGGTTTAACATAGGCATTAGAAGCATAATTATCATAACAATATTTAAGTATGGCAAAGTTTTCAGATTTGTAAAGACTGGCATCATACTTTTCAATCAAAGAAGCAATTTCATAAGCACCCTTAAAAGCAACAAATTCTTCAATTTGTTAATTCTTCAATTTGTTGAACATCATAGTAATTATTAACACCCTTAGCATATGAAGATAAGATTCCATTATCTCTAAACTCACATTGGTAGGGAAGGTGTTTCTTAGGGTTTCCAGAACAACAAGTAAAATCATATATTTCACATAAATTCCAAGCATAACATTGCAAACGATGAATTTGATCCAGTAAAAGTTTCCCTTTTTGAGATATGCGGTGTCGCACATAACAAGCATGCTCATCTAAAGATATGCCCTCAACTAAGCTTGTTGGGTTTTCAGCACGAGCACATAGGGATCGAAGATGATCCAAGTAAAAAGCTTCAGGAGTGTGATAGATTTTGAGTTGTTCTTCAACCATTGGTTCAGTAGGTACAACTAATTTTTTGGTATTTTGTATTTCCTACCCATAACTAAAGATAGTAAAGAACACAAAATAAAAACTACTTAGTGATAAAGCAAACAAGCACACACGAGAATATTCACCCCACGCTATTGCTCCCAAGAACGGCTACTGGAAAAAGGTCTTGATAACCCACAAGTATAGGGGATCAATTGTAGCCTCTTTCGATAAGTAAGAGTGTCGAACCCAACGAGGAGCTAAAGGTAGAACAAATATTCCCTCAAGTTCTATCGACCACCGATACAACTCTACGCGCACTTGACGTGCGCTTTACCTAGAACAAGTATGAAACTAGAAGTACTTTGTAGGTGTTTTTGGATAGGTTTGCAAGATAATAAAGAGCGCGTAAATAAAAATTAGGGGTTGTTTAGATAAAGACACAATAAAGTAAATATAGCGAGTGTGGAAAAGTGGTGGTAGGAGTTGCGAAATTTTCCCTAAGCAATTGACTACTTTACTAGACCGATAGCAAGTTTTATGTGGGAGAGGCCACTGCTAGCATGTCATCCCTGACTTGGAATTCTACGCACTTATGATTGGAACTATTAGCAAGCATCTGCAACTACTAATGTTCATTAAGGTAAACCCCAACCATAGCATTAGGATATATTGGTCCCCCTTCAATCCCGTGTGCATCAATTTCTAGGTTGAAGCTTATGTCACTCTTGCCCTCCAATACATAGTCCTATCAACATACAACTAACCCTACGGTGTGATCCACACACATGCTCATATGATGGGCACCAAAGGACAACAACATGACCGCAAGCAAATTAAATCAATCATAGCAATTCATCAACCACCGATAGGACAACGAAAATCTACTCAGACATCATAGGATGGCAACACATCATTGGATAATAATATGAAGCATAAAGCACCATGTTCAAGTAGAGGGTACAACGGGTTGCGGGCGAGTGGACCGCTGTAGATAGAGGGAGGAAGGTGATGGAGATGTTGGTGAAGATGGCGTAGGTGTTGGTGAAGATCGCGGTGATGATGATGGCCCCGACGGCGTTCTGGCGCCACCGGAAGCGAGGGGGAGAGAGCCCCCCTCATTCTTCTTCTTCCTTGACCTTCTCCCTAAATGGGAGAAGGGTTTCCCCTCTAGTCCATGGTCTCCATGGCGTGGGAGGGGCGAGAGCCCCTCCAAGATTGGACCTGTCTCTCTGTCTCTCTCTATTTCTGCGTTCTAGTATTCTGCCCTTTCGCCGTTTCTTATATATCCGGAGATCCGTAACTCCGATTGGATTGAAACCTTCGCCAAGATTTTTTCCGAAAATTTAGCTTTCTTGCGGCCAAAGAAGAGCAGCAACCACCTTACGGGGGGGCCACGAGGGTCAGGGGCGCGCCCCCTGCCTCGTGGCCACCTCGGGCACCGTCTCGCGTTGATTCTTCTTCCCATATTTTCCAAATATTCCAAAAATATTCTCCGTCCGTTTTTATTCCGTTTGGATTCCGTTTGATATGGGGTTTCTGCGAAACATAAAATATGCAACAAACATGAACTGACACTGGGCACTGGATCAATATGTTAGTCCCAATAATATAAAAAGTTACCAAAAGTATATGAAAGTTGTAGAATATTGGCATGGAACAATAAAAAATTATAGATACTACGAAGACGTATCAGAACGCACCAGCCACAAGAGGCTGGTGCGCCCCCATAGCAGGCCGGCCTAGGAGAAGGAAAGAGGGGAAGGGAAAGGAAAGTGTGGAGTAGGACTCCCCCTTCCTTCCCTCTCCTCCCCTCTTGTCCAAACATGGCAGGGGGTGCGGCCAGGGCAGGAGCCCTAGGGCCGGCCGGCCACCTATGTGGTGCGCCAGGCTGCCTCCCCTCCCCCTCCCACCTATATATATGTGGGAGGGGGCGTCTAGCACACCCCAGATCAATTTCTAGCTGTGTGCGGCGCCCCCCTCCACCGTTTACATCCCCGGTCATATTTTCATAGTGCTTAAGTGAAGCCCTGCGGAGATCACCACCACGCCGTCGTGCTGACGGAACTCATCTACTACCTCGCCGTCTTGCTGGATCAAGAAGGCGAAGGACGTCACCGAGCTGAATGTGTGTTGAACGCGGAGGTGCCGTATGTTCTGTACTAGATCGGTTGGATCGCGAAGAAAGTTTGACTACATCAACCGCGTTGTGAAACGCTTCTGCTTACGGTCTACGAGGGTACGTAGACACACTCTCTTCTCTCGTTGCTATGCATCTCTTTGATAGATCTTGCGTGTGCATATAATTTTTTTTGTTTTCCATGCAATGTTTCCCAACACCGCATCCTTGGCCCGCATCTCCTCTTCCCTGGCCGGCTTTCTTGCCGGTTGTTCACGCTTGCGTCGAGTTGGAACAGAGGAGGCAGGCGTACTAGTATTGGTACTTCTTGCACATGGGTTGGGGACTTTCTCGTCCAAAATTTAGTGCCAGCGCACGAATTGATGCCTGCGCTGGAAACCATGCGCACTATACTGTGGAACGGAGGGAGTATAATTTCAACTTTTAACTACATAGGATTGTAATATTAAGTTAGAACTGTGATTTGATATGCAATTATTTTGAGATTATTTAAAGCTTGTAGACTTAAAAAGGAGAAGAGCGAAAGATTTAGGGGGTGTTTATTTCCAGGGACTTTTTTGTGTAGGGACTAGAAAAAGTCCTTTTTAGAGACTTTTTAACCAAACGGAAGAGACTTTTTAGGGACTAAACTAGGCATTTGGGACTAAATGAAGAAGACTCTTAAGGAGTCTTTTTGAAACTTTTTGAGACTTTTTTCCAACAATGCCCCTTCATGCACCCATTGGCCCGCCATCCCATGATGTTGTTTGATTGTTATTTTTTTATATACTAGAGGCAACATGGTCATTTAATAACCTTTAGAAAGGAACTAAGGACTTTTTAGTTTCTGGAAACAAATAGGGAGGGACTTTTCAGGGACTAAGGACTTTTTAGTTGGGACTAGAAAAAGTCCTAGGACTAGAGAACCAAACATCACCTTACTGCTACGACAGGATGGCCGGCTTTCGCATCACTCTTTATGGACTGGTCCTCCACAAATCCACCGAATGATGCGGTGTCCGGTTGGTGGGTCAGCTTAGAGATGCCTCGCAATAAAGTGCCAAGTGGCCTTCCCTTGGGAAAAACATCCCCTTCTCCTAACCGTTGGTTCGACGACTGGAAGACCTAGCCCCAGCACGGCATGCCGCACGGCGATGGCCACACGACCTGACGACCCTCTCCTCTTCCCCGGCCTGTCCACGCCAGACATGAGAAGGCTTCGCGCCGCGCTGATCTGTTTCCGCCCCAGATTCGTTCTGGTTCGCGAGGTGCGGACGACCTGTATTATTAGAGCGTCCTGTTCTTCTGTTTGCTAGATTTGCTAATTTTGCCCCAGATCTGTCCCCGCTTTTGCTGTTATTAGGTATAAACGAAATGTACCACGCGCGTTGGTAATATGCATTGTGTCCTAGAAACATGGGATCGGAATCAAATTCCAAAGTCTGGGTCAACTTGAATTGGAGTAGTTTATTCCATTCTAGTTCCAGCAGGTGGAGATTCTCTTATTTACCCTGGCATTCGTTTGGACCTGAAAAATTGGATTTGTAGTATATTCAAGTTCTTTAGAATTTGAACCCATCTCTGAAATCCAATTCAGTTCTTGGGAGCACATGTCCTTGTACTAGGATCCGTTTCATGACAGTACTTAGCATATCTGGGCAATGCTTGTAGGCTGTAGCAAAGGATATAAGGGAAGGGGCTCGTCGGATTAACAAGTTTTAACTGTTTGTGAATAACATCTCTTCACATCCCTCCGTGCCGGAGGATCCTTAACGAAACTGTCTGTGAAAATTCACCTTCAGCCAGCATCGGACCTGCCCGCTCCAATCTGGCAGACTGTTTCTGATGGGAGGGTCTAGAACTCCAGATTGCCCAAGCACACAAGTGCTATCAATAGAATGCTGCCTATTTGGAATTGACGCATTATAATTTTTGACCTGGCTCCTAGTGCAGTAGCTACTGTTAATCAAGTTACCGTTCCGCCCAAGAGAGGGAGGTGAGGGTAGTAGGCCGAAGGTAAGAAACTTTTGTCAAATCTTTGATGGGTGGTGCAATTGGAATTGAAATACCATGAGCCAGAGACGGAGGAAGTGAAGCCTAACTTTTAGGGCTTTTTGTCAGAAGATTTTGTAGGAACTGTGTGGATCTACATTTGATTTGGTCATAGCAGGAGTATTTCACGTAGAAATGCTCTGCTATAATGCAAGTTGCACCTGGAGAATAACATACGATGAGCATGTTAGGGAATCAGAGTTATGTTTAGGATTGTCAGGCTGTCGTCAAATAAAGTACCCCTTAACTAATTTGGCTGGTATGTTTCCCCCATTCTTCTCTTGGAGTCTGCATGTACTACATCTTGAGTTGTATACAAGTTCTTCAAGGGCTCAAGTCGGCCTTAAGGCCCTGGCAGTATTTCACCAGCCACCTATATATAAGTATGAGGTTATTGTAAAACACTGGAGTATTTTTGCATTGAGTTCATTAAAAAGAACAGAAAAAACACCATGTTGGGTGCACCAAGCTTGTGTGTTTGTATGCTAATCCGTGGAGTTGATCTCAAGGTCAATTGTGCGCAAGTGTGTATGTAGTTCTGTTCTTGCTGATTCCATGCAATACCTGAAGGCTGAAGCATACACTTTCTTGAGGTTTGGTAGATTGCAGAGTCAGCAGTTAGTAAACACTGAACGAATGTAACTGATCTCGTCTTCCTTGTTTTACGCAATCTTGCCTGTCTTAGCACTTGAAAGTCCCTCGATCCCGTCTACTCCCTCCGTTCACAAATATAAGATGTTTTGGATATTTCAATATGTACTACATAAGGACTGAAATGAGTGAATAAACACACTAAAACGTGTTTATATACATTTGATTAAAAAAAAGTTAGAACTTCTTATATTTGTGAATGGAGGGAGTACTATTTTCCTGCTTGGTGTTCTAGAGATTTTCTATTACCCTAAACTTTCAAATGTTGGCCAATCGTAATATTTTTGTTCAATTAAGTTGGTTGTTGAGCCTAATGTGGAAACCAAGATAGTTCTGGAAATCAAATTGCTTATACCAAGCATCCAAGCTTCAGAGTTCAGAGAACCAACCAACTGGGATTATGGTAACACAGTGAAAGAGACTGATTATGTGCTTTTTTCATAACAAAACGTTGATGTTAATGCTTAAAGAGGATGGAGGTGAGGAAAAAACTAAACGGAGAAAACAAAAATGAAAGCCGATTAAAGAGGCTTAGACTGCCCTGATGCCTGCTTGTGTCCATGAAATATCAACAAAGCAGTTTTGGAACTGTTTTACTCTTGTCGTCTAAGTTCATTTTAGCTTTAAGTTTTGCTGAAACTGATGAGAGCCAAACCGAAGTTTCCCTTTAGAGCTTCTGTGAACTTGCCAATAATAGCCCACTAGTGTACAATCGCTTACAATATACTAATTCAAGTTCTTGAGTTATAGCCTTCCAAACATACTTCCGATGATTGTTTTGATGTTTTGGTCTCTCCCTGCTTTTGGTGCGGCATGGTTTGGCCACTATTTAATAAACTATGTAATAAGGCTATATGCATCTATGATGAAGGAGCCGGGGTAATAAACGCCCATTATCTATAAAAAAACATGTTCTGGATCTCATGAGTTTGGCCTAAATCCATATGCTATCTCTTACCAAAACAATATATGTCAACAGCTGATAGCAAGTCACTGGGTTTAGCCTTTGCATAAAGTAAATTTCAAAGTATACTGTGTTGGAGCACACGAGGTACAATTATCTTTGGTAACAAATGGAGATCAATGGTTCATCTCATAATTATCCTTTCTGTTATTTACATCATACGAGTCTTTTTTTTTCTTCTTCCAGTAAGTACAGTTTTATTCATTATGTACATTGTCAGAGTTTGAGACTTCTAATTTTCTTGCAGCTACGGTAGCTCTGCAACTGGAGGTCATCTGTGAGGGCCCAGATTTGAAGGTCATTGTAATAGATTGGAGAAAAACATATCATTGAATGTAATTGTATACACATCCTTCCAATCAGCACCTGTAGAAAATACGGAAATGTGATGCTGCAAAGGTCATGTTGTCTTGCCAGTTCCATGAATGAAATACCAAGGTAAGATCGCCAAATTTGTTTCCTGTAACTAATTCTTCGGACTTATATCTTTTCTTCACAAAGTTATGTTTATCGTTCGCAAAAGTATAGTTCACTTTAAAATATGATTTTCCAAATATTATCCATCTTTTCGCTTCTCAGTGATTACTTAGGTCCATTGTATCTATAGTATAAAAGAACACACAGAGCAATTAAGTTGATACATGCAAATTCTAGTGTGATTAATTGCTACTGTTAGGGACTCATTTTGGACAAGTGCAGGACTGATTACTTGAACGGAGGGTTGCTGAGGATCATTCGTAGTTAAAGTGCAACCTTCCTTAGTTACTAGGTTTTCATGATACCTCAAGGATTGTTATGTCTGTGCACAGCCGTAGTTACTTAGAATGGAATACTGTAGTAAATACATGGCACTATTATTGACGGTTTATGACACTCTATTTTCAGACATGAAGAAATGGAATTTGATGTCATTTGCAGGTTCAACTATTCATTTCTAGTAATTTGGAAACTAAATTTTGTAAGGAATTGGGACAGTTAAATTTACTTCGTAATAAATAGCACAATAGTAATGTCAAGGAAAAGTAATATACCTTGTTGCATGTCCATGATGCATTTGCCCATATCACTTATTGGGTTAGACTGAAATTTTAAGCGCTCATCTCCTTTGGAAGACTAACTTCCAGGAAGTACAAGCTGCCAATTGAAGTTTTATTGCACATCAAGAGACATTTCCAAACATATGTGCATTGATGTGAAGGAAAATGCAGCTGATATAAATGGTAATGGTACACCAATTTATGTATCGGTGCATTGTTAGATAATGTTAATCAAATTATGGTTTTTGTATCAATTCCACTTCAAATTATGATCTTATATAACTACATGTTTATGAGTTTTCTTCTGTATATTACTAATGCAGGGGGCATAAATATATGTAATGAGTCATGAACAAAAAGTATTCCAAAGTCTTTTTAGATAGTTATATATTATACTAAAATTCATTAAGTTATATAAAAAAATGAAGATACAAATTTTCATACAAGACCTTTGTGATTTTTCAGTTTTGACATACTGGCACACATAAAAGATAATTGCCTTATGTAATTTGAATTGCATTGCATATCATATGAGTGAGTGTAACACACCTCATGGACATAAAAGCCATGCCAACGAATACAGCTTTCACAGCATCCTTGCGTCCAGCGTATTCAATCGCTAATGGCAGCATCTCATACAGTGTCAGAAATGCCATTACTCCTCCCACTGTGCAAAATGGAAAATTTGAATAAATATTATGTTACTTACCAAAACTTATCTAACATTTTCAAACTGTTAGTTTCTCATTACCTAATCCAAGTAGACCTTCCAATATTTCTGGATTTAAGTTGCTCGGAAATAGGTATGCTGCAAGTAGCACAATTTTATAGACATTGTTTGAGATACAAAAGAGGAAAATATAAATGAAGTGCACAAACTCAACGAAACTCAACCTAGGATGTTACTCATTAAAGGGAAAAAATCTGCTTGTAAAGATAAGTGCTAGAGAAAGATTAGTCGCAATTGGTTGTTTGCTTTTAATGCAGCTCTGCATCTCATTGATTAGAGCATTTTTTATGCCCTAGTATGCACCACGATCCATTTTCAGTGACTGAGCTTCTCAAACAGATAGTAACATGGGGTTAGTACATCATGACCTCATGGGAAAACCTCAATTGCTTTGAACAAGTCACTTGTAATAGAATAAGCGGAGTCAACGTACCCACGATAATTACACCTACTGGTTCTGCAAAACCAGCAAGTGTTGCTAGTTTGAACGCCTGCCATTTGCTGCATCATAGACACAAAATAACATTATTATTAAACTGCAAAGCTTATTTTCTTTCCAAATCAGTGTGACTATAATATTTATTATGAACATTTAATGTATTTTAGCAATTATATGCTTATTTTTTATTTATACAACAAATCTTATGCTTCTTTAGGTAATAACTAGTTCGACTAGCCTTCTGAATTAAACCAACTAAGCCATGACTATTTTCTGATCATTAAGATGAGATTTGTACAAAATACTCCTACATGTAATTCAGCACTGTCAATTAAAATATGTACTTCCTTGTTTAGCTGCAAGTCTCCTCAACCCAGAATTCACATATACCAAGAAAACACTATATCTAATAAGTTGATGAGGAATGACCATGTGTACCCCTATTAAATGAGATACTGCAAGCACTTAACTCTTCAGAGCACATTAAAGTAGGGGTAGAATGGAGTATTGCATTAACCTATTGACCCCTGATGGATAGTTATTTCGAAGTTGAGACTTCTCATGCGAGGGACAGTTAATAGTGAAGGGGAGAGAGTGTAAAATATATGATGCATATTGCATAATAATTTTAGCTAGTACCTGCAAGTGGCAAAATATGCAGGGAGAGCTACAGCAATACCCTGCACATGAACAGAAAATTCCTACAAGTATTAGCAGATTCTTTGATCTTGTAAACTTAGCTATGTCATGAGAAATATACCAACTTTTCATAAGAATCAGTTGTGTAAACCTTTACCAACTATTGTATTGTACTATTATGTATCTTAAAATGTCATATCTGCTATGCATTTGCACCGTGAAAAGATGGGGAGTATCTAGTCCCAATTTTGTATGTTGGTGACTGATTGAGATTACGAATGGAAATTCCACTTTCAGTTTCCGCCAAAAGGGGTATAGTTTAGTCATTGTAGATACTTAGATGACATTTTCTGTTCCATAGCCATTCCCTATTCCATCTAAAAGCCATTATAGATTCAGTTACCTCCGGGATGTAGTGTAGAGCTATAGCAATAACCAAGTTAAGGCCAACACGAAATCCCTGAAAGGTAGATAAGATTAGTGGGATATACAACAAATATTACTACTCTTCATTACTCAGTGTCTTGTTCATACTTATTCGATATGTTAACAGTGTTATGGGCTAAAATAAACATGTGTCCAGAATAACAGCAAAATTGCTATTCTACTATCATGCATGAACGGAGATGTAATATCTGTAGACACATGACCCGTAGATTTTGTTGTATGGAGTGTTCAATACTTCTATATGATTTATCAGGTATATAAATTAATAGAACTAATACCAGTCAATAATATATATATTCAATTAGCTGTCAAAATATAGTTGAAATTTATCATAAAAATTAATTCAATGGCAAAGGATATATATACAAAAGCAATTTACTGTTTTTGTCAAATTTGTATGCCTGCCTATAATATACTGTATTTTCTCAAATATATACCTTTGCGGTTCCGAGAAACGCTGCAGTACCCACTGGGAAGTTTTGCAAACTCACACCAGCAACTGTTGACATGAGAACTTCGTTCATCAATGTGATCATTGAAAATAATAAACTTGTAGGGAAGGGGCATATAGTTACGTGTATATGCATATATTGCCCTAATTTTGATAACTTTGTATTTTCATGTGCGTGATTTATTTTTCTGACATGCGTACTTTATGGAAAACTACTGCTGCTATCACTTGCCAAGATAGAATTAGTTTTAGGTGTTCAACAGGTGCTGTTGAAATATAACTATTTTCGGTCATAACTACTTTTACTGCCCGTATCACTTGTCAAATCATGTCTATGATCTTAAACTGTATTTAGGTGTTCAATTTGAATAATTAATCTAATATTTCTGTACACTGTACCCATAGAACAAGCCCCATATATTTATTTGGTGTCAATATGCTCGAGCTCGGTACTAAAATAGTAAAATGTTAGGTATAATTATATAACAAAATCATCTGAAGAACACCTATCACCAAAAATTGGATTTCTGTATAAATTATTAAAGGGTATGTTTTCTCTTTCTGGCTCATGTTGTTGAAAACACTGTGATGCATTTTTGGTACTATATGTTACAAGTTTTGCAAGTACATAAGGCTTACCAACTGCGGTGACAATTACACTAAAGATGACTCTTCTTCGGTGTCTCATCATAAGTTCCTTCCGTGCTGTACTGTTAACAGTCTTCTTCCCCAAATGAAAAAACATAATGGATAATCCTATGTTACTTTTTTGATAAATACCGATTGAAAAAGGCTGTTTAGCAAAGTTGAGGGAATCTATACTTCTTTGTCGTTTTCATCCGGCGGGCTGGATTCTGGCTCAGGGAAAATGTCGGCAATTGCTGAAAATAGAAGTGCTCCAGCAAAAAACTGCAAAGCAAGGATGAAAAAAGTAAGAAATGGTACAAATGCTTTGCAAAACATCTTGCTTAAAACACTCACCCAAAGGTTGCCTTTCAGAAAACCAATTGCATTAACAGCATCATAAGCCAGGTCAAAGAAGGACATGCTCAACATGAGTCCAGTAGCAAATCCCTATAAAAAGTTGTCAAACGATTGTTAAATGTTGATTTGTGTACAAATAAACCTATGTTGTTCTTTAAATGTGACCTTATGGTCAGAGTTAAGTAAATTGTTGTAGCATTTCACCTGTAGTATCCCGAGTGTTCTGTTGTTTGGGGCATGATTTAGTATTGCCAGTAGTGCACCTGATGAGTAGCAATAAAGTATCATTGGCAAAAGTAGTAGGCAAATGCTAGCTATCAAGAGGTACAACATCTTGCATTTGATCTCTGCCTAGTCTATATCATTCCAACGCTTTCCAAATAAATTATGGGAAAGCTCCCATTGAGAAATAAAATTGCTTTTGGCTGTCACTTGAGTGATAGCAATAATAGTATCTATAAAGCATCAGCTTATGGGCCCTCTATTCACGTTAGATCCTGGTTATATCATATTGGGCTGCTTACGAACTTAACACTTAAAGGCTTACTAACTAAACACTCGTCAGTTTTAAAAGCTGGAGCGTTTTTCCAGAAAACTTAAACATACACCTAAAGGCTAGCTGGTGTCGAGGATGGGTAGGGTGAGTCGGACACAGTGCAAAGATGGAGGGGGATACGAATTTGGGCGATGAGTGAGTGGATTCCGCTGTGGAAGCTGGTGTGCTGAACTAACAGGTAAGGACGTGTAATCATCATGCTCATGTGTGCTTCATCGAAAATAATGTGTACACAAATTCTTCCCATTCTTGGTGTAACAGTAGCAGTCTATTTTCTCTCAGCTGTTAGATGCCAAGTATAAACTGAAAAGATTAATTGCTCAATATATGTTTCACTTTGAACAAACTACCATACTAAGGGCCCACATAACATTCTCACAGGATATATATGAATGCCCCATGGACCTTGTACAATTTCGTGCTTAAGATGTACTGTGAGAAAAGAATCTTGATTGGAGCAAGTAAATGGAAAACCCACACTACCAGTTACAGCTTTTGAAGGGAAACGATAGCAAAGGCAATGCATGCATCAAATGAAACACTTGATGCCAATGATGAAGACATGATAATATGCGTACCGAGGGAGGTGCTTAAGCCGCCTACGAGAGACAGAGTGAGAGCAACAGCGACCTTGGGATCCATATGAACAGACCGGCTCTCTGATGGAGATGTATGTAACCTTTATATACAGGCCAGGATGGTGACTATGACGTTAGGCAGTCAAGGAGCCCCTGTGTGCGCGGCAACCGATGATGTGATTGAATGGAAAGAAGAGGGAGGGGTGATCAAGTGGAGCTGCTGGCGCCTGGTTATATATTAGCTTGAACATCTACTCAGAGAAGTTGAGGGGGGCAAGTTTGGAATGACTTGGCACATGCTTGCTTGGCAGCTGCCCTTAATTCTTGGACTTCCTGGTGGTTGGGGTATGCCTGCGGGCAAGGTCATGCTGTGAGGTAACTCTATGCTAGATTTCTTGTGTGTAGATGGGAAGAAAGCTATTTGGGACTAGGAATCTTACAAGCTGACTGGCAGAGCCTTGCTAAAACCCGAGGGATGCATCTTATTTTGTTTTTGTATGGAATTACATCATGTAAGCACTAAATTTTGATTTTGTCATCGTATAAACCGCGGCACCGTATTAATTACTCCCTCCATTCACAAATATAAGATCTTCTAACTTCTACCATTTTTCTAAATCAGATGCATACTGACACTTTTTAGTGTGTTTGTTCACTCATTTCAGTCTGTATGTAGTCCATATTAAGATATTCAAAACATTTTATATTTGTGGACGGAGAGAATATATTACTGTCTGAAATGAAGGAGGTTGAATCGTCTAAAGTCTGTAGCACATAGTTATTAGCTCGCTGCTGGTAATCTGAGGTTGGATGCGTATCTAGTGCATGCCATGAAACAAGCCTCTTTGTTGCAATGCGCAATTGCATCATCAGCATGATACAATAGTTAACTGATTGCAGATAAAAAGCAGCGAAGGTGGAGCAAGCAGGAGGCGGACGTAACAAAAGGAGTGGTGCCTGGGTTAGATCAACTTTGGAGTTGCGTGTCAATGCTTGCTTGTTCTGTAGCTAGTAGGAATATGTGTCACAAAGTGAAGGACAGGCATGCTACGTAGCGGTGCACGAGCCTAGATCTTGACGCAGGTCGCTCTCATCGTCGTTGGCGTCGGCGCATATGGAGGGGAGGCGGATGAGCATGCGGCGGTCGGCGCCGGAGATGGGCGGGCCGGCGAGGAGCAGGCAGAGGCAGGGCTGCCCCAGCTCGCGCACCGCCCGGCAGCACTCGTCGGTGGGCGGCGCCGGGCTGAAGGGCGCCACCGCCGCCTTGCACGGGATCATCAGCCGCAGCAGCGCGCCGAGGTAGTTGTAGCTGCTACTGCCGCATGCCGTCGCCGGCTCTCCTCCTCCTCCTCCCGCTGCCGGTGGTGATTCTCCGACGACGTCGAGCACCAGTAACAATGACACGACTAGTGGTAACAAGAAGAAGAAGAGAACTGGTTTGTCGTCACGCCCCCCGTGAATCATTCCGAACAACAAACGCAAGCTTGCTGGTGCAGGGATGGTAAAAAGCATAAATAAGACGTGACAGGATTGGTTAATTAGGTAGGTCATGCGGTACGTCTTCTCTAGCAACCAATGAAGGAATGCGTGAGTGAAAATCCCCCCCTCGTATAACTACACGGGTGTGCATTGGAGATGGAAACAAAGCTAAGTTTTGGGAATCTCCTGTTGAGTAAATAGACAATTTCTCGATTAAATTAATCCACGAGTAAATCACTAGCATGGCATTAAACTAAGTTGATGATGTACTGACTTTGATCTAAACATGCACGTACTAAGCAAACAGTAGGCAAATTTACACATACTGCTAGTACTGCTAATATGAAAATAATCAGGAGCGGGATAAACGAGTTATACCCTCCAGTAGGCCATGCAGAGGCCGCGACTTTGGTGGCAGCAGCGGCGTCCTCAGCGGCCTTCTTGTCGGCTTCAGCTTTCTCGGCGGCGGCACGGTCGGCGTCGGTGGACATAGTGATGATGAAGGCGACGTGGACGTAGAGGAAGTAGACGATCGGAAGCGGCGATCGGCGTAATCGCTGCCCAAAACCTATTCGCCTCATCCCGCACAGAACCGGAAGGGCGTGGTTTCGGAGACCGCTCTCCGTCGGCCGTACGTCTGTGGCGGACGGGATGGAGTCACCGGCGGCGGCAGCAGCAGAGGAACGACGGTGGGCGTGCGCGTTGAGTAGATGTGATATGTTCGTGGCGGCTAGGGTTAGGAGACACAACACACTTATATGGACGCAGTCGCGTGGAGAGACGTGGGCTTGACCCACGTCCGAGTCCGTGACAGCCCACGATCCGACGTCTCAGATCGTGGCCCTCTTTGCCGAACCTCTCCGTTAGTGACTGGCAAAAATAAGCGCATAGGTGTGAGCTCGGCTCGGCTCATTCCCGCAACCCGCGTCGCGTCGTGACGAGGCGAGGCGAGGCGAGGCGAGGCGTGACGTGGCGAGGCGGGCGGCGGAGGAGGAGTGCGCGAGGGCATTTTCTCTTCTCAAGCTCCAATAGCATGTAGAAGAGAAACCCTTATAAACCACTCCAACTCTCCTTCCACTTCCGGGGTGGGACTAAACTTCCCACCACACCTAGTGTCATATAACCCACATGGGCCCTTAGAGATTTTTTCAGAATTGCAATATGGGCCTAGAGCCCATCTCGATTTCGGCAATCCCCACTGCATCTTGAGGGCCCATTGTGTCCTCTGCTCCAAATCTTGCTTTTGATATACTAGTGTTTCAATGAAGACACATTAAGGTTGAGCTTCACCTAGAGCAAGTAGCTACACTCCTTCACAACCCAACAATGGACTATGCCTTGAATTGTCGGGTTTACGTAAAGAAGTTTCACCCCATGTCTTACTAATCTTGGGTCAGAAGGCTGACCCCTGGGTGGAGCATATAAGTCACACTCTGGCCTATTCATAAGCTTACTAGAGATCACCCCAACCTCATAGACCGTGACTAGCAATCGGGCTCACATAGGTATGTTCCTCCAAAGATCGCTCAGTAGGATAGCATCTTGCTTATACATATAAGCCTTGGAACACATTAAGACAAGAGTCATCCTTCCATACAGCTTCGAGAGTATTGCATCTCCAACGGAGTGGGTTAGTAAAGTTACTCTCCTCGGTTCACCACCGGGCTTGTTTTCCTGTGTCCTACTTCACGGGATCTCCGATCACATAGGTTGGGTTACCACCATGGTAACTCATGTGGGTCTCATACCCATCTCCTCGATGCACTATCTATCACTACACGTGATAGCCCTTTCAGAAGGGATCTCGCCAGATTCTTAGCCGTATGGACATAGTCCAACGCTATTACTCCGAGTTTCTTAATTTTCCGACAGCTTTTAATCTCATTCTTATATGTTTGTTGGACTTCATGTTGTCCTTTGAACTCTTCACCTTGGTGATGACACCGATTATCACAGGTTCATAAGGATAGTCGAACCGGTTTATCAACCAATGGCAAGTCCATCAAAAGATCTCAAGCCATCCCGCTTCAACACCGAAGTGTCTAATGCTGTTAATTCGCTTCCATTGTCGATCTCGTTAAGATCGCTTGCTTGCAAGACTTCCGTGAAAACAGCGCCACCTCCAAGAGTAAACATATACCCGGTTGTGGCCTTCATCTCATCAAAGATCAGAGATCCAATTAGCATCACTATACCCTTCAAGTACCGACGGGTCTCCAGATAGTGAAGTCCATAATTCATAGTACCTTTCAGATAGCGCATAACTCTTTCAATAGGATGCCAATGTACATCACCGGTTTGGAAACAAATCGGCTCGGTTTGCTCACAAAGAACGCGATGTCGCCTCGTTGCGCCGCTAGGTACATCGATGAACCAATGATTTGAGAATATCTCAATTGATCTTTAGCCATGCCTTTGGACTTTCGAATCAACACGCTTAGGATCATATGGTGTTTGAGATGGTGTGCAGTCCGAATATCCAAAACGACTCAACACCTTCTCAACATAATGGGATTGCGAAGTGTGATCCCACCCTCATTATCTCTCAAGAGCTTGATGTTCAAGATAACATCACCACACCAAGATCCTTCATCTCAAAGTTCGAGACGAAGCGACTTAACCTCCTCAATGACTTTGAGGTTGGTTCCGAATATCGCGATGTCATCAACATACAAGCACAAGATAATTCCTTCGCCCCCACCATGGCGATAGTATACACATTTGTCGCCTTCATTAACAACGAAGCCAACAGATGTCAGAGTTGTATTAAACTTATCATGCCATTGCTTAGGTGCTTGCTTCAGGCCTTATAAAGATTTCAGCAACCTACACACCTTTCTTTCCTGACCATCTATCACAAAGCCATCTGGCTGTTGCATGTAGATTTCCTCATTTAGATCTCCATTCAAAAAAGCCGTCTTGACATCCATTTGATGGACGAGAAGACCATGTGAGGCCGCCAACGAGAGTAATACTCGAATGGTGGTCAGTCTAGCCACAGCTGACTAAGTATCGAAGAAAGCTTCCGCTTCGATAAGGACATAGCCCTTGGCCACAAGCCTAGCATTGAACTTTTCAATCGTACCATCGGGCCTAAGCTTTTATTGAACACCCACTTACATCCCAATGGTTTACAACCATAGGGACGCCATGATCTCCCATGTCCCGTTAGCCATGATGGAATCCATCTCACATGGACCGCATCCTTCCAAAGAATCAGCTTACGGAGAGGCATACACTTACGAAATAGAAGTGGGAGTATCATCCACGAGGTACACGAAGAAATCATCACCAAAGGTCTTTGTAGTCCTTTGTCTCTTGCCCCTACCAAGGGTTTCCTCGTCATCCTCCTCGTGATTTTCATCATGTGTTCGTTCATAATATTCCATAGGAATGGCGTGCTCAGAGCCTCCTCGATTCTTGTCTAGAAGTGCTTTGCATATCTCTCATGGGAAAAATATCCTCAAAGAATGTAGCATCCTTAGACTCGACAATTGTACCGACCTTTCCGTCAGTACCTCAGATTTCACTACTAGAAATCTATAGCCAACGCTGTTCTTAGCGTAGCCCAAATTAACGCAGTCCACAGTCTTGGGTCCAAGCTTACGCTTTTTGGGATCGGCACATTGACTTTCGCCAAACAGCCCCAAGTACGCAAGTACGAGAGTGTTGTCCTTCTCTTTGCCCATTTCTCATAGGGAGTGATCTCATTATCCTTTGTCGGAACTTTATTCAGGACATGACATGCCGTCAATATAGCCTCCCCCCACCATGCCTTGGATAAACCCGATGTATCTAACATGGCGTTAACGGATCGCTTAGAGTACGATTTTTCCGCTCGGCAACCCCGTTTGATCGGGGCGAATAGGGAGGCGCCCTCTCATGAATAATGCCATGTTAAACAGTATGAATCAAACTCACTCGAGAAGTACTCTCCACCACGGTCTGACCGGACTCGTTTAATTTTCTTTTCAAGTTGATTCTCAACTTCTGCCTTATAGATTTTAAAGTAGTGTAGAGCCTCATCTTTAGTTTTTAACAGATACACATAGCAATATCTAGTGGAATCATCTATCAATATCATGAAGTATTTCTTTCCGCCTTTAGTCAACACACCATTCATCTCACAAAGATCAGAATGTATGAGTTCTAATGGTGCCAAGTGTCTCTCCTCCGCGGCCTTGTGAGGCTTGCGAGGTTGCTTAGCTTGCACACATGATAGGCACTTAGAACCTTTGGCTAAAGTGAAACTCGGGATTAAATCCAACTTGTCTAGCCGCGTCATAACACCGAAACTAATGTGACAAAGACGTGAATGCCAAACTTCAGATTCATTAACATTCGAATGAATATGGTTCACGACTTTATTACAAAAATCTGCAAGGGAAAGGCGGAACATCCATCCGCTCTCATAACCTTTTCCAACAAAGAGTCCATATTTCGTAACAACTAATTTATTAGACTCGAAAACCAACTTAAACCCTTCTCTACATAGAAGGGAGCCACTAACGAGGTTCTTCTTGATGGCGGGACATGTCGCACGTTCTTCACCGCATGATCCTTCCCGAAGTAAACTTCAGATCGACCGTGCCAACACCATGAACAGAAGCACTCGTGCCACTCCCCATCAATACGGACCCGTGACCTGTGACCTGGTAAGAAGTGAACAATGAAATGTCAGCATACACATGAACACTTGCACCTGTGTCCACCCACCAATCGGTAGGTCAAACACTTGAAAAACAGTAAATAAATTACCGTACTCAGATGCACCATTCTCATTGTTGCACACAATCATGTTGATGACTTGGGGTCCTGTCACGGCTTCTTATCCTTGTTTGGGCACTTGTTGGCCCAATGTTCAACCGAACCACAAGTAAAGCAGCCCTCATCCTTCTTGTTCTTCTTGAAGGTCTTCTTACCCTTCTTCTTAAAGTCGGTATTGTGTTGGACGCCGTTCTTTCCCTTGGGCTTGTGGGAGTTGAAGTTCTTCTGGTTCACCATGTTGGCGACAGAAGTCCCTTCGGCCCCTTTTCCATGCGAGTCCTTTGCCCTTGAATTCTGCTCGACACTCAGATGACCAATGACATCCTCCACAGAGAATTCACGCCTCGATGTTTCGTGAGTGGTGGCAAAGTTCCTCCAGAATTAGGGAGCTTAGCGATTATGCAGCCCGCGACAAACTTGCGTAACTCGCACTTAAGGAGCTCAAGCAATTTAACAATGCATATTATCTCATGAGCTCGCTCCAATACAGACGGTTCTCGACCATCTTGTAATCGTGGAACTGCTCTATAATATACATCTCGCCTCGCATCGGGCGGCCGAACTTAGATTCGAGCGCCTCCCACAAGTCCTTGGCGACATGCACATGTAAATATGTGTCGACCAGTTTATCTCCGATCACGCTTAAGAATCGCCCGAGAAACACGATGGTTGCCTCCTCAACGCCTTTCTCTGCTCAGAGCAATCGTTCCGTGGACACACCGGTGACCTGCAGCACGTTCATAGCCGTGAGTCATAAAGTGGTCTTTGTCCGCCAACGCTTAAAATACGCATGCGTAAACTTATCCGGTTTAAGCAGCGGCAAAGCCACTTGCCAAAAAATTCCTACACATAATAGGTTTTTGGATTGTTGAGTAAATAGGCAATTTCTCGATTAAATTAATCCACGAGTAAATCACTAGCATGGCATTGACTAAGTTGATGATGTACTGACTTTGATCTAAACATGCACGTACTAAGCAAACAGTAGGCAAATCTACACATACTGCTAGTATCGCTAATATGAAAATAATCGAGAGCGGGATAAACGAGTTATACCCTCCAAGAGGCCATGCAGAGGCCGCGGCTTTGGTGGCAATGGCGTCCTCGGCGGCCTTCTTGTCGGCTTTCGGCGGCGGCGGCACGGTCGGCGTCGGTGGACATGGTGATGATGAAGGCGACGTGGACGTAGAAGTAGACGATCGAAAGTGAGCAATCAGCGTAATCGCTGCCCAAAAACCTATTCGCCTCACCCCGCACAGAACCGAAGGGCGTGGTTTCGAGACTCTGCTCTCCGCCGATCGTGGTACGGGCGGACGGGATGGAGTCACCGGCGCAGCAAAGAAGAAGGAACGACGGTGGGCGTGCGCGTTGAGCAGATGTGATCTGTTCGTGGCGGCTAGGGTTAGGGGACACAACACACTTATATAAACGCAGTCGCGTGGAGAGACGTGGGCTTGACCCACGTCCGAGTCCGTGACAACCCACGATCCGACGTCTCAGAACCTCTCCGTTAGTGACTGGCAAAAATAAGCGCATAGGTGTGAGCTCGGCTCGGCTCATTCGCGCAACCCGCGGCGCGGCGCGGCGTGGCGAGGCGGGCGGCGGAGGAGGAGTGCACGAGGGCCTCTTCTCTTCTCAAGCTCCAATAGCATGTAGAAGAGAAACCCTTATAAACCACTCCAACTCTCCTTCCACTCTCGAGGTGGGACTAAACTTCCCACCACACCTAGTGCCATATAACCCACATGGGCCCTTAGAGATTTTTCAGAAATTGCAATATGGGCCTAGAGCCCATCTCAGATTTCAGCATCTCCATGGTTGGACGGCCTCCGGCCTAAAGATATTGCGCCAAAGATTTTTGAGCTGTCAAAAAAGAAAACGTGCTTGGTCAGGAAAGCTCTTGACAACAACCTTTGGGTCCGCCAAATTGACACTCGGCAGGGGCTAACCTTGGACCATATTCAACAATTTGCAACACTTTGGAAGATGCTTGCAGATGTAAACCTCAACCAGGGTAGCCAAGACACAATATCTTGGAAGTTCACCAACAGTGGCGAGTACTCCGCCTCCTCGGCTTACATGGTGCAGTTTGTCGGTCTCTCATTTTTCCCAATGAATGCTACAATCTGGAAGATGTGGGCTCCTCCGAAGTGTAAATTTTTGCTTGGTTGATCTTCCAAAATCGTGTTTGGACAGCCGATCGTTTGCTGCGCCGAGGTTGGCCAAACTGTAATTTGTGCCCTCTCTGCAAGCAAGTGCAAGAATCTGCTACTCACCTCCTATTCCAATGTAGGTTCACTGTACGGATTTGGACTGAAATTTGCACTTGGCTTGGCATTCTTGACTCCTCACCAATGATTTGGCGTCATGAAGACTCAGTTAAAGATTGGTGGCTTAAGGCGGTTAGTGGGGGAGGTGACCACAGGAAGACCACCGCCTCCTTGATGATGCTTGTCTCATGGGAAATTTGGAAGGAGCGCAACGCAAGAATTTTTCAGAATGTCTCCGCTCCGACCTCTATTGTTATCGCGAAAATCAAGGAGGAGGCTCATCTTTGGACTTTGGCAGGAGCGAAGCAGCTTAGTATTGTTATGTCGCAAGAGTAGACCTTTTCGTTTTTGCCGCCCTGCGGCTTATGTCTAAACCTTCTTCTTAATCAATGAAAATGGCAAGTCTTTTGCCTTGTTTCAAAAAAAAAAACTAGTTTATACTCCCTCTGTTTCTAAATATTTGTCTTTTTAAAGATTTTAAATGGACTGCTACATATGGATGTATATAGACATATTTTTAAGTGTAGATTCACTCATTTTGCTCTGTATGTAGTCACGTGTTGAAATATCTAGAAAGACAAATATTTAAGAACGGAGAGAGTAGATGTAAAAAAAAAAGGATTACTAGTTTCATCCAATGTGACATGGAGTTTGTGAGCTTGAGCTCACATGAGCTCGAGTGGACAATAAATTCCAAAAGAACAGTATAAAAGTTTAAAAAATTCTGATTTTCTTTTGCAAGAAACATTGATGTTTTTTCTACATGTGTGTAAATTTTCACAATGAAGTCACATTCGTGGAGGTGTGTAAAAAAATTGATGTGTGTTTTTGGAAGCATTTTGGAGCACTCTTTTTTTTCCACACCTGCATGAATGTGATTTCATCATGAAAATTTACATGTGTGTAAAAAAACATCAATGTTTCTTGTCAAATCCACAGTTTTTTTAAATATTGTTACTATTCTTTTCGAATTTACTGTTCACTCGAGCTCACGATAGCACTTTTGCATCTAGTGTAAATATTATACTCATACAACCATTTGAAACCACAATAAAACAATAAATGAGGCCTGGTTCAGTGAATGATTCATATCCCCATTTTTTTGCGTCGGTGCCTACTGTGAGATTGACCGGCAAAGATGAATTGAATTGCTGTACTTTCTTATATATATATATATATATATATATATATATATATATATATATATAAGCATTTTTTGAAACATTAACTATTTTAATATTTTTCAGAGAGTTGAGCTTGGCTAGGCTTTACTCGGCTCAAACCGAGCCGTCCTTCTAGTCACTTACACATAGGGTGTGTTTTCTTTTTTCTTAAAATTGCATGGAATTGTTTTTTACCTTGATGCTAACTGTTGTGTATTTATGCAATTTTTATCTAAATCAAATTAGAATATTTCATCACAATGTAAAATGTATCTTATTTTATGAAGAAAATGTTTTTATAAAGAATGCATGCACACAGGCGCAAGGGCAACTCCAAGCGGAATGCCAAATAGACGGCACCAAATGTCTGTGGACATGTTCAGACGTGTCTGTGGACAGTGGGCGAGGCACCGGCCATCCAACCGGAGTCACCATAAGTCCAGGCCATTTGAAACGGATCGCACACAAACATGGACGAAATTGAAGCAAAACTGACGAAATTTAAACAAACTTCAATATATTAGAACCAATGTCAAAATTTAGACAAGTTCAATCTAAATTTGAACTAATCCTAACTAAAACTAGGCAAGGGACTGGACGGTGAACTTGTAGGGGCGCCTCTGAGGCCATCGGCACCTCCATCGTCATTTGTGTTGTTGTCCGAGACGCCATCGACTTATCCGGATCACATTGTGACTGATATGACTTGTGTGAGTGTCTATCATCCTTCTCATACGAGATCAACTTGTAACTATGTTTGATATCCCACACAATGGAGTGTGTTTTGGGATTTCAGTCTGGGTACTCGGCGAGGGTGAGATCCTCATGCTCGGCCACTAGCGCATAATGGCGATTCTCCTCCTCCTCGGCGATGAGGGTGGCCTCCTTCCCCACTTGCTCGTGGTCAAACGTCTGCACTTTCTCTTCCTAGAGCGGCACCTAGTCCACTCGCAGGGGAACCGACCCCCCAGAGTGGCATCCGATTAACAGAGCTATCCCCGGATCTAGAGTCGGGCGTCGGCGACCACTTCTTGGTGTTGCACCTCTTGGGCATCGCGGTGGTCGGAGGTGTGATGGTGTAAGGCGACCGGTGAATGTGTGAGAGAGGATGAAGATTATGCGGGTAGGGTTTGCGGAGGAGAAGCCGACCCAACTTTAAAGTTAGAGGAGGCTTCTCGCCACCATGAATGCGGGTAGGCTGAAGACCGTTTTTGCCGAAGTGAATGTGAAGCCGAAGCGGATGCGACCGGAGATGGTTATGGGTGGGCCTGGGGCGTCGGAGTCCGGCGTGATGGGCGTCTTTGACTCCCTCCAACCTCCTTAGTTTGGTATCCGTTTACGGGTGGTCTGAACAAATTTGATGACCGCGATTGGATGATCAAAGTTGTCATGACCGTCCGTTTTTTGACATTTTACGGTTGATTTGGAGAGATCCGTTTTGGAGTTACCCTAATTTGCTACTCCCTCGGTCTCAAAATATAAGAATGTTTTTATATTCTGGGACAGAGGGAGTAATTACAAAAATGCCCCTACAGGTTTTTTTTCCGTGCACCTTGCAATTTTGACTGGGAAAAAAACTCATTGAACCCCCGCGCCGCTCCGATCTTCTTTTCCGGCGACGGCGGCGGTGGAGGCGGCGATGGCAGTTTGGCTTCGCTCTTCCTTGGTCTGAGGATCTCCACCCGCAGGTATTCTTCTTTCCAAATACTACTCCTCTACTGCAGTGGCGTGGAGTGAAGATCTATCCTAACATGGGTTAATTCCTTGGAATTGTCGCTGACGAAACCTAGCTTGGATTGCATAAAGAAACCCTAGCTTTGATTGTTCTGGGTTGATTCTCCTTTACTGCGGCAAATTTGATCCAAATTCCTCTTCTCCTATTCAGTTTGTGCAGGATTTGGTTGCCGTGCGGTGGTCGGCCGGCTAGGGCAGGCGGCGGGGCCGGTCTCCTCTCTCATGCAGAATCGAGTACAATCCCATCCTGCCGGAGCCTCGTCCTCTGCCTCCAGCGGCGGAGACGGCTCTGGTTCAGGCTTCTGCCTCAGTGATATAAGTCAGTTTTCTTCTGTCAACCCCTTCACATCATTGATGAACTCGTATCAATGAATCTGGTACAACCGTACAATGCCATATTGCAGTGGAAATCGACGCTGGCAACGGAGGAGACCACAAAGCACCAGGCTCCCCGAGGTCCAAGCATTCCGCTACCGAGCAGAGACGTCGCTGCAAAATCAATGAGAGGCAAGCCCCCAAATGCCCACCCTAGTCCATCCATTATGAACTATATTATTCTTTCTGTGATATTACCCACTATTTATCGACAACCGTTAGCATTACTAACTGCAATGCAGATTTCAGATACTTCGTGATCTTGTACCACAAAGCGACCAGAAGAGAGATAAGGCCACATTCCTTTTGGAGGTCCTTGTTTTCTTCCCTTTCTCATGACTCCCTTTCCCCTGTTTTGATAAGGATACCTGTGTCTGTACTCCAGTGCACATATGAAGCAGTTGTTATCCTCTGCAGGTGATTGAATATGTCAAATTCTTACAAGAAAAGGTACAAAAGCATGAAGCATGTGCTGGTGGAGACTGGAGCCAAGAAAATACAAAATTGGCGCCTTGGGTAATCCACATTTCACTGGCCTCCCCTATTCATTACAGAAGCGTGCCTGCTATTTGCTATGCCATGCCAGTTCAAATTTGTGTGGTAAAGAATAATAAGAAAAACAAAATACTAAATTGGTACCTTGGGTAATCCACATTTCACTGGCCTCCCCTATTCATTTCATAAGCATGCCTGCTATTTGCTATGCCATGACAGTCAAATTTGTATGTGAAAGAATTGTATATGAAAATATCATATATGGCAGCCTAAATAAAGATTAACATGACAGCCATTACAATTTACACCACTAAAGCATCAACAGAAATTATAGATTATTACGAATTTACTTTCCAGTACACATTCAGGAGAAATGTGTCCGGTTCGCTTTATTAGATCCATAACTAGCAACTTATTTCATTGCTGTTCACTGGAAATCTGTAACTCCAAAATCCTATGCAGCCGAGTAGAAAATTCTACCATAGAATTTCCGTGATGGAAAGTGTGCAAAGGTGAAGTTCACTATAATTTAGCACTGCAAATCTTTTGAATTTTGTCAGCAAGTAGTGACTAACGTTCACTGTGGGTATATGCACAATGATTCAGTCATAAGTAATTAACTGAATTATTCTGTTCAAAAAAAAAGTAAACCAATAATAGTAACTCATACATCATGTTGTGATTTATGGGTGTCATATTTTACTGTCTGTGCTAAAAAATATACACTGCTGAACAGCGGCGCAGTATCTCATATTTAACTTCTGACATGTTAGTTGAAATCAAATATTGACGTGTTAAGAAAAAACCAGGCCAAATCTGATGTTATCATTTCCACGCAGTCAATAATTGGAAATTTTATATTAGCTGTTAAAATTAGGGATGTTTCACTGCACTCTTTCTAGGTATGTTTCTGAACAGATGGATTTATAGCGTTCAACAATGCCTGGGGTTGAAACCTTAAAATTATTGAAATAACATGTTATATTATAACAGAGTAGCAATCGAGTACCAGTTGACCTCATGCCAGGTGTAGCACCCACAACAAAAATTTGCTCTGCTGGGAACTTTCTGGACAACAGCATCCCCACCATGCCAGAAATGCTGCAAAATGCTGAAACGGTAGTAGAACCAGCCAAGTTAAATGCAGGTATACGTAGATAATATGGTCTCTGTGAGTTGTTAGCCTTTTAGATTGTACTATTCAACAACGAGTGCTAATTGCTCTCATTTTTTTCTCAGATATTATAGAATCACAGTACCAGTCCCAATGGCAAGAGCTTTCATGTCCAGCAGATTGCCTTGTGGACAGTGAAATGAGCAATGAAAAAGAAGAATTGACTATAGATGAGGGTACCATAACTGTTTCCAGCGTGTACTCCCAAAAGTATGTTTCTAGCCTCCGCAAAATTCTCTGAAATTTTCCGTACTGATAATGCTACTAGTAGTTTTAGAGTTACTGGAATGAAGAAAGGGATTGCTATTGTTTATGGTACATATAATGTTAACTGCAAAAGATTTCTCAACTTGTTCTTGCCTGATATTTTATTCATTTCTTCGAACTCCAGTGTGTGTATGATGGAAAAAAGTGTATGTAAATGCATAAATATTTACCCGAGTCGCCTCCGATGCCCCAATACAAGGTGTCATATCCGTATCTGATACCTATATCGAATACATATTATGCCATGGATACACTTGGATACATATCCACCCAGTATTTGGGTTGGGCAAATACACATGTGTTATTCGCGCTGTAGTTCATAAGAAGTGATTCCATATGTTTGCATCTTTTTGTTAACCTTGAGGATGGAATTATCTTCGTCATCCATTTAGATGCATTTTCTTTTCTGATCAATTGCTCTGCATTTGGTATTCCTACATGTTCTTTTGACATTCATCTTGAACAGCTTTGACTCACACAACTATTATTTGTAATTCTTCTTAAACAGCCTATTTACAGCTTTGACTAATGCAATGGAAAATTTGGGCATCGATTTGTCACAAGCTAGCGTCACCGTGAATGTCAATCTGGGCAGGAGAGCAATTTCCAGGTCTACTAATATATCCAGTGCAAAGGTAACTGAAATAGTTTGAAATGCGTCTATCATGGAATATATTTATTTAGCATATAGAAAAAAAAATCAAGAAAGGAGTCATGATTACCAGCCTAACTTTGTTCTCAATCACAATATGGTCTATGGTTAATACAGTGGCACATGTGATACACTTAGAGGCTGGACCTTAGAAACACAAACTGTTATCCATATATGTAATACAAAGTATTATTCTAAAACCTAGTATGTTTTTGTAAAACGGAAGTATAATAGAGATGGCAAATAGTAGGTTCTTGCTATTGCAAAAATCAATTTACTTGTAATTTTTTTATTGAAGGACTTGTGTTATGCAAGCGCCGTCCATTTTTATTTTACTACCGGCTGTTTGCTAATGCCCTTTTGTATGTCAAATTTGGTGGTAGGTGTGACATCATCAAGCAAAATGCATACTAATAATAAAATTGGTGATGCGCTTTCCATAGACAGAACTTTAACCAACAGTTTATCGTCTTTTTTTTTTGTTCAATGTTGCCCATTATTCATTCATGTACTCGCCTGATCTTATTTCTTTAAATGGGAGCAGAAAGACATGCCAGCCACAAACTAAATCATGCAAGGTACTGGGCAGGCCAAAAGCTGTTAGGAATCTGAGGAAACGTTGAAGAGGCGGTCTAGTAGGAGCCATTTCCCTGGAGAATTCTCGTCTCTGACTTGGTTTTTTGTATAAACCCTTTCTGCTATATCTTCCTGTGGCCCTCCCTTGATCCTCGTTGATTGTAAATTAAATTGAAATATGTGAAAGCATACTATATTATGTGCACATTTGTTGTATATGATGTTAGCTGACTGTCGGTCTGTCTGGAAACTACAGGCCATCCGGTCTCAGAAGGAAAAAGGAAAACCTGCAACACTTTATTTTGTTTGCAAGTCAAAAAGAACTACAGCTTACCTCCAGCGACGAGAGCTCTTTCCCATGTCTACCTACACTACACCCACGGTCACCACAAACCAACAGAAAACGGTTTCTGGATAATTTTAATTCTGGTGAGGAGTTCTGTGAACTTTGTCCAAACGATAGATTCTGCGACATGCCTGAATCAGCAGCAGATGGCTACAGCCCTAGAAACAAACGGAAAACCTTGGAATTTGATAACATTGCCCGAATCAGCACCAGACCATGGCCCTTGGGTAATGACAATCGCAAAAAAGCATACGAGATTCCTAAGAACCACAGGCTATTACAACCACGATAACGATCAAACTCTCAAGATTCAGCAACCTACCAAACCGGCACAAGATCATGACCAACGGGTGATGGCAACTAAACCTACATCCATATTTACAAGCAAACTACCTCTGTGACATCTCACTGTATCATCTCCATCCTCTTCGCTTCCTGGCGCTGACTGTTGTTCTGTTTAAACCTAACTACTATAGAAAAATGAGTTGCAAGGAAAAGGGCCTTCAGCTGTTGTCAGTGTAGTCTTGCAGCCTCTGCCCTATAATATAGCGCTCATCCCTGATAGAATCGTGGAGTTTCACCAGGGCACCCCAGAATACCTTGGCAAGGTAGCAGAGCCCACAAAAGGCGAGGCTGCCCAGCCATGCAAAATGGTACGCCGCCGAGTTCACCGCAGCAGAGTAACCATACCTTGGGAAAAGGCCCTTCACAAGCACATAAGGAACACCTAGAACAATCACTAGCTTCATGGTGATAGGCATCAATATATCTTGCAAGACCCACTTTGCCCTCAACCCTGCAAAGCCATCGTCTTTTGCCCGAGTAAGCTTCCAGTCCCATCTTCCATCAATGAAATGAGCCAGGAAAGGGGCGTCCCTTGTCCAATGAGCCTTCAACAATGGTAACAAAAATATCTAATTAGAATAACTTGGCAAATTACCAGCAAACTACATTAAGTAACCATGTGCCCATTGCAAGATCAGTCAGAATAGAAACTCAGCCATCATTGGGCGGATATTGGCAGTTGATACTTGATAGCATGCTTGAGGCGGCACGGGAGACGGGTTAAATATTGCAGGCTTTCTCAATGGGAAGAGTCAATTGCAAAATTATTGGGACTAATAACGACAAAACAGCTTTGCAAATGAGATCGACTAGAATAAAAATATGCACTGTTCATTTTGATAATTCGCTTTAGCAAGGAAACTATGCATTTTGCAACTGGTACAATTTGGGTGTCATGTAGTCCCTCCGTTCCTGGTTTTCGTTCGAACTAAAACCACGACAAGTATTTTGGAACGGAGGGAGTAGCAAATTTTCCCAAATAAGTGTGATCGCCTGATTACTGCCAAGTTTGGTACATACACGATAAATACAAGTTAAGAGGTCAGGAAAGTGACAAGACAAGCTGCGTCTCACCAAATTAGTCCAGAATTTCAGCAATAGCAGCCCCAGGAACCAAATGCTGAAAAGGTCTAGAACTGGAATGTCATCAGCGGGCACAATGAAGGGTGACATCACTAGAAAATCAACCAGGAACTTGAAGGGTGATATCAGGAGAAAATCAACCAGCAGTCCTATCAGAATGGGAATGATAACAATCTGGCAACAAACAACAAGTCACTGAACTGTATCTCAAAATAAAATAAATAAAAATGAAACCACCTCAATTAAAATGCTCACCCATATGAACAAAAGAGGAGAGCTCTTCAGAGCAGTTATACCCCACTTGCAGATAACAGAAGCTAGAAGGCATGTTCTCCCAGAAGTCATGTAGACAAATGATTCTCTAGAGGCGGCAATAATAGTTGATATGGTGCAAAATCCAACAGCAAATGCAAATAGATCTAAAAGAAAGATTGCCCAAGTAAGCCCAAATAAGATGAATAACATAAACAAATATTTACTTCATTTACAGAGGAATTTCAGTGATCATAAACAATTATTACCATTGAACTTAAATCCGCCTGCTACTGGCAGCTGAGGTATGGCCAACAATAATGCACGCCCAACTGAGATTGGAAAGATAAGCACAACAGTGTTGAATATCACAACAGTCAACCATGCTAGCACTACAAGCAGTGTCATTCGAACTGCAACAGATCTCCTGTTACAATGTGTAAGAAGGGTAAATATCTTCTAAAAATATTGCGCAGCCAACATCTTGAGTTTGCAAAACATTAATTAGTTTAATGGTAAAAAATGAGCAGGCAAGTATAGCAAATAAAAACGAGATTAGGAAAAAAAACAAAGAAAATATAATTTATTTTGACTGAAGACTAAAATTGCCATAATGAAGATGCAGCAACGGCACATATTTGTTTCTTGAAGTTTCGTTTTTACACCATCCAGAGTGCCCGTATGAAAGTAATATCAGACAGTACAACCCTATATGGATTTCACTTCAATATTTGATCCAGCTGTACAAGTTTGAGGATCCAAATATTCGATTTTCCAGTTCTGTGACATACTTGAACCACCTATGCAATGTTTAACCCCCAAAAATGGAAATTGCTGTGACAAGACACATTTGGGAAGATATATACCGAGATAGACCAAACACCAACACTACTGCCTATCCACCAGAATGCATGTATCTTAAATGAATAGTCAACAATGAAATCATAAAGAAATAAAATTAGATCATAAGTATTAGAGAATGGGTGTGGCAGCATCAGGCTACAAATAGTGGAGAATGTACAGTCCCTTGAATGGACAAAAATATGGGAGTTTACCTATTAGCCATAGCTTCACAAGTGCTGCCATACTGGTCATTTGGTGCGACACTATTACTAACCTCATGTCCACAGGCTCCATCAGGCTGGACAATCAACAAATCTAATAGATCAAGAGCTTGTCCAGTAGTGGCAAACCAATTTCGCAGTATCTTCTCCACCAGTTTGCGAGGTTGAAGGTATTTGAGTGTATTGCAAATGAGAAAGCTCAGAAGAACAATGCCAGAAAGTAACTCTGCATAGGTCCGTGGCGCTTGCCAAAATGATGTGCCCTTAATAGGAGGATCGAAGTAGCTACAGTTCATAATATTAAAACAAATGTGTTGAATCGCCAAAGACTGGCAGATGTATAAGATGATGAAGAAGAAAAAGAATACTTACGTGATATCTAATGGGAAAAACTTAGGTGCCAATCCACCAGCGATTTGAACGGGAACAAGAAAGACCATACCAACATTGATAATGCCAGCAATAAGACGAGGAAGCTTCTTGAAAGAAATAATATAGAATGGTTCGCGCATGCATAGTTTCACATTATGCTCTTCAGCAAGATGGAAAAATGGAATACTAACTCCTGGCCTCAGTATCTATTCACAAGCAAACAAAAAATCACTGTTACACCCCTGAAACATATACCGCATGCACTATGAAATGATGAGACCACAAATACAGTAAGATAAATACCGGGCGAAGAAGACTGGACAACTTGGAGCGTAGTATCAAAAAGATGCATCCAGTAAGCCAATGTAGAGTAATAGAAGAAAAGGATGAAGTCCACAGAAGTTTGAACCTTTGATGTATTGTTGCACCAAACATTTTCGAAGTACAGATATCAAGAGACCAGCCAAAGAGCAAGGGGAATACTATAACCATGTTTATGACATTAAGAGAAAAGTTGGCAAAAGTGATCAAATTTGCGACCCCTCTGAAGAACATTTGGCAGAGAGAGAATGTCTTGCGGACCATTACATGTATACGATGCAGCCATCTAAAGGGGCTCAACAACCAGCATATCCCATCAGCCAAGATCTTGAAGAAAATGGCAATCAGAAGGCGCTCTCCCCTTGAGTATTGATGGAAAGTATGCATCCCAGCAAAAGTTACACCCAGTGAAAAGATAAATCCATATCCAATTAAAAGGATATAAGCTGTTGAAGCGTATGAGTTGACATCATCCACATTTCCAAAATTGAAACACGAAACGCACCATAGGATTATCCTTCCCAACGTGAAGGGAACAAAACCAAACATGAAAGCAATGCCTATGTCAACTATTACCACCTGAATAGAAAATTATTTAGTTAGAATTTTCCACAAGTAAGTATATTAAAAAAGATAAGCAGAAGACATCTGAAGCCTCCATCCTACAAAAGCAATAAAGCATCCACATGTGGTGTTGAAGCATTCTCCAAAAATGTTATAGATAAAACCATGGTGGAGCTAGCCCAACAAGGTAACAAAAGCTACTGCAACAGCACAATGATTAAAGCACCAAGGAGGACAAGGTTAGCCACTCATGGTGGTGCACTCAAAATAATGGCCTAAGAAATCCTAAACCTACATATTAGGAATAGTCATCCAACATTGCAATTTCTACGCCTCCAGGGTCCAGACTGATGGACAGCAAACCATATAGATGATGTCTCGCCCAATTGCAGGGTAGGAAAAAGGTAAAGAACTGAACGCCATCCAGTTTACAGAAGAACTCGTACTATTTTGGTCCATGTGATGACCAAATCATTTAAGTTTTGCTATTACTAGCAATAGCCAGGACCGTAAGCGGCATCTTCACCTTGAACTGGAGTTATACTCTACCATGACCAATGTTAAGCAAAACCATGACAAGATGTGCTTAATCTCTAGAATATTTTTTTTTGCGAGTAATCTCTAGAGTATAACTTCACTAATCAGTACTCTACTACTGCAAGTAGAATGTAGAATCCTCCCATCACAGTAAACAAGAAACAGCAGTTGGTGTTTGATGAAAAAAAACCTTAATGCCAGGCTCTTGTGAATTACAATTTGCTTCTCTACTTAGTCATAAGATGTGAAAAGCTTGTGGACGTTCCCTCAAAAAAGGAAAACGATAAATGTACAGTCAGAGGACGCTGGGGAGATCAAAGCAAGAAGCGTACCATCAAGGAAGCTTCGACAGTATGCAGCGCAAGGACTTGCAGGCTATCCAATCCCCCAAATCTGTTCTGAAGGTGAGTTTCCAGGCGAGCAACCCAGAGAGCAAGTGGAGCAACAGCATCAGCACCAATTCTGGCAAGCCCGTTAAGCTGTCTAAAATGGCCAAGGTCCCTGACGAAGGCTCTTCTGATAGAAACACAGGCGAATATGGTATCCACGGAAGGCATGAACCTGAACCTGTAGAACCCATCTGCGAAGGAGGTGGCAGAGAGACGGAGGGAGAGCAGGTGTCGCACTTGAGCAAAGCTCCTGGAGAGAGCGAGGCGCCATGTCCAGAGAGTGGTGACGGGCATGATGAATTCCCAGACGAGGACCGCGACGACGAGGGAGAGCAGCACGATGACCCAGCCCATGACCTTGTTGGCCAGGCCGAGCATGAACTCGGAAAGGGGCAGCCTCGCAGGAGCGTTTGGAGCGTAGAGAGGGCTGATGGTGATCTCGCGGCTGCACACCTGATCGAACGAGCACAGAAACATGAGCACCGCGTCGAATTGGAACTCGGAGATCAGCTAAGCGCAGACCACACAGCAGCAACAGCGTGAAATCGAAATTACTAGCAAACGAGGGCATGGACCATTCATGGCGGATATGATCGATGCCGAGTGAGGGTAGGCGGAGGGGGAGACTGGAGGGGTACCTCGCACCGGGATTGGCGGCTGGTGGCGAGCCATCGGAGGAGGCAGTCGTCGTGGACGAACCTGATGCTGCCGCTGCAGGCGCAGGGGCGGCGCAGAGGGCGATCCGCCTCGGCGGGGAAGCGGCAGATGCGGCACTGGTCCCCGTCTTCGTCATCCGAGCCGTCCGCCGCGGAGGAGAGCGCAGTCTCTGGCGGAGGGGGGGCAGCCATCCTCGGCGAAGCTTCCCTTGGTCTCTGGTCTCTCCCTCCCCCCTCTCGAAAGAAGACACCTTCCGTGCGCTTCCTCTTTCTCTCGCTTCCTCGGCCGACACCCACCCTAGTTTGTCTTTATTGACTTGCTGTTGCTAACTCTCTCGTACTTTTTCTGAATCACACTTAAGCTCCTTTGATTGATAAAAAAATCATAGGATTTTCCGAGGATTAGATTTTTTTGAAACTTTGTCTACCTTCGTCGTTCGATTTGTAGGATTGAATCTTGTATAATTTTTCTTCAGAAAATTATTTGTACTACATTCCATAAGAAATCTATCATCCACTCCAACTTCATGAAAAAATTTCTTTGCCTTCTCTGTGATGCGATCATACAAACTCAAATTTTATAGGATTTTTTTTTGAGAAGAAAAATTTTATAGGATTTGAATGAGCATGGTATTCTAGTCATGTGTTTTCTTATTACTTTGCTTTTACAGTCCTACAAATCGAAGAGGCCCTTGTTAATTTTCTGGGTTCCTTTGATTCCCAAGACTTAAAAAATGCAGTGGAAAAAATTCATTCGGAGAGACATTTTGTGTGCCCTTTCTAGTAATCTGGTTTGAAAAGTATAGCCATGCTCGCGCTCTCGTGATGGCGTCGCGCGGCCGTCGTATCGCCGCCTCCTCCTCGGTCCCACCTCTCCCTTCCTCCTGCCGTCATTTGGCGCCATGGCCCAGGGTCGCTGGTGGCGGCTGACCTTCACCTCCGGTGGCTCTCCGTGTGGCGGAGGCTGCCGGGCCTCTAAGCTGACGGATCGGGTGTGGCGGGGTTCCTGTGGTGGCGGCGGGCGGACGACGGCGTCGTTGGCGTGGCGGCGCTGGTGGAGTCTGGCGGCGGCCTTTCGGCAGAATGTCCCTACGGGCCCCATCTGGCTGGCGGGCGGCGTGATCCGTGGCGAAGTCTTCTCGAGGCGGGGAAGCGGCGTTGGCGAGTCTTTGGCGCTGGCCGGCCTTGACTGCAGATGGCCGGCTGGGCTTAGCGGGCCCGTTGAGAACTGGCCGAACTGAGGGTGCTGGTTTGCCCATTGGCGTGTCCGGACAACGCTTGTTGTCGGGAGGCGCGGGCCTCTCGCATGACGGCGGAGGAGGAGGTTCCCTCCCGCTCGGCCTTGGCGTTCTTTGCCGCTGGCTCTTCTCTCCGGCCTTCTTGGCCTCGTGTTGGTTCTCGTAGTGAGACAGCTTGGGTGGAGGCGCATCCGCAATGGCGCATGGTGTTGGGCGGTGGTTTGGTTGGTCGGCTCCGGTTGGGCGGTGGGGTTGCTGTGCGGGAGAATCCTTGCCGGTTCGGCCGGCTCCGATGCGGTGACACCGACGGGTGCCACCTTTCCTTCTTGGAGGGTGTCGGTGGTAGCCATCCTCCACTTCCCTCCGCGTACCAGGGGAAACCCTAGGACTTGTCCGGGCGGCAGCGTCATCGGCGTCGCATTCCCTCTTGAAGGTGCCGCTTGGTACGCGGCAGATCGGAGCCTCGGGCGGTGGTGGTGTGTCTTCGGAGGGCGCAGCGGTGGCGGTTCATCCATGCTTTGTTGAACTGTCGTTGTTGGCATTCTTTTCTTCTTTTCTTTTGGGCTTGTTGTGCTGCTCGCCCCAGGAATGCTATGTGTATGGTGTTCGTTGCTTTGGAATACAAAGCGGGGGGAAACCCTTTTTCGGTAAAAGTATAGCCATGCAACTTAGGTTAAGAGTTAACCTGGTTGAGGAATTTGTATCACAAGTTCGACAAGAGAGGTCGAGCTACCAACAAGGATGATAAGTACTCGCCTTAAGCTCAACAACATACATCATGAGTTGCATATGACACATTGTCAAGGTCCCATAACTTTTCACACACTTCGAAGTTGGCACGTTCTACTAGAAGCCCTTGGTAGCTATCGACTCGGGTTATGTCCATGTGTACATGAACATGCGGGGTTGCGCGCATAAGGGGTGAGAACTACTCAGATTAGATTCGAGTGGATCACTCGGACCACTTGGACTCAGATTGAATCCGAATGGAATATGGGCATAGAGTCGTAATGTACCTCAAATGTTGAGCCCATCTTGGGACGTCCATAAGTGGAGGGGCAGAGCTCTTGAAATGGTTAGACTATTCTATGACCTAGTTTTCAGTGCTTCCACACTCATATTGTGTGATCAGATCTAGCAGTCTGCCGCGTGAGGTTCCTCTCTCTACGTACGGATACCTTGGAGACGTTGCATCTGCTATGCTTGGACGAACCATTCCTGGATTCACCACAAGGTGTTTGTGGGATCGGGAGGTGAACGTAGTACGACTACACTGCTGCCACGTGTTCCACCAACTCTCCTTTCGTTGTCGTCACTACACGTTTAGTGGTAAATCCGAACCCGTTATCTCTAACCACAACATGTTCCTAGTTTACATGGTAGATTTTTTCGTTAGGCTAGCATAGCATACCGCATGCCCTGACATGTTGCGTCCCTCGTGGACGAGAGCAAGTCAATCTCTCGACAAATCCTTTCAAGCATGTCAAGAGCGGCGAGGTTGAGTCCCTTATCAATTGTGTCTTGATAAGTCAAATTTCAGGGAACTTTCTATAGGCCAACACTTCCCAAAGATAAGACTCCATAGAAAACTTCCAATGAGCATAATGTGTTCCATCCAAGACGGGTAGGGTGGGATTGTGAATATGCGGCGTGCTACTTTGAGAATATATACCTCACCGGGCCCGAAGTGTAAGGAGTTGCAAAGTGTAGGAACCAAAGTTATCAATCCATAAAAACACCAACAATATGTACAATGATCAGTCTCGCATTCAACTAAGACACTTAACTTGTGCCCCCAACCGTCTTAGTGTGGTTATCAATATCACATGTCAGCCTTGGCTATTAGGCATGTTGCAAGATGAGTTTTTTCTTTTTAGAAATCAACCACGTTAAAGTTGTCCTCAACATGCCCAACAAAGACCACTTTGAGATTGCTTCTCTTAAAGACGGTCATATGAAATTCACAGAAATGAGAATCACAACTGACACGTGCCAATTGAATAGTTGAAAGTAAATTGCAGTGAAGTGATTGAACAAGTGCTACTCCCGTAGGAGTTGTTGGATTTCCCCGAAGAGGAAGGGTGATGTAGCATAGCAGCAGAAAATATTTCCCTTAGTTAAGAACCAAGGTTTAATCGAACCAGTAGGAGTCAACAAGCTAACATGATAAGCAACACCTGCACACAAACAAAAAAAGCTTGCACCCAACTTGGCAAGGGGTTGTCAATTCCCTCGTCTTGCTAGTTACAAGATTAAAAGCAAATAGTGGGTGGATAATGATATAGTGGAACGACAAAATAATGGAAGTGAATAAAAGAGCAATTGTGTAAACGCAGGTATTAATAGAGAATGGACCCAGGGCCATAGGTTCACTAGTGGCATCTCTCTCGAAAGCAGGCAATGTCATGGTAAACAAATTATTGTTGGGCAGTTGATAGAAAAGCAACATTCATAACTATGATCATTCATGGCATAATCTTGTATAGGCATTACGCCCGTGATAAGTAGACCGTTATCCAACTGCATCTACTACTATTACTCCATCCCGAAACCGCTATCCAGCATGCATTTCAAGGTATTAAGTTTAATGAGAAACAGAGCAATGGAATAAGTAAGATGACATAACGTAGACATGAAGAAACTAGCAATAAGATCAAACCCCATTGTTTTATCCTTACCAGCAACAATACAAATACACATCTTGTCCCTTTCTGTCACTAGAATAGAGAACACCATAAGACTGAACCTACAACTATGCACCACTCCCTCTGAAGAATTTGTTGGGGAACGTAGTATTTCAAAATTTTCCTATGATCACGCAAGATCTATCTAGGAGAAGCATAGCAACGAGCGGGGAGAGTGTGTCCACGTACCCTCGTAGACCGAAAGCGGAAGCGTTTAGTAATGCGGTTGATGTAGTCGAACGTCTTCGCGATCCAACCGATCCAAGTACCGAACGCACGGCACCTCCGTGATTTGCACACGTTCAGCTCGGTGACGTCCCTCGAACTCTTGATCCAGTTGAGGCCGAGGGAGAGTTTACAATCGACCTGACGGCGTGGTAGCGGTGATGATGAAGTTATTGGCACAGGGCTTCGCCTAAGCACTACGACGATATGACCGAGGTGTGTTTCTATGGTGGGGGGCACCGCAAACGGCTAAGACAATTATCTATTGTGCCTTTGGGGTGCCCCCTGCCCCCGTATATAAAGGAGGGGAGGAGGAGGCCGACCAACAAGGGGCGCGCCAGGGAGAGGGGAGTCCTACTAGGACTCCAGTCCTAGTAGGATTCGACCCCACCCTTTTTTCCTTCTCTGGGAGGGAAAAGGGAAGGAGAGGGAGTAGTAGAAGGAAAGGGGGGTGGTGCCCCCTTCCCAAGTCCAATTCGGCCTCCTCCCTTGTGGGGGGCGCACCAGCCCCTTGTGGGCCGGTTAGCCTCCCTCTTATGGCCCACAAGGCCCATATCTTTCCCCTGGGGGTTCCGGTAACCTCCCGGTACTCCGAAAAAATGCCTGAATCACTTGGAACCATTCCGATGTCCGAATGCAACCTTCCAATATATGAATCTTTACCTCTCGACCATTTCAAGACTCCTCGTCATGTCCGTGAACTCATCCGGGACTCTGAACAAACTTAGGTAAATCAAATCACATAACTCATAATACAAATCGTCATCGAACGTTAAGCGTGCGGACCCTATGGGTTCGAGAACTATGTAGACATGACCGAGACACATCTCCAGTCAATAACCAATAGCGGAACCTGGATGCTCATATTGGTTCCTACATATTCTACGTAGATCTCTATCGGTCAAACCGCATAACAACATACGTTGTTCCCTCTGTCATCGGTATGTTACTTGCCCGAGATTCGATCGTCGGTATCATCATACCTAGTTCAATCTCGTTACCGGCAAGTCTCTTTACTCGATTACGTAATGCATCATCCATAACTAACTCATTAGTCACATTGCTTGCAAGGCTTATAGTGATGTGCATTACCGAGAGGGCCCAGAGATACCTCTCCGAAACATAGAGTGACAAATCCTAATCTCGATCTATGCCAACCCAACAAATACCTTCAGAGACACCTGGAGAGCATCTTTATAATCACTCATTTACATTGTGACGTTTGATAGCACGCAAAGTGTTCCTCCGGTATTCGGGAGTTGCATAATCTCATAGTCTGAGGAACATGTATAAGTCATGAAGAAAGCGAGCAATGAAGCGTAACTATCATAATGCTAAGCTAACGAATGGGTCTTGTCCATCACATCATTCTCCTAATGATGTGATCTCGTTCATCAAATGACAACACATGTCTATAGTTAGGAAACATAACCATCTTTGATAAACGAGCTAGTCAAGTAGAGGCATACTAGGGACACTTATGTTTAGTCTATGTATTCACACATGTACTAAGTTTCCGGTTAATACAATTCTAGCATGAATAATAAACCTTTATCATGAAATAAGGAAATAAATAATAACTTTATTATTGCCTCTAGGGCATATTTCCTTCAGTCTCCCACTTGCACTAGAGTCAATAATCTAGTTCACATCGCCATGTGATTTAACACCAATAGTTCGCATCTTTATGTGATTAACACCCCTAGCTCACATCGCCATGTGACCAACACTCAAAGGGTTTACTAGAGTCAATAATCTAGTTCACATCGCTATGTGATTAACATCGAGGAGTAATAAGGTGTGATCATGTTTTGCTTGTGAGATAAATTTTAATCTACGGGTCTGCCACATTCAGATCCATATGTATTTTGCAAATGTCTATGTCTACTATGCTCTACACGGAGCTACTCTAGCTAATTGCTCCCACTTTCAATATGTATCTAGATCAAGACTCAGAGTCATCCAGATTGGTGTCAAAGTTTGCATCGACGTAACTCTTTACGACGAACTCTTTGTCACCTCCATAACCGAGAAACGTTTCCTTATTCCACTAAGGATAATTTTGATTGCCCTTGATGATCCACTCTGGATCACTATTGTACCCTCTTTCCAAACTCATGGTGAGGTGCACAATAGGTCTGGTACACAGCATAGCATACTTTATAGAACCTATGACTGAGGCATAGGGAATGACTTTTCATTCTCTTTCTATTTTCTGTCGTGGTCAGGTTTTGAGTCTTTACTCAACTTCACACCTTGCAACACAGGCAAGAACTCCTTCTTTGACTGTTCCATTTTGAACTACTTCAAAATCTTCTCAAGGTATGTACTCATTGAAAAAACTTATCAAGCGTCTTGTTCTATCTCTATAGATCTTGATGCTCAATATGTAAGCAGCTTCATCGAGGTCTTTCTTTGAACTCCTTTCAAACACTCCTTTATGCTTTCCAGAAAAGTTCTAAATTATTTCCGATCAACAATATGTCATTCACATATAATTATCAGAAATGTTGTAGTGCTCCCACTCACTTTCTTGCAAACACAGGCTTCACCGCAAGTCTATATAAAACCATATGCTTTGATCACCTTATCAAAACATATATTCCAACTCCGAGATGCTTGCACCAGTCCATAGATGGATAGCTGGAGCTTGCACACTTTATTAGCACCTTTAGGATTGACAAAACCTTCTTGTTGCATCATATACAACTCTTCTTTAATAAATCCATTAAGGAATGTAGTTTTTGACATCCATTTTTCCAGATTTGATGAAATGTGGCAATTGCTAACATGATTCGGACAGACTTTAAGCATCGATACGAGTAAGAAAATCTCATCGTAGTCAACATCTTGAACTTGCCAAAAAAACCTTTTCGACAAGTCGAGCTTTGTAGATAGTAACACTACTATCAGTGTCCGTCTTCCTCTTGAAGATCCATTTTATTCTCTATGGCTTGCCGATCATCGGGCAAGTCAACCAAAGTCCATACTTTGTTCTCATACATGGATCCTATCTCAGATTTCATGGCCTCAAGCCATTTTGTGGAATCTGGGCTCATCATCGCTTCCTCATAGTTCGTAGGTTCATCCTGGTCAAGTAACATGACCTCCAGAACAGGATTGCCGTACCACTCTGGTGCGGACCTTACTCTAGTTGACCTACGAGGTTCGGTAGTAACTTGATCTGAAGTTTCATGATCATCATCATTAGCTTCCTCACTAATTGGTGTAGGCATCACCGAACTGATTTACGTGATGAACTACTTTCCAACTCGAGAGAAGGTACAATTACCTCATCAAGTTCTACTTTCCTCCCACTCACTTCTTTCGAGAGAAACTCCTTCTCTAGAAATGATCCATTCTAAGAAACGAATATCTTGCTTTAGGATCTGTGATAGAAGGTGTACCCAACAGTCTCCTTTGGGTATCCTATGAAGACGCATTTCTCCGATTTGGGTTTGAGCTTATCAGGTTGAAGCTTTTTTCACATAAGCATCGCAACCCCAAACTTTAAGAAACGACAACTTAGGTTTCTTGCCAAATCACAGTTCATATGGTGTCATCTCAACGGATTTAGATGGTGCCCTATTTAACGTGAATGCAGTTGTCTCTAATGCATAACCCCAAAACGATAGTGATAAATCGGTAAGAGACATCATAGATCGCACCATATCTAATAAAGTACGGTTATGACGTTCGGACACACCATTCTGTTGTGGTGTTCCGGTGGCGTGAGTTGCGAAACTATTCCACATTGTTTCAAATGAAGACCAAACTCGTAACTCAAATATTCGTCTCCGCGATCGGATCGTAGAAACTTTATTTTCTTGTTACGATGATTTTCCACTTCACTCTGAAATTCTTTGAACTTTTCAAATGTTTGAGACTTATGTTTCATCAAGTAGATATACCCATATCTACTCAAATCATCTGTGAAGGTCGAAAATAACGATATCCGCCATGAGCCTCAACACTCATCGGATCACATACATCAAGATGTATTATTTCCAATAAGTCGATTGTTGCTCGCTCCATTGTTCCGGAGAACGGAGTCTTAGTCATCTTGCCCATGAGGCATGGTTCGCAAGCATCAAGTGATTCATAATCAAGTAATTCCAAAAGCCCATCAACATGGAGTTTCTTCATGCGCTTTACACCAATATGACCTAAACGGCAGTGCCACAAATATGTTGCACTATCATTATCAACTTTGCATATTTTGGCATCAATATTATGAATATGTGTATCACTACGATCGAGATTCAATAAACCATTCACCTTGGGTGTATGACCACAGAAGGTTTTATTCATGTAAACAGAATAACAATTATTCTTTGACTTAAATGAATAACTGTATTGCAATAAACATGATCCAATCATATTATGCTCAATGCAAACAACAAATAACATTTAGTTTAGGTTCAACACTAATCCCGAAGGTAAAGTGAATGTGCGATGGTGATCTTATCAACCTTGGAATCACTTCCAACACACATGGTCACCTTGCCCTCAACTAGCCTTTGTTCATTTTGTAACTCTTGTTTCGAGTTACTAATCATAGCAACTGAACCAGTATCAAATACCCAGGGGCTACTATGAACACTAGTAAAGTACACATCAATAACATGTATATCATATAAACTTTTGTTCACTTTTCCATCCTTCTTATTTGCCAAGTATTTTTGGCAGTTCCGCTTCCAGTGACCATTTCTTTCGCAGTATAAGCACTCAGTTTCAGGCTTGGGTCTAGCTTTGGGCTTCTTCATGGGAGTGGCAACTTGCTTGCCATTCTTCTTGAAGTTCCCTTTCTTTCCCTTGCCCTTTTACTTGAAACTAGTGGTCTTGTCAACCATCAACATTTGATGCTTTTCTTGATTTCTACCTTCGTCGATTTCAGCATCACGAAGAGCTCGGGAATCATTTTCGTCATCCCTTGCATATTATAGTTCATCACGAAGTTCCAGTAACTTGGTGATAGTGACTAGAGAACTCTGTCAATCACTATTTTATCTGGAAGATTAACTCCCACTTGATTCAAGCGATTGTAGTACTCAGACAATCTAAGCACATGCTCACTGGTTGAGCTATTCTCCTCCATCTTGTAGGCAAAGTACTTGTCAGAGGTCTCATACCTCTTGACTCGGGCATGAGTATGAAATACCAATTTCAGCTCTTGGAACGTCTTATATGCTCCGTGGCGTTCAAAACGTTTTTGAAGCCCCGGTTCTAAGCCGTAAAGCATGGCACACTAAACTATCAAGTAGTTATCATACCGAGCTTGCCAAATGTTCATAACGTCTATATCTACTCCTGCAATAGGTCAGTCACCTAGCGGTGCATCAAGGACATAATTCTTCTATGCAGCAATGAGGATAATCCTCAGATCACGGACCTAGTCCGCATCATTGCAAGTATCATCTTTCAACATAGTTTTTCTCTAGGAACATATAAAAAATAAACGGGGAGCTACATCGTGAGCTATTGATCTACAACATAGTTATGCAAATACTATCAGGACTAAGTTCATGATAAATTAAAGTTCAATTAATCATATTACTTAAGAACTCCCACTTAGATAGACATCCCTCTTATCATCTAAGTGATCACGTGATCCATATCAACTAAACCATGTCCGATCATCACGTGAGATTGAAAGTGCTAGTTATCGACTAGAGGGGGGGGGGTGAATAGGCGATTTTTATGACAGTCTTCAAAACATGAGAGTTTCGAAGACAAACAATAGAAATGAACCTATTGATATGCAGCGGAGGGTAGACTACACTAAGCAAGCCATAGTCAAGTATTCAATGAAGTGAAAGCACGAAGACTAATAGCAGCTAGGTAGTAAAGATCAGGATGGAAGATAGTATGAAGCCAAACAACAATAGTAGTCACACAGTGAAGTCAAACAAGTAGTGCAAACATGCAATGACTTCACGAAGACAAACTGTAAGTAAAGAGAGGGAGAGGATAGAACCAGACACTTGGTGAGGACAAGGATTTGTTGGACCAGTTCCAGTTGCCGTGACAACTGTACGTCTGGTTAGGGAGGCTGAGATTCAACTTAGAAGACCGTGTCTTCACCATATTCCCCTTGAGCTAAGGACACCCAGTCCTCGCCTAATCACTTTGGTAAGTCTTCAAGGTAGACTTCCAAACCTTCACAGACTTCGTTCACCGGCGATCAACAATGACTCTTGGATGCTCAGAACGAGGTGCCTAACCGGCTGGAGGATTCACAGTCCTCAAGTGTAACAAGTCTTCAGGTCACACGGACAGAATGACTTCAGTGATGCCTAACACTCTTTGGCTCTGGGTGTTTGGGCTTTGTCCTCGCAAGGATTTCTCTCTCAAAAGCTTCGGAGGTGGGTTGCTCTCAAACGACAAAAGCCGTGCACTAACTCTAAGCAGCCACCAATTTATGGTGTAGGGGGTGGGCTATTTATAGCCACTAGGCAACCGACCAGATTTGTCCAAAATGACCCTGGGTCACTAAGGAACTGACACGTGTTTCAATGGTCAGATTTCAAACACACGTGGCAACTTGACTTGGGCTACAAGTAAAGCTGACTCATCCAACTCTGGATAAGATTTGCTCTCATTGTCTTCGCTCGAAGACATAGGATTTGGTTGAGCACCACTTCAGTCACTCTGACTTTGTTCATTGGGACCCCACTTAACAGTACGGTGGTTCCTATGACTCAACAAAGAAGAAAAGGAAACAATGAAACAACTAAGTCTTCGCGCTCCATAGTCTTCATACGATGTCTTCATACATTTTTAGGGGTCATCTCCGGTAGGTAAACCGAATCAGTGAGGGACTACTACCTGTGTTATCCTGCAATTCTCACAAACACATTAGTCCCTCAACCAGGTTTGTCGTCAATACTCCGAAACCAACTAGGGGTGGCACTAGATGCACTTACAATCTCCCCCTTTTGGTGATTGATGACAAACTGGTTGAAGTTTTCAACGGGGATAAAAGTATGTGAAATTGTAAAGGTTAAAGGTATTGTCTTCATAAGTAGCAAAAGGCTCCCCCTGAAGATGTGCATATAAGTAATTTGCTTTTGGAATGCAAATGCACATGGCAGGTTGTACTTATGGAGATCCTCTTCAACTTATGAAGACAATTCATCATGCATGATTTGATATAACGAAGATAATGACATGCATAATGAAAAATGGACGTCTACAATATGACTTCGTGTGGGATTTATCATCGCACATGCGGAATTTATCATCGCATCACAGAATAGCAAACGAGTAGCAGACGACCATCAAGTTTAAGTGTTACAACTCAAAAGAACCAAATGTATCAAAAGCGAGAGTTGTAAACACTAGGCAAAATATAAAGCAACCACCCATATGGACCCGCTTTAAGACTATCAACACATATGCTTCTCCCCCTTTTGTCAGTAAGTACCAAAAAGGTTTGAAGACATAGAGCCTCTACTCGTTCCCAGAAGGAGTAGGAGAAGTTGCAGGGTCATCGTTGGCGTTTGGCGATGCAGAAGAACTTGGTGCAGTATTGACACGCGTTGAAGTTGGAGGTGGTGAAGTAGCATCAACTTGGTCATCTATGACTCTGGCATTCACCGTTGTAGCTGAGGAGGAATAGTCAGAGTCTTCAAGAGAGGGAGTCCGACGCAAGACAACATTCCTTGGAGGAGTGGAGTCAAAGTTGAATCTTTCAGTGAAGCCATCGTCTTGAAGATCGACCAAAGATCGAGCAAAGTTAAACTCTTCCATGACCTCCGACAGGTTTCATGAGTGACAAAGGCATTCTTGGTGGCAAGGTTGCGAATGCGATTGACATCCACCAAAAGGCTTTGCATCTGTCACTTCAGCCAGTAGTGATGCTTATCATGTTTCTGATGTAGGGCGACGAGAAGCTCTCGATCATTGAGAACACGAGAACGCTTCTGAGGACGTTGAGCAATAGTGCTTTCAGTGGCTTCAGTTTGGGCACGGTGAGGTGCACGTGTATTGCCAGCCAAAGGATAAACACGAGTGATAGCCTGAACTCCTTCAATGGGCTGCGTGAAGCTTTGGTGATCAGCATTGTGAATATAAATGGGCTCCTTGGCAGGCTCTGGGTATATGGCTTCAACTGACATATCAATCTCTGGCAAAAAGATCAGATGGTTGCGTGCAGAAGGCTGATAGTTGACAGCTGAATGAAGCTTGATCAAGCGCATAACCCATGGAGCGTAGAACTTCAGACCAAAGAGGTCAGAGCCAGATGTAGCCAATTGCCAGATAAAGAAGTCTTGAGCATTGAAGCTGATGCCATTGAAGATATAAAATACCAATGTCTTCATCGCTCCTTCAAGCTTCGCTGTAGAAGAATGCCCCTTGATGGGCCATAGAGTTCGCCTTATGATATGATAGATCATTCGGGGCAGATACTCTAGGTCTTCAACAAAGAATTCTCTTGGGTATTCAGCGTCGCGTGGCAGTGGCTTCATCATGCTCAGCATTTGGCTCATGTTGGGCTCTGGCTTATGAAAGATGCTCTCCAAAGCATTGCGGTGAAGGCGACAACCTGTGCTCAAAGAGTTCACCGAGGTCTGTGATCCTGTAAGCTCAATGATATCCAGAGCTTTGGCTTCATGATGAGTATTGCATGTCATCCACTCAAGGACCCAAGTCTTCGGATCCCTGTTGTAGCCGCGAATGTGGAGGGTAGCATAAAATTGTAGCAGAAGCTCTTCATTCCAATGCTCTTTATCAGTCACAAAGTTCAGCAGACCAACATCACGGAAGCAGTCAAGGGCTTATTCAAGGCAGGGTAGTCCAGCAATGGCTTCACAGTCTAGACGCATATGTGGAAAGATGCACCCTTGGTCATAGAGAACACAAGAATAGTAATTGCGCTGCTGATAGCTCCAGAACCGATCAGATGAAATCCTTGGCTTGGAATAGGGGTTCTTGGCACTATCAAAGAAGGCGTTGTGTGCAATGAAGCCATTAGCATTGAACGACCCCGGTGAAGTTGCTGTACCTGGAAACCCGGGCAACCTTGGCTTTGGCTTCTGGACCTGAGGTCTGTGCTCGATATGATAGTCAAATTGTGGACCAGCAGCAGGTGGAGGAACCAGAATGGGCCATCTGACAGTGACCAACTGACAATGATCATATGCTTGCTCGATGGTGTGTGGGCGTGGAGGCGGTACAGGAGGAGTGGCAGTGGCAGTGGTATTGACTTCAGGCTGCAGATTTGTGTCAGGAGCAGCATTGGCTTCAGGTGCAATCACTTCTGGCACCATATTAACTTCAGGCGCCACAGTAGCTGAAAGTGCTAGTTATCGACTAGGGGGGGGGGTGAATAGGCGATTTTTATGAAAGTCTTCAAAACGTGGAAGTTTCGAAGACAAACAATAGAAATGACCTAATTGATATGCAGCGGAAGATAAACTACAACAAGCAAACCATAGTCAAGTATGCAAGAATGTGAAAGTACAAAGACTAATAGCGACTTAGTAGTAAGGATTAGGATGGAAGATAGTATGAAGCCAACCAATGATAGTAGTCAAGCAATGAAGTCAAACAGTGCGACAATAGGCAATGACTTCACGAAGACAAACTCTAAGTGAAGGGAGGGAGAGGATAGAACCGATCACTTGTTGAAGACACATGATTTGTTGGACCAGTTCAATTTCTTTGTGACAATCAGACGTGCAGTTAGGGAGGCTGAGATTTAGCTCAGAAGACCGCGTCTTCACCTTATTCCCCTTGAGCTAAGGACACACAGTCCTCGCCCAATCACTCTGGTAAGTCTTCAAGGTAGACTTTCGAACCTTCACAGACTGCGTTCACTGGCAATCCACAATGACTCTTGGATGCTCAGAACGCGACGCCTAACCGGCTGGAGGATTCACAGTCCTCAAGTGTAATAAGACTTCAGTCACACAGATGAAAGACTTGATGATGCCTAACACTCTTTGGCTCTGGGTGTTTGGGCTTTGTCCTCGCAAGGATTTCTCTCTCAAAGGCTTCGAGTTGGGTTGCTCTCAAACGACAAAAACCGTGCACTAAGTGCGAGCAGCCACCAATTTATGGTGTAGGGGTGGGCTATTTATAGCCACTAGGCAACCCGACCTGTTATGTCCGAAATGACCACTGGTCACTAAGGAACCGACACGTGTTCCAACGGTCGATTTCAAACACACACGACAACTTTACTTGGGCTACAAGCAAAGTGACTCATCCGACTCTGGATAAGATTTGCTCTCATTGTCTTCGCTCGAAGACATAGGATTTGGGTTGAGCATCACTTGATCATTACGACTTTGTTCACTTGGACCCCACTTAACGATGCAATTGGTTCCTATGACTCAACAAAGAAGAAAAAGGAAACAACGAAACGACACAGTCTTCGCGCTCCATAGTCTTCAGTCAATGTCTTCTCATGTCATAGTCTTCAATATGAATATCTTCACATACTCCCTCCATTTTTATTTAGTCCGCGTATTAGGTTTGGTCAAAGTCAAGTTTTGTAAACTTTGACGAAGTTTATAAACAAAAACATGAGCATATACAATAGCAAATCAATACCATTAGATATATTAATGAATGTATTTTCACATCATATAGATTTGTTATGGTAAATGTTTATATTGTTTTTTAGATACTTGATCAAACTTTATGAAGTTTGACTTCAGTCAACTCTAAAATGCAGAGTAAATAAAAACGGAGGGAGTACCACCATTGTCGTCAATGTCTTCATACATTTCTAGGGGTCATTTCCGGTAGGTAAACCGAATCAATGAGGGACACTACCTGTGTTATCCTGCAATTCTCACAAACACATTAGTCCCTCAACCAAATTTGTCGTCAATACTCCAAAACCAACTAGGGGTGGCACTAGATGCACTTACAATCTCCCCCTTTTTGGTGATTGATGACAAACTGGTTGAAGTTTTCAACGGGGATAAAGTATGTGAAGTTGTAAAGGATAGGGTATTGTCTTCATAAGTGGCAAAGGCTCCCCCTGAAGATGTGCATATAAGTAATTTGCTTTTGGAATGCAAATGCACATGGCAGGTTGTACTTGTGGAGATCCTCTTCAACTTATGAAGATAATTCATCATGCATGAAATGATATAACTAAGAGAATGACATGCATAATGAAAAATGGACGTCTGCAGAATGATCTAAGTGCGGAAGTTATCATCGCACATGCGGAATTTATCATCGCATCATAGAAAAGCAAATAAGTAGCAGACGACCATCGAGTTTAAGTGTTACAACTCAAAGAACCAAATGTTTCAAAAGCAAGAGTTGTAAACACTAGGCAAAATATAAAGCAACCGCCCATATGAACCCGCTTGAAGACTATCAAACTCATATGCTTCTCCCCCTTTTGTCAGTAAGGACCAAAAAGGTTTGAAGACATAGAGCATCTACTCGTTCCCATGAGGAGTAGGTGAAGCGGCAGGGTTGTCGTTGTTGTTTGGTAGCATGAGCGAACTTGGTGCAGTGTTGATGCGTGCGAAGTAGGGCGGTGAAGTAGCATCGTCTTCATCATCGATCACTTTGGCATTCCACGGTTGCAGCGGAGGAAGAATAGTCGAGTCTTCAAGGGATGGAGTTCGACGTGGGACAGCATTCCATGGAGGAGTGGAGTCAAACTTGAATCTTTCGGTGAAGCCATCGTCTTGAAGATCTGCTTGACCGAAAGCGGCGTCAAACTCTTTCATGATCGCCGACAGGTCTCGTGAGTGACAAAAGCATTCTTGGTGGCAAGATTTGAATGCGATTGGCGTCTACCAAGAGGCTTTGCATCCGCCGCTTGAGCCGAAGTGATGCTTGTCTTGTTTACGATGCGGTGCCACAAGAAGTTCTCGGTCATTTAGGACGCGAGAGCGCTTCTTAGGCCTTTGGGCAATTGTGCTCTCGGTAGCTTCAATTTGGCGCACGATGAGGCGTATTTAGTGTTCCCAGCCATTGGATAGACACGAGTTCTTGCTTGGACTCCTTCCATGGGTTGAGTGAAGCTTTGGTGATCAGCATTTTGAAGACAAAGAGGCTTCTTGGCGGGCTCGGTATATGTCTTCAATCGACATATCAACCTCTGGTAGAAAGATCGGATGATTGCGGCGGAGGGTCGATAGTTGATAGCGAGTGTAGCTTGATGAGGCGCATGACCCATGGAGCATAGAATTTCAGGCCAAAAAGGTCGATCCAGACGCAGCCCGATTCTTGGATGAAGAATTCTTGTGTATTGAAGCTGATGCCATTGAGGATGTAAAAGACCAATGTCTTCATGGCTCCTTCAAGTTTTGCAGCTGATGAATGCCCTTTGATAGGCCATAGAGTTCGCTTGATGATGTGATATATTGTGCGAGTCAGATACTCAAGGTCATCAACAAAGAACTCCTTTGGGTATTCAGCGTCAGGTGGCAAAGGCTTCATCATGCTCAACATCTGGCTCATGTTGGGCTCTGGCTTATGGAAGATGCTCTCCAGTGCATTGCGGTGGAGTTGATAATCGAGTTCGAACAGCTCTCCGGGAGTGGGTAGGCCTATAAGCTCAATGACGTCAAGAGCTTTGGCTTCATGATGAACATTTCTGTCATCCACTCGAGAACCCATGTCTTTGTATCCTGTAGTAGCCGCGAATGTGGAGGGTAGCATAGAATTGAAGCAAAAGTTCCTCATTCCAATGTTCTTTATGCATCACAAAGCTGGGCAGACTGCATCACGAAAGCGATCAAGTGCTTCTTCTAAGCATGGCAGTCCAAAGCAATGGCTTGATGTCGAGGCGCATATGAGGAAAATGCACCCTTGATCATCTGAGCAGGAGTAATAGCCGCCATCGATAGCTCGAAACGATCGATGATATTCTTGGCCTTGAGTAGGGGTTCTTTGCTCTGTCGAAAGAAGGTGTTGTGGGTTTTGAAGCCATTTGCATTGAAGGACCACAGAGAGGTGGCGAGCACAGGAACCTTGGCAGTCTTGGCATTGGTTTACGGACTAGAGGCCTATGCTCAACATGATAATCAAATTGAGGACCAGAGGCATTAGGCGGAGGGACGAGCGGCTATTTGGCGGTGATCGGTGACCATAGTTGTATGCTTGCTCAATTGTATGGGGCCTTGGTGGCGGAACAGAGCAATGGCAACAACAGAGGCGCCAGTTGCACAACAGATGCTTCAGAGCAGTTGCATCATTGGCTTCGGCACATTGGTTGGTGCAGGCTCCACATTTGCTTGACCATGACTATGTCATTGGCTTCATTTGTGTTAGTGGTGGCAGCCTCAAGATTTTCAACCTCCACTTGATGAGATGGAGGGTCGGGCACTGGCATGTTCACTTCAGGAACAACTTCTTCAGTAATGGGGGGAGTAGGGACACGTTCTTCTTCTTGGTTGTCATCGGCTGATGCAGCCGGATTGTCCTCAGCAGCTTTGGCTTTAGACACGAAGACATTCACAGTCGGAGTGGCTTCTGGAAACACTTGACATGCAACCGATTGGTGGTGCACTTCTCCTTCTGGAACGCTCGAAAGAGGGACTTGAGGCCTTGGTCCTTTGCGAAGCCTGTGGAGTGCTAGCAATACCTTTGGAGATGGAGTTGGCTGGGCCTCAAAGTCAGCCTCTTCTTCTTGCACAGGTGGTGTGACTTGTTGTTGTTGGGGAGTACTCGGGGAGTCTTGTTGTTGTGGGTGATCAACCCATGATGCATCCTGAGCAATTGGCGTCGAGGGCGACCAATCTTGATGAGTTTGCTGTTCGTGAGAACAGGCGATGATACCAAGTTGTGTTCGATCTGAGGAAGAACTACATCATCTTCAACATTGTTATTGTGACCAATGTCTTCAGCAGCGGTGGGATCAACTGTTGGAATGTCTTTAGCTTCATGAGCCTCTGTGGAAGCAGGCTCATGAAATATCATCCGTCGTTCTTGGTGTTCAGATGCAGGGCGAACCATTGAGATAGGTTCAACAACTAAGGGCTCTGTGGGAGCAGCCCGATTCTTCTTGGTTTTGCGCTTCTTCTTGGAGGAGCAACATCGAGGCTTCAGGATTTTTCCTTTTACGGCTTCAGCCTCGGCGATCCTCGTCTTCTTGGGCCTAAGCGGTTGACTTGACCTTTGGCTTCGAGCCATCATGCTGCTTGGGAAGACTATGCGAGGTTCTTCACGCCTTGAAGGTGCAGATTAGTCGATCGATAGCTTCTTCTTCTTTGCAGCCATTCTGGGTCAATGCCAGACGACCAAGAGCCTTGGCGCTTCTCGGCCTCATTGTAGGCTTGCACACACTTGTCACCAGACTCTTCATGCACTCACGAGAGCCTTTAGCTTCTTCGTGCTTCTTGAGAAAGGCTTCTTTGAGCTCGTGCAGCATGATCTTGAAGTTTTTGACATCTTGCACGCTTAGCTCTGCCACATGCTTCTTGAACTGAGCTTTCTCATAGTCGATCTTGTGCTTCAGTTCAATGATGCGCTGAGCAAGAGCTAGCTCAGAAGCAATGGCGCCACTGAAGGAGACGCTGAGGCCAATGGGAAGTTGCAGATCTTCAAAGGTGAGATTTGGGGTGTCAAACCACTCATCAATGAAGTTATGGATGATTGCCACATCAAAGAGAGGCAAATCATTGAAGATCTCTGCTTCTTCCTTTCTCTTGATTAGTTGCTCAAGAGCATCATCTGCAAGAGCTTCATCGCTGGATAGATCAATGTGCTCTTCTCGCAGAATGGCAGCAGGAGTCAATGTCTGATCAGTATTTTTGACGATTTTCTTTTTCTTCTCCATCTTCTTGGAGATACGTGATAGATCTTGATCGCATAATGTCTTCGGGGAGGTGCAATGGCTGGCTTCGCGCGTGAAGCTTTTGGAGGAGCGGTGATCTTGAAGCCTTAGCCTTCTTTGGCTTCTGCGGCTTTGGAGTAGGAGCTGGGACTTCATCAGTGTCAGTATCATCATCAGAATGATCCACTTTGGCACCTTGGACTGAGATGTGAGTGATGAGGCCATCAAGGTTGTAGAAAGGACCGATGACATTCTCACGTGAGCCGTCAGCACGGGGAGCAGAGGGACCAGGGTTGAAGTCTAATCCCAATGACTTCTTGTTTTCCTTGGCCGATGCCTTTGCGTGCTGGAAGTTGCGCTTGAAGAGATTATCGTCACGACACCAGAGCAATGATGATGGGTCGGCATTTTTAGGCTGAGGTCCACGGACCATACAAGGATAGAAACCCTGTGCAATAGCTTCAACTCTGTTCTTGGGTGGAAGGCCTCAAAAGAGAATATCACCCCAAGGACTTTTGATAGCATTCTTCTCAGCGTATTCCTAGGTCACAAACTTGTATTTGAACCATTGTTCAGCCCAATATCGTCGAATCCATTGGATTCGTGTCTTGCGCTGATTATAATTCTTTTCAGGATCTGTCTTGTAAAGCTCTGAGAGGTCATCAGGAAAATCTCTTGATGTTCCCCCACGATGCTGTCTGCCACCCTTCCTTATTGATTTCTCTGCAGCCATGAACTTCAAACTGAATGGCTTCAACACGTTCAAAGGCTTCAAAGGCTTTCGCTATCGGACAAACGAGGCGGCCGGGAGAGTTAATGTGATGTTGTAAGAATTACGCAAGCGAATGCGGACTATGAGAACCAAGGGATTCTCCCACGGACATGTACTGTGACAGCATTATAGATGCGAGGAAGGGAAGAGGTCATATGCATTCTCGGAAGATTTTGAAGATAAATCAGTTTGAAGACATTGACCTCATGATGCGAAGACATTCACTTATATGTTGGGAGTTGGTTCGATTTATGCGAATCCGTGAATAAGTACAAGTGAGGAATCTAACTAGATATGAAGCTTAAGTGAATATACTAGGCAGTATGAGATGCGGACAAAATAGATCTAATGTTGTATAGGCAGAAACCAATTTTGGTAAATAGGATGAATCTTTGAGGATCAAAAAGATGGTAAAAATAGAGTTGTATTTACCACACGAAGAACTGCTAGATGGGATGAGTAGGAGACCGAGCAGTTCAATCCACCGTGCCCTAACTTGGTGACGGAGGACACCTACGGCGGCGGCGGAGAGGACGATGTCCGCGACCGGCGTGAGGACGGCGTCGGAGAAGTCGCGGCAGCTAAGCGCTTCGTCGCCGGTGTCGTCGAAAGATAGCGGTGGTGCTAGGGTTTTGACGAGGTGGAGAGGTGGAAGAAGGTTTTCTTTACATGAGGGACATGTATTTATAAGGAAGTGTGCGGCACAGTGCAATTACTCAGGTGCCCCTGGCGGTTCACATCTGAGGGGCACATGGCAAGCATGCAACATACTCAGAGTTGTCCCACGTTCCCACGCCCGCCAGGTTTGTCGGATGGTCATTCCGGCTTCTTCGGATTTCAAACAATAAGGATGAATCATTTAAAACAGACTTAATGTTTGTCTCGTGTCTTCTACGACAAGGACGCAGAGAAGACATTCGACAGTTTCAATAGAATGCATATGATTTGGACAGATAGAGTTTGAGATAGAGAGCATAGAGAGATTAGGGTCCGATCACATTCACTTAGTTCAAAAGATTCAACTAGGAAGACATAGCTATAAGTGAATGCTATAGAGGACAGAATACTAGTATATATATATCAGAAAGCAATCGAATCAACATAGTGAAGAAAATCATGAAGATAAGTTGAAATTTGAAGACAAACCAAATGCGAAGACATAGCAAAAATAATGCCAAGAGTGAAACACTTCAAACAGAGAAATTTGGTGGTGGCGTTACCCACCGTATAGGAAGTATTAGACCCAGACACGGCGCACAATTATCGTGGCGCTCCGAAGTCAAATTCCACGTTAATGTATTCACACTCGAATGTAAGTCTTCATTGATTGAAGATATACTTTACTTCGTGTGTTGCACATCTAAGTCATCAACATGCATAAGTGTTAGGATGTGTGCACGATCACGGGACATTTGAGGATTCCAAGATATTTAGCTCACACCGTAACTTGCAAAACCTTTTCTCATCCAAGGGCTTTGTGAAGATATCGCGATTGCTCTTGGTGTTGGCGTGAATGATGTCAATATCTTTCTTCATGACATGATCTACGAGAAAGTGATGACGAATTTCAATGTGCTTTGTCTTCGAGTCTTTGGGTGGATTGTTGGCAATCTTGATGGCACTTTCGTTGTCATGAAGAGAGGTACTTGTTTTGATTGATGCCATAGTCCTTGAGAGTTTGCTTCATCCATAGAAGCTGAGCGCAAAGAAGATCCATGACAATGTATTCAGATTCAGCGGTTGAGAGTGATACGCAGATTACGCTTCTTTGAAGACCAACGGACAAGTGATCGTGCGAGGAAAGTGACATGTGCACGATGTAGACTTGCGATCCACCTTGTCACCAGCATAATCAACATAGAGAATCCAACCAGATCAAATTCTGAGCCCTTTGGATACCATAATCCGAGTGTTGGGGTGCGAGCCAAATATCGAAGAATTCGCTTCACAGCTAAGTGATGCGATTCCTTTGGTGCCACTTGGAATCGAGCACACATGCAAACACTAAGCATAATATCTGGCCTAGATGCACATAGGTAAAGTAAGGAACCAATCATGGAGCGGTATACCTTTTGATCAAATTCTTTACCATTGTCGTCGGGACCCAGATGGTGTTTGGCTGGCATTGGCGTCGTGTAACCTTTGCAATCTTGCATTCCAAACTTCTTCAGACAATCTTTGAGGTATTTTTCTTGAGATATGAAGATGTGTAAGTGCATCTAGTGCCACCCCTAGTTGGTTTTGGAGTATTGATGACAAATGTGGTTGAGGGACTAATGCGTTTGTGAGAATTGCAGGATAACGCAGGTAGTGCCCCCATTGATTCGGTTTACCTACCGGAGATGACCCCTAAAAATGTATGAAGACATTGACGACAATGGTGGCATGTGAAGATATTCACATTGAAGACTATGACATGAGAAGACATTGAGTGAAGACTATGGAGCCTTGAAGATCGTGGTCGTTTCTTTGTTTCCTTTTCTTCTTTGTTGAGTCGTAGGAACCACCGCATCGTTAAGTGGGGTCCAAGTGATCAAGTCAAGATGATCAAGTGATGCTCAACCAAAATCCTATGTCTTGAGCGAAGACAATGAGAGCAAAACTTATCCAGAGCTGGATGAGTCGCCTTTGCTTGTAGCCCAAGTAAAGTTGCCGTGTGGGTTTGAAATCGACCGTTGGAACACGTGTCGGTTCCTTAGTGACCAGGGTCATTTCGGACATAACAGGTCGGGTTGCCTAGTGGCTATAAATAGCCCACCCCTACACCATAAATTGGTGGCTGCTCGGAGTTAGTGCATGGTTTTTGTCGTTTGAGAGCAACCCACCTCGAAGCCTTTGAGAGAGAGAAATCCTTGCGAGGACAAAGCCCAAACACCCAGAGCCAAAGAGTGTTAGGCATCATCAAGTCTTTACGTCTGTGTGACTGAAGACTTATTACACTTGAGGACTGTGGAATCCTCCGGCCGGTTAGGCGTCGCGTTCTGGGCATCCAAGAGTCATTGTGGATTGCGGTGAACGCCTTGATCTGTGAAGGTTCGGAAGTCTACCTTGAAGACTTACCAGAGTGATTAGGCGAGGACTGTGTGTCCTTAGCTCAAGGGAATAAGGTGAAGATGCGGTCTTCGAGTTGAATCTCGGCCTCCCTAACGGATGTACAGTTGTCACAAAGAATCGAACTGGTCCAACAAATCCTGTGTCTTCAACAAGTGACCGGGTTCTATCTTCTCCCTCTCCTTACTTAAAGTTTGTCTTCGTGAAGTCATTTCCTATTTGTCATACCTGTTTGACTTCATTGCTTGACTACTTTTGTTGATTGGCTTCTCACTATCTTCCATCTTGATCCTTACTACCAAGCTGCTATTAGTCTTGTACTTTCACGTTATTGCATACTTGACTATGGTTTGCTTGTTGTAGTTTATCTTCCGCTGCATATCAATTAGGTCACTTCTATTGTTTGTCTTTGAAACATCCGTGTTTTGAAGACTTTCCTAAAAATCGCCTATTCACCCCCCTCTAGTCGATAACTAGCACTTTCAATTGGTATCGAGCAAGGTACTCCTTGTTACGTGTGATTCAGTTTAACCACCTGGAGTTTTAGCTATGTCGACTGCAGGGATAATCAAAGTCTCCGCTGCTTGCCCCGTGTTCGATGGAACTGACTATCCCTACTTGAAGAATAAGATGCGCATGCATCTTGAAGCTATTGATGTCGACCTCTGGTATGTCGTCAAGAACGGCGTTCCCAAATGTGGTGAAGGTGTCACCCCTGCTGATGTCAAGAAGTTCATTCAACTGGACTCTACTGCAAAGAACATCATCTGTGGTCATCTGACCAAAGGACAGTATGGCCGTGTGAGTGCTCTAGAAACGCCGAAGCTAGTCTGGGACTGGCTCTCCAAGGTCAACAAAGGCGTCTCAACCCAGAGAGATCAAAGGATCAGTGTTCTTCGCAACCTCTACAACCGCTTCAAGAGAAGCGACAATGAAAATGTCCGACTCACGTTTGATCGCCTCACCGACATCACAAAGAGCTTCATGCTCTCGGCGCCACCGAGATCACCAAGCATGAAATCGTCAAGACACTACTTGAGATCACTTGACAGCTCTTTTGACACCCTTGCCCTCATGATACAAGAATGCCACGACTTGAGACACTCGATCCGTCTCGATATACTTGAGAGGCTCAACACACATGAGTTCCGACTTTACGAGAAAAGATATATCTATGGTCCCAACTATGGCCGAACTCGCGCTTTGAAGGCAAAAGTTGTTTCCTCATCTGAAGAAGAATTTGACTGCGGTTCTAATGATCCCGAAGACATTGGAAAAGAACTTTCTATGCTTGTGAAGAAGTTCCAAAAGTTCACTAGGAAGAAAGGCTTCAGAAAGTCTTCACGATCCAGCTCAAGAAATGATGAAGCTTCCACTCATGACTACAAGAAGAGAACATGTCACAAGTGCAAGAAAACTGGACACTATATCTCTGAGTGTCCACAGTGGGACAATGAGGAGAAGAAGAAGAGCAAGGAATATGATTCTGATGACAAGAAGAAGAAGAAATCTTCAAAGTCTTCTTCCAAGTCCTCATCAAAGTATTCATCTCATGAGAAGAGCTCATCTGGCAAGGCTCATGCTTTTGTTGGCAAGGAAATGGATTCAGAGGAGGAGTCTGCTTCTGAGGAGGTGGAGGTGGAGTCTGAAGAAGAGTCCGACCCTGGCGTTGCAAGTCTGGCTTTAGCCACAGCCTATGTTGCCAAGTCCATCTTCAACACTGAAGACAATGACTTCCACACCAACGCTGAAACTGATGACAAGGACGACCCTGATCCCACCTACGGCTTCATGGCACGTGGTGCCAAGGGTATGACACCTCATGCTTCAGAATGGATTATGGACAGTGGATGCACTAATCATATGACTGGTGATCGAAGTCTTCTCATGGACTCAACCTTACGTCCATCAGACAAGAGTCACATCACATTTTTTGACCTTTGGTAAAAGCAAGGTATTGGGTCTAGGTAGTGTTGCAATCTCAAAGGATCAACACATGGATAAAGTGATGCATGTTGAATCCCTTGGTTTCAACTTGATGTCTGTCTCAATGCTTTGTGACTTGAACATGATTGTGATATTCAGAAAATATCGTTGCCTTGTACTAATGGAATCGACAAGTCTCTAGTCTTTGAAGGGTATAGGAAAGATGATCTATACATGGTAGATTTCTCACAGGTCCACGACTTGCCGTATGTCTTCTTGCAAAAGCTTGAAACCGGCTCGGCATCGGAGGTGGGGCATCTTGGCATGAGAAACTTACACACACTCGCCAAGAAGAAGCATGTCATAGGCATCGAAGGTGTCAAGTTCAAGAAGGATCATTTGTGTGGTGCCTGTGAAGTTGGAAAGATGACTAGGGCAAAGCACCCTCGAAGACAATCATGACGACATCTCAACCCTTCGAGCTGTTACACATGGACTTATTTGGCCCTACTCACTACTCTACCCTCACAACAAGCTGCTTGTCTCTATGGCTTCGTCATTGTTGATGACTACTCAAGGTATACATGGGTGCACATAATTCTCTACAAGACTTAAGTGCAAGATGTTTTTAGACGCTTCGCCAATCGAGCCATGAACAATTATGGCGTCAAGATCAAGCATATCGAGTGACAATGGCAATCGAGTTCAAGAACACGGACTTGATCTTTATCTCGATACAATGGGAATCACTCATGAGTTCTACGGTCCATACACACCTCAAAGAAATGGCATCAGAGAGCGCAAGAACAGAACCCTCATTGAGATGGCTCGAACAATGCTCAACGATTACAAGACACCAAGAAAGTTACGGCTGAAGCTATTGATACAAAGACGTCACGTCATCAACCGTGTTTACATCAATAAGCTTGAACAAAACATCCTATGAGCTCCTTCTCGGCAAGAAGCCAAATGTCGGCTACTTGAGTATATGGAGCTAGGTGCTTGGATCAAGGATCCCCATCACAAGTCAAAATTTGCACCTAAAGCTCACGAAGGCTTCATGCTCCGATTACGGAAAGGACTCGCACTCTTACAGAGTCTTCAACCTCTATCTTTACAAAATCGTCAAAGCGTGGACGTGCGATTTGATGAAACCAATGGTTCACAAAGAGAGCTCCTGCCAAGTACACTAGACGAAGCTCCGCCAATGAATCTATCGGTGATGGGAACTGGTGAAATCATGCCTTCAAGCACAACTGAAGAGGAACTTATCATTTCGCACCTAACCAACCGTAAGATAATGCTCACCAAGACAATCCTCCCAATGATGACAATGATCAGCATGAGCAAAGTCTTCATCCAGTTCATCCTCGAGTTGCAAATGAAGTACAGATTGAGAAGATAATCGATAGCATCAATGCACCTGGTCCGCTTACTCGCTCAAGAGCAACACAACTAGCAAATTTCTGTGGGCACTTTTCTTTTGTGTCAATATCAGAACCCAAGAAAGTTGCTGAAGCCTTTATGGAACCAGAATGGATACAAGCTATGCAAGAAGAACTTCAGCAGTTCAAGCTGAACAATGTTTGGGAACTTGTCAAGCGTCCCGACCCTCGCAAGCATAACATTATTGGCACCAAATGGATATATCGAAACAAGCAAGATGATCATGGTCAAGTCGTCAAAAACAAAGCACGTCTTGTGGCTCAAGGATATACTCAAGTTGAAGGAATTGACTTCGATGAAACATTTGCTCTCGTAGCTAGGCTTGAAGCTATTCGCATACTACTAGCCTATGCTAACCACCACAACATCTTGCTATATCAAATGGATGTGAAGAGTGCATTTCTCAACGGCAAGATTGAAGAAGTATATGTCGCTCAACCACATGGCTTTGAAGATCCAAAACATCCTGACATGGTGTACAAGCTAAATAAAGCACTGTATGGCCTCAAACAAGCTCCTCGCTACCGGTATGATACGATCAAAGACTTCACGAAGAGCAAAGGCTTCAAACCTGGATCCCTTGATCCCACACTCTTCACGAAGACATATGATGGTGAACTGTTTGTATGCCAAATATATGTGGATGACATTATCTTGGCTGCACCAACGGAAGTATAGTGATGAATTTGGATACATGATGCAAGAACAATATCATATGTCCATGATGGGAGAGCTCAAGTTCTTCCTTGGTCTTCAAATTCATCAGCAAAGGAATGGCATCTTTATATCTCAAGAAAAATACCTCCAAGATTATGCGAAGAAGTTTGGAATGCAAGATTGCAAAGGATACACGACGCCAATGCCAGCCTAAACACCATCCGGGTCCCGACGACAATGGTAAAGAGTTCGATCAAAAGGTATACCGCTCCATGATTGGTTCCTTACTTTACCTATGTGCATCTAGGCGGATATTATGCTTAGTGTTTGCATGTGTGCTCAATTCCAAGCGGCACCAAAGGAATCACATCACTTAGCTGTGAAGCGAATTCTTCGATATTTGGCTCACACCCCAACACTCGGATTATGGTATCCAAAGGGCTCAAAATTTGATTTGGTTGGATTTTCGGATGCTGATTATGCTAGTGACAAGGTGGATCGCAAGTCTACATCAGGCACATGTCACTTTCTGGAACGATCACTTTTCTGTTGGTCTTCAAAGAAGCAGAACTGTGTATCACTCTCAACTGCTGAATCTGAATACATTCTTCTTTGGATCTTGCGATGTTTCGACTTCTATGGATGAAGCAAACTCTCAAGGACTATGGCATCAATCAAAACAAGTACCTCTCTTTATGCGACAACGAAAGCGCCATCAAGATTGCCAACAATCCAGTCCCAAAGACTCGAAGACAAAGCACATTGAAATTCGTCATCATTTTCTCGTGGATCGTGTCATGAAGAAAGATATTGACATCATTCACGTCAACACTGAAGAGCAATTGGCGAGATATCTTCACAAAGCCCTTGGATGAGAAAAGGTTTTGCAAGTTATGGTGTGAGCTAAATATCTTGGAATCCTCAAATGTCCTGTGATCAAGCACACATCCTAACACTTATGCATGTTGATGACTTAGATGTGCAACACAAGAAGTAAAGTATATCTTCAATCAATGAAGACTTACATTCTGAGTGTGAATACATTAACGTGGAATTTGACTTTGGAGCGCCACGATAATTGTGCACCGTGTCTGGGTCTAATACTTCCTATACGGTGGGTAACGCCACCACCAAATTTCTCTGTTTGAAGTGTTTCACTCATGGCGTTATTTCAGCAATATCTTCGCATTTGATTTGTCTTCAACTTCAACCTATCTTCATGACTTTCTTCACTATGTTGATTTGATTGCTTTCTGATATATATATATATATATATATATATATATATATATATATATTACATCCTCTACAGTATTCACTTATAGCTATGTCTTCCTAGTTGAATCTTTTGAACTAAGTGAATGTGATCGGACCCTAATCTCTCTATGCTTTCTATGTCAAACTCTATCTGTCCAAATCATATGCATTCTATTGAAATCGCCGAATGTCTTCTCTGCGTCCTTGTCGCCAGAAGACACGAGACAAACTTTAAGTCTGTTTTAAATGATTCATCCTCCTTTATTTGAAATCCGGAGAAGTCGGAACGACCATCAAACAAACTCCGGGCGTGGGAACGTGGGACAACTCAGAGTATGTTGCATGCTTGCCACGTGCCCCTCAGATGTGAACCGCCAGGGGCACCTGAGTAATTGTGCTGAGCCGCACACCTCCTTATAAATACATGTCCCCTGCGGTAAAGAAAACCTTCTTCCACCTCTCCACCTCGTCAAAACCCTAGCGCCACCGCTTAGCTCTCGGCAACGCCGTGACGAAGCGCTTAGCTGCTGCGACTTCTCCGACGCTGTCCTCACGCCGGCCCGCGAACATCGTCCTCTCCGCCGCCAGAGGTGTCCTCCGTCGCCAAGTTATGGCACGGTGGATTGAACCGCTCGGCCTCCTTTTCTTCCCGTCTAGCAGTTCTTCGAGTGGTAAATATAACTCTATTTTTACCATCTTTTGATCCTCAAAGATTCATCCTTCTTACCAAAATTGGTTTCTGCCTATACAATGTTAGATCTATTATGTCTGCATCTCATACTGCCTAGTATATTCACTTAAGCTTCACAACTAGTTAGATTCCTCACTTGTACTTATTCATGGATTCGTACAAATCTGGAACCAACTCTCAATGTATAAGTGAATTTCTTCGCATCATGAGGTCAATGTCTTCAAAACGATTTATCTTCAAAATCTTCTGAGAATGCATATGACCTCTTCCCCTTCCCTCGCATCTCTAATGCTGTCACAGGTACATGTCCGTGGGAGAATCCCTTGGTTCTCATAGTGCGCATTCGTTTGCGAGAATTCTTACAAAGATCAAATTAACTCTCCGGCAGTTCTGTTTGTCCAAAGCGCAAGCCTTTGAAGACTACGAACGTATTGAAGCCATTCAGTTTGAAGTTCATGGCTGCAGATAAATCAGTCGGGAAGGGCGGCGGAGACAACGTCGTGGGGAACCTCAAAAGATCTCGCACGATGACCTCGCAGAGCTTTACAAGACAGATCCCGAAGAGAATTACAATCAGCGCAAGACGCGAATCCAATGGATTCGTTGATATTGGGTTGAACAATGGTTCAAGTACAATTTCATGACCCAGGAATATGCCGAGAAGAATGCTATCAGAAGCCCTTGGGGTGATATTCTATTTCGAGGCCTTCCACCCAAGAACATGGCTGAAGCTATTGCACAAGGTTTCTATCCTTGTACGGTCCGTGGACCTCAGCCTAAGAATGCCGACCCAACGTCATTGCTCTGGTGTCGTGACGGTAATCTCTTCAAGCGCAACTTCCAGCACGCAAAGGCTTCGGCCAAGGAAAACAAGAAGTCATTGGGATTAGACTTCAACCCTGGTCCCTCTACTACCCGTGCTGACGGCTCACGTGATGCTGAACCCAATGTCATCGGTCCCTTTTCAAACCTTGATGGCCTCATCACTTACATCTTGGTCCAAGGTGCCAAAGTGGATCACTCTGATGACGATGCTGACTCTGATGAAGCCCAGCTCCTGCTCCTGCTCCAAAGCCGCGAAGCAAAAGAAAGTCAAGGCTTCAAAGTCATTGCTCCTCCAAAAGCTTCACGTGTGAAGCCAGCCTCTTGCACCTCCTGAAGCGATTAATGCGGTCACGAAGATCAATCCCGTATCTCCAAGAGGACGGAGAAGAAAAACAAAATTGTCAAGAATACTGAACTGACACTGACTCCTGCTGCCATTCTGCGTGAAGAGCACATTGATCTGTCCAGTGATGAAGATCTTGCAGATGATGCCCTTGAGCAGCTAATCAAGAGCAAGGAAGAACTAGAAATTTTCAACAATTTGCCTCTCTTTGATGTGGCAATCATCCATCACTTCATTGATGAGTGGTTTGACACCCCAAACATCAGCTTTGAAGATCTGCAACTTCCGATTGGCCTCAGCGTCTCTTTCAATGGCGCCATTGCTTGAGCTAGCTCTTGCTCAGCCGCATTGTTGAACTGAAGCATAAGATTGACTATGAGAAGGCTCGGTTCAAGAAGCATATGGCTGCACTCAGCGTGCAAGATGTCAAAAACTTCAAGGTCATCTTTGCCACGACCTCAAAGAAGCCTTTCTCAAGAAGCGCGAAGAAGCCGGAGGCTCTCGTGGCGCATGAAGAGTCTGGCCGACAAGTGTGTCCGGCCTACAATGAGGCTAAGAAGCGCAAGGCTCTTGGCCGTCCTGGCATTGACCCCAGAATGGCTGCAAAGAAGAAGAAGCCACCAACTGATCAAGCTGCACCGTCAAGGCAAGAAGAACCCCGCATAGTCTTCCCAAGAAGCATGACTGGCTCAAAGCCAAAGGTCAGGTCAACCGCTTCTGAACAGAAGAAGACGAGGGCTGCCGAGGCTGAATCCAGAAAAAGGAAAAATTCTGAAGCCTCTGATGCTGCTCCCTCCAAGAAGAAGCTCAATACCAAGAAGAATCGGGCTGCTCCCACAGAGCCCCTTGTTGTTGAACCCATCTCAGTGGTTCGTCCTGCATCTGCAACCCAAGAACTACGCATGACTGTTCATGAGCCTGCTTCCACAGAGGCTCCAGGTGAAGAGATTCCAGCAGTTGATCCCATCACCGCTGAAGACATTGGTCACCATGACAATGTTGAAGATGATGAAGTTCTTCCTCAAATTGAATACAATGTGGTATCATCGCCTGTTCGTACGAACATCGAAATCATCAGCATTGGTCGTCCTCTGACGCCAATTGCTCAAGATGCTTCATGGGCTGATCGCCCGCAACAAGAAGACTCCCCTAGTACTCCCCAACGACAAGTCACTCCGCAAAAACAACAACAACAAGAAGAGGAAGACTTTGAGGCCCAGGCAACCCCATCTCCAAAGGCGTCACCAGCATTTCGCAGGCTTCACAAAGGTCAAAGGCCTCAAGTACCTCTCTCGAGCGTTCCAGAAGGAGAAGTGCACCACCAACCTGTTGCACGTCAAGTGTTTTCAGAAGCCACTCCAACTGTGAATGTCTCCTAGTCTGAAGCCAAAGCTGCTGAAGACAATCCGCTGCATCACCAAGACACCCAAGAAGAAGAAGAATGTGTCCCTACACCCCTGTTATTGAAGAAGTTATTCACGATATCAACGTGCGATGCCCGACCCTCCAGCTCCTCAAGTGGAGGTTGAAAACATTGCGGCTGCCACCTCCAACACCAATGAAGCCAATGACCACGATCATGGCTGAAGCAAATGTGGAGCCTGCACCAAATGTGCCTGAAGCCAATGAGGCAAATGCTCCTCAAGCATCTGGCCGAGCGACTGAAGCCTCGGTTGTTGCCACTGCCTGGGCCCGCCACCAAGGCCCTACACAATTGAGCAAGCATACAACTATGGTCACTAATCACAAGAAGATGGCCTATTACGGTCCCTCCGCCTCATGCCTCTGGTCCTCGGTTCGACTATCATATTGCGCATAGGCCTCGTGTCCGAAGCCAAAGCCAAGACTGCCAAGGTTCCTGTGCACCGCCACCTCTCTGTGGTCTTTCAATGCATATGGCTTCAAATCCAACAACACCTTATTTGTCAGATCAAAGAACCACTACACAATTCAAAGGATATCATCTGACCGTTTCTGGAGCTATCAGCAACGAAGCTATTACTCCTGCGTTCTGTATGATCAAGGGCCCATTTTCCCTCATATGCGCCTTGACACTGAAGCCATTGCCGAACTGTCGTGCTTAGAAGAAGCACTTGATTGCTTTCGTGATGTAGGTCTGCTCGGCTTCGTAACAAACAAAGAACACTGGAATGAAGAACTTTTGCTTCAATTCTATGCTACCCTCCACATCCACGGCTACTACAGAGATACGAAGACATGGGTTCTCGAGTGGATGACAACAAATGTTCATCATGAAGCCAAAGCTCTTGACGTCATTGAGCTCACAGGCCTACCCATTCCCGGAGAGCTGTTTGAACCTGGTTGTCAACTCCATCGCGATGCACTGGAGAGCTTCCATAAGCCAGAGCCCAACATGAGTCAGATGTTGAGCATGATGAAGCCTCTGCCACATGACGCTGAATACCCTCAGGAATTCTTTGTTGATGACCTTGAGTATCTGCCTCGTACAATATATCACATCATCAGGCGAACTCTATGGCCTATCAAAGGGCATTCATCATCTGCAAAACTTGAAGGATCCATGAAGACATTAGTCTTTTACACCCTCAATGGCATCAGCTTCAATGCGCAAGACTTATTCATCCGACAATTGGCTGCGTCTGGATCTGATCTTTTTGGTCTGAAATTTTATGCTCCATGGGTCATGCGCCTCATCAAGATGCACTCTGCTATCAACTATGAGCCCTCTGCTCGCAATCATCTGATCTTTCTACCAGAGGTTGATATGTCGATTGAAGCCATATACCCCGAGCCCGCCAAAACGCCACTTTGTCTTCGAATGCAGATCACCATAGCTTCTCTCAACCCATGGAAGGCGTCCAAGCAAGATCTCGTGTCTATCCTCCGGTTGGGAACACACGTCTGCCTCACCGTGCGCAGACTGAAGCTACTGAGAGCACTATTGCACAAAGGCCTCGGAAGCGCTCTCGCGTCCTAAATAACTGAGAACTTCTTGTGGCACTGCATCAGAGACAAGATAAGCATCACTCCTGGATCAAGCGACAGATGCAAAGCCTCTTGGTGGACGTCAATCGCATTCGAAACCTTGCCACCAAGAATGCTTTTGTCACTCACGAGACACATCGGCGATCATGGAAGAGTTTGACCACCTTTCGATCTTTGAAGCCGATATTCAAGACGATGGCTTCACTGAACGCTTCAAGTTTGACTCCACTCCTCCACGGAATGCAGTCCTACGACGAACTCCATCACTTGAAGACTCTGACTATTCTTCCTCCGCGGCAACCGTCAATGCCAGAGTGATCGACGATGAAGCCGATGCTACTTCACCGCCCCCTACTTCTGCACGCGTCGACACTGCACCAAGTTCGCTCAAGACCGCCAACCAACAACGACAACCCCGCTGCATCTTCTACTTCAAGAGGGCGAGTAGATGCTCTATGTCTTCAAACCTTTTTGGTCCTAACTGACAAAAGGGGGAGAAGCATATGAGTTTGATAGTCTTCAAGCAGGTGTTCATAAGGGCGGTTGCATAATATTTTTCCTAGTGTTTACAACTCTCGATTTTGATACATTTGGTTCTTTGAGTTGTAACACTTAAACTCGATGGTCGTCTGCTACTTATTTGCTTTACTGTGGTGCGATGATAAATTCCGCATGTGCGATGATAACTGCCGCACTTAGATCATTCTTCAGACGTCCATTTTTCATTATGCATGTCATTCTCTTAGTTATATCATTTCATGCATGATGAATTATCTTCATAAGTTGAAGAGGATCTCCACAAGTACAACCTGCCATGTGCATTTGCATTCCAAAAACAAACTACTTATATGCACATCTTCAGGGGAGCCTTTACCATTTATGAAGACAATTCCCTATACTTTACAATTTCACATACTTTATCCCCGTTGAAAACTTCAACCAGTTTGTCATCAATCACCAAAAAGGGGGAGATTGTAAGTGCATCTAGTGCCACCCCTAGTTGGTTTTGGAGTATTGACGACAAATGTGGTTGAGGGACTAATGCGTTTGTGAGAATTGCAGGATAACGCAGTAGTGTCCCCCATTGATTCGGTTTACCTATCGGAGATGACCCTAAAAATGTATGAAGACATTGGCGACAATGGTGGCATGTGAAGATATTCACATTGAAGACTATGACATGACAAGACATTGAGTGAAGACTATGGAGCGAAGGCGTGGTCGTTTCGTTGTTTCCTTTTCTTCTTTGTTGAGTCGTAGGAACTACCGTACTGTTAAGTGGGGTCCAAGTGATCAAGTCAGAATGACAGAAGTGATGGTCAACACAAATCCTATGTCTTCGAGCGAAGACAATGAGAGCAAAACTTATCCAGAGCTGGATGAGTCAGCTTTGCTTGTAGCCCAAGTAAAGTTGCCGTGTGTGTTTGAAATCTGAGCGTTGGAACACGTGTCAGTTTCTTAGTGACCCAGGGTCATTTCGGACATAACAGGTCGGGTTGCCTAGTGGCTATAAATAGCCCACCCCCTACACCATAAATTGGTGGCTGCTCAGAGTTAGTGCACGGTTTTTGTCGTTTGAGAGCAACCCACCTCAAGCCTTTGAGAGAGAGAAATCCTTGCGAGGACAAAGCCCAAACACCCGAGCCAAAGAGTGTTAGGCATCATCAAGTCTTTACATGTCTGTGACACGAAGACTTATTACACTTGAGGACTGTGAATCCTCCAAAGGTTAGGCGTCGCGCTCGAGCATCCAAGAGTCATTGTGGATTGCCGTGAGCGATCTGTGAAGGTTCGGAAGTCTACCTTGAAGACTTACCAGAGTGATTGGGCGAGGACTGTGTGTCCTTAGCTCAAGGGGAATAAGGTGAAGACGCGGTCTTGAGTTGAATCTCAGCCTCCCTAACCGGATGTCTGATTACAACAACCGAACCGGGTCCAACAAATCTCGTGTCTTCAACAAGTGACTGGTTCTATCTTCTCCCTCTCCTTACTTAGAGTTTGTCTTCGTGAAGTCATTGCCTATTTGTCATACCTGTTTGACTTCATTGCTTGACTACTTTTGTTGATTGGCTTCTCACTATCTTCCATCTTGATCCTTACTACCAAGCTGCTATTAGTCTTGTACTTTCACGTTATTGCATACTTGACTATGGTTTGCTTGTTGTAGTTTATCTTCCGCTGCATATCAATTAGGTCATTTCTATTGTTTGTCTTCGAAACATCCGTGTTTTGAAGACTTTCCTAAAAATCGCCTATTCACCCCCCCTCTAGTCGATAACTAGGACTTTCAAGATGCCATTCCTTTGTTGACGAATTTGAAGACCAAGGAAGAACTTCAACTCACCCATCATGGACATCTGATATTGCTCTTGCATCATGTATCCAAACTCATCACTATACTTCTGATTGGTGCAGCCGAAGATAATGTCATCCACATATATTTGGCACACAAACAGTTCACCATCATATGTCTTCGTGAAGAGTGTGGGATCAAGGGATCCAGGTTTGAAGCCTTTGCTCTTCAGGAAGTCTTTGATCGTATCATACCAAGCGCGAGGAGCTTGTTTGAGGCCATACAATGCTTTGTTTAGCTTGTACACCATATCTGGATGTTTTGGATCTTCAAAGCCAGGTGGTTGAGCGACCGTATACTTCTTCTTCAATCTTGCCGTTGAGAAATGCACTCTTCACATACATTTGATATAGCAAGATGTTGTGGTGGTTAGCATAGGCTAGCAGTATGCGAATAGCTTCAAGCCTAGCCACAGGAGCAAATGTTTCATCAAAGTCAAGTCCTTCAACTTGAGTATATCCTTGAGCCACAAGGCGTGCTTTGTTTACGGCGACTTGACCATGCTCATCTTGCTTGTTTCGATATATCCATTTTTTGCCAATAATGTTATGCTTGCGAGGGTCAGGACGCTTGACAAGTTCCCAAACATTGTTCAGCTTGAACTGTTGAAGTTCTTCTTGCATAGCTTGTATCCATTCAAGTTCCATATAGGCTTCAACAACTTTCTTGGGTTCTGATATTGACACAAAAGAAAAGTGCCCACGTAAATTTGCTAAGCTGTGTTGCTCTTGAGCGAGTAAGTGGACCAGTGCATTCATGCTATCAATTATCTTCTCAATTTGTACTACATTTGCAACTCGAGGATGAATCTGACGAAGACCTTGCTCTTCCGATCATTGTCATCATTGGGAGGATTGTCTTGATCGAGCATTGTCTTGAAAGTTGGTTAGGTGCGAAATGATAAGTTCCTCTTCAGTTTGTGCTTGAAGGCATGATTTCACGGTTCCCATCGGTGATAGATTCATTTGGTGAGCTTCGTCTAGTGTACTTGGCGGGAGCTCTCTTTGTGAACCATTGGTTTCATCAAATCGCACGTCCACAGTTTGACGATTTTGTAAAGATAGAGGTTGAAGACTCTGTAAGAGTGCGAGTCCTTTCCGTAACCGAGCATGAAGCCTTCGTGAGCTTTAGGTGCAAATTTTGACTTGTGATGGGGATCCTTGATCCAGCACCTAGCTCCATATACTCTGAAGTAGCTGACATTTGGCTTCTTGCCAGTAAGGAGCTCATAGGATGTTTTGTTCAGAAGCTTATTGATGTAAACACGGTTGATGACGTGACGTGCTGTATCAATAGCTTCAGGCCAGAACTTTCTTGGTGTCTTGTAATCGTTGAGCATTGTTCGAGCCATCTCAATGAGGGTTCTGTTCTTGCGCTCTACGATGCCATTTTGCTGAGGTGTGTATGGACCAGAGAACTCATGAGTGATTCCCATTGTATCCAGATAAAGATCAAGTCCGGTGTTCTTGAACTTCGGTGCCATTGTCACTTCGATATGCTTGATCTTGGCGCCATAATTGTTCATGGCTCGATTGGCGAAGCGTCTGAAGACATCTTGCACTTGATCTTGTAGAGAATTATGTGCACCCATGTATATCTTGAGTAGTCATCAACAATGACGAAGCCATAGAGACAAGCGGTTGTTGTGAGGGTAGAGTAGTGAGTAGGGCCAAATAAGTCCATGTGTAACAGCTCGAAGGGTTGAGATGTCGTCATGATTGTCTTCGAGGGTGCTTTGCCCTAGTCATCTTTCGACTTCACGGGCACCACACAAATGATCCTTCTTGAACTTGACACCTTCGATGCCTATGACATGCTTCTTCTTGGCGAGTGTGTGTAAGTTTCTCATGCCAAGATGCCCGACCTCCGATGCGAGCCGGCGTTGAAGCTTTGCAAGAAGACATACGGCAAGCTGTGGACCTGCTGAGAAATCTACCATGTATAGATCATATTTTCGATACCCTTCAAAGATTATAGACTTGTCAGATTCCATTAGTACAAGGCAACGATATTTTCCGAATAGCACAATCATGTTCAAGTCACAAAGCATGGAGACAGACATTAAGTTGAAACCAAGGGATTCAACAAGCATCACTTTATCCATGCGTTGATCCTTTGAGATTGCAACACTACCTAGACACAATACCTTGCTTTTACCAGTGTCAGCAAATGTGATGTGACTCTTGTCTGATGGACGTAAGGTTGAGTCCATGAGAAGACTTCGATCACCAGTCATATGATTAGTGCATCCGCTGTCCATAATCCATTCTAAAGCATGAGGTGTCATACCCTCTGATGCTTAGGGTGATAGGCTTCACCAAGAGTATTGTGAAGTATAAACATTTGACGGGCAAGAGGATTATTGAAGCTCAGATCAAGATTAGGACTGATTGGATGAATGGCAAACAATTAAGGAACAAAATACATAGTGAGACCATTTGGGCATTTGATCTTGCGCCCTACAAGATGTTTTAGGTCCCCAACAATAGCATCAGACGCCTTTGATTTTCGGCTGGAGACCCTTTCCTGCAAAAGAAACTTAATTCTTCTTAACCACCCACATCTTCAGGGGTGGCTTAGAAGCAATGAGTCTAAGTGCGACATCTCGAGAACTTGACTTTGGAGCCCTAGCAAATAGCCTTGCAGGAGATGAATGATACTCATATGAATAAGCAGAAAAGTTCTTAGATCTATGAACATAGCGGTTTGAAGACACACACTCATATTCATAAGTTTGAGTACGGTTTCCCTGCAAAACATTGGCATTAGGGTGACTCAGGTGAGTCCTTTGTCTGTTTGAAGCCTTTGGACCATATGACGCCTTAGGTGCAGGGCTTGTCTTCATCCTGTGGTGTCATGATCACATTCCTTTGGAAGATTCTTAAGAAAACTTTTGGGAACCCGGATCTTCTTCATAGGTGGTCCATTCCTGCAGTTAGTACCAATATACGGCAAACACTTCACCATTACTGATTCTTGAACAGCTTATAGTTTGCATCAAGGGATCCATCAATGATAATATGATTAGCACGGGTAAAGCCGGATAAGGTGGATGGATCCTTTGAAGGTCCCTTTGCAAAGACAACCCATGTGGTTTTGGGATCTTGCTCGGGCTTCGAGGAACCATCAACATTCATTTTCCTCTCGAACCCAACACCCTCTTTCCTAGGGTTTCGGTTCGAGAATCCGCTTTTGAGGACATCGCAAAGTGTCGATGTCCTTTCGTAATTTTATACATCCCTGTTTCAAGCAATGTCTTCAACCTAGCATTTTCATCGGCAATAGTAGTGGTATCCTCCGCAGAGGGTTAGTTACCACATCGGTAGTTGAAGACAATGCAACGATGTGACGATGGAACATTCAGCAACAGAGGTAGCGTTATCACGCTCAAGGCATTTTAGACATGGTGGTTCAAATCCATTCTGAGCGGGACTGATCTATTGAGCGCGAAGTGACACATTCTCTTTTTGAAGATCTTCATGAGCCGCTCTCAATTTCTCAAGCTCTTGCTTCCTTTGAAGACGATCATATGAGAGCTTTTCATGAGTGGTTGAGAGCGTTTCATGACGAATTTCAAGTTCTTGGTACTTAGCATGAAGATTTTTTATGTCTTCAACTAAGGACTATGAACGTGTCATTTCCGCGTCCAACAGGTCATTGCTTTTGTCTAACAGTTTTTGAGTATGTTCCATAGCTTTTTGTTGTTCAGTTGCAATTTTAGCAAGCGTTTTGTAGCTGGGCTTGGATTCACAATCAGAGTCATCTTCACTTGATGATTGAAAGTAAGCATCACGTGATTTTACCTTGGCACCACGTGCCATGAAGCAGTAGGTGGGAGCAGGGTCGTCCTTGTCATCGCCTTGACGTTGGTGTGGAAGTCATTGTCTTGATGTTGAAGATGGACTTGGCAACATAGGTCGTGGCTAGAGCGGACTTGCAATGCTGTGGTCGGACTCCTCTTCACACTCCACCTCCGCCTCCTCGAGCGGACTCCTCCTCTGAATCCATTTCCTTGCCAACAAAAGCACGAGCCTTGCCAGATGAGCTCTTCTTATGAGATGAAGACTTTGATGTTGACTTGGAAGAAGACTTTGAAGATTTCTTCTTCTTCTTGTCATCATAATCATATTCCTTGCTCTTCTTCTTCTTCTTCTCATTGTCCCACAGTGGACACTCAGAGATATAGTGTCCAGGTTTCTTGCACTTGTGACATGTTCTCTTCTTGTAGTCATGAGTGGAAGCTTCATCATTTCTTGAGCAAGATCGTGAAGACTTTCTGAAGCCCTTCTTCTTAGTGAACTTCTATAACTTCTTCACAAGCATAGCAAGTTCCTTTCCAATGTCTTCAGGATCATCAGAACTGCAGTCAGATTCTTCTTCAGATGAGGAAACAACTTTTGCCTTCAAAGAGCGAGTTCGGCCATAGTTGGGACCATAGATATCTCTTTTCTCAGAAAGCTAGAACTCATGTGTGTTGAGCCTCTCAAGTATATCAGACGGATCGAGTGTCTTGAAGTCAGGGCGTTCTTGTAACATGAGGGCAAGGGTGTCAAAGGAGCTATGGAGTGATCTCAGTAGTGTCTTGACGATTTCATGCTTGGTAATCTCAGTGGCGCCGAGAGCACGAAGCTCATTTGTGATGTCGGTGAGGCGATCAAACGTGAGCTGGATATTTTCATTGTCGTTTCTCTTGATGCGGTTGAAGAGGTTGCGAAGAACACTGATCCTTTGATCTCTCTGGGTTGAGACGCCTTCGTTGACCTTGGATACCCAGTCGAGACTAGCCGGCGTTTCCAGAGCACTCACACGGCCATCTTGTCCTTTGGTCATATGACCACGAGATGATGTTCTTTGATGAGAGTCCAGTTGAATGAACTTCTTGACATCAGTAGGGGTGACACCTTCACTAGTTTTGGGAACGCCGTTCTTGACGACATACCAGAGGTCGACATCAATGGCTTCAAGATGCATGCACATCTTATTCTTCAAGTAGGGATATTCAGTTCCATCGAACACGGGGCAAGCAGCGGAGACTTTGATTATCCCTGGAGTCGACATAGCTAAAACTCCAGGTGGTTAAACCGAATCACACAGAAAAAGGGAGTACCTTGCTCTGATACCAATTGAAAGTGCTAGTTATCGACTAGAGGGGGGGGGGGGTGAATAGGCGATTTTATGAAATTCTTCAAAACGTGGAAGTTTCAAAGACAAACAATAGAAATGACCTAATTGATATGCTGCGGAAGATAAACTACAACAAGCAAACCATAGTCAAGTATGCAGTAATGTGAAAGTACAAAGACTAATAGCAGCTTAGTAGTAAGGATTAGGATGGAAGATAGTATGAAGCCAACCAACGATAGTAGTCAAGCAATGAAGTCAAACAGGTATGACAAATAGGCAATGACTTCACGAAGACAAACTCTAAGTAAAGGGAAGGAGAGGATAGAACCAGTCACTTGTTGAAGACACAGATTTGTTGGACCCGTTCGATTCTTTGTGACAAGCATGACGTCTGGTTAGGGAGGCTGAGATTCAACTCAGAAGACCGCGTCTTCACCTTATTCCCCTTCAGCAAAGGACACACTGTCCTCGCCCAATCACTCTGGTAAGTCTTCAAGGTAGACTTTCGAACCTTCACAGACTTCGTTCACCGGCGATCCACAATGACTCTTGGATGCTCAGAACGCGACGCCTAACCGGCTGGAGGATTCCACGATCCTCAAGTGTAATAAGTCTTCAAGTCACGCAGAGTAAATACTTGATGATGCCTAACACTCTTTGGCTCGGGTGTTTGGGCTTTGTCCTCGCAAGGATTTCTCTCTATCAAGGGCTTCGAGGTGGGTTGCTCTCAAGCGACAAAAGCCGTGCACTAACTCTGAGCGACCACCAATTTATGGTGTAGGGGTGGGCTATTTATAGCCACTAGGCAAGCCGACCTGATATGTCCGAAATGACCAGGTCACTAAGGAAATGACACGTGTTCCAACGGTCGATTTCAAACACACATGGCAACTTTACTTGGGCTACAAGCAAAGGCGACTCATCCACTCTGGATAAGATTTGCTCTCATTGTCTTCGCTCGAAGACATAGGATTTAGGTTGAGCATCACTTGATCATTCGACTTTGTTCACTTGGACCCCACTTAACAAAGACGGTGGTTCCTATGACTCGACAAAGAAGAAAAGGAAACAACGAAACGATCTGATCTTCAAGGCTCCATAGTCTTCACTCAATGTCTTCTCATGTCATAGTCTTCAATATGAATATCTTCACATACCACCATTGTCGTCAATGTCTCCATACATTTTTAGGGGTCATCTCCGTTAGGTAAACTGAATCAATGAGGGACACTACCTGTGTTATCCTGCAATTCTCACAAACACATTAGTCCCTCAACCAAATTTGTCGTCAATACTCCAAAACCAACTAGGGGTGGCACTAGATGCACTTACAGTAGCTTTAGCCATGACAACATCATTGGCTTCAGTATGGGTGTTGGTGGTCGCCTCAATGTTATCAACCTCCACTCGAGTAGCTGGAGGGTCGGACACGTTCTCCTCGAGAACAACTTCAGGGTTGGTTGGGGGTGTAGCAACACGTTCTTCTTCATCTCTTGGCTCTTCTTGTTCATCGACTGATGCAACCGGAATATCTTCAACCGCTTTGGCTTCAGAATCGGGGATGTTTGCAGTAGGAGAGGCTTCAGGAAATACTTGGCGTGATACTGATTGGTGCTCTTCTCCTTCTGGAGCACTCGACAGAGTGACTTGTGGCCTTGGTCCTTTACAAAGCCTGCGAAATGCTGGCGACGCTTGTGGAGATGGAGTTGTCTGAGCCACAAAGTCTTCATCATCAAGCACCGGAGTGGTGACTTGAGTTGGGGGAGTAGCTGGTGTTTCTTCTTGACAGGGGGAGGCTTGAGGGTGATCAGCCCATGAATCATCCTGAGCGATTGGCGTAAAAGGACGACCAATGCTGATGAGTTCGCTGTTTGTGAGAATAGGTGATGACGCCACATTGTGCTTGATCTGAGGAAGGACTTCATCATCTTCTACATTGTCTTGGGGACCAATGTCTTCAGCTGCGGTGGGGTAGATAGCTGGAATGTCTTCAGCTTCAGGAGCCTCTTTGGAAGAAGGCTCATGAAATATCAAACGGCGCTCTTGATGTGCAGACGCAGGACAAGCAACAGAAATTGGCTCGACGACGAGGGGCTCTGTGGGAGCAGCCCGATCTCTTCTTGGTTTTTCTTTTCTTGGTTGGTGGAGCCTCATCAGTGGTGGTCTTGGTCTTGCGCTTTCTGGCTTCGGCTTCAGCTGCCCTTGTTTTCTTGAGCTCCAAAGCCACTGTGGGGACCTTAGGCTTCACGCCTGTCATACTGGCGGGGAAGACAATGTGAGGTTCTTCACGCCTGGATGCTTCAGCTTGGTCCACAGTAGGCTTCTTCTTCTTAGCATCCATCTTGGGGTCGATGCCAGGACGTCCAAGTGCCTTGCGCTTCTCAGCTTCATTGTAAGCTTGAACACATTTGCCAGCCAAGTGCTTCATGCGCTCTCGAGAACCTTTGGCATCATCACGTTTCTTGTGAAACGCCTCCTTGAGCTCATGCATCATTGTCTTGAAGTTCCGGACATCTGTCACACTGAGCTGGGCCATGTGCTTCTTGAACTGAGCCTTTTCATAGTCGATCTTGTGCTTTAGTTCAACAATTCTCTAAGCTAGAGCCAGCTCAGGAGCAATGGCTCCATGGAAGGAGATGCTGAGGCCAATGGGGAGTTACAGATCATCAAAACTGAGGTTTGGGCTATCAAACCATTCGTCAATGAACTTGTTCAGGATGTCCACATACAAGAGGGGAAGATCATCGAAGATTTCTGCCTCCTGCTTGCTCTTTATTAGCATCTCAAGAGCATCATCGCCAAGGTCGTCTTCACTAGATAGATCAATGTCGTCGTTCTCATTCCTTAGAACGGCAACAGGGGTTAGTGCTTGACCAGTAGTTTGCATGGGCTTCTTCTTCTTCTTAGACTTGGAGATGCGTGAGAGATCTTCAGAGTGCACACTTGGTGCAGGAGGAGCAGTGGCCAGAGGCTTCGCTTGCGAAGCTCTTGGTGTAGTGGATGGCTTCAAAGCCTTGGGTTTCTTCAGCTTCTTAGGCTTTGGTGATGCAAGCGCTTCGTCAGAATCAACATCATCTGCAGAGTGATCCACGACTGTCCCTTGAACCATGATGTGAGTGATGAGCCCCTCGAGGTTGTAGAAGGGCCCAACAATATTGGGTTCAGCGTCGCATGTGCCATCGACACGAGGAGCAGAGGGACCAGGGTTGAAGTCTAATCCCCATGACTTCTTGTTCTCTTTTGCCGAGTTCTTGGCAAACTGATGGTTGTGCTTGAACAGATTGTCGTCACGACACCATAGCAAAGACGATGGGTCGGTATCAGCAGGTTGTGGTCCACGGACCATGCAAGGGTAGAAGCCTTGATCATTGGCTTCAGTTCTGGACCTGGGTGGAAGATTTTTGTACAAGATGTCTCCCCAGGGTCGCTTGATGGCATTCTGTTCAGCATATTCCTGAGTGACGAACCTGTACTTGAGCCATTGCTCTGCCCAATATCTCCGAATTGATTGGATTCGAGTTTTGCACTGATTGTAATCCTCTTCTGGATCTATCTTGTACAGCTCATAGAGGTCAGGCGGCAAATCTCTTGATGTTCCCCCACGGTGCTGTCTGCCTCCCTTCCTTGCTGACTTATCTGTTGCCATGAAGTTCAGACTGAATGGCTTCAAAACTATCAAAGGCTTCCGTTTGCTGGTCAGACAGGAACTAGCTTCGGGAGAGTTGATATGATGCTGTAAGAATTCTACAAATGAATGCAGACTATGAGAACCAAGGGATTCTCCCACGGACATGTACCTGTGACAACATTAGAGATGCAAGGGAAGGGGAAGAGGTCATATGCATTCTTAGAAGATTTTGAAGATAAATCAGTTTAGAAGACATTGACCTCATAGCGCGAAGACATTCACTTATATATTGAGAGTTGGTTCCAGATTTGTACGAATCCAAGAATAGGTACAAGTGAGGAATCTAACTACTTGTGAAGCATAAGTTAATATACTAGGCATATTATGAGATGCAGAACATGATAGATCCAAATTTGTGGCGGCAGATACCACTTTTGGTAGAAAGGATGAATCTATCGGATCAAAAAGACGGTAAAAAGAGAGTTTTAATGTACCACACGATGAACTGCTAGACGGAGTAGAAGATGAGGCCGAGCAGTTCAATCTTCCGTGCCCTAACTTGGCGACGGAGGACACCTATGGTAGCGGCGGAGAAGACGATGTCCGCGGCCGGCGTGAGGACGGCGTCGGTGAGGTCGCGACAGCTAAGCGCTTCGTTGCCGGCGTCGTCGAGAACTAGCGGTGGTGCTAGGGTTTGTCGAGGTGGAGAGGTGGAAGAAGTGTTTTGACCGCGATGCGATGTGCATTTATAGGGAGAGGGACGGCACAACGCAATTACGCAGGTGCCCCTGGCGGTTCACATCTGAGGGACACGTGGCGAACATGCAACACATTGGAAGTTGTTCCATGTTCCCACGCACACCTGGACTGTCAGGTGGTCGTTCCGGCTTCTCCGGGTTTCAGGAAATAAGAATTGAGCATTTAAAACAGATTTAATGTTTGTTTCTGTATCTTCTACTGACAAGGACGCAGAGAAGATATTCGACGGTTCCAATAGAATGCATATAATTTGGATAGATAGATTTGAGAAGAAAGCATAGAGAGGTTAGGGTCCGATCACATTCACTTAGTCCAAAAGATTCAAACGAGAAGACATAGCTATAAGTGAATGCTGTAGAGGACAGAACACTAATATATGTATATATCAGAATAAGACCAAATCAACATTGTGAATATAAACATGAAGTCATGTTAATATTGAAGACAAACTAAATGCGAAGACTTAGCAAATGTAACACCATGAGAAAAACACTTCAAAAGAAGAATTTGGTGGTGGCGTTACCCACCGTATAGGAAGTATTAGACCCAGACACGGTGCATAATTATCGTGGCGCTCCGAAGTCAAATTCCACATTAATGTATTCACACTCAGAGTGTAAGGCTTCATTGATTGAAGACATACGTTACTTCGTGTGTTGCACATCTAAGTCATCAACATGCATAAGTGTTAGGATGTGTGCCTGATCACGGGACATTCGAGGATTCCAAGATATTTAGCTCACACCGCAACTTGCAAAACCTTTTCTCATCCAAGGGCTTTGTGAAGATATCTGCCAATTGCTCTTCAGTGTTGACGTGAATGATATCAATATCTTCCTTCATAACATGATCTCTGAGAAAGTGATGACGAATCTCAATGTGCTTTGTCTTCGAGTGCTGAACTGGGTTGTTGGCAATCTTGATGGCACTTTCGTTGTCGCAGTAGAGTGGTACTTGTTTCAGATGGATGCCATAGTCCTTGAGTGTTTGCTTCATCCATAGAAGCTGAGCGTAGCAAGATCCAACAGCAATGTATTCAGATTCAGCAGTGGAGAGTGATACACAGTTCTGCTTCTTTGAAGACCAACAGACAAGTGATTGTCCCAGAAAGTGACATGTGCCTGATGTAGACTTGCGATCCACCTTGTCACCAGCATAATCCGCATCCGAGAATCCAACTAGATCAAACTCTGAGCCCTTTGGATACCATAATCCTAGTGTTGGGGTGTAAGCCAAATATCGAAGAATTCGCTTCACAGCTAAGTGATGCGATTCCTTTGGTGCCGCTTGGAATCGAGCACATATGCAAACACTAAGCATGATATCTGGCCTAGATGCACATAAATAAAGTAAAGAACCAATCATGGAGCGGTATACCTTTTGATCGAACTCTTTACCATTGGCGTCAGGACCCAGATGACTCTTGGTTGGCATTGGCGTCGTGTAACCTTTTGATCTTGCATTCCAAACTTCTTCAGGCAGTCTTTGAGGTATTTCTCTTGAGATATGAAGATGCCATTGCTTTGCTGATGAATTTTAAGACCAAGGAAGAACTTTATGTGTCCAAACTCACCACTATATTTCTGGTTGGTGCAGCCGAAGATAATGTCATCCACATATATTTGGCACACAAACAGTTCACCATCATATGTCTTCGTGAAGAGTGTGGGATCCAAGGAACCAGGTTTGAAGCCTTTGCTCCTCAGGAAGTCTTTGAGTGTGTCATACCAAGCGCGAGGGGCTTGTTTGAGGCCATACAATGCCTTGTTGAGTTTGTATACCATATCAGGATGTTTTGGATCTTCAAAGCCAGGTGGTTGTGCAACATACACTTCTTCTTCAATCTTGCCGTTGAGAAAAGCACTCTTCACATCCATTTGATACAGAAGGATGTTGTGACTATTTGCGTAGGCTAGCAGTATGCGAATGGCTTCAAGCCTAGCCATAGGAGCAAATGTTTCATCGAAGTCAATCCCTTCAACTTGAGTGTATCCTTGAGCAACGAGACGAGCCTTGTTTCTGACAACTTGACCATGCTCATCTTGCTTGTTGCGATATATCCATTTTGTGCCTATTATGTTGTGCTTGCGAGGGTTAGGACGCTTGACAAGTTCCCATACATTGTTCATCTTGAACTGTTGAAGCTCTTCTTGCATAGCTTGAATCCATTCAGGTTCCATGAAGGCTTCAGCAACTTTCTTGGGTTCAGATACTGAGACAAATGCAAAGTGCCCACAGAAATTTGCTAGCTATGTTGCTCTTGAACGAGTGAGTGGACCAGGCGCATTGATGCTATCAATTATCTTCCCTATTTGTACTTAATTTGCAACACGAGGATGAACTGGACAAAGATTTTGTTCTTGCTGATCATTGCCATCGTCAGGAGGATTGTCTTTAGGCTGAGCATTGTCTTCAGGTTGATTAGGTGCATAAATGATAAGTTCCTCTTCAGGTTGTGCTTCAGAAGGTATGATTTCTCCAGTTCCCATGAGCTTGATGGATTCACTAGGTGGAACTTCATCTAGCACATTTGGTAGGTGCTCTCTTTGCGAGCCGTTAGTCTCATCAAACCGCACATCCACAGTTTCAACCACTTTATAGTGAAAGAGGTTGAAGACTCTGTAAGAGTGCGAATCCTTTCCGTAACCAAGCATAAAACCTTCATGTGCTTTCGATGCAAATTTTGAAGTGTGATGTGGATCCTTGATCCAGCACCTAGCACCAAATACTCTGAAGTAACTCACATTTGGCTTCTTACCAGTTAGGAGTTCATAGGATGTCTTCTTCAGGAGCTTGTGAAGATAAACATGGTTGATGACGTGACATGCAGTATCAATGGCTTTAGGCCAGAACTTTCTTGGAGTCTTGTATTCATCAAGCATCGTTCGAGCCATCTCAATGAGTGTTCTGTTCTTGCGCTCCACGATGCCATTCTGCTGAGGTGTGTACGAAGCTGAGAACTCATGAGTGATGCCCAATGTATCCAGGTAAAGGTCGAGGCCGGTGTTCTTGAACTCGGTGCCGTTGTCACTTCTGATATGCTTGATCTTGACGCCATAGTTGTTCATGGCACGGTTGGCAAAGCGTCTGAAGACATCCTGCACTTCAGTCTTGTAGAGAATTATGTGCACCCATGTATATCTTGAATAATCATCAACAATGACGAAGCCATAGAGACAAGCAGTAGTAGTGAGAGTAGAGTAGTGAGTAGGGCCAAATAAGTCCATGTGTAGCAGCTCGAAGGGTTGAGATGTCGTCATGATTGTCTTCGAGGGATGCTTGGCCCTTGTCATCTTTCCAGCTTCGCAGGCACCGCACAGATGATCTTTCTTGAACTTTACGCCCTCGATGCCTATGACATGCTTCTTCTTTGCGAGAGTGTGCAACTTCCTCATGCCAGCATGCCCTAGCCTCCGATGCCAGAGCCAGCACTCTGAAGCTTTTGCTAGAAGACATACGGCAAGCTGTGGTCCTGCTGAGAGATCTACCATGTACATATCATCTTTCCGATACCCTTCAAAGACTAGAGACTTGTCAGATTCCATTAGTACAAGGCAACGATATTTTCCAAATATCACAATCATGTTCAAGCCACAAAGCATTGAGGCAGACATTAAGTTGAAACCAAGGGATTCAACAAGCATCACTTTATCCATGTCTTTGATCCTTTGAGATTGCAACTCTACCTAGACCCAATACCTTGCTTTTATCGGTGTCGGCAAATGTGATGTGACTCTTGTCGATGGATGTAAGGTTGAGTCCATGAGAAGACTTGATCACCGGTCATATGATTAGTGCATCCGCTGTCCATAATCCATTACGAAGCATGAGGTCTCATACCCTACTGATGCAGTTAGGGGATAGGCTTCACCAAGAGTATTGTGAAGCATAAACATTTGATGGGCAAGAGGATTATCAAAGCTCAGATCAAGATTAGGACTGATAGGATGATTGGCAAGTGATTCAGGAACAATATACTTCCTCTATCCCAAAATATTAGAACGTTTTTGACACTAGCATAGTATTAAAAACGTTCTTATATTTTGGGACGGAGGGAGTACATAGTAAGACCATTTGGGCATTTGATCTTGCGCCCTACAAGATGTTTTAGGTCCCCAGCAATAGCATCGGACGCCTTTGATTTCCGGCTGGAGACCTTTTCCTGCAAAAGAAAGTTAATTCTTCTTAACCACCCACATCTTCAGGGGTGGCTTAGAAGCAATGAGTCTAAGTGCAGCATCTGAGAACTTTGTCTTTGGAGCCCTAGCAAATAGCCTTGCAGGAGATGAATGATACTCATATGAATAAGCAGAAAAGTTCTTAGTTTTATGAACATAGCGGTTTGAAGAAACACGCTCATATTCATAAGTTTGAGCATGATTTCTCTGCAAAACATTAGCGTTAGGGTGACTCAGGTGAGTCCTCTGTCTGTATGAAGCCTTTGGTCTGGGGTTTGTCTTCTTCCCAGGCGGTGTCATGATGACATTCACTGGAAGATTCTCAAGACGACTTTTGGGAACCCAGATCTTCTTCATAGGTGGTCCATTCCTCCAGTTAGTACCAATATACCTGGCAAACACTTCACCATTCTGATTCTTAAATAGTTTATAGTTTGAATCAAAGGATTCATCAATGATAATAGGGTTAGCACAAGTGAAGCCAGATAAGGTGGATGGATCCACTGAAGGTTCCTTTTGCAAACAACCCATGTTGTTTTGGGGTACCGCTCGGGGCTTCCGAAAGAACCATCAACGTTCATTTTCCTCTCGAACCCAACACCCTCTTTCCTAGGGTTTCGGTTCGAATACGCTTTTGAGGACATCACATAGTGTCCGATGCCCTTTGAAACTTTTGTACATCCCTGCTTTCAAGCAATGTCTTCAACCTAGCATTTTCATCAACAATGGTGGTGGCATCCTCAGTGAGAGGGTTAGTTACCACATCAACAGTTGAAGATATTGCAACAATAGCGGCGATAGAACATTCAAGAATGTAAGTAGCGTTATCACGCTCAAGGCATTTTAGACATGGTGGTTCAAATCCTTCTGGATGGGACTAACTGCATTTAGCGAAGTGACTCATTCTCTTTTGAAGATCTTCATCAGCCACTCTCAATTTCTCAAGCTCTTGCTTCCTTTGAAGATAATCATAGGAAAGCTTTTCATGAGTGGTTGAGAGCGTTTCATGACGACTTTCAAGTTCCTGGTACTTAACATGAAGATTTTTTATGTCTTCAATTAAGGACTGAGATCGGATCATTTCTGCGTCCAACAGGTCCTGTCTAACAATTTTTGAGTGTGTTCCATAGCTTTCTGTTGTTTAGTTGCAATTTTAGCAAGTGTTTTGTAGTTGGGTTTGGATTCACAATCAGAGTCATCTTCACTTGATGTTTGAAAGTAAGCATCGCGTGATTTTACCTTGGCACCGTGTGCCATGAAGTAGTAGGTGGGAGCAGAGTCATCCTTGTCATTAGCATCAGCGTTGGTGACGGGTCCATTGTCTTCAGTGTTGAAGATGGACTTGGCAAGGTAGGCTGTAGCTAGAGCCAGACTTGCAACACCGGGGTCGGACTCCTCCTCAGACTCCACCTCCGCCCTCTGAATCCACGTTGATGACTCTGATGAGCTCTTCTGAATCCATCTCCTTGCCAACAAAAGCACGAGCCTTGCCAGATGAGCTCTTCTTATGTGATGAAGACTTGGACGAAGACTTGGAAGAAGACTTTGAGGATTTCTTCTTCTTCTTGTCATCAGAATCATATTCCTTGCTCTTCTTCTTCTTGTTGTTCTCATTGTCCCACTGTGGACACTCAGAGATGTAGTGTCCAAGTTTCTTGCACTTGTGACATGTTCTCTTCTTGTAGTCATGAGTGGAAGCTTCATCATTTCTTGAGATGGATCTTGAAGACTTTCTGAAGCCCTTCTTCTTAGTGAACTTGTAGGATCGAAAGTATGTCTAGAGGGGGGGTGATTAGACTACTTGACCAAATAAAAATCTAGCCTTTTCCCAATTTTAGTTCTTGGCAGATTTTAGCAACTTTAGAACAAGTCAAGCAATCTTAACACAATTCGAGCAAGCATGGAAAGAGTATATGAGCAGCGGAAAGTAAAGCATGCAACTTGCAAGAATGTAAAGGGAAGGGTTTGGAGGATTCAAACGCAATTGGAGACACGGATGTTTTTGCCATGGTTCCGATAGGTGGTGCTATCGTACATCCATGTTGATGGAGACTTCAACCCACGGAGGGTAATGGTTGCGCGAGTCCACGGAGGGCTCCACCCACGAAGGGTCCACGAAGAAGCAACCTTGTCTATCCCACCATGGCCGTCACCCACGAAGGACTTGCCTCACTAGCGGTAGATCTTCACGAAGTAGGCGATCTCCTTGCCCTTACAAACTCCTTGGTTCAACTCCACAATCTTGTCGGAGGCTCCGAAGTGACACCTAGCCAATCTAGGAGACACCACTCTCCAAGAAGTAACAAATGGTGTGTTAATAATGAACTCCTTGCTCTTGTGCTTCAAATGATAGTCTCCCCAACACTCAACTCTCTCTCATAGGATTTGGATTTGGTGGAAATAAGATTTGAGTGGAAAGCAACTTGGGGAAGGCTAGAGATCAAGATTCATATGGTAGGAATGGAATATCTTGGCCTCAACACAAGTGTAGGTGGTTCTTTCTCAGAAAATGTGTATTGGAAGTGTAGGTTCGTTCTGATGGCTCTCTCCATGAATGAAGAGGAGGTGGAGGGGTATATATAGCCTCCACACAAAATCTAACCGTTACACACAACTTACCAATCTCGGTGGGACCGAATTGACAAACTCGGTCGGACCGATTCAGCAAATCTAGTTACCGTTAGGATTTTCGGTGGGACCGACATGCAACTCGGTAGGACCGATATGGTTAGGGTTAGGGTTAGGGCATAACGTAATCTCGATGAGACCGATTACACAAACTCGGTGAGACCGATTTTGGTAATAAGCTAACCAGAGAGTTGGTCAGGTAAACTCGGTGGGACCGATTCACTCATTTCGGTGAGACTGAAATGTTACAAAAGGGAAACAGAGAGTTTACATTGCAATCTCGGTGGGACCGATCGCTCATCTCGGTAGGACCGAAACGTTACGAAGGGAAACAGAGAGATTACAATACCATCTCGGTGAGATCGAGATCCCTATCGGTGAGACCGATTTGCCTAGGGTTTGTGGCAGTGGCTATGACATCTGAACTCGGTGGCGCCGGATGGAAAGAATCGGTGGGGCCGAGTTTGATTTTGGGTTTAGGTCATATGTGGATGTGAGAAAGTAGTTGAGGGCTTTGGAGCATATCACTAAGCATTTTGAGCAATTAAACCATTAAGCAACACCTCATCCCTCCTTGATAGTATTGGCTTTTCCTATAGACTCAATGTGATCTTGGATCACTAAAATAGAAAATGTAGAGTCTTGAGCTTGAGCCAATCCCTTTGTCCTTCACATTTTGAGGGGTCCACTTTTCTCATCCATGCCATGCCAATCATTGAGCTTTCCTGAAATATTAGTCTTGAAATAGTGTTAGCTCAATGAGCTATATGTTGTTAGGAATTACCAAAACCACCTAGGGATAGTTGCACTTTCAATCTCCCCTTTTGGTAATTGATGACAACATATAGATCAAAGCTTCGACAAATGATAATACGAGTGAAAAACATTGTCGCTTTGAGAAGTATGTGAAAAGCAAGAGCTCCCCCTAAATTTGTGCATAGTTTAAGATTTGCTTTGGACTGCAAATGCACAACGAGTTAGGATCATGGGTTTCTCTTCCATGTCACATACATCTTGGTGGAGCGCTCAAAATGATAATAAATAAATACATACACTCAGCACCAAGCAAAGTGAATGATCATATGGGAGATAAAAGGATAAAATCATCCAACAATCATTAAGGTAGCATATGATCAAACACATGATCATCCAAGCATCTCACAAACGCATAAAGTATCTCAAGCAAGCAAATAAATTTCAACCACCAAAACAAGAGAGAACAAAAGCAACACACACTCTCTCTCGAAGCCTATGATCTATACATTTTTCTCCCCCTTTGGCAACAAGTTACCAAAAAGTTCATAGAAAATGCATAGCACTAAATTGACTCTCAGGTTTGGTCTTCAGGTGGTGGTGTAGACAGAACTCCAAGAACGAAGGCATAAGTCGATGTAGATGGTGCTGGAGGAGTAGGTCTTTGGAGCTGGTTGAAGCTGTAGGTAGTGCAGATGTAGTGGCTCGTGTCCGTAATAGGCACCGCAATGATCTCTGGCTCCTGGGCACTCTGGCAAAAGCATCCGTAGTACTCTTACCCTTCCTCTCCTACATATCATCCTGAAGTTGCTCAACGACTGACTGTATCTCAGTGACCTTCACATCCAAGTCATAGAACTTCTGCTCCATGATCCTTTCCAAGCTTTCCTGGTTTCAAGTCAGGGTGGCCAGTCCCTTCTCAATCCTCAGAGTGGAGGCAATCAAGTAGCCAAGCTGATCCTGCTTGCTCTTCAAGAAGTACTGAGATGCCTCATCCACGGTTGGCATCTTTGCAGCCTTTTCAGTCCTTGCCTTCTCCCTTTTTGCTTGTGCTTGCATAGAAGATGGTTCATCTTCATCCATCACCACTGTGTTGTCCTCAAAATCTGGATAGATGGGCATGTGTTCCTTGTCCAAGAGGTATGTGCCTGTGCCCATCTTGGAGTTGATGAGCTCCTGGATCTGTGGGGCATACCCACAACTTCTCTTCTGATCTGCAGCAGTCCTCTTGATAGTTTCCACTATGAGGCTCATGACTTTGAACTTTTGAAGCACATCAAATATGTGAAGTAGGTTGATGGCATGGCCTCTGATCATCTTGTGATCTCCAGATTTAGGCAAAAGAGTGTGCCTGAGGATCCAGTTGATTGTTGGCAGTCCCGACAGAAGATAATGTACTGAGCCAAACTTGTGTGTCTCAATAGCGGCATCTGGGATCTCTCTGTACATGTGTGCCATGGAGTTGTGATCCTTCTTCTTCTTGGCATAGACATCCAAGTCATCCTTATTATCCTTAGAAGCATTGATCAACTTTGCCCATTCTTCAAGCGATGATTGGTACCTAGTACCTTGGACATCGAGACAATCCTTCCATCTGGGTAGAAGTGAGCTGTGGAGTAGAACTGCATAATAAGCTCATCATTCCACTTTGTGAGCTTCTGCCCAACAAAGTCATCCACTCCACAAGCATTGAAACTATCATACACTCCTGGATAATGTTCTTCATTCTTCCTGATGTACTCCTAGTCTACCCATCTCATATCACATACTATTGGCTTCTTGTCAAGCAGCACTGTCTCATAGAAGTCCTGCTGTTCCTTTGAATGGAACCTGTAGTCCACAGCAGTTCTTCTCCGGCGCATAGGGATCAGTCAATCTCCTTTGTTTGAGTCATGCATCCCTCCTGAGCTTCATGTCCTCAGCTACTGGATGAGCATCATTGTGATATGGAATTTGGGCTTCAACTTTCTCAAGACATGTTCCTCATCATCTTCTTCTTCAACAACTGCTTCAGGCACTGGGGCCTTGTTCTTCTCTACAGCTGGAATACTCCTGGTGTTCCTCTTGGGTGCAGATTTAGGCTTTGGAGTAGCTACCTTAGGAGCTTCTTTGGGCTTTAATGGAGCAGCCCCTGACCTGATGGCATCACCCATAAGCTTTTGAGCTTTGGGTGCTGGTGCAGCAACATCTTCCTCTTCTTCTTCTTCCATCATGGAAGGCCTTCCAACAACCACGGTCATGGTCTTCTTGACCCTTTCCTTCCTCTTCTTCCCTTCTGCAGCTGACCTCTTTGGGTTCAGATTCCAAAGATGCTTGAGTGGAGGCTACGGCTTTAGACATGGGAATTCTTTTGGCGGTGCTTTGGTCTTCATAACAGGCTTAGTGGTAGCTGTGCCATACTCCTTCTTGAGCACCTTCTTCTTGGAAATGGCCTCATCCTCAACAGCCACATAGTCTTCATCCTCAGAATCTGAAGTTCTCTTCTTTCTGGTCCTGGTGGCTGCCTTGGGTAAGTTGCTGTGTGACGGTGTCCTGGACTAGGGGGTACTCACCACGTCATCTCCTGATCTGTTAGATTGGGCCGAGGACCCCCATGGCCATATACTCATGGGCCAGTCCAGACAGCTGCTGCATACAAGGAAGATTCCGCAAGACTTGGCGATCAAGACAAGGACTCCTCCCCCACCGGCGTATTCGGCTAGGACTCTTGTTATCCTAGGCCTCTGGTGCATTATATAAACCGGGGCCATGCTAGTCGATAGAGATATACAACAATCATACCATAGGCTAGCTTCTAGGGTTTAGCCTCTCTGATCTCGTGGTAGATCTACTCTTGTACTACCCATATCATCAATATTAATCAAGAAGGAGTAGGGTTTTACCTCCATTGAGAGGGCCGAACACAGGTAAAAACATCGTGCCCCTTGTCTCCTGTTACCATCCGCCTAGACGCAGTTCAGGACCCCTACACGAGACCCGCCGGTTTGACACCGACATTGGTGCTTTCATTGAGAGTTCCACTGTGTTTGGCAAAAGGTCGATGGCTCGCCTGCAGATCAATCTATGACTTGGGCATCTTCGTCACCGGCTGTTGGTCACCTTGGTTCGACCAAGGATTGCGCCCTACCTCCGATCTTCATGTTCGGATGAGGGCCTTCATCAACATCAGCTCCGATCTCTATCAAGATCATGGAGGAATCATCCAGGGAGCCCGGGGGCTCAACGTCAACATTGCCCTCGGGCGACCGTGCTGTTTTTCTGAACATCGAACTTGTATCCGTCGTCACCGCTTCCTCGAGCGTCGGTTTGACGATTGCTTCGGGGGAATAGTGCGGAATTATGTCTACAACAGCCACGCTAAATTTCGTCGAGTTCCGATGGAGGAATCTCCGACAATCTACGATATACCAGAGCCCTGTCAAATCTGGACGAGAATCCGGATGAGTTTAGGGCGTGGTGTCCAGCTTCTAGCTCATTCCTCCTTTGGAAGATCCAACTGTTGATCGACTGCGGAACTTCTATTCCTACCACCCCTCAAAATTTCATCTCGATCCGACCGTCCAAACTCCAGGAACCTTCCGATTAGTGCATCACTTTTCGGATCTGTTTTCTGCGTGAAAACAAATCCGACCCGAGTTCGTCCTCTTTACGAACGGGATTTTGGACATCCTTTTTGAAGGAAGTTTTGTATGGGGTATTGTGTTTTGTTCCCGAACACATCCCACTAACTTTAAAATCTTTTGAACATGATCTTCAACATCATGCTGGTGTCAAACCAGTCCGGCAATATTGCTCCGCGGTACCGACTGCGCTTAGACACGTCGTCACTTTGTTGAGCCGAGCTCAACTTCTTCGGATCATCATCTCGTCAAGCCGAACAAGAGTCCGGCATCGCGAAGGATAAATCATCACCAACATCGCTGCCCCACGGATTACACGGAGCGGGCATACCGGCATCGCCGCACGGTCGCTTCATCAAGCCGGCATCGACCACGTCACGACCTGCATCGGCGGGGCCGCACTATTGCTTCTTCAATTTGGTGTCCATCACGCCGACCTACTTCGACATCTCGGCTGGACCGGGGCTTCGCCATCTCTTCATCAACCTACTCGGATACTCGGCGTCACTAGTCGACCAGCTTCACACGTTAGCTTTGGACCAAGGGCTTTGCCTCGGCGAGCCAACCTTTGCCAGCATTGCCATGCCGTCGTTTATCGCCCATCAGGCAATGGGTGCGCGGATCGAGTCCCAATTTTGGGAATCACCTTCCTTCAGATTGCTACAACAAATAAACCAGGTGCTATTAATCCCAGTATTTTTTGCTTGTTTGGGTTCATTTTTCCAAAGGAATTATTACTCTGGTTTGTCCATCATATGTACACAGGTCTATCAAATGGTGGCGCGATTAACGGCGATCGCATGGTGGTTCGGTTAGTTTCCGTACATAGTCCGGCAAACGCCACATCCGGAGCTCGGACCGACCTGTGAATTCAGGCTTTGCCACGCCTTTACCGCATCACGCCGACGCCCTGCATCGACATTGACTTCGGCGCCAGGCCATATTTATTCTATTACTCACTTTGCATAAATTATTTATTATGCAACGATTTTTTTAATTATCATTATTACTATTATCTCCAGTTTGCACCATTTTTTGTGCACAGGAAAATGATCCGGGGACTTCGGCGTCACTCTGCCGGTCTGCATTGACCGTGCTATGTCTGCATTGACCGTGCTATGTCACCACTTCGGCGTGTCGAGCTCTCGCTCCGCCACCTCAGGACCGTCTTGGGGGATGGAACCTTGTCCCGTATCAATCTCGGACCGCATCATCAATACCGAACACATTAACCAGCTAAGTCGCTTTCATGCTCAAAGCTTTAATTTCTAACTTGTGTTCGGTTCGACCAAGCATTATACTTTTTTGGAAAAATGTTGCTTGTAAATTTTTTTCTTGTCCAAACTTTGTTTGTGACGCATAAATTCAAATACCCAATTCATTTGGGGGCTTCCTTCATGAAGCTTTTCCTCTTGCATATGATTATACTTGTACAACTTCGTTCCTTGTTCGTGTATTACGCCACAATATGCACCATATTGACTTAAGCGATTTGCAAGCTGGGTTGCCTCGCTCCTGTGTTTACCCCAATGTTCCCGATTGTTCGGCTAGGGAGTAAAGGGAGCACCTCTGCGATTGTCACAATCGGGTCATCCGAGCCGGACCTCAGACTGGGTGAAGCCGAAAGCTAGCGCTCTTATAGTTTTCAATGATGGTCGACACACAATGGAACTCATGAGTACAAAAAATCTATTGCACAAGTCTCATAATAACAATGAGCACCGAGAAAGGTATCGGTGGGGGTACTATTTTCTTTGAAGATGCTTCTTACACTTCGCAGTAATATAGCATAAGTTCCCTGAGCGCGCTTTGTCTGTTACAGCCTTATGGCCTGATTGCCTGGTTATTGGAAACACCGTCGATATTCTCGACAGATGGAGTACATAACACTCTTCGGTCCTTGACCGAAGAGGGAGAAGCCGATGGTCGGTTAAGACGCGTTTAAAGTTCGGTTGAACATAGATATGATATAAGTACTTCGGTACATGCAATCGTTCTTTTAGCCAAGTCACTTGGGGGCTCTTAAATTTATATGAGCCATTTTATGATAAGTGTTCTTCTTCTTAGTCGTTGCAAAGTTTTATTATTATCTATCACTCCTTTTTTCAACACGAGCGTGTGGTCACTAGCCAGGGAGCCTAATTTCTCTCTCAAAGCCGCTAGAGTTTAGTTTGCTAAACTGGCCTAATGAGAAGTACTCCGCCCTCGGGATAGGAGGTTGAAGCCGTAGGCTGACCCGCTTGAAATCTTGAGATAGGATGTATCATGTTAAAGCACGACAGAAGCACTTCTTTTGCTAAGGCCAATTTTCGGATTGGCACCGAACACTTGATCTCGTTCGGACGTCAAGTTTTTACTGACGTTTTTTTGGTTTTCCAAGCTTATGGCACTTTTTAAACTATTTGTGTGTTTTCAGCACAAGTCTCGCAGGCAACGCCGGACACCTTTAGAGATTCGGCAAAAACATTCTCGGATATTGCTATATATGCATCGGTTTGAATTGTGTCTTGGTCAATAGTTGGGTTGCCTGCCTCGCGCTTGCCTTCTACGCCCGCTTTGTTCGGCTAGGTGTGCAAAGGAAGAACCATCGCGATTGTGCTTCCAGCTCACATGGTTAAGCACCTCGATGGAGAAAGCCGAAACCGATCTGTCACAATAAGCGTAAACTGGTCAGCGATCCGATGACGGTGTTAAACGACGGACCATTCATAACAATGACCGAAGTGTTTACGGCTTGACCTCGACTGTCGTCGAACACTACGGGGGCTATTAACTGGCCTCCCAAACTAAATCCTCGATATTTTGCTCTTACATTGGAGCTGAGGTTTCATGATCATGCTTAGCATGACAACCCAAAGAAAGGAACCAATAGCGGGACTATTTTCTTTGGAAGACATTTCTTTTGTTAAACAGTAATATAACATATCTCTCTGCGTACCTTTGTTTATAAAACTGTATGGCCAGATTGCCTTGTTTGTTGTAAATCTTTGCTCTCATAAAGGCTTTATAAAGTAGGACAAACACTCCTCGGCTATTGGCCGAGGAGGTGGAAGCCGATGGTCGGTCAACAAAGTTTTGTACAATGTGGATCCAAGCATTAATGACGTAAAGTACTTGGATACATAGAGTCATTACACATAATGTGTGATTTTACTATGGATATCAATCCTTAATTCGGCCACCCGTGCCCGCATTTAGGCTTGGGGGCTACTGGGCTTCGGGCTTATTATTTACAAATATTAAAGGGGCACATCGATCCCCTGATCTGGTGTTGCCACCCGACCAGTGTCTCAGGGGCTACTACATTGCCTGTCCAATGCAGAAAATTTGAAGTGTAATACAGTATCCGAGGAGATTTTGATCCTCAGGTTGGTCGGCCGCACCCAACCTGAGTCTTGAGGACTGAGCACGCCGCTTTTTGTGTCCCGAAGTATTTTGCCGAGCTAGGACTTGATCCTCAGACCGATTTTCCAAATCAACTTTGAGTCTCAGCGGCTACGGGGATCAGCGGTCTTATGTCATCCTTCATGTGCATCTCGGGTTTTAGACCGATACCCACCTTGAGGGCTACTGGCTATGTATCTCGGCAGAGAACGAATTGCACCAATCAAAAATATTGACAAAAGCGGCCCACATTCGGGGTGGTGCACCACCTCGGAAGCAGTCCGGCATAAAGCTTGGGCGCTAGTGGCTGGATCCATAGAGGGCATTTCCGGCATTAAGCTCGGCTAAACTCCTTCAAACTTCTTTGAACCAAGGTGATTTACGACACCTCGGATACAGTCCGGCGTTGGAGCTCGGATACATAGTCCGGCGTTGGAGCTCGGATACAGTCCGGGTTGGAGCTCGGATACACAGTCCGGCGTTGGAGCTCGGATACATAGTCCGGCGTTGGAGCTTGGATACATTCCGGTGTTAGAGCTGGGAAGCGGTCCGACGTTGGTGCTCGGCTACAAAAGATACCTCGAATGCAGTCCGGCGTTGGAGCTCGGACGCAAGAGGGCGCTGTCGCCCGGGAACAACTTCAAACCCGAGGTGTGGCATAAAAATAACAAGGCATTGATAAAGGCCGGAAATTTAAGGGGCTCCTCGGATACCCGACGTGTAAACTCGTCGAATGCATTTCGGCGATCCTCAAGATCGAAGATGAGAAGATTTGTTGAACCAGTTTTCAAGACCGACGACTGAAGATGAAGAACGGTTCGGAAGAATCGAGGAGCATCACTAAACTTGAAGACCGGTTCAGGGGGCTACTAACGGTGTCCTGGACTAGGGGGTACTCACCACGTCATCTCCCGATCTGTTAGATTGGGCCGAGGACCCCATGGTCAGATACTCATGGGCCAGTCCGGACAGCTGCCACATACAAGGAAGATTCCACAAGACTTGGCGATCAAGACAAGGACTCCTCCCCACCGGCGATTCGGCTAGGACTCTTGTTATCCTAGGCCTACGGTGCATTATATAAACCGAGGCCGGGCTAGTCGATAGATATATACAACAATCATACCATAGGCTAGCTTCTAGGGTTTAGCCTCTCTCGATCTCGTGGTAGATCTACTCTTGTACTACCCATATCATCAATATTAATCAAGGTGAGTAGGGTTTTACCTCCATCGAGAGGGCCCGAACCTGGGTAAAAACATCGTGTCCCTTGTCTCCTGTTACCATCCGCCTAGACGCACAGTTCGGGACCCCCTAACCGAGATCCGCCGGTTTTGACACCGATACTCGGTGTGCTCTTGCTTCCATCATCTGAGCTGCTAGAGGGACTAGTGCCCTCACTCATGTGAACCTGCTCCTCTGACTTGTTACATTGTCACTCACGATCGGACATGATGCAAACACTGACAGCAGACCCTGTGAATAGTTTATAGATGAGGTAGAGTGGATGAGCATCACAAAATATAGAGGTTTTTGCAAAATAATGACTCAAAAACTTAGTTTTAGTTTTCCACAGAAAGCATTTCGGATCTATCGATTTGTAAACTCGGTGATACCGAAGCAGCTTTTGGAACCTAAACTGGTGAACTCGGTCAGACCGAGTCACAGTTCGGTGGCACCGAGACTGCTAGGTTTTCACAAAGTCCTGAATTCGGTCACACCGATTTGCAATTCTCGGACTGGCCGAGAATTACATGTGCAATGGCCTTAGCCGAATCGGTGGTACCGATTTCTACAACTCGGTTGGTCTGAGATGGTTTCGGCGGAAACCTAACCCTAAATTTTCAATTCACATCTAATCTACGGAGTGTTTTAGGTGGATAAGATGATCTCAATCGTGGATAGATTAATGGCAAAACAATGTGCTACGGATTCGGAGTTAGGAATAGCACAAAGATCAAGTCCATACCCTAGTTCGGCGATGGACTTGCTACGGCAAACGGCGGAGAAGATTCCCGTTGACGGCGGCGGAGACCAGCGGCAGGAGGCAGCTGGCGATGAGGAGGACGATCCGGAGACCACGGAGGTAGATCAGGCTGAGCGCGGGCGAAAAAGTTTGGAGAAATTTCCAAAATTTGACCCGTGGATATATATAGCCTGACCCTGTCGGTGTGACCGAGTGGAACAACTCGGTGGCACCGAGATGCATAACTACAAGCAGTTACAACAACTCGGTGTGACAGAAAAGTTCAAAGCGGTTGCACCGAGACTGAAAACCTAGATCGACTTAGTGATCTTGGTATGACCGAATGGAAGAATCGGTCAGACCGAAACGCACAAAGGAGTTTTGGAAGTTTAAGTCTATGACGAATCGGGGACTCCGAGTGCTCCTCACACAGAGTGGTTCGAATCTGACTTGATCAAATTTTGTGATGTAGCATGAATAGAGTTTGAGAAAAGAAAATCATAGATAGCTAGAGAAGGTTATTAGGCATTCTTGTCCATCCACTTGGCAAAAGAAAAGGAATCCAAACGATCAAAACAACAAGTGGATGTCCTCGAGTGAGTAAATTATGCAACCAACATGCTCACACAATAAAATGGCAAATGAAATATGTGGCAAAGCATGCACAACCAATTCTAGCATCTATCAAGCAATTGGCGATGACTAGGTCATCTATATATGAGTATATTGACTTAGGAGTCAAATGAGAACATTTGATCATAGGTCATACTCATCGCTTAAGCACAAGTGGGGTTACCACTTTTACATAAAGCGTTGTTGTGTTCACACCATTAGAGTTGCTTTAGCTCAATTCTTAGAGTAAAGCTCCCCTAGATGTGAGATCCCCTTAGAGGGATGAACTAACCTTGGGTTTTGTCGTGATGACTTCATGTAGGTGTTGAAGATGTGGATGCTCAATGTTGATGTAGATCATTTGGGGCAATCCTTTGGAGTGAGTTGCACTTTCAATACCTACACGGGTTAGTCCCACAAGGAACAAACAAGGAATATCCATAGACATAGAGTGATGCATACACAAGACGATGTCTATGAAGGCATTAGGTTACCTTGTCCCTTGTATTACCAACAAGAGGGTTTGTGACTCCTTGAACTAGTGCAAGATGTGGAGGTTGATTGCACTTGTTCTTGCCAAAATGATAAGAGTGAAGTATGTTGGCGGAGTCACCCTCAAGAACTCTCTAGTTCTTCTTATTTGGGATCCACACCATCTTGATGGGAATCCTCGGAGTTGTACTCGTACTTGATGTAGTCTTGGGAACCCACTTGACCAAGGCCTTAGGAGCTTCTTCAAATGCATCAATTTCTTCTTGAAGCTTGTCCTTGCCTTTTTCCTTGTGGTCTTGTGGTGGAAGATCATCTTGAGCTTCTGTCCCTTTGAAACAAGTAGGATCATACTTCTCTTGTTGAGGTACAAACTTCTTCTTGGGGTATTGATCTTCTTCCCACTCAACTCCATTGGCATTGAACTTTCGTTCAAAACCAACACCTTGGTTCTTCCGGTGCCTTCCTTGCTTGCGTACAATTTCCTCGAATTGCTTACTCCCGGCAAGGCTCTTGTAAACACCTTTTTCTATAATTCCCTTCAATAAGCTATTTTCTTGCTCAAGTGTAACTTGGCTAAGAGAATCATTAGTGGAATCAAGAGAACTACTAGAAGCAACAACATTGGATTTAGCATGATTATTGTTACTACTAGAGGAAGAATCTTTCTTGTTCTTGTTACTAGACTTGACTTGAGGCATGTAAGTGGATAAGAGTAAACGCTTGGCAATGTAAGAATAACTTTTCTTGTGAAGATCATCATTGATTGCCTTTAAGAACTCATGCTCTTGCTCAAGGTTGAGCTTTTCAAAATGTAATTTTCATGAGTCCTTAAAAGTTCTCGATGATCTCCTAAGATAGTTTCATGAGCTAACTTAAGAGTGTTTAGTTCTTTAGTTAGAGACTCAATCTTCTCCTTATCATTGTCATTCGTTTTATCTTGATTATCATGATTAATTGACGTTTCATCATAGTATTCATCACTAGAGTTGTCAACAAGTAAATCATCATCACCTAGCAAGTCATCTTCATCACTATTGAAATCAACATACTGGGTGTGATACCTTTGGGCCTTTAGCCATGAAGCATCTTCCAATTCCTTCATTTGGTGAATCAAATATGTCGTAGGAGTTGGTTGACACAAGTGATAGACCGGCAACACCTTCATCTTGAGTATATTCGGAGTCGGAGTGATAGCTTCTCTCGGAGTGATTGTCGGAGTCAGAGCCGGATACCCATTCACCAACATGAGCTTGATGTCTTTCTTTTGTGTAGGTCCTTGATGACTTGTCCTTTCTTTCCGAATCCTTGCTTTTCCGTGAGGGTCTTCGTTCATACCAATCATCTCTAATCCTTCTCTCTCTTGATGGTGATTCTTCTCTTCTACTTCTTATTTTGGGAGAATCTTCTCTTATTTTGTAGGGGGGCGTACACTCATTTGAATAGTGTCCGGGTCTTCCACAATTGTAGCAATGACGCTCTCGACTAGAAGATCTTTTGTCATTGTAGGACCTTGACTTGGAGCTTCTCTCTTTGCTTCTAATCTTGTAGAATTTGTTGAAGTTCTTCACCATTAGGCTCAATTCTTCATTGAAGGTTTGTTTCTCACTTGATGATGTGGGGGCTTCACATGAGGCTTTGTTAGCACCACTTGACTTGTTGTGAAGTTCCTCCTTATCTTTGAGTGACATCTCATGAGCAACAATTCTTCCAATGACTTCCGTTGGCTTGAGATCTTTGTAATTTGGCATCATTTGGATCAATGTGCACACGGTATCATATTTTTCATTCAAAGCTCTTAGGATCTTCTTGATGATGAATTTGTCGGTCATCTCTTCACTTCCTAAGCCGACAATCTCATTTGTGATAAGAGCAAGCCTAGAGTACATTTCAGCGACACCTTCACCATCCTTCATTTTGAACTTGTCAAGCTGACTTTGAAGCACATACAACTTGGATTCCTTGATGGAGTCGGTACCTTTGTGCATATCAATCAAAGTATCCCAAATTTCCTTTGCATTCTCAAGACGGCTGATTTTGTTGAATTCTTCGGGGCACAATCCGTTGAAGAGGATATCACAAGCTTGAGCGTTGTATTGCAGCATCTTCAACTCTTCTGCGGTAGCTTCACGGTTCGGTTCTCTCCCATCAAAGAATTCACCTTGCAAGCCAATACACACAATAGCCCAAACGGCGGGGTTATGTCCAAGAATATGCATTTTCATCTTATGCTTCCAACTAGCAAAATTAGTACCATCAAAGTAAGGATGTCCATGGTGATAATTTCCCTCGCTAGACGCCATACTCTCCTAGGTTGTGAAACCAAGGCTATGACCACCAAAAGCTATGGAAATCAAAGCAAATGGAGACCAAAGCTCTAATACCACTTGTAGGATCAAAAGTATGTCTAGAGGGGGGGGGGGTGATTAGACTACTTAACCAAATAAAAATCTAGCCTTTTCCCAATTTTAGTTCTTGGCAGATTTTAGCAACTTTAGAACAAGTCAAGCAATCTTAACACAATTCAAGCAAGCATGCAAAGAGTATATGAGCAGCGGAAAGTAAAGCACGCAACTTGCAAGAATGTAAAGGGAAGGGTTTGGAGGATTCAAACGCAATAGGAGACACGATGTTTTTGTCCTGGTTCCGATAGGTGGTGCTATCGTACATCCACGTTGATGGAGACTTCAACCCACGAAGGGTAACGGTTATTGCTGAGTCCACGGAGGGCTCCACCCACGAAGGGTCCATGAAGAAGCAACCTTGTCTATCCCACCATGGCCGTTGCCCACGAAGGACTCGCCTCACTAGCGGTAGATCTTCACGAAGTAGGCGATCTCCTTGCCCTTACAAACTCCTTGGTTCAACTCCACAATCTTGTCGGAGGCTCCCAAGTGACACCTAGCCAATCTAGGAGACACCACTCTCCAAGAAGTAACAAATGGTGTGTTGATGATGAACTCCTTGCTCTTGTGCTTCAAATGATAGTCTCCCCAACACTCAACTCTCTCTCACAGGATTTGGATCTGGTGGAAAGAAGATTTGAGTGGAAAGCAACTTGGGGAAGGGTAGAGATCAAGATTCATATGGTAGGAATGGAATATCTTGGCTTCAACACAAGTGTAGGTGGTTCTTTCTCAAAAAATGTGTATTGGAAGTGTAGGTTCGTTCTGATGGCTCTCTCCACTAATGAATAGGAGGTGGAGGGGTATATATAGCCTCCACACAAAATCTAACCGTTACACACAACTTACCAATCTCGGTGGGACCGAATTGACAAACTCGGTCGGACCGATTCAACAAATCTAGTTACCGTTAGGATTTTCGGTGGGACCGACATGCAACTCGGTAGGACCGATATGGTTAGGGTTAGGGTTAGGGCATAACGTAATCTCGGTGAGTCCGATTACACAAACTCGGTGAGACCGATTTTGGTAATAAGCTAACCCGAGAGTTGGTCAGGTAAACTCGGTGGGACCGATTCGCTCATTTCGGTGAGACCGAAATGTTACAAAAGAGAAATAGTGAGTTTACATTGCAATCTCGGTGGGACCGATCGCTCATCTCGGTAGGACCGAAATGTTACGAAGGGAAACATAGAGATTACAATCCCATCTCGGTGAGAACGAGATCCCTATCGGTGAGACCGATTTGCCTAGGGTTTGTGGCAGTGGCTATGACATCTGAACTCGGTGGCGCCAGATGGAAAGAATCGGTGGGGCCGAGTTTGATTTTGGGTTTAGGTCATATGTGGATGTGAGAAAGTAGTTGAGGGCTTTGGAGCATATCACTAAGAATTTTGAGCAAGTAAGCCATTAAGCAACACCTCATCCCTCCTTGATAGTATTGGCTTTTCCTATAGACTCAATGTGATCTTGGATCACTAAAATAGAAAATGTAGAGTCTTGAGCTTGAGCCAATCCCTTTGTCCTTTGCATTTTGAGGGGTCCACTTTTCTCATCCATGCCATGCCAATCATTGAGCTTTCCTGAAATATTAGTCTTGAAATAGTGTTAGCTCAATGAGCTATATGTTGTTAGGAATTACCAAAACCACCTAGGGATAGTTGCACTTTCAGAACTTCTAGAACTTCTTCACAAGCATGGCAAGTTCCTTTCCAATGTCTTCAGGATCACCAGAACTTCAGTCAGATTCTTCTTCAGATGAGGAAACAACTTTTTCCTTCAAAGCACGAGTTCGGCCATAGTTTGGACCGTAGTTATCTCTTTTCTCAGATAGCTGGAACTCATGTGTGTTGAGCCTCTCAAGTATGTGAGACGGATCGAGTGTTTTGAAGTCAGGGCGTTCTTGTATCATCAGGGCAAGGGTGTCGAATGAGCTGTCAAGTGAACTCAGGAGTGTCTTGATGATTTCATGCTTGGTGATCTCAGTGGCGCCAAGAGCACGAAGCTCATTTGTGATGTCAGTGAGGCGATCAAACATGAGCTGGACATTCTCATTGTCATTTATCTTGAAGCGGTTGAAGAGGTTGCGAAGAACATTGATCCTTTGATCTCTCTGGATTGAGACCCCTTCGTTGACCTTGGAGAGCCAGTCCCAGACTAGCTTCGACGTTTCCAGAGCACTTAAAAGGCCATACTGTCCTTTGGTCAAATGACCACAAATGATGTTCTTTGCAGTAGAATCCAGTTGAACGAACTTCTTAACATCAGCAGGGGTGATACCTTCACCAGTCTTGGGAACACCATTCTTGACGACATACCAGAGGTCGACATCGATGGCTTCAAGATGCATGCGCATCTTATTCTTCCAGTAGGGATATTCAGTTCCATCGAAGATGGGGCACGCAACAGAGACTTTGATTATCCCTGCAGTCGACATAGCTAAAACTCCAGGTGGTTAAACCAAATCACACAAAACAAGGGAGTACCTTGCTCTGATACCAATTGAAAGTGCTAGTTATCGATTAGAGGGGGGTGGGGGTGAATAGGTGATTTTTATGACAGTCTTCAAAACATGAGAGTTTCGAAGACAAATAATAGAAATGAACCTATTGATATGCAACGGAAGCTAGACTACACTAAGCAAGCCATAGTCAAGTATTCAATGAAGTGAAAGCATGAAGACTAATAGCAGCTAGGTAGTAAAGATCAGGATGGAAGATAGTATGAAGCCAAACAACAATAGTAGTCACACAGTGAAGTCAAACAGGTAGTGCAAACAGGCAATGACTTCACGAAGTCAAACTGTAAGTAAAGAGAGGGAGAGGATAGAACCAGACACTTGGTGAGGACAAGGATTTGTTGGACCAGTTCGATTCTTTGTGACAATCAGACGTGCAGTTAGGGAGGCTGAGATTCAACTCGTAAGACCGTGTCTTCACCTTATCCCCTTGAGCTAAGGACACCGGTCCTCGCCCAATCACTCTGGTAAGTCTTCAAGGTAGACTTCCAAACCTTCACAGACTTCGCTCACCGGCGATCCACAATGACTCTTGGATGCTCGAGCAGGCGCCTAACCGGCTGGAGGATTCATAGTCCTCAAGTGTAACAAGTCTTCAGGTCATGCGGACAGAAAGACTTCAGTGATGCCTAACACTCTTTGGCTCTGGGTGTTTGGGCTTTGTCCTCGCAAGGATTTCTCTCTCTCAAAAGCTTCGCAGGTGGGTTGCTCTCAAACAACAAAAGCCATGCAGTAACTATGAGCAGCCACCAATTTATGGTGTAGGGGGTGGGCTATTTATAGCCACTAGGCAACCCGACCTGATTTGTCCGAAATGACCCTGGGTCACTAAGGAACTGACACATGTTCCAACGGTGCGATTTCAAACACACGCCGACAGCTTGACTTGGGCTACAAGTAAAGGCTGACTCATCCAGCTACTGGATAAGATTTGCTCTCATTATCTTCGCTCGAAGACATAGGATTTGGTTGAGCATCACTTGACCAATCTGACTTTGTTCACTGGGACCCCACTTAACAGTACGGTGGTTCCTATGACTCAACAAAGAAGAAAAGGAAACAACAAAACAACTAAGTCTTCGTGCTCCATAGTCTTCACGCGATGTCTTCATACATTTTTAGGGGTCATCTCCGGTAGGTAAACCGAATCAATGAGGGACTACTACCTGTGTGATACGCCCATTTTGCATCATGCTTTTATATCGATATTTATTGCATTATGGGCTGTTATTACACATTATGTCACAATACTTATGCCTATTCTCTCTTATTTTACAAGGTTTACATAAGGAGGGAGAATGTACTGGAATTCTCGGGTCGAAAAGGAGCAAATAATAGAGACCTATTTTGCACAACTCCAAAAGTCCTGAAACTCCACGAAAGTTATTTTTGGAAATAATAAAAAATATTGAGCGGAAGAAATACGTCAGGGGGGCCTCCACCTGTCCACGAGGGTGGGGGCGCGCCCTACCCCCCTGGGCGCGCCCCCTGCCTCGTGGGCCCCCTGTTGGCCCTCCGGTGCCCATCTTCTGCTATATGAAGTCTTTCGTCCGAAGAAAAATCATAAGCAAGCTTTCGGGACGAGACTCCGCCGCCACGAGGCGGAACCTTGGCGGAACCAATCTAGGGCTCCGGCAGAGCTGTTTCGCTGGGACACTTCTCCCAAGGGGGAAATCATCGCCATCTTCATCACCAATGCTCCTCTCATTGGGAGAGGGCAATCTCCATCAACATCTTCACCCGCACCATCTCCTCTCAAACCCTAGTTCATCTCTTGTATCCAATTCTTGTCTCTAAGTCTGGGATTGGTACCTGTAGGTTGCTAGTAGTGTTGATTACTCCTTGTAGTTGATGCTAGTTGGTTTATTTGGTGGAAGATCATATGTTCAGATCCTTAAAGCATATTAATAATCCTCTGATTATGAACATGAATATGCTTTGTGAGTAGTTATGTTTGTTCCTGAGGACATGGGAGAAGTCTTGCTATTAGTAGTCATGTGAATTTGGTATTCGTTCGATATTTTGATGAGCTGTATGTTGTCTATCCTCTAGTGGTGTTATGTGAACGTCGACTACATGACACTTCACCATTATTTGGGCCTAGAGGAAGGCATTGGAAAGTAATAAGTAGATGATGGGTTGCTAGAGTGATGAAGCTTAAACCCTAGTTTATGCCTTGCTTCGTAAGGGGTTGATTTGGATCCATATGTTTCATGCTATGGTTAGGTTTACCTTAATACTTTTGTTGTAGTTATGGATGCTTGCAATAGAGGTTAATCATAAGTGGGATGCTTGTTCAAGTAAGGACAGCACCCAAGCACCGGTCCACCCACATATCAAATTACCAAAGTACCGAACGCGAATCATATGAACGTGATGAAAACTAGCTTGACGATAATTCCCATGTGTCCTCGGGAGCGCTTTTCTCTATATAAGAGTCTGTCTAGGCTTGTCCTTTGCTACAAAAAGGATTGAGCCACCTTGCTGCACTTTATTTACTTTTGTTACTTGTTGCTCGTTACCAATTATCCTATCACAAAACTATCTGTTACCTATAGTTTCAGTGCTTGCAGAGAATACTTTGATGAAAACCGCTTATCATTTCCTTCTGCTCCTCGTTGGGTTCGACACTCTTACTTATCGAAAGGACTAAGATAGGTCCCCTATACTTGTGGGTCATCAAGAACTCTTTTCTGGCGCCGTTGCCGGGTAGTGAAGCGCCTTTGGTAGGTGGAATTTGGTAAGGAAAAATTTATATAGTGTGCTGAAATTTACTGTCACTTGTTACTATGGAAAGTAATCCTCTGAGGGGCTTGTTCAGGGTATCTTCACCCGACCAAGAGAGCAAAGAGTTGCTCCTCAACCTACTGAACCTACTGAAAATGAAAATGTCTACTTTGAAATTCCTTCGGTATGTTAGAAAAACTGCTAGCTAATCCTTTTGCAGGAGATGGAATAATGCATCTGATGAGCACCTAATCTATGTGGATGAAGTTTGTGGATTATTTAAGCTTGCGGTATACCCGATGATGTTATTAAGAATAAGGTCTTCCCTTTATCTTTGAAGGAGATGCATTGACATGGTATAGGCTATGTGATGATACGGGGTCATGGAACTACAAGCGATTGAAATTGGAATTTCATCAAGTTTTATCCTATGCATCTTGTTCATCGTGATCGCAATTATATATATAATTTTTGGCCTCGCGAAGGAGAAAGCATCGCTCAAGCTTGGGGGAGGCTTAAATCAATGTTATATTCATGCCCCAATCATGAGCTCCCAAGAGAAATAATTATTCAAAGTTTTTATGCTCGGATTTTTGATAACAATCGCACCATGCTCGATACTTCTTGTGCTGGCTCTTTTATGATGAAGACTATTGAATTCAAATGGAATTTATTGGAAATAATTAAATGCTACTCTGAAGATTGGGATCTCGACGAAGGTAAGGAGTCAGGTATGACACCTAAGTTTGATTGTGTTAAATCTTTTATGGATACCAATGTTTTCCGTAAATTTAGCACTAAATATGGACTTGACTCTAAGATAGTAGCTTCTTTCTGTGAATCTTTTGCTGCTTATGTTGATCTCCCTAAGGAGAAGTTGTTTAAATATCATCCTCCCATAGAAGTAAAAGTAGCTGCACCTATTAAAGTTGAAGAAGAGACTATCACTTATAATGATCCTATTGTTCCTACTGCTTATATTGAAAAACCACCTTTTCCTGTTAGGATAAAGGATCACGCTGAAGCTTCAACTGTGGTTCGTAAAAGTAATATTAGAACTTATACACCTCCTGAGCAAGTTAAATTTGAACATAATATTGCTATTGTTAAAGATCTCTTGTCTGATAATATTGATGGGCATGTTATTCATTTCCGTGATGAAACTGCTAGAATTGCCAAACCTTGTGCTAAAGATAAACATAGACCTGTGGTAGGCATGCCTGTTATTTCTGTTAAAATAGGAGATATGGGTGCCAGTGCTAGTGCAATACCTATTGACTTATACAAAGAAATTATGCATGATATTGCACCTACTAAGTTAGAAGATATTGATGTCACAATTAAACTTGCCAATAGAGATACCATTTCACCAATGGGAATTGTTAGAGATGTTGAAGTCTTGTGTGGGAAAACTAAATATCCTGCTGATTTTCTTGTTCTTGGTTCCCCACAAGATAACTTTTGTCCCATTATATTTGGTAGACCCTTTTTGAACACTGTTAATGCTAAGATAGACTACAAAAAGGATGTCGTTACTATTGGTTTGGGTGATATGTCTCATGAGTTTAATTTCTCTAAATTTCGTAGACAACACCGTGAAGAGGAATTGCCTAGTAAGGATGAAATAATTGGTCTTGCTTCTATTGCCGTACCTCCTAGTGATCCTTTAGAACAATATTTGCTAGACCATGAAAATGATATGTTTATGAATGAAAGAAGGGAAATAGATGAAGTATTCTTTAAACAGGAACCCATCACGAAACACAATTTACTGTTGAAATCCTAGGGGGTCCTCCTCCACCCAAGGGTGATCCCGTGTTTGAGCTCAAACCGTTACCTGATACTCTTAAATATGCTTATCTTGATGAGAAAAAGATATATCATGTTATTATTAGTGCTAACCTTTCAGAGCATGAAGAAGAGAGATTATTGAAAACTACGAAGAAGCACTGCTACTGCTATTGGATATACTCTTGATGTTCTTAAGGGCATTAGTCCCACTCTATGTCAACATAAAATAAATTTGGAGAAAGATGCCAAACTAGTTCGTGATCATCAACGACGGCTGAATCCTAAGATGAAAGAAGTGGTAAGAAAGGAAATACTAAAGCTCCTTGAGTTAGGTATAATTTAACCCATTGCTGATAGTCAGTGGGTAAGTCATTTCCATTGTGTCCCTAAGAAGGGAGGTATTACTGTCGTTCCTAATGATAAAGATGAATTGATTCCATAAAGAATTATTACAGGTTATAGGATGGTAACTGATTTCCGCAAATTAAATAATGCTACAAAAAAGGATCATTACCCCTTACCTTTTATCGATCAAATGCTAGAAAGATTATCCAAACATACACATTTTTGCTTTCTAGATGGTTATTCTGGTTTCTCTCAAATACCTGTGTCAGCCAATGATCAATCAAAGACCACTTTTACTTGTCCTTTTGGTACTTTTGATTATAGACATATGCCTTTTAGTTTATGTAATGCACCTGCTACCTTTCAAAGATGCATGATGGCTATATTCTCTGACTTTTGTGAAAAGATTTGTGAGGTTTTCATGGACGATTTCTCCGTTTATGGATCCTATTTTGATGATTGCTTGAGCAACCTTGATCGAGTTTTGCAGAGATGTGAAGAAACTAATCTTGTTTTGAATTAGGAAAAGTGCCACTTTATGGTTAATGAAGGTATTGTCTTGGGGCATAAAGTTTTTGAAAGAGGTATTGAGGTTGATAAAGCCAAGGTTGATGCTATTGAAAAGATGCCATGTCCCAAGGACATCAAAGGTATAAGAAGTTTCCTTGGTCACGCCGGTTTTTATAGGAGTTTCATTAAGGACTTCTCAAAAATTTCTCGGCCTCTGACTAATTTATTACAAAAGTATATACGATTTGTTTTTGATGATGATTGTGTAGAAGCATTTAAAATACTTAAGAAAGCATTGGTCTCTGCACCTATTGTTTAGCCACCTGACTGGAATTTACCCTTTGAAATCATGTGTGATGCTAGTGATCATGCTGTAGGTGCTGTTCTAGGGCAAAGAGTTGATAAGAAATTAAATGTTATTCAATATGCTAGTAAAACTCTAGACAATGCTCAGACAAATCATGCTACTACTGAAAAAGGAATTCTTAGCAGTTGTATTTGCTTGTGATAAGTTCAGACCTTATATTGTTGATTCTAAAGTAACTATTCACACGGATCATGCTGCTATTAAATATCTTATGGAAAAGAAAGATGCTAAACCTAGACTTATTAGATGGGTTCTCTTGTTACAAGAATTTGATTTACATATTGTTGATAGAAAGGGAGCTGAGAACCCCGTTGCGGACAACTTGTCTAGGTTAGAAAATGTTCTTGATGACCCACTACCTATTGATGATAGCTTTCCTGATGAACAATTAAATGTCATAGATGCTTCTCGTACTTCTACATGGTATACTGATTATGCAAATTACATCGTTGCTAAATTTATACCACCTAGTTTCACATACCAACAAAAGAAAAAGTTTTTCTATGACTTGAGACATTACTTTTGGGACGACCCACATCTTTATAAAGAAGGAGTAGATGGTGTTATTAGACGTTGTGTACCTGAGCATGAACAGGAGCAGATCTTACGCAAGTGTCACTCCGAAGCTTATGGAGGACACCACGCTAGAGATAGAACTGCACATAAGGTATTGCAATCTGGTTTTTATTGGCCTACTCTCTTCAAGGACGCCCGTAAGTTTGTCTTATATTGCGATGAATGTCAAAAAATTGGTAATATTAGTAGACGTCTGCTACGTCTTGAGCTTGCGTTGGTTTTCCCCGAAGAGGAGAGGATGATGCAGCAGAGTAGCGTAAGTATTTCCCTTAGTTTTTGAGAACCAAGGTATCAATCCAGTAGGAGGCCACGCAAGAAGTCCCTCGTACCTACACAAAGCAAATAACTCCTCGCAACCAACGCGAATAGGGGTTGTCAATCCCTTCACGGTCACTTACGAGAGTGAGATCTGATTGAGATGATAGATAATATTTTTGGTATTTTTGGTATAAAGATGCAAAGTAAAATAAAAGGCAAAGTAAAAAGCAAAACAATAATAAAGCGTAGGAAGATTAATATGATGGGAATAGACCCGGGGGCCATAGATTTCACTAGTGGCTTCTCTCAAGAGCATAAGTATTTTACGATTGGGTGAATGAATTCTTGTTGAGCAATTGATGTAATTGAGCATAGTTATGAGAGTATCTAGGTATGATCATGTATATAGGCATCACGTCCGAGACAAGTAGACCGACTCACCTTTGCATCTACTACTATTACTCCACTCATCGACCGCTATCCAAAGATGCATCTAGAGTATTAAGTTAATGAAAACAGAGTAATGCCTTAAGCAAGATGACATGATGTAGAGGAATAAATTCATGCAATATGATAAATACCCCATCTTGTTATCCTCGATGGCAACAATACAATACCTGCCTTGCTGCCCCTACTGTCACTGGGAAAGGACACCGCAAGATTGAACCCAAAGCTAAGTACTTCTCCCATTGCAAGAACTACCAATCTAGTTGGCCAAACCAAACGGATAATTCAAGAGACTTGCAAAGATAACCAATCATACATAAAAGAATTCAGAGAAGATTCAAATATTGCTCATAGATAATCTTGATCATAAACCCACAATTCATCGGTCTCAACAAACACACCGCAAAAAAGAAGATTACATTGAATAGATCTCCACGAGAGGGGGAGAACATTGTATTGAGATCCAAAAAGAGAGAAGAAGCCATCTAGCTACTAACTATGGACCCGAAGGTCTGAAGTAAACTACTCACACTTCATCAGAGAGGCTATGATGATGATATAGAAGCCCTATGTGGTGGATTCCCCTTCCGGCGGAGCTTCGGAACAGGCCCCAAGATGGTATCTCGTGGATACAGAAAGTTGCGGCGGTGGAATTAGGTTTTTGGCCCCGTATCTGATCTGTTGGGGGGTACGTAGGTATATATAGGAGGAAGGAGTACGTCGGTGGAGCTTCGGGGGGCCCACGAGGCAGGGGGCGTGCCCTAGGGGGGGGCGCCCTCCACCCTCATGGCCGCCTCCCTCCTTTCTTGACCAAGGGTCCAAGTCTCCTGGATCTTATCTGATGAGAAAATCACGTTCCCGAAGGTTTCATTCCGTTTGGACTCCGTTTGATATTCCGTTTCTTCGAAATACTAAAATAGGCAAAAAACAACAATTACGAAATTTGGGCCTCCGGTTAATAGGTTAGTCCCAAAAGTAATATAAAAGTGGAAAATAAAGCCCAATATAGTCCAAAACAATAGATAATATAGCATGGAGCAATCAAAAATTATAGATACGTTGGAGATGTATCAACGTCAAGAAATGCCTATGAATTATTCACTTGTTATTGAACCATTTGATGTTTGGGGCTTTGATTATATGGGACCTTTTCCTACCTCTAATGGATATACACATATTTTAGTTGCTGTTGATTATATTACTAAGTGGGTAGAAGCTATTCCAACTAGTAGTGCTGATCATAACACTTCTATTAAAATGCTTAAAGAAGTTATTTTTCCGAGGTTTGGAGCCCCTAGATATTTAATGACTGATGGTGGTTCACATTTTATTCATGGTGCTTTTCGAAAAATGCTTGCTAAATATGATGTTAATCATAGAATTGCATCTCCTTATCACCCGCAGTCTAATGGTCAAGTAGAATTGAGTAATAGATAGCTCAAATTAATTTTGCAAAAGACTGTCAACAGATCTAGAAAGAATTCGTCCAAGAAACTAGATGATGCATTATGGGCCTATAGAACTGCATACAAAAATCCCATGGGTATGTCTCCGTATAGAATGGTTTATGGAAAAGCATGTCACTTACCTCTCAAACTAGAACATAAGGCTTATTGGGCTATTAAAGAGCTCAACTATGATTTCAAACTTGCCGGTGAGAAGAGGTTATTTGACATTAGCTCACTGGATGAATGGAGAACCCAAGCCTATGAGAGTGCCAAGTTGTTTAAAGAAAAAGTTAAAAGATGGCATGACAAAAGGATACAAAAGCGTGAGTTTAATGTAGGTGATTATGTATTACTATAAAACTCTCGTTTAAGATTTTTTGCAGGGAAACTTCTCACTAAATGGGAAGGCCCTTACGTTATCGAGGAGGTCTATCGTTCCGGTGCCATAAAAATCAACAACTTTGAGGGCACAAATCCGAAGGTGGTGAACGGTCAAAGAATCAAACACTTATGCCTTGAAATTTTAGTAAGGGATCATCTCATAATGTTACCGTCGTACTAAGCAAAATAAGATGCATAAAAGATAAACATCACATGCAATCAAAATATGTGACATGATATGGCCATCATCATCTTGTGCCTTTGATCTCCATCTCCAAAGTATCGTCATGATCTCCATCATCACCGGCATGACACCATGATCTCCATCATCTTGATCTTTATCAATGTGTCATCACATGGTTGTATCGCCAACTATTGCTTTTGCAGCTATTGCTATCGCATAGCGATAAAGTAAAGCAATTATATGGTGCTTGCATCTTATGCAATAAAGAGACAACCGTAAGGCTACTGGCAGTTGCCGATAACTTTTACAGAACATGATCATCTCATACAACAATTAAATATCATCACGTCTTGACCATATCACATCATAGCAAGCCCTGCAAAAACAAGTTAGACGTCCTCTACTTTGTTGTTGCAAGTTTTACATGGCTTCTATGGGCTTAGCAAGAACCGTTCTTACCTACGCATCAAAACCACAATGATTTTTCGTCAAGTGTGCTCTTTTAACCTTCAACAAGGACCAGGCGTAGTCACACTCGATTCAACTAAAGTTGGAGAAACTGACACCCACTAGCCACCTGTGTGCAAAGCACAACGGTAGAACCAATCTCATGAACGCGGTCATGTAATGTCGGTCTGGGCCACTTCATCCAACAATACTGCCGAATCAAAGTATGACATGCTGGTAAGCAGTATGACTATTATTGCCCACAACTCTTTGTGTTTTACTTGTGCATATAACATCTACACATAGACCTGGCTCGAATGCCACTATTGGGGAACGTAGTATTTCTTACGATCACGCAAGATCTATCTAGGAGAAGCATAGCAACGAGCGGGGAGACTGTGTCCACGTACCCTCGTAGACCAAAAACAGAAGCGTTTAGTAACACGGTTGATGTAGTCAACGTCTTTGCGATCCAACCGATCAAATTACCGAACGCACAACACCTCCGCGATCTGCACACGTTCAGCTCGGTGACGTCCCTCGAACTCTTGATCCAGTTGAGGCCGAGGGCGAGTTTCGTCAGCACGACGGCGTGGTGACGGTGATGATGAAGTTACCGGCGCAAGGCTTCGCCTAAGCACTACGACGATATGACCGAGGTGTGTTCTATGGAGGGGGCACCGCACACGACTGAGACAATTGTCTGTTGTGACTTTGGGGTGCCCCCTGCCCCCATATATAAAGGAGGGGAGGAGGAGGCCGGCCAACACGGGGCGCGCCAGGGAGAGGGGAGTCCTACTAGGACTCCAGTCCTAGTAGGATTCGGCCCCACCCTTTTTCCTTCTAGGAGGGGGAAAAGGGGAAGGAGAGAGAGTAGGAGAAGGAAAGGGGGTGGCGCCCCCTTCCCAAGTCCAATTTGGCCTCCTCCCTTGTGGGGGGCGCACCAGCCCCTTGTGGGCTGGTTAGCCTCCCTCTTATGGCCCACAAGGCCCAATCTTTCCCCGGGGGGTTCCGGTAACCTCCCGGTACTCCGGAAAAATGCCTGAATCACTCGGAACCATTCTAATGTCCGAATGCAACCTTCCAATATATGAATCTTTACCTCTCGACCATTTTGAGACTCCTCGTCATATCCGTGATCTCATCCGGGACTCCGAACAAACTTCGGTACATCAAATCACATAACTCATAATACAAATCGTCATCGAACGTTAAGCGTGCGGACCCTACAGGTTCGAGAACTATGTAGACATGATCGAGACACATCTCTGGTCAATAACCAATAGCGGAACATGGATGCTCATATTGGCTCCTACATATTCTACAAAGATCTTTATCGGTCAAACCGCATAACAACATATGTTGTTCCCTTTGTCATCGGTATGTTACTTGCCCGAGATTCGATCGTCCGTATCATCATACCTAGTTCAATCAGTCTCTTTACTCGTCCTGTAATGCATCATCCCGCAAATAAATCATTAGTCACATTGCTTGCAAGGCTTATAGTGATGTGCATTACCGAGAGGGCCCAGAGATACCTCTCCGAAACACGGAGTGGCAAATCCTAATCTCGATCTATGCCAACCCACCAAATACCTTCGGAGACACCTGTAGAGCATCTTTATAATCACCCATTTACGTTGTGATGTTTGATAGCACACAAAGTGTTCCTTAGTATTCAGGAGTTGCATAATCTCATAGTCCGAGGAACATGTATAAGTCATGAAGAAAGCAATAGCAATGAAACTGTAACGATCATAATGCTAAGCTAACGAATGGGTCTTGTCCATCACATCATTCTCCTAATGATGTGATCCCGTTCATCAAATGACAACACATGTGTATGGTTAGGAAACATAACCATCTTTGATAAACGAGCTAGTCAAGTAGAGGCATACTAGGGACACTTACGTTTTGTCTATGTATTCACACATGTACTAAGTTTCCGGTTAATACAATTCTAGCATGAATAATAAAAATTTATCATGAAATAAGGAAATAAATAATAACTTTATTATTGCCTCCAGGGCATATTTCCTTCAGAATTACCCATCTATCTTGGCCAGAGAAGACAAATAACTCGGAAATCATACTAAGAGTGTAACTAATCCCTGGGTGGTTTTGGTAATTCATAACAATAATATACATCACTGAACTAATGCCTACTCAAAGAATATTTCAAGAAAGTTCATTTTAGGTATGGCAATGGGATGTGAATGTGGACCCCTCAAAAAGCAAAGGACATGTGCTGGCAAAGCTTCAAGACTACATTTTTGGTTAAGTGATCCAAGATCACATTGAGTCCATAGGAAAGCCAATACTATTAAAAGGGGATAAAGTTTTGATCATGGTCTAACTGATCAAGTGCTTAGATATTGTAATAGCCTGAGACCGGCAGTCCATATGCCTTCCATGTTTTCGTGATAGCCGCATTAATTATTTGCTTGTTGCATTGCATCATTCACATTGCATCGGCACTCCGTTGCCTTAATTTTTCAAAACTTGCATCTGTTCGTAGTTTCCTCTTCTCCCCATTATCTTTGTTGACCGTTCTGAGACCAACCACACTCGCACGCAACCGTGACATTTCCGAAATATTATTTTCTAAGTGGGAATAAAATGTTCCTGTAATGTGTTGAAAGTTGGCGTGTGGTCTTGTTATATTGTAGGTAGACCGTCTGCCAAATTTTGTCGGATTCGGAGGTCGTTTGATGCCCCAACCGTGAAACTTGTGTCGCTTTGTTGTCGGTTTACTCTCAGACATTTTCAGTTTTGTAAAACTTGTCGTTGGGCCACCCAACTTCCCTCTCTTCTCAGCCCCCAGCCCAACTAGCACAACCACCTAGCCCACCGAAGCCTAGCTAACCCTTCCCTTTGTCCAGAGCCGCATGATTGCGATTGAAGGCACTACAAAAAAAGACACATCCATGACATTTTGGGCCGAACGATTTTTTTTGTCATAGTATGACACTTCTATGACGATAATTGTGACAAAACCCAGTCTCATCATAGATGTGGTGGGCTCCTACTTCTGTGACAAAAAATCATGACAGAAAATGGGCTTTTCGTCCTGGGCGGGCCGGAACACAAGGCCGTTTCCTCCGTTCTGCGGTACGCCAGGCCTCGTTTCCATCGGCTGTTCCGTCCAAGCCGGTTGGCTCCCACGCGTTCCGTTGCCTCCCGATGAACACGACGCATTCCGTTGCCTCCCCATGAACACGACGATGACGCAGTTTCTCCGTTCCGCCCCAGCCATGTACACGAGCCCTGGCCGTACGTACGCGAGAGTAGGCGTTCGATACCCCGCCCGTATGTACATACGTGGCCGTATTTACTTTCTTGCACCCTGGCCGTTGTACATACGTGTACATGCTACGTGCGCGCCTCTACTACGACATGTGCGTGCCTCTACATCGACCAGTATGTACGTACACGTTCGCGACCATAATGACAACACTACGTACGCTTCGACCAGGTGGGTCCCGACTGTCAGGCACTTCCTTGCGTGCGAAGATGTAGCTGGTGGTCCCAGCAGTCAGGGGGGCGAATCGTTTTTTTTGCCCGAACGCACTTCCTTGCGTGCGAAGATGTCGCTGGTAGGTTCCAGCAGTCAGGGGGGAAACGTTTTTTTCTTCGTGAAATACGGTTGCCTGTCCGGTGGGTCCCTACTGTCAGGTGGAGGAATCATTATTTTCCACGTAATAAGGAGGCACTACCTTGCTGCGGTCGTGGACCCAGCTGTCAGCCTCTCCATGTATAGTCCACGTCCGATGGAAGCCGTTCCTTGACCACGTTGACCACGCCGCACCGAGAGCACCAGGGCAGTGGACGACGAAGAGGCCTAGGAAGGGGACGACGCGGAGCCGGGAAAGACGCGGCAGTGGATGCCCACGCGTAGAGGAGTATGAGGGTTCACTGGTTTGCTGCGGTGCGAGGCTGCCATCACCACAGAATAACAGCGGGTGCGGGTGAGTAGAGGGATGGCCTGGCCAGCGGTGGGAGTAGTAGGGGCGGTGAGGCCTCCGCGGCATCGCAACCGGCCACAGGAGGCAGGAGCATGAGGCACGACCGGCGCTGCTTTGGGCGGCTGGAGAAAGAAAACCGGAGGTTGAAGAAGCACTACGGCCGTTGGATGGACATCGTACGGTCACTGGAGCTAGAATCGTTCATATTGACTAAGTTGACAAAGCCCTCCGTCCCCGTCAACTTAGTTAGCCCACAAGTCAGCCTCCCACTAATGTGGGTCCCAACTAGCAGGGGGGTATTCATTTTTTTGTGCGTAATAAGGAGGCACTTCCTTGCGTGCGAAGATATAGCTGGTGGGTCCGACACATCGTGATGGGAACGTTTCGTGAAATACAAAGGCCCTTCCGGTGGGTCCCAACCGCCGGTGGAGGAATCATTATTTTGCGCGTAATAAGGAGGCATTTCCTTGCGTGCGGCCGTGGACCCAGCTGTCAGCCTCTCCATGCACAGTCTACTTCCGATGGTGTCGTTCGTTGACCATGTTGACCACTCCGCGCCGAGCGCATCCAAGGTGGTGGATGACGCCGAGGCCCCGGACAGCAACGAGCCGGAGATGGGAAGACGAGGGAGTAGAGTCGCGGACGGGGAGGTGTACGAGGGTTAACTGGTTCTGGTGCAATGTGGTTCGGCAGTCGGTGGAGAAGAACAGGAGGTGTGGAGGGGTGGAGAGATGGCCTGGCCAATGGTGGAGTAGCGCTTCACAGCGAAGCATGCTAAGCGAAGCTGCTAGCAGCAGGAGGCGGGAGCAGGTGGTCCCGGCGGCGCTGGAGGAAGAAGACGAGAGATTGAAGATGGATGCCGGTCGTTGGATGTAAATGCAACGGCTAACGATGTCAGAATCATTTGTTGACTAAGTTGACAACAACTTGCATTGGCTTCGACCTATTGGCCCACATTTCAGCCTCCAAAAATGTGGCACGTATTCAACCCATTTTTTCAGAATTTATAGTCTTTTTTTTGCGGGGTAGAATTTACAGTCCATTTGATCTTTTGTTTGAATTACAGTCCATTAGCTGGGCCAGGTGAACAAATAATGTAGCGTCCATGCGGCCCATTTATGTTTTTCCTAAAAAATTACAGGCCATTTGCACTTTCTCAAAATACACGATTTTGCTGGGCTTATTCTAATTATAATGTTGGGGTGGGCGTAGCAATGTTATCAAAAGATAAACAGGGGCTGAGCATTTTGTTATATATATATATTTAAATAATAAGTGATTTATTATTACATTGGTCCTTAAATCTTACCAAGCTTTTGTACACAATCACCAGGATTTTCGTTGTCAAAAAAACCCAGGATTTTATTGTTAAGACATTATTTTTATAAGTTAATAAAATGTGGGATATTTTTTTCTTACATATGTAAGTATCTGTTAAATATATGATGACAATAACAATAATATATAATAACATATAAAATAATTTAAATATATATAATATAGTTAGAAGGGAAACATAAGTTGGACCAGGCGTTCCTATTCTTATATAGAAAAATAGAATAGACCTCTGGGTTTTCTTAAAAAAACCACATAAATTGGGCTGCCGATGTTTCAGGAAAAATAATACTTCGGATGGGAGGTCCATAGGCCGGTTGATACATGACGGCCCTCAAGAAAATACAAACTGGCCTATGGACCTCCCATCCGAGGTCGTGGGCTGCGCATGTTAAAAAAGAAAGCCTTGACGGGGCAGCCCAAAACCAGATGATACTTGCTGCCCCAATGATAATAAATGATACACCTTGACTCCCGGCCGTTATGAATTTATGTCCTATAGTAACTACGTTGAAGCACCTAAAAAAATGTAACTATGTTGACAAACCCATGGGCCCCAACGTCAGTATAGCATTAGGAGGAAGTATTTTTTCGATGAGGCACTTGCTTGCGTACGGCCATAGACCTGGTGGGTCTCGACTGTCCTCCTCTCCATGTACAATCCTCTCCAGATTCCTCTCGTTTATTCAGCATGTTCACAACGGCAGACAGCGGCGTCGCGGCGAGCGCACAAAGGCGCAGGAGGAGATCCGACCACTTGAGGAAGTGCCTTATTAGTAACGAAACAATTGAACTAGCCTAGTGGCCGAGTGACACTACCCGACAGTTGTTCCGCCCGGGTTCGATTCAACCTTGCAGAGAAAATATCTTCAAAAATTTTGCCTCTACCTTTGTTGACATGCGGGTCCCAATTGTCATCTACGCACACCATGCCCAACACTTGCCAAAACTTCGTCCCTCATTTTTTCTGTTTTTCGCACACTCGACATTGTGTGGGCATCTTGAAAATAGCATATCTTTTTGACTGTGCATCATATGAATATGTGCTATGCATGAATGTTGATCAACATGATGTTAACTGGCTGGTAGTTCCAGTTTCGACCATGAATAAAACTTCCAGCATGATGTTAACACTGTTTGAAAAGGCCGTGTTAATATAAATGCTCTGCCTCTGAAAGTTGCAGTTTCCTATCTGAAACTGAACTTGGAGTTTCTTATCTGGAACTGAAACTTGCAATTTTTTCTCTGAGAATCACATTGTCTGCACTTTTATACTCCTATGAAACTACATTTTCTTTAAGTGCCAAAAATAGATCTCTAGAATTCATAAAATATTTCATATGCTCAATACTGCAATGAAATTCAAAAGACATTCATATCTAAAGTACTCTCAAAATACACAACACAAAACACAATTTACAACCTGCTAATACTAACAACCCTAAGCTCCTCCTGACAATTCACAACCTGCCCGACTATTGGTCTGGGGGGGGGGCAATCCCTCCTATTCCTCGGCGGCAGACAGCCGCCTCGTGAGATGATGTGAACGACGAGGGAGAGGATGGCGGGGAAGCGTCGTCGGGCCAACTGTTTTTCTCCTCTTGCAGTTGGGTTCGGTCGACGAAGACTCCATCGGCTTGCTCTGGCACGACACCCTCACAAACGGCACCCTGTAGATGCTCGATCCTTCAATCTCTGGTGGATGCTCCATCTGGGATCGATACTCCCACCACCGCTCCCTCATGATCGGGTTCAGTGAATTTGTTTGCTCCATGGCCCAGAGGAGCAGCTCTATGTACTCCCACGCGACTCCCTCCGGGAGTATCGCCGCCTTTTTGCTCTGTTGCAGATATTTGGCCATGGATGTTGCCGTCGCCGCTAGTTGGTCCTTGTTGTCAAACCAAGACTATATCTCCAACATCCTAGCTAGCTTCACAGGGTCGCCATCTGCGATCCTCACATACCGGTTGTGCTCCTCCATCGATCTACTTCTCCACAACACCTTCACTCACCAGCGGTGGTTTTTGAAGGGAAGAGGAGAGGAGCAGCGCTGGTTTTGGTTTAGAACAGGAGAGGAGCGATGCTGGTTTTGGATTGGAACAGGAGAGGAGGGGCGGTGGTTTTGAAATGGAAGAGTTGAGGAGCGGCGCTGGATTTAGATTGGAACAGGAGAGGTGCGGCGGTGGTTTAAGAGGAGAAGAGCGGAAGAGCGGCGATGGTCTTGGAAGTATTTTTTTGTTTTGCGTATCTTGGGTCAAAGCTTGACCCCGTACTGTATTTGACAAGCAAAATGTGAATGCATGTCACCAAAAATTGTATCGTTTGGTTCGTATCTGAATGTAATTTCAAATTATATTATTTTTGCAACCATATATTTTATTTGCGAAAATCATGGTCAAATATGACCTAGAATAAAAGGGAGACTAGTTAATGTGGGGTTGCTTTCTTAATTGAAGGGTAAATTGATTTTGATTTTGATCCGATCCATGTGGCCCTCTCTTCCAATCCTAAATCACTGTCGCACGCTCCTCTCCCTCTTATCCATTGCAAAACCACCTCCTCTCCTCTCCATCATCTCCATTCCAAAACCACCGTCTCGCCTCTCCCTCTTCTCCATTGCAAAACCACCTCCTCTCTCCTCGGACAAGGATCCCCTGACGTAGCCCATCATGCCATTGAGACACTGACATATGGGTCCCACCAAGCACGGGGCCCACCTGTCAGCGAACGAAAGGCAGGGGAACCTCTCCTCTCCATCATCTTGCTTGAGAGCCCACTCCTCCACTTTTTCCTTGCCTCTTTCCCCCACATATGCAAAAATGCCATGTAAAGTGGGCTTATAGCCCACTATTATACTTGATCCTACAGGTGCTAAGCCTGCCACATAGGCATAAAGTCTGATGTGGCAAGTTAATTAAGAAGAGAGAGACTAGTTTGGTGACCCCAGGAAGAAACGGTGATAAGCGTGTGTACTTAGATGAAGCAAACTTAGCAACAAAAAACTAAGCACCTATGCATTGGGGACTTGAGTTGCTAAGCAATTTAATGCCCATAGCACCTCATCTAAGCAGCATTTCATTGGAAGAGGTCACTCCTTGGCAAATGCAATAAATACTACGAAGAAAGAGATAGAGAGAAGTAAACAAAAAATACTCTTATAGCCAACCTTATAGCTAACCTTGTTGTATGGGTGACTAAGTGATGACTATGATGACATGCCAACATCAGATAGCCTAACGCACCGTGTTAAATCTCCAAGGGTGCTACCGCGCGAGCGAGGCGACAGTCATGGTAGGCACGACCATGATACGGGCTGCTGGCAGCCCTTGGATCTGAGATCAAACGGTCGCATGCTAAGTTGCTGAAAATTTGCAGAATAACCCTCCAGGATAGGATATTCACCCATAGGTCTAGAATCACGCCATGCAACCGTTCGATCTCAGATCCAAGGGCTCTCGGAAGCCCGTATCATGGGAGAATGGAAAGCTTCGTATCACATGTAATTTTCCCGACGCTTGACATGACATCAAACACCATTTAATTGGGTGTCGAGTAGACATGACATCTAATTGGGCCACCATAGTACTGTGCATGAATCCATTTATCCACCAGGCAAGCCACTACCCTGCCATTCGCACGCGCCCCCACTCGACATTTTTACAATCGATAAACCGCTCCTAGTCGTCCCGTCCTTTCACATTACGACAGTTCTACTAATCCTAACCCTCCTCCCAAATCCATGGCGTCCCAAATCTCCATGATCGGCAGTGAGTACAAGGTTAGAACCATCACCGGCGATGAGTTCGACGTCATCTACACCCGTTCTTCCGCAACGGTGAAAGAATGCCTTGCTCGTTTCAAACGCATGCTCGAAAACTCAAATGATGAGTGGGTCGCTGGGCTAGATGTTGAGTACACCACAGTCCTAGGAAGCGAGAAGAAACTAAAGGAGGCAGAGAAGAAGAAGCCCGCCATGATCCAGGTTTGCGTGCATGACTTATGCTTGGTCTACCACATATGCCATGCTGACATTGAGTGCGAGGAATTTAAGAAGTTCCTCAAGGGCGGCCGAGTCAAATTCGTTACTGTAGACTTTAGGAACGACAAGGAAATCCTGGGTCGGATTAGTCAAATTCGTTATTGCTAATGGTGGTTCTAATGCAGTGTCTACCGGATTAGTTGCTTAGTTTAATTTCTGGTGTGCTTAGTTTTATTTGAGGGGTGTGTTGTGCTGAGCCCCCAGCAGAACTATGTTATGTTTCTTCTCGTTATATTTCGTACATTTCATCTTTTAGCTGGTATAGTACTACCACTCGTTTATTGACATTATATATGTACAATATATATGGCCAACATCATATAGCCAGCAGTTTAGTTGTCAAAGAATTTCAGGGTGCTTAGTTTTGTGAAAGAATTCCAGGGTGCTTAGTTTTATTTGAGGGGTGTGTTGTGTTGGACACCATTAACTTATCATTGTGAGAATCGGCTTATTTTTGTCATGTAACATGGTCAACGGGTTTGACGTGAAAATAACAATTACTAATGGCATTTCTGAGCAAACATCTAACTTAACGATGGCATTTTTTAGATATCTAATTGCATTATTGAGCAGGCATCTCATGGATCGATGGCATTTTTTGAGTAGTTGTAACTTCTAATGGCAAAACTGAGTAGTGATACACAACTAGTGGCATAAATAATAAGAACCCAAGAATTAAATAGGTATGCTAATTTCTTTATTTCTTTATACCTTTGTGTAGGAAACAATATCTGTTGCCTCCCCAGTTTTCTTTCTGGAGGCAACATAGAACTATATTAGTGCCCTGTTAATTTTTGGAATTATTCCGGATTCATTTGGCCTTTTTTATACATTAATTGAGTTTCTGGTCATTTAATATGCATAATTCAAATTTGAACTACAAGCACATGCACCCGTGCACCAAAGTTGACTGAAAAATCACATTTGTGTCCTCGGGTGAATTTCTAGGTCCCATGCAAGAAACGGGAATGAAATTCAAACATTTGGGCATCGTGGTTCGGCCGAGAACATTGAGAAGCTTGGTTTTAAAATTCTTGTAAATCCAAAACACGCCTGGAAATCATGAAACTTGGCATGGTGTCATGTCATGGTACTACCATGTTGTGGCAAAAAAAATTGCAGAATAGGAACAAGTTTTGGTATAAGTTTCTTGCAAACCGGAGCTTCTCTCAAGAAGACTCGTGGTTCTGAGAGGGAACATGTCACCTTTGTGTGCATAATTCAAACTTTAAATACAAGCACATGCTCCAGTGCACCAAAGCTGGTTGAAAAATCACATGTGTGTCCTCGGGTAAATTTCTAGGTCCCATGCCAGAAATGGGAATGAAATTCAAACATATGGGCGTCATGGCTCCGGCTGGAAACATTGCGAAACTTGATTTTTTAATTCCTATAAATCCGAAACACGCATGAAAATCATGAAACTTGGCTTGGTGTCATGACATGGCACCAACATGCTGTGGTAATTTTCCTGTCCGATTTGCGAAGGCGCACACATTAACAATCAACAAAGTCATTTTGGAACAAGTGCTGTCACGTTACAATCGGAAACACAAGTATTATTGAAGCAGTGGGCGTTCTATTTACCATTTACGTGCCGCCACGCGTCCCCTTTTTTATTAGCTAGGAGGCGCCGTGCAGGGTGGCTATTTGAGTACGGGAGGCGTGCGATTAGACCCCTGCGCGTGCTTATCGGGAGGAGAGCCCTTTGACCTCCATCTGCCGTCCACCTCTCTCCCAAGGTCTCCATTAATGGCGCCCGAGCCTCTGTTTAATGGCGTGGCAATGTCTCACTCGACTAATATTTAAGAGAGAAAAAAGAAAATCTGAAAAGAAAATTTTGCACGGATCTTGATGTAAAATCCGACGGACCTATATAGCATCTACTGCGACTTATAGCAAGACTGATGAATATATATAAGGACGACGAGAGTGGATAATAATTGTCTTAGATAATAAGGAAGATAATTAAAAAAGCCACATGCGGCTACGCCCGAAATACACAAGGGCAAAAGAAGAAGGAAGACGCATACAATGGTCTGGCTCGCTGATTTCTACTTTCTTTATGCGCTGCAGGTCGCGGAGACTAGTTCTCACGGCGAGCGATGATCTCTTTCATCAGTATCATGTCCTTAATACGCTGCTTGGCAGCATCCATGGATTCCTCCACCAGCCTATTGCGCTCGATGCGGAGCATGGCATTCTCGTCCATAAGTTTCTTGATGATGACGCCCGTCCTGTGCAACAAGGCAGCGATCTCCTCCTCCTGCCTCACCCCGGAGCTTCGCATTGCCCTCCCCTAGTTGCCGGATGATGCCCGTAGCCTCGTCCTGCATCCTCGCCCAGCCGGAGATCTGATCCATCTGGCTATGGACTATCGCATGCATGCGCCTGTAAGAGTCCTCGCGTGCCCGCGAGAATTTTTCCCAGGCCGCCACGGTGTGGCGGGACATCTCTGCTTCATGGCGTGGCGGAGACCGATCTGCTACATCGACGGTAGCGGCGGGACCTCCGTCTTTGCCGGTGGCGGCGCGGGACCTCTGTGCTGCTACTGTTGCGCGGCTGGACATGTCGACTGCTTTTGCAGCGAGGAGGGACGTCTCTCGTGCTTCCTCTTCCATGCTCACCTCTCCCTGGTGGAAATCTCTTGACCCAGAACTCACGCTGGCTATGGCTTGATTGACTTGATTGTTTTTTGTGGATGAGGAGTTGAGGAGGAATGTGCAGTCATCTTAGCATAGTAGTATTTATAACGTAGTACTACTAATATGCTCCTAAGTGGGAAACCGTTTAGGTTGTGATCGGTGTGAACAGGTTTGCAATTAAATATAGCGTGGTAGTAGTAGTAATTTGGAATGTGATGAGACGCGCTCAAAATTTATTGACGGTTCTAGTTTCAAAGTGCAGCACTATTCTCGGATGGCGTAACGTCGGCACGTTTTCTCGGCCATGGTGTAGCATATGCCATGGTACTAGTTCTTTTTCTACTGTTGTGTACGTGCAAAAACTGGCACCATTGGATACATATCTTATGGTTGGCATTCGACGGGAATAGCCTCGTGGCGAGCTGTAGACTAGTCTTTTTTCCAGACGCATTACACCTATCTCTCAGGACTTCTCGCACGCACCATCACTGCTCCCTAGGTTGATGCCACCCACATACGGTTGTACTCTGAGAATAGGTGCACGCACGCACTCGTCCTCTCTCACACACACATCTATAGCTACGAATTGTAGTATTCTCAACCATCCGATTGCTCTATCATAGGTTTCACGTTTCTCCTTGGCCTTGAGATTGAGAAGTTTAAAATGCGGAGGATAAGATGGAGGCGCGAGGTTTTGGTTAATGTGTGGGCGCTGCAGTACCAACACGACCACGAGCTTAATTCTGCACAGTGCGCATGCGATCGGGTGAGTTGTTCAAGTATAGACACAACCAGGCCCTCATTGGTATCCGGGCCTCGACTTTGGCTGGTCATAGTGGAGAGTAGCATAGACTAGTTACTAGTCTATGTTACTAGTACCTTCATAGTGGGTAGTGTCATATAGTATATGCATAATTTGGCGACGAGCACTCTCTATATGTACCACCTTTTTTCTTTAATTACATCTTGTTAGTTTTGCTCCATGGCATAATCCATCAATACTACTACTGTACAAATGTATACATTTTTTAAAAGGCTAGAGGGCGGGGCGGTCTAGCTTAGTCCTTTTCACGAGAGGTGAGGGCCTTTGTGATTTGATGACTCATTACTGCTGGAAGGCAGGGCCTTGTGATTTGACTGCTCGTATAAATGTGCCGACGACCTGAGGAGGAGCAAAGAACCGTCCGGTATACTCAAGTTTTCCACTTTGGAGTCTGACGGAGGAGCACGAAACACTGCAGCCAGGTGCCATATCCTCTACTCTCTACTCTTATTATATATTACTAGCAAGAGGCATTGCTCTATTGGCGATAAAGAATGATCTAATTTGCTAGTCATCTCATTTTTAGCATTGTTATATTCATGCCTCACAGAGAAGGTGACACGTGCGGCGAAACACGCGAAGCAAAATAAGAAACACAGGAGCAAAAGAAGGAGGATTATCACCCAAAAAAAAACAAGGAAGACGCACACACAAGTCTGGGGCGCTGCTCTCACTACATGAAGGGTTGCTGGCCGCCGAGTCGTAACTGCTTCTTCATCGCCTCCACGACCTCCATCTCCTTGCGCGTCTCCTTCGCCATCTTCATCACTGTGTCCATGAAGCGGGATTTTTCGAAGGGAGCCTTCATCATCTGTTCCACGGCCGCATTACGTACCTTGACAGCAGCCGGGTTGTCGATGCGAAGCTTTGCCAACTCCTCCTTCTGTTCCATGACGAGGGCCTGCAACATCTTCATCGAGGAACTACTATTCTCATGCAGCTTCTTCCATCCGGCGTTCTCCTCCTTCAGCAGGTCGAGCTCGTGGCAGAGCTTCGCCTTGTCCTCCTGAAGTTGCAGGATTTCGCCGGTCGCCTTCTTCTCTGAGGCAATGCTCTTCTTTAGCAGCATCACCAAGCCGGCGGTCAACTCCCCCTGCTCATTGAGCTCAGCGGGCGTGTCATCGAGGCTCTCCTTCAGCAGCTCCACCAAGCCATGGATGAACTCCTTCTGCTTATTGAGGTGCTTATTGAGCTGATCGGCCATGCCGTCGAGGGATAATGAATCCAGCGCCGCCAGCTCGGCATGCTCGCCTCCGCGTCTAGGGCGCTCCTGGGAGCCATCGCCTGCCCGTGAGAGATCTTTTGAGGTCTCTGTGTGGCGGCGAGCCCTCTCTTTTTTCCGCAGCCTTGGTTGCCGCTCCCTTGTTACGAGTAGTTCTCGACCTAGAGCTCTGCACAACGGCCATGGCAAGGACGGATGAAGAAGGAGGACTTATGATGAGGAAGGTAGAGTAATTTTCGGTTAAGTAGTTCCCCTTTTTATAACCTAAGTACTAGCACTAGTACTAAAACCTGCATAGTGGGAACATGACGTACTGGTAGGTGTGAGCAGGCTTGCACTTAATTGTAGCACTAGTACTTTCGAATGTGATGGGAACAAGGTAGAGATTAATTGATGGTTTTTGGTTTCGAGGCCCGAAAATGGCTCCCGATGAGTTTAGGGAACATAAATTTCAACTAGACTACACTGCTCAGATGCGTAAATATTATGTTACTGTCAAAAATTGGCACAAAATACGAAGGAGGCCAATGGAAGTACTACTAGCAACCAATGATTTAACTACTCGCATGCGCGTAGTGGAGTAGTAATATCTTTCTTCCGCCCTCACGTCCACTCAATTTGCATGCGCTGTATTAATTGACCATCAATGAAGTGAAGGACTTTACACACGTCAAATTATCACATGGGGTGGATCTTGGCACAAAATTGCGTCCGCCCGTGTACCTGCGTGTGCGTGCGAGGGAATGAGTGCATGCGTGGCGTGCATGCACATCTTAAACCGTGCATGTACCGCCCGGTCACGACTTCGGGGAGGACGGGTACATTCTTCTGGAACCAGCAGCACGTCATTGTGATCAATCCACACAAGGATGTCGCGACAACGCCTCCACATGTGCCACGTAGCTTCATGAACCGTAAGAGAGACACTGTGTAGCGTGCCATTGTGTTTTGCACATACTTAAAGTACTAGTAAGGTACACGTGCATTGCACGCGTCAGATTTTGCAACCAAATTATGAATAAATACCACACTGTAGCATGTAAGCTCACGAGTCATATATGCTGATGTAGACCTTTGTTTAATTCTTATAGTGCATCTCATTCAAAATCAATTAGTTTTTATAAAAACCTAGGGCCTCTTTGATTCGTAGGATTTCCAAAAGCGGGAATAGGAAGAACATGGGATTAGAGTGGAATGTCATCTTGAATCCTACAGGATGAATACGAGTGTTTGATTGTGCATAGAAAAACGTAGAATTCTTTCAAAGAGGTTTGAGTGGATGGGATGTTTCCTATGAAATCTAGTGCAAATGAATCATATGGAAAAATTCCTATGGTTTACATTCCTCTGAATCAAACAACCAAGATAGGAAAAATTCCTAAGGATTAGAATCCTCCAAAATTCCTTCGAGAATCCTTTGAATCAAAGAAGCCCTTAATCTATTTTATGATTCATGGAATTGTGCGTTGTAAAGCATAAAGTAAAAACAAATAAGGGCAATTCAACTAGAAAAAAAGTTTGGGCAGTTATGATATGGAAGATTCTAGAACAAAGGAGAACCACTGTTGTTTTGAGATTTGTGCATTATGCTTAAGTTCAACCATGGAGTCTGCTAGATTGTACATGTGGCAAAATCCGGTGAGGGGCTAGAAGATGGTGCGAGGGGCCGAGTGGAGGGAGACTATGAAGGAGTGCACAACTGCGAGATCGATATTTAGAGAGAGGCGAGAACGCGCTTGTTATGCCGCGATGGCGTGAGCCATGAAAAATGTCCCATGAGCTATGGGGCCAAGCATTGCTAATCCTTTACGAGGAGGGCCAATTCATCAACTTAAACCATTTTTACCAGCAATTGTCTAATGATCACATTCATATTAGCCTCGATATATAGTGATGTTAGGGGGGGCAGGGCCCTTGCTGCCCCCTGTCTTGGCCATTGTGCGCGCGTCTGAGAGATGAAGCGGAAGGCATGGATGATGAGAGGGGGCGTTGGATATATAATTAATGTGGGTGTATTAGCTATATATGTAATCCTATATAGAGAGGTATAGATTGATCGATGTGGATGTGGGAAAGAGGGTGAGACCTCACTAGATATATAGATTGATCAGTTTATGTGGAAAACTATGAAAGACCTAGCTATACACACACACACACACACACACACACACACATGGAGGAACATCGATCGTTGCGCATGCACGCCAGAGATAAAGAATGCCCGATATGATGGAGAGGGGGATGTGTGTGTGTGTGCCTTAATGGGAGACCGACCTGAAGAAAAAGATTGCATGTGTGCGATGGATAATGCCGACTGGTAGTGTGTGTGCATGCATGCACGAGAGAAAGTTAGTGGTATAGTTATAAAGAGAAGACCAATGTGTGGGTGTAAAAGACTAGGTGAGGTCATAATCAATGTAAAGTTTAATTCAAATATTTGAATAAGAGATCATGATGTTTGAAACCCATGCATGCATGAATATAACGGAGATCTGCACAGTGTGGTTTGGAAACGAGCATGTTGTAATGTATACACATTGAACAAGGTCAGACTGGTTTGAATTTGAGATACCGATGGCAGACATCATTTGGTCACATTGCATCCGTGCATGGACACACTATTCTAATTGGAGATGATGGGTGGCTTTCGCATCACATATCTATATCTATACCCCTATATATATTATATATTATATTTTTTATATAGTGTGCGGATAACTTTAACTTTGAAAGATGGTCGTTGGATGAGGCCAATCCGATGGTGTAGAGTTGGCAAATTTCAGCACTACTGGTCGTTGGATATCATCTAGATTCCACCAGATTTTGCCACATGTACAATCTAGAAGACTCTATGGTTGAACTTCAGCATAATGCACAAACCTCAAAACACAAGCACTTCTTCTTTGTTCTAGAATGTTCCGTATCAGAATTCCCAAATGTTTTTCTACAAGATTTGTTTTTTACTTTATGCCTTACAACGCACAATTCCATGAATCTTAAAATAGATTAGCTTTCTTATAAAAACTAGATGATTTTGAATGAAATGAACTATAAGAATTAAACGAAGGTCTACATCATGCATATATGACTCAAAGCTTACATGCTATAATGTGGTATTTATTCATAATTTGGTTGCCAAAGCTCATGCGTGCAATGCACGTGTACCTTACTAGTCTAAATAGTGTCTGTGTGTGTGTGTTGTGCGTGTTAAACACATTATACGTAGTATATCATACTAGTCTAAATTGTCTTTTTTTTTCTTTTGGGTACACGTTCAGCTTGTTCTCCCAAAATTTCAAGCCGCGCCTTGTTATGCCAAAATTTCAAGCTAGCGTCTCTGTCTTTCGTGCTACGAAACTCCCGCCTCTTCAACCCGCGCCTTGTTACCCCGAAATATTTAAGATAAATCTTTGTCTCGTTGTGCTCCGACAACTCCCTCCATCTCAACCCGCGCCTTGCTATTCCAAAATTACAACGCGCACAAAAACTCCCACCTCCTATGAAATCCCGACACGTGAAATGCCCGTGATAGCCCTGAACCAAAAGAACCGCCTCAAATCGGTGGGGGTACGTTCGTAACTTACCCCACATTTCAGACAAGCATGTCCCTAAGCCATGGTTCCCCACTCCCATCCCATCCGCCCACCCATTCGTACACCGAGGCCGGGAAAACCCGTAAAGCCCCACACCCTCCTCCGTCCGCCACCCAGCCGAAGCCTCTTCCCTGACGACGTCATCCACAGCAACACCTCGACGTCCCTCATCCACCGTATCGGATGAGGATCCGTCGTCGATCTGGTCGTCCCGCCAGTTCAGCCACCCCGTCCTCCACCTCCAAGGAGCTGCCCCGACGTTCCCCTCGTCTTTTCGCCACCTCCATTCCCACACCACCGTCTTCACCTGCACCACCGGAAGAGCATCATCATCACAGTTTCCTCGGATGAAGCTGCGGCCTAATCGGCGCCACCAAAGAGGTTGTACACTAATTGCCGCATTTTCTTCTTGATTCAATCTTACGGTGTTGCCGGCGCTCGGTCCCGAGCCGAGACGGCGCGGCTCCATCCACGGCGGCGTCTGAGGGAGTCCTGGATTAGGGGGTCCTCGGATAGCCAGACTATATCCTTTGGCCGGACTGTTGGACTATGAAGATACAAGATTGAAGACTTCGTCCCGTGTCCGGATGGGACTCTCCTTGGCGTGGAAGGCAAGCTTGGCAATACGAATATGTAGATCTCCTCCCTTGTAACCGACTCTGTGTAACCCTAGCCCCCTCCAGTGTCTATATAAACCGAGGGTTTAGTCCGTAGGACAACAACAATCATACCATAAGCTAGCTTCTAGGGTTTAGCCTCTATGATCTCGTGGTAGATCAACTCTTGTAACACTCATATCATCAAGATCAATCAAGCAGGAAGTAGGGTATTACCTCCATCGAGAGGGCCCGAACACAGGTAAACATCGTGTCCCCCGCCTCCTGTTACCATCCGCCTTAGACGCACAGTTCCGGACCCCCTACCCGAGATCCGCCGGTTTTGACACTGACATTGGTGCTTTCATTATGAGTTCCACTGTGCTGTCACCATAAGGCTTGATGGCTCCTTCGATCATCGGCAATGATGCAATCCAGGGTGAGGTTTTCCTCCCCGGACAGATCTTCCTATTCAGCGGCTTTGCACTGCGGGCCAACTCGCTTGGCCATCTGGAGCAGATCAAAAGCTACGCCCCTGGCCATCAGGTCAGGTTTGGAAACTTGAACTATACTGCCGACATCCGCAGAGACTTGACCTTCGACGGATTCGAGCCCATGTCAGGCGCGCCGCACAGTCACGATGGGCATGACTTAGCTCTGCCGTCGGACAGTGTTCGGGAGATCACACCTGCAACTACTCCGATCCTCAATCCGGAGCAGATTGCGCCGTCCGAGGACGGGTGGATGGACCCCGCCTCGAAGGCCGCACACTCAGTGGCGATAGAGCCGAATATCGACTTCACCTCCTATGAGACCTGTGTCGCCGGATCCTCGGATTCGTCCCGGCCACAGGCCCTGAACCACCTGCGTCCATGCCTATAGAATCTGATTGGGTGCCGATCATGGAGTTTACCTCCGCAGATATCTTTCAGTACTCGCCTTTTGGCGATGTGCTAAATTCATTAAGGTCTCTCTCCTTGTCAGGAGGCCCTTGGCCGAACTATGTCCGGCCCGAACGGGAAGCGGACGACGAAGAAATTCGTTGCCCATCCATCACCCACTTAATAGCCACTGCCGATGATTTAACCGACATGCTCGATTTCGACTCCGAAGACATCGACGGTATGGACGATGATGCAGGAGAGGAACGGGAACCACCGCCCATAGGGCGCTGGACAGCCACTTCATCACACGATATATATATGGTGGATTCACCCAAAGAGAACAATGACAAGGAACGGAAGGATGCAGCGAAGGATAGCTCCCTCGAGAAGCAACCAAAGCGACGACATATGCGCCGCTCCAAATCCCGCCTCGGCAAAAACAGCGATAACAGCGCAAGAAAAAATAATACCCCGGTCGACTCCAGAGGAAACGACGACCACATGGACCCAGCGACAGAGCAGGATGAACCAGCGGACGCCGAACATAGTACGGAGCTGCTGTCCGATCACGGCGACACCGAGGATAAAGCTCATCAACCTCTCTCCGGAGAGGAAAACAATCCGGACGACGATGCACACATCATCCCGGAAAGGCACTTGGAACAAGAGAACCTCCATAGAAGGCTTATTGCCACCGCGAGGAAATGCGAAGAAGCGAAGCAAAGGCTTAAGGCAGCGCAGAATACGCTCAACAGTAGATGGAACAAAGTGCTCGACCTTTGAAGAAAGAAATACGGGGCAGTCACCACACAAAGAGCTATCCAAAGCGCAAGTTGTTGCCTGAATTCGATGATGAGGCCTTAGAGCCTGCACAGACGAAAAATAAAACGGCCGACCGGTCGGATCGACCACCTCATGGCCGCGATAGGGCGGCTAACGAGGCCCCACATAAGTCAGCACACGATTCACGCGAGGACTTGCATCAAAATGCCAGCGTGACCAGATCCATCTATGGATCTAGGAAGCCTTCTGACAGCAGAATCAAAACCGAACACTACAACCGTCGTAACGCCATGACACATCTAAATACAAAGTGCTGCGCACCCTATGTTTCACCGATGAGGTGCTTTGGATCACAATTTCCGGAGGGATTCAAACCCGTGAACATAGAGGCGTGTAATGAACGGCGGACCACAGGGTGCGGATTGAGGACTTCATCCTCCATATCCATATGGCTCGCGGAGACGATCTCCACGCCATCAAGTACTTGCCCCTCAAGCTGAAAGGACCAGCTCGACACTGGCTGAAGAGTCTCCCCAAAAATTCAATTGGAAGTTGGGAGGAGCTTGAGGATGCTTTTAGGGATAACTTTCAAGCGACCTATGTCCGACCTCCGGATGCAGACGATTTAAGTCATATAATTCAACAGCCTGGAGAGTCAGCCCGAAAGCTTTGGAACAGATTTCTCACTAAGAAGAACCAAATCGCCGACTGCCCAGACGCAGAAGCCTTAGCAGCTTTCAAACACAGCGTCCGAGACGAATGGCTCACCAGACACCTCGGTCAAGAAAAACCGAGGACAATGGCAGCCCTAACAAGCCTTATGACCCGCTTTTGCGCGGGCGAAGATAGCTGGCTGGCCCGTAGTAGCACCAGCGACCCAGGCACATCTGAAGTCAGGGATGGCAATGGAAAACCACGACGCAGTAAAAGCAAGCGTCGAAATAACGAAGACAGCCCAGACAACACGGCGGTAAACGCCGGATTTAGGGGCTCTCGACCCGGTCAGCGGAAAAAGCCTTTCAAAGGCAATAGAGATGGACCGTCCAGCCTAAACAAGATTCTAGACAAATTATGTCAGATTCATGGCACCTCCGATAAACCTACAAATCACACCCACAGAGAATGCTAGGTCTTCAAGTAGGCCGGCAAGCTAAACGCCGAACACAAGGGGAGGGAGACACCAAGTGAAGACCAAGATGAGCCTCGCCAGCAAAACACTGGGGGACAAAAAAAAATTCCCACCAGAGGTCAAAACAGTGAACATGATTCATGTAACAAAAAGGAGGAGCAAACACGCACTCCGAGACATATGCGCCGTAGAGCCCGTCATCCCTAAGTTCAACCCTTGGTCGGCCTGCCTGATCACTTTTGATCGCAGGGATAGCCCGACCAATGTCCGGCATGGAGGATCGGCTGCCTTGGTGCTAAACCCAGTAATCAACGGATACCATGTCACCCGAGTCCTCATGGACGGCGGCAGTAGTCTTAATCTGATATATCAAGACACAGTCCGCAAAATGGGTATAGACCCAACGAGAATTAGCCAAAGCAATACTACCTTTAAAGGAGTAATACCAGGCCCAGAGGCCCGCTACACGGGCTCTCTCGTACTAGAGGTTGTATTCGGTTCTCCCGACAACTTCCGAAATGAAAAGTTAACCTTCGACATTGCTCCATTCCGAAGTGGCTATCAAGCACTACTCGGAAGAACGACCTTCGCTCGTTTTAATGCAGTACCGCATTATGCTTATCTTAAGCTCAAGATGCCCGTCCACGCGGCATCATCATAGTTAGCGGAAACACCGAGCGTTCCTTACGCGTGGAAGAATGTGTGGCAGCTTTAGCAGCCGAACACTAAATGGCCTCTCCAACTAGCATAAACGATCGGTCGTCAAGACCGTGGACACGGCTAGATGAAGTCCGGCGCACCACTAGCTGTAACAACTCAGATAAACCTGAGATTGGGTTGATGAATATACCCCCGTAGACGGTGCTTGGGGCTTCCCGCATGTAAAAAAACAAGTCTACAGTTCGGCTCGACCTTATTTTTAATTTTAATGGTTTATTAAGAATAACCAATTTTTCGCACAACAAATTTCATCTAAGTTCTTCTCTTTTAACTGATGATAATCGTGCTACACCCTTCCAGGATACGGCTGCGGAGACACAGTAGCAGAGCGTGCAGCAGGCCCCGCTCAAAGGTTTCTTTTTAGATTAAGACCCTGTGTAAACCTTTCTTACCGTCTCTTGTTGCTTCACACCCTCCGGATACTCAACACAACCGAGAGTGATGCTGGCGTTATTGGCATTTCGCCACGTCAGACTAATGCACGTACCTGGAAATTTAGGGTTCAAGGGCGTTACTCAGCCCGATATATGTTGTAAAGACCGAACACCTAAGGGAGTGTTCGGCGTCGCGAGTTTGACCTTATATGCATCAGCTCCGAATCATGTCTTTGGTCAAATGTTGGGTTTGCCCGGCTCCCGTGTTTAGCTACCTTACGTTCCACTCTATCGGCTAAGGTGGCACCGGGAGAACTACTGCGATTGTGCCCTGGTTCATCTGGACGAGCACCTCAGTAGAGAAAGCCGAAAACTAACTGTCATGATAAAGCGCGAGACTGGTCAACCACTAGATGACTCATCGGAATCTTCGCGATTCCTCCGCATTAATGAAGGACCGGTTTCCCGGTCATGTATGTACGCGCATCGTATTCGGATAGACGCGGAAGTACCAAGGGCTATATAGTAGCCCCACTATCAAACTCCTATGGTTAAGTGAAAGTGTTAAAGCAATATAGTCTGATTGCCTCATTCGCCGCGCTACCACCTCCTTAATGGACCAAGACGTTGGATCAAGTGTGAACACACGCTTTTAAAAACACCCCCGCATTATACGCGTGGGGGCTGAAGCCGACGACTGCAAACTTTCAGGTTATATATATATATATATATAAATATATATATATATATATATACATATATATATATATATATAAATATATATATATACATATATATATATAAACACTATTCTGTTCACGGGATGAGAATAATATTCTGATCACAACCTGACCTGCCCGCTAGTAGTAGGCTGAACTTCCCTCTTAACTAGGTTGAAATTCCGCCAACATTGCGCAAACGAGTCTTGTGATATACCGTTAGAAAGCTATGGACACCAGTATCATGACCCAACTTAAATTTTTGTCAAAATGTAAGTGGTTTAAGAGCAGTTTCGAAAACCGTTTTTTCTTCACACAAAAAACGTGAATAGTATTTTCGATCGCATTTCTAAACCATTTATCGGAATGAGGCAAATAATATGGCGTTGAAAGCTGCTGCAAAACCGCTCCTTCCACGTGTTGAAAGTTTTCTCTAATTCTGTATGGTAAAAGAGTAATTTGGAAAAACGTAAAATTCCGCAAACCGAACAGCCGAGTTCGTATTTTCGATGTCATTTCTAAACGGCTAATCCAATTGAGACAAATGATATGGCGTTGGAAAGCTTTTGAAAATGCGCTATTGTTTCCTGTTGAAACTTTTTTTCCAATTTTGGACGGTTTAAGAGTAATTTGGAAAATAGTACAAGTCCTACCGAGTTCGTATTTTCGAGCTCATTTTTAAACCGTTAAATCAGAATCTGACCAAATGATATGGCGTTGGAAAGCTTGAACAAATGCGAAACTTTTGGTATGTATTGTTTCTCCCAATTGTTTACGGTTTTAAGTCAATTTCGAAAATGGCGAAAAACGTATTTTCACCATAATTTCTACAAACTTTATCGGAATGAGGCAAATAATATACATTTAAAAAGCTATGGAAAATGTGAAACTTTTTCATGTTAAGGGTTTTCTCTGATTCTAGCCAGTTTCAAGTAATTGCGAAAATGCCGAGATCATTCGTTCTGCCTTTATCGCGAAACAGATTCGTCGAAATGCATCGCGTGAAGAACTTGAACTTCTCAGCGTGTCTACTTGAACTTCAGTCTGTTTTTCACGTGCTTGTTTTGCCCCTAGCTCTCCATCTACTCACCGAAACACTCACCAGAATTGTGGAAGTAATATACCGATGGAAAGCTGATGTAAACACGCAACTTTCCCGTGTTGATCGTTTTTCCATACTCCCGATGATTTTAAAAGTTTTTCATCTGAAATTAATTCACTATAGTAGTCGAACTTCCTGCTGTTTTCACGTTGAACTTGTGTGACGTATTTTTATTTGTAATTTTCTTATCCGTTCGTCAGTGTTACACAAATGATATTCCTTTTGTACAAACTTCTCTCACAAGATTTTTTTTTAATTTTCTCCGACGGAGGAGTTGAACTTATAACAACAAAACTTTTAGACTTTGCTTTTTTATTCTTTTTTAATACAAAATGCACACCGTGTAGTACGTGAACTTCTGGCAGTTATCAATATGAACTTCTCTCGGTTACGTGAAAAATATCTGAGTTTTTTTATGAATTTTTAATCTGATTTTCTTAACCCTTTTTCATGAATTTTGAAGCACTCTATTTTTAAAAGTTGAACTTCTTCTTATTTTATTTTTGAACTTCTTGTTTCCATTCTTTAATAACGAGGAAAATCTGAGTTTTCTATAATCATCGAACTTCTCCATCTTTTTAATATGGACTTCCTGGTTTTATTTCTTAATCCTTTTTTATGAAATTTTGAAGCGCTATATTTTTAAAAGTTGAACTTCTTGTTATTTTATTTTTGAACTTCTTGTTTCCATTCTTTAATAACGAGGAAAATCTGAGTTTTCTATAATCATCGAACTTCTCCATCTTTTTAATATGGACTTCCTCGTTTTATTTCTTAATCTTTTTTATGAAATTTTGAAGCGCTCTATTTTTTAAAAGTCGAACTTCTTGTTATTTTTTTTTGAACTTGTTTCCATTCTTTAATAATGAGGAAAATCTGAGTTTTCTATAATCATCGAACTTCTCCATCTTTTTAATATGGACTTCCTGGTTTTATTTCTTTTAGTAACGGAAAAAATCATACTTTTTGATAGACATCGAGCCGCTCCGTTTTTAAATTCGAAGTTCTAGGTTTATTTTAATAGAACTTCTTCACTATTTCAAATAGAACTTATTGGTCTTATTCTTTAGTAACCGGAAAAAATTGATTTTTCAAATAAATATCAAACTGCTCTGCTTTTAAAAATTGAACTTCTTGGTTTTATTCTATAGTAACAAGACAAAACTGAGTTTTTAATATGCATTGAACTACTTAATTTTTTAAAATTGAACTTCTTGGTTTTAATCTTTAGTATGGAGGAAAATCTTAGATTTTTATAAACATCAAAACAACTTCATTTTTTTAATTAGGACTTCTTGGTGTTATTCACTAGTAAGGGAAAAATCCTAGTTCTGTAATAAACAACAACCGCTCACTTCTTTAAATTTGAACTTCTAGATCTTAAAAAAGGGGTAAATCCATGTTTACAAACTTTTTAAACTGCTCGGTTTTTTTAATTTGACCTTCTTGGTTTTGGAATAAATATTTTGAACTTCTTTGTTTATTAAATTTGAACTTCTCCATTTTTTAGTAAAATGTAGAAACAACCTTTTCTATAAACTTTTCGAACATCTCCATTTTTTAATTTTTTTAACTTCTTGTTTTATTCTACAGTAACGCGGAAAAAATCACAAGTTTGTGATAAACATTGAACCGCCCGATTATTTAAATTTGAACTTCAAGTATTTTTTAGAAATGGTTAAACTTACAAAACAAATTTATGTTTTTTTCCACTTTCTACGAACTTACTATGTTATATCTTGTGAAGTTTTTTTTGTCTCGCGACATTTTTAGGCTTTTTTTGCTGTTGATGAAATGGCCTAGGCGGTCTCTTTATTTTTTGTTGATGAATTTCCTCAGTATATGGTACACGTGAACTTAGGAATTCCTGAAACATGAACTTTACAGGCTATTGAAATTCAAGCAAATTCCACAGAACAATACAAATACACTTCGTGTGCTACATGCACAACCAATACATCATCAAGTATAGCACACCAATACATCATAAAGCTTGGTACCAACATACATATGTAGCATCACACTAACATTATTCGTTTCTGTTTTGATCCTTGGGAAAAATAATTTGTACAAACTTTGACTTTTAGAAAATGCTCACTTGTTTTAATTGAACTTCAACATTTCTATTCGTCATTCTTGAAGGAGTGTAATTGAAAACCATGGTGACATAACTGAAAGGTACTATCACCCCTTTCTAACAAGAGACCACACTTTTTGTTGTTTTCTTTGAGCTTGTGGGGATTTCAGAAGAAATTTGATGCTTTTTTTAACTCCGCCCCTAAGTGATCTCTCGTTTTTTCCCTAGTGATCTCTCATTTTTTCCATTTGAACTTCTGTATATGCCATCAAGTGAAATCAGCAAACAGATTTCACACGCGAGGCCGCTAAGAAGCACCTACCCTGCTACTTAGTAGAACAAGTGTACTGGATCGCATATATCCGAAGGAAAAACTTTTTTGCAAGTCACTGAAAAAATGTAAAAGTTAAAGCAGCAGCAGCAACACAGGGTGTGTAGCAGCCATTGGCACACAAACACAAACACCTTGTGGGCACAAGACGCCACGCACTACTTCTCAATCTATAATTAGTGAACGTCACTAGTACAGATGTCTGAACTTCGACAACCATCAACTAATTTTTCCCAATTGCAAATGCTTCTTTTACACAAATTGCTGTAGTGCACTCACGCACATAGCACGCATGCACACATCCATGGAAGAGAAAGCCGAAGGGGAAAAGAATGGCGGCCGCCGGCTTGTTCAAGAGCAACTGCTTCAGTAAGGGAGATGTAGAGAGGAACACCGGAAAGACCTGGAAGGGAGGGAGGCTCAGAGGAGCCACGCGGAACCGTCAAGCGGCAGTGACAGGGCAGTTGGCCGTCGATGTGGGAGGAGCTCGCATAGGGGCGCACGAACTTGGGGGAGGGGAGGTGTTGTGGCATGCGACCGCATTCTAGTGAGGTGTGGCTCGGGGGCAGGGACGCTCGGGAAAGAGGGGAGGCTCGGGCATGGGGTGGTGGAGTCTGTGGCGGCGTGTGGGGGTGCGGGAGTCCCGGCGGGGCATGGGGGAGCGGAGTTCCTAGCGGTGATGGAGTAGGGGAGCCAGCACCCTGGCGGCGGCGGCGCTCGGGATCCATGGCCCGACGAACAGCACGCGGGGGTTCTGAGGCGCTGAGGTGGCTGGATCCAAGCGGTGGTGGCGGTAGAAGGCTCGCCGGCCATGGCGGCGGCGCGCTGGATCCACTTCCTGGTGGCGGCGTTCGTGCATCCAGGGCCCGACGACGCAAGGGAATCGTGGGACGGCGGCGACCGGCGTATGGCAGCGTGCGTGGGTGTGGGCTGCGGTTCCGGTGGCCGGCAGCGCTGCGTCCTGCGGGGAAGGTGGGGATCGGGCGGGGGGTGGGCCGGTGGGGATCGTGGGGAGGGGGGAGTGCGTGAGTGGGTCGGGCGTGGGTGGAGATCGTTTTTCTTTTTCTTTTTTCCTCCATTGTATTTGTACCGGTTCGGTTGAATCTCAAGAACACCTGATCGCCCCTTATAGAGCGCCCCGTGATCCAAATAACTATTCTGATCCCGGGATCAGAATAGTGCTACCCTATATATATATATATATACATAAATGACCGCACAAGAGGCATAATAATACTTTCAGGAAAAAGTATACACACAACCTTTATAATTCAAATAGCATTGTTCTTACAATTGGGATACATGTCACTAGAACATGATAATCTTCGAGCACTGAGCCTCTATTAAATGAGCGCCTTCTAGGACTTCTTCAAAATAGTGCTCGGCCGATACCCGGCCTACGGTCGAACTCTGGGTTGCAATAGCGGTGGCCTCCATCTCTGCCTAGTATGTATTGACACGGGCAAGAGCCATCCGCGCACCCTCTATGCACGCCGACCTCTTCACAGCGTCGATATGCGGCACAGCACCAAGGAATCGTTGCACTAAGCCAAAATAACTATTCAGCCTTGGTCCTTTCGGCCAAAGATGATCGACAACAGACCTCATGGCAAGCCCGGAAAACCTATGGAGCTCGGCCCACTCGGCCATTTGTTCATTTAACAGCAGCGGACGCACCGGAACATTGAACTGCGACCAGAACAACTTTTCTACTTCGTGATCTTTTTTATCCTTGAAAAACTCGGTGCGCCAATGACACTTTCATTGCCAAATCCAAATCTGGCGTCTGCAGAACTCCATAATTGATCCAAAAGGGCATACTTAGGATCTCCGAACTTCGTCCACAACAAAAATGGCTTCCCAGCTGCGATATCTCCGGCTTGACGTAGCTCCTCCTTTGCCGCTCTGATTTTAGAGCGGGCTTCCTTAGCTGCTACCATGGCTTTCTCCAGGTCCGCCGTCTTTGTTTGGCTTTCCTCTTCAAGAAGCTCATAACGGTCGGCGACATCTTTTAACTCAACAGCCATCTTGGCTATTTTCTCTTTGCTCTAGCAATGCGCAACATGTTCGGCTCTTAACTCTTCGACCGCCTTTAGGGCGGCCGTGTCACTCCTCCTGGCTTGTTCCTTGGCTCGGGCAAGTTCCGCCCGAAGGGTCTCCACGGCGGCAGCTCCATCTGCAGCCACAATATATTATAGATAATAGTGCCATGCTCCTCTAAATATATGTTGATCACCGGAGAATACATACCCTGTGCCTCATCAAGCCGCCTATTTACAAGCACGATGTCAGCATCCGCCGCATCAAGTTGCCGCTTCAGTTCGGCAAACTCACCGGTCCGGATAGCCACCGAACCCTCAGCCGCCTACACATGAAAGCAGCATGATCATTACCTGGGACTATGATCCTCTGTTTGCCGCCTTTCGATAGCAACCAGAGTCTCAGGGGCTACTATCTGCATAGGGCACACCTAGTGTGTGCGGCACCGTCAAAAAGTGTATATTACTTTGCATACCTCAAAGCCTCTAAGCAGGCTCATAAAGGCTTCATGCAACCCACTTTCGGCGGATGAAATTCTCTCAAACACCGTACCCATTAGAGTACGATGCGCCTCTGAGATAGCCGCTTGCTCCAGAAGACTCATCAGTCTGCGTTGATCGTCGCCGGACAGTCCGAACTCTTTTGTGGCTCTCCTTAGGAGCCGAATACTCCGGACTTGGTGGCGAAGGGTTACCTTCAGCCTTGGTGAATCGGGAGAAATCCTCCGTGGCGACACCTCGGGGTCATCCGCCTCCACGGTGAGGGAGGCCTGAGGAGGCGTTCGCTCTCCATCATCTCCGGAAGAAGATCCCCAAGAGCGAACTCTGTCGAGAAGGGCTACGATCCGAAATACAAGACATACGTCTCAGTTATTGTTCTCAGAAATGAAGCAGGGTATATTTACTATAAAGTACTTTTGTTTACTTACAACTCGGTGGAGGGCTGGTCCCCTTGCGGGCACTGTGCGGTAAGGATGCCCTTCGGGGTAGGGCCCCCTGACAAAGGTTTCTTCCCTTGTTTGAAAACCATTGTTTCCAAGTCTTCAGAGGCGACCCTCTTCCTTCCTTGGGGAGAGGGAATTTTAGATTCTTCTCCCCGATTATCCTCCTTCGCCGAGGCACTAATTCCCCCGTTTTGGATGAATAATGAGTGAGGCTCGCTTTCGGCTTCTTCGTTCCTCCCTTTATCTTCCCCTGATGGCGCTTGATAAGCCGCAAGCTCAAACATCGTGGCTAGTACAGGATCCCGTGAGCCTTCGGGAAGGGGGGCCGAACACCTGATCATCTTCGCCTTTTTTATCCAGTCCTGGTCAAAAGGCGACTTTTCAGAATGATGTTGTGATAAATTAGAAGACAACGTGTTCGGCCGTGGAATTACTTACTTGGGTGTCTGGACGATTGCAGTTCAAACCCGCATCCTCGGTGGTGTCTGGACACTTTATTCATGATCCGAAGAACAATCCATACATCTCTTCGAGCGTCGTGCCGAAGAATTGCTAAATAGTTCGCGGTCCTTCCGGGTTGAACTCCCACATACGGAGAGGTCGACGTTGGCATGGCAGGACCCGACGAACTAGCATGACTTGCATTACCTTGACAAGGCTGACATCTCCCTTGAAGAGATCTCGGATGCGGCTCTGCAATGTCGGCACATCATTAGTTGGCCCCCAGTCTAGCCCTTTGTTTTCCCATGATGCCAATTGTGGCGGAGGGCCCGGACGGAATGCGGGGGCAGCTACCCACTTAGCGCTTGGGGAGCAGTGATGTAAAACCACTACCGCTGCCATAACTTGGATGTCTCCGGGAAGGAACCCTTTGGCCATGGAGCATCGGCGCCTTTGTTTATTATGGCACCTCCGCACTCTGCGTGTCGCCCCTCAATCATCTTCGGCTTCACATTGAAGGTCTTGAGCCATAAGCCGAAGTGTGGGGTGATGCGGAGGAAGGCTTCACACACGACGATGAACGACAAGATGTGAAGGATGGAATCCGGAGCCAGATCATGGAAATTGAGCCCGTAGTAGAACATAAGCCCTCTAACAAAGGGATCAAGACTAAAGCCTAGCCCTCGGAGGAAGTGGGAAATAAATACGACACTCTCGTTTGGTTCGGGAGTGGGGATGACCTGTCCTTGAGCAGGCAACCTGTGCGAGATTTCAGTGGTCAGATACCTGGCTTCTCTTAGCTTCTTGATGTCCTCCTCCGTGACAGAGGAGGCCATCCACCGGCCTTGAAGGTTGGATCCGGACATGATTGAAGGTCCGAAGCGCTTAGCCTGAGCCTTGAGTGTTGGAATTCAAGGTGGGGGGAAGGGAAGCCCTTTATAAAGAGGGTGAATATCAAGCGTCCTCCGCATGACCGTTTGGAACTTGCCTAAAATCGAGGAGTCATACCAGCAGGCACGATTGGGTTACCCACACCCGTATTGATGAGAATCCCGTGAAAAGAGGGACATGATCTCTGCTTCGACAGGACGTGCCAATAAAACTGCCTCGCTACACGTGCATTGGCAGGCTCGGTAAAACGGTTCGTCATGACCAGACCACGGCAGAATGTCACGTTATGAAAAGCTGTCAGCAGATTAGATTTGTTGAAATATTATTCTCTCTACGGTGGTATGTGGAATTTTTTTGCAGAGCCGGACACTATCCTCGTGTTCAAAATCTTCTATGGAGTATTCGGAGGAGGAACCCACCTTCCAATGCCGAAGACAATCTGCGCTTGGACTCATCGTCATTGAAGCCTGGTTCGAGACTCTTGAGGAGTCTGGATTAGGGGGCCCTCGGACAGCCGGACTATATCCTTTGGCCGGACTGTTGGACTATAAAGATAGAAGATTGAAGACTTCGTCCCGTGTCCGGATGGGACTCTCCTTGGCGTGGAAGGCAAGCTTGGCAATACGGATATGTAGATCTCCTTCCTTGTAACAGACTACTGTAACCCTAGCCCTCCGGTGTCTATATAAACCGGAGGGTTTAGTCCGTAGGACAACAACAATCATACCATAGGCTAGCTTCTAGGGTTTAGCCTCTACGATCTCGTGGTAGATCAACTCTTGTAACACTCATATCATCAAGATCCATCAAGCAGGAAGTAGGGTATTACCTCCATCGAGAGGGCCCGAACACAGGTAAACATCGTGTCCCCGCCTCCTGTTACCATCCGCCTTAGACGCCTTGATTCGGGACCCCCTACCCGAGATCCGCCGGTTTTGACACCGGCAATGTCATGGCCACTTCCTCCTGGCGTCGCTCCCTCGTGGCGACATCCACATCGATGGGAGCTGCCGCTTTAGCTCTCACTTGTCTTCTTTGCTCTGCTCTTGCTCTCGGTCCCTGCACAGTCTGCTCTTGCTCTTGCTTGCGATGCTATTACGATTTAGCTACACTTGATCTTGAATCGAATTTTGGGTCAGCCGATTTTGAGGGGTGGGGGGCTCGTCAGTTAAGGAAGAACCAGCCCTTGTGAGGGAGGGCTCATGGGAGAGGTACCCAACTATCTATCTTAGGGTTGAGGGTGGGGCGGTGGTGGCGGCGGTGGTGGGCGGTGGCGTGGGGATCGTCGGAGAAAATGCTAAACGCACGGGGGGCTAGAGGGATGGCTGGGCGGCGGACGGCGGTGGGGAGTGTTTTCGGGCGGGTAGCGCACCGCCCGGCCATGACGGAGGGCGGCAGTTTGGCGGTGGTGGTGGCGGCTCGAGGGTAGAGGTTGAAGATGAGCTGCAGGCCCTTGATTTCGTATCCAACGGTACCAAAATCGGTGACGAGAGATGAAAAAGTCGATCGGTGACGTGTAGCCTCACCTCTAGCTAGTGCGTTCGGTTTGACGGTAAAATTCAGTTTCGATGACAAAATTCAGTTTCGACAGTTAAGTTCAGTTTCGACAGTTAAATTCAGTTTCGACAGTTAAGTTCAGAGATGAGCGGCTGATGTATACGTCTAGCACTTTGTGGTTATGTATTCTACGTCATCTATTGGAGATGCTATTATAATTCCACTTAGGTTAACATTGTCTCTCTTGTCTTGCTTCAGCCTCGGCGTCATACAACTCACCGGAGCTGCTCCAATGATGAAACCCTCCATCACAGCGGAGCAGTACCTTGGGCTCCATCTCCAGACTCCTAAGATCTTCTTCCCCTCCTCCAAGCAGCCAAGTCGGTAGGAGCATCCTCACCGGCAAACCCAATCACGCTGAGATCGACATGGCTTCGCCAAAGAGGTTGTACACTTCTTGTGGTTTGACTTAATCTCACCATGCTTATTTGCATCCTGTGATCTTCCAATTCTTGTGAACAAAACACCTAGATTGGCAGAAATCCTGTGTTTTTAAATTCTCTGTTTTGCATGTGCACTCTATCCTATTCCTATCTATTTCCTATCCCTGCATTGTTAGAATCCTCAAATTCAAATAAGCCCTTACACAATTACTTCTGTTATAGATATGTGTCAAAGAAAACCTTGTGTGGTTTGTCCTGCTCTTGTGGTGCTGTGTTCCACCCCAGCTCGGCTGCTCCAACGACGGAAGGGTTCACCACAGCAGGGATCTGCTCTCCAGACTGTCTTTCGCCGCCTCAGATCTTCTTCCCCACCGTCGGTAGCCACGACAATTGCATTACTATCATCAACTGAGCAGATGACCTTGAGGACTATACGTGTCCGCAAGAGAGGTCACACTCTTTCGTGTCTGCTTACGTTATGCATTGCTTAATATGATGACATGCTACTTTATCGTCGTGTTCACCTATTAGACTCCGACTCAGGTCCAAACTTATGCTGAAACTTGTGTTTTTAAATGGTTGTGGAGTCCATATTGGGGCAACAATCAGTACTATCTGTCTACTATCTGGTTAATCTCGGGTGTCTACTATGAGTTTCATGTTGGGTGCAAACAAACATTAAAGGAGCCATTATCTGTATTTTTTAACTAAAGCTATTATCTGCCTGCTATCATTTGTTTTGGGTTTATCCACAGTTTGCTACCATCACTTTGGATTTGTGCATGCACTCCTTACATAATCTCACTATATTTTATTCGTATGCATGCCAGTTATTGTACACAATGGAACTGAGCATGTAGAGCAAAAGAGACGAGCCTTGCGTGGCAATAAAATTTCATGCAGACGTCGCTCCATGGTAGGCGCAAAGGCAGCCCCCCTCCACCCATTTCGGATCATAATCAAGAGGAAGATAAGCGTTACGAGGGGATTGAAGCGAAGACCACTCCTATTTACCCCATGAGGTCTTCGCTCTAACGTGGCATGCTGATGTTGGTAATATCATGCATATGGTGCCTTGCATTGCTTACTGTATACATCAAAGATGTCATCTTCTTAGTTTAGACATGCTTTGTGTCAATGTCATATGTTTAGTTTCTTTATCGTATATGTGAATCATGCAATGCCATCTTGTTTAGCCAGGAATCATATATGTGAATTTTGCAATGCCACCCTGGTTAGCCAGTCATCTTATATGTGAATTATATCATGACATCATTTTTTATTATGTGTTAAAGTTGTCAACAATTTTAGTACATTCAATTACTCTTCCTGTGCATCAGCCATTCGGCACGGTCATGGAAAAATCTGGAGTGGAAACAAGGTCTTGAGCGAGACAATGCTATCCGACGAAGCGCATGTCTTCTTTGATTCTGAATATCTCCTCGGAGGAGGATTCACGCATGATGACCGGTCCTATTCCCCGAGGTGCATGCTCTAACTTGGCAGGGTTATGTTGCTCATATCATGCATATGGTATCTTGCATTGCTATGTCACTTGCTTAGTTTAGAAATGCTTTGCGTGAATGCCACCTGTTTAGTGCCTAATTACCATATATGTGAATTATGCAATGCCATCTTGTTGCAAGACATTATATATGTGAATTATGCAATGCTATCTTGTTGCAAGGCATTATATATGTGAATTATGCAATGCCATGCTGTTTAATAGCGTCATATATGTGAATTATATCATGCCATCCTTTTTTTGTATTTCTCATTGCTTTTGTCGACAATGTTTGTATATTCAACTGCTCTTCCTGTGCATCAGCCATTTGAATTGGTGATGGAGAAATCTGGAGTGAAAACAAGGTCTTCAGAGCAGACAATGCTACCTGGTGAAGCAGATATCTTGCTTGATTCTGAGATAGCTCTTGAGAGGAGGATTCAGGAGGCGGATGACCGGTCCTATTATCCCCGAGGTGTATGCTCAAACTTGGCAGGTTATATTACTCATATCATGCATATGTTGTATTGCAATGCTTAGTTTTTACATCATATACACGATATTGAATGCCATCTCCTTAGTTGACACATCATATATGCGATTGCCCTCTGCTCACTTCCTTAGTATATACTGTAAATCATATATTTGAATTATATCATGCCATGATGTTTACATAGACAACATGTATATGAATTATGGCATGCCAACCCATTTTCTAAAGACATAATATAGTTATATCATCTCATCCTGTTCACATAGTCATCATATTTTGAATTATGTCTTTCTATCCGTGAATTATATCATGCCATCATGTTTCCATCGACGACATGTTTGTGATATATGGCATGCCAACCACTTTAATAGACACATCGTATAGTTATATCATGTCATCCTGTTTACATAGTCATCATATTTTGAAGTATGTCATTCTATCCTGTTTAGTTAGCCATCATATATGTGAAATTGTGTCATGCTATCCTGTTTAATTAGCCATCATATATGTGAAATTATGTCCTGCTATTCTGTTTTGCTAGACAACATAAATGTCATGCCCTATTTTCTTCCCTACTATCCATTGCACCTGTCTATCTTACAATGTCTGTACATTCAATTACTTTTCTTGTTTATCAGCCATTTCAATTGGAGGGGGTGATGGCAGTATCTGTGGGAGTAAAAACACGGTCTTCAGAAAAGATCGTGCTACCCGACGATGGAGATAGAACCACGGTTGTACTTGCCCAAGAACCAGCCCACCACACATAATCCAGACTCACGCAGATTGTACCCCTACCCAGTTGGACAGAGAACCAGCTACACCCCTTCTAATCCCAACCCTAGAAGATAGTAACCCAGTTCCCGTTGACACAGCACCGTCTCCACCACAGAGCACCCAAACACGGCAGTTAGTAAGGCAAGCTGCGATTGCCCAAAGCACGAGGACTACCACTCCGAACCCCAAGTCAATGCTTAAAGCAGAAGAAGGATTGTTCTCAGGTCAGGTTCCATAGCTATGGTTCATACTACTTTGCTCTTGCATCACTGCATTTACTCATACCAACTAATTTCAAATTTGAAGGATGCAATTGAAACTCCAATGGCGCAACATGTATGGTTTAAACCTGTTTCTTTAACGTGTTTGCTATTGTAACTTGCTCTATGTTGATTTCAGTTTCAATTGAATAAACAGTTATATTCTCATGCCATGCACCTTACAAGTGTTGTTATTGCTGTGTAGTTTCCCACACTTATATTCTGTCTAAGCTGCTTTGTCTTAAATAGATATGATTCGAACTATATCTATCTTGATTTGGCAACACAAACTAGAATGATATAGACCATACAGTGACCATACAACATAGATATATGTTTGTTTCATGTTGTTATCCTGTCCACCTTACTACTGAACTGGTTTACCAAAATGAGTTTCATATACTACATTGTAAACCTGTGATGTGTTTGTTTGTTTCTCTTTTAGAATGCGGATAAAATATTGGATAAGAGTACCCCGTTATGCAATGGTACAGGAAGTAATGCAGATAAGGTTAAAGATAGTGAGACATCCCTGTTGGTCTCCAAGAAAGCTGATAAAAACTATATTGAAGACACTTAGACAACCCCAAAGTCCTGTCTTGATGTAGTGTTGGAGTCACTGGCTACTACTGCTGGCACCAGCTCTTGAACTCATTTGCTGAATCGGTTAAACTTCTTGAGTCTCAACTTCAAGTTGAAAGACATCGATCGGATGTTATCTGACGAGGAAGTCAAGTACTAAGGAAGTCCCTGCAGAATTCAGATGCACACTTCCTGGTGCAACAACAAGTGCTGGAGGATTTAAGCACCAAACAAGAGAAAGTTAATAAGCTTGCTAAGCATCTTGCCAGCATTATGGGTACCCAGGATATTGTTTCTTGAGCTCTTCTGAAGTGGTTTCAATCGGACTTGTTTTCTTCTTGGCGTTTATATGCGTTGTTCCCTATATTTGCCCGGTGGTGAACTTTGATGCCCAGTGGATGTAATATGTGTAATAGCCGTGATAGCCTAGCGTAAGTTGCTTGCCTATTTATTTCCTTATTGTCTTGTTTATTTGTTTTCTTGTAGTCAGTGCAATTCTTTTTCCACGGTTTGCTAGTGGCCGCAACAACCTATTTTTTAAAACTAGGTCACATTAACCATGGGCTACATATTTACTGTAGTTAACATGGGCCTCCTACGGGCCGTAGAAACAATGGGCATTCTAAGGGCCGTAGAAACAATGGGCCTTCTACGGGCCGTATGATCGGTTGGCCAAACATGGGCCAATAACTGACCACATTATGGCCGTAAATGGGCTAGAGTTGAAATCGTCCGTTCATGGGCAAACCATAACGGGCCGTCGTTAATCAGCCGTATTTGATGACGCTATGGAAACAGCCCAACGTATTAACGGGCCACAAACGGGCCGACTGTAACCACGGGCTGAGTTTGGCCCGAAGCGTAAAATGATAGCGATTCACGGGCGAAAGTGAGCGAATCGCCGAAATGAGCCCAAGAATAAATGGGCCTGAGAAGTAGAAAGATAACATAAATTGGAAACAGCCCAACAAAATAATGGGCCGTTAATGGTTATAAAGTGATACACTGTTCATTAAGGGCCAGTTTTACCACGGGCCGTTAATGGGCCGAGGGTTACTAAGGGCCTCATATGGGCCGAAAGACGTCATGGGCCATACATGGGCTGGAAGTTAAAACGGGCTGGAATTATATTGGATGGCCCAGATGACACTACTGGGCCTAATTCGGATAGGCCGTAAACGGGCCCTGGGTTAGCAGGCTGTAAATGGGCTATATGCGAACATGCCGTTAAGAGGCTTGCCGTGGGCCGGCCCGTCACCTTTTGACCAAGTCAAACGGGCCGGCCTTTTCACAGGAATGGGCCTCTGTTGGGTCGTGCCACGTGGCCATGTATCATAGGCGCTTTGGGCCCAATGTGTGGATGACATCTGTCCCAACGGCGAGCCGACACGTGTTCCCTCCAGCCAATGATGATTTTACACCTGGAAAATCCCCATTGGTCGAGGCTGTTAACGGGTTATCGGATCCAAAACCGGACCCGATAGCTTAACGGCGTTCCGTTACGGTCGATGCCATGTGTCGGTCACCCTTGACGAAAGCACTTCTGTGACGCGTGATTTATCATCATGGAAGTGGACACTTCCGTGATGATAATTTTGGTAATGTCATGGAACACTTCTACGATAGCACAGGTATGACTATCTTGATTCTGTCGTAAAATTGTCATGGATGTACATGACAGAAAATGTGACCAACTGTGACAAAACGTAACCTACTCTGACAAACCCCTTCCTCTAGTCCCTTCTTCCTATTTAATCCAGCCTCTCCTTTCAATTTTGGACAAAACCTAGTATAACCCTAGCCCTAGCCCTCCACGCAGCTCCAGCCGTGGCCACCCTTGGATTCCGCACTGCCCAGTCCCTCCTCACCAAGTGGCGCCGTCGCTAGCCTCCACCGCATGGCCCGCCATGCCAATCTGGGGCACGCACGACCCCGAGCCAGCCCCGCCGCCCGTACGCCGTGCCTCCCGAGCGCCCGCGCCGCCACCCTCCCGCGCAGACGACCCCAAACCCCAACACATCCACTTCCTGCTACTTGTGAGTTGCGTTGGGATTTCCTTGAAGAGGAAAGGGTGATGCAGTACAGTAGAGATAAGTATTTGCCTCAGTTAAGAACCAAGGTTATCAATCTAGTAGCAGAACCACGCAACAACTCGTTAACAGTACCTACACACAGAATAACAAATACTTGCACCCAACGCAAGCAAGGGGTTGTCAATCCCTTGGCAGTTAATTGCAAGGATAAAATCTCGTAGTGATAGATAGATAAATACAAACAAAAAAACAAAGTAAATAAAAGTGCAACAATATATTTTCGGATTTTAGTATATGATTTAGATTGACCCGGGGGCCATAGTTTTCACTAGAGACTTCTCTCTTGAAGATATCATATGGTGGGTAAACAAATTACTATTGGGCAATTGATAGAAAAGTGAATAATCATGACGATATCTAAAGGAAATGGTCATGTATATAGGCATCACGTCCGAGACTAATACGTCTCCAACATATCTATAAATACCCCAATATTCTCCCAACACATCGGGTGCCCCCGGACCGCCTCTTTGCTCTATAAATACCCCAATATTCCATAAACCCTAGAGGAGTCGATGAAAATCAATTCCAGCCGCTGCGGAGTCCAGAACCACCAGATCCAATCTAGACACCATCACGGAGGGGTTCACCACTTCCATTGGTGCCTCTTCGATGATGCGTGAGTAGTTCTTTGTAGACCTTCGGGTCCGTAGTTATTATCTAGATGGCTTCCTCTCTCTCGCTAGATTCTCAATACAATGGTCTCTTGGAGATCCATATGATGTAACTCTTTTTGCGATGTGTTTGGTGGGATCCGATGAACTTTGAGTTTATGATCAGATATATCTTTTTCTATCCATGAAAGTTATTTAAGTTTCTTTGACCTCTTATATGCATGATTGCTTATAGCCTCGTATTTCTTCTCCGATATTTGGGTTTTGTTTGGCCAACTTGATCTATTTATGTTGCAATGGGAAGAGGTTCTTTGTAGTGGATTTGATCTTACGGTGCTTGATCCCAGTGACAGAAGGGGAACCGACACGTATGTATTGTTGCTACTAAGGATAAAATGATGGGGTCTATCTCTACATAGATAGATCTTGTCTACATCATGTCATCGTTCTTATTACATTACTCCGTTTCTTCATGAACTTAATACACTAGATGCATGTTGGATAGCGGTCGATGTGTGGAGTAATAGTAGTAGATGCAAGCAGGAGTCGGTCTACTAATCTTGGACGCCTATATAATGATCATTGCCTGGATATAGTCATGATTATTTGAAGTTCTATCAATTGCCCAACAGTAATTTGTCCACACACCGTTTGCTATTTTTCTCGAGAGAAGCCACTAGTGAAACCTACGGCCCCGGGGTCTCTTTCTCATATTATTTGCCTTTGCGATCTACTTTTCCTTTGCTTTTAATTTCAGATCTATTAAACCAAAAATACAAAAATACCTTGCTGCAATTTATTCTTATTTATTTGGTTTGGTGTTCGATCTATCAATCTACTACAATTTATTTCACGTCTGTTTGCCTATCTTGGGGCGCCCGCTACCGAAAGGGATTGACAACCCTTTTACACATCCAGATTCACAGTATTTGTTATTTTTTTGCAGGAGCTGTTTACATTGTGTTGCTTGGTTCTCCTACTGGTTCGATAACCTTGGTTTCATCACTGAGGGAAATACCTACCGTCGCTGTGTTGCATCATCCCTTCCTCTTTGGGGAAATACCGACATAGCTTCAAGCCGCAATTAGAGACAAGTAGATCGACTCCTACCTGCATCTACTACTATTACTCCACATCAACCGCAATCTAGCATGCATCTAGAGTATTAAGTTCATAAAGAACGGAGTAACGCCTTAAGCAAGATGACATGATGTAGACAAAGTAAACTCAATTAATATGAATAACCCCATCTTTTTATCCTTAATGGCAATGATACAAATACGTGTCATGTCCCTTTCGACCATTGGGATTGAGCACCGCAAGATCGAACCCATCACAAAGCACATCTCCCATTGCAAGATAAATCAATATAGTTATTAGCTAAACAAAATCAATAGATCGGAGAGAAATACAAAGTTATAATAATCACGCATAAAAGAGTTCAGAGAAGACTCAAATAATATTCATAGATAATCTGACCATAAACTCGCAATGCATCGAATCCCAACAAACACACCGCAAAAAGGAGTACATCGAATAGATCTCCAAGAAAATCAAGGGAAACATTGTATTGAAGATGAAAGAGAGAGAAGAAGCCGTCTAGCTACTAACTATGGACCAGTAGGTCTGTGGTAAACTACTCACACATCATTGGAGGGGCAACAAGGTTGGTGTAGAACCCCCCGTGATTGATTCGCCCTCCGGCAGAGTGCCAGAAAAGGCCCCCAGATAGGATCTCTCGAGAACATGAACTTGAGACAGCGAAAAATGGGTTTCAGGTTGCTCCCTGTTGGTTTCCCAATTTTAGAGAGTTTATAGAGCTGGAGTTATGTCAAACGGGGGAACAAGGGCCCCACAAGCCACCAGGGCGCGCCCTGGTGCCTTGTGGGCCACTCCTTCATTTTCTGGCCTTCTCCTGAAACTTCCAGGGTCTCTATGTGCAGAAAAAAATCGTCAAAAGTTTCGTGGCAATTGGACTTCATTTGCTACTGATATTCTGGAAAACCAAAAACAGGCAAAAAATAGCAACTGGCACTTGGCACTAAGTTAATAGGTTAGTCCCAAAAAAATTATGTAATTGCATATAAAAGATCTAAGACTGATACTATAATAGCATGCAACAATCAAAAATTATAAATACGTTGGAGACGTTTCAAGCATCCTCAAGCTTAATTCCTGCTCGTCCTTGAGTAGGTAAATGATAAAAACAGAATTTTTGATGTGGAATGCTACCTATCATATTCATCGTGTAAGCTTTATTTTGTGGCATGAATATTGGGATTCAAATGATTCAAAGCAATAGTCTATAGTTTCACATAAATATATAAATACTCAAGCATACCAACAAATAATCATGTCAATATCAATGCTAAATAAAGTTATCCCTAGCCCGTCATGCTAAACCATTGATCCATTCATGAAACACACTCAATATTAACTACACACAATGCACAAGTATGCCAATAATGCTCTCTAGTTGGTGCTAATAAGAGAAGTTATGACTCAAAATAAAAATAAAAATACATAAAAGTAAAATAGATAGGCCCTTCGCAGAGGGAAGAAGAGATTTGCATAGGTCCCAGAGCTACAAGCTTAAAACAAAGATAAATTATTTTGAGAGTCATGCTTTTTCTTGTCTACATCACGACCAAAAGTTTCCAATATCTCCCATGCTAGACACATTATAGGTGGTTCCCAAACAGAAAATAAAGTTTTACTCCTCCTCCACCATTCTTTCACAATCCATGGCCAGCGGTATCCACGGGTGCTTTCCAAACTTTCAACTTTCAAGGAGGAGTTTATTTCATTTTTTATTTTGATTCATTATGGAACTGGCATCCCTATTACCTGCCACTTTCTCGTGCAATGACAAGTGAATAAACACTCACCGTGAGAATAACCCATCTAGCATGAGAGATATTGACCACCCCCTGTTGCTCCATGAGCGGTATGGGCACACAAAACGGATAATTATTTGAATGATTAGAGTTGGCACATGCAAATTGCTACTTGTTAGTTGTGTTGGGATTTCCCCGAAGAGGAGGGGATGATGCAATACCATAGAGATAAGTATTTCCCTCAGTTATGAAACCAAGGTTATCAATCCAGTAGGAGAACCAAGCAACACTATGTAAACAACACCTTCACACAAATAACAAATACTTGCAACCCAACGCGTAGAGGGGTTGTCAATCCCTCAACGATATTGAGATATACTAAATTGTATAGGATTTGATAAATAGATCTAACTAAAACACAAAATAAAATAAATAAAAGGTAATTGCAGCAAGGTATTTTTGTTTTTAATATATGATAGAAAATAGACCCGGGGATCATAGTTTTCACTAGAGGCTTCTCTCGAGTAAATAGCATATGGTGGGTAAACGAATTACTGTTGCGCAATTGATAGAAAATCAAATAATCATGACGGTATCCAAGGCAATGATCATGTATATGGGCATCACGTCCAAGATTATTAGACCGAAATGATTCTGCATCTACTACTATTACTCCACACATCGACCGCTACCCAGCATGAATCTAGTGTATTAAGTTCATGCCTATCTTTTACTTTATGTATTTACTGTTATGCAAGAGTCAATAGTATTCTTCTCTATTCCGTTTTTATTTTCTCTCTTGGCAAGCATCATGTGGTGGGGAAAGATCTAGACATATATATCCAGTTGAATATAGGTGATCGTGAGTTGACATTAACCTTGAGGCAAATAAGTTGGGAGGCGCAATTATAAGCCCCTATCTTTCTATGTATCTGACTGAAACTTTTGCTCCATAAATATGCCGTGAGTGTAAGGAATCATGAAAGACTAAATGATAGTTGAGTATGTGAACTTGCCAAACAAAGCTCTTATATAGGCTCTTTATGATGATATGATAAAGTGAAATTGCTTCAGTGACCGAGATCATAGTTTGTTACTTTTCAATGAAGTTTATGGTTCATAATTTGTCTTGTGAACGAATTGTCACTTATTCATGAGAAGTTCTATGATGATATACTGCGGTTATAATAACGATCATGATGATTTCATGTTCGTATTTTGTTTTTATCGACACCTCTCTCTCTCTCTAAACATGTGGCCATAATTATCGATTTTGTCTTCCGCTTGAGGACAAGCGAGGTCTAAGCTTGGTGGAGTTGATACATCCATTTTCCATCATGTTATCCTACTATTATTTATTGTGTTTTGGATTGTTATTTCACTTTATGATAAAATTCTTATGCCTTTTCTTGCTTATTTTGCAAGTTTCACATGAAGAGGGAGATTGCTGGCAGCTGGAATTCTGGACCGGAAAGGGCTACATCGGAGATACTTATTCTACACAACTGCAAATGACCTGAAAATGTACGGAGAATTATTTTGGAATATACAAAAAATAATGGCTGAAGAAACACCAGGAGGGGACCCACCAGGAAGCCACAAGCCTGCCCCCTTAGCTTGTGGGGCCCCTGGCAAGCCTCTGAAGCACATCTTCAGCTATATGATGCCATTTGACCTATAAAAAATCAAAAGGAAGGTTTCGGGATGAAACACCGCCGTCTCGAGGCAGAACCTGGGCGACACTTTTGCTCTCCGGCGGAGCGATTCCTCCAGGGAAACTTCCCTCTAGGAGGGGGAAATCGAAGCCATTAGCATCACCAACGATCCTCTCACTGTGGGAGGACCAATCTTCATCAACATCTTCACCAGCACCATCTCATCTCAAACCCTAGTTCATCTCTTGTATTCAATCTTTGTCTCAAAACTTCAGATTGGTACCTATGGGTTGCTAGTAGTGTTGATTACATATTGTAGTTGATGCTAGTTGGTTTATTTTGGTGGAAGATTACATGTGCAGATCCTTAATGATATTCAATACTCCTCTGATCTTGAACATGAATATGATTTGTGAGTAGTTACTTTTTGTAAGGGCATATTTCTCCCTATGTGGTTTTGGGGATTGATGACAGTGCATTTGCGGACTAATCGTGTGCGTTGAGCATTTCAGATATCTCATATCTAGGCACAAGACGATTCGGTGCCCCTCGGAACCTATCAAAGACGGCGGTTCTCTACGTTCCTTTTAGGTGGATTTGAGTTGTAGGAAAGTCGTACTATTAAGAGGGGGCCCGCTTCGGAAATGTTAGGGTGGAATCAACACGTACACATCTAGTCCTTTGCACCACCTTTCCTTCGCTTCAATGAAGCACCATCCGTTTACCCTTGTCTCTGCGATATGAAGGCTGCCAAGTGCTAAAGCCTCTGTGGTGTGTGGTAGTACTGCTCAAGGGAGCAGTAGTACCATAGGGGCACGCGGTAGTACCACGCCAAGCGGTAGTACGGCTCCTGGCGAGTGGTAGTACAGCTGCCTCCAGCCCTGACACTGGCGCATGCGAAAGTAGGCGCATAAGTAATTTTTTACTTCCGTCCCTACGCGGTAGTACAGCTCCCTGTGAGCGGTAGTACTGTGCCAGATTTTTGCATAGTCCTAAACTCAGCGGAAGTAGTCACGGAAGTAATTTATTAATTCTGTGCATCTTCCTACGCTAGTTGAGCCCTGCCCTGCGGTAGTACCGTAGGGGCGCGCGGTAGTACCGCTCCGGCGGTTCTACCACTTGTTGCCTAGTGCAACAGGACCTCATCTGGCCTCTACTGCACGAGCGGTAGTACCGCAACGTAAAGCAGTAGTACCGTAGCACCTTGCGGTAGTACCGCAAGCGTGTGCGGTAGTACCGCATCTCGCAGGCTGAGTGAGGGGGTAACGGTTGGATCTTTTCCCCCACTATATAAAGGTGGTCTTCTTCCCCAAGAAGACCACCTCCACTACAAGAAATATGTCAACTTGTGACCTTCTCTCAGTGACCCCGGCTGAATTAGTCATAAATCCACGGCTATTTTGCTTGGAAGGGCTCAAACCCTGAAATTGCCTTACACGAAATGGTCATAAAGCAGACAAGAGTGGTCAACGACCTTATTTCTACCTGATTACGACCAATATAAATGGTCATGAGGTTGTGAACGTGGATGCATTGGTACTTAAGGTGTCGCTCAAGGTGGGCTTGGGCCTCGGTGGAACGAGGCCACCTTCTTTAAAAAAAATTGTGTTCCATGTAGGCCTCGGCCCATCGAGGAAGAAATGTGGGATGCCCTCATGCTACTCAAACAAACATATATTCGGCCCAACGAAAATGGGAAAATAACAAGTTTTTCATGTATTTATTTTTTTGTAACCAATATCAACAATGTTTTATATGTATACAAAAATGTACAATGTGTAAAAACAAATATAGACATCAAAATGTATGTATGAAAAGATGTTTTTTTGTTAGAAATATATGAAAATATGTTAATCATGTATTTGAAAAAAGTTAAACATATATAAACAATATAAACAATGTGTCTTAAAAAATGTAGACATGTGTTCAAAATATTATACATAAAAAATTTATTAAAAATGTTAATGATGTAACTAAAAACCGTTTAATATGTACAAAAAATGTTTCTAGTGTACACAATTTTTTTCATAAAATGTGGTCTAATGTTCTTGAAAAATGGGGAAGTTTTTTTTACAAAAAAAATTTGTCAGGTTATTCACAAAAAACTCATTTTGGGAATTCGAAAAATGGAAAATGAATATGCGGAAATTTGTCTTTTTCATGAGAGGTGGATCAAAAACTTTTTACACCCAACCATTTGGTCAATTGTTCATTAAATATGGCCTAGTATTTTAGAAATTTGATTTGGTCCAATTTTGCAAGAAATATGTGGTAGGTTCTTCACAAAAAAAACCTCATTTTGGGCACTAAAAAAATGGAAAATTGATTTTTTTTGTCCAAATAAAATAAAAAATCCCTTAGGAAACATTGTTCTTCATTGCACGATGCACCCTGGTGCATTATATGAGATCATTTGAACAAACCATGCCATGAATGTGGCCATAAGATTGATCATTTGGCTTTAAAGCCATGTATCTTCACGCATGATAGCTAATTTATGAGAACACTTTTTTAAAATAATTACCGTATTACAAGTTTATTATTTTTCCTGGCAACTTGGTCACATATAATGACACAATGCGAAGGTTTTCCAATTTTTTGATTTTTTTTGAATTTTTTATGCTCGTTTCAAAATGCGGTCAAAACGGCTGGCATGACGGTTCATAGCTAGTTGTTGAATATTGGAAAACTTTTGGCGTTTCTATAATTAAATAGATATGTATATACCTAGAAATGATTTTGAAAATAAAATAAAGAGCAAACTATGAGGCAGTTGCAGTTCAAATTTGACCCCCTTCCAGCTGAATTGGTGGAAATTTGTCTTTTTTCACGAGAGGTGGACCAAAGCTTTTGACACCCAACTATTTGGTAAATTGTGCATTAAATATGTCCTAGTATTTCGGAAAATTAATTTGGTACAATTTTGCAACAAATATATGGTAGGTCCTTCACAAAAAAACTCATTTTGGGCACTCGGAAAATGGAAAATTGATTTTTCGTCCAAAGAAAATGAAAACTCCCTTAAGCAACATTGTTTGCCATTCCAAGATGCACTCTTGTGAATAATATGAGATCATTTGAACAAACTATGTCGTGAATGTGGCCATAAGATTAATCATTTGGCTTGAAAGCTCATTTGTGAGAACACTTTTTTTACAAGAATTGCCGTATTACAAGTTTATTATTTTTCCTGGTAACTTGGTTACATGTAATGACACAATGCGAAGGTTTTCAGTTTTTCTAATTTTATTTGAATTTTTTATCCCCGTTTCAAAATGCGGTCAAAACGGCGGGAATGACCGTTCCTAGCTAGTTGTTGAATCTTGGATTTTTTTGGTGTTGCTCTGATTAAATAGATACTTATGTACCTATAAATGTTTTTGGAAAAGTAAATAGCAAACTATGAGGCAGCTGCAGTTCAAATTTGACCCGCTTTCAGCTGAATCGGCCAATACTTTTCTTTTTCACGAGAGGTGGCTCAAAACTTCTGCACCCAAATATTTGGTCAATTGTACATTAAATATGACCTAGTATTTTGAAAAATTGATTTGGTACATTTTTGCAACAAATATATGGTAGGCCTTTAACAAAAAAACTCATTTGGGGCACTTGAAAAATGGAAATTGTTTTTTCAGGAGAGGTGGATCAAAAGCTTTTGACATGCAACTATTTGGTCAATTTTACAGAAAATATGGTCTAATATTTTAGAAAAAAATGGAGTGGTGCTATTTTGGAACAAACATTTGGTAGGTTCTCCCAAAAAAAAACATTTATGCACTCGGAAAATAGAAACAGATTTTTTATGCAACAAAAATTAAAGCTCTATTTGGCAACATTGTTTGCCATTTCAAGATGCACACTTATGCAAATACGAGATCATTTTGACAAACTATGCCATCGTTATGTTTTTAAAAAGAATTATAGATTTGAGTCGATTTTTTTGAAATTCAAGCGCGAGACAGCCGACCAATGAGACGCGAGGAATCACCTTCACGCGGATCATCTAATTGGATGCAATATGAGCCGTCTATCGCGCACCCATCCAATGGTGGAGCTTCTCCCGAGTAACAAAAACCCTAACCCACCCACCCACCCTCCTCGATCCCCGCTGCCGCCACCCCCACCCACCCACTCCTGACCCACCCTCTCGCATTTCCCCCTCCCGCGACCCCCAGATCCGATCGAGGCATGCCCCGCTGCCACCCCACCCACCCGCCGCCGATCCACCCTCGCGCTCGGTAGTGCCGCCCTCCTCCTTCTCTCTGCAATCCATGGGCAGCACGCAGTGCCCCCTAGGAGCATGGGGGCCGCGCCCGGGGAACCCGACGAACCCTGGTAACCGGCGGGTCCGAGCATCGGGTTCCTGGACGCTGACAACCCGGCCCTACGGCCTTGTAACATTACCCTTGTACCCCTGGGGGGTTGACCTATAAAACCCCCCCGGGAGCCCTCGTGCATACGGGTAGACAAGCAATGCAACACACTCACCCATCCACCCACTCACACATCTAGCAAGGAACACCCGAGGAGAGGGAGCAGCCTAAGCCCTGGCCTGACCTCCTTCTTCCTCCATACAGCTCGAGGAGCAACTCTGTAGTGTTACATATAAACCACACTAGGCAGGACTAGGGGTGTTATCACTTCGGAGAGCCCCAAACCTGGGTATGTCTTGCGTCCCGCGCTCGCTCATGCCGACCTCGCCTCTGGAGCCCACCAGTGCCCTCGAGCCTCCTCCTATCTTTAGCCATCCCATGGCATCTGCTGTGCGCCCACCACGACAGTTGACGCCCACCGTGGGGCAGCTCGAGGTCCTGGCTGGGAGCATGCTTCAGACGGGGATCTTCTCCGACTCCGACGAGCCTGTAACGCTGGCGGACGACGTCATCGACACGCTCGCCGCCTCCTTCTCCATGCTGCGCATCTCTGACGCGCCTAAGGACGACGAGTACCCCGCGAGGTACTTAGCTTTTCCGACTCTCCGCTCTCCATCAATGACGACGCTCCCGCCGGAGCGATGGACCTCTGCGTGGAGGTTTTCGTCACTGACACCGGCGCCTCCTCCTCGTCGAGCGCGGCAAGGAAGGCCACCGAAGCTTAGGCCACGACGGATAGGGCCGGCTCGCCCAACCCGTTGCGCGCCACAATGCAGAGCCTCCACGTTCCCATCGGCACCGACATCGACGCCTCCAACATCGCCGAGGCCCGGACTCGTCTCGACGAGGATCGCCAGCGCCTGCTGGACCTCACCGAGACGCTCGCCGCCACACAACGTCGCCTCGACTCCGCCCATCTGGAGCGCGACGCCGCCTACGGCTTCACGCCTACTGCGCCTGAGCCCAGCCGGGTCGCCAACGTGCGAGCCCGGGGTGGCGCGGTCAGGCGCGCCTTCTGCGTCCTCCCTCCCGTCTAGGAGACTCCCGTGAAGAACATGCGTGCTGCCCAGGCGGCTGCGGTCGGCCTCGATCAGCTCGCAGGCGAAGAGCTACAGGATCGCCTCAAGAGGGTGAACAACCTCCTCATCGCGGCCAACACACAGCAGGACCGCCTCACCCAGCTCGCCAAGCCGTCCGGATCCGGCTCCGTCCGAGTCGCTGGACCCGGCGAGAACCAGCACACGGCATCTTCACCACCCGGCGAGGCGCACTCCGGTCGCACCCGGACCCGGTGCTACATCGCCCCGACAGCTGCTGGCGGCTTGGCGGACGAGCCGGCCTCGGAGGCCCGGCGCCGCCTCGACCCCCTGCTCCAACCCGGCTGACGTCCGACTACGATCGACCCGGCCCCCCCGCGGCGCGGTCACCGATTGTCTCGGCCCACGCGCCATCGACGACGCCGATGCCCGTCACCGCCTCGACCGACTCGCTCTCTCCCAGGAGCTGGAGGAAATCGGCCCGGTCAGGCCGGCTTGCTTCAGGCCACACATCCGAGGCGATCCCTTCACCAAGGGGTTCACGCTCCCCCGCGACACCCCCAAGTACAACGACGTCGTGAAGCCGGAGGACTGGCTCACCGACTACACCACCGCCATCAGCATCGCCGGTGGTAACCACCGCCTCGCCGTGCGCTACGCGCCCCTCATACTCTAGGGGTCGGCCCGCACCTGGTTGAACAGTCTGCCGGCTGGCAGCATCAACGTGTCGGTTGACTTCGAGCAAGCCTTCGTGCGCAACTTCACCGGCACCTACAAGCGACCCGGCCGCCCCAGTCAGCTCGCCATGTGCGTGCAGGGGCCGGCGAAAACTGGCCGTGAGTACCTTGCACGCTGGACCGAGCTCCGGAACAGCTGCGAGGGCGTCCACGAAGTACAAGCAATCCAGTACTTCGTCAACGGGTGCCGAGATGGCACCCTCCTCAAGCACAAGCTCTTGCGCTACGAGCCAGCCACCATGGCCGCGCTCATGGTGACGGCGGACAAGTACGCCAACACCGACTCCGCCATGAAGATCCAGGTGGCATTGGATGAGGCCGGCAAGGTCAAGCTGGTGCCGCCTCTGAAGCCAGCCGGGGAGGGAAGCCGACAGCAACACAACCAGCAGAACAAGAACAAAGCCGATCAACCGGCTCAACGCTACAACAACCGGCTCGTCGCAGCCGCCGAGCAGGCGCCCGCGGTCGACCCGGCCGCCAAACGCCTGAACACCTGCAAAACAACATGGTAACCCGCCATGAGCTTCAAGGAGATGCTCGACTCTCCCTGCAAGCACCACAGCGGCGCGAGGCCGTCCACGCACACGCTCCGACAGTGCGCCATCACCAAGCGTATCGCAAGGGGCGACATCCCACCGCCTCCGACTCCGGCTCCGGGAGCAGGGCAGCCACCTCCGCCTCCACCACCGCCTCTAGCTGGTGGCGCGATGCGCGAGGACCCCTACCCGGCCCAGAACGCGGGCCGAGCTTGGCCATGGTCTTTGGCCCAGGAGGTGACATCCTCTACCGCGACACCATGACCAAGCTCGGCATCGAGGCCAAAGACCTGGAGCCGGCCTGAACGATCTTCCACGGCATCGTTCCCGGCCTCTCCTGCTCTCCGATCGTCCGGATCCGGCTTAACGTCCTGTTCGGCGACAGCAGCCACTTCCGACATGGGCCGATCTGGTTCGAAGTGGTGGACCTATCTAGCGCGTACCACGCACTGCTGGGCTGGCTTGCGCTTGCCAAGTTCATGGCGGTCCCCCACTACGCCTACCTGAAGATGAAGCTGCCGGGTCCAAAGGGCCTCATCACTGTCACCTGCTACTACCGCAAGTCCCTGGACTGCGCCCGAGACGGCACCAAGCTAGCCGAGTCGCTAGTCATAGCCGAGGAGCGGCGCCAACTCGACCGGATCGTCGCCTTGGCCCAGGAGGCATCGGCTGCGCAGGTCCTGACTGAGGAGCCGGCTGATGAGGCCGCGTACAAGCCCTCCAAGGAGACCAAGAAGGTGAAGCTGAACCCGGAAGACCCCAGCTACAGCAAGTACGTTGTGGTGGGCACCCCCCTCGACAGCAAATAGGAAGGCGAGCTCGTCGACTTCCTCCGTGAGAATCGGGATATTTTTGCATGGACCCCCAAGGACATGTCGGGTATGCCGAGCAAGTATAACGAGCACAAACTCCACGTCCGCAAGGACGCCAAGCCTGTCTGTCAACCCCTACGACGTTTTTTCGAAGAGAAGAGAAGAACCATCGGTGAAGAGGTCGCCAAACTTTTGGCGGCCGGATTCATCATGGAAGTGTTCCATCCTGAGTGGCTGGCCAACCCAGTCCTCGTCCTGAAGAAGAACAAGACCTGGCGCATGTGTATCGACTACACCAGCCTGAACAAGGCCTGCCCCAAAGACCCGTTCGCCCTCCCGCGGATCGACCAAGTCATCGACTCCACTGCCGGGTGTGAGCTCCTGTCCTTCCTGGATGCTTACTCCGGCTATCATCAGATCAAGCTGGACTCGGCCGATGCCCTGAAGACGTCCTTCATCACGCCCTTCGGGGTGTACTGCTACATCACCATGTCGTTCGGCTTGAAGAACGCCGGCGCCACTTTCCAGCGCTGCATGCAGAAATGCTTGCTGCCGCAACTCGGCCGCAACATCCACGTCTATGTGGACGACATCGTGGTGAAGACCACATAGCACCTCATGCTCCTTGACAATTTGAAGGAAACCTTCGCCAACCTGCGCGAATACAAGGTCAAGCTCAACCTGGAGAAATGCGTTTTCAGCATCCCGGCTGGAAAGCTACTCAGCTTCCTCATCTCAGAGCGCGCATTGAGGCGAATCCAGAGAAGATCAAGGCCATCGAGCGCATGCGCAAGCCGGCTCGAATGTGCGATGTCTAGAAGTTCACCGGCTGCTTGGCCTTGGTCAGCCGGTTTCTCTGCCGGCTGGGCGAGAGGGCCTTGCCCCTGTATCAGCTGATGAAGAAGAAGACGCCGTTCGAATGGAACGACCAGGCGGACGAAGCTTTCTGGGATCTCAAGCGCATGCTCTCCACCCCACAAGTCCTAGCCGCACCGGCCGAGAAGGAGCCGCTGAGGGAGTTCCGGACTAGGGGGTGTCCGGATAGCCGAACTATCATCATTGGCCGGACTCCAAGACTATGAAGATACAAGATTGAAGACTTCGTCCCGTGTCCGGATGGGACTTTCCTTGGCGTGGAAGGCAAGCTTGGCGATACGGATATGTAGATCTCCTACCATTGTAACCGACTCTGTGTAACCCTAACCCTATCCGGTGTCTATATAAACCGGAGGGTTTTAGTCCATAGGACGAACAACAATCATACCATAGGCTAGCTTCTAGGGTTTAGCATCTTTGATCTCGTGGTAGATCCACTCTTGTAACACACATATCATGAATATTAATCAAGCAGGACGTAGGGTTTTACCTCCATCAAGAGGGACCGAACCTGGGTAAAACATCGTGTCCCTTGTCTCCTGTTACCATCCGCCTAGACGCACAGTTCGGGACCCCCTACCCGAGATCCGCCGGTTTTGACACCGACATTGGTGCTTTCATTGAGAGTAGGCCCGATGGCTCCTTCGATCATCAACAACGACGCAGTCCAGGGTGAGACCTTTCTCCCCGGACAGATCTTCGTATCCGGCGGCTTTGCACTGCAGGCCAATTCGCTTGGCCATCAGGAGCAGATCGAAAGCTATGCCCGTGGCCATCAGGTCAGATTTGGAAGTTTAAACTATACGGCCGATATCCGCGGAGACTTGATCTTCGACGGATTCGAGCCGCAGCCAAGCGCATCAAGATCGCCTCGATGGGCATGATCTAGCTCTGCAGCTGAACAGTGCCCTGGAGGCCGCACCACGACCCGCTCCGACCCTTAATCCGGAGCCGGATTCCCCGATCGAGGACGAGTGGTTGGACACCACCTCGGGGGCTTTAATCTCTACGGCGATCGAGCCGAACTCTATCCCTGTCCTTTGCGAAGACCTCGACTCCAGGGTGCCGGACTCCTCTCCGGATTCCGAACTCTTCATACCGCCAATCGGATCCGATTGGGCCGGTCATGGAGTTCACGGCGCGGACATCTTCGGCACTCGCCCTTTGGCGACATCCTAAATTTACTAAAGTCTCTCTCTTTATCCGGAGAGCCTGGCGGACTACGATCGGGAAGGTTGGGATACGGACGATGAAGAAATTCAATGCCCACCCACCACCCACTTCATAGCCATCGCCGAAAGCTTACACGGCGTGCTCGATTTCGACTCAAGACATCGACGGTATGGACGGCGATGTAGGAGACAACAATGAACCAACACCTATAGGATGCTGGACAACCTCATCCCACGATGTATACATGGTGGATACACCTAAAGGAAATGAAGACGAGGAACAACGGACGCCACGAAGGATAAATCCCTAAAAGCAGTCAAAACGGCAACGTAAACGCCGAACAAAGTCCCGCCTCAACAAAGACCCAGCCATAGAGCAGGGCGGACCGATGGACAACGAACAAGCTATCGAGCAATCGTCCGAACAAGACAACTTGGATAAAAAATCTGTCCCCAGCGAAGACAACAGTCCGGATGATCTCACGCCAGACAAAACATTGGAGCAAAATGACCTCCAGAAAAGGCTCGTCGCCACTGCGCGTAGCCTGAAAAAGCAGAAGCGGAAGCTCAAAACAGCAGAAGATGCACTCAGGATTAGATGGAGCAAAGTATTCAGCACTTGAATAAATGCTGGCGATCGCCGAACAAAGAGCTACCGAAAAGAAAGCTCTTGCCTGAATTGACGAGGAGGCCTTAGAGCCCCGCAATTAAAAAGCAAGAAGGCCACCCGGTCGGATGGGCGACCTCACGGCAAAAAGAGAGCGGCGAATGGTGCCAAGACACAAGCCAATATGTGATCCGGCAAGGATTCACATCAAAAGGATTGATTAGGCCCATCTATGGGCCAAGAAAGCACGCTCGTCAAAGCAATGCAATACGCCAAAATTCCGAAGATCACGGCGCACCCAAATATAGGGCGCCGCACACCCCCTATGTTTCACCGATGAGGTGCTGGATCATGAATTTCTAGCGGAATTCAAACCTGTAAACATAGAGGCATCTGACGTAACAACAGACCACAGATGCGGATTGAGGATTACATCCTCCACATACACATGGCTAGAGGAGATGATCTCCACGCCATATAAAATACCTACCCTTAAACTCAAAGGGCCAGCTCGGCATTGGCTTAAGAGCCTCCCCGAAAATACCATTGGAAGCTGGGAAGAGCTCGAGGATGCATTTCGGGAAAATTTTCAGGGGACCTATGTCCGCCCTCCGGACGCAGACGATCTAAGTCACATAACTCAACAGCCCGGAGAGTCAGCCCGGAAATTTTGGAACAAGTTCCTTACTAACAAGAAGCAAATAGTCGATTGTCCGGATGTCAAGCCTTAGCAGCTTTCAAACACAACGTCCGAGACGAATGGCTCGCTGACACCTCGGCCAAGAAAAGCCAAGAACAATGGCCGCACTAAGAAGCCTCATGACACGCTTTTGCGCAGGGGAAGACAGCTGGCTGGCTAGATGCATCACCAGCAACCCGAGTACATCCGAAATCAGGGATGGAAATGGGAAATCATGACGCAGAAAAGATCAGCGCCAGAATAAGGAAAATGGCCCAAATAGTACGGCGGTCAACGCCGGATTCAAAAGCTCTCGGCCGAACAGCAAAACACTGCCCCTAAAGGATAACTTGGTGACGAGCTATCCAACCTAAACAAGATTACGGATAGATCGTGTCAAATACATGGTACCTCCGGGAAGCCTGCAAACCATACCCACAGAGATTGTTGGGTCTTCAAGCAGTCCGGCCGACTTAACGCCGAACACAAGGGGCTCGACACACCAAGTGAAAGTGACGAAACCCAAAAGCACCGCAAGCAGAGCCTCGGAAAGCAAAAAACTTTCCTATAGGAGATCAAAACAGTAAACTCACTTCACGTGATCAAAAGGAAAAACAGAGCGGTGCCCCCTAAAAGGCGCGCCGCACGCTGGTTGTCAAAACCAATCACCTTCGACCATCAGGACTATTCCGATAATATCCGGAACGCAGGATGGACTGCCTTGATATTGGATCCTATAATCGACGGATTCCAATTTACACATGTCCTCATGGATGGCGGCAGTGACATAAACCTGATATGTCAGGACACAATCCGCAGGATGGGAATAAACCCAACCAAAATTCGCCGTCGCAACACCTCCTTTAAAGGAGTACTGCCAGGCCCATACGCCCTTTGCACGGGCTCCATACTGCTAGAAGTTGTGTTTGGTTCATCCGACAACTTCCGGCGCGAAAGGTTACTCTTCCATGTCGCCCCATTTAAAAGTAGCCATCAAGCACTATTGGGACGCGAAGCTTTCGCCCGCTTTAACGCAATACCGCATTATGCGTCCCTAACACTTAAAATGCCCGGTCCACGCGGCATCATCTCGTTAAAAGGAAGTATTAAGTGTTACTCGAGCACGGAAGAACGGGAGACTGCCTTGACAGCCCCACTGCTATCCGACTCTGCTAGGCAAAAAACCTGAATTGGTCATTCAAACCCGGACACGGCTAGGCAGGTCCGGCACCTACTAGCGACATACCCCATAAGAGGGCCGCATGCATGTAAAACAAGAGACAATAAAGCTCAATTTTATTTACTTCTTGAACCGTATCGCTTTATTTAATATTAAGTACATCTTTCGCACGATCCTTTTCTTTTAAACTAAGTTCCTCTCTTTACAGATGAACAACGTGCTACACCTGGCCGAGATACGGCACAACGGAGACACGTGCGCAGACGCGTGCAAGAGAGGGACACCGTTGCAAGGATTCTTTTGATTAAGACCTGCGTAAACCTTTTTTCACTATCTCTTGTTGATATACATCCCCGGTTCCTTAATATAACCGAGGAGGAGGCTGGTGCTTTGGCATTGGCCGCACTAGAATTCTTCTTGCGTACCTAGACACGGGGCTTAGGGCATTATTCTGCCATTTTCATAAAGACCGAATACCTTAGGGAGTATTCGGCGTCTCGAGTTAGGCCTTATATGCATCAGCTCCGAATCATGTCTTTGGTCAAATGTTGGGTTGCCCGGCTCCTGTGTTTTGCTGCCTTATGTTCCATTTTCACGGCTAACGCGGCACCAGGAGAACTACTGCGATTGTGCCCCGGTTCGGCCGGGCGAGCACCTCAGTAGAGAAAGCCGAAAACTGACTGTCAAGATATGGCGAGAGACTGGTCATAGACTGGATGACTCACAGGAATTTCTAGAATTCCTCTGCATTAACGAAGGACCGGTTTTCGGTCAGGCACAAACGCACTTCAATTCAGGCGAAACGGTGCCCCGAGGGCTATATAGTAGCCCCACCTCGAACTCCTATGGCTAAGTGAAAGTGATAAAGCATTATAGTCCGGTTGCCTAGTTTGCTACGCTATCACCTCCTTAACAGGACCAAGACGTTGGATTAAGTGTGAAAAAGCGCTTTTTTGCAAACACCCCGCACTATGTGCATGGGGCTGAATCCAAGGACTGCCATCTTTCGAGTTATATACACATATACATAAGCGGCCGCCAGGGAGTAGTTTACTACTTGAACGCACAAGTATAAAAAGCACTTATATTACATTGAAACATTGTTTTCACAAATCATACATGTCATTTAAACATAATATCCTTCGAGCATTGCGTCTCTATTAAACGAGCGCCCGGCAGGACTTCTTCAAAGTAGTGCTCGGCAGGTACTCGGCTTCTGACTGAATCTTGGGATGCAATGTCGGTGGCCTTCATCTCTACCCAGTATGTCTTGACACGGGCAAGAGCCATCCGCGCTCCCTCAATACACGCCGATCGCTTCATTGCGTCGATACGCGGCACCGCATCAAGAAACTGCTGCACTAAACCAAAATAGCTCTTCGGCTGGGGTCCGTCCGGCCAGAAGTGAGTCAAGACATGCTTCATGGCGAATCCGGACAATCGATTCAGCTCAGCCCATTCGGCCAACTGATCGGTCAACGGCAGAGGACACTCCGGACTATGGAATTGCGACCAATATAGCTCTTCCCTTATGTGCCCCTTACGCCCGGAAGTGCTCAACCGCTGGCCCACAACGCCGCCACCAAGTCGAGATAAGCATCCTCTGAACTCCACAATTTATCCAATCGAGCATACTTTGGATCTGTATACTTCCTCCGCAAGAAAGCGGTTTTCGGCCGCAATTGCCCGGCGACTCAGCTCCTCCTTGGCAGCTCTCAAAGCCGATTGGGCATTCTCGGATTTGGCGGCGGCCTTCTTTAGGCCCTCTTGTTCCGCTTGACGTTCCTTTTCAAGAACCGCGCAGCGATCGGTAGTATTCCTTAACTTTTTGGCCATCTCGGCCATCTCCTCTTTGCTTCGGCAGTGAGCAGCCCGTTCAGCTTCTAGCTCTTTGGCCGCCTTCTGACGCCGACATTACTAATTCTGGCTTGCTCTTTCGCTCGGGCGAGTTCTGCCCGCAGCTCCTCCACGGCAGCGGCACCATATGCATTAAGCATACAAATAGTAAGACATGGGCGTCAAGCTCCCTTACAGGGTGTCCGCATAGAAGTCGCATACCTTGTGACTCGTCAAACCGTTTATTGACTAGCGCGATGTCCGCATCTGCCTCGTCAAGTTGCCGCTTTAGTTCGGCATATTCATCAGTCCGGCTGGCCTCCTGACGCCCCGCCACCTGTTTAGGAGCGGCGATATGTTAAAACTGAGAATTTGATCCTTGGCACGTCGTCAATTTTGACAACATACCGAGTCTCAGGGGCTACTATCTATACATGGCGCATTTTATATGCATAATTGTCAGAAGGTACATTATTATTTGCGTACCTCAAACCCCGCCAGTAAGCTTCTGACGGCTTTGTGCAATCCGCTCTCTGCGGATGCAATTCTTTCAATCACCGTACCCATCAGAGCACGGTGATCTTACGATAGCCGCCCGGAAAGCAGATCTTTCAGCTCCTCCGACCGTACACCACTTGGCGCTGGACCTTCCGGCCCCGCCGGACTTGGGGGCACCCTCCGCGACGACACCTCCGGGTCGTCCGCTTCACATGAGGGTGCGACAGGTGGAGGCATTTCGCTCTCCATCATCTCCGGAAGAAGATCCCTCAAGACGAGCTCTACAGAGAAGCGCTGAAGTCCGAACTACAGGGAACGATTACGGTAATCCACATGAATAAATACAGCGAAGTTCCTTATTAACAAGACCCTTCTTTTTACTTACGGCTGGTGGAGGGCTGATCCCCTTGGGGAAATAATGCGGCTGGGTTACTTCCCGGTAGCGGACTCTCTCGAAGATTCCTTCCCTCTTTGAGGCCTTGACCTCCGGATCTTCAAGCGGTCCTCTTCTCTCCCGGAAGGTGGGAATCTTAATCCTCCTTCCTTGATATCCTCCTTCAGCGGTGGTTGCTTCCCGCTCCCCTTCGCCTTCTTCAAAAGGCGCGACCTTCAACATCTTGGTCAACATGGGATCCGGCGTGGTCTCTGGGAGGGGAGCCGGACACCTTATCAACTTTGCCTTGGCTATCCACTCCTGTTCAAGAAACGGCTCCTTTAAAGGGCATATATATATATGAAATAAATGAATGAACAACTTGTCCGGTTACAGGACTACTTACTTGAGTATCTGGGTGATTGCAGCTTAGTCCTGCGTCCTCGGTCAAGTCCGGACACTTCTCTTGTGATCCGAAGAACAGTTTATACATCTCCACGGGCATCGTGCCCATAAAATTTTGGAGAGCTCGTGGTCCCTCCGGATTGAATTCCCACAGGCGGAGGGGGCGACATTTGCATGGCTGAAGGCGCCGGATCACCATAACCTGCGCCACTGCAACCAGATTGATCCCTCTTTCCTGGAGATCTCGAATATGGCCCTGCAGCAGGGGAACATCCTTGGACGGCCCCCAGTCGAGCCCCTTGTTGACCCATGACGCCAGCCGCTGTGGTGGACCTGAGCGGAAGGCGTGGAGCGCTGCCCATTTGGTGCCCCGGGGAGCGGTGATATAAAACCACTCCTGTTGCCACAAACCAAGCTCCTCTTGAAAAGAGCCCTCGGGCCATGGAGCATCAGCACATTTGCTTATGACCGCCCCTCCGCACTCCGCTTGCTGCCCCTTGATCATCTTTTGCTCCACCTTGAAGGTCTTGAGCCACAATCCAAAGTGGGGGGTAATATGGAGGAAGGCCTCACATACGACAATGAATGACGAGATATGGAGGATGGACTCCGGATTCAAGTCATGGAAATCAAGCCCATAATAAAACATGAGCCCCGCACAAAGGGGTCCGTCGGGAAGCCTAAACCCCGAAGGAAGTGGGACACGAACACCACGTTCTCGCCGGGCTCAGGAGTGGGAATGACCTGCCCTGGAGCAGGCAGCCTATGCGAGACCTTGCCGGTCAGATACCTGGCGTCTCGCAGCTTTAGCACATCTTCTTCCGTGACGGAGGAAGACGTCCATCGGCTGTGCCGGTCGGAGCCGGACATCGTCGAAAGTCCGAAGCGCCTGAATCTGAAGCTTTGGGTGTTGGAACTCGAAGCGCGAGGTGAACTCGATGGAGGGTGTAAAGAAGAAGAGGGCCTTGGTCTCATTATAAAGAGGTTGAATACCAAGAGCCCACCCCGTGGTCGATTAAGACTCGCCTTTGATAGAGGAGGCGTGCCAACAGGCACGGTTGGGTTACCCACGTTCGTATTGATGAGAATCCTGGAATAAGGGGGTCACTATCTATGCTTTGACAAGGCGTGCCAGGGAAACCGCCTCGCTAAACACGCTGAGGTGGAGCAGTAAAAAACGATTCATATAAAGGCCTGGCCGTGGTGTGATGTCACACCGCGGAATACGTCAGCAGATCTGTGCAAACATTATTCTCTCTACGGTGTTATGTGGAACTTGTTTTGCAGAGCCGGACACTATTCTTGTGTTCAAAACCTTCTATGAAATATTCGGAGGAGGAACCCACCTCGCAATGCCGAAGACAATCAACGCGCCGCACTCGCCGTCATTGAAGCCTGGTTCAGGGGCTCTGAGGGAGTTCCGGACTAGGGGTGTCCGGATAGCGAACTATCATCATTGGCCGGACTCCACGACTATGAATATACAAGATTGAAGACTTCATCCCGTGTCCGGATGGGACTTTCCTTGGCGTGTAAGGCAAGCTTGGCGATACGGATATTTAGATCTCCTACCATTGTAACCGACTCTGTGTAACCCTAACCCTATCCGGTGTCTATATAAACCGGAGGGTTTTAGTCCGTAGGACGAACAACAATCATACCATAGGCTAGCTTCTAGGGTTTAGCCTCTTTGATCTCGTGGTAGATCCACTCTTGTAACACACATATCATCAATATTAATCAAGCAGGACGTAGGGTTTTACCTCCATCAAGAGGGCATGAACCTGGGTAAAACATCGTGTCCCTTGTCTCCTGTTACCATCCGCCTAGACGCACAGTTCGGGACCCCCTACCCGAGATCCGCCGGTTTTGACACCGACAGCCGCTGTTGCTCTATATCGCCGCGACCTCCCGGTCGGTCAGCACGGTGATGGTGGTCGAGCGACCAGAGAAGGACAAGGTCCAAGCCGTCCAGCGTCCTGTCTACTACCTGAGCGGGATGCTCTCTGCCTCGAAGCAGAACTACCCGCACTAAAAGAAGATGTGTCACGGCGTGTACTTCACCGCCAAGAAGCTGAAGCAATACTTCCAAGAGCATATCATCACCGTGGTCAGCACGGCCCCTCTCGGCGAAATCATCGGGTGCTGGGACGCCTCTGGCCGGGTTGCCAAGTGGGCGCTCGAGCTAGCCGGCCACACCATCCTCTACGAGCCCCGCACCATGATCAAGTCCTAGGCTTTGGCCGACTTCCTCGTCGACTGGACCGAGACCCAGTACCTGCTGCCGCCACCAGACTCGACGCACTGGTGCATGCACTTCGACGGCTTGAAGATGCGACTCGGCCTAGGGGTCGGCATCGTGCTGTCCTCCCCCAAGGGCAACCGGGTCAAGTACGTGCTGCAGATCCACTTAGCCGCCTCGAACAACGTCGCCGAGTATGAATCCCTTGTGCACAGCCTCCGGCTTGCCAAGGAACTCGGCATCCGGCGCATCTGTACTCTGGCGACTTCGGACTGGTGGTGCGTGAGCTCCGGCAAGTGGGACGCCCATGGCTCCAACATGGCGAGCTACCGCTTCCTCGTCCAGAAGCTATCCGGATTATTCGCGGGCTGCGAGTTCCTCCATGCCCCGCGCGCAGAAAATGAAGCGGCCGACACGCTCGCCAAGATCGCCTCGTCCCGGCAGTCCATTCCGTCTGGCGTCTCCCTCGAGCATCTGCACAAGCCGTCCATCAAGCCGTCTTCGGACTCCGAGTCCATCCATGTCCCAGACGACCCGACGTGCCTCAACCCAGCCCAGGGACTGCTCCAGCTAACCCGGCCGTGCCTCAACCCGGCCCGGGGACTACTCTAGCTGACCCGGCCATGCCTCAACCCGACCCGAGGACTGCTCCAACTGACCCGGTCGTGCCTCAACCCGGCCTGGGGACTGCTCCAGCCAGCCCGACCACACCCCAACCCGGCCCAGGGGCCGCTGAACCCGGCTCGGGGGCTGCCATCCCGGAACCCATCGTGATGGCTGTCCTCCTCGGGGTTGCGGCGCCATCCTGGGCCCTGCCCATCTCGGAGTTCCTGGAAAATGGGGTCCTTCCCATGAACGAGACCGAAGCCCGACAAGTGCAGCGCCGAGCGTCCACCTACAGCATCATCAACAATGAGCTCGTCAAGCGCAGCTCCACCGGCGTCTTCCAACGCTGCGTCGAGCAGGACAAGGTGAAAGTGCAACTATCCCTAGGTGGTTTTGGTAATTCATAACAACATATAGCTCATTGAGCTAATGCTATTCCAAGACAAATATTTCAGGAAAGCTCAATGAATGGCATGGCATGGATGATGAAAGTGGATCCCTCAAAATATTAAGGACAGAGGATTGGCTCAAGCTCAAAAGCTCAAGAATCTACACTTTACATTTTAGTGATCCAAGATCACATTGAGTCTATAGGAAAAGCCAATACTATCAAGGAGGGATGAGGTGTTGCTTAATGAGCCTCTTGCTTCAAGTGCTTAGTGATATGCTCCAAAAACCCTCAACTACTTTCTCACATCCACATATGACCTAAACCCAAAGTAAAAATCGGTCCTACCAATTCTTTCTATCTGGCGCCAACGAGTTCAAATGTGATAGCCACTGCCACAAACCCTAGGCAAATCGGTCTCACCGATAGGGATCTCGGTCTCACCGAGATGGGATTGTAATCTCTCTGCTTCCTTCAGAACGCTTTGGTCTAACCGAAGTGAGCGATCGGTCCCACCGAGATTGCAATGTAAACTCTCTATTTCCCTTTTTCGTAACATTTCGGTCTCACCGAAAAAGAGCCGAATCGGTCCCACCGAGTTTACCTGACCAACTCTCTGGTTAGCTAATTACCAAAATCGGTCTCACCGAGTTTGTGTAATCGGTCTCACCGAGATTACGTTATGCCCTAACCCTAACCATATCGGTCCTACCGAGTTGCATGTCGGTCCAACCGAAATCACTAACGGTCACTAGGTTTACTGAATCGGTCCGACCGAGTTTGTTGATTCGGTCCTATCGAGTTTGGTAAATTGTGTGTAACGGTTAGATTTTGTGTGGAGGCTATATATACCCCTCCACCTCCTCTTCATTCGTGGAGAGAGCCATCAGAACAAACCTACACTTCCAACTTACCAGTTCTGAGAAAGAACCACCTACTCATGTGTTGAGGCCAGGATATTCCATTCCTACCATATGAATCTTGATCTCTAGCCTTCCCCAAGTTGCTTTCCACTCAAATCTTCTTTCCACCAGATCCAAATCCTATGAGAGAGATTTGAGTGTTGGGGAGACTTATCATTTGAAGCACAAGAGCAAGGAGTTCATCATCAACACACCATTTGTTACTTCTTGGAGAGTGGTGTCTCCTAGATTGGCTAGTTGTCACTTGGGAGCCTCCGACAAGATTGTGGAGTTAAACCAAGGAGTTTGTAAGGGCAAGGAGATCGCCTACTTCGTGAAGATCTACCGCTAGTGACGCAAGTCCTTCGTGGGCGACGGCCATGGTGGGATAGACAAGGTTGCTTCTTCGTGGACCCTTCGTGGGTGGAGCCCTCCGTGGACTCGCGCAACCGTTATCCTTCGTGGGTGGAAGTGTCCATCAACGTGGATGTACGATAGCACCACCTATCGGAACCACGACAAAAACATCTGTGTCTCCAATTGCATTTGAATCCTCCAAACCCTTCCCTTTACATTCTTGCAAGTTGCATGCATTAAATTCCGTTGCTCATATACTCTTTGCATGCTTGCTTGAATTATGTGAAGATTGCTTGACTTGTGCAAAGATAGCTAAACTCTGCCAAAGTCTAAAATTGGGAAAAAGTTAAGTTCTTAATTAGTCAAGTAGTCTAATCACCCCCTCTAGACATACTTCAAGGTCCTGCAAGTGGAATCAGAGCTTTGGTCTCCATTTGCTTTGATTTCCATAGCTTTTGGTGGTCATAGCGTTGGTTTCACAACCTAGGAGAGTATGGCGTCTAGCGAGGGAAATTATCACCGTAGAGGTCCTTACTTTGATGGCACTAATTTTGCTAGTTGGAAGCATAAGATGAAAATGCATATTCTCGGACATAACCCCACCATTTGGGCTACTGTGTGTATTGGCTTGCAAGGTGAATTATTTGATGGGAGAGAACCGAACCGTGAAGCTAGTGCGGATGAATTGAAGATGCTGCAATACAACGCTCAAGCTTGTGATATCCTCTTCAATGGCTTGTGCAGAAGAATTCAACAAAATCAGCCGTCTTGAGAATGCAAAGGAAATTTGGGATACTTTGATTGATATGCATGAAGGTACCGACTCCGTCAAGGAATCCAAGTTGGATGTGCTCCAAAGTCAACTTGACAAGTTCAAAATGAAGGATGGTGAAGGTGTCGCTGAAATGTACTCTAGGCTTGCTCTTATCACAAATGAGATTGCCGGCTTAGGAAGTGAAGAGATGACCCATGATTCATCATCAAGAAGATCCTAAGAGCATTGGATGGAAAATATGATACCGTGTGCACATTGATCCAAATGATGCCAAATTACAAAGATCTCAAGCCAACGGAAGTCATTGGAAGAATTGTTGCTCATGAGATGTCACTCAAGGATAAGGAGGAACTTCACAACAAGTCAAGTGGTTCTTATGTGAAGCCCCCACATCATCAAGTGATAAACAAACCTTCAATGAAGAATTAAGCTTAATGGTGAAGAACTTCAGCAAATTCTACAAGAGTAGAAGCAAAGAAAGAAGCTCTAAGTCAAGGTCCTACAATGACAAAAGATCTTCTAGTCGAGAGCGCAATTGCTACAATTGTCGGAGACCCGGACACTATTCCAATGAGTGTACGGCACCCTACAAAAGAAGAGAAGATTCTCCAAAAAGAAGAAGAAGAAGAGAAGAATCACCACCAAGAGAGAGAAGGAGTAGAGATGATCGTTATGAACAGAGACCCTCACGGAGAAGCAAGGATTCGAAAAGGAAGGACAAGTCATCAAAGAGCTACACAAAACGAAGACATCAAGCTCATGTTGGTGAATGGGTATCCGGCTCCGACTCCGACAATCACTCCGAGAGAAGCTATCACTCCGACTCCGAATATACTCAAGATGAAGGTGTTGCCGGTCTAGCACTTGTGTCAACCAACTCCTACGACATATTTGATTCACCAAATGAAGGAATTCGAAGATGCTTCATGGCCAAAGGTCCTAAGGTAACACACCCCGAGTATGTTGATTCTAATAGTGATAAAGATGACTTGTTAGGTGATGATGATTTACTTATTGACAACTCTAGTGATGAATACTATGATGAAACGTCAATTAATTATGCTAATCAAGATAAAACGAATGACAATGATAAGGAGAAGATTGAGCTTCTAACTAAAGAACTAAACACTCTTAAATTAGCTCATGAAACTATCTTCGAAGATCATGGAGAACTTTTAAGGGCTCATGAGAAGTTACGCTTTGAAAAGCTCAATATTAAGCAAGAGCATGAGTTCTTAAAGGCAATCAATGATGATCTCCGTAAGAAAAGTTCTTCTTACATTGCCAAGCGTTTACTCTTATCTACTTACATGCCTCAAGTCAAGTCTAGTAACAAGAACAAGAAAGATTCTTCCTCTAGTACTAACAATAATAATGCTAAATCCAATATTGTTGCTTCTAGTAGTTCTCTTGATTCCACTAATGATTCTCTTAGACAAGTTACACTTGAGCAAGAAAACAGCTTATTGAAGGGAATTATAGAGAAAGGTGTATACAAGAGCCTTGCCGGGAGTAAGCAACTCGAGGAAATTGTACGCAAGCAAGGAAGGCACCGGAAGAATCAAGGTGTTGGTTTGAACGAAAGTTCAATGCCAATGGAGTTGAGTGGGAAGAAGATCAATACCCCAAGACGAAGTTTGTTCCTCAACAAGAGAAGTATGATCCCACTTCCTTCAAGGGAACACAAGCACAAGATGATCTTCCACCACAAGACCACAAGAACAAAGGCAAGGACAAGCTTCAAGAGGAGATTGATGCATTTGAAGAAGCACCTAAGGCCTTGGTCAAGTGGGTTCCCAAGACTACGTCAAGTTCTACTTCATCAAGTACAACTACAATTCCAAGGATTCCCATCAAGATGATGTGGATCCCGAAGAAGAAGAACTAGAGAGTTCTTGAGGGTGACTCCGCCAACATTCTTCACTCATATCATTATGGCAAGGACAAGTGCAATCAACTTCCATATCTTGCACTAGTTCAAGGAGTCACAAACCCTCATGTTGGTAAGGCAAGGGACAAGGTAACCTAATGTTTTCATGGACATCATCTTGTGTGTGCGTCACTCTATGTCTATGGATATTCTTGTTTGTTCCTTGTGGGACTAACCCATGTAGGTATTGAAAGTGCAACTCACTCCAAAGGATTGCTGCAAATGATCTACATCAACATTGAGCATTCACATCTTCAACACCTACATGAAGTCATCATCGACAAAACCCAAGGTTAGTTCATACCTCTAAGGGGGGATCTCACATCTAGGGGGAGCTTAACTCTAAGAATTGAGTCAAAGCAACTCTAATGATGTGAACACATCAATGCATTACATAAAAGTGGTAACCCCACTTGAGCTTAAACGATGAGTATGACCTATGATCAAATGTTCTCATTTGACTCCTAAGTCAATATACTCATATATAGATGACCTAGTCATCGCCAATTGTTTGATAGATGCTAGAATTGGTTGTACATGCTTTGTCACATATTTCATTTGTCATTTTATTGTGTGAGCATGTTGGTTGCATATTTTACTCATTCGAGGATCTCCACTTGTTGTTTTGATTGATTGGTTTCTTTTTCTTTGGCCAAGTGGATGGACAAGAATGCCTAAGAACCTTCTCTAGCTATCTGTGCTTTTCCCGTCTCAAACTCTATTAATGCTACATCACAAAATTTGATCAAGTCAGATTCGAACCACTCTGTGTGAGGAACACTCGGAGTCCCCGATTCGTCATAGACTTAAACTTCCAAAACTTCTTTGTGCTTTTCGGTCTGACCGATTCCTCCATTTCGGTCATACCGAAATCACTAAGTTGATCTAGGTTTTCAATCTCGGTGCAATCGATTTGAACTTTTCGGTCTCACCGAGTTGCTGTAACTGTCAACAGTTATGCATCTCGGTGCCACCGAGTCATTCCACTCGGTCACACCGACAGTGTCGGGCTACATATTCACAGGGCAAAAATTTGGAAAACTTTCTCCAAACCTCTTCGCCCGCGCATAGCTCGCTCTGCCTTCTAGGTCTCCGGATCGTCGACTTCGCCGCCCGGCCGCCTCACATCATTTGGTCTCCGCCGCCGTCAACGGATTTCATCTCCGCCGTTGCCGCCGTAGCGAGTTCATCGCCGAACTAGGGTATGAACCTGATCACAGTGCTATCCTCGTCTGATTCTCAGTACATTGTGTTCATTATGATTCTTGCCACGATTGAAACACCTCTATCCGGTCAAAACAATCCTTAGAATAGATGCGATTTGAAAATTTAGGGTTAGGTTTCCGCGAAACCATCTCGGACCCACCGAGTTGAAAAACTCGGTCCCATCGATTCGGCTAACGCCATTGCACTAGTAACTCTCGGTGCGACCGAGAATTGCTATCGGTGTGACCGATTTTAGAACTTTGTGAAACCCTAGCAGTCTCGGTGCCGCAAACTGTGACTCGGTCTGACCGAGTTCACTAGTTTAGGTTCCAAAACTGCTTCGGTATCACCGAGTTTGAAAATCGGTTTATCCGAAATGCTTTCTTTGGAAAACTAAAACTAAGTTTTTGAATCATTGTTTTGCAAAAATCTCTGCATTTTGTGATGCTCATCCACTCTATCATCTATAACTATTCACAGGGTCAGCAGTCAGTGTTTGCAGCATGTCAGACCAAAGTGACAGCCAGAACAAGTCAGAGGAGCAGATTCAGATGAGTGAGGGCACTAGTCCCTCTAGCAGCTCGAGATGAGGGAAGCGAAGCACTCCGGCAATTTTCCCAAAGCTGCCACCAGGACAAGGAAGAAGAGAACCTCAGAATCTGAGGATGAGGATTATGTGGCGATGAAGATGAGGCCATTTCAAAGAAGAAAGTGCTCAAGAAGGAGTATAGCTCACCTGCAGTTAAGCTGTGGCTGAAGATCAAAAGGCCAGCAGGAAGACAACCCATGTCTAAAGCCGAGCCTCCACTCAAGCATCTTTGGAATCCCAACCCAAAGAGCTTCTTGCAGAAGGAAACAAAAGGAAGGAAAGGGTCAAGAAGAAGGCGATGGCGAGTGATTGGAAAGCCTTCCATGATGGAAGAAGAAGAAGAAGAAGAGGTTCTTTGCACCAAAGACCCAAGGTCTGAAGCCGATGGGTGATGCTATAAAGTCAGGGGCTGCAACATCAAAGCCCAAAGAAGCACCCAAAGCTGCCTCCAAGCCCAAGAGTGCACCTAAGAGGAATACCAGGAGTATACCAGCTGCTGAGAAGAACAAGGCCCCAGTGCCTGAAGTTGTTGCTGAAGAACATGATGAAGGACAAGTCCCGAGGAAGCTCAAACCCAAGATTCTAGACCACCATGATGCTCATCCTGTGGCTGAGAACATGAAGATCAGGAGAGACTCAGGGTTGAGGCTATGGAGAGAGTCAGATCCATATGCCACCAGGAGAAGGACTGTTGTTGATTACAGGTTCCACACAAAGGAGCAAAGGATTTCTATGAGACAATCTTGTTGGACAAGAAGCCTATAGTGTGTGATATGAGGTGGGTCGATTTGGAACTACATAAAGGAGAATGAAGAACATTATCCTGGAGTGTATGACAGCTTCAGTGCGTGTGGAGTTGCAGACTTTGTTGGGCAGAAGCTCACAAACTGGAATGATGAGATCATTATGCAATTCTACTCCACAACACATTTCTATCCAGATGGCAGGATAGTTTGGATGTCTGAAGGTACGAGATACCAATCAACTATTGAGGAATGGGCCAATCTGATCAATGCCGCAAAGGAGAGTGAAGATGACTTGGACGTTTATGCCAAGAAAAAGATGGATCACAATTCTATGTCATATATGTACAAGGAGATCCCAGACAAAGCTCTTGAGACTTTCAAGTTTGGGTCAGTCCATTTTCTTCTGTCAGGGCTGCCAACGATCAAGCTGGATCCTAAGGCACACTCTTTTGCCCAAAGGCAGGTGACCACAATATGATCGGAGGGCATGCAATTAATTTGCTACACATATTTGATGTGCCACGAAATTCAAGGTCATGAGCCTCATGGTTGAGACTATCAAGAGGACAGCAGCAGACCAAAAAGAAAAGTTGTGGATATGCCCCACAAATTCAGGAGTTGGTTAACTCAAAGATGGGCACAGGAAAATATACATTGGATAAGGAACACTTTGTTCTCTATCCGGACTTTGAGGGCAATCAAGTTGTGATGAATGGGAATGAACCATCATCGATTACAAGCTCAAGAGAAGAAGGAGAAAGCAAAGAAAGAAGGTTGCCAAGATGCCAACACAAGAGGAGGCATCTCGAGTACTTTGAAGAGCAAGCGGGACCAGCTTGGTTACTTGATAGCATCAACTACGAGGATTGAGAAGGGGTTGGCCACCCTAACTCAAAACCGGAGAGCACTGGAAAGAATCATGGAACAAAAATTCTATGATTTAGATGTCAAAATGGCGAGATTCAGCCCGGTTGTGGAGCAGCTACAAGATGACATGCGAGGAGAGGAAGGCGGGACAACTCTTGATGCATTTGCGAGAGTGCCTCGAGCTCGAGAGATCATTCTGAGCCGATGAATGAGACACGAGTCACTTCATCTGCACCAGCTACAGCTCCGGTGCAACCAGCTCCGGCACCAACTCCTTGACTCCATCCACATCAAGCTGAAGTCTTCGTCCAAGGAGCCATCTCGCCACCAACAGAAGACCAAGCCTGAGAGACGATATAGTACTATGCATTTTCTAGGAACTTTTTGGTAACTTGTTGCCAAAGGGGGAGAAAAATGTATAGATCATAGGCTTCGAGAGAGAGAGAGAGAGAGAGAGAGAGAGAGAGAGAGAGAGAGAGAGAGAGAGAGTTTGCTTTTGTTCTCTCTTGTCATCTTGGTTGAACTTTGTTTGCTTTTGATTGCTTGAGATACTATGCTATTATCTGTGAGACATTGATGATCATGTGTTTGATCATAAGCTACACTTATGCTTGTTAGATGATATTATCTTACTTATCCTTATATGATCATTCACTTTGCTTGGTGATGTGTGCATGGACCCCCAAGGACATGCATGGACCCCCAAAGATTTCCTCCGTGAGAATCGGGATATTTTTGCATCGACCCCCAAGGACATGCTGGGTATCCCGAGGAAGTATGCCGAGCACAAACTCCACGTCCGCAAGGACGCCAAGCCTGTCCGTCAACCCCTACGGTGTTTTTCCGAAGAGAAGAGGAGAACCATCGGTGAAGAGGTCGCCAAACTTTTGGCGGCCGGATTCATCATGAAAGTGTTCCATCCTAAGTGGCTGGCCAACCCAGTCCTCGTCCTGAAGAAGAACAAGACCTGGCGCATGTGTATCGACTACACCAGCCTGAACAAGGCCTGCCCCAAAGACCCGTCCGCCGTCCCGCGGATCGACCAAGTCATCGACTCCACTGCCGGGTGTGAGCTCCTGCCCTTCCTGGATGCTTACTCCGGCTATCATCAGATCAAGCTGGACCCGGCCGATGCCCTGAAGACGTCCTTCATCACGCCCTTCGAGGCGTACTGCTACATCACCATGTCGTTCGGCTTGAAGAACGCCGGCGCCACTTTCCAGAGCTGCATGCAGATATGCTTGCTGCCGCAACTCGGTCGCAACATCCATGTCTACGTGGACGACATCGTGGTGAAGACCACGTAGCACCTCACGCTCCTCGACAATTTGAAGGAAACCTTCGCCAACCTGCGCGAATACAAGGTCAAGCTCAACCTGGAGAAATGCGTTTTTGGCATCCCGGCTGGAAAGCTAGTTAGCTTCCTCGTCTCAGAGCGCACACTGAGGCAAATCCAGAGAAGATCAAGGCCATCGAGCGCATGCGCAAGCCGGCTCGTATGCGCGATGTCTAGAAGTTCACCGGCTGCTTGGCCTTGGTCAGCCGGTTTCTCTACCGGCTGGGCGAGAGGGCCTTGCCCCTGTATCAGCTGATGAAGAAGACGACGCCGTTCGAATGGAACGACCAGGCGGACGAAGCTTTCCGGGATCTCAAGCGCATGCTCTCCACTGCACAAGTCCTGGACGCACCGGCCGAGAAGGATCCGCTGTTGCTCTATATCGCCACGACCTCGCGGTCGGTCAGCACGGTGATGGTGGTCGAGCGACCAGAGAAGGACAAGGTCCAAGCCGCCAGCATCCTGTCTACTACCTGAGCGAGGTGCTCTCTGCCTCGAAGCAAAACTACCCACACTACCAGAAGATGTGTTACGGCGTGTACTTCACCGCCAAGAAGCTGAAGCAATACTTCCAAGAGCATATCATCACCGTGGTCAGCACGGCCCCTCTCGGCGAAATCATCGGGTGCTGGGATGCCTCCGGCCGGGTTGCCAACTGGGCGCTCGAGCTAGCCGGCCACACCATCCTCTACGAGCCCCACACCACGATCAATTCCTAGGCTTTGGCCGACTTCCTCGTCGACTGGACCGAGACCCAGTACCTGCCGCCGCCACCAGACTCGACGCACTGGCGCATGCACTTCGACGGCTTGAAGATGCGACTCGGCCTAGGGGCCGGCATCGTGCTGTCCTCCCCTAAGGGCAACCGGGTCAAGTACGCGCTACAGATCCACTTAGACGCCTCCAACAACGTCGCCGAGTATGAATCCCTTGTGCACAGCCTCCGGCTTGCCAAGGAACTCGGCATCCGGCGCATCCTGTGCTACGGCGACTCAGACCTGGTGGTGCAGCAGAGCTCCGGCAAGTGGGACGCCCATGACTCCAACATGGCGAGCTACCGCTTCCTCGTCCAGAAGCTATCCGGATTCTTCGCGGGCTGCGAGTTCCTCCACGCCCCGCGCGCAGAAAATGAAGCGGCCAACACGCTCGCCAAGATCGCCTCGTCCCGGTAGTCCATTCCGTCCGGCGTCTCCCTCGAGCATCTGCACAAGCCGTCCATCAAGCCGTCTTCGGACTCCGAGTCCATCCATGTCCCAGACGACCCGGCCGTGCCTCAACCCAGCCCAAGGACTGCTCCAGCTAACCCGCCCGTGCCTCAACCCGGCCCGGGACTACTCCAGCTGACCCGGCCGTGCCTCAACCCGGCCCGGGGACTGCTCCACCTGACACGGCCGTGCCTCAACCCGGCCCGGGGACTGCTCCAGCCATCCCGACCACACCCCAACCCGGCCCAAGGGCCGCTGAACCCGGCTCGGGGGCTGCCACCCCGGAACCCGTCGTGATGGCTGTCCTCCTCGGGGTTGCGGCGTCATCATGGGCCCTGCCCATCTCGGAGTTCCTGGAAAATGGGGTCCTTCCCATGGACGAGACTGAAGCCCGACAAGTGCAGCACCGAGCGTCCACCTACAGCATCATCAACAACGAGCTCGTCAAGCGCATCTCCACCGGTGTCTTCCAACGCTGCGTCGAGCAGGACAAGGTGAAAGTGCAACTATCCCTAGGTGGTTTTGGTAATTCATAACAACATATAGCTCATTGAGCTAATGCTATTCCAAGACAAATATTTCAGGAAAGCTCAATGAATGGCATGGCATGGATGATGAAAGTGGATCCCTCAAAATATTAAGGACAAAGGATTGGCTCAAGCTCAAAATCTCAAGACTCTACATTTTACATTTTAGTGATCCAAGATCACATCGAGTCTATAGGAAAAGCCAATACTATCAAGGAGGGATGAGGTGTTGCTTAATGAGCCTCTTCTTTCAAGTGCTTAGTGATATGCTCCAAAAACCCTCAACTACTTTCTCACATCCACATATGACCTAAACCCAAAGTCAAAATCGGTCCTACCGATTCTTTCTATCCGGCGCCACCGAGTTCAAATGTCATAGCCACTGCCACAAACCCTTGGCAAATCGGTCTCACCGATAGGGATCTCTGTCTCACCGAGATGGGATTGTAATCTCTCTGTTTCCCTTCATAACGTTTCGGCCTAACCAAAGTGAGCGATCGGTCCCACCGAGATTGCAATGTAAACTATCTGTTTCCCTTTTCGTAACATTTCGGTCTCACCGAAAAGAGCGAATCGGTCCCACCGAGTTTACCTGACCAACTCTCTGGTTAGCTAATTACCAAAATCGGTCTCGCTGAGTTTGTGTAATCGGTCTCACCGAGATTACATTATGCCCTAACCCTAAACATATCGGTCCTACCGAGTTGCATGTCGGTCCCACCGAAATCACTAACGGTCACTAGGTTTACTGAATCGGTCCGACCGAGTTTGTTGATTCGGTCCTACCGAGTTTGGTAAATTGTGTGTAGCAGTTAGATTTTGTGTGGAGGCTACATATACCCCTCCACCTCCTCTTCATTCGTGGAGAGAGAGCCATCAGAACAAACTTACACTTCCAACTTACGGTTCTGAGAAAGAACCACCTACTCATGTGTTGAGGCCAAGATATTCCATTCCTACCATATGAATCTTGATCTCTAGCCTTCCCCAAGTTGCTTTCCACTCAAATCTTCTTTCCACAGATCCAAATCCTATGAGAGAGAGTTGAGTGTTGGGGAGACTATCATTTGAAGCACAAGAGCAGGAGTTCATCATCAACACACCATTTGTTACTTCTTGAGAGTGGTGTCTCCTATATTGGCTAGGTGTCACTTGGGAGCCTCAGAGCAAGATTGTGGAGTTGAACCAAGGAGTTTGTAAGGGCAAGGAGATCGCCTACTTCGTGAAGATCTACCACTAGTGAGGCAAGTCCTTCGTGGGCGACGACCATGGTGGGATAGACAAGGTTGCTTATTCGTGGACCCTTCGTGGGTGGAGCCCTCCGTGGACTCGCGCAACCGTTACCCTTCGTGGGTTGAAGTCTCCATCAACGTGGATGTACGATAGCACCACCGATCGGAACCACGACAAAAACATCCTTGTTTCCAATTGCGTTTGAATCCTCCAAACCCTTCCCTTTACATTCTTGCAAGTTGCATGATTTAAATTCCGCTGCTCATATACTCTTTGCATGCTTGCTTGAATTATGTGAAGATTGCTTGACTTGTGCAAAGATAGCTAAAATCTGCCAAAGTCTAAAATTGGGAAAAGGTTAAGTTCTTAATTGGTCAAGTAGTCTAATCACTCCCCTCTAGACATACTTCAAGGTCCTACAAGTTGTATCAGAGCTTTGGTCTCCATTTGCTTTGATTTCACAAGCTTTTGGTGGTCATAGCCTTGGTTTACAAGCTAGGAGAGTATGGCGTCTAGCGAGGGAAATTATCACTGTAGAGGTCCTTACTTTGATGGCACTAATTTTGCTAGTTGGAAGCATAAGATGAAAATGCATATTCTCGGACATAAACCCGTCGTTTGGGCTATTGTGTGTATTGGCTTGCAAGGCGAATTCTTTGATGGGAGAGAACCGAACCGTGAAGCTAGTGTGGATGAATTGAAGATGCTGCAATACAACACTCAAGCTTGTGATATCCTCTTCAATGGCTTGTGCCCCGAAGAATTCAACAAAATCAGCCGTCTTGAGAATGCAAAGGAAATTTGGGATACTTAGATTGATATGCATGAAGGTACCGACTCCGTCAAGGAATCCAAGTTGGATGTGCTCCAAAGTCAGCTTGACAAGTTCAAAATGAAGGATGGTGAAGGTGTCGCTGAAATGTACTCTAGGCTTGCTCTTATCACAAATGAGATTGCCGGCTTAGGAAGTGAAGAGATGACCGACAGATTCATCATCAAGAAGATCCTAAGAGCATTGGATGGAAAATATGATACCGTGTGCACATTGATCCAAATGATGCCAAATTACAAAGATCTCAAGCCAACGGAAGTCATTGGAAGAATTGTTGCTCATGAGATGTCACTCAAGGATAAGGAGGAACTTCACAACAAGTCAAGTGGTTCTTACAAAGCCTCATGTGAAGCCCCCACATCATCAAGTGATAAACAAACCTTCAATGAAGAATTAAGCTTAATGGTGAAGAACTTCAGCAAATTCTACAAGAGTAGAAGCAAAGAAAGAAGCTCTAAGTCAAGGTCCTACAATGACAAAAGATCTTCTAGTCGAGAGCGCAATTGCTACAATTGTGGGAGACCCGGACACTATTCCAATGAGTGTACGGCACGCTACAAAAGAAGAGAAGATTCTCCAAAAAGAAGAAGAAGAAGAAGAGAAGAATCACCACCAAGAGAGAGAAGGAGTAGAGATGATCGTTATGAACAGAGACCCTCACGGAGAAGCAAGGATTCAAAAAGGAAGGACAAGTCATCAAGGAGCTACACAAAACAAAGACATCAAGCTCATGTTGGTGAATGGGTATCCGGCTCCGACTCCGACAATCACTCCGAGAGAAGCTATCACTCCGACTCCGAATATACTCAAGATGAAGGTGTTGCCGGTCTAGCACTTGTGTCAACCAACTCCTACGACATATTTGATTCACCAAATGAATGAATTGGAAGATGCTTCATGGCCAAAGGTCCTGAGGTAACACACCCCGAGTATGTTGATTCTAATAGTGATGAAGATGACTTGTTAGGTGATGATGATTTACTTATTGACAACTCTAGTGATGAATACTATGATGAAACGTCAATTAATCATGCTAATCAAGATAAAATGAATGACAATGATAAGGAGAATATTGAGCTTCTAACTAAAGAACTAAACACTCTTAAGTTAGCTCATGAAACTATCTTCGAAGATCATCGAGAACTTTTAAGGGCTCATGAGAAGTTACGCTTTGGAAAGCTCAACCTTGAGCAAGAGCATGAGTTATTAAAGGCAATCAATGATGATCTTCGTAAGAGAAGTTCTTCTTACATTGCCAAGCGTTTACTCTTATCTACTTACATGCCTCAAGTCAAGTCTAGTAACAAGAACAAGAAAGATTCTTCCTCTAGTACTAACAATAATAATGCTAAATCCAATATTGTTGCTTCTAGTAGTTCTCTTGATTCCACTAATGATTCTCTTAGCCAAGTTACACTTGAGCAAGAAAATACATTATTGAAGAGAATTATAGAGAAAGGTGTATACAAGAGCCTTGCCGGGAGTAAGCAACTCGAGGAAATTGTACGCAAGCAAGGAAGGCACCAGAAGAATCAATGTGTTGGTTTGAACGAAAGTTCAATGCCAATGGAGTTGAGTGGGAAGAAGATCAATACCCCAAGACAAAGTTTGTTCCTCAACAAGAGAAGTACGATCCTACTTCCTTCAAGGGAACACAAGCACAAGATGATCTTCCACCAGAAGACCACAAGAACAAAGGCAAGGACAAGCTTCAAGAGGAGATTGATGCATTTGAAGAAGCACCTAAGGCCTTGGTCAAGTGGGTTCCCAAGACTACGTCAAGTTCTACTTCATCAAGTACAACTACAATTCCAAGGATTCCCATCAAGATGATGTGGATCCCAAGAAGAAGAACTAGAGAGTTCTTGAGGGTGACTCGCCAACATTCTTCACTCATATCATTATGGCAAGGACAAGTGCAATCAACTTCCATATCTTGCACTAGTTCAAGGAGTCACAAACCCTCATGTTGGTAAGGCAAGGGACAAGGTAACCTAATGTTTTCATGGACATCATCTTGTGTGTGCATCACTCTATGTCTATGGATATTCTTATTTGTTCCTTGTGGGACTAACCCATGTAGGTATTGAAAGTGCAACTCACTCCAAAGGATTGCTCCAAATGATCTACATCAACATTGAGCATCCACATCTTCAACACCTACATGAAGTCATCATCGACAAAACCCAAGGTTAGTTCATCCCTCTAAGGGGGGATCTCACATCTAGGGGGAGCTTAACTCTAAGAATTGAACTCTAATGATGTGAACACATCAATGCATTACGTAAAAGTGGTAACCCCACTTGAGCTTAAACGATCAGTATGACCTATGATCAAATGTTCTCATTTGACTCCTAAGTCAATATACTGATATATAGATGACCTAGTCTTCACCAATTGTTTGATACATGCTAGAATTGGTTGTGCATGCTTTGTCACATATTTCATTTGTCATTTATTGTGTGAGCATGTTGGTTGCATATTTTACTCATTCGAGGACATCCACTTGTTGTTTTGATTGATTGGTTTCTTTTTCTTTGGCCAAGTGGATGGACAAGAATGCCTAAGAACCTTCTCTAGCTATATGTGCTTTTGTCGTCTCAAACTCTATTCATGCTACATCACAAAATTTGATCAAGTCAGATTCGAACCACTCTGTGTGAGGAGCACTCGGAGTCCCCGATTCATCATAGACTTAAACTTCCAAAACTTCTTTGTGCTTTTCGGTTTGACCGATTCCTCCATTTCGGTCATACCGAGATCACTAAGTTGATCTAGGTTTTCAATCTTGGTGCAACCGATTTGAACTTTTCGGTCTCATCGAGTTGTCAGAATATGTCAACGATTATGCATCTCGGTGCCACCGAGTCGTTCCACTTTCGGTCACACCGCAGTCTTGGCTACATATTCACACGGGCAAAAATTTGGAAAACATTCTCCTAACCTCTTCGCCCGCGTATAGCTCGCTCTGCCTTCTAGGTCTCCGGATCGTCGACTTCGTCGCCAGCCGCCTCCTGTCGCTGGTCTCCGCCGCCGTCAACGGATTTCATCTCCGCCGTTGCCGCCGTAGCGAGTTCATCGCCGAACTAGGGTATGCACTCGATCACAGTGCTATCCTCATCTGACTCTCAGCACATTGTGTTCATTATGATTCTTGCCACGATTGAAACACCTCTATCCAGTCAAAACAATCCTTAGAATAGATGCGATTTGAAAATTTAGGGTTAGGTTTTCGCCGAAACCATCTCGGACCCACCGAGTTGAAAAACTCGGTCCCACCGATTCGGCTAACGCCATTGCACTAGTAACTATCAGTCTGACCGAGAATTGCTAATCGGTGTGACCGATTTTAAAACTTTGTGAAACCCTAGCAGTCTCGGTGCCACCAAACTGTGACTCGGTCTGACCGAGTTCACTAGTTTAGGTTCCAAAACTGCTTCGGTATCACCGAGTTTGAAAATCGGTTGATCCGAAATGCTTTCTGTGGAAAACTAAAACTAAGTTTTTGAATCATTCTTTTGCAAAAATCTCTGTATTTTGTGATGCTCATCCACTCTATCATCTATAACTATTCACAGGGTCAGCAGTCATTGTTTGCAGCATGTCAGACCAAAGTGACAGCCAGAACAAGTCAGAGGAGCAGATTCAGATGAGTGAGGGCACTAGTCCCTCTAGCAGCTCAGATGAGGGAAGCAGAAGCACTCCCAGCAATTTTCCCAAAGCTGTCACCAGGACAAGGAAGAAGACAACCTCAGAATCTGAGAATGAGGATTATGTGGCAGTAGAAGATGAGGCCATTTCAAAGAAGAAAGTGCTCAAGAAGGAGTATAGCTCAGCTGCAGTTAAGCCAGGGCTGAAGATCAAAAGGCCAGCATGAAGACAACCCATGTCTAAAGCCAGAGCCTCCACTCAAGCATCTTTGGAATCCCAACCCAAAGAGCTTGCTGCAGAAGGAAACAAAAGGAAGGAAAGGGTCAAGAAGACGATGGCCAGAGTGATTGGAAAGCCTTCCATGATGGAAGAAGAAGAAGAAGAAGAGGTTGCTGCACCAGCACCCAAGGTACAGAAGCTAATGGGTGATGCTATAAAGTTAGGGGCTGCAACATCAAAGCCCAAAGAAGCACCCAAAGCTGCCTCCAAGCCCAAAAGTGCACCTAAGAGGAATACTAGGAGTATACCAGCTGCTGAGAAGAACAAGGCCCCAGTGCCTGAAGTTGCTGCTGAGGAAGATGATGAAGGACAAGTCCTGAGGAAGCTCAAACCCAAGATTCTAGACCACAATGATGCTCATCCTGTGGCTGAGAATATGAAGATCAGGAGACTTCGTGGTTGAGGCTATGGAGAGAGTCGATCCATATGCCACCGGAGAAGGACTGTTGTTGATTACAGGTTCCACACAAAGGAACATCAGGATTTCTATGAGACAATCTTGTTGGACAAGAAGCCTATAGTGTGTGATATGAGGTGGGTCATTGGACCTACATAAAGGAGAATGAAGAACATTATCACGGAGTGTATGGCGACTTGATGCGTGTGGAGTTGCAGACTTTGTTGGACGAAGCTCACAAACCGGAATGATGAGCTCATTATGCAATTCTACTCCACAGCACATTTCTATCCAGATGGCAGGATAGTTTGGATGTCTGAAGGTATGAGATACCAATCAACTATTGAGGAATGGGCCAATCTAATCAATGCCCCAAAGGAGAGTGAAGATGATTTGGACGTTTATGCCAAGAAAAAGATGGATCACAATTCTTTGTCATATATGTACAAGGAGATCCCAGACAAAGCTCTTGAGACTTTCAAGTTTGGGTCAGTGCATTTTCTTCTGTCAGGGCTGCCAACGATCAACTGGATCCTAAGGCACACTCTTTTGCAGAAAATGAAGTGGCCGACACGCTCGCTAAGATCGCCTCGTCCCGGCAGTCCATTCCGTCCGGCGTCTCCCTCGAGCATCTACACAAGCCGTCCATCAAGCCGTATTCGGACTCCGAGTCCATCCATGTCCCAGACGACCCGGCCGTGCCTCAACCCAGCCCCGGGACTGCTCCAGCTAACCCGGCCCGGGACTGCTCCAGCTGACCCGTCCGTGCCTCAACCCGGCCTTGGGACTGCCCCGACTGACCCGGCCGTGCCTCAACATGGCCCGGGGACTGCTCCAGCCAGCCCGACCAAACCCCAACCCGGCCCAAGGGCCTCTGAACCCGGCTCGTGGGCTGCCACCCCGGAACCCGTCGTGATGGCTGTCCTCCCCGGGGTTGCGGCGCCATCCTGGGCCCTGCCCATCTCGGAGTTCCTGGAAAATGGGGTCCTTCCCATGGACGAGACCGAAGCCCGGCAAGTGCAGCGCCGAGCGTCCACCTACAACATCATCAACAACGAGCTTGTCAAGCGCAGCTCCACCGGCATCTTCCAACCCTGCATCGAGCAGGACCAGGTGAAAGTGCAACTATCCCTAGGTGGTTTTGGTAATTCATAACAACATATAGCTCATTAAGCTAATGCTATTCCAAGACAAATATTTCAGGAAAGCTCAATGAATGGCATGGCATGGATGATGAAAGTGGATCCCTCAAAATATTAAGGACAAAGGATTGGCCCAAGCTCAAAAGCTCAAGACTCTACATTTTACATTTTAGTGATCCAAGATCACATTGAGTCTATAGGAAAAGCCAATACTATCAAGGAGGGATGAGGTGTTGCTTAATGAGCCTCTTGCTTCAAGTGCTTAGTGATATGCTCCAAAAACCCTCAACTACTTTCTCACATCCACATATGACCTAAACCCAAAGTCAAAATCGGTCCTACCGATTCTTTCTAATCCGGCGCCACCGTGTTCAAATGTCATAGCCACTGCCACAAACCATAGGCAAATCGGTCTCACTGATAGGGATCTCGGTCTCACCGAGATGGGATTGTAATCTCTCTGTTTCCCTTAGTAACGTTTCGGTCTAACCGAAGTGAGCGATCGGTCCCACCGAGATTGCAATGTAAACTCTCTGTTTCCCTTTTCGTAACATTTCGGTCTCACCGAAAAGAGTGAATCGGTCCCACCGAGTTTACTCCGACCAACTCTCCGGTTAGCTAATTACCAAAATCGGTCTCACCGAAGTTTGTGTAATCGGTCTCACCGAGATTACGTTATGCCCTAACCCTAACCATATCGGTCCTACCGAGTTGCATGTCGGTCCCACCAAAATCACTAACGGTCACTAGGTTTCTTGAATCGGTGCGACCGAGTTTGTTGATTCGGTCGTACCGAGTTTGGTAAATTGTGTGTAGCAGTTAGATTTTGTGTGGAGGCTATATATACCCCTCCACCTCCTCTTCATTCGTGGAGAGAGCCATCGAACAATCCTACACTTCCAACTTACGGTTCGAGAAAGAACCACCTACTCATGTGTTGAGGCCAAGATATTCCATTCCTACCATATGAATCTTGATCTCTAGCCTTCCCCAAGTTGCTTTCCACTCAAATCTTCTTTCCACCAGATCTGAATCCTATGAGAGAGAGAGAGTTGAGTGTTGGGGAGACTATCATTTGAAGCACAAGAGCAAGGAGTTCATCATCAACACACCATTTGTTACTTCTTGGAGAGTGGTGTCTCCTAGATTGGCTAGGTGTCACTTGGGAGCCTCCGACAAGATTGTGGAGTTGAACCAAGGAGTTTGTAAGGGAAAGGAGATCGCCTACTTCGTGAAGATCTACCGCTAGTGAGGCAAGTCCTTCGTGGGCGACGGCCATGGTGGGATAGACAAGGTTGCTTCTTCGTGGACCCTCCGCGGGTGGAGCCCTCCGCGGACTCGCGCAACCGTTACCCTTCGTGGGTTGAAGTCTCCATCAACGTGGATGTACGATAGCACCACCTATCGGAACCACGACAAAAATATCCGTGACTCCAATTGCGTTTGAATCCTCCAAACCCTTCCCTTTACATTCTTGCAAGTTGCATGCTTTAAATTCCGCTGCTCATATACTCTTTGCATGCTTGCTTGAATTGTGTGAAGATTGCTTGACTTGTGCAAAGATGGCTAAAATCTGCCAAAGTCTAAAATTGGGAAAAGGTTAAGTTTTTAATTGATCAAGTAGTCTAATCACCCCCCCTCTAGACATACTTCAAGGTCCTACACAAGGGCATTGAGATCCTCCTCGACAAACACCAGGGCGAGTGCGGGCACCACGGCGCCTTGCGGTCCCTGGTGGCCAAGGCTTTCCGCCATGGTTTCTACTGGCCCATGGCCCTCGAAGACGCAGAGTCGCTCGTCCTCAAGTGTGAGGGATGCCAACGCTTCAGCAAGCGCGGCCACCAGCCGGCGTCGGCACTCCGGACCATCCCGATCGCCTGGCCCTTTGCGGTCTGGGGACTCGACATGGTGGGGCCCTTCAAGACCGCTCGAGGCGGCATGACACATTTGCTGGTGGCAGTGGACAAGTTCACCAAGTGGATCGAAGCAAGGCCAATCAAGAAGCTGGACGGCCCAACGGCCGTCCGATTCATCAAGGACGTCGCGGTGCGCTACGGCATACCGAACAGCATCATCACGGACAACGGCACCAACATCGCCAAGGGCGCGCTCGTGCAGTACTGCTCCATCTCCGGCATCCGCCTCGACCTGGCTCCCGTTGCACATCCGCAGTCCAATGGCCAGGTCGAATGGGCCAACGGCCTCATCCTATCTGGCATCAAACCGTGACTCATCGAGCCGCTCGTCCGTTCACCCGGCAGTTGGCTTGACAAGTTGTTGGCCGTCCTCTGGAGTCTCCGCACCACGCCAAATAGGTCGACCGGGTTCACCCCGTTCTTCCTCGTCTACGGAGCAGAAGCCGTCATCCCGACTGACGTCGAGTTCGACTCGCCGCACGTCACAATGTACACGAAAGCCGAATCAAAGGAAGCCCGCAAAGACGACGTCGACCTGCTCAAAGAAGCACGTCTCCTAGCGCTCAGTCACTCAGCCATCTACCAGCAAGGTCTAAGGCATTACCACAACAAGAAGATCAAGCCCCTCGCTTTCCGAGAGGGAGACCTCGCCTTGTGCGACCGCAACGCGTACTACCTCATCGACGCCCATAAGACAAACAAGCGCAAGATGGACACCGTCGGCGAAGAAACAACCCGACCATGGAATGTAGAGCTCCTCCGCCCGTTTTACAGTTAACCGAGTGCACGTATGTATCGCTGCCTTTTGTAACCATCTGAAACTATGGGGTCCCCGAACAATGCTCGGGGGCTGCCCCTTTTGCGACCAAGCTATTGTGTCACCTCAATTTGTGCACTGCTTTACTCTTAAGCCAAACTCGGCCGCCGGGTCGACTTGCTCAACCAGGGGGCTCGGGGGCTGGCCGGCTTGGCCACCCGTCGTTTTTCTTAGCGGTTTTCAAACGCGTTGGATCGCCATAGTCTCTCACTTCGCCCTAAGCCGCAGATCTGGCTTTGGCTATCGGCTGGCAAGCACATGAGACCCAAAGCAAGAGCACGCCACGAACACTAAGTCAAGAACCGCCGGGTCGCCCAACCCGGTCCCGCTACTTTAAGTTGCCGCACGACTGGCTGCTCGCCAACCCGGCCCCGCCGGATTGCCGCCAGCAGGCCCAGTGGGTGTTTCGCTCGCGCTCAACGTTTTGAAGGACCAAGTATTCAACAATCCTCTCAAAGGCCGAACCCCTTGTCACGGACTGGAGCCTCGGCCGTCAGACATGCGGGGGGGAGCCCAAAGGGGGAGAGTTGCGAGAAAACAACTCTAAAATACGAAAAGCAAAAGCGCAGGCATCCATGAAGTTTCTGCATACTGCCGGATCGCTCGACCCGGCCACGCCACTTTAAGTTGCTGCACGGCCGGCCACTCGCCAACCCGGCACCACCGGATTGCCACCAGCCGGCCCAGTGGGTGTTTCGCTCACGCTCACGTTTCAAAAAGCCTAAGTACTGTATGCTCCTCACAAAGGTCGAACCCCTTGTCACGGACGGGAGCCTCGTCCATCAGACTCACGGGGGGCGAGGCCCAAAGGGGGAAGGTTGCAAGAAAACGGCTCCAAAAACGAAAAGCAAAGGCACAAACATTCACATAGCTCATACATCATAAATTCAAACAGGCCCAAGGCCAGAGTTCATTACACCCAGTCAGCCCCCAGTGGGGGTGGACCTGCTACCTAACAGATTTTTTATAAGTTAAAAATTCAGGCGTCCCCATCGCCGGACCGCACAGCTCTCGGGTCCGCTGAGGTGCCGGTATCTTCCTCCCCGGCATCCTTGTCGCGGTAGATGCCCGTCTCCTCAGAATTGCCCTCCGGGTCGTCCAGAAGCAAGCCGTAGTCGTCAGCAGGCACGACTCCGCCGTCTTCCGCCCGCTCCGGCCGGAACTCGTCGTGGAAGGCGAACCCGGCGATATAGCTGGCCCGAGCAGCAATCCGGCCGGCTTCCGCCTGCAGCTGGCTCTCCGAGCCGGCTCGCTGGCCCATCAGCGCGTCCAGCGACAAGTCCGGATGCCAAGACATCGCGAAACTGAGCGCCAGCACGGGCGGCGGAGACTCGCCAGTCATGGAGCCGCTCCGGTCCTGCCTCTAGCCAGCGGGCCAGCCGCGTGAAGCTGCTTGGCGCGATGGAGCCTGGCCAAAGGGCCGCCGTCATCGCCGCGCCGGCCTTGAAGAGATGTCCCATCTGCTCGCTCAAGGCTCGCAGACGGGCCTCGGCAGCGGCAACAATCTCTGGGAAGGTCCAGGCCACCCACGAGTCAGTCCCGGAGCCGACGAGCCCTTGCGGGTCATGCTGAAAGCGGACCGCCTCCTCCGCCAGCTGGCGCGTCTCTGGTGTAACACCCCGGATGTAACTTTCCATATTTGTAACTCCAACTCTTGCCATTTTCGGCTTTGTGATATGATATTCCCTCCGTGGTTGGGTTTTTCTTCATTTTGCATTTTGTCCATGTCATGCATCTCATATCTCATATCATGTCATCATGTGCATCGCATTTGCATACGTGTTCGTCTCATGATTCCGAGCATTTTCCCGTTGTCCGCTTTTGCAATCCGGCACTCCTATGTCCCCGGCGCCCCTTTTACGCTTTTTCCGTGAGCGGGTACTAAACTTTCTCGGAATGGACCGAGGTTAGTCAAGTGGCCTTGGTATACCACCGGTAGACCAACTGTCAAGTTTCGGGTCATTTGGAGCTCGTTTGGTACTCCAACGGTTAACCGCACTCTCGCAAAAGCCTCTTTTAAGTTGCAGCCCAACACCCTTTCAAAACAGCCCAATAACCCATCTAAGTCACTTCCATGCTCTCCGTCGTTCGATCACGATCGCGTGGGCGAAAACTACACTCCATTTGGAGCTTCCTAGCTCCCTCTACCTATAGATATAGCTCCCTCCCCCGAAATCCGGATGAAACCCTACCCCCGCTCCTCTCCGCGCCGCCGGACACGTCCGGACGGAGCCGGACGCGTCCGCCGCCGCTGGCGAACGCAGCGCGCCACGTGGCGAGCCGCGCCCGCCGCCCGGCGCGCCGAACCCGCGAGGCCGTCCCGGCCCCAGCAGCCGTGCGTCGCCCGCCGCGCCCGACCGTCGCGCCGCCCGGCAGCCGCCTCCGCCGCCCGGCAGCATCACGGCCGCCTCCGCTCCGCCTCCGGCCACCGCCTCCCGGCCGCCGCTTCCCATGGTCGCCGCGCGCGTCGTCGCCGCGCCGCCCGCCCGGCCCGGCTCCGGCCCTCCTCCGGCGCCCTCTTCCTCTCCGGCCCCGAGCTCCGGCCGGCGAACCTCGGCTCCCGCGCGCCGAGCCGGATCTGAGATCCAAGCCTCGGTTGACTTTCCTTTCCCCCGAGCCCCGAATTCCTCTAAGTCTTTTATTCTGCCAGTATTTTGTTGCATTTTCATCATGTCATAACTTTGCACCCGTGGCCCCGTTTCGGGCGTATAGCATACCAAATTGTTCGCCTCGAAGAGTAGATCATTCCATCTCATTGCATCATTTTCATTTGATCTCATCTTGATGCCCGAAATTCTGTTAGAAGAGGGCTATGTGATGTTAGTTTCTGTTTCTTAACAGAACATGCACTTTTGTCATTTTTGCCATGATTGATGTGTGCATCCTATGAATTGGAGTCTTACATGTGTTTTGTAATATGCCATGCCATCTTTCCAGGGGTGTATGCCATATATTTTTGTGATCTCTGTGGTGACTAGCACAAGCATGCAAACTAGGCTTCATGATGTTGCTGATTTCAGCCCCTGTTTTGCTGATATTTTTATGCCATGTTAACTTGATGCTACCGAGAGATCCATGCATTTTTTTGAGATACTTCAGTAAGGATGTTTTGAACATATGGTTATGCTCTATCCATCCATGCCCTTGTTTGCAATTATGGAGTGCCATAGCTTGAGTCAATCGAGCTCTACTTTTGCTATAAAATGTTTCCTGGCAGATTGTTTACATGTTATTCAATTTTGCCAAGATTGTTGTAGTTGATCCGTGTATGATATGATGTTGTTATTTCCATGTATATCTTCTATGCCATGTCTTATTGATGTATGTATGCTTAGTTTATCATGAAATGCTCTGTAGTGAGTACATCAATCTCTTAAACATGCCTACTTGTTATCTGTTTTTGTCATGCCCTGTTGCTGAATCTGTTAGCGAAACTTGCTATGTTTACATGGGTGTTATTATGTTTTCTGATCCTTTTTGGCTTATGGTCAGTAAGGGGCTTTTGTTCTATGCTTTGAGTAGATTCATTCCATGCCTTGTTTTTCTATTATAAGTTCCCGTAGCATGTTGTTTGCTTGCTCTGAACATTGCTACCTGATGCTGTTTCTGCCATGTTCAGTAATTTCACTTTTGCCATGCTTGTTTGGACCTGTAATGATGTGATTTAGCCGTAGCTCAGTGTTCATCTTTTGTCAAGCATCTTGAGTAGATCACTGCCATGTGCTTTGTTGGTACGTTTGGGTGCATTAGCTTAATTTCTTGTTGCTTGCTAAGTGGTATCATGTCATAATGGCAGATTTGTGTCATTCTTGTTTTGCTTGTCATTTGCAAACCGTCCATCCGATTCCGGTGATCTTTATATCGATTTCAACCGAAATCATCTCATATTTCCAGCGGCATACTTGGTTTGCCAAGTTGATGCCTGGTTCATCTTTTTCCTTCCGGAGCACGCATACGCATTGCATATCACATCCCGCATATCATGCCATATATTGCATCATGTTGCTTGTGCATTGCACCGTGATTTATTGTGGTTCCTTTGTTTGTGTTCTTGCTTTGGGTAGAGCCGGAGACGCAGTGCGTGAACGAGGAACCTGTTGAGAACGCTTACGAGGATCAAGCTTTCGACAACTCTGAGAACTTTGCAGGCAAGATGACCATACCCTCGAAACCACTTCTATCTTTGCTATGCTAGTTGCTCGCTCTTTTGTTATGCCTATGCCACGATGCCTGTCACTTGCTATATCATGCCACCCATATTGCCATGTCAAACCTCTAACCATCCTTTCCTAGCAAACCGTTGTTTGGCTATGTTACCGCTTTGCTCAGCCCCTCTTATAGCATTGCTAGTTGCGGTGAAGATGAAGTTTGTTCCTTGTTGGAACATGGAGATGTTGTTCCTTTTGGAACATGTTTACTGGTTGGGGATATCACAATATATCTGCTATAATTAATGCATCTATATATTTGGTAAAGGGTGGAAGGCTCGGCCTTATGCCCAGTGTTTTGTTCCACTCTTGCCACCCTAGTTTCCGTCATACCGGTGTTATGTTCCTTGATTTTATGCGTTCCTTACACGGTTGGGTGATTTATGGGACCCCCTTGACAGTTTGCTTTGAATAAGACTCCTCCAAAGAAGGCCCAACATTGGTTTTACCATTTGCCACCTAAGCCTTTTTCCCCCGGGTTTTCGCGAGCCCGAGGGTCATCTTTATTTTAACCCCCCCCCGGACCAGTACTCCTTCGAGTGTTGGCCCGAACCGAGCAGCCTGCGGGGCCACCACGGGGAAACTCGAGGCTTGGTTTTACTCGTAGCTTGACTTATCCGGATGTGCCCTGAGAACGAGATATGTGCAGCTCCTATCGGGATTTGTCGGCACAATCGGGCGGCTTTGCTGGTCTTGTTTTATTCTTTGTCGAAATGTCCATGTAGTCCGGGATTCCGAGATCGATCGGGTCTTCGGTAGAAGGAATATCCTTCGTTGACCGTGAGAGCTTATAATGGGCTAAGTTGGGACACCCTGCAGGGTATTATCTTTCGAAAGCCGTGCCCGCGGTTATGAGGCAGATGGGAATTTGTTAATGTCCGGTTGTAGAAAACCCGAAGTTGACTTTAATTAAAATACACATCAACCGCATGTGTAACCGTGATGGTCTCTTCTCGGCGGAGTCCGGGAGGTGAACACGGTGTTGGAGTTATGTTTGACGTAAGTAGTTCAGGATCACATCTTGATCACTACTAGCTTCACGGCCGCGCTTTGCTTCTCTTCTCGGTCTCTTTTGCGAATGTAGCCACCATATATGCTAGTCGCTTGCTGCAGCTCCACCTCACAACTCTGTCCTTCCTATAAGCTTAAATAGTCTTGATCTCGCGGGTGTGAGATTGCTGAGTCCCCGTGACTCACATATTCTACCAAAACAGTTGCAAAAGCCGACGATGCCGGTGCAGGTGTGACGCAACCGAGCTCAAGTGGGAGTTCGATGAGGAACGTGGTCGTTACTATGTGTCTTTTCACGATGATCGGTAGTGGAGCCAGTTGGGACGATCGGGGATCTGTGTAGCATTTGGGGTATCTTCTTTTATTTTGGTTCCGTAGTCGGACCTTGAGTGTAATCTGGAAGATGAATGTTTATTTATGTATTGTGTGAAGTGGCAACTGTAAGCCAACTATGTATCTCTTTCCCTTATGTATTACATGGGTTGTGTGAAGATTACCTCACTTGCGACATTGCTTTCAATGCGGTTATGCCTCTAAGTCGTGCTTCGACACGTGGGAGATATAGCCGCATGGGCGTTACATCTGGGAAGGCCCCTTCCAAGAAGGAAAACAAGTCAGAAGAAAATTACTAAGGAAGAAGAGCCGGAGTCCCAACCCGGCAACAACAGAACCAAAGGAAAGCACTTACTGGAGAAGGAGTCTTCCAGGTGCTGCGCTTCGAGCAACGTACCACGCCGCTCCTCCAGCGCCTTCTCCAGGTCGGCGACCTTGGCAAGGGCCGCCTTCAGCTCGGCGTCCTTGTCCTCGGCCGCCTTCACGGCCTCCTCGCGGCGCCGGGTCTCCCCCTGCCGGGTTTCCTCCGCCGTGGCCACCAGCGCCTTCAGGCGCTCAACCTCGGTCTGGAGCTGCCCCTTGTCGTCGGCCAGCTGGCCACGTTGCTGGTTCGCCTCGGCAAGGGCTCGCTGCGCCTCCACGACCTTGGCGGCCTCCGCCTTGAGGCGCTCTACCTTGGCCTCGAGGCGGCTCTTGTCGCCCGCCAGCAGCTCCTGCAGCCGGCTGGCTTTGTCGAGCGCCTGCCGGGCTCCCGTCGCCTCCGCCTTCGCCTTCTCCACCTCGGCCCCGAGCCGGCCGACGTCTGCGACAAGCCGGTCATAGTGAAAACCGGCCCGAATCAGCCGGGTCCTCCAAGACAGCACCTCGGCCACAGAAGAAAAACTCAGCAACAAAGTGCTATTTTAAGATTCGATCCAACTACTACGTAGTTGGCCCGAATCTCGTGGGCTATACCCAGTGGGTGCGCTAGCATGCCCCCACTAGAAAAGAGCATGAAAAAGAAGTACCTGCCGCGACGCGGAGCTCCTCCTCCTTGGCGGCGAGCCTCTCCTTGGGACGCCGGTGCATCTCAAGGAGACGGTTGAAGACGGTGACCCGGTAGGAGTCCAATTGCTGCGAAAGACAACGATCAGTGCAAGACAGCAAGATAAGATTCAACCCAACTGCTACACAGTTGGCCCGAATCTCGGGGGCTACACCCAGTTGGTGCGTTGGTGCGCCCCCACAAAGAAAAAAAAGCGATGAAAAGAGAAGCAGAACGCAAACGAAAACTTACGAAGACGGCGCGCTCCAGCTCCTGCGTCGCCTCGACCTCGGCCTGGGCGAAGGCCTGGATCCGGCCCGTCCGCCCTCGTAGGCGATGGGTTACGGCGGCCATCACCGCCTCCTCCTGGGTCGGAGGTCCGAAGGGGACCTCGCTGGTCCTACTCCGCGATGGCCGCGGCTCGGCAACCCGGCGCCCTCCGGACCTGTGCACCAGGGCGTGCTCTCCACCAGCCGCCTCCCCTGAAGCCGGCGCCTCTCCGGCACCGACGCAGGCTCGGTGGGCAGAGCGGCTTGGGGCTCCACCACCGGCGGCCCCTCGCTCGCTGGCGCCCGGGACACCCCCTCCGGCGACGCCCGCGCCGCCTCCTCCAAGACGGCGTCGCCACCGCCTCCATCGGCCCCCTCCCGCTTGACCACGTCGGTCCGTGGCGGGGTGATGTCCTCAACAACCACGACCTCCAGGTCGAGGTCCATCACGTCCGCACGCCACCCTGGCCGTGCTCCCCCTCCGACGCCGGCACGAAGACCGTCGCCGCCATCGGCGTCCCCGCCGGCATCTCCGACCACGCCGGCTCGCGCCCACGCTGCCGCGGCGCTAACCCAGGCATGGGTCGACGCCGCCTCCAGCTCCGCCTTGGCCCGGTTTCAGTGCCGCCAGGCCAGGCCCTCGGCGTCGCCGGGTCCAGGCCAAGGTACGGATCCGCCGCCGCCTCCTCCTCGTCCTGGTCAACGGTGTCGGACTGGCTCGTCCGGAATGCAGCGCCCTCAGCGGACACGGCATCCACCGCCGCCAGCGCCAGCGAGATCGGCGACCTGAAGCACAAGACCAAAATTATGCCGAGTCGAGCGGAGCCGCTTGATACGTCCATTTTGCATCATGCTTTTATATCGATATTTATTGCATTATGGGCTGTTATTACACGTTATGTCACAATACTTATGCCTATTCTCTCTTATTTTACAAGGTTTACATAAGGAGGGAGAATGCCGACACCTGGAATTCTGGGCTGGAAAAGGAGCAAATATTAGAGACCTATTCTGCACAACTCCAAAAGTCCTGAAACTCCACGAAAGTCATTTTGGGAAATAATAAAAAATATCCAGCGGAAGAAGTTCACTAGAGGAGGCCCCACCCCACCTGGCCACGAGGGTGGGGGCGCGCCCTACGCCCTAGGCGCGCCCCCCTACCTCGTGGGCCCCCTGGTGGCCCTTCAATGCCCATCTTCTGCTATATGAGGTCTTTCGTCGAGGAAAAAATAGGAAGCAACCTTTCAGGATGAAACTCCGCCGCCACGAGGCGGAACCTTGGCGAAACCAATCTAGGGCTCCGACAGAGCTGTTCTGCCGGGGACACTTCCCTCCGGGAGGGGAAATCATCGACATCGTCATCACCAACACTCCTCTCATCGGGAGAGGGCAATCTCCATCAACATCTTCACCAGCACCATCTCCTCTCAAAACCCTAGTTCATCTCTTGTATCCAATTCTTGTCTCCAAGTCCGGAATTGCTACTAGTAGGTTGTTAGTAGTGTTGATTACTCCTTGTAGTTGATGCTAGTTGGTTTATTTGGTGGAAGATCATATGTTCAGATCCTATATGCATATTAATACCCCTCTGATTATGAACACGAATATGTTTTGTGAGTAGTTACGTTTTTTCCTGAGGACATGGGAGAAGTCTTGCTATTAGTAGTCATGTGAATTTGGTATTCGTTCGATATTTTGATGAGATGTATGTTGTCTAGCCTCAATGGTGTTATGTGAACATCGACTACATAACACTTCACCATTATTTGGGCCTATAGGAAGGCATTGGGAAGTAATAAGTAGATGATGGGTTGCTAGAGTGACAGAAGCTCAAACCCTAGTTTATGCATTGCTTCGTAAGGGGCTGATTTGGATCCATATGTTTCATGCTATGGTTAGGTTTACCTTAATACTTTTGTTGTAGTTGCAGATGCTTGCAATAGAGGTTAATCATAAGTGGGATGCTTGTTCAAGTAAGAACAGCACCCAAGCACCGGTCCACCCATATATCAAATTATCAAAGTACCGAACGCGAATCATATGAACGTGATGAAAACTAGCTTGATGATATTCCCAAGTGTCCTCGGGAGCGCTTTTTCTATTATAAGAGTTTGTCCAGGCTTGTCCTTTGCAACAAAAAGGATTGGGCCACCTTGCTGCACTTTATTTACTTTTGTTACTTGTTGCTCGTTACAAATTATCCTATCACAAAACTATCTGTTACCACTTGTTTCAAGATTTGCAAATAATACCTTGCTGAAAACCGCTTATCATTTCCTTCTGCTCCTCGTAGGGTTCGACGCTCTTACTTATCGAAAGGACTACGATAGATCCCCTATACTTGTGGGTCATCAAGACTCTTTTCTGGTGCCGTTGTCGGGGAGTGAAGCGCCTTTGGTAGGTGGAATTTGGTAAGAAAAAAATTTATAGTGTGCTGAAATTTACTGTCACTTGTTATTATGGAAAGTAATCCTTTGAGGGGCTTGTTCGGGGTATCTTCACCCCGACCAGTAGAGCAAAGAGTTGCTCCTCAACCTAATGAACCTATTGAAAATGAATATGAAAATATTCCCTTTGAATTTCCTTTGGGTATGATGGAAAAACTGCTAGCTAATCCTTTTGTAGGAGATGGAACAAAGCATCCTGATGAGCACCTAATATATGTGGATGAAGTTTGTGGACTATTTAAGCTTGCAGGTATACCCGATGATGTTGTTAAGAAGAAGGTCTTCCCTTTATCTTTGAAGGGAGACACATTGACATGGTATAGGCTATGTGATGATATGAGATCATGGAACTATAGAAGATTGAAATTGGAATTTCATCAAAAGTATTATCCTATGCATCTTGTTCATCGTGATCGCAATTATATATATAATTTCTGGCCTCGCTGAAGGAGAAAGCATCGCTCAAGCTTGGGGAGGCTTAAATCAATGTTGTATTCATGCCCCAATCATGAGCTCCCAAGAGAAACAATTATTCAAAATCTTTATGCTCGGCTTTCTGAAAACAATCGCACCATGCTCGATACTTCTTGTGCTGGCTCTTTTATGATGAAGACTATTAAATTGAAATGGGATTTATTGGATAGAATTAAACGCAACTCTGAAGTTTGGGATCTCGACAAAGGTAAGGAGTCAGGTATGACACCTAAGTTTGATTGTGTTAAATCTTTTATGGATACCGATATTTTCCGTAAGTTTAGCACTAAATATGGACTTGACTCTGAAATAGTAGCTTCTTTTTGTGAATCTTTTGCTAAATCTCCCTAAGGAGAAGTGGTTTAAATCTCCCTAAGAACGTTGTTACTATTGGCTTGGATGATATGGTTCATGAGTTTAATTTCTCTAAATTTAGTAAACAACACCGTGAAGAAGAATTTCCTAGTAAGGATGAAATTATTGGTCTTGCTTCTATTGCCGTACCTCCTAGTGATCCTCTAGAACGTTATTTTCTAGACCATGAAAATGATATGTTTATGAATGAAAGAAGGGAAATAGATGAAGTATTCTTTAAACAGGAACCATTTCTGAAACATAATTTTCCTGTTGAAATCCTAGGGGATCCTCCTCCACCAAATGGTGATCCCATGTTTGAGCTTAAACCGTTGCCTGATAATCTTAAATATGCTTATCTTGATGAAAAGAAAAATATCCTGTTATTATTAGTGCTAACCTTTCAGAGCATGAAGAAGAGAGATTATTGAAAACTCTGAAGAAGCATTGTGCTGCTATTGGATATACTCTTGATGATCTTAAGGGCATTAGTCACACTCTATGTCACCACAAAATAAATTTGGAAGAGGATGCCAAACCGGTTCGTGATCATCAACGAAGGTTGAATCCTAAGATGAAAGAAGTGGTAAGAAAAGAAATACTAAAGCTTTTGGAGGCAGGTATAATTTATCCCGTTCTTTGATTGTCAGTGGGTAAGTCCTGTTCATTGCGTCCCTAAGAAGGGAGGTGTTACTGTTGTTCCTAATGATAAAGATGAATTGATTCCGCAAAGAATTATTACAGGTTATAGGATGGTAATTGATTTCCGCAAATTAAATAAAGCTACTAAGAAAGATCATTACCCTTACCTTTTATTGATCAAATGCTAGAAAGATTATGCAAACATACACATTATTGCTTTCTAGATGGTTATTCTGGTTTCTCTCAAATACATGTGTCGGCTAAAGATCAATCAAAGACTACTTTTACATGCCCTTTTGGTACTTTTGCTTATAGATGTATGCCTTTTGGTTTATGTAATGCACCTGCTATCTTTCAAAGATGCATGATGGCTATATTCTCTGACTTCTGTGAAAATATTTGTGAGGTTTTCATGGACGACTTTTCCGTCTATGGATCCTCTTTTGATGATTGCTTGAGCAATCTTGATCGAGTTTTGCAGAGATGTGAAGAAACTAATCTTGTCTTGAATTGGGAAAAGTGCCACTTTATGGTTAATGAAGGTATTGTCTTGGGGCATAAAGTTTACGAAAGAGGTATTGAAGTTGATAAAGCCAAGGTTGATGCTATTGAAAAGATGCCATATCCCAAGGACATCAAAGGTATAAGAAGTTTCCTTGGTCACGCCGAATTTTATAGGAGGTTCATTAAGGACTTCTCAAAAATTTCTCGGCCTCTGACTAATTTATTACAAAAATATATACCATTTGTCTTTGATGATGATTGTGTAGAAGCATTTGAAATACTTAAGAAAGCATTGATCTCTGCACCTATTGTTCAGCCACCGGATTGGAATTTACCCTTTGAAATTATGTGTGATGCTAGTGATTATGTTGTAGGTGTTGTTCTAGGGCAAAGAGTTGATAAGAAATTAAATGTTATCCATTATGCTAGTAAAACTTTAGACAATGCTCAAAGAAACTATGCTACTACTGAAAAAGAATTCTTAGCAGTTGTATTTGCATGTGATAAGTTCAGACCTTATATTGTTGATTCTAAAGTAACTATTCACACTGATCATGCTGCTATTAAATATCTGATGGAAAAGAAAGATGCTAAACCTAGACTTATTAGATGGGTTCTCTTGCTACAAGAATTTGATTTGCATATTGTTGATAGAAAGGAAGCTGAGAACCCTGTTGCAGACAACTTGTCTAGATTAGAAAATGTTCTTGATGACCCACTACCTATTGATTATAGCTTTCCTGATGAGCAATTAAATGTCATAAGTACTTCTCGTAGTACTCCATGGTATGCAGATTATGCTAATTACATTGTTGCTAAATTTATACCACCTAGTTTCACATACCAGTAAAAGAAAAAGTTTTTCTATGATTTGAGACATTACTTTTGGGATGACCCACATCTTTATAAAGAAGGAGTAGATGGTGTTATTAGACGTTGTGTACCTGAGCATGAACAGGAGCAGATCCTCACGCAAGTGTCACTCCGAAGCTTATGGAGGACACCACGCTGGAGATAGAACTGCACATAAGGTATTGCAATCCGGTTTTATTGGCCTACTCTCTTCAAGGATGCCCGTAAGTTTGTCTTGTCTTGTGATGAATGTCAAATAATCGGTAATATTAGTAGACGTCAAGAAATGCCTATGAACTATTCACTTGTTATTGAACCATTTTAGGTTTGGGGCTTTGATTATATGGGACCTTTTCCTGCCTCTAATGGATATACACATATTTTAGTTGCTGTTGATTACGTTACTAAGTGGGTAGAAGCTATTCCAACTAGTACTGCTGATCATAACACTTTTATTAAAATGCTTAAAGAAGTTATTTTTCCGAGGTTTGGAGTCCCTAGATATTTAATGACTGATGGTGGTTCACATTTTATTCATGGTGCTTTCCGAAAAATGCTTGCTAAGTATGATGTTAATCATAGAATTGCATCCCCTTATCACCCACAGTCTAGTGGTCAAGTAGAATTGAGTAATAGAGAACTCAAATTAATTTTGCAAAAGACTGTCAATAGGTCTAGAAAGAATTGGTCCAAGAAACTTGATGATGCATTATGGGCCTATAGAACTTCATATAAAAATCATATGGGTATGTCTCCGTATAAAATGGTTTATGGAAAAGCATGTCACTTTCCTCTCGAACTAGAGCATAAGGCTTATTGGGCTATTAAAGAGCTCAACTATGATTTCAAACTTGCCAGTGAGAAGAGGTTATTTGATATTAGCTCACTTGATGAATGGAGAACCCAAGCTTATGAAAATTCCAAGTTGTTTAAAGAAAAAGTTAAAGGATGGCATGACAAAAGGATACAAAAGCGTGAGTTTAATGTAGGTGATTATGTATTGCTATACAACTCTCGATTAGATTTTATTCAGGAAAACTTCTCTCTAAATGGGAAGGCCCTTACGTTATCGAGGAGGTCTATCGTTCTGGTGCCATAAAAATCAATAATTTCGAAGGCACAAATCCGAAGGTGGTAAACGGTCAAAGAATCAAACACTATATCTCAGGTAATCCTATAAATGTTGAAACCAATGTTATTGAAATCGTAACCCCGGAGGAATACATAAGGACACTTTCCGGAACGTTTCAGACTCAAAAAAGGAGTAGGTATGTGGTACGGTAAGTAAACCGACTCCAAAACAATTTTTAAGGCTATATTTCTCCGTTTTGGAATATTTAGAAAAATAGAAAAATAAGTAGCAGTCCGGGAAGGACACGAGGGCCCCATGAGGGTGGAGGGCGCACCCTACCCCCCTGGGCACACCCCTCTACCTCGTGGGCACCTTGTGTGCCTTCCGGACCCCGTTTTCTTGCATGATGCGTATTTTGGTCGGTAAAAATTCATTATATATTCTCCCGGAGGTTTTGACTCTCGTATCACGCAATTATCCTTTGTTTTTGTTTCGAGCTGTTTTTCTGACAGATCTAGATTATCATGATATCCCCAAGTACCTCCAAGGACAAGTTCTTCGAGAAGGTCATCAACCCTTACCTCGCAGAGGTGCTGCGACACCCTCAAAACATTGAGATGCGTGATGGGTTGCTGCACATCCGTGATGAAGAGGGACCCAAGGGGACCGGAAGCGTGGAGACGAGGCTCGAAGCAGTGGAGCAACAAGTTTTCAAGTGTCAGGGGATGGTGGAACGTGGACTCAACTCCAACCACATGATGATCGCGGAGTTCACTAGCAACCACAAGTTGGATGCCGACAACATCGGGGAGGCCATCTTCAAGCTTCATGTGAAGATCGAGCACCTTCAAGCCCAAATCTATGACCTGCAAAATCAAAACTGTGAGTATGAATATAGATTCAAAAGGATGAGTTTGGCTGCAGATTTGAGGATCCCGGAGACTCGATCATCCTTCTATGATGGTGATCCCATGCCTTGGAAGATGGACGACAAGCCCGCATCATCAACAAAACATCCACCTTCTTCACCAGCAAAGGAGACATAACCACATGGGTATGGGCACTCCCCTTGGCAACTGCCAAGCTTGGGGGAGGTGCCCCAGTATAGTATCACAACCACATTCCCTATCTTTACCATTTTCTTAGTTCGATCCTATTAGTAGTATTTTGATCTAGTAGAATAAAGTTTATGGCATGATCTAGTTTTGAGTTTTTTTTGCTTTATGATCTCTCTATGTAATCGAGTCCGCGAGCTATATAATAAAGATTAGTGTTGAGTCAAGGGCTTGATTATTTTGCCATGATCTTGAGTGAATAAAAGAAAGAAAAAGAACAAAAAGAAACAAAGAGTTCATATTGATCTTATTGAGAGTAATGACTTCACATAGAAGAGTATGATGATTAAAAGTTGTTGGGAGTTGGCAAACATAGCTTTGGTCATTGTTGCAATTAATAGGAAGTAATAAGGAAAGAGAGGTTTCACATATAGATATACTATTATTGACATATTTTATGATTGTGAGCACTCATTAAAGTATGACAAGCTAAAGAGTTGATGTTGGACAAGGAAGACAACGTAATGAGTTATGTTTTCTTATATCTGAGATAAAGTATGTTGTCATGGATCTCCCAACATGTTGAGCTTGCCTTTCCCCCTCACGCTAGCCAAATTCTCAGCACCAAGTAGAGATACTACTTGTGCTTCCAAAACCCTTAAACCAGTTTTGCCATGAGAGTCCACCATATCTACCTATGGATTGAGTAAGATCCTTCAAGTAAGTTGTCATCGGTGCAAAGCAATAAAAATTGCTCTCTAAATATGTATGACTTATTAGTGTGGGAGAAAATAAGCTTTATACGATCTTGTGATGTGGAAGAAATAAAAGCGACGGACTCCATAATAAAGGTTCATATCGCAAGTGGCAATATAAAGTGACGTTCTTTCGCATTAAGATTTTGTGCATCCAACCATAAAAGCGCATGGCAACCTCTGCTTCCCTCTGCGAAGGGCCCATCTTTTATTATTATCCTCTACCTTATGCAAGAGTCATGGTGATCTTCACCTTTCCTTTTTACATTTTATCCTTTGGCAAGCACAGTGTGTTAGAAAGATCCTGATTGATATATCTAATTGGATGTAGGGGGCATGAGTTATTATTGTTGACATTACCCTTGAGGTAAAAGGTTGGGAGGCGAAACTATAAGCCCCTGTCTTTCTTTGTGTCCGATTAAAACTCCGTAAACACAAGTATCCCGTGAGTGTGAGCAGTTATGAAAGACTAAATGATAGTTGAGTATGTGGACTTGCTATTAAGCTCTGACATAGACTCTTTCTGATGTTATGATAAATTGCAATTGCTTCAATGACTGAGATTATAGTTTGTTGGTTCTCAATAAAGTTTATGATTCGTACTTTTGCATTGTGAATAGATTATTACTTGAACATAAGAGATCATATGACATTACATGTATATGTTGCTGTTATGAGAACAACCATGATGCCTTCATGTCCGTATTTTATTTTTATCGACGCCTCTACCTCTAAACATGGGGACATATTTATCGGTATCGGCTTTCGCTTGAGGACAAGCGAGATCTAAGCTTGGGGGAGTTGATACATCCATTTTGCATCATGCTTTTATATCGATATTTATTGCATTATGGGTTGTTATTACACGTTATGTCACAATACTTATGCCTATTCTCTCTTATTATTCAAGGTTTACATAAGGAGGGAGAATGAAATTTGGAATTACAGGTGGAAAAGGAGCAAATATTAGAGACCTATTCTGCACAACTCCAAAAGTCCTGAAACTCCACGAAAGTCATTTTGGGAAATAATAAAAAATATCTAGCGGAAGAAGTTCACCAGAGGGGGCCCCACCTGGCCACGAGGGTGGGGGCGCGTCCTACCCCCCTTGGCGCACCCCCTACCTCGTGGGCCCACTGGTGGCCCTCCGATGCCCATCTTCTGCTATATGAGGTCTTTCGTCGAGGAAAAAATAGGAAGCAACCTTTCGGGACGAAACTCCGCCGCCACGAGTAGGAACCTTGGCGGAACCAATCTAGGGCTCCGGCGGAGCTGTTCTGCCGGGGACACTTCCCTCCGGGAGGGGGAAATCATCGACATCATCATCACCAATGCTCCTCTCATCGGGAGAGGGCAATCTCCATCAACATCTTCACCAGCACCATCTCCTCTCAAAACCCTAGTTCATCTCTTGTATCCAATTCTTGTCTCCAAGTCCGGGATTGGTACTAGTAGGTTGCTAGTAGTGTTGATTACTCCTTGTAGTTGATGCTAGTAGGTTTATTTGGTGGAAGATCATATGTTCAGATCCTATATGCATATTAATACCCCTCTGATTATGAACATGAATATGTTTTGTGAGTAGTTACGTTTTTCACGAGGACATGGGAGAAGTCTTGCTATTAGTAGTCATGTGAATTTGGTATTCGTTCGATATTTTGATGAGATGTATGTTGTCTAGCCTCAATGGTGTTATGTGAACATCGACTACATAAAACTTCACCATTATTTGGGCCTAGAGGAAGGCATTGGGAAGTAATAAGTAGATGATGGGTTGCTAGAGTGACAGAAGCTTAAACCCTAGTTTATGCGTTGCTTCGTAAGGGCTGATTTGGATCCATATGTTTCATGCTATGGTTAGGTTTACCTTAATACTTTTGTTGTAGTTGTGGATGCTTGCAATAGAGGTTAATCATAAGTGGGATGCTTGTTCAAGTAAGAACAGCACCCAAGCACCGGTCCACCCACATATCAAATTATCAAAGTACCGAACATGAATCATATGAACGTGATGAAAACTAACTTGACGATATTCCCATGTGTCCTCGGGAGCGCTTTTTATATTATAAGAGTTTGTCCAGGCTTGTACTTTTCTACAAAAAGGATTGGGCCACCTTGCTGCACTTTATTTACTTTTGTTACTTGTTGCTCGTTACAAATTATCCTATCACAAAACTATCTGTTACCACTTGTTTCAGTACTCGCAGAGAATACCTTGCTGAAAACCGCTCATCATTTCCTTCTGCTCCTCGTTGGGTTCGACACTCTTACTTACCAAAAGGACTACGATAGATCCCCTATACTTGTGGGTCATCACCGCTCAGCAACTCGGCTCGAACAAAACAGCACTTACCCCGGCACTACCGGAACGACGGGCCTTGCCGCCCTCTCCTGCGGAGCGCCGCACCTCCTCTTGGCGGGCGGCTTCGCGCCTCCGGCCGGGTCCTCCGAATGCTTCGCGGTTGGGGCCCATGGCGGGATGATGTCCTTCCCATGCAGGCACCTCGCCGTCGCCACCCCCTGATAACCCACAAGTATAGGGGATCACAACAGTTTTCGAGGGTAGAGTATTCAACCCAAGTTTATTGATTCGACACAAGGGGAGCCAAAGAATATTCTCAAGTATTAGCAACTGAGTTGTCAATTCAGCCACACCTGGATAACTTAGTATCTGCAGCAAAGTATTTAGTAGCAAAGTAATATGATAGTAGTGGTAACGGTAACAAAGGTAACAATAGCAAAAGTAATATTTTTGGTGTTTTGTAGTAATTGTAACAGTAGCAACGGAAAAGTAAATAAGCGAAGAACAATATATGAAAAGCTCGTAGGCATTGGATCGGTGATGGAGAATTATGCCGGATGCGGTTCATCATGTAACAATCATAACATAGGGTGACACAGAACTAGCTTCAATTCGTCAATGTAATGTAGGAATGTATTCGAATATAGTCATACGATGCTTATGGAAAAGAACTTGCATGACATCTTTTGTCCTACCCTCCCGTGGTAGCGGGTCCTAATGGAAACTAAGGGATATTAAGGCCTCCTTTTAATAGAGTACGGAACAAGGCATTAGCACATAGTGAATACATGAACTCCTCAAACTATGGTCATCACCGGAGTGGTCCCGATTATTGTCACTTCGGGTTGCGGATCATAACACATAGTAGGTGACTATAGACTTGCAAGATAGGATCAAGAACTCACATATATTCATGAAAACATAATAGGTTCAGATCTGAAATCATGGCACTCGGGCCCTAGTGACAAGCATTAAGCATAGCAAAGTCATAGCAGCATCAATCTTAGAACATAGTGGATACTAGGGATCAAACCCTAACAAAACTAACTCGATTACATGATAGATCTCATCCAACCCATCACCGTCCAGCAAGCCTACGATGGAATTACTCACGCACGGCGGTGAGCATCATGAAATTGGTGATGGAGGATGGTTGATGATGACGACAGTGACGAATCCCCCTCTCCGGAGCCCCGAACGGACTCCAGATCAGCCCTACCGAGAGGTTTTAGGGCTTGGCGATGGCTCCGTATCGTAAAACGTGATGAATTCTTCTCTCTGATTTTTTTCTCCCTGAAAGCAAATATATAGAGTTGGAGTTGAGGTCGGAGGAGCTCCAGGGGGCCCACGAGGTAGGGGGGTGCGCCCTAGGGGGGAGGGCGCGCCCTCCACCTTCATGGCTAGGGTGTGGGCCCCATGGTCTTCATCTTTTGCAAGGATTTTTTATTATTTCCAAATAGACGTTCCGTGAAGTTTCAGGTCATTCCGAGAACTTTTGTTTCTGCACATAAATAACACCATGGAAAGTCTACTGAAAACAGCGTCAGTCCGGGTTAGTTCCATTCAAACCATGCAAGTTAGAGTCGAAAACAAGGGCACAAGTGTTTGGAAAAGTAGATACGATGGAGACGTATCAACTCCCCCAAGCTTAAACCTTTGCTTGTCCTCAAGCAATTCAGTTGATAAACTGAAAGTGATAAACAAAAGCTTTTACAAACTCTGTTTGCTCTTGTTGTTGTAAATATGTAAAGCCAGCATTCAAGTTTTCAGCAAAGATTATGACTAAACACATTTGCAATAACTCTCAGGTCTCATGTTTACTCATATCAATGGCATAATCAACTAGCGAGCGATAATAATAAATCTCGGATGACAACACTTTCTCAAAACTATCATAATATGATATAACAATATGGTATCTCGCTAGCCCTTTCTGAGACAGCAAAACATAAATGCAGAGCACCTTTAAAGATCAAGGACTGACTAGACATTGTAATTCATGGTAAAAGAGATCCAGTCATACCCAATATGAATTAATAGTAATGAATGCAAATGACAGCTGTGCTCTCCAGCTAATGCTTTTTAATCAGAGGGTGATGACTCAACATAAAAGTAAATAGATAGGCCCTTCGCAGAGGGAAGCAGGGATTTGTAGAGGTGCCAGAGCTCGGTTTTGAAATAGAGATAAATAATATTTTGAGCGGCATACTTTCATTGTCAACATAACAACCAAGAGATGGCGATATCTTCCATGCTACACACATTATAGGCGGTTCCCAAACAGAATGGTAAAGTTTATACTCCCCCTCCACCAACAAGCATCAATCCATGACTTGCTCGAAACAACGAGTGTCTCCAACTAGCAACAGTCCCAAGGGGAGTTTTGTTTGCAATTATTTCGATTTAGTTTGCATAAAGCATGGGACTGGGCATCCCTGTCGGTGTTCTAGGAACGGGGGTCCCCAGACTTGCCTGCCTGCGGCGTGGCTCAAGTGGTGGCCCAGTGCGGCCCATCTTCATTAGCACAAGACTCAAGACCCTCGCGAGGGGCCAAGCCTCGCGGGGCGGACGACACAAGACTTCCTCAGGAGCGGCCTCGCCAGGCAGGCTCGCGAGGAGGCAGAGAGATCAAGGCAGGGTACCTCGCGAGGTGCTCGTGACGAGCCATGAAGATCAAGACCAGGCGGGGGCCAAGCGGGCGCCGGCCTGTGCAGTGTCCTTGTTTCCTCTTTGGTGCAAAGGGGGCAAGCACAGACGTGGAGTACCGAGGCATCAGGCAAAGGTTTCCATTTCAGTGCAACGAGACCAAGACCAGCGGAGCGGCAGGATGGAGGTCACCGTGGAGCCCAAGACGGCATCATCGCCAGCGCTTTTGGCAGCCGAAGACCAACTTTAGTCAGGATAACTTGTACTAGATGTTCCCCTTCAAAATGGCCGTTGTTGGCGCCCTTCCCGCTCAATATTTGGGAAGAGGACCAGGGCCTCTATAAATAGAGCTAGCCACCACCGTAGAAGAGAGGATCGAGGAGAGCCCTAGCCAGAAATGGGAGACGATCGAACTCACTGAAGCAGTTCGTCGCTCCAGCTCAAGAACACCTCTCGCGAGTCTGTTCTTCCCTGTACTGTTCATCATCAGCCCCTGAGGCAATCCACCACACCACACACTGGAGTAGGGTATTACACCACACCGGTGGCCCGAACCAGTATAAATCTTGCGTCCCTTGTGTTGCTCACCATTTTTAGCTTAGATCTCACGAGGCGATAGGACGTAGATCGGTAGGGGAGAGACCTTCGTGCGCACCCCAGAGTTTGAACCTTAAGGGTCTGCTGGAACCCCACATCCGACATTTGGCGCGCCAGGTAGGGGTGCGCCGGAATCTTTCTTCCGCCGCTTCGCGTCCAACCTTCCGTCGTGTCGATGGCTCACGCTCGCCGGGCCCGCGCCGAGCGTCGGGCTGCTCTCGCCGCCCATGTCACCCAGACGGCTCCCGTCGGTGGGTGTCCCCGTCGTTCCCCATCGCCTGCCGCCAACGCCGCCACCGGCCCTGCGGGGAAAGAGCAACAGGCCTCATCTCTGCATCCTTTGGTGTGGCGGGAAGGCCGCACCGCCACCCCGTCGCTGACCCCAGCCGGTTCGTCGTCCCACGCCCATCGCGCCCCCACGGACACTCACACCGCGTTTCTCCTGGCGCGTGAGCTCCTGCACTACCGTCCCATCGACGACCTCTACGAGGACTGGCTCACCCGCATCACCGAGCTTGTCAGCACCGCCGGGGCTCTCCTATGCCATCCCTCTCGCTACCCCGCCCTCCATCCTGCGCAGGAGGCGCAGATCAGGAGGTGCCTCCACCACCTCCTCCCCAAGAAGGCGCCCTGGCCCCAAGGCGCGCGGCCCCAGGACGAGATCCACCGCGTCCGGCGCCCGCGCGACCAGACAGGAGCTGCCAAGAAATCCCTCGTCCCCAAGAAGGTGCACGCGTGCTCCCGGCACCGGTGCGCCACAACCGCATCCCTGTGCCACCACGTCAAGACCCCGCGCTGCTCCAGGCAGCGGCGCGCAGGAATCCCCAGGAGCAAGCAAAGCATCAGCAGAAGGCTCCGATGGCCACCACGGGCTGCCGCGCCTTCACCCCCGAGGTACGCATTGTCGCCTAGCTAGGCAAGTTCAAGCCTGACCTGCCCCCTCGCTACGACGGCACTGCCGACCCTGCAGAGTTCCTACAGCTCTACGAGTTGGGCATCGAAGCCGCCAACGGGGACGAAAAGGTCATGGCGAACTGGTTTCCCATTGTGCTCAAGGACGGTGCCCGCTGGCTCCTGAACCTGGCCCCTGGCACGATCTCCTCCTGGGATGAGATGCGCACCCGCTTCATCGCCAACTTCCAGGGCACTCGCGACCGTCCGCCGGCCGTGGGTGACCTAGGCCGCATCAAGCAGCAGCCTGGAGAGACCTTGCAGAAGTACAACCAGCGCTTCAACAATGCTCGCCTCAAGATTCCCAGGGTGACCGAAGAGGCTATCATTTCGGTGTTCTCTGATGGCGTCCGCGACGTCAAGATGAAGGAGGAGCTGGCGATCCATGAAGATCTGTGTACGTCACTGGAGTTGTTCAATCTGGCGACCAAGTGCGCAAGGGCTGAGGAGGGACGCCTTTCCCTTCTCGAGCTCCCGGCGACAGACCCAGAGGAGAAGAAAGCCAAGGCCAAGGATGTGAAGCGCAAAGGGGCAGCTGTGCTCACAGCAGAGCTGGACACGAAGCGCGGCAGGGACCAGCCGGAGTCGTCCAAGGGCAGCCGGTACTGTGTGTACCACGATCTCCATACTCACAACATCAACGAATGTCAAGAGCTCAAGGCCGTGCGATAAGGCCGTGTCGGTCAACGTCCCGAGCGCAACAATCAGGGCTATGCCCGAGGCGGAGCAAGAGGTGGAGGACGACGGGGCGACCGTGGCCCTAGCCAGGGATGGCGTGACCGACCTCGCGAGGACCGCTGGCAGGACCAGCCTCGCGAAGGAGCTTGGAGAGATCAGCCTCGTGAAGATCGCCCGCAAGGCAACGCATGCCTTCCTCCTCTGCCACCACCACCAAGAAGGAATGGAGACCATCATCAGGATGAGGGGGCTGGGGGCTTCCAGGAGCCACGCGCAATTGCTTGCATCTTGGGCGGTGCTCAGGCCCCAGCCTCACAGCGCATCTTCAAGCAGTTTGCTCGCGAGGTGAATGCAGTCCTCCCCAAGCTTGAGGCCACGCGCCCTCTCAGGTGGTCTGCGTGCGCCATCATGTTCAGTTCAGCTAATCAGCTCAAGTGCGCGGCGACGGCCGGTGTCCTCCCAATGCTTTGTTCCCCAGTCATCAGCTAATCAGCTCAAGTGCGCGGCGATGGCGGAGCAGGACTCAACGTTCTGTCCGTCGAGACGTTCAACAATCTCCAAGTGCCATATGATCAGCTTCAGCCAACCAAGCCTTTCTCAGGAGTCACTGACGGTTCCACTGTCCCGATAGGGCAGGTCCGCCTTCCTGTCACCTTTGGGCAGCACAACAACTACTGCACTAAGCTCATTGACTTCGACGTTGCTCACATTCGCCTGCCATACAATGCCATCCTCAGGTATCCGGCCCTGGCCAAGTTCATGGCAGTGACTCACCATGGCTACAACATCCTCAAGATGCCAGGAAGTGGCGGGGTCATCACGGTCCCCTGTGAAGAGAAGGATGCGGTGTGCTCTCTCGAGCGCGCCTTCCAAGCCGCGTCAATCGAAGACCCAGGCAGCAAGAGTGGAAACCTCCCCGGAGCAGCTCCCAAGAAGAAGAAGACATCACCTGGTACAAGGCCTCAGGAGGCAGGCACCTCCGGAGGCGCCACATCCGGACATGCGCCCGTCCAAGGGGCGCCACCCTCCATCGCATAGGAAGGCGCGCCCGGCGCCCTCCTCGGGCAGGGCTCGGGGGCTCTCTCCTGGGGAGCCACCGACTTTGCCAAGATCATGAGGGAGGCGCTTGGGCACCACTTGGAGGCGTGCTTCGCGGCACGTTTCCCTCAGGAAGGCGTAAGGAAAGGAGGGCCCGACCCTCAGGAGTTCATCACCAAGGTCGCTCAGGAGTTGCAGGAATCGAGAATCATGCGTGGCAACTGCCGCCTGCCCAGCGTAGCTCCCCATCCAGGCGAGGATGGCAGGCTACGCATCTACATCGACTACCCAGGGCGCAATCGAGTCGCGTCTTAGGAGTGCTTCTGGCCCTCGCCCGTGGGGCGTTGCGCGGGTCCACCGCACAGTTACGTTCGCATGCCCTTCGGCTTGCCGAATGCGGCTGCTGCCCACCAGCGCCTGATGAGGAGCATCCTGGAAGCTTATGTGTCCAAGCATCTCGCGTTCCTGGAGAAGATGGAGATGGACCTCAGCGAGCCGCTCGGACCCCCTGAGCCCCCCGAGGCTCAGCGTCCCGAGGGCTCGTGAGGATCGGCTTCTTCGCCCCGCACCGCCAGCTACTCCGACACTCGTTCTGCAATGATATCAGGTGACTTCTTTCAAGTTCCGTTTCAGCTGGGAGCGCCCCCAGGGCTGCGTCATTCCCAAGTCGCGTGGGTCCGTCCCTGCGGCATGTATCCGTTTTGCTTATGTCTTCTGCTTACCTTGTTGGGGGCGCCCCTCGGGCTGCATCATCCCCAAGCCGCTCGGGCCTGACCCAGTGGCATTTGCTTTCTCTGCATCTATCTAAGTTGCTCTGTTAACCTGCTTGAGATAATCGCCTGCTCGATTGACACCTACCTTTGGAGCCGCTCGCTCTGGCACGGCGCTTGCGCATGGGTCCATCCCTGCAACACCGACAGATCTGAGTGGTCGAGGTCTGGCCGCGGCAGCCCCGCATAGCGCTACCTCGCCAGGCCCTCAGTGCCTCAATCACTCCCTCGGAGCAACCAACGGCCGGCTGGCAACCGTAACGGCAGACCTTTCTTCCCTCGTGATTGGTGTGCAGGATCCGCGTAAGGAACAGCGTGGGGGTGTCGTGAGCCCCCTCTCCCTCTCTCCCGTACGATCCTCTTGCATGTTAAAAGGGGGGCGCCTGAGCATCACGACTCATGGGCTCTTACCGACTCTCCAGCCCTCACCCCCTGGCCTTGACCCATGGCATCGCGACCTGTCATACCAGCGGCGGCTGAGCTCGTTCGAGGGCCTGGACCTGAGGACATAGAGCACGAAGGAAAGTGCGGGGAAGAGGGGAGAAACTCACGAGGGCCTGACCCCACAACACCCCAGCTGCCGGCACGCAGGCCCGGCACCTCGTCGAAGAACTACTCCAAACTTATGAGATAAGTCGCGCAAAAGCTAAATCGACTCAACGCCAAACCCTCGCCTAGTGCAACTCTGTCACGGCGATGTTGCCTACCTTTCTCGCCCAGCAGAGGCTGCTTGAGCGCTAAAGGGGACCTCCTAAGCAACGCGACTCAGGGGCTCTTACTGGACCTTGGGCCGCTCACCTCCTGGCCTTGACTACGGCATCGCGACCTGGCATACCAGCGACGGCTGAAGCCTGCACAGGGACCGGGACTCACAACAGAGAGCACCAAGCCCTCGTGAGGAAAGAAAGGGGGAGCCGAGCCGGGACAGGGCACGCATCTCGCATCGATTCATAATAAGGATATATAATTCACAAAAGACATGGCAGACGCCTTACATGCCCCCGCGGGGTGCTACTATGATTCCTCGCAGGGAACAAAAGGTGTTAATCCTAAGGAGTGTTAACTACGCGTGTCTCCACAGGAGACGCCGTCAACAACAGTGGGCCGTCAGGCGCCGGCGCCAACCCCATCCAGATCAGTGGCGCCAACGGCCTGATGACGCTGCCCTTCTCCGAGCGCGACGTGAGCTCAGGGGCTCGTAGCTGTCGTCGGTCGTCTCCGGAGTCACATGAAGCTCGGGGGAGTCGTTAGATTCTCCGGTTCCTCCGCTGCTACCTGAGGAGCTGCTGGGGAGGCGATTGGCCGGCCTAGCCCTCACGGCGCCGGTACCTCGGCCGCTTTCCTCGAAGCAGCACTCCAGCCGGCATCCTTCCGCGTCGAAGACCTTGAAGAACATCAAGGAGGCGCCATCATATTCCAGATGGATTACGAGGGCACCCCCTGTCCGGCAGACCAGGGCGATCTCACCCCAGCCCCAGGTCATGAAGACCTTGCCCGCAGCAACGACCGCGACCTCCACTCTGGTCGCAAGGGTGATGCAGTCAGCGTGCTGCAGCTAGCGTGCTGCAGCCAAAGCTCCAGAGACCCACTCGGCGGCATCTCAAAGGCGAAGGAGGGAGGAAGGCGAATCCAAGAGCGCGGAGGCATAGCAGCGTGAAGCACGAACTCACGGGAAGAACCTTCGGCGTGGATGCCAGGGGTGACGATGCGCACCGCCGTGAATCGCCGGCATCGTCGGTGTTGCTCGGCGTCTTCTCCTCCAGGGCCCTCGATTCGGGCGAACAAGGGCAGCGGAAACCTAGGCGGCGGCCGCTCGTACCAGGGCCGCGACATCTCCAGCCATGCGGTTGCGCCGCAGCGGCCGGGGACAGGGCGCTTCTTCGGCGGGAGAGGATCGGGACCCTCTCGTGGGGCCTTCCCCTTCTCTTCCACAGAAAACCGGCAGATCGGCGCCATTAGCGTAAGGTGCAGCAAGGGCGAGGAAGAAGAAGAAGGAGAGAAGCGGGAGGAGATGGACTGCGGGGGCTCTCGCCCGTCCGTACTTATAGTTCGAAGGAGGCCAACCGTCGGCCTCCATGATCACAGGTAATCATGACCCATTTCAGCATGCAGTGACTTGTCAAGTCGAGGAGTTGCCGAGGCAGCGTGGGGAAGCGGAGACGCCCACTTCCAATCAACCGCCACGCGGCGCCCAAGGTCAGCAGCTGATGGGGCCAGCGCCCGCACTTGCCCTTCGCTTCTCCGCTAAGCCAAGTCCGAGCGCGCCTTTGGGCCCGGGCTCTTGTCGGCGTTCTGGGAACGGGGGTCCCAGACTTGCCTGCCTGCGGCCTGCGGCGTGGCTCAAGTGGTGGCCCAGTACGGCCCATCTTCATCAGCACAAGACTCAAGACCCTCGCGAGGGGCCAAGCCTCGCGGGGCGGACGACACAAGACTTCCTCAGGAGCGGCCTCGCCAGGCAGGCTCGCGAGGAGGCGGAGAGATCAAGGCAGGGTACCTCGCGTGGTGCTCGTGACGCAGGCCATGATGATTGAGACCAGGCGGGCGCCGGCCTGTGTAGTGTCCTTGTTTCCTCTTTGGTGCAAAGGGGGCAAGCACAGACGTGGAGTACCGAGGCATCAGGCAAAGGTTGCCATTTCAGTGCAACGAGACCAAGACCAGCGGAGCGGCAGGATGGAGGTCACCGTGGAGCCCAAGACGGCGTCATCGCCAGCGCTTTTGACAGCCGAAGACCAACTTTAGTCAAGATAACTTGTACTAGATGTTCCCCTTCAAAATGGTTGTTGTTGGCGCCCTTCCCGCTCAATATTTGGGAAGAGGACCAGGGCCTCTATAAATAGAGCTAGCCACCACCGTAGAAGAGAGGATCGAGGAGAGCCCTAGCCAGAAGTGAGAGACGATCAAACTCACTCAAGAAGTTCATCGCACCAGCTCAAGAACACCTCTCGCGAGGCTGTTCTTTCCTTTACTGTTCATCATCAGCCCCTGAGGCAATCCACCACACCACACACTGGAGTAGGGTATTACACCACACCGGTGGCCCGAAACAGTATAAATCTTGCGCCCCTTTTGTTGCTCACCGTTTTCAGCGTAGATCTCATGAGGCGATCGGACGTAGATCGGTAGGGGAGAGACCTTCGTGCGCACCCCAGAGTTCGAACCTTAAGGGTCTGCCGGAACCCCACATCCAACAATCCCGGTGACCAGCCATTTTCTCGTGAGTGAGGAGCGGAGTCCACTCCTCTTGAGAATAACTCGCCTAACATGGAAGATAAGGGCAGCCCTAGTTGATACATGAGCTATTCGAGCATACAAAATAGAATGTTTATTTGAAGGTTTAGAGTTTGGCACATACAAATTTACTTGGAACGGCAGGTAGATACCGCATATAGGAAGGTATAGTGGACTCATATGGAATAACTTTGGGGTTTAAGGGATTGGATGCACAAGCAATATTCCCGCTTAGTACAAGTGAAGGCTAGCAAAAGACTGGGAAGCGACCAACTAGAGAGCGACAACAGTCATGAACATGCATTAAAATTAATAAACATTGGATGCAAGCATGAGTAGGATATAATCCACCATGAACATAAATATCGTGAAGGCTATGTTGATTTGTTTCAACTACATGTGTGAACATGTGCCAAGTCAAGTCACTTAAATCATTCAAAGGAGGATACCACCCCACTATACCACATCACAACCATTTTAATAGCATGTTGGCACACAAGGTAAACCATTATAACTCATAGCTTATCAAGCATGGCATGAGCAACTATGATCTCTAATTGTCATTGCAAACATGTTTATTCATAATAAGCTGAATCAGGAACGATGAACTCATCATATTTACAAAAACAAGAGAGGTCGAGTTCATACCAGCTTTTCTCATCTCAGTCAATCCATCATATATCGTCATAATTGCCTTTCACTTGCACGACCGAACAACGTGAATAATAATAAGAGTGCATGTGCATTAGACTAAGCTGGAATCTGCGAGCATTCAATAAACAGGAGAAGACAAGGCAATATGGGCTCTTGGTTAAATCAACAATAAAGCATATAAGAGCCACTTCAACAATTTAATCATGGTCTTATCCTATCGACCCCCAAAGAAAAGAAAAGAAATAAAAACTATTTACACGGGAAAGCTCCCAACAAGCAAAAGAAGAACGGGAAGTCTTTTTGGGTTTTCTTTTTAATTATTATTACTACAGCAAGAAAAGTAAACTAACTAAAAGTTACACTAATATTTTTGGTTTTCTTAAGGTTTAACAAACACACAAGAAGAAAGCAAGAAAAAGAAAATAAACTAGCGTGGATATTACAGTGAAAAAGTATGAGCACCGACATCTAGCAATGAGTGTGTGTGAACATAAATGTAATGTCGGTGGGAAATATGTACTCCCCCAAGCTTAGGCTTTTGGCCTAAGTTGGTTCATTGCCAAGGATGGCCTGGCGGATATCCATAGTTGTAGCTGGGGTCATACTGAGATGAAGAGAACTCTGACTGCCACTGGCTAGTAGCCATCTCCGGATCCCAAAAGTATCAGACTGTCGTGGAGGCTCAAATTGTGGTTCCGGCTCCGGGGCTGGTGTAGGGTTCCGGTAAGCTTGAATGGCCGCCCACGGAACGAGATACGGACCTTCAGATAAATTAAACAAGGAAGGTGCAGGCAAGGTAATAGTCTCAGGGTGATGTTTATCAAAGAACTATGTGTATTTAAGCTCCCCTTCCCTATTCTTAACAATGAAATCATGCGCTGCCATACTCTTATAATCTAAATAAGCATTGGGCAGCAATTTTTCTTCTTTCTCGTAGAGCCTAATAGGTATGTTAAAATGTGCAGCAAGGCGTGAAGCATAAATACCTCCAAAGATGGGACCCTTAGTATGGTTCAAACTTAACCGTTTAGCAATAATACCGCCCATACTAATAGAGTTATCAGAATATAAACCATGGAGCAAAATGATAATGTCAGGAACACTGAGGTTTCCACAGTTTCCGTGACCAATTAAGCAACGACTAGAAAATAAAGAAAAGTAGCATAAAACAGGAAAATGTATGCTAGTGATTCTTGCATCGGAAACCTTCCTAGTTTCCCCCACAGTAATGGTGTCAATAAACCCGTCCACATCTTTACAATGTGGTTCATCTAAGGTACCCTGGAAGGGTATTTTGCAAACCTCGCAAAATTCTTCTAGTGGCATTTTCTTAACAACATCATATAAATAAAACTCTACTAAAGGAGGTGTTTCTTTAGGAAAATAGTAGAAGTTTTGCACAAAAGTATTAGTGAGTAAGAGATACTGATGACGTTGGTCGCGGAGGAAGTCGGTGAGGCCAGCATTCTCAGCCAATGAATAGAAATCATCATAAATCCCGGCTTCTCTCAAGAAATTATCGGAAGGCCATTCACATGGCCGAACCTCCGCGGTGCGAGGCAAATTATATTTGGGCCTCTGTGCTTCTTCATTTTGCTTTTCCTTTGAGCTTCGGCTCGATGAGCCCCTCAAAAGTCTCTTCATTATTTTCTTAAATATTCTGAAATTTTTAGTAACTTCAAACAAAAGAGAACCAATTTGAACAAAATTGATAGAAACTACTCCTACAAGTGCCTAGGGCCTATATCAAGCATTAGAACTACTTGGAACCATATAAATTTGACATGCAAGCTCAAGAACATGGTCACCTAGGCAGCACAAATTTGCAATGAATAAAGCACTAGAACAAAAACTAATTGGACCAATGGAGGAGTCACATACCAAGGAACAATCTCCCCAAGCAGTTTTGTGAGAGGTGCTTTGAGCAAGGAGATCGAAAATCGCAGCAAAATGAGCTAGCACTCGTGCTTGAGCTGGATATTGGTGTTTGTGGGAGGAAGAAGGAGTGTATGGGTGCAGGAATGAGTGGAGGAGGGCCACCGTGGGCCCACGAGGCAGGGGGCACGCCCTCCACCCTCGTGGCCAGGTGCTTGCCCCTCCTACTGTGTTCTCGGTACCAGAAATTCTCAAAAATTCTAGAAAAAAATCATATTCCATTTTCAGGGCATTTGGAGAACTTTTATTTTCGGGGTATTTTTATATTGCATAGATAAATCGAAAATGCATGTAAAAATAATATTTTTACTTTATTTCAACTAAATAACAGGAAGTAGAAAGAGGGTATAGAAGGTTGTGCCTTCTAGTTTCATCCATCTCATGCTCATCAAAAGGAATCCACTAACAAGGTTGATCAGGTCTTGTTAACAAACTCATTCCGACTAACATGGAATCGGAGAAATTTCGAATAACACTATGTTACCTCAACGGGGATATGCACATCCCCTATAATAAGAATATCATATTTCTTCTTGACAGTAGGAAGAGGAAATTCAAAACATCCAAAAATAATCGATGGAATTTTTCCAATAGAATTGATACCGTGGACTTGAGGTTGTTTCCTCGGAAAGTGTATCGTATGCTCATTACCATTAACATGAAAAGTGACATTGACTTTGTTGCAATCAATAACATCCCCTGCAGTATTCAAAAAGGGTCTTCCAAGAATAATACACACACTATCGTCCTCGGGAATATCAAGAATAACAAAGTCCATTAAAATAGTAACGTTTGCAACCACAACAGGCACATCCTCACAAATACCGACAAGTATAGCAGTTGATTTATCATCCATTTGCAAAGATATTTCGGTAGGTGTCAACTTATTCAAATCAAGTCTACGATATAAAGAGAGAGGCATAACACTAACACCGGCTCCAAGATCACATAAGGCAGTTTTAACATAGTTTCTTTTAATGGAGCATGGTATAGTGGGTACTCCTGGATTTCCTAGTTTCTTAGGTATTCCACCCTTAAAAGTATAATTAGCAAGCATGGTGGAAATTTCAGCTTCCGGTATCTTTCTTTTATTAGTAACAATATCTTTCATGTACTTAGCATAAGGATTTATTTTGAGCATATCAGTCAATCGCATACGCAAAAAGATAGGTCTAATCATTTCAGCAAAGCGCTCAAAATCCTCAGCATCATTTTTCTTGGTGGTTTGGGGGGAAAAGGCATGGGTTTCTGAACCCAAGGTTGCCTTTCTTTACCATGTTTCCTAGCAACAAAGTCTCTCTTATCATAACATTGATTCTTTGATTGCGGGTTATCAAGATCAACAGCAAGTTCAATTTCTACATCATTATCATTACTAGGTTGAGCATCATCATGAACATCATCATTAACATTCTCATTAGGTTCATGTTCATTACCAGATTGTGTTTCGGCATCAGAAATAGATATATCATTTGGATTCTCAGGTGTTTCAGCAATAGGTTCACTAGAAGCATGCAAAGTCCTATCATTTTTCTTTTTCTTCCTTCTAGAAGGACTAGGTGCATCAATATTATTTCTCTGAGAATCTTGCTCAATTCTCCTAGGGTGGCCTTCAGGATACAAAGGTTACAGAGTCATTTTACCAGTTCTAGTAGCCACTCTAACAGCATAATCATTTTTCTTACTGTTCATTTCATTGAGCAAATCATTTTGAGCTTTAAGTACTTGTTCTACTTGAGTGGTAACCATAGAAGCATGTTTAGTAATGAGTTTGAGTTCACCTCTAACATCAGCCATGTAATTACCAAAGTGTTCAATCATATAAGCATTTTGTTTTAATTGTCTACCAAAATAAGCATTGAAATCTTCTTGCTTAACCATAAAGTTATCAAACTCATCCAAGCATTGGCTAGCAATTTTAGTAGGAGGGATTTCAGCTCTATCATATCTATAGAGAGAATTTACCTTTACTACCTGTGTCGGGTTATCAATACCATGAGCTTCGTCAATAGGTAATGGATTAGGATCATATGTTTCTTCAACAAAGTGTAAATTAAGACCATGTATTTCTTCAATAGGAGGTAAATTCTTAACATCTTCAGCTTTAATACCTTTTTCTTTCATAGATTTCTTTGCCTCTTGCATATCTTCAAGACTGAGAAATAGAACACCTCTCTTTTTAGGCGTTGGTTTAGGAATAGGCTCAGGAATTGGCTCAGGAAGTGTCCAATTATTTTAATTTGTCAACATATTATTCAATAGAATTTCAGCTTCATCCGGTGTTCTTTCCCTGAAAATAGAACTAGCACAACTATCCAGGTAATCTCTCGAAGCATCGGTTAGTTCATTACAAAAGGTATCAAGTATTTCATTTTTCTAAAGAGGATGATCAGGCAAAGCATTAAGTAACTTGAGAAGCCTCCCCCAAGCTTGTGGGAGACTCTCTTCTTCAATTTGCACAAAGTTATATATTTCCCTTAAAGTAGCTTGTTTCTTATGAGCGGGGAAATATTTAGCAGAGAAGTAATAAATCATATTCTGGGGACTACGCACACAACCAGGATCAAGAGAATTAAACCATATCTTAGCACCACCCTTTAATGAGAACGAAAATATTTTATAAAAGTAGCAAGATCTCTCATCATTAGTGAACAGGTTGGCTATATCATTTAATTTAGTAAGATGTGCCACAACAGTTTCAGATTCGTAGCCATGAAAAGGATCGGATTCAACCAGAGTAAATATATCAGGATCAACAGAGAATTCATAATCCTTATCGGCAACACAGATAGGTGAAGTTGCAAAAGCAGGGTCAGGTCTCATTCTATCATTAAGATATTCCATTTAGCTAATAACCTCTTGAGTTCATATCTATCTTTGCACGCTAAAATAGCTAAAGAAGCTTCTTTATCAAAAACATAACCCTCAGGAATAACAGGCAAGTCTTCGTCATCACTTTCATCAATATAATCAGTTTCAATAATTTCTTTCTCTCTAGCCCTAGCAATTTGTTCATCAAGAAATTCACTAAGTGGCACAAAGAAGATATCAAGCCTAGAAGTAATTTCATCATAAGTATCATGCATAGCAGAAGTGGCATCATCAATAACATGCGACATATCAGAACGAATAACAGAAGCAGGTTTAGGTGTCGCAAGCTTACTCAAAACAGAAGGTGAATCAAGTGCAGAGCTAGATGGCAGTTCCTTACCTCCCCTCGTAGTTGAGGGATAAATTGTTGTCTTAGCGTCTTTGAAGTTCTTCATAGTGACCAGCAGATATAAATCCCAAGTGACTCAAGGAATAGAGCTATGCTCCCCGGCAACGGCGCCAGAAAATAGTCTTGATAACCCACAAGTATAGGGGATCGCAACAGTTTTCGAGGGTAGAGTATTCAACCCAAATTTATTGATTCGACACAAGGGGAGCCAAAGAATATTCTCAAGTATTAGCAACTGAGTTGTCAATTCAGTCACACCTAGATAACTTAGTATCTGCAGCAAAGTATTTAGTAGCAAATATGATAGTAGTGGTAACGGTAACAAAGGTAACAATAGCAAAAGTAATATTTTTGGTGTTTTGTAGTAATTGTAACAGTAACAACAAAAAAGTAAATAAGCGAAGAACAATATATGAAAAGCTCATAGGCATTGGATCGGTGATGAAGAATTATGCCGGATGTGGTTCATCATGTAACAATCATAACATAGGGTGACACAGAACTAGCTCCAATTCATCAATGTAATGTAGGCATGTATTCCGTAGTCATACGTGCTTATGGAAAAGAACTTGCATGGCATCTTTTGTCCTACCCTCTCGTGGGAGCGGGGTCCTAATGGAAACTAAGGGATATTAAGGCCTCCTTTTAATAGAGTACCGGAACAAAGCATTAGCACATAGTGAATACATGAACTCCTCAAACTATGGTCATCACCGGGAGTGGTCCCGATTATTGTCACTTCGGGGTTGCTGGATCATAACACATAGTAGGTGACTATAGACTTGCAAGATAGGATCAAGAACTCACATACATTCATGAGAACATACTAGGTTTAGATCTGAAATCATGGCACCCGGGCCCTAGTGACAAGCATTAAGCATAGCAAAGTCATAGCAACATCAATCTCAGAACATAGTGGATACTAGGGATGAAACCCTAATACAAGTAACTCGATTACATGATAGATCGCACCCAACCCTTCACCGTCCAGCAAGCCTACGATAGAATTACTCACACACGGTGAGCATCATGAAATTGGTGATGGAGGATGGTTGATGATGGTGACGGCGATGAATCCCCCTCTCCGGAGCCCCGAACGGAATCCAGATCAGCCCTCCTGAGAGGTTTTAGCACTTGGCGGCGGCTCCGTACCGTAAAACGCGATGAATTCTTCTCTATGATTTTTTTTCTCCCCGAAAGCAAATATATAGAGTTGGAGTTGAGGTCGGAGGAGCTCCAGGGGGCCCACGAGGGAGGGGCGCGCCTAGGGGAGGCGCGCCTTCCACCCTCGTGGCCAGGGTGTGGGCCCCCTGGTCTTCATCTTTTGCAAGGATTTTTTATTATTTCCAAATAGACGTTCCATGGAGTTTCAGGTCATTCCGAGAACTTTTGTTTTTGCACATAAATAACACCATGGAATGTCTGCTGGCTAGCGTCGATCCGTGTTAGTTCCATTCAAATCATGCAAGTTAGAGTCCAAAACAAGGGCAAAAGTGTTTGGAAAAGTAGATACGACGGAGATGTATCACCCCCCGGGTCGACCCGGCTCCGGCCGCGCCGCCGCATCCTCCACCCAGCGCCGCTGCATCGGCGACTCGTGTCAGCACCCCCAAAGCCGTTCCACAACCAGCGACTCGGGAAATAAAAACAAGACTCACCTGCTCGGCGCCCCGCGCCCGTGTCGGCGGCCGCCGCCTCCCCTCCGCCATGGGCCTCGGGCTCCTCCGAGGTGACCCGCGCCCGGTCGTAAGGATGTCGAATGGCGTTCAGAAGCACCTCTCGCGTCGCGTCGGGGCGGATAAGAAGATAAGCATCAGCGAAGTACGGAGACCAGGGACTCACCAACGGTGCCGGGTTCGCGTGGCTGTATGGGGCCTTCCCGAACTCCCAGTCAAAACCCAAGTTGGCCTTCGAGATGTCGTTGACCCGGCGCGCGACTTGGTCCACCGCCAGCCGCGTATTCGCCATGCGGTTTGGGTCCATAAGGCCGGTCATCTGACCGATGAGATGGTTGCGCTGCTGCAGCGGCAGCACCCGCCGGATGATGAAGGCGGTGATGAGGTCGGTGCTGGTGAGCCTCTCCCGCTGCTTCATCACTAACACCCGCTCGCACAGGATGAGCACCTCATGTGACGGGTGCTTGGGGTAGTACCCCCAGTTCTGCTTCCCACACGGTGTCGAGTTGATGAACGGCGGGAGGTTGATGTGGTCCTCACCAAGGTTGCGGACGTAAAAGAAAGAATTCTGCCATTTCTTGGCAGAATCCTCCAGAGGCACCATCGGGCAGTCGGCGCCCGACACTTGGAGATGACGGCCGCCCCGCACTCGGACATATCTCCAGCCTTCGGCCCCTGATACTTCAGGGAGAAGAAGCACACCCAGAGGTCGATCGAAGGTTCTCCCCCAGGTACCCCTCACAGAGGGTGACGAAGCCGGACAGCTGCATGATGGCGTCGGCGCCAAGATGGTGGGGTTGGAGCCCGAAGAACTCCAGAAAGTCATTGAAGAAGCCGCTCGCGGGAAGCCCGAACCCGCGTTTGAAGTGCGGCAGGAAGACCACCCGCTCCGAGCCCTCAGGCCGCGGCTCCCGCTCGCCCTGCGGGAGGCGCACCTCGACCTCCTCCACCCGCGGCTGGCGCCTGGTGTCGTGGAGGTAGGCGATGTCGTCAGGGGTGATGGTCGAACCGATCCACGATCCTGACGGCAGCGCAATCGCCCCGAGCGCGGAAGACAGAAGGAATAAAGAAGGAAGAGGATGGCAAGAGAGCTCTGCTCAAGACAACGGGCGTCGCAGCTAGTGGCGGCCGTCAGAAGCAGAGGGAGGATGAAGAGGCAGGGGAGCGCGAGCCTGAATGATCTCCGCCGCTCCCTTTGCCCCCAATTTATACGCCATGATTCGAAACATGGGGAAGTGGGATCGTTTGCGATCACCCCTCCCACTTCCCCGCAATAAGTGCGCACGTACGCACGCAGTAACTACCCGGAGAATGGCAACTGACCCACGGACGCCGCAATAAATTCGCGCGTGTGTGCCGAGGGTGCACGACGGCGGGCCCCAGGCCATCGCCCCGTCCCGTCACACGCGTGGCCTGTCAGGCCCCTCCGGCTCCCAGGCGCCACGTGGCGGCCGCGCGAAGCCCCAAAAGATTGCCCAAGATTCGTCAAAACTCCTCGATTTCCTGCCATGAGCGGGATGCCGTGATCCGGCTTCCGGAAGACGGCACACAGTGGGTGTTGCCGGACCCGGCGGTCACCAAAACCCGCCTCTACAAGGGGGGAAACTGCGAAGGCCCTCCCATATGAAGATGGCGGGCCTTCACAGCTTCGGGGACTACTGTCGTGGGGATGAACCCCAAGCAGGCAATGGAACCCAGATCCTTTTCAAAAACAACGGGGCCAACATCGCCCCTCGATCCGGCTCGCACTTGGCCGGGTCGCTCAACCCAGCCAAGCCCCGCGACCCGGCCAAAGCACTCCAACCCGGCTGGACTCCTCAACTCGGCCCCAACAACCAAGCTCAAGACTTCCCCAACAAGCCAGCACCGCCCTTGGCGTGTTCTCCAAACCCGGCCAAGGGTCAGCGGCCGTCCCATCCCAGCCGTACGATGGGACGAGTCTCCACCAACTGATGACCGAAGCCACAGTGCCCCGCCCATGCCTCTGGTCAGCCGAACGAGGCAACAATGCCTCCCACCTACCTGCTGACCAGGGTTGGCGTGGCAACAGTGCACCCGACGCCAGCAAGCGGTGACCAGACGGAGCGCCACTGTAGCCGACTCGACTCGGCCTCACCCTGACGACCGACAAGACGGCACGTAGTGCCCCTGGGCGCATGGGGCCCGCGCCCGAGGAACCCGGCAAACCCTGGTACCTGGCGGGTCCCAGCACCGGGTTCCTGGACACTGACAACCCGGCCCTACGGCCTTTTAACATTACCCTTGTACCCCTGGGGGGTTGACCTATAACCCCCCGGGAGCCCTCATGCATACGGGCGGACAAGCAATGCAACACACTCACCCATCCACCCACTCACACATCTAGCAAGCAACACCCGAGGAGAGGGAGCAGCCTAAGCCCTGGCCTGACCTCCTTCTTCCTCCATACAGCTCGAGGAGCAACTCTGTACTGTTACATATAAACCACACTCGGCAGGACTAGGGGTTTATCTCTCCGGAGAGCCCCGAACCTGGGTATGTCTTGTGTCTCGTGCTCGCTCATGCCGACCTCGCCTCTGGAGCCCACCAGTGCCCTCGAGCCTCCTCCTATCTTTAGCCATCCCATGGCATTTGCCGTGCGCTCACCACGACAGTTTTAAAGCATGGGGGAGGTTTTATTTTACTTTCTGTAAGTTATGATTCATGTCTAACTGATGTATCACCCGGATTGTATACTTTTGGGTTTTGGTTGGTGTGCGGGCTGTATGTATATCCGCAGCTGGGAAGAGAGAGGGGGAAAAGTGATTTTGACAAGGAGTTCAGCTAAATTTATGTTAGTTATAGGTAGCGAGTATGTAACTGACAGTACTATGAAGCGATTCATCTATTTCTTTTTGTCTGTTATTATAGGTTTGATCGTGATTGGAAAAAGATAGAAGCAACGCCGACCACTTGTGGTGGTCCGAAGGCCTCCGGCGCCCTTGGCCGTCATGACGCCGAAACCCGATGCAAGCGGCCATCTCTGGTATGTAATATATGCCTTCAACCTATAACAGAACTGGATCTTGTTATCAGTATGTGCGAAATGTTGTGGGTCAAGTCAATACTTAGCATTGGTTGACTGTTTGCAACTCAGAAATTAGACATGCGAACTGCAGCGGATCTGTCGGAGTAAATGACCACGGGTAGCCTAGTCGGCTCCCCCTGGGACCTCTGAAAAAATTATAAGCCAATCAAGCCCTCCAACATCCAAGATGCGGGCCCGCCTTCCCCCGGCCGGCTGACTCTCAGGCCGGCTTTCAGGAGGCGGCCCGGCCCTAAAACCTACAGGGAGAAGGCCACAAGAGGGCCGACTCCGCGGAGCCGGCCACGAGAAGGCCGACTCCAAGAAGCCGCCCCCCCAGCAAGCGGCCAAGGCCGCACCCTCAGAATCTGCACCCACGTAACGGTGATGAGATGGGGCATGGCTCTGATGAAGCCTGCCACCCCACATCCGGGCGCGCATAGGCCTGATCTTGCAGGGTGACCATCACCCGTCCGGCGACCTTGTTGCCATCTGACCATGGCGTCGCCCACGATAGGGCTGTCGATATGACCCATGGTGGCGGGCCCCAGTCGAGAGATGCCGAAGACGGCTCGGTCTCCCCGGTCGGCTGAGATATGGCGGTTTCCATAGCCCGGCTTGTTCCCTCCCTCGAAGGACGCGCCTCATTAAGGAGACAAGACGAGGTGAGACTACAGTGATCGCCGCCAAGGCGGCGGCACTGTAGCCATGCTTACCCCAACAAAGCCCTCGTCATCAGGATTGAGATAATAGTAACCAGCCCCCGACCAGGCCCTCAGCGGTGGGGCCAGCTTGTCGACCAAGAAGCCGGGCGGCGGCCCTGGCCGGGCAGAGAAGCCATGAAGCGAGATAATCGACGGTTAGGGCCCGTGCCTAGCCGGATTACCATTGTACCTCGGGGTAGGCCTATATAAACCCCCCAGGGCGCCCATGCAAAGGGTTGATCTCTGAGAGTTTTAGACACCACATAGAGAGAAGAGGAGAGCTAGCCTAGCCTTTCTTCTTCCTCTCGTCGAACAGCTCAAGGAGCCCCTTGTAGCCACTTGTTCATCTAGTGATCATGCGGAGACCCGTGAGAGCAGCGAGGGGTGTTATCTCCACGGAGAGCCCGAAGCTGGGTAAGATTCGCGGCGTGCATGTCTTCGCCTCATCCGTTTCTGTGCACCGGCGAATGTCTTATTGGCTCCCACAATGATAAGCCACCCGTTGGCATATGTCGCACCTACCACCCGACATTTGGCGCCCACCATGGGGCCAGGTGCATCGTCATCCGGAGATTTGTTCTGGACGGGAACCCTCTTCCTCCCCAGCGAGCGTAGCCAACCCGGCACGCCCAATGGCGCTTGCCCCGACGTGCTGCAAGGCGTCGCTGACGCTTGCGCGGACAGCTGCCTCGCCGATCTTCTTGGCGAGGCCCGCATTCGAGCCCGCCTCTGACGCTGGCACAGGCTGCCTCGAGAGCCACCTCGTCGGCCTCCTCGACCAACTCCACGTCTCCAGCGAGCCCGCTGTGGATTTGGAGTCGGTTGGCTCCACCGACCCGATGCTTGTCGACTCCGACACGGCATCACTCGACGATTTCCCCACCAACATTGTGATCTACAACGACCCGCTCCCCCGAGCCGACAGCTGTGGCAGTGCCATCACCGAGGTGCTGGTCATCAGTCACGGCGGCGCCTCTGGCAAGAACGCCTAGGACGCCCTACAAACGGCAGTCCATGACTTGTCCGTCCCCCTCCCAGCCGACGCCGACGCCGAAACACTAGAGGCACGCCGCCTCGCCCTCATCGCGGAAGGCCGGAGGATAGCCTCCATGAGGCGCCTCACTGAGGCTCACCAGCACGAAGTCGACCGTGCCGCCTTCGGCACGCCACCTCCTAACGGGCCGAGCCGAATCGGCGCCATCAAGCAGCATGGCGCAGCCGTCGCCGACATACTAGGAGTTGACCGACCAGTCTACGCCACGCCCCTCGAGAATCTGCGCGCCGCCCAGGCGGCCGTGGACGAGCTGAATGGACTGGGGGCCGAAGAGCTCCCCCACATGACCAGACGCATCCAGCAGCTGATCGGTGCTGCTGCGCAGCGGCACGAAGCCAGCGTCCGCGTGGAGAGTCCTCCCCCGTGCCGAGAGCACGGCGCAACGTCACGGACGCCGACTACGGGCAAAACCCGCGCGCGGCAAGAAAAAGAGCCGGTTGCCAGCCACAGCCAAACCCGGATCTCCATCGAGCGTGACGTAGAAGGCCGCCCTCGAGCCGTGGAGCGACGAGGCAACCCGCCTCCTCCTCCGCCTCGTGGGGAGAAATATCCCACCCCGCCGCCTGTCACGCATCCAACTCTCAGCGACCGACTAGGTCGCCGCGAAGGAGTCGGCGAGAACGATGCTCGCCACCGGATCGACCGCCTAGCGCGATCCCTGGCGCTAGAAGAGGAAGACGATGTCGGCCCGCCTTGTTTCGGCCCCCGCATCCGCGACGAGCACTTCCCCAAAGGGTTCTCGCTCCCAAGAGACAAGCCCAAGTACAACGGCTCGGTGAAGCCGGAGGATTGGCTGATCGACTACTCCACTGCAGTCAGCATAGCGAACGGCAACAGGCGCGTTGCCGTGAAATATGTGCCCCTCATGCTTCAAGGCACGGCACGAACCTGGCTCAACAGCCTTAAGCCGTATAGCATCAACAGCTGGCTAGACTTCACAGAAGCCTTTATCCACAACTTCACCAGCACCTACAAGCGGGCTCCCAAGCCCAAACAGCTCTCCTTGTGCGTACAAGGACCCACCGAATCAACTCGCGACTACCTCACGCGCTGGGCCGAGCTTTGCAACTCCTGCGAGGGGGTGCACGAGGTTCAAGCCATAGAGTACTTCACCGCCGGGTGCCGAGACGGCACCCTCCTCAAGCACAATCTTCTCTGCGACGAGCCGACTACCCTCGACGAGCTGCTAGTCATAGCGGACAAGTATGCCACCGCTGACTCCTCGACGAAAACCGAGCTCCGGGTGGACGCCTCCGGGAAGGTACTCAACCCAGCTCCCAAGACGTCGGCTGGCGACTCCAACCGATGCCCGTATCAGAACAACAACAAGCGCAAGGGCCCCATGTCGCCTTCAACCAGTCGGCAGGTGGCCACAGTCGAAGACGAACAACCCGAGGGGCGGCCCGTGCCCAAGAAGCAGAAGGGTGGCAGGCCTGCTTGGCAGTCGGCCTTCTCCTACGAGCAGGCCCTTGACGCCCCATGCAAGTTCCACAGCGGCGCGAAGCCGTCCAACCACACGACTCGGAAGTGCCACTGGCTCACGCGAATCTCCAAGGGCGAAGAGCTAGCGCCGCCTCCGCCTGCTGGTTAGCCGCCTCCAGCTCCTCAACAGCCGGCCGCTCGACCAGCGGTCGGAACCGTTCAAGACGAGTTCCCTGACGAGCATTCCGCCTACGTCATCTTTACAAGCCAGCCCGAAGACCGGCGCAGCAGGCACCGACAGCACCAAGAGGTCAACGCGGTCGGCTCCAACACCCCCGAGTACATGCACTGGTCAGAAAGGCCTATCAGCTGGAGTCGGGCCGACCACCCAGAGGTGATGCCGTCCCCCGACTCTTATGCATTGGTTTTGGACGCCACCCTTGCGACAGACAGGCGTGCTGCCCGATTCTCCCGTGTGCTGATAGACGGCGGGAGCAGCATCAACATCCTGTATCGTGACACCATGGAGATGCTAAACATCAAGACGAAGCAGCTCATGCCTAGCTGGACCGTGTTCCATGGCATTTGCTACGTCTCGAGCTTGCGTTGGATTTCCCCGAAGCTGAGAGGATGATGCAGCACAGTAGCGTAAGTATTTCCCTCAGTTTTTGAGAACCAAGGTATCAATCCAGTAGGAGACTACGCGCAAGTCCCTCGTACCTGCACAAAACGATAGCTACTCGCAACCAATGCTTAGGGGTTGTCAATCCCTTCACGGTCACTTACGAGAGTGAGATCTGATAGAGATAATATTTTTGGTATTTTTTGGTATAAAGATGCAAAGTAAAAAGTAAAAGCAAAGCAAGTAAATAAAGTGATGGAGATTGATATGATGAGAATAGACCCGGGGGCCATAGGTTTCACTAGTGGCTTCTCTCAAGAGCATAAGTATTCTACGGTGGGTGAACAAATTACTGTTGAGCAATTGACAGAATTGAGCATAGTTATGAGGTTATCCAGGCAATGATCATGTATATAGGCATCACGTCCGTGACAAGTAGACCGAAACGATTCTGCATCTACTACTATTACTCCACTCATTGACCGCTATCCAACATGCATCTAGAGTATTAAGTTAAAAACAGAGTAACGCCTTAAGCAAGATGACATGATGTAGAGGAATAAATTCATGCAATATGATAAATACCCCATCTTGTTATCCTCGATGGCAACAATACAATACGTGCCTTGCAACCCTTTCTGTCACCTGGTAAGGTCACCGCAAGATTGAACCCAAAGCTAAGCACTTCTCCTATTGCAAGAACTACCAATCTAGTTGGCCAAACCAAACGTATAATTCAAAGAGACTTGCAAAGATAACTTAATCATACATAAAAGAATTCAGAGAAGAATCAAATATTTTCCAAAGATAAGCTGGATAATAAACCAACAATTCATCGGTCTCAACAAACACACCGCAAAAAGAAGATTACATCGAATAGATCTCCACGAGAGAGGGGGAGAACATTGTATTGAGATCCAAAAAGAGAGAAGAAGCCATCTAGCTACTAACTATGGACCCGAAGGTCTGAAGTAAACTACTCACACTTCATCGGAGGGGCTATGGTGTTGATGTAGAAGCCCTCGGTGGTGGATGCCCCTCACGGCGGAGCTCCTAACGAGGCCCCAAGATGGGATCTCGCGGATACAGGAAGTTACGGCGGTGGAATTAGGTTTTAGGCTCCGTCCCCGATATGTTGGGGGTACGTAGGTATATATAGGAGGAAGGAGTACATCGGTGGAGCGTCAGGGGGCCCACGAGGCAGGGGGGCACGCCCAGGGGGGAGGGGCGCGCCCCCACCCTCGTGACCGCCTCTGGCACTCCTTCGAGTTCTTCTTGCTACGTCTCGAGCTTGCGTTGGATTTCCCCGAAGAGGAGAGGATGATGCAGCACAGTAGCGTAAGTATTTCCCTCAGTTTTTGAGAACCAAGGTATCAATCCAGGAGGAGACTACGCGCAAGTCCCTCGTACCTGCACAAAACGATAGCTACTCGCAACCAACGCTTAGGGGTTGTCAATCCCTTCACGGTCACTTACGAGAGTGAGATCTGATAGAGATACATTTTTGGTATTTTTGGTATAAAGATGCAAAGTAAAAAGTAAAAGCAAAGCAAGTAAATAAATTGATGGAGATTGATATGATGAGAATAGACCCGGGGGCCATAGGTTTCACTAGTGGCTTCTCTCAAGAGCATAAGTATTCTACGGTGGGTGAACAAATTACTGTTGAGCAATTGACAGAATTGAGCATAGTTATGAGGTTATCCAGGCAATGATCATGTATATAGGCATCACGTCCGTGACAAGTAGACCGAAACGATACTGCATCTACTACTATTACTCCACTCATCGACCGCTATCCAGCATGCATCTAGAGTATTAAGTTAAAAACAGAGTAACGCCTTAAGCAATTCATGCAATATGATAAATACCCCATCTTGTTATCCTCGATGGCAACAATACAATACGTGCCTTGCAACCCTTTCTGTCACTGGGTAAGGTCACCGCAAGATTGAGCCCAAAGCTAAGCACTTCTCCTATTGCAAGAACTACCAATCAGGTTGGCCAAACCAAACGGATAATTCAAAGAGACTTGCAAAGATAACTTAATCATACATAAAAGAATTCAGAGAAGAATCAAATATTTTCCAAAGATAAGCTGGATCATAAACCCACAATTCATCGGTCTCAACAAACACACCGCGAAAAGAAGATTACATCGAATAAATCTCCACGAGAGAGGGGGAGAACATTGTATTGAGATCCAAAAAGAGAGAAGAAGCCATCTAGCTACTAACTATGGACCCAAGGTCTGAAGTAAACTACTCACACTTCATCGGAGGGGCTATGGCGTTGATGTAGAAGCCCTCCGTGGTGGATCGCCCTCGTGAGCTCGGAATAGGCCCCAAGAAGGGATCTCATGGATGCTGTGAAGTTCTGGCGGTGGAATTAGGTTTTTGGCTCTGCACCCGATCTGTTGGGGGTAATGAGGTATATATAGGAGGAAGGAGTACGTCGGTGGAGCGTCAGGGGGGGCAGGGGGCGCGCCCAGGGGGGAGGGGCGCGCCCCCACCCTCGTGACCGCCTTTGGAACTCCTTCGAGTTCTTCTTGCTACGCCTCGAGCTTGCGTTGGATTTCCCCGAAGAGGAGAGGATGATGCAGCACAGTAGCGTAAGTATTTCCCTCAGTTTTTGAGAACCAAGGTATCAATCTAGTAGGAGACTACGCGCAAGTCCCTCAGACTGCACAAAAGCGATAGCTACTCGCAACCAACTATTAGGGATTGTCAATCCCTTCACGGTCACTTACGAGAGTGAGATCTGATAGAGATAAAATTTTTGGTATTTTTGGTATAAAGATGCAAAGTAAAAAGTAAAAGCAAAGCAAGTAAATAAATTGATGGAGATTGATATGATGAGAATAGACCCGGGGGCCATAGGTTTCACTAGTGGCTTCTCTCAAGAGCATAAGTATTCTACGGGCGGGTGAACAAATTACTGTTGAGCAATTGATGAACTGAGCATAGTTATGAGGTTATCTAGGCAATGATCATGTATATAGGCATCACGTCCGTGACAAGTAGACCAAACGATTCTACATCTACTACTATTACTCCACTCATCGACCGCTATCCAAAGATGCGTCTAGAGTATTAAGTTAAAAACAGAGTAACGCCTTAAGCTAGATGACATGATGTAGAGGAATAAATTCATGCAATATGATAAATACCCCATCTTGTTATCCTCGATGGCAACAATACAATAACTGCCTTGCAACCCTTTCTGTCACTGGGTAAGGTTACCGCAAGATTGAACCCAAAGCTAAGCACTTCTCCTTTTGCAAGAACTACCAATCTAGTTGGCCAAACCAAACGGATAATTCGAAGAGACTTGCAAAGATAACTTAATCATACATAAAAGAATTCAGAGAAGAATCAAATATTTTCCATAGATAAGCTGGATCATAAACCCACAGTTCACCGGTCTCAACAAACACACCGCAAAAATAAGATTACATCGGATAGATCTCCACGAGAGAGGGGGAGAACATTGTATTGAGAACCAAAAAGAGACAAGAAGCCATCTAGCTACTAACTATGGGCCCGAAGGTCTGAAGTAAACTACTCACACTTCATCGGAGGGGCTATGGTGTTGATGTAGAAGCCCTCCATGGTGGATGCCCCCTCCGACGGAGCTCCGGAACAGGCCCCAAGATGGGATCTCGCGGATACAGGAAGTTATGGCGGTGAAATTAGGTTTTTGGCTCCGTCCTCGATCTGTTGGGGGTACGTAGGTATATATAGGAGGAAGGAGTACGTAGGTGGAGCGTCAGGGGGCCCACGAGGCAGGGGGGCGCACCTGTGAGGGCGCGCCCACCCTCGTGACCTCCTCCGCACTCCTTGAGTACGGGTCCAAGTCTCTGGATCACGCTCGGTGAGAAAATCACGTTTCGAAGGTTTCATTCCGTTTGGACTCCGTTTGATATTCCGAATCTTCAAACACCGAAATAGGCAAAAAACAGCAATTCTGGTTGGGCCTCCGGTTAATAGGTTAGTCCCAAAAATAATATAAAAGTGGAAAATAAAGCCCATTATAGTCCAAAACAATAGATAAAGTAGCATGGAGCAATCAAAAATTATAGATACGTTGGAGACATATCAAGCATCCCCAAGCTTAATTCCTGCTCGTCCTCGAGTAGGTAAATGATAAAAAGAGAATTTTTTATGCGGAGTGATACTTTGGATAATTTCAATGTAAATCTTCTTAATTGTGATATGAATATTCAGATCCGAAAGATTCAAGACAAAAGTTCATATTGACATAAAAATAATAATACTTCAAGCATACTAATCAAAATAATTATGTCATCTCAAAATAACATGGCCAAAGAAAGTTCATCCCTACAAAATCATATAGTTAGGCTATGCTTCATTTTCGTCACACAAAGATGTTCCCAACTTCTATACCCACGATGACAAGCCAAGCAATTGTTTCATACTTAAATAATCTCAAACTTTTTCAACCTTCACGCAATACATGAGCGTGAGCCATGGACATAGCACTATGGGTGGAATAGAATATGATGATGGGGATTGTGTGGAGAAGACAAAAAAGGAGAAAGTCTCACATTGACGAGGCCAATCAACGGACTATGGAGATGCCCATCAATTGATGTCAACATGAGGAGTAGGGATTGCCATGCAACGGATGCACTAGAGCTATGAATGCTCAACAAAAGAAAACTAGTGGGTGTGCATCCAACTTGCTTGCTCATGAAGACCTAGGGCATTTGAGGAAGCCCATCGTAGGAATATACAAGCCAAGTTCTATAATGAAAAATTCCCACTAGTATATGAAAGTGATAACATATGAGACTCACTATATGAAAAACAAGGTTCTACTTTGAAGCACAATATATGAGACTCATTACATGAAGAACATGGTGCTACTTTGAAGCACAAGTGTGGAAAAAGAGATAGTAGCATTGCCCTTTTCTTTTCTTTTTTTGGGCCTTTCTTTTTTTTATTTTGGCCTTTCTCTTTTTTTGGGCAATGCTCTAATAATGATGATCATCACACTTCTATTGATTACAACATGAGGATTACAACTCGAAACTAGAACAAGGTATGACTCTATATGAATGCCTCCGTGATGTACCGGGATGGCGCAATGAATCAAGAGTGACATGTATGAAAAATAATGCATGGTGGCTTTGCCACAAATACGATGTCAACTACATGATCATGCAATGGCAATATGACAAAAGTAAAGTCTGTCATGATAATGATGAACGGAACGGTGGAAAGTGGCATGGCAATATATCTCGGAATGGCTATGGAAATGCCATAATAGGTAGGTATGGTGGCTGTTTTGAGGAAGATATAAGGAGGTTTATGTGTGATAGAGCATATCGTATCACGGGTTTGGATGCACCTCTAAGTTTGCGCCAACTCTCAATGTGAGAAAGGGCAATGCACGGCAATCAAGAGGCTAGCAATGGCGGAAAGGTAAGAGTGCGATAATCCATGGACTCAACATTAGTCAAAAGAACTCATATACTTATTGCAAAATTTAGAAGTCATCAAATATTCAAGTACTACGCGCATGCTCCTAGGGGGATAGATTGGTAGGAAAAGACCATCGCCGTCCCGACCGCCACTCATAAGGATGCACAAGCCAGGTACACTTCATGCTTCAAATTTGTTACACAACTTTAACCATACGTGCATGCTACGGTACTTACAAACTTCAACACAAGCATTTATCAAATTCACAACTACTCAACCAGCATGACTTCGATATTATTACCTCCATATCTCAAAACAATTATCAAGCATCAAACTTATCTTAGTATTCAACGCACTCAAAAGAAAGTTTCACATATCTTGAACACCAAGTATATTAACATTAAGCAAATTACCATCCTGTTAACGACTCTCAAAATAATCTAAGTGAAGCATGAGAGATCAAGTTTCTTTGAAACAAATCCACCACCGTGCTCTAAAAGATCTAAGTGAAGCACTAGAGCAAAAATTATCACGCTCAAAAAGATATAAGTGAAGCACTATGAGCAAACTATCAAGCTCAAAAGATATAAGTGAAGCACATAGAGTATTCTATCAAATTCTAATTCATATATGGCTCTCTCAAAAGGTGTGTACAGCAAGGATGATTGTGGTAAACTAGCAAGCAAAGACTCAAATAGTACAAGACGCTTCCAAGCAAAACACATATCATGTTGGTGAATAAAAATATAGCTCCAAGTAAATTACCGATGGAAGTGGACGAAAGAGGGGATGCCTTCCGGGGAATCCCCAAGCTTTGACTTTTTGGTGTCCTTGGATTATCTTGGGGGTGCCATGGCATCCACAAGCTTAGGCTCTTGCCACTCCTTGTTCCATAATCCATCAAAAGAATTCACCCAAAACTTGAAAACTTCACAACACAAAACTCAATAGAAATCTCGTGAGCTCCGTTAGAGAAAGAAAACAAAAGACTACTTTAAGGTACTGTAATGAACTCATTCTTTATTTATATTGGTGTTAAACCTACTGTATTCCAACTTCTCTATGGATCATAAATTATTTTACTAGCCATAGATTCATCAAAATAAGCAAACAACACACGCAAAACAGAATCTGTCAAAAACAGAACAGTCTGTAGTAATCTGTAACTAACGCAAACTTCTGGAACCCAAAAAATTCTACCAAACTTAGAAGACCTGGAAAATTTGTTTATTGATCATCAGCAATTGGAATCAGTATTTTATCACGTTCTGGTGATTTTTAACAATTCGGCCACTGAGCACAAAGATTCTGGAAATTACAGCAAGATCAAATAACTATCATCTAAGAAGATCCAATAAGTCCAACTTGGCACAAACACTAATTAAAAGATAAAATCACATCTAAACAGAGTCTAGATGGATTATTTATTACTAAGCAGCAAGGAAAAATATTGGGTTGTCTCCCAACAAGCGCTTTTCTTTAAAGCCTTTTTAGCTAGGCATTGAGATTCAATGATGCTCACAAGAAAGATAAGAATTGAGGCACAAAGAGAGCATCATAAAACATGTGACAAACACACTTAAGTCTAACATACTTCCTATTCATAGGCATATTATAGGCAAACAAATTATCTTAGCAAGCAAAAACTGGCATATGCAAGGAAGCGGAAAGGAACAATAGCAATCTCAACATAACGAGAGGTAATTTAGTAACATGAAAATTTCTATAACCATATTTTCCTCTCTCATAATAATTACATGTAGGATCATAAGAAAATTCAACAATATAGCTATCACTTAACATATTCTCAACACGATCTACATGCATGCGAAGTTGACACTCTTCCAAAATAGTGGGATTATCATTAACTAAAGTCATGATTTCTCCAAGCCCACTTTTATCAAAAATTTCATAAGATTGAATGTTATCCAAATATGTGGGATCTAAAGTTGACACTCTTCCAAACCCACTTTCAATATTATTGCAAACACTATTATCAATCTTATATTCATCATGGGGCTTAAATAAATTTTCAAGATCATAAGAAGAATCACCCCAATCATGATCATTGCAACAAGTAGTAGGCATAGCAAAACTAGCATCCCCAAGCTTAGGGTTTTGCATCTTATTAGCACAATTGACATCAAAATAGTTTATAATAAAATCATTGCAATCATGCTTTTTATTCAAAGATCTATCGTGAGTCACTTCACGGATTTTAGGCAAAACCTTATAAAGATAATCTTGTGCATCCAAATCACTAGGAATTGGTTCATCATAATTGGATCTCTTAAAAAGATTGGCAAGCGGATCAGGATCCATAGATATTGGCTTCTTTGTTTAGGAACAAATAACCATCTAATCCAACCAAACAAGCAAACGAACAGACGAGAACAACGCAACGGAAAGAGAGGAGGAGATTGGGAAAGAGAGGGCGAATAAAACGGCTAGGGTGAAGTGGGGGAGAGGAAAACGAGAGGCAAATGGCAAATAATGTAATGCGAGAGATAGGGATTGTGATGGGTACTTGGTATGTTGACTTTTATGTAAGCCTCCCGAACAACGGCGCCAGAAATTCTTCTTGCTACGTCTCGAGCTTGCAATGGATTTCCCCAAGAGGAGAGGATGATGCAGCACAAGAGCGTAAGTATTTCCCTCAGTTTTGAGAACCAAGGTATCAATCCAAGAGGAGACTACGCCAAGTCCCTCGTACTGCACAAAGCGATAGCTACTCGCAACCAACGCTTAGGGGTTGTCAATCCCTTCACGGTCACTTACGAGAGTGAGATCTGATAGAGATAACATTTTTGGTATTTTTGGTATAAAGATGCAAAGTAAAAAGTAAAATCAAAGCAAGTAAATAAATTGATGGAGATTGATATGATGAGAATAGACCCGGGGGCCATAGGTTTCACTAGTGGCTTCTCTCAAGAGCATAAGTATTCTACTTGGGTGAACAAATTACTGTTGAGCAATTGATGAGAATTGAGCATAGTTATGAGGTTATCCAGGCAATGATCATGTATATACGCATCACGTCTGCGTGACAAGTAGATCGAAACGATTCTGCATCTACTACTATTACTTCACTCATCGACCGCTATCCAAAGATGCATCTAGAGTATTAAGTTAAAAACAGAGTAACGCCTTAAGCAAGATGACATGATGTAGAGGAATAAATTCATGCAATATGATAAATACCCCATCTTGTTATCCTCGATGGCAACAATACAATACGTGCCTTGCAACCCTTTCTGTCACTGGGTAAGGTCACCGCAAGATTGAACCCAAAGCTAAGCACTTCTCCTATTGCAAGAACTACCAATCTAGTTGGCCAAACCAAACGGATAATTCAAAGAGACTTACAAAGATAACTTAATCATACATAAAAGAATTCAGAGAAGAATCAAATATTTTCCAAAGATAAGCTGGATCATAAACCCACAATTCATCGATCTCAACAAACACACCGCAAAAAGAAGATTACATCGAATAGATCTCCACGAGAGAGGTGAGAACATTGTATTGAGATCCAAAAAGAGAGAAGAAGCCATCTAGCTACTAACTATGGACCCGAAGGTCTGAAGTAAACTACTCACACTTCATCGGAGGGGCTATGGTGTTGATGTAGAAGCCCTCCATGGTGGATGCCCCCTCCGGTGGAGCTCCGGAACAGGCCCCAAGATGGGATCTCATGGATACAGGAAGGTACGGCGGTGGAATTAGGTTTTTGGCTCTGTCCTCGATCTGTTGGGGGTGCGTAGGTATATATAGGAGGAAGGAGTACGTCGGTGGAGCGTCAGGGGGCCCACGAGGTAGGGGGGGCGCGCCAGGGGAGGCACGCCCCACCCTCGTGACCGCCTCGGCACTCCTTGGAGTAGGGTCCAAGTCTCTGGATCACGCTCGTGAGAAAATCACGTTCCCGAAGGTTTCATTCTGTTTGGACTCCGTTTGATATTATGTTTCTTGAAACACTGAAATAGGCAAAAAAGCAATTACAGGCTGGGCCTCCGGTTAATAGGTTAGTCCCAAAATAATATAAAATTGGAAAATAAAGCCCATTATAGTCCAAAACAATAGATAAAGTAGCATGGAGCAATCAAAAATTATAGATACGTTGGAGACGTATTAGCATTGTACCCGACCTGTCCTGCTCACCAATCGGCAAGATCAAGATAGATGTTCTCTTTGGGGACAAGGATCATTTCCGCCGAGAAGCGATCTGGTTTGAAGTGGTGGACCTTGAGAGCCCCTATCATGCACTGCTTGGCCGACCTGCTCTGACCAAGTTCATGGCTGTACCCCACTACGCCTACCTCAAGATGAAGATGCCAAGTACCAAGGGCATCATCACCATAGCCGGCGATTACAAGAAATCCTCCGAAAAGGCCGCAGCCAAAGAGCCACCGGCCGAGTCCCTTGTGATCGTTGAAGAAAAGAAGATGTTGGACCGAGTCGTGGCCATGGCTGGAAAGAAGCCAGCCCTGTCCCCCGACCCCAAGGAATGTGATGCCCAAGGTTCTTTCCAGCCGGCCAAGGAAACGAAGAAGATACCTCTGGACCCAGAGCACCCAGAAAGGTTTGCCGTCATTGGGGCAAACCTGGACAGCAAATAGGAAGGCGAGCTCGTCGATTTCCTCCGTGAGAATCGGGACATCTTTGCATGGTCCCCCAAGGACATGTCGGGTGTTCCGTGGGAATTCGCCGAGCACAAGCTACACGTCCGAGCAGATGCAAAACCAGTCAAGCAGCCCCTCCGCCGACTGTCGGAAGAGAAGAGAAGGATTGTGGGAGAAGAGATAGCCCGGCTCCTAGCAGCCGGCTTCATAATGGAGGTGTTCTTTCCAGAATGGCTTGCCAACCCGGTCCTCGTGCTGAAGAAGAATAACAAGTGGCGCATGTGTATAGACTACACAAGCCTCAACAAAGCCTGCCCAAAGATCCTTTCGCCCTGCCTAGGATTGATCAAGTGATAGACTCCATACCGGATGCGAAGCCATCGAGTTTCTTGGATGCCTACCGGGCTACCACCAGATAAAGTTGGACCCGGCTGATCACCAAGACCGCCTTCATCACGCCCATTCAGAGCTTCACGCTACGACTATGACATTCGGCTTGAGAAATGCTGGTGCCATTTTTCAGCGTTGCATGCAGAAATGCCTCCTCAAGCAACTCGGCAGAAATGCCCACGTCTATGTAGACGATACCATGGTGAAGATGGAGAAACTCGGCACCTTGCTAGAAGACCTCAAGGAAACGTTTGAGAACCTGCGCCGGTTTCAGATCAAGCTCAACCCCGAGAAATGTGTGTTCGGAGTACCAGCCGGCCAGCTTCTAGGCTTCCTAGTCTCCAAACGCGACATTGAATGCAACCCAGTAAAGATCAAAGCCATTGAGAGAATGGAGATTCCCACCAAGCTGCGAGACGTCCAGAAGTTTACCGGGTGCCTGGCCTCCCTGAACCGCTTTATCAGCTGGCTTGGAGAAAAGGCTCTCCCCCTTTACCGACTCATGAAGAAAACCACTCACTTCAAGTGGAACGACCAAGCCGACCAAGCTTTCCACAAGCTAAAGAAGATGTTGGTCACGCCGCCTGTCTTGGCGGCGCCGACTGAGAAAGAGCCCATGGTCCTTTACATTGCCGCCACCAGCCGGGTGGTCAGCACCGTCATTGTGGTCCAGTGCCCAGAAGAAGGCCGAGCTCAGCCAGTCCAGAGGCCGGTGTATTACTTAAGTGAAGTATTGTCCACCTCGAAGCAGAACTATTCACACTACTAGAAGATGTGCTATGGTGTGTACTTCGCCGCCAAGAAGCTCAAGCCCTACTTTCAAGAGCACCCCATCACGGTCGTATGCACCGCCCTGCTCGTCGAGATCATAGGCAGCCGGGACGCATCCGGCCGGGTGGAAAAATGGGCCATTGAGATGGCCCCTTACACGATCTTCTACCGGCCTCGCACCGCCATCAAGTCCCAAGCATTGGCCGACTTCCTCGTCGACTGGGCCGAGACCCGGTACCTGCCGCCGGCTCCCGACTCCACTCATTGGCGGATGCACTTCGATGGGTCCAAGATGTGCACCGGCTTGGGAGCCGGCATCATCCTCACCTCTCCCAAAGGCGACAAACTCAGATACACATTGCAAATTCATTTTTCCGCCTCCAACAATGTGGCCGAGTACTATGGCGACTCGGATTTGGTAGTCCAGCAATCATCTGGCGACTGGGACGCCAAGGACGCAAACATGGCAAGCTACCGCTTCCTCGTTCAGCAAATCAGCGGGTATTTTGAAGGATGCGAGTTCCTCCACGTGCCACGGGCCGACAACGAAACAGCAGATGCCCCGCACGAATAGGCTCCACTCTACAAGCTATACCAACCGGCGTCTCTCTCCAACGCCTCCTCAAGCCGTCTATCAAGCCATCTCCAGAATCTGATTCCATCTTCGTGACGCTTAACCCCGACGCGGCCGGATCCGGCTTGGGGAACCAAGCAGGCGGCCCGGGGACTTCGATAGGTGTCTCGGGGACTGCCATAGTCTCACCCGGCCCGGGGATTTCAGAACCCGGCCCGGGGACTTCAGAACCCAGCCCGGGGACTTCAGAACCCGGCCCGGGGACTTCAGAACCCGGCCCGGGGACTTCAGAACCCGGCCCGGGGACTACGGTAGTCGGCCCGGGGACTACGGTAGTCGGCCCGGGGACTGCATCAACACCACAGGCGGTGGCCGACTCCAGCTCTTCACCACCCAGCCCACCCGCCCTGGTTGCAGTAGCCGTGTTGGCTATAGAAGAAGTCACAGCTCCATCATGGGCTCAGCCCATCCTCAACTTCCTGGTAAACAGAGAACTGCCGGCTGACGAGATCGCGGCAAGACAAGTCCAACACCGAGCCGGAGCATACACAATTGTTAACAGAGGCTCGTCAGACGCAATGTCACTGGAGTCTTCCAGCACTGCGTCGAGCCAGAGAAGGGCATAGCAATCCTCAAAGACATTCACCAAGGCGAATGCGGCCACCATGCAGCCTCAAGATCACTTGTTGCCAAAGCTTTCCGCCATGGATTCTTTTGGCCGACTGCTTTGGACAACGCCAAGGAGTTGGTCAAACATTGCAAAGGGTGCCAAGTCTTCAGCTCCAAGCAACACCTGCCGGCTTCGGCACTCAAGACCATTCCCCTCACCTGGCCTTTTGCCATCTAGGGACTGGACATGGTGGGCCCGTTCAAGACGGCGCGCGGCGGCATGTCACATCTGCTCGTCGCCGTGGATAAATTTACCAAGTGGATTGAAGCGAAGCCGATTAAGAAGCTGAATGGGCCGACTGCCGTGACATTCATCGCAGATATTACAACTCGGTACGGCGTGCCACACAACATCATCACCGACAACGGCAAGAATTTTGCCAAGGGAGCATTGGCATGTTTCTGCGCGATGCAGGGCATCCGACTGGACCTAGCGTCCATTGCCCACCCGCAGTCAAACGGCCAAGTCGAGCGAGCCAACGGCCTCATCCTTTCCGGCATCAAGCCCCGACTGGTCGTAAGCATCGAGCTGCTCGGCCGGCTGTTGGCTCGACGAGCTGCCGGCTGTCCTCTGGAGTCTACGCACTACACCGAACAAGTCAACCGGCTTCACCCCTTTCTTCCTTGTATATGGTGCCGAGGCTGTCATCCCAACTGACATCGAGTTCAACTCGCCTCGGGTGACCATGTACATGGAAGCAGAGGCCAAGGAAGCACGAGAAGACGGCGTCGACCTGCTGGAGAAAGCCGGCTATTAGCCCTCAGCCAGTCCGCCATCTACCAGCAGGGTTTGCGCCGCTACCACAGCCGGAAGGTCAAGCCAAAATCCTTCCAAGAGGGTGACCTTGTGCTCCGGCTGATCCAGCGAACAACCGGCCAGCACAAGCTCTCAGCCCCTTGGGAAGGCCCCTTCGTTATCAGCAGAGCATTGGGAAACGACTCCTACTACCTGATCGACGCACAGAAGCCGAAGGCACGAAAGAGAGATGATTCCGGCAAGGAGTCAGAGCGACCATGGAACGCCAACCTCCTCCGAAGATTTTACAGTTAAAATGCAGTATGTATCACGCTACCTTTTGTACTAAGTATGAGACAATAGGCCCCCCGAGGAGCACTCGGGGACTGCCATCTTTTATCTATGAATGAGGAGTATCATGCTTATGATTATGTCACTACATTCTTTATTCTCGTCCGGCACCGGGTTCGACCAGTCGGCCCGGGGACTTGCCGCCTTAAGTTATATTCAAGTTCCACCTGCAGTCAGACAAGTAGTGTGCCGGCACCCAAGCCCTCTCTTGTCGAAAGTTGCAGCTCGAAGAACCGACTGTCCGGCTGGCAAGAGTGAAAGGCAGGAAAGGATGCCCACACGAAAAACGGCTAAGGACTAACGAACTTGTATAACAAAAGCCGGCTTCCTCCCATCGCCGACCGGCTACCAGAGTAGCCAACCGGCCAGCTTCCCATTCACCTTGCCACAATCTAAGAAAGCTCAAGTACTTGTCTTCCCAAAATGGTTGTTCCTCCTCACCACAGATCGCAGAGCGCTTGTTCGACTGGGAAGGCGGTGACCAAGGAAAGGCGGCAAAGGAAACAGCCTAAGGATAAAAAGCAAATACGAATGGAAGCCAAACGCATGCATGATTATATTTACACAAAAGCCTTCGAAAGGCCGGCATTCAACAAAGTTTGAATACACCCCCAATGGGTGGAACTGCGTGAATTTAATAAAAAGTTGTTCAAAGAGTAACAACAGGAAAGCAAGAACGGCAGATCAGGCCAAGGGAGCGATGGGCGAGTCGGGCAGGCCGGCGGAGGCGGAAGTGCTGGCCGGAGTAGTGGCCGGCTGGCGGGTCTCGGCCTGATCATCACCTCTGGCAGACGGCGCACTCGCGCGTGCCTCGTTGCTGGAGGCACGATCAGGCTGAAGCTGGCTGGTCGCTTCGCCGTCGGCCACGATGTCTTCGCCGCCCTCCCCTTCTTCGTCTTCCCCTTCGTCGCTGGAAGCGATCTCCTCCGCCGAGTTCTCACCTTCCGCCGGGTTCAGCCTGAACCACTCCTCCAGCTGGGCGACGCCGTTGTCATTCACCTTAGGAACAAAAATGCTGGTGTCGGTATAATGGGCGATCCGAGGCGCACTGGATGATTGCCGGCCGCACCGCCACCAGCTCCTCATCGGCCTCCTGCCGCCAGGTGCTCAGCTGGGCTAAGCTCAGCCCAGGATACCAGGCTCGGACGAACTCCAGGCGCCCGCTGGCGCCCGGACTGCAGTGAAGCCTTCTGTGTCTCGCGGCCAACCGCAACCTCCAACCAGTCGGCAGTCTGACTGGGGGTACGGGGAATAGCCTCGCCGGGCCAGAGGGCGGTCAGCACTTGCGCCCCGGCACGCTGAAGGCGGCAAAGCATGCGGTGAGCCGGTTGCAGTCAGGCCTGGATCGCCAGAAGCTGCTCCTCAAGCGTCCGGCTGGCATCTGGCGCGATCTCGACCTTCACGCGGCGTGCCTCACGGTGGGCCTCGATGGCTTGGCTGGCGGCGACGGAGTAACCGGGGAAGTAATCTGCGCGAAGAACAAAGAAGCAGCACAAAATCAGAAGATAAACAAGAAGCAAGCAAAGGGGCGAGAAGGAAGGCGGCTTACCGTTGATCAGATCCTCAACCCGGCCATAGCCCTCGCTCAGCACTTGCTTCGCCTCGGCCCAGCCCGCCGCCTCGGTCTCGAACTCGGCTTTGAGGGCGGCCTCGCTGTCCTGCGCCTTCTTCAGGCCGCCTTATGGCTCTCCTCCTGGTCGGCTAGTCTCTTGGCCAGGCGGTCACGTTCCTGGGCCAAGGCGCTGCACTCAGCCTCCTTGGCACGAAGGGCGGTCTGGGCCCCGCCTAGCTGCTCCCTCAAGTCGGCGTTGGCCTCTGCAAGCGTGGAGAAAAAGGAAAAAGCAATAAGGAAGAAGTCGTCAGGGAAGATCCGACCCGACTGCTCAGCAGTCGGCCCGAATCTCGGGGACTACACCCAGTGGGTGCGCTGACGCGCCCCCACGTGAGATAAAATAAACAAGGCACTCACTCCGACTATTAGTCAGGTCGGCGGCCTTCTGGCTCAGCTCCTGGGCCTGGGAGTTGAAGGAAGCTGCGCGGAGGTTATGATACTCCTGAAAATCAGACAGAGTGCGGATAAGAATAAGATAGCCGTCAAGGCCTACTAGAAGTTCCAAGCCGCCTGCTCAGCAGCTGACTTGGAACTCGGGGACTACACCCAGTGGGTGCGCTGACGCGCCCCCACGGAAGAACAAGAAAGAAATCGACCAAGGCTAGAAGGCTCACCCGGATGACCGCGCGCGTAGTGAGAAACTCCTAGGTGTACCGTGGCAGCGAGGCGGCCTGAGTCTGAAGCCGGCGACGGACCTCCTGCGCCACCACGTTCAGCTTGTTCGTTCCACCGCTGGGCGTCCACTCGGACGTGCTGGCACTGGCCGCCTCCAGATTATGCACCGTCGAGCTGGCGCCCGCGGCCCTCTGCGGCTCCGGCACCAAGGGTGCCTCTCCCGCGCGTCGGTGAGGTGGCGACTGCACCACAAGATCCGCCCCCGCCGCCGACTCGCCCCCAGCCGGCCGCTCAGCCGCCGCAGCAGATCGGTTGCCTAGGCCCGTTCCAGTCGGCGCCGACCGTGGCGCCTCCTCCAGGATGATCACGTTGTCTTCCCTCCTCTCCATCACCGGCCGGTCACGGTCGGCTTCCTCCGACGGGGGCACGGGGATGTTGGGAGCCACGGCGCGGAGGGGAATGACGAGCTGCGGAGGCTGATTGCGCAGAGCCTCCGCCTCCCTCTCCGCGGCCGCGGCCTCCGCCTGAGCCTTGGCCGCCGCGTCGGCTTGCGCTTCGGCCGACTTCTCCTTCGCCTCCTGGGTGGCCCTCCGCTCCTCCGCTTACCGCTCCTCCCGCGCCTCCAGCGCATTCCGCTCCGTTGCCTCCATGAGGTCGGCGTGGGGATCCACGCGGCGGGAGCTCGTGGACCCTCCCGTCGGTCCGACTATGGAGGCGGCAGAAACTCGTTCGAGGGAAAGCGGTGCTCTGATCGACAAATCAAGAAGAAGGCTCAGAAGAGCCTCAACCCAAGAAGACAATGAAAAAGCACGAGACATTCAACACTTACGCCGAGACCGCATGTGGCTGCTTCACCACCATGGAAGCGGGCCGCCGCTGCCGCCGCCCCGCTTTGGTCGCCGCCGTGGAACCCTTGGGTTTTTTCGGCCGGCTGCCGAAGAGGCCAGGCCCGGCCCGACGTTTTTGCCCGCCACCTTGGGCAGCTGGCGCGGCAGAAGATCCCGCGCCTTGGCGATCGCCCGCCGGCTGGCGGCGCGGGATGGCCTCGGCTTCATCATCGTCCGTCCAGTCCCCGAAGCCGGCCGCGAGCTCGGGGCCGCCTGCCTCTCCGCCGGCTCCGACTATGGCATCGTCCATGGCGGTCGCCCCCAGATCTGGTTCGTCGGGGTCGTCCACCGTACGGTCGGCCATGAACTGGCGCTCCGGCCCTGCGGCCCCGGCCGCCGGTCGAAGAAGGGGGTTCTTCTCAAAGACAAGCCGGCTAGTCAAAAGTCGGCCGCCACGAACCCGGCAACAAAAGAAGAAGAAAACAAGGAAAACTCACCATAGGCGGGGGATCTGCCCGAGAATACGGCGCCTTGCCATACTGCCACTCCTCGGTGAGCTTGCAGTTGGAGATGTAGTTCACCATGTAAGACACCTCGTCACGAGGCATCTCCTTGGTGCTCAGCCAACATGGGTCAAAGCGGCCGCTCATCTGGTAGATCATGTGCGGCCGGCCTTGGAGCGGGAGCACCCGGCGCTCCACGAAGGCGGCGACCAGGTCGGCCCCGACCAAGCCCTCCGATTGGACCATCACCCGGAGCCGGGTGACGGCAGCGTTCCCAGCCAGAGAGAGCGACCTGGCTCGGTAGGACCAAGACGGCTGCCTCCCAGCCGGCGGGTCGGCTACGTAAGCTGGCAGATTGACGAAGTCGCCTTGCGGGGTGACGTTCTTCACGTAGAAGTACGATTGCTGCCAGAGCTTCACCGACTGGATCAGCGGGATAGGCGGAAAAGGGTTGTTGTCGGCTGACCTCCGCATGGTGATGAAGGCGCCACAGGGGGCGGGCGCACCATGGAGACGGTGCCGAAGCTTACCGGAAGAACTCCCTAAGAGCTCAAGGGTGGGGAGGATGCCAAGAAAACCCTCGCGACAGGGTGACGAAGGCCGACAGCAAAGATAACCGTGTTGGGGGTGAGATGATGCGGCCGAGGTGGTAGAACTCGAGGAAGGAGCGGAAGAACCCGCTCGCCGGCAGGCCGAGGCCGCGCAGGCAGTGCGAGCGGAAGATGACCCGCTCGCCCTTCTCCGGCGCCGGCGAAACCTCCGCCTCCGGCGCGAGGCGGGTCTTCACATAGCCCTCGCAAGGCAACCGCCACGTCTTGCGAAGCCAACCGATGTGGTCCTCGTGGATGTTGGAGCCATCCCATGAGCTAGATAGCGCCATGGGAGCGAGAGGAAGCGAGAGAGGCGCGACGGCGGAGAGCGCAACCACGCTGCGGCAGAGCAGCAGCAAACCAAGAAGGTCGACGGTGAAACGGCGCGGCGGTGAGGGCGCCGCGGCGCCGGAAGAAAGGAGAAGGAGGTAGAAGGAAGGGTGGAGCGAGGGCTAGCGTGCGAGCGTCTGCCGCTCCCCCTCCTCCCCCTACTTATAGGCTCGTGCGGCGGAGCCGAGGAGGTGAGGCGTGGGGGAAAGTGGGATTAACTGCGCCAACTCCCCCACGTCCCGCGATTATTGCGCCCTAAAGGCGTCTTTGAAACCACCATGGAAGGCGAAGCGGTCCGTTCGGGCCACAGAGGATCCGCACATGGGCCGAGGCCTTGGTATGGCCGGCCTCAGCCTGCGGCGACGTCCCGTCACGCGTGCGGCTGGCGAGCCTTTTAGCCACGTGGTGCTGGGTGGCGCTTGATCAACGCGTGATTCGGCTCGCGTTCTCACCTTCGGGCTGCAGAACTTCTCGAAGACAGCGCCCCCGCTCAAAGCCGGCTCCTAGCTGTCGGCCCCTCAGGATAGGAAGCTGATAGAGCTTCTCGTCCTCCTTTCAGCCTCGAAGCTCAACCAGCTTCAGGGACTACTGTCGGAGTAAATGACCACGGGTAGCCTAGCCGGCTCCCCCTGGGACCTCTGGAAAAATTATAAGCCAATCAAGCCCTCCAACATCCAAGACGCGGGGCCGCCTTCCCCCGGCCGGCTGACCCTCAGGCCGGCTTTCAGGAGGCGGCCCGGCCCAAAAACCTACAGGGAGAAGGCCACAAGAGGGCCGACTCCACGGAGCCGGCCACGAGAAGGCCGACTCCAAGAAGCCGGCCCCCCAGCAAGCGGCCAAGGCCGCACCCTCAGAATCTGCACCCACATAACGGTGATGAGACGGGGCGTGGCTACAGTGAAGCCTGCCACCCCCACATCCCGGAGCGCGCATGGCCACAGTGCGCCGTACGGGGCGGCCATCACCCGTCCGGCGCGGCACTGTTGCCATGCTGACCATGACGTCACCCACGACAGGCTGTCAGTACGACCCGCAGGCGGCGCCCTGGCGGAGAGAGATGAAGGCGGCTCGGCCTCCCAGTCGGCCTGAGATATGGCCGGCTTCCCATAACCGGCTTGTTCCCTCCTCAAGGACGCGCCTCATTAAGGAGACAAGACGAGGTGAGACTATGATGATCGCCGCCAAGGCGGCGGCACTGTAGCCATGCTTACCCCAACAAAGCCCTCGTCATCAGGATTGAGATAATAGTAACCAGCCCCCGACCAGGCCCTCAGCGGTGGGGCCAGCTTGTCGACCAAGAAGCCGGCAGCCGGCGGGACCCACCAGTCGGCGGGCCCCAGCGGCCGGCAGAGAAGCCGGCGAGCATAGACACTGACGGCTAGGGCCCGCGCCTAGTCGGATTACCATTGTACCCCTGGGGGGTAGGCCTATATAAACCCCCCAGGGCGCCCATGCAAAGGGTTGATCTCTGAGAGTTTTAGACACCATATAGAGAGAAGAGGAGAGCTAGCCTAGCCTTTCTTCTTCCTCTCATCGAACAGCTCAAGGAGCCCCTTGTAGCCACTTGTTCATCTAGTGATCATGCGGAGACCCCGCAGAGCAGCAGTAGGGGTGTTATCTCCATGGAGAGCCCTGAAGATGGGTAAGATTCGCCGGCGTGCATGTCTTTGCCTCATCCCGTTTCCAGGCACCGGCGACATCTTATTGGCTCCCACAATGATAAGCCACCCGTTGGCATATGTCGCACCTACCACCCGACAGGATCTTAGTAAATTCTGAAGATAAGAGAAACATCACATGTCCATCTATGTGCAGATGTTTTTCTCTGCTCCAGAATTCCTAAGATTTTTCTTGTCTTCCAAACTAGAGCTGGTCCGACATAGAACTATACTCCATCCGTTCCTAAATATAAGGTGTATTAGTTTTTCAGAAAGTCAACGATTGTCTATGTTTGACCAACTTTGCAGCAAAATATATAAAGATTTATAATACTAAATATATAAAATGTAAAAATATAGTTCATGATGAATCTAGTGATAATGATTTGGTATTCTAGATATTGATATTTTTGTCTATAAACTTGGTCAAACTTAGAGAAGTTTGACTTTTTGGAAAAATAATACACCTTATATTGAGGAACGGAGGGAGTATTGCTTTAGAGTTCAATTCAGAAGGAGATTGATCATACCCAAATCAGACACACCAGGAGTCTTTTCCTTAAGGTTCGAACACTGGGGTGCGCGCGAAGTCTTTTCCTCCTACCGATCTACGCCCTAGCTCGCTAAGATCTTGCGGACGAACTCGACGAACTCGCAACACAAAGAGACACGGATTTATACTGGTTTGGGCCACCGTTGTGGTGTAATACCCTACTCCAGTGTGGTGGTGGTGGATAGCCTCTAGGGCTGATGATGAATGGTACAAGGGAAGAACAGCCTCCAAAGGTTGAGGTGTTCTTGTGCTTGGTGTCTTAGCGGGTGAGAGCTTGGTGAACTGCTCGATGCCCCTACTGTGGTGGCTAGTTCTACTTATATAGGCCCTGGTCCTCTTTCCAAATATTGAGCGGGAAGGGAGCAAACAACGGCGGGCAAATTTGAAGGGGGACAGCTAGTACAAGCTGTCCTGACAAAAGTGGTCCTCGCCAGCGAAAGGCTCTGGTGGTGACGCCGTCTTGGGCTCCATGATGACCTCTGTCTTGCCGTCCTCCTGGTCTTGGTCTCGTTGCACCAATATAGCAACCTTTTCCTGATGCCTTGGTACTCCTCGCATGTGCCTGCTTCCTTAGCACCAAAGAGGAAACAAGGACGCTGCGCGCGCTGGCGCCTGCCTGGCACCGATCGTCATGGCTCACGTCACGAGAGCCTCATGAGGTTTGCCCCGCCTTGATATCTCCGCTCCTCGTGAGCCTGCCTGACTAGGCCACTCCTGAGGAGATCTTGCGTCGCCCGCCTCGCGAGGCTTGGCCCCTCGCGAGGGTCTTGGATGCTTTTTGATGAAGATGGGTCGTACGGCCTGCTGGCTTAGCCACGTCGTGGGCCGCAGGCAGGCAAGTCTGGGGACCCCCATTCCCAGAACGCCGACAGTAGCCCCCAGGCCCAAGGTGCACACGGGCTTGGCTTCACGGCAAGGCCAAGGGTCAAGTACGGAGCACCGCGGGCCCCAAATGCATGCGGCCTCGGTTGACGCATGGCAGTTGATTGGACGTGGGCGTCTCCGCTTCCCCACACTGCCTCGGCAACTGCTCGACTTGACAAGTCCCTGCGACATGCAAGGAAAACCATCATTACATGCGATTGTGGGAAGCGCCGGTTGGCCTTCTCCTACTGTAAATGGGGAGGGGGCGGAGCCCCCGTCGCCCATCTCTTCCTTGCTTGCTTGCTTCTTCTGCCTCGCTCCATTGCTTGCAGTGCCACCAATGGCGCCACAAAGGAAGTTCTCCGCCACCGAGAAGGGAAAGGCCCCTCGCGAGGGACCCGGCTCCCCGGCGCCCAAGCGCGGGGGCGGCCGTCCGCGCAAGCACACCGCGTCCCCCGCCGTGGCCCACTGTCGAGGCGGCACCGCGGCACGCGGAGGGGGTCGCCCTAGCCATGGCGATCTAGTTGACGAGGGGAGGCGTGCTATGGTGGCGCGACCTCCCCGTCCGTGCTTCCATTCAGCGGAGGTGTCGCCGGAGTTCGTCGTCTGGTCGGAGAACCCGGCCGGCAACTGGCTCCAGCTTCCGCGCTTCTTCGTCGACGAACTGCCGGCCCCTGGTCGAGGCGGACTCTGGTTGCAGGCGGATGGTTGCTGCAGCAAGGCCTCTTGGGTCGCAGTCGAGACTTCCGCCACAGGCAACATAGCCCTGGCCCGCGGCTGGCAGACGTTCGCCCGCGCGCGCGGCCTGGGCAGGCGGTGCACCCTCCACTTCAAGTACGATGGTGGATCGACCCTCTACGTGAGGGTGTTTGGGGAAGATGGTCGCTGCACCGGGTGCTGCCCCGAGACGAACGATGGTGAGGAGGTGCTCGGCCTTGGTGACGGTCGCGGCGAGGATGAAGGCGAGCCTGCCCTCGGTGGTGACCGTGCCTCTTCCAGCTACGGTGGCTCTTCCTCCAGCGACAGCTCCAGCAGTGGTGGCTACGACCAGCCGCCGCGCCCGCTTCGAAGGCGGCAGCGGGTCATCTCTTCGCCGCGCCTCCGTGAAGCGCGAGGAAGGAACTGGCTAGGCTCAGGGCGTCGCTAGGGGCCTGCCTCCACGGATCACCGCAACGCCGCTTTGTTTTGCTCTTTTTTACTGCATCAAAAAGTGAAACCAGTATGGGCCCAGAGGGGCGTGTATCGAACTGTGGTTCCTTGGTTATTGTACTATGCGTGTTATTCCCGTGCCGTGTTGTTATTTTGCGCAAAGATAACTTAACCTGGTGCGTTCAGGACGCCCTCTTCCTTACGAAGCGCTTATTTCCTCGTGAACATCTTGCCTTGGTGGCCTGCATTCGCTCAGGAACTGCACAAACTCGTTAGGAAGTGCGTTAAAGGACTTGCCATCCACCCTGGACCTGACCTGGCGCTTTGTATCGCGGTAACCGTGGGGCACGGACTAGGAGAGGTGCGCCCGCTTTTGGGCTCGAACGAGGGTGGCTCGCGAGAAGGCAGAGAGGAGAAAAATGCTCATGAGGACACCTGCCTAGACCCCTCGCGAGGTATGCGAGAGAGAGAGAACACGAGCAAACCAGATCCGGAAAATGCGGTAAGAGGCGAGGGAATCAAATCAGCAAGGAACACCAAAAGCAAACTTCGATTAAGAAAAAGCGAGCCAATTACGGAAAGCAAATGAAAAGCCGCGTCCGGCACCTAATCTAGTCTTCAAGTCTTCTCACCAGCACGGAACTAAGTGCTGCCACTAGGCGTGGGCGGGAGCCCCAGGGCCTGAGACCGACGCTCCTGAGACTCCGGGGCGTGTACAGCCCCAACACATTATTACGTGAGAGTGTCATGGGTGGCGATTCTTCACAGGCAACGGGCCTTGTTTGCAGGCTCTAGGCCTTTCTTCATAGGTTCTGGGCCTTGCTTCATGGGTAGAACTTCCGGAGGTGCTGGATGTTCCAGGCGTTTTGGATAGGTACCCCGTCTTGTGTCTCTAGGCGCACGGCGCCAGGCCTGGAGATGTGGACGACCTTGAACGGGCCCTCACACATTGGTGAAAGCTTATGTAGCCCTTCCCTGGAGAGGACCCTCCTCAGGACGAGGTCGCCTACCTCGAGCGTCCTGGAGCGGACATTGCGGCAGTGGTATCGCCACAGTGCTTGTTGGTACCTTGATGCCCTTAATGCAGCTTCGCGACGGTGTTCCTCCCCCAGCACGAGATCCATCCCCGCGTGGCGTCCTGCTGCGCTTCGTCGAACGCCAGGACCCGTGCAGAGCGATGCTTGACCTCGTGAGGGAGGACTGCTTCAGCTCTGTAGACGAGGAAGAATGGAGTCTCGCCCGTTGGCTTGGTGGCAGTGGTGCGAATGGACCACAGCACGGACTGGAGCTCATCGTGCCAGCCCCTGCTGCAGGCCTCCAGCTTCTTCTTGAAGGTCCTGGTCTTGAGGCCCCTCAGGACCTCCGCGTTGGCGCGTTTGGCCTGGCCATTGCTCCTGGGGTGCGCTACCGAAGCGTAGCAGATCTATGTTCCAAGGTTAGCACAGTAGGTTTTGAAAAGGTTACTAGTAAACTGCGAGCCATTATCTGTGATGATGCGGTTGGGGACCCCGAATCGGCTCACGAGGCCCTTGATGAACTTGACAGCAGAGCCGGCTGGGATGGTACAGACGGCTTCCACTTCCGCCCACTTGGTGAACTTGTCGATGGCGACGTAGAGATAGCGGTAGCCCCTTGGCGCCCGAGGGAACGGGCCTAGGATGTCAAGCCCCTAGACCGCGAACGGCCACGTGAGCGGGATGGTTTGGAGGCCCTGAGCAGGCTGATGGATTTGCTTGGCATGGAATTGGCAAGCTTCGCAGGACTTCACCAGCTCGGCTGCGTCGTTGAGTGATGTAGGCTAGTAGAATCCACTGTGGAACACCTTGCTGACGAGGGTCCGTGACGACGAGTGGTGTATGCAGTCCCCGTCGTGTATGTCAATCAGCAACACCCTTCCTTGATCACTGGAGATGCAGCGCAGCGTGACGTCATTCGGTCGTTTCCTGTATAACTTGTCATCTTGGATACAGTATGTCGTGGCTTGCCGGGCCACACGCTCCGCCTCCTCTTCCTTTTCTGACAGTGTCCCGTGCGTCAGGTACTCCTTGAATTCCTTGGTCCACCCTTCCTCCTGGGGCTAGAGCGCTAAGAGCGGCCGAGCTCCTGAGGTCGAGCCACAGGCTGGGGCTCCCGTGGCCGGAGGCTGTGGGAGCTCCTCCCGAGGCTGGGTCATGCTTGAAAGAGGCGGCGTAGCTGATGGCTTGAAGAGCCGCTCCTCAAAGACACCGG